>JARJIL010000001.1:59810234-61241855 GCA_038502395.1 Dittrichia graveolens
CTACTAGCAATTATCCCTCTCAAATAATATTCAAACCCCTCACTCACATTCTTCTATTCATTCTGAACTCAGTCTCTATCATATGTTCAATTCATCTGTATATAAGTATTCGCTTCTTCTTTTAATACTCATGTCAATCACACATACCATTCTTTACAATCAACACTTCCCACATAGTCAATACAAACAAATCATATATAGTTTTCAAGTCATGGGTTAAATCATTATTCTCAAAATCTTTACCATAATACATAAATCACTCTTTAATCCCATAGCATAACATCATTTATCTATTAATCCAACGAGTATAACATCTCATCATACCATAATCTCTTCAGATTCATCATTCATCATCATTAATTATATTTACCTAGTAGATTTAATATCAATAGTTCGTAATCTCAATCATATCTTTATCAAAACATCTCTTGGTTAACACCAATTTCTTCCAAACCTCAACAATCTTTCCCTCATCTTTGCATAACATATAAACACATATATACACATATACAAACACAACATTCCTATGCACATACACAATTACCACTTGTAAAGCAATCTTACAACACATTGCATAGCATGCAATTTTAACTAATCTCGAATATTATTTCCTTAGCATATCATACCTAATTCACATTATTTCACATATCACATATGCACCATCATATCATTTCCTGATAGTAGTACCAGATACTTTCACGATAACACGATATCAATTATCTTTACTTCTAAAGAATCATGCTCTTTCAGAAGTAATCATACACACTTAGCACACATAGGCATCAAGTATCAACAATTAACTCTGAAGTTAATAAACATACGCATAATTATAAAAGTTATCAAAACGTACCCGTCATACCATCTTCAATATTAACTTCGTCGTCATTCATCACGTCATAAGTTCTACCCTCTGGCACGGAAGGGTTCTTTCTCTTTCGTCCAACTGCTGACGCGGATCCCCCACCTGCATCCACTCCTGACCCCGACCCCATTCTTCGTTCTTCATAACATTCATTGTACGATGACCCTCTTTCTGACAATTCCAACACACACTCCGAGGGAAACCACATTCCTTGATCTCCTGTCCAAACAATCCACATCGAATGCAACGCAAAGACTGGGGTGTGCAAGGCCCCGTATGAACAAATCTACACCGGCGGCACCACAACGAACTCTGTTTAGATCCACTTATCTTAGATTTCTTATTTCGATTCTTCTGCTTCTGGCCACTCTGCCCGCTCTGTCTGTGTGGTTCATTAACACATTCAATCGTTGATTTATGCTGCAGGATACATTCTCTATTCATTCTATCCCTTGCCTTTCCCTCACCCTCAGCCGACTTGGCTAGAGTAAACGCCTGTGATAAGGTACTTGCCCATCTGGTAGTACTTCGGTATTCTGGAAGCAAAGCTCCCACAAAATGTTGTATCTTTGATGCCTCATCTCGCACCCACTGTTTCACAAATCCCAGTCTCTCATTGAATTGTTTAATCAAATCATCTACTGTCATGTCTCTTGTCATCTTCAAATCCATAAACTCTTTTCTGATTTTCTCAATCTCAAATGAACTACAATATTGCTCGCACAGCTTCTCTTGAAATTGATTCCAATTAATACTTTCCTGTTGTTCCTCAGTAAAATGCCCAGTTAATGAATCCCACCATACAATCGCATCACCTTTAAGCATTCGAGATGCAAATTTAACTCAGAATTTATCTTCGCAATTACATGCATCAAGAGTTTTTACCATTTCTCGCAACCAATTCAAAGTCTCATTCGGATCAGTACTCCCATGATATCTCGATGGTTTACAATCCAAAAATTGTTTGTACGAACAAGGTTGTTTAAATCCCGGATATCCAAAAGGATAATCTCCCTGTAAGGTGGAAGGATTGAAAACTAATGGTTGCGTGACTTGCGTTACCGGAGGAGACGGAGCAGTAACCGGCAAAGTAGTAGATTGAGTAATAACATCTGTTGTTGGTATCTGTGATGACATATTCTAATCAATCCTCTCTTTTCCAATACCACGAACTATATCTCTGAGTTCCTGAAGTTCATTCTCTAACTTATGAATATATGCCTCTAGATCATTTTTCCGTTCATATCTTGAAGTACCCACACGATTCGTCATATCTACAATATCAATCACTGAAGTCTCAACCACCGTTTGGATCACAGGAGGATCAGCAGGGGTATCTCTGTCAGCCTTATCTGTACAATCACATCATCTCAGAATCTCATTAGATAAACCGTTAGTACACAATATACTAACTAACAAACAGCTTCACCAATTCACTCTAATTCCCCCAAGGAAAGTTTGACCCAACACAAGCCAAGATTTAGGAATGTAACACTCTAGCCGCGCCTGCATCGCCAAACCTAGGCTCTGATACCAAGTTGTAACACCATAAATTCTCAAGCCATTATTTTAAATCGCTGCGGAAGCGTTAACTGATTTCATTTAAACAAATACAAAGTACAAAGTACTGTTTACAAACATCACTTCAAGTTGTGTTACAAAATATTTACAAACATGGCTTGTCTCTTCTCAAAACATAATATCAGAGCATTAGTCAAATTTCCCCTTCCCACAAACAAAGCTAAACAGCCATACCTGCAAAAAGCAATCAACCGAGGGGAATTAACACAAAGCTAAGTGAATGAAAGCTACAAACAAGCATCCACAATCAACAAGCACAAGCAATTACCATCCGAACAAACAAACAGATCTCAACAGATCAAACAATCATCACAAACCAATCCAACCTCTACAGGAACGACGGTTCTGCAGAACTGGCAACTGATGTGGGCCAAAGCAAAGGTTTACCGATAGCTATTTGCTACTTGGTACAGTTAATCACCTTCTACTGCAACAAATGCATAAAAGATCTAGAACTGTGCAACGAATAGAAGATAGCCCAGCCCAACAAATACGATAGCTGACCACTAACCATGTACGCATATCGTTAACGATACGTACAAGTCTCGCCACGTGAACGTATCATTAACCATGTACACTGGCCACGCAACAATCCAAACGATCTCAATCAACAAGCAACAATCAACTACCAACGAATAACAGTCAATACAATCTATCAACACATACCAAATAACACATTCCGTACTGGCAACTCAACTTAACCAGTTTATCATGGCATCATGGACTAAACAGTCTAGCATGGCATCTTAGACTAAACAGTCTATCAAGGCATCTCAGACTAGACAGTCTATCATGGCAAATTCCACTCATAAGAATATCCAATTCATAAAACCATAAGACTTACCACCAATACCACTCATGAGTACACTTTCACTCACCTCAGTCCTCGTTCCCGTCTGCTCAGTTGTCTAATATCACTGAGTCTTTGCAAATCCTGAGAACACAACAAACCGAAGTCAATCTCAGATAAATATATGTCCATAATATATATTTATATTTCTATATAACTTGTAAAAAACATACAATAATCATATTAAGAATAACCCATCACATCCCACACAAATACAAAGCAAAACAAACAAGTTCCCTAAAAATAGCCTGTCGCGCCGCGACCAGCCTTTGTGTCGCGCCGTGACACATTCGGATTTGGGTTCCGGATTTTGGGTTGCGGATTCCTGGGTTTCTCGGATTTGTCTTTGTCGGATTTTCAAGGACCCGGATTTCATGGTGTCGCGCCGCGACCCTTATGCGTCGCGATGCGACGCGTCGATTTCAGCTTCTTCTTCGTAAAAACTGTCGGATTTCCAGCCACCATATTTGTATATATCACAAACAACATTAATTTTCTCAATTCCAAAACACCTCTAACACACATGAAACTTCATATAACATACCATATATCATCATCAACACTTTTAAGTCATTAAAATCATCAAACTAACAAAACCCACTTAACACTTTTGAGCTTCAAGCTCCTACCATGGTGGTTCACCATTTAAACATGTATTTCAACATAAAAACACATCAAAAACACTTTGTAGCATCATATAAACACACACTAACCTTCACTTTGATTTATGAATCACAAATCCTCTACTTTGAATTTCCAAGTCTCTTGTTTTCTAGCTTTCTTCAAAGGCGGTTTTAACACACAAACACACACTTCACCTTTTTACTATGAGCTGGTGAATTGCACTCCCATGTATAAGCCTTCATTTATTCAAAGCAGGAGGTGGCTAAATTCATTTCCTATTCTTCTCACATGCATGCATATATACATACTTACTTTCATACATACATACCTACATAAACTTTTCTTTCTTTATTTCCTCTTCTAGTAAACACATATCTATTTTTATACTTTTCAATTCAATTTAATTAACTCTAGTAACCACATAATCAATTAAATGCAAATAGCCTAAAATCACGTATCGCTTACCCGCTAATCAACTAGCCCGGGTTTGTGGATGTTACAGTTACTGTGGACTCAGGTGATAATTTGACTGTTGCTGAGATTGCTAAACAAGTTATTGAATCTGGTCAAAGTGATACTGAAACAATGGGTTCTCAATCAAGTGATACTGATTCTTTTTAGAGGGAGGATGGATACTGAATATGATGAGGTTGAAGAGGAACTTGGTCCTGATGGTTAAAGAATACATCCTACTTTTGAATTTAATGATCAAATGATGGATCTTGAGACATTGATTGTGACTCCTCTCGTGTAGAAGGTTATTACTCTGGAAAAATCAAGTAAACAACAACAATTTTTATCTATAAAATCATCGAGGATGTCTGAAAATTTGGAGTTTGATTTTGAGAATGTGGATACAAAAGGCTTATATGGTGATGGTAATATTTTAAACGTAAAAGAAGATATTGCGAGGCAAAAGCAAAGTGATGGAGCGAAAGAAGTTAGAAAAGAAAAGAAGAGTGATGAGAATTATCCAGCCATAAAAAGCCGGGAAACCACATCCACTGTTAGGCTACAGCCTGACATTGAACAAGTCTCTAGCATCCCACCAGAGCGTGCACAAACCCCACCAAGTCACTCAATAGACTTTCAAAACGTTATTGCTTCAATGCATGGAGAAAAAACACATACACTATCGGATCCTCATTGGGAGGGTGTTGATTTTGAAACAAGTGACCAACAGCTCTAGGTCACGGCTGATCTTTTAACGCACTTTAAAACCGTTAACAAACAATTGACTTTCTTTCTACACACTCAGTGACACTACAAGCTTTATGCAGTCTATTTCAAGATATACCAGCCGGAACTACCATAGGTGAAGCGTTTGTTGGCCATATCCAAAGATTGGTAGGAAAACCTACCACAATCAACACTGATCCAGCTGTGAATGTGGGTGGCCCTTCATGTACCGAATTTGTTTGTGAGGATGTTGGTGTCTCAACGGGTAATCTAAGTGATCCCGGTCATGTTACACCTACTAAATCTGAATCCGCTAAGGAATTTGTTTCCAAAGTTGATTTTGATGCTGCTATGGAACAGTTGAATGTAGGTTTTGATGATACTCAAAGGTTAACTGCTGAAAGATTCAATGAGCTTAAAAGGCAAAATGAAAGGATTAAATCCAAGTTGGATGAATTGATTAAAAGAAGAGATGTGGATGTTAAGGAAAAGGTGATGAATGACCTGACTATGGATGATCTTAAAAGTTTATTCCTTGTTCGTTTATTAGGTCGATCAGAGAATACGACTGAGGAAGCTGATTTGTGGAATTTATTTAGAATGGAGGTTGATTCCACGTGTAAAATTGCTGCCGGGTCATCAAAACAACCTAGGCATGATGACGATGATCCAGACATCAATCACTCTTTGGGGGAGAAAAGGTTAAAGACATATTGTGATACCCCGGCTGCTCAGGGGATTATTGTTGTTGCTTCTAAACAGGATGAAACTTCTTTTACACAAAAATATAAAGGAAAACAAAAGGTTTTGGAGATAGCAGATACAGAGGTTGAGCTTCAAAAGAATGATATTCCTGATATAGGAGAGTCTGGCGCTGAAGATGAATTTTTGACTCTAACTTTGTGGATGAGTAAACAAATGGATGAAACTTTAACGACACCAAAGGTTGCAAAGCCTGAAATTGAACAACTGAGCTTAGAAAGTGTATTGAAAGTTAGCAAGGAAGTATCTGATATGTTCCCACCGCCACCGGGCCAATTCAGAATAAAACCAGCCAATGTACATAGAAAACAACAAAAGGAAAAACAGAAAAAGAAACTGAGAAAGAGTTATGTATTGACCAGAGAAGCATTGAAGAAAGAGGTTAGAAACAGCAGATATCAGGATATTCCAGTTGCATTTCTTGATGAGAATTTTGTGAACATATACTCTGAACAAGTCATTGAACTACTGGATATTAATTTGTTAGGTGTTAATAATGTTGATGAAGCTCGAACAAGAATGTTTCTACATATGCATACATCAACGAAAGAAGAAGTAGAGTCTGCATATCCTATCATAAAGCTAAACTATGTGGCAATTCACAAAGTAATGTTTGTAGATATGATTTGTTATCATTTTACCAGATCTGATCAGAAGAGCTATAGCTTTGGGCATATGGATTTGAAATTTCTAAGTCTGGAAGATGTAAATTTTCTTGTGCACGAGCTTGAATCAAAATTAGAATAGCATATGGATGAATCTGGTTGATATCTAAAGTTGTGGGAATTTATGTGCCACAAAAGTGAAAGAGATGAAGAAACAGATCTTCAATTGCGAGCTGAAGCTGACAAAGACAAAATCAATGTTCTAAAGCCAAAAACATATCATTCAAAGCTCGATCAATTAGAGATGTACCAAGTAATCTGAAGTTGTGATGATGAGTATGAAGGAGATGAAGGGATTGTATAGTTTAACTATAAACTACATAAATTCTTCTTGAGATTTAATGAGGTTAATGCTTACTCTGATGGTTCGTTGAAAGTATGGTCAATCAAGATAAGAGAGCACAACTTATGTCATAAAGAAGATGTTGATCAAGCGCCTCAAGTTTATCTAACTGAAGTAATTGAATTGTTTGAAGCCACTTCATGTCTCTGACAAAACTTCTTTTTCTGAATTAAAATCAGATCAATAAAAAGGAAAAGAAGTTTCAAGCAAAAGAGTGAAGAAAACAATGATTAGAGGTGTGAAGGGTGGATGGACAACAAAGGCTCTAATGAAGTAGATTCCAAAGGAACAATTGAAAGAAAAAGAGAAAAAGAGTGTGCACGTAATCAAGTCTGTTTCCAAGACCACAGTTAAACCATTTTCTAATATTCATAAATCATACTACAATAAAAATTGTGAGTCACTTTTTTCTTGGAAAATCAAAACTGAAAACTCAAAAACAAAAATAAGTGACAACGACATGAGTTATGCTGGAGTTAGCTGTCCTGAAGGCCACTGTGAGTTCAAGTGTGAGTATCATCAAAATCGAATGAAAAGAGGATTGCAATCGAATAGAAATTGGTAGAATCCTAATGATGATAAAATTTTGTTTTGGTTTGTAAACAAGAATGGATTCATCATCCACCAATGGATTCACAAAATCAAAGAGTTAGGTTTTTGAAACAGTATGCAAACAAAAAGATGCCAGGCCGGCCAGGACAATGGAAAGAACATCTTAATATAATGAATGCAAATAAAAAACAAGCACGAACTCCATCAAAACATAACAAATTCACACCTAGCAAACAAGTCCAATTGAAAGTTGCTTCATATTCATCGATTACACCAAATTCAAAGAAAAATAAAAAACAAGTGATGAAAAGCATGTATGTTGAGAAACCCAAGCAGTTTTCAGCCGTGGTCAAATCAACTCAGACACCAAATAAAAGAAAATCTTCAACTGAGAAATGGATCATAAAGAGAGTGGTTAACAAAGAAAGTTCAAATCTTGTTAAAACATCTAAAGCATCTAACATAAAAGATCAATCTAGTTTCTTTTCCATGTGCAGAATGATCATCTCTCGTACATGACGGGCAACAAAGGTTTTCTCGAACACTGTGTGAGTAAATACACTGAAAACGTCAAGTTTGGGAATGACCAACTTTCTCCAATACTCGGCCATAGAGTTATAGAGACTGGAAACTTAAAGATTGAAAAAGTGTCCTATGTTGAGGGCTTAGGGCACAATCTATTTAGCATAGGACGGTTTTGTGATAAAGGAATAGAGGTAGTGTTTAATAAAAGCTCATGTTCTTTAAGGACAGAAGACGGAGCTGAGATTTTGGGTGGCAACAGAAAGTCAAACTTGTATACAATTGACTTGTCTGAGAAAGGTTCCGGTGCACCAGTATGCCTACTGACAAAAGCTTCATCAGATTTTAATTGGTCATGGCATCGCAAGTTGTCACATTTAAACATCAAAAACATGAACAAGCTGGTGAATGGTAATTTGGTTAGAGGTGAGCCACCAAGTGTATCTACAGTTCAACAGACAGCAAATTCTGACAATTCTGAGTTTGAAGCTACGAATATTCCTGCTACTGAACAAAGTCCAAGATATGGTCAGTCAATGGAAGACATTAAAACCAATGAGCTTAGAAACATAAATGACTACATTCAAGTTCAATCCCCCGAACCTGTTTGGTTGAAGAGTCATCGTGAGACTCAAGTCATGGGTAGTTTAAACGCCGGTGTTTAAACAAGATCTTCTACCGCTTCTTAAGCATGGTTGAGCTTAACCAATTTGACCGACTTATAGTATGGAGATTAGTTCCGAGATAGGAAGGCAAATCCATTGTCGGAACTAAGTGGATATTCAAGAATAAAAAGGATTCAGGTGGTGGTTAGGAATAAGGATAGGTTAGTGGCTAAGGGGTATAATCAACAGAAGGCATTGATTATAATGAGACATTTGCCCCAGTAGCAAGAATAGAAGCTATAAGACTTTTCCTAGCTTATGCCTCCTACAAGAACTTTATGGTTTATCAAATGGATGTTAAGACTGCATTCCTCAATGGGAAACTAAAAGAGGAAGTGTATGTCAGTCAACCGGATGGTTTTGTAGATCCTAACAGTCGTGAAAACCTCTATATTCTCGACAAAGCTCTCTATGGATTAAAACAAGTCATGAGAGCTTGGTACAATGAGCTGTCAGAACATCTTCTACACGAGGGATACGTCAATGGGAAAACAGACACCACGCTATTCAAAAAGCAAATGGGAAAAGATTATGTGTCGGTACAAATATATGTCGATGACATAATATTTTGTTCTCCGAACCCTAAATATGGCCATGAATTCTCAAATAAAACGAAAAAGAGTTTTTAAATGAGCATGATGGAGGAAGTTAATTTTTTCCTCGGATTGCAAATCAAACAATTTAGTCATGGGATTTTTATTAACCAGGCTATGTATATCAAAGATCTGTTAAAGAGATTTGATATGACTAGTTGTTCATCTATTACAACACCCATGGCTTCAAGAACAAAACTATTTGTTGATACGGAAGAAAAGGTAGTAGATTTGAAAACATATAGAGGTATGATAGGTTCATTGCTGTATTTGACGGCTAGTAGGCCTGATATTATGTACTCAACATGTCTTTGTGCCAGATTTCAGGCAAATCCCAAAGAATCTCAACTTTTGGTGGTAAAACGCATATTTAAATATCTTAAGGGTACCCCAAATCTTGGTTTGTGATATCCTAGGGATTCGGGATTTGAACTTATTTCCTATTCTGATGTAGATTATGCCGGATGCATGCTAGATCGAAAGAGCACATCTGGGAGTGCACATTTTCTGTGAGACAAATAAACTATGTTTCATCATCAACAGCAGAAGCAGAGTACATTACTGCGGCTAACTACTGCTCACAATGCCTCTAGATTAGAACTCAGTTGTCTGACTTCGGTCTGGTATACAACAAAATTCCTTTAATGTGTGATTCTCATAGTGCCATTGCAATTTCATGCAATCCGGTACATCATTCTAAAACAAAACATATAGACATCAGATATCATTTCATCAAAGACTATGCAAAAAAGGCCAAATTAAATTAAAATATGTTCAAACAGAAAATCAACTTGCTGATATTTTCACAAAAACGTTAGACGAATCTCATTTTAATGCTTTGGTGTCATGATTAGGAATGTTGAATTTGACTGTTTAACATATCATTTTGATTTAACAGATCTTACATGGTATGCTTTAGTGGTGCAGGTTGAACTTCAATCAAAGGATTGACACATCATATACAAGTAATGAATCACGAATGGTTCATACTTGTAGGAGAGAAATTACATCAGGTTTTGTATATAATTAATGAAAAATAAAATACATTTACAAAACAAAGGAAATTCAAAGATGTTTTTTTCTTCATCTCAAATTGATTTACATATGTGCATGGTTTAAGGGGGGGTTTTATTTTTGTTTTTGAATTAAATTTTCAAATTTTGAAAATATTCATCTTCATGATCAAAGGGTTATTGTTCAAGATGAAATTTGTGTTTAGGGGGAGTGTAGTACTTTGAAATAAGAAATTTTTGGTATTAAGTGTTCTAAATCCGCAAATGTTGTCGGATTGAGTCAAAATCTGCAACTTTTGTCAGATTATGACACTTCTATCGGATTTATACTAAATCCGAGTAGTTTGTCGGTTTTTGGTTTCGGATTTCTATGGATCGGTTTTTGGTATTCGGATTTTTCATTTTCTTATAAAAGGAAAATCTGACTACAGTATTGGTTTTTCCAAACACTCAGAAATCCGATTGTTCACTTAAAAATAAAAATTTTCAAAGTGTTTGTTTGTGTATTCTAATCTCAAATCTGTGGTCGCAATACCTTACTGAACTCAAAGGTATATTTTTCTTGAAATTTCATCAATGTTTACTTGGTTTAAAAATTGTAAAATCAAGTGTTATGTTTGCATTGATTGACTCGGATGTGATTATAGTTTAGTGGGACGAGTTTCGATTTCAAGTTGATTGAACTTTGGATGCGTATTTCTTAGATTTGTGGTTGTCGGTTTTCTAGGTTTTAATCGGGATTTTTCATATTTCACGAATGGGATGTTTTTTGTTTAAATGTTTAGTTTGAGTCAAAAGGAAGTCATGAATTGGGGTTAATCGCAAAGATATTTTGGGTTTTGAGTGTTAAGTGTTACAAAATGCATGAATTGAACATAAATGTTTCGAAAACTTGAAAGTTGTTCAAGAAATGGATGAACTGGCGGATTATCTGTAAATCCGATAGTTTATTGTGGAACATGTCGGATTTTGAGTTTGTCGGATTTTGATACAAATCCGGTTGATTGTTAAAATTGGGAAGTTGTTAGTCGGATTTTAAAAGTATCGGATTTCATGTGAAACATTGGATTTCATGTCGGTTTTCAAACTTGTCGGATTTTGAAAATACCGGATTTCTAATTATTGGTTTTGACATGTCGGATATTTGAAAGACACGAGTGTCGGATTTTTAATCTTATTGGATTTTCAAGACATGAATGTCGGATTGTTACTTATAACGGATTTTGAAGACAAATAAATGTCGGATTTTGCAAAGTATATGTTTGTCGGATTGATACATGTCGGATTTTTAACATATAGGCTTATCGGATTTCTAGGTGTCGGATTTCATTCAACACTTACGAATTTTCAGAAATTTTTGAAATTTTTGAATGAGTAGTAACTATTTTATCTTGCAGATAGCGCAAATTCCCTCAAATACCCTTTACCCTCGAGCCAATTACCTACCAAAATAGATTACCCAATCATTATAGTACTCATTTCTTCTCACCTACTCAACCATGTTTTTACCTTTAACCCTGTTGAATCTGCACCTCATGTCCCGGAGGTTTATGTGCAACAGTTATGGGCTTCTCTCTCCCTAACAGAAAGTGAGCAAGGCAATCCAGTGCTTTCAGGTCAAATTCATCAAGTGGAGTTTGAAATGGGACTTGAAAGTATCAGACGAATCCTAAGACTACCAAAACAAAACACATATCCGTCCAAACCTGATTTTGATCCTATACCTACTGACAAACAAAGTTTAACCCATGTAGTAGATCTTGGATGGAATGGTGATGAATTGATGGGGATGTCTAAGTTTAAAAGATCTGGTTTGGTTCCCCAATGGCAGACACTCTACGCCATCATTATGAGATGTTTACCCAGTGTTACAAAAGGAATTGATGGTGCTAATGCCTTTGCTCTAAAAGTTCTGGTTGGTATGGATAAGAACTTTCATTATGATTATGCAGAGCTGGTTTTTGTTGAAATGTCAATGGTGGTCCTTGAGAAGGTGATTCCTGGAAAAAGGAGAAATTTTCTACCGTTTCCACGGTTTTTGAGTATGATTATTCAAAGGGTGATGGCCAGAGATACTTACATCTCTAGGTGTGATGATGAGCCGGCCATTCAAATTCAAATGATGATTATGCTCTACAAAATACTGGTGATGCCTAACGTTCATACTTTTGTAATGCCTGCTGAACTCGTACAGATGTTGGATTTGGAAAGTGAGTGTGTCCAGCAGTATGTGAGAGCTAACAACCTTGTTCTTCTGAATCGGCTAGAACCTACTAATTTTACCCCAAGAATACTAGGTTCCGAGAGTGCTAGTGAATCTAGGACTCAGACTTCTATGGGGGAAGCTGACAGGGAAGAGCAGGGTGAAAAAATTTCCGAGACGGGTGGTGAAGCAGGTGAAGGTGTTAGTGAGATTAGAGAGGGAGTTGCCGTGGACACAACTGGCAGTGAGACCGACTCATTCCAAAAAGATATTCAAAAGTTGTTTCAACAACATGATGAACAAGTCGAGGAGGAGTTGGGTCCTGATGGTCAAAGAATACATCCAACTATACCTTTATATGATGACCAAATGATGGATTTTTCGTTTGAATTTGAAAACATCGATACTCAAGTCTTATATGATTATGTTAGTGTGCTGAACGTAGAAGAAGATGCTGAGAGGCAAAATCGAAGTGAGGGAGAGAGATGTGAGAAAAGAAAAATTCAGTGTTGAGGGTTCTCTAGCCATTTCTAGCCGGGACACCACATCTGCTGTTGGGTTTATACCTGACATTGAAAAAGACTCTGGCTTCCCACCAGAGCATGGACAAACCCCACCAGCCACTCAGTATTCTCTCCACAGATAATTGTTTCATTTCAAGGAGATTTATCACATAATCTAACGGTTCCTCATTCGGAAGGTACTATTATTGAAACAAGTAGCACACACCTCCATGCCACGCCTGTTCATTCTGCGCACATTGAAAATATCAACAAATTGTTGATTTCCTTTCTAAACACAGGTAGACACTTGATGCACTTAGCAGTCTATTCAGTGATAGACCTGCCGGAACTACCATAGGTGAAGCCCTAACAAGCCATATCCAAGGATTGGTAGGAAAACCTACCACAGTCAACATCACTCCAGCTGTGAACGTGGGTGGTCCTTTAACTTCAGAATTCGTTTATGGAGGTGTTGGTACCTCAACGGGCAATCTAAGAGATCCTAGAGTTACCCAAACTGAATCAGAGTCGGCTAAGGAATTTGTTTCCAAGGCTGATTTTGATACTGCGATTAAACATTTATATGTCTGTATTGATGATATTCAATGGCTACAACTTGACAGGTTAACTCGAATTGAGACAAAATTTGATGAGTTAGTTGAGAAAAGGGAAAATGAGATGAAAGATGAAGTGACTGATGCTTTGACGGTGGATGAATTAAAAAGTCTTTTAATGGTTAAATTGATTGGCAAAAATGATAGTACTTCTGAGGATCTGGATGTATTATCTTTACTAAGAACAAAAGTGGAGTCTACGTGCAAAATAGATGTCGGGTCATCCAAAAGGCCTAGGCATGATGATGATGACTCAGACACCGATCGTCCTCAGGGGGAGAAAAGGTGCAGTTGCTGCCAGATTGGAGAAAACACCGTTCAAACAAAAATACAATGGCAAGCAGACTGAAATGATTGAATTTGAAAAGACTGATATGCATGAGGTTCAGGCTAAGGATAAAGATTCAACGCTAGCTTTGTGTCTAAGCAAACACACGGTTGAAAAGCCTGCTGAAATTGAAATGGAATAATACAACTTGGAAAGTGTCATGAAAGTGCATAGAGAAGTAACAGAACAATTTCCGCCATCTCTAGGAAAATTCAGAACAATTCCTGCTGACATCATAAAATAACAACAGAAAGAAACTCAAATCAGTGAAATATATAAAGAATCTAAATGGAAAATTCTTGTGATTGCTCAAATAGATTCGGTTCACGCTAGGTCTTTACCAAACTTAAGAAAGAGTTATGTGCTGACAAGGGAGGCCTTGAAAAAGGCAGTCAAACACTGGAGATTCCAAGATATACCTCTGGACTTTCTGGAAGAAAAGTTTGTCAATATCTATACAGATGAGATCGAAGAAATGCTAGATATAAATTTGATGGGTCCTAAGAATGCAGATGAGGCTAGAGTAATTAATTCTCAGCATGCACACTGGAAAGAAAGAGGATATTGAATCGGCACATCTGATCATCAAGCTGAATTATGTTGGAATTCAAAGAGTTCTATTCAATGATATGATCAGTTGTCTTGTCACAAGACCAGATCTGAAGAGCTATACCATTGGGCACGTAGACCTAAAATTTGTAAACCTTGGTGATGTAAACTTCCTACTTGAGCAGCTTGAAATTAAATTGGAAAAAAAATGCCGAGGAATCGGCTGGCTATCAAAAGCTCTCGGAGTTCATCAGACATAGGTGTCAAATAACTGAGTAAACTGATCTTCAGTTGGAAGCTAAAACTGACAAAGAAAAAATCAAACTGTTGAAACCAAACACAAATCATTTTAAGCTCGATCAACTAAAGATGTATCAGGTAATTTGGAGTTGTGATGACGAATTTAAAGGTGATGAAGGAATAGTTATGTTCAACAGCAAAGGTGAAAAGTTCTTCTTAAGGTTTAATGAAGTTAATGCTTACTCTGATGGATCACTGAAAGTTTGGACTATCAAATTCAAGGTTTTTGTCTAATTTCTGGAACAGTTTACAATGGGAGTTAGGTAGCATGTCTAATCTGAGTACAGCTTATCATCCTCAGACAGATGGGCAACCTGAACGAACAATTCAGACACTTCAGGATATGCTGCGTGCATGTGTGTTGGAATATGGAGGTTCTTGGGATTCCCACCTGCCATTGATTGAATTTGCCTATAACAATTCTTATCCTTCGAGTATTGGCTTGCCACCTTATGACATGTTATATGGGCGTCGCTGCCATACTCCTACGTGTTGGTTAGAGGCGGGTGAGAAACAGTATGTAGGGCCTGATATTGTACAAATCACCCCAGATAAAGTGGCTATTGCGCGAGAAAAGTTGAAAGCTGTGAGAGATCGACAAAAGATGTATGCTGATCCACGTCGTAGATCTGTTACTTCTGTTGAAGGTGAACTTGTTTATCTGACGGTTTCGCCTTGGAAAGAGGTTATTCGTTTTGGGAAGCGGGCAAAGCTAGCTCCTCGTTATATTGGACCATTTCGTGTCCAAAGGGTGGTTAATGATTAGACGGTTACCCTTGATCTTTCTGCGGAATTGTTAGGTATTCACAACACCTTCAACGTTTGTTACTTGCGGAAATGTAAAGTGGAGGATGAGAGTCAGATTCTTCCTTTACAAGATATTAAAGTGGATTCAAGCTAGAAACTAGTGGAAGAACCTATTGAACTACTAGATCGGAAAGTGACTAAACTACGCAAGAAACAGATTTCGATGGTTCTGGTTAAATGGAGACACAGTTTGGGTTCAGATTTAACGTGGGAAACAGAGGCAGGTATGAAGGCTCGTTACCCTCGATTGTTTGAAAGAAAATAGATTCCGAGGACGGAATCCTTTTAAGGAGGGAGGATTTGTAACATCCTGTATTTGGGCCTAGTATTTACTAAGGCTTTGGTAAGTAATACGTGATTATTATTTGATTAATGTTTATTTAATTATTAGTCATTATACTTTTAATTAAGTTTTTTATATGTATATTGGTTATATATATATATATATATGTACGGATGCATGTGTGTGCATGTTATTGAAATTGTGAGGATGACACCTCCTCCTTGGATATTGGAATTAGTAAATAACATGGATTCCTAATTAAACACATCCTCACTTGATAATTTACTAGTATGTGAACTGTGTGTGTGTGTGCCGAGAGAAAAAAAAGAAGAACAAGAATCGGATTTGGTGCTTTGAATTTGTTAGATTCAAATTAAGGTTTGTATGATTCTTGTTTTATGATTGAATCATGTATTCATGCTATAGTTTTTGTTTACAACCTGTTGGGTTTTGTATATTAACATCATGGATGAACTTGTAAGTAGACTTCACAAATGGGTTTAGTTACTTTGATCATGTTCTTGAGTTTTATGGTGTTTATGATGCGTGATAGCATGTTTAATCATGTTTGGCATGCTTTAAAATCAATTGTTTAAGCTGTGGAAAAGATACATGGAGGATTGAAGATGGCGGATTGTGTAATGAAGAAGACGATGAATTCCGACATCATGAAATCCAGATATTTGAAATCCGACAGGGAGGGAATCGGATGGTGGATTCCAATGTTAAATCCGCTAAGGGGAAAATCTGCATGTTAGAATCTGATAATGGATTCCGAAGAGTTGAATTCCGATTGATTCGAATCCGAAAGTGTTGGAATCCGACACTATGTATCAGATTTCCCCAAAATCCGATGATTCTAGCGGATTTTCTTAAAACTTATGGTTTTTTATTGTTTGTTGATCATTTGATGCTATATGCTAGATGTACATGCATATGTGACTTTAGTTTGATGTATATGACTAAAGAAGATATAAATATATGTTGATATATATTAATGAACTGGATACTAATTTCAGTTTATTGTGTTCTCAGGAACAGACAAGGCTTAGTAACATTAGATCACTGAGTGGGAGTTCGAGAACTCAAGGTGAGTGGATGTTTACTCACAGATAATGTTAGTTGTAACTGGTTGGGTTGCAACTGTTTATGGTTTGACGCATAGATAGATGTTATATATGATAATTGATTAACTGGTCGTATGTTAATTAATTGTTGCGTCAGTGATATGTATACATGATGGTTGGGAAGTCAGTTACGGCTTGGCACATGGGCTGGGTTTGTTTGCTATCGGCTAATCAGTATTGGGATCTTTTGATGCATTCGTTGCCACTTAAGGATAAAACAGTGTGAGAATAGCAAATGAACTATCGGTAAACCTTTGCTTTGGCCTGCAATTGGTTGTAGGTTCCTGCAGAACCGCCAGTCTTCCCCGGACACAATTATTTCTTATATGTTGTTGATATCATGCGGTTGTGGCTGATGCATCTGTTGTGGTGTTTACTCCATTCACTTAGCTTTGTGCTAATCCTCCATCTCTCACTCTTTTTACAGGTTTTGGTAAGTCAGAAGCTCGGCTGAGAGTGGTTAGGTTGGGGAGTAATTACCTAGGCCTCTGATGTGTTTATTTGTGACGAGCCGTAGTTTTTTAATACTCATATTTAAACTAGTTGGTTTTGTAAACAGTGGTTTGTAAACAGTTGTAAATACATTTAGTATTTAATCCCTTCCGCTGTGTAATTTAAAATGAAAATTTTTGGGTTGAAAATACGGTGTTACAATGTGTTAGTAAAGTTTGACGTATTCTTTCCATTCCGGATCTAGAGTCCTTAGAAAAGCACAGTTAATGTGTAAATCAGTTCGCTCCACTTTGTTTTTTGCAGTTCATTTTGAAGTTTGCATAAATGACTGGTTAGCTTTGTGCTAATCCCCTATCTCTCACTCTTTTTACAGGTTTTGGTAAGTCAGCGGCTCGGCTGAGAGTGGTTAGGTTGGGGAGTAATTACCTAGGCCTCTGATGTGTTTATTTGTGATGAGCCGTAGTTTTGTAATACTGATATTTAAAGTAGTTGGTTTTGTAAATAGTGGTTTGTGAACAGTTGTAGCCACACCTCTGAACGAGAGAGAGAGATAAATACCAAAACTGGGTTTCGGTGGGGCCAGGCACGGCCGTGCCTTGTGAAGGTACGTGCATGCCCTAGGCTAGGTACGTGCCTAAGGCCAACATGTCTAGGGCGTACATTTTTGGGCCGGCACAGGCGTGCCTCGTAGAGGTACGGTCGTGCCTAGTACGGAAGCATGAGCCCAAGTCCTCCATGACTTGGGTGTGCCCGTAGGCTGGCACGGGCGTGCCTTGTGAGGCACAGGCGTGCCTTACATTATAACAACCTCTTTAACTAGCTTTTTAAGACTAGTTTAAGGGTGTGTTTATGGCAATTGATACTAGAATTATTATAGACGTTTCTAGGCTGTCATGTATGGTCTATAAGAAGTCCTAAAAGTCTAGTATGCAATGGTTGTCTCTTTGGTTGATGTAGCTTTTCCCAAACTCTCTAAAAACGCATATGAACTTGTAATTTGATAATTAGTTCATACTCAATCAACATACACACTTGGAAGATAGATTGGCATAACAATCTTCAAATGGTGTTAGTTCTATAGTGGTGGTGTTCTTGGTGGCACACAAGCACTCTAGCAAGAGAGGATCAAACCGAACTTGGTGTGGATACCTGTAAAGGTACACTACTTTGTGTACACATATTTCAAAGACAACAACACGAAGGAATACCTCGCATGGTTTAATTCTATCCCTTCTCTTGTCTTCTTAGTTGAATTGCTATTGTCTAGAGTTTGCTCCATTGGGTGGTGTGTTGGTGGCATAAAAATGAAATCGTTTTACTCGTTTTTCTTTCCGCTATGTTGTCTAGATGCCACCAAAACCCAACAGTGGTATGCGAGCCATCTCTAAGATGGCTTTGTACCCTTGGTCTGAAAAACCGGAGTTTTCTATGGAAATTGGTTTTCTGGTGACCGGCCATGGGCGTGCCTTTTGGGTAAGGGGAGTGCCGGCGGCCGGGGTACGGCCGTACCTGTGGGGGTACGGGCCATGCCGGCAGTATTTTAACAAAATTAAAATGTTTAAGTAAGTGTACTCGTAACGGGCGGGCACGCCCGTACCCTTCATAGGGCATGCCCGTGCCCGTCGTTTTTCGTCTAGAATCTGGATTTTTTAACGTGTGTTATTTGGTTTTCTTAAAATCTGGTTTTTGACTGTTTTGGACCAGTCTTTATTTTGGTTTTCCCCACTATATTTTGATTCCTAAAATTTTTATATTTTGTATGGCTTGGCCTGAAGTGCATCAAAATATATATATTTATAAGTGTATATATGAATATGTAATTTAAAGGTGTATTAAAATTGCTAATGCATATGTACAAGGATTGTCATTTGTGTCTTTAGTGTTTTGTTGGCAATCTTGATCAAAATATAATTGACATGGTTTTGTGGCACACCATAGTTTTTCTTTGGTTGTGTTTGATTGTGGTTCGGTAACTAGATGACCTTTAGACCTATGTGTTGTGGTGGTTGGTTTATTTGATTTTTGGTGGCCTTCGTGCCGTATTGTTGTAATTTTATAATTATTATTTGGTGTGGCTTGCATGCTGTTTATTTATTCCTTTGTACTAGTAATAGTAGCATAGGATTGTGGCATGCACACCATTTCTTCTTCTATGTATTTGTATAATAGTATAGAAGTTAATTTTATTTGTAATAGACCAACGGGAGTCACGGCGCTAACGTCTCGGCAACATGGAGTCTGGATCGTTTTAGAGATGTCGGCTTTAGTGGGAGGACACCCAACTGGGTACTTTGGATCGTGGACTCCTTAGTTGACCTTGTTTTCTTCGTGTGGCTCGCGGGGAAAATGCATCAGATTTAAGCATGTTACCGAACTATTGTGTATGCGTAGTTGTTTTCTATATTTATTGTTTTGCATGGATGTGTAGGATATCGCATGCTAGATAAATTTTCAAAATATATAAAAACACAAAGATTTATAAAATTGGTTTATTTATCTTTCTACGCATATAGAATTTACAAGATAATATAAAATTATGTTATATTATAAGTGGATAAAAATTGTATTTATCACTTGATTTGTTAATTCGCAAAATGGGTTAAAATTGTTTTAACCCGGAAAAACAAAATCATGTTTAATAAAATGTAAATCACGCGCCATTCATAAGACGACACCACCCGAATCTAATAAAACTTGGATGATTGTTGAGCTTTAGCACAATTCCTGTCTTGTGGAACTGTATGGAAGGTGAGTGTGGTATCTCGCAATATTGGTTGTCGAGTTTAGCAAGAACCAATTATTGGTCGAGAGTACCACCGTGTGTCTTGACGGGTGGTTTATAATTCTTTTTGTCAGACTTAGGTGGTGTCAAGCTCAAGTCAAGTCATTTATGGGGATCAAGTTAGAATTGGTGCGAGAAGGGATCAAACATGCCAAAAGACATTTTGATTGTCAATGGATCCCGCAAGGGTCTAGAAGTTGCAAGGTGTTTGCAATCGGTAAAATGGTTATATCTTAAATACGGTAAACCCGTCATAAGGTAAACCCGTCAAGACACACGGTTTATGATCCGAGGTAAACTCGTCATAAGGTAAACTTAAATACGGTTTCTTGCCTTGTTTAAATAATTGGTTTTGAAAACTATTTGGATAATTATTTCTACAAGGATTATATCTAAATTCACTAAAACGTGTACTCTAAAATTGTAGATGATAAACGTTAACAATGTAACACCGAATTTATCACTCCGTTCGTTCCTAGAAAAGGAGAAACTCGTAGGCGTGAACTTTGTGGATTGGTATAGGCAATTGTGAATTGTCCTTCATCATGAATCTAAGTTGCACATCCTCGAGGAACCTCTTTCGGAACCACCTGCTGCCAACACAAGTTAGACCACTAGATACGCCTTTGAGAAGTGTGTCAAGGATGCAAAAGATGTTTCTTCTTTCATGTTTTCGACTATGTGCTGTGAACTGCGAAAGCAACTCGGGCATATGAATGTGTATGACATGATTAATCGGTTGAAGGACATGTTCCAACAGCAGGTTAGAAAGGAACACTTTATGTGTGTCAAGGCCCTTGCCGGTTGCCTGATGCAGGTAGGTGGGAAGGTTAGGTTCATGTGCTTCGTATGAAGGCATACATTGACCAAATGGAAATGCTGGCATTTCCCATTGGGAGGGAGCTTAAGGTGAACATGATTCTCCAGTCCCTACCCGCGTCTTATGATAAGTTTATAAAAAACTATCAAAAGGACAAAATGGTGGAATCCTTAGACGAGTTGCATGGCATGCTGAACACTTTCGAGTCTAACATGGCCAAATGCAAGTTTGTTCCCACCCGGTTATTTAAGGAACGTAAAACCGAGAAATAGAATACGACTGCTAAGGGAGAAGTTTGCTATTTCTACGGTATATATGGAGATTGGAGCCGCCAAGTTTGTCCTGTGTGTTCGGAGGAGTTAAAGCTTCATGTGAGGCAAGGGAATAGCTCCTCGTCATCTGGTATATTCATGGTTAACTCCATTGCATTTCTACTTCTTAGCTAGATTTTTGAAATGCTGGATATAACACTCACGTTTGATGCAAAAATGTTTTGCTGCAAAGTGCAGGTGTTAAACGAAAGAAGTAGCTGATAAGGCATGGAGAGTTAGAGCTCAAGATTGAGAAACTTGGATGTTGTCTTGATTGATAAGATTGGGAGTTTAGATCTCTCCATTCCATCTAGCTATTTTATTACTTTATTAGATTAATATATTATCTGCCCGGCACGGCGAGAGAAATATTAAGTCTATTATGTCTTGGTTGACAATAGATATTACTTTGTATTTTGATATATATAATTCTGGTTTATCTATTTCAAAGTTTACCCATGTCATGACATTTATAAGCTTTTGCTTAAAAGTAATAAAATAATCATGGATAATATGTTTATTTCCAAAATGGTTTGGATAAGTTCTCCAAGTGACAAGGTTAATTTAGTTATATAAACAAAACTTGCTTCACCAAGATTTGTGTGGTTTGGAATCATGGATGCATTTGATAGTTGATCAAATGTTGAGTGTGAGAATTGTTTATTAGGCTAAATGACTTGTACATCCTTTCATCGGCGTATGTAAGAGGATTGAAAACTTGGTGACTTTAGTTCACACTTGTGTGTATGATTCATTCAAGCAAATCCATGGGGATAACTACATGTACTTCGTTACCTTTACCGATAGTGGTAGTAGGGATGGGTATATTTGAAGCCTTTGAGATGTTCAATAATTATCATAACGAGGTTTGTGGGCAAAATGTTAAGTTACTTAAATCTTGTAAAGATGTAAAGTATCTTAATTTGAGAATTTTGTAACCATCATATGAATTATGAGATTTATCTCATAACTTATTTCTCCTAGGACACATTGGCAAATGGGATCGCGTAGAGAAGGAACCGAACCTTCTTGGATATGTTCGGGTCTTGATGGATCGCAAATTCATACCCAAAGTGTTGGGATGCTCAAATATGACGGGCAATGTTCTATATTTAATAAAAGCAACAAATATGGTTTAGTACGTATCTTAGGAGATAAGACTAGAAACAGTGTCTTTGGTTATGTGTCTCATAGACTAGATTATCCAACCTACGTGTAAACATGAGGTGGAAGAATCCAGGGACTAGTGATGCTACTCCATTAGGAATTCTGTTGTGACCATGGGATATTCGTTTCACAAACTTTAGAGGACAAGGTTTTATCGCTCGGTAGCAAATGGAAACTTAATATCTACGGGAGATAGTGGGAGTAAACGGAGTCTTGAATGGTAAAACCTGATGTTGGCACTAGCATGCATCAGTAATGATTGGAACTCAGCATATCAATGCTGGAGTACCTCGCATAATTCATTACTCTTCCTATATCTGATAGGAGTTGTCGTATGGATTAGTTGAATTCATCAACTATCGGAAGTCATAGTGGGCCTAGAGTGTGACACCCAATGTTCGAAATTTCATGATTTAATAATTAAACGAGTATTACAGTTTTAGTCGATTGCCTAATTAAGATTAGGAGGTGTTTAGAAACTTGAGGGGTTAAAGTTGTTAAAATGAAACAAGAGAAGTTGAGGGACCAATTGTGTAATTTAACCAAAGATATATATATATATATATATATATATATATATATATAGCTAGCTTTGACGTAACCTAGTTAAAATTCTTATTTTCTTCAAATAACTCACGTAGCTTTTGAGCAGCCAAAGTTTTCTCTTAAGTTTTGGATCAAGAACAGTAGGAACAAGTGGTTACTTCTTAGTTTAACAATCACAAGCTTCAGGTAAGGATCCTTGAATCACGTTTTTGATGTTTTAGTAGGTTTTGAGTAGATTTATGGTGAATCAAAGAGTTAGTGATGTTATGTTTGTTGTTTAATGTTTAGTAGTTGTTTGGGGTGTAAGAAAACACCCAAGTACTGTTTTTATGTATTAAGAATGAGTATTTTGATGTTTTGGCCGGAGTTACAGCAGACAGTCGGCGAACTGGTGCTGGAAGTAGAAAGGCACGGGCGTGCCTTTGAGGGGTACGGTCGTGCCTCATGGCTATGACCGCCTCTGTTCTTGAGGTCTGGGCGTAGCGGGGCATGGGCGTACCTAGGAAGGGTACAGCCGTGTTTGACCTAGTATGCCCATGTTTGATTTGGCCATCTTTGTTGTAACAACCTCAGAATGGGCCTAGACGTGTTCGAATCTGGTACGTCTAAAATTCTAATTAAATATTGAATAAAAGGGATTAAATATATATAATTGATTAATGGGATAAATAGAGGAAAATAATAAAGAAATAATAATAATAAAATATTATTAAAGGTAGATAAGAATTATGAATTATTAAATGGTTTAGAACGAAGTTTCAAAAAATATCGCCGTTAGTTAAAACGGGTATTCATGCGTTAAGTTGTAAGTTGGAAAGGGGAACAAGGTAACCACTTGTGGATAATATTGACCACAAGTATGCACCTCCTGTTGTAACTCACGTGACATCCCCCTTTGAACAAAACACAGACTTTGGTTTTGACTTCTTATGCGTTCTTGTGTGTTAGCGATTGAAGAAGAAATTCCTTGAAGAGGATCATTCAATCTGATTTCTTGCTACTAATTTCCAAGTCCAATCTGCTGCTAATTTTCCAGTTTTAATCTACACCTTGTTGTAAGTTAAATCTTCAAGTTCTTCACTTTCAAGTTCTGGTTCCAAATTAGGTTTCATTGATTTTGATCCCAATCTATGTTTCTGATGTTACCAATCTGTTTAGAGGGTGTTGTTAAGTGTATAGGAATCAAACTCTGTTATTAAAATGAAGGTTTGGATGGAATTCAAGAATTAAAGTGTCAAATGGGTCAAAATAGAGATTTTGGTCTCAAACACTGAATTGGTTGTTTTGATATGTAAAAAGTGTCTCTTTAGGTTGTTTTTGATGTATTATTTCATATGTGAACCATAGAAACCGATTGGTAATGTTCTGTTTGAGTTTTGGTAATTTTAGAGGGGAAAACAGCACGTTCTGCACGAACCTGCTGCTGTATATTGAAAGGCACGTGCGTGCCTCTCAAGAATAGACCGTATCTCAGGGCGTACCTGGGAGGCACGGCCGTACCTACTAAGTTACCGGGCGTGCCTAACCCTAGCGAGCCCGGGGGGACCCTGAACTCACAGGGTGTACCTGAGTATCATGTACAGGGCGTGCCTCGCTAGGCACGGGCGTGCCCTGCCGGCAGAATATGTTTTACAAGGTTTTGATATATGTAAACATTGGTTAGGTATTCCAGTTGATCCTGAAGCTACTGTATCGTAGAGTAAAGTAATCTAGCTCTACAGGTGAGTGCCTGATAACATAACGATTAAAATATCTATAAAATATATTAGCAATGATTACAGTATTGTATACCATGATTTGTTCACGCACTTGTTTTACTTTCGGATTGCATGATGATGCTTGAATTTACCATGTTGACACAATGTAGTATGCACTTGATTAGGTGTATGCAATGATGATAATTGAATATATGTGCGCATTGACTGATGATCCAGTTGGATCAAATTATTTGGTTGTGATCGGTACGGATCTTATGGACAAGGTTTGTCCTGGACAAAGCTATCCTACATTTAGAACAAAGTTGTTCTACTTAAGGGACAAAGTTGTCCCCTGTGGGTATAGCTACGGGCTGTACTCAAAAGAATCGACTGATTCTAAAAAGCAACGGTGGACGCTTTATAGCTCCCCCACGGGCGCGGTTGATGTGTCTAGTACCCCAGTTTGGTGCGTTGAGCCGGGTTAGCTCCCCTGCAAGATATGCTACCTTCTGACTACGCCATCTCATCACGAGATGCTAGGATAGAATTATCTGAGCATGATTGATGATATGTGATGTATTTATGTTGATCGCATGCTATTTAAGTATTCACCGGCTATTATAGCTAACAGATGCTACACTCCACATGTGCAGGTGATCCTCAGTGAGCTCGGGACCCTGCGGGTAGTTTGCTTTCTTAGAAGGAACACTATGTTTTGTAATAACTCTGATTTTATGTATGTTTGTAACAGATAATGGTCGACCGGATAAGTAACAGTAACACTAAACGTTTATGTGGCAACTTTTGATTGTAATATATATTTGCCACGTGTTTTATATTCCGCTGCGTGAATTTAAATGAAAATGATAAATAAGCGGTTTAAAAGAAAATTTTGGTTCTCGAAATAGCGGTGTTCCATTTGTGGGCCTGGACTGCGAAGCACGGGCGTGCTTCTAGGGGTACGGGTGTGCCTTACCCGTGTTAGGTTTGTTAAGTATTGAGTTTGATTATATGATTAATACCATGATTTTACATCTGTAGGAAATACTGTTTGACGTGTTCTGATTCATATTTGTGATCTATGTGATGCATTGCAATGTGTTATATTAGTGATTAGAGGATTATAGAGAGGGTAGCACACTGCTTCGTGTAGTAGTAGCTACCACGGCATTTTAGCCATTTTGGCGGATGCTAAGATGGTGTAGTACTGTATGCATAAGAACTGTTACAACATTCGTATATGTGCATGTACATGCTTATATGATTTACAGTTTAGCTTTCTCACTAAGCTGTTTTTGTTTAGCAGATAATACTTGTTGTTTTGTAGGTTGTGTTAGCACCAAGACAAGGCCCCGCTTTGACTATTGGCTGTTTTAAAACGTGTTTTGTAACAATAACGCTCCTATTTGTGCAATGGAAATTACTTTTGATTTAAATGCGCGCATATTTCTTTTACACAAACCTAAGGGTTTAAATGAAATGTATTATTGCTTCCGATGACAGTAAGCTTATTGGAAACTGTTTTTGTCATAAGTTGTGGTTGTATTACCTTTTGTACGAACAAGTGGGTTTAAATATACTTTGTTTGTTTCCATCAACTTATCAAATTCTATTTTAGCGAAATAGCTTTTGTATAAATCTTTATTTTGAATTTTGAAAATTGGGCCGTTACATAGAGTCTACTAGAAGAATAGAGGTAACGAGGATGGGATGCAATCCATGTTGGATATCTATGTATTGGACTTGGTTAATCTAATGCCTTGGTGTAAACCAAAAGTGTGCACATGGATTGAAATGTAGTCAACTTCAAATACCGACTAGTGGTAAAAGTTCTCATATGATTAACCATGAGGATAGTATCATAAAAGAAATTTTTACCAGAGGTTATGTTGAAGTCCACTCGGATGACTTATGGTTCATCACTGCCTTCTTATGGCTATGAAGGTATGGCAGTGAAATGCAAAGACCCATTACCTTTATAGGAATTTTGAGGAAGTGTTTTAGCACTCTACGAGAGTCTTGTACATTATAAGTATCCTCGTAGACTTGAATAAACGTCTCAAGGTTGTAATCTTTACTTTTGTGAGAAAATCATAGTTTTGAGTTTTTGAGAAGCAAAGATTAAACTTGGATGTATGCCAGAGCTAGTGGGAGCCCTTGTATTCCTAATATTGTATATCTTTGATATACATCTTATTAAGAATAATATCCTAACTTGGCGGTTCATAAAACCGGGGTTGAGGTATTATTGCTTCATAAGAAGATTTAGGAGATACAAAATGGATTTTTCGAAGTGACAAAACTAAGAGAATGATACTGAAACATGATGGACTAGTGTGTTAATTTAATTAGCAACTTGGTTTTTCACATGCTTTCTTTTCTGTAGTTTTGACATACTTGGAAGAACTCTTGGTACATTGTTCTTCAAAATTGAGGTTCGATGGTGACAAGGAGCTTAGAGTGATATATTACTCTTGGTGAATTGTTATTGTTGTGTTGTTAAGTAGAACGTTATTGACTAGAATGGTTCTTTAAGCATCATTAAATCTATTGGGTTCTTTTGAGACAATAAGTGTATGATGGCTTATACATATATGAACCATAGTCTTATGCATTGTGACTGCATTGGGTTCTTTGGAACAATTGGCTCATAGACGAGAACTATTGTTCGAAACATCCTTAACTCTATTGGGTTCTTTGAAACAATGAGAGCACGAAGACTTGACCAAAGGGCCATGATCTTGCCGACGCACACTTTATAAGTGATTGGTCGAGAGAAGATGTGGTGATTGTTAGAGTACGCATGGATGTCACTTTGTGAATCCGCTTACTAAGCTTTAGTCGCGAGCTAGTGATGAGTTTTCATACTAGGCTTGCATACACTTGGTTTACAAGTAGCTTTGGCTTGAGTTTGTTTTAATTGAATTTGATATGTTTTAGGGAACATTAAAGCATTAATGTTCTTTGATTATATCGATTATCAAATACGGATTTGGTAATGCGCATGGAGCATGTACTTTCATTAGCCTTTATTGTGTTCCATCTTAGCATGTTTAGCTTATTCCATGAATAAAGTAATTTATTCTAAATGCTCCATGATCGGTCATTCTTCATCGGAAGGAAGAAGTGAATTAAGATTGAGGCAAGTGGTTGGTAAAGTATTCATAGTGGATTGAATACATGTTTATGTAACACTAGTTGTACTTGATAGTGATTGAGTAATTCGAGGACCGAGTTTACTTCATGGACATGATCACAAGTAAATCAGGATGATAATATTGTTTGTCCTTTTACTGGAGATACAAGCGCTTCTTGATTAATGATATGGCCTTGCTTAGATTGCTTTCTAAAGCAGTTCGTAACTAGCTGTTATAAGGGAAGTTTTTAGGCAAGAACTTATTATTATGACAGAATGATGTAGTTAAAGGTATTCAATCCTCTTTAGAGAGATATCCCTGGCCCCTCGTTGACTAAGCTGATGGCATCAAAATGCATAGTCGTGCTCAAGTTGAATTGATGGTGGATCAATTATGCAACTTGTATTGTTCGTCATAGTTAGTCTAGATCGAAAAACATAATCGTGGATGCTTTGGGGTTGACGGTGTTCCATGACCTGCATTCACAACGGATATCGTGAATGAAAGGATGAATAGTAACTTATCTGTAGGACCATTCTTTACACGTTGGTAGTTGTCATGGATGACATACCCTATGCTAAATTTTGGGTGTAGATGCCTTGCTAGAGGTCGCTCTATGTCGGTGTTACCTTTCGTAGGTGTGTCATGTTCTAGTAGGAGTTAGTTGGAATATGCCCACTGACACATACGAGTTAGGTTTTGGGTCACACACCAAGTATTGATTCCGGGAACACCTTTGAATGAAAGAGAGGAAAATACCATAATTTGGTTTTGGTGGAGCTGGGCATGGCTGTGCCTTATGAAGGTATAGGCGTGCTATAGGCTAGGTTTAGGCCCGAGGCCGGCATGCCGAGGGCGTAGCTTTTGGGTCCGGAATGGGCGTGCCTCGTAGAGGTACAACATTGCTTAGTGTGGAAGCACGAGCCCAAGTCGGCCGTGACTTGGGTGTGCCTGTGGGCTGGCACGGGTGTGCCTTGTGGGGCACGGCTGTGCCTCACACTGTAACAGCCTCTTTAACTAGCCTTTTAAGACTAGCTTAACGGTGTGTTTTTGGCAATTGATACTAGAATTATTATGGACGTTTCTAGGCTGTCATGTATGGTCTATAAGCAGTCCTAAAAGTCTAGTATGCAATAGTTGGCTCTTTGGTTGATGTAGCTTTTCACAAACTCTCTAAAAATACATATGAACTTGTAATTTGATAATTAGTTCATACTCTCTCAACATACACACTTGGAAGATAGATTGGCATATCAAACGGTAGAGGTTCACTACTTTGTGTACACATCTTTTAAGGATAACAAGAAGGAATAGCTCGCATTGTATAATTTTATCCCTTCCCTTGTCTTCTTAATTGCATTGCTATTGTCTAGAGTTTGCTCCATTGGGTGGCATGTTGGTGGCATAAAATTGAAATTGTTTTACTCGTTTTTTTCTACTCCGTTGTGTAGATGCCACCAAAACCCAACACATATTGACAAGTTGATTTTGTTTTATGTGTTCTCCCTGCTATGTTCCTTGGAGCTGTCTCTTAATCTCATCCCATATTTCTTTGGCAGGGGCCAAGCTACCCACTTTCATGTACATCTCAGATGAAAGACCTTGTTTTAAGTAGTACTTGGCTAGTCTGTTTGCTTTCTTTCTCTCCTTCTCAGTTGCAATTAATTCATCAGGTGTTTTCTCTCGTGCCACACCTGGAAATGGAGGATAACTTCTTGTCTCCATTGAGAATGAAATCGATCATCATTTCTCCATAGACCTCATTATGCTTGAGGAAAGCCATAAACTGACCCTTCCATACGATATAGTCGTTGCGGAATAGGACAGGGGGTTTAGAATCAGTACCAATACCGAGGATTTCGTTAGAACTTGACATATTTCTTTTACTTGATTCAAACTGATCGTTAACTTGAAAAGTGAGAATTGATTGTGTTCGAATAAGGAATTCATTGTGTTCATAGAAAGTACAGTTTGAAGTTTGTTTAAAAACTTGCTTTGAAGGGATTGGAAAACTTGGTTCGAAGTTGGTTCAAGTAACTTGGTTTGAAGTGGGTTAGGTTCGAAGTGAGATTTGAAGAATTCGAAGTGATTTGTATCTTGGTTCGAAGTGAATTGAACTTTGGTTCGAAGGATTTGTCTTTGTTCGAAGTGAGTTAGTTCGAAGAAACTTGAAGGGATTCGAAGTGAATTATATTTGTTGAGTTTCAAATTCAAAATTGTAACTTGAGTTTTGAATTAAATTTCGAATTCAAAATGAGCTTTGTTAAGTTTCAAATTGAACTTCGAATTTGAAGAGAACTTGGATGTTTTTTCAAGGTATTTCTATCACTCAAAGTTGGTTGTAACTGTCTTCGAAGTAAGTGTTTCGAGTTCGAATCTTTGCTTTGAGTTTAAAGTGTAATGGAGATTCAAGGTTTAGTTTTCGAAGTGCAGGGACGTTTCACTTGGATTACTAATCCGCACGAAGTCTAAGGACAGAAGCACCCTTAGTTTTTGAAATGTATTAACTTCGTGTTCGAAACCCAATTTTCTGCTCGAAATCTATTGACTTCATTATCGAAGTGAACTTGAACTTCGGATTCGAAGGAACTAATCCGCTCGAAGTCTTCTTCCCCTAACGGTTCGATGTCAACTTACATACACTTTTCCTTTCGATTAATCAACAAAACTCGATCAAAAACTTAGATCTGCATTGCTCTTCAACATCTTCAAGTGTTCTTCACCAAAATTTCGAATATCAATGAAAACCTTTGAATAAAACCTTCAAAATTGATCATTTAGATTCCCAAATCAATGATATCTATCAAGACCCAATCAATTCCATCTTCCACTTGATTTTAACAAGGATTTAGAGGCAAAAATCGCAAAAGCTTACGTAAAATGTTTAAATCCGATCTGAATAGCTTCAAATCATTCCATGATGGATTGTACTTGATTCAAATATGATTTCCAAGTAGAATAGAATCAAATGCGACTGTAAACAACCTTGTTCTTCGATTTCTAAACAGTGGATTTCTTCGAATATTAAATAGTACTGTCGTTGATTCTGATCTTTGATGATGAATACACAATCACGAGCCTACTTAGATTTCAAGCTAGGCTCTGATACCAATTGAAAGGACCGAGAATCAAGTAAATGTGTATAGAAAAGATGAAGCTTGAGAGAAACACACACAAACACCTTTGGCTAATGCTTATAATGAGTAGAGATAATTTGCAAGGCTTACACCCACTAGGCGACATATCCCTATTTATAGGCAAAAGCGATGGCGAGACATATCTCTCCATTTTACAAAACTAATAAAAATTCTTACTATGTAGAGTGTCAAATAGATAGGAAGAGTGAATACTTGGTGGCAAACTGGTCAATTGGTAAAGCAAGAAGCAAAACTCCATTTCTTAGTCCACAGCTGAAGTTGAATATATTTCAACACGAAGTTGTTGTGCGCAAATCTTGTTGATGCAAAATTAGCTTGCTGACTATGAAATGTCCTTTCTTGTAACTCCAATTTACCGTGACAACACTAGTGCCATTGCAATTTCCAATTCACGCACAAAGCACATTGACGTTCGACATCATTTCATCCGGGATCATATTTCCAAAAATGAGATTGAACTTCATTTTATTTCTACTGAACACCAGCTCGCTGACATTTTCACCGAAGCATTGGATGAACATCAGTTCAACTTACTAGTTGCTGAGATTGGAATGCTCAATCCTTCTAGTCTTTAATTCTCTTCAAGTAATTTTATTTTTACTATACGTTCTTTCTTGTCGCATTTAATGCCAGCTGTCATAATCTAATTTTGAATAATTACATTGTGCCTTATTTCACACTCGACGTCACATCACATCTAAAATTTAGTCATGAACTCTATATTATTTAAGACACCTTCCTTTCTAAATTTTCTCTTCATTTTTCTTCTGTCTTCGTTTAACAATTGTGTTTCATGGAGTTTACTATCACCTTCGTCATGTTTCCAATCTGTTATATATCACCATTCGCCTGGCGGACGAAGGGATAGGGATTTAAGTGTCCACACAAGTCTACATAATTACTTAATGATAGTCTTCTAGTTTTTTTGTTCAACTTTGTATCTATGCTTCATGTAATCTGTTATCCTCTGTAAATATGGATTAATGTCATATTCAAGTTTAGCTTTTGATGTGGGTGGCATTTCGTATTTATTTATTTTTTATTTTATTGCTTTATTTTTTTCGTGTTGTGTTTTGGAATTTGAATTCCAAATGGTATATATGAATTCTTAAATCGGATTTTTCCGGTTATGTAAATCATATCTCACGTTTGTGGCAATTCTTTCTACCCTGTTGCTAATGATTTGGTGTTTGAAGATAGTAAATCATCATGTTACTCCCGTAATTCTGCTTTTTACCAATAACCGTTCGATAACTCCAAAAGATAACTATGCGGGTTTTACGGTCTCACGCGCCTATTTTTACCCTTGATCTTTTAAAACATTAAGATCAAGTGCTTAAACCTTTAAAACCTTCAAACCGCCTCACCCAAGGTTATTTCCCACGCACTCCATCTTCTCCGGCGAAAATTGCATCATTTTGCTCTCATCTATTTCGTGCTCAATGGCTCCCAAAATGGCTTCATTCCATGTCAATCTCACACATGATATTGTTCGTAATATCCAAATCTCTTCCATTTGCTACAAAGGCAACAATTATTCAGTTGACCTGACTATTCCCCTTTCCACATCTCCTTTATGCAAAGTTATGACCTACCTTCATAACTGTCCTCTGAAGTTCGTCCTGCCTGCGAAATATCCGATGTTCGAGGAACATCTATGTGAATTCTGGATGACCGTTGAAGTCAATGCTCCCAAAACCTCCTCTCAACGCATTAATTTCAGCATGTTATCTGGCACCAAGCCTGCTGCCCTCACTATGGAGTTTCTGGCGACGGTTCTTCACCATCCACGTCGTAACTTTAAAAGGGAACTCTATGGTTCGCACTCTTCTCCTAAAAGAGTGGAACTATCTAAATGATCATTTGAACTTCTGTATCACGAGCAAGACAGGTGGTCTTGATCAAGTCAGTGAAGTTGTGCTGAAAATGGTCTGTGCTCCGATTCATGGTTAAAATATTGAGTTTGCTAAAATCATCATGGACAACCTTGTTGCCTCACTAATGTCCAGATCCGGATCTCAACACATTCCATTTTTGCGGTTTATCTCATTGATCATCTACTCTCTGCTATCTTCTGAAGAATACAACTCTGCTTCTCATTCAGTCACTACTCTAGCTGAAGGGTCTGATTTACCTCAAGTAATATGTAGAAAGATTAAGAGTAGAGAGAATAACACACACTACACCTTGGCTAATGCTTTGATATATTGAATATTGAGAATGCAACAAAAGCTTACAAGGCCTTTGACCATATACCTATATATAGGCAAGACCTAAGGCGTGGCTTTTTCGACATTAATACAAATTTAACATTCTCCCCCTAGTGGAGAGAAAGCCTATTACAATGATGGATAGAATTAAATATATTACAATAAAGATCTATTGCGTATGCCAAACATTACTTGACACATCATAATGATCCGTCGGCTATCCAGCGTCCGCTTGATAGCTTCCATCGATCTAACCAATCCAGCCTACTCCAATTCATTTAAAGATGTTTCTTCCTTTTCAGTTTTTTGTTGTAGTCTGTGGTACACAATCTTAAGAGTACCATCCGATTATGCCATCATATCTACCATTCCGATAAAGATTTTTCAGTTGCGTTGATTTGTGAAGATGACACATCTTTGACCGGAGAAGCTTGGATGATTTTAATCAATACGGTGAATTCATGAAGTGCTTCCAAATTTAGATGGCTCTATACAGGTTTGAGTAGGTTAACCTTAAGTTGATTACTTTCGGCTCCTAGTTGTAGATCATGCTCTTGTATGAACTCGATAAAATGTCTAATGTATTTCATCAGGGAACTTCTTCCATGTTGTTCCTCGTATGATTTATTCAATTTGATGGAGACTTCCTCATATATATACTAAATATCATGAAGCTTGACATGGCGGAAATCAGCTTCATTTAGTGAGATCTTTTTCCCATAAGCTCTTTGGACATCATGCACCACAAACTCATACCTTGATGATTTATGTATGACAACTATGAGGACTTTGCTTTTTGGGTATTCTGAAATGATATGCTCTCTTGGCATTTTGTATTCATTGAAGATGTGCTCGTATCGTCTCCTTTGTTGTTCATCAAGACCCCTTAGCTCACGAGGAATCTTATCTCTGAGTTGACTGGAAAATATTGTAGGAATCCGATTTTCAAGAAAAGCAACATTAACCCCATACTTACCCCATAATGGATTTTTCATTACGTCGCGGGTAAACATATTACGCCTATCAAGGCCTGGATCAGTTGATGTTAGGACAAGAGGTGTTGGTAGGACATTTGGAAGTATTGGCTAGTCTGACAAAGTTTGTAATTGTTGAGCCTGCTCTACGCGAAGATTTACCTCGAGATGTTGGCAGTGAGGAAATAATTCATGAACTTCCTCTCATATACCTTGGAGTACCCTAGTAAGATTCAGCTTTCGCATGGCACCCTCCATCTACTTTTTGGTAACAAGCTCCTTCGTAGGCTTTGCAACCCTTGAAGTAGCAGACTTTTTAGGCTCTGGCAGAGCCATATCCTCAAATCTATCAACAATTCTGACTTCTAAAGCCCTTTCTGGCAGTCTTTCAAATGTAAATTCATCTATTTGTTTTAACAATTCATTAGACTCATCCCTTTCACCTTGATCAGCAGTTTCAGTTTCAAACTCGAATTCTGGGATGACTGGTTCATGAAGTTGGACTTGTTGTTGTTGTTGTTGTTGTTGATTTTGTTGAGTAGATTCTGTTGAAGTACCAGCAGATTCTGCCCCAATACCCATAGCCGCTGCAAGTCGTTCGGTTAAAGAAGTAAAGGTCAAAACACACGCACGCTTCTCCCCCTATTGACGATCATGATCGGTATCATCGTCATCATGCCTGCGCTTTTACCATGCAAGTTGGGATTTACAAGTAGATTCAAGAATTTTTAACATGCTTTCCACCGAATCCGTCTTTTGATAGAAACCATTACCAAGATCCTCCATGGAGTTTTGAATATGATCTTTAAATTCCTCCAGGTTACTCCTTTGTAGGTTTGTTCTCGTTGTAAAGTCTAAAGTGGATAAAGGTTTTGTTTGCTGTGGGGTGATTTCTCCAAAAGTTTCACATATAACAAGGATTTTAAAGTATGCACCCATAAACCCATGCCATCATCAACCTTTGGTTTTAAAGCAGCAAGTGTGTGCTTGCTATCATGGAGTTTTTCGTTTATAGGGTTGAGGGCCTCCTGTAGTTGTTCATGGATAACAAACAGGGACTCACTTAAAGTACCTGTTGTAGATTTTGCCACGGAGAAAGAACTAATTAGTATCACAGCTGATGTTGTGTACACTCCGGTGAGATTTCCACCTGATCCTCGGATGACACCTTCAGTAATGCCACCTACGGGTGTTCTGGATGGCTGTCTGGTGAAAAGCATCATGATGTGCGAGAGTGTGTCTTTGTGTTTTGAAAGAAAAGCAGAAATCTACTGGATATTGATGTGCTCTGGAACGACGGTCGAGATCGGGAGAGGTAGACCTCTAGTTTCAATACTAGCCATCTCCGAATGAGAGGCCAATAGTGTATGTGTATAGGCTCGGTCAGATGAAACGAGCATCTGTTGAGAGATATTCGAGTAGCTAGTGGGGTGAATGTGCACTGTTGGGATGACAGTGTCTATTTCAATACTAGAGCTAACTATGTCAGCTCCAATAGAAGATGTGACTTCCCGGCTTTGTAGGTTTAGGGTTACCTCAGCTCTCTGTTTTTCTTGCCTCTCCACACTTTCACTCTCCTAATCTTTTTCTATCTCACTTTCTTCCTTTACGTATCCCTTATACACTTCCAAATCAGTGACAAAGTCTGGGGATTCAGTTTCAACATTTAGATGACCCGGTTTGTAGCCATATATAAAATCTATTTCATCATTGAAGGCTTCCGAAAGATCTGGGCAGAATAGCTTAAGTCATCCTCCTCATCCACCACTGGGGTTTTTGCTTTTTGCTGTTTAGTGTTATTAGTAACCAGTGGTCCTGCTTCGGGCACGAAAGTGGTCAAGGCGATATTGTTAGTTTCAAAGTCAGACGCAACTGAACCAGAGTGAATATCAGGTGTAGGAGATTCGTGTTGTTGCTCGGCCTCTGTTAAAACATCAGAAACACTATCAATCATAGCTTGAATTCGGCCAGGGTCATACTCTGCCCCTCCCTAGCTATGTTTTTCCTCCTCATCCGCTCACCACCCCTCTCATCGCTTTTTCCACTCATCACTTCCCTCTCATCTTCTCCCATAGAAGGTTGAGGCCTATCCTCTATATCCTCATTGGGTGCTACAGTTCCCGTGGAAGGTAAGACCGGATCTGGTCGAACCATGGGAACCCATCCTACACTCTCCCTATAATTCCTCACAATATCATTCTGTTCACATAAGTCCAGCAGGGAGACGGGAAATGGTTGAGGTTGAATTGGATGTTCTGCAGTTAAGGCTTTGACATATAAAAGCTGCTTTGGCCTGATAGTATTGTGGTTTGGCTTCCTTGGGATTTCATCGTTTTAGTCCATTGCAAATTAAACCATCATTGGCAAGAACCGTTGATAGGGCAGAAATCTACCTTTTTACGTTTACGATCCGCAAATTTACCATCCACAGACTGCACAAGGTCAAAGAATAAAAGACTAGCATAATCTACTTGTAAATGGTTAGCCACAACATAAAGAAGTTTGATCTGGTTTGTGTTGGGGTATTCATAGCCTGTGTGGTTGGGAGTGAGACAACGCTACAAAATTGGAAGAAAAGTATAGTATAATGGGTGAAGGTTAACTCTTTTGAAATGTGATCTCATTCGTAGATCACTAGCATAGCCCATAGCACGAATACCCTCAAGGGCAGTAGATTCATTTGGAATATCCTGGAATTCGGTGAGTGGAGGGTCTGCTCCTTGCAGTTGGCAGCCTTAGGATTTCCCGCAAACGGCTTGTAGTTATATTGAGAGTAAAGTGGTCAACGTCACCACCGATGGACACACCGGTCTGTGTTAGGGTTGGTGTGGGTGTGGGACGTATGCCAAAATTGTTGTACATAAAGCTGAGGGACATGAGTCCCGGAAGTGGATGGATTATAGGTGAGAGAATAATGGAGTGGATGGACACGAAGGATTTCAGAAATGATTGGGAAGTTAGAGTTTAGGAAATTGTTGAAGTTTAGAAAATGGTTGTTATCGTCGGTTACAACCGAGAGAAATTTATCTATGGCTTTGGCTGGCAGTCGAGGAATGGAATGAGACTGGGTCATCTTCCATATGAGCCATTATCCTGTGAGAACAGGAACATGGTTAGATATGTCTAATAAAGCAAACCAAACACTTGTGAAATTATATCCATTGACTGTAAAAGTCAATAACCATTTTGAAAGAAGTTTGACTAATTTTGACTTATGTTAGCCCTAAGTCAACCTTTGAAAAAGTCAACAAGTTTTTGAGAAAAATACGACTCCGAAAACTCTATTGACAAAGTGGTGTCCATCATGAACAAAAATATGTTTTGACACATGTTTTACAATGAATTCATGTATCTAAACAACTTTGTAACACTGAAAATTTTCCCAATCAATCCATAACATGAAGATTGTCCAAAAATGGAATCAAACCCCAATCTTCATCCACCCGAAGAATACGAAGAACACTTTTTCAATTTTTGGAGATTTTATTGTACGAAAACATGTTCTAAGTGTCCCCAAGGTTTATCGCAACACTCATGTGCATTAAAAACATCATTTTGATGTCGAACAATGCATTAAAAGATCTCGAATGAGTCTGCCGAGTTGAACAGTGAAATGGTCATTTTGGTTTTAATCTTGATTTAAACATGATTTGGATACACATATGATGTATACCTGATGTGTATGAACAATTGAAATACAAAAATTGAAAATTTGGACAATAACATTGAGCAGTTTATGAGAAATGAGTAATCAGATCGTTTGAATGTTGAAAATCTATGAAAGCTTAAAGAACAAGTCATGTTCAAGAACCACTATTTATAGAACAAAGGTGTAACCGCTAGAAATACGAAGAAACACACTCGAAGTGCAAAGGAATTCGAATAAGAAAACGTGCTCGAAGTCTACTGAAATCACTATTTAGAATTCGAAGTGTTAAGAGTTCGAATGCGAAATGTGAAGACTTTGAGTTCGAAGTGTGAAGACTTCAAGTTTGAAAGGTTACTGTTTGAGAGGTGCTCGAAGTAAACTATCAAGTTACTGTTTCGAGTTTGATGTATAGTGACTTCGAATGCGATGTTTGGAAGGCGCACCAAGCCTTCTTGCATTTGTGTTTTCCGTGTTCGAAATGAATTAAATTTGAATGCGAGGCCACGAAACGCACTCGAAGCCTTCATGGATTTGTGTGTTTCGAATTTGAAGACAAAATGGACATCCAAATTTTGTTCGAAGTCTTCATTATCAGTGAGACTTCCATTGCGAAGTCAAAGCAAGAATTCAAAGTCTAGCTTACGAGTTCGAAGATGGTTTGTGTTCATTTCGAATTCTAAGCTTCAAAATCATCTTCACCCATTTCGAATTCGAAGTGCATGTTTCGAATTCGAAGGGTATTCCAGAAATCTTTTAAGACTAGAAAATCTTTTTGGTCTTTTCTTTTATCAAAATAAACTCAAATATTTTTGGATTTTCAAAATAAAAACACAAATATTTTTGGTATTTTCATCATTTTGTAAAATGTTTTTGTAATTTTTCAATTTTGTGAATGTTTTTGAGATTTTTCAACTTTTCTCCCCCTATAAGCATGCATAGGTTGTACGTATGATTGATACTCCCCCTCACATTATGCTTTGAATCTCTACAAGATGAAAAAACATAGTGAAATATCCACTAAAAAACTTAAAATTGAACAATTAAGAAAAGAAAGTGAAATACTGAGTATCAGACCTTATAATTCAACATGCCTAATTTAGACACTAACTCATTAAAACGAGTATCATCTAATTGTTTAGTAAATAAATCTGCCGGTTGATCTTCAGTCTTAACATACTATAATTCAATTAGACCTTTTTCCACATTATCTTTTATAAAATGATACCATATGTCAATGTGCTTGGTCTTTGAGTGGTGAACTAGATTGCATTAGATAGCTATGACAGATTGTGAATCACACGGTAATGGAATCTTCTCATATTGTAGACCAAAGATAGATAGTTGAGTCTGGTCCTACAAACTCTGAGTGCAGCACATTGCAACAGCAACATATCCAGCCTCAGCAGTTGAAGTGGATACATAGTTTTGTTTCTTGGTAGCCCAGCATACTAATCTATCTCCCAGAAAGTGTGCACTGCCAGAAGTACTCTTTCTGTCTAGCATGCATACAGCATAATTTTCATTTGAAAAGGCATATAACTATAAATTTGAATCGCTTGGATACCATAGACCTAAATCAGGAGTACCCTTGAGATATCTGAAGATTCGTTTAACTGCCAATAGATGTGATTCCTTTGGATTAGCCTGGAATGTGGCACATAGACATGTAGAGAATGTGATATCTATCCTACTAGCCGTCAAATACAGTAATGAGCCTATCATACCCATGTATGTTGTTAAATAAGTTGCTTTTACCTCAAGATCAACACACAGTTTAGTTTTTGAAGACATAGGGTTGACAGTGATGAACAACTGAGCATGTCATACTTTTTCAACAAGTCTTTAATGTACTTGGATTGATTTATAAAAATGCCATGACTAAGATGTTTCACTTGTAATCCGAGAAAGAAATTCATCTCTCCCATCATACTCATTTGAAAATGATTTTGCATTGTTAGTGCAAAGTCATCAGTGTACTTAGGATTTGTAGAACCAAAAATGATGTCATCTACATAAATCTATACTAAGATTAGCTCTTTCCCTTTGGCTTTTGTGAACAAAATGGTGTCGGTTTTTCCTTTACTGTATCCATCACTCAGCAGATATTCGGACAGGACATCATACCAAGCTCTCGGGGCTTGTTTTAGTCCATAAAAAGTTTTGTCTAGAATGTACACATGATGTGGGAGTTTGGGATTGACAAATGCTCCAGGCTAAGATACATACACTTCCTCTTTGAGAATACCATTAAGGAAGGCTATCTTTACATCCATCTGGAAAACCTTAAAGCATCTATGAGCAGCATAGGCTAAGAATAGTTGAATTTCTTCTATCCTAGGTACATGAGCGAATGTTTCATCATAATCTTTCCCTTCCTGTTGGTTGTACCCTTTTTCAACCAACCTGGCTTTATTTCTTACCACAGTTCCATTGGGATCCCGTTTGTTCTTAAAAATCCACTTGGTACCCACAACTGATTTATCTTCTAGAAGTGGTACGCAAATGTTCAAACTGGTTGAGTTCTTCTTGTATAGCAATGACCCAATCAGCATCTTGTAGAGCATCGGAGACCTTAGTGGGTTCAATCATACTTAGGAAACTAGAGTGAAGGAACTTATTTTACGTTGCCGAATGAGTCCTTACCTCATCATGAATGTTTCCTATTATCTGTTATTCTAGATGGGATTGTGTCCATTTTATTCCACGGGGGTTGTTGATTCAAGGGAAGAATTCACCTAATCTACCTGCAAGTTCAGTATCTTCCTCATTTACTATTGGTTCTGAATCATAGACTAGAGTACTCTCATAAACTGGCTAATGACGTACCACTCCTAGACTGACAGCTAATGTAGATGGAGAATCCGTGGTTAGATATGATGACGCATTATCAACCTCCGTTGCAGTTGTAATTGGAGAAATTGCATCATTCCTATCACCAGCATTAGAAATATTAGATTCAGATTGAAAGAAATCAAATAGGAAATCTGAATCATATTATGTAGAATTCGGATATATATTTGTTTTTTTCTTTGAAGTACTAATCCTGAACTGACTTGTCTATAAGCAACCTTCATTTTGATTTTGAAAAAGTTTGACATCCAACATGTCATCAAATGTAACATTTATGCTTTCAAAAACATAATTTGTCCTTTTATTTAAAACTCTGTAGGCTTTAGACTCTTGGCGTCAAATTTTCCTAGGTTATCTCTTTCATTGAGTACAAAGCACCTATACCAAACATATAAACATATTTGATATTACTTACAATGCCATTTGCGAATTCGTATGGAGTTTTATTAAAACATTTATGGGTGAAGGAACGATTTTGTGTGTAACACACCGTGCTGACAGCTTCAGCCTAGTGGGATGGCAGGAGACCAGAATATGACAGCATTGTACGAGCAACCTCAACCAGAGTTTGGTTGCGTCATTCTACCACCCCGTTTTTTTGTGGAGTGTATGATACCGAAAATTGATGTGTGATCCCCACCAGGTCAAGATAAGCAGACAAGGTCTTGTTCTTGAACTCAATTCCATTGTCAGCTCGAATGGCACCAACATTGTGTTCAAACTTGTTCTGCTGTTGTTTGATGATGTTGATAATAACCGGAGTAGCTTCATCCTTTGATCTTAAAAACTTGACCCAAGTATATCTTGAGTAGTCATCGACAATCACTAAGATATACTTCTTCCCATTGCATGTTTGGACTCTCATCGGACCACATAAGTCCATGTGCAGAAGCTCCATTGTTTTCTTGGTGCATGAAATTTGTTTGGTTTTGTGAGATGATGTTTTCATCTTGCCTTTCTCACAGTCTGCACACAGGTGATCTTTCTTTAACTTCAACTTTGGCAGGCCTCTCACCAGATCCCTAGTTACTAACTTGTTAATGTTGTGAAAGTTGAGGTGAGAGAGTTTTCTGTGTCATTGTCAAGTTAAGTCTGATGAGGCTTTACTTAAGAGACAGATTGAGGTCTTGGCGTTGTAATTGTTCAATTCAATTGAATATAGATTGGAGTTCCTACTTCCAACTAGAAGTACATCTCTCATTTCCGTTGTGATAGAACATGAGTTTTTCTTGAACGAGACCTCCAAGTCTTTATCACACAACTGGCCGATGCTAAAGAAATTGTGGCCCAGTCCTTCCACAAAAGAAACCTTTTTAATTTTTATGCTTTTTCTGACTATATCTCTGTACCCCAGAATTGGTGCAACATTATCATTCCCAAAACGAACATTCTCGGATTACTTGAGAACGAAGTTTTGTAGAAGACTCTTATTACCCGTCATATGCTTTGTGCACCCGGAATCCGGGTACAAGAGATTAGGTTCCTACACATAGAAAAGAAAGAGAGTTTAGGTCCTCATGTAGTAATGAGTCCTTGAGTGTTACTTTGACAAGGATTAGCGACCTCTTTGAAGATACAATGTACGCTTTTCGGTATTTTCCATTGATTATTTTGTTCTTCTAGATTGGACTTTGAAGTTTTAATCCAAAATGGACCAGGAACAATTTGAGATTTAATGTGAAGTGGAATTTCTCCCTTTTCAAGTACTAGGGATTCTGTTGTGATTTCAAGTTTCCACACTTGAACCATTTCTTTTTGTTTCCAAACTTGAACCATTTTTGGTTGAGAAATTACTTTGGATTTCAGCGTTGATGGTTGTTTGGTCTTTATTTGCTTGAAAACACTTGTGTTGGATTTTTCTGATTTTGGCATGTGTTTGATTTTTGGATTCGTTGGCTTTGATTTTGTCTTTGTGACTGGTGAGTTGATTCTTTGTGAACGGTTCCATTATCGCGCTTCCGTGAAATTTCATGCTGTGATGAATTCTTTGTAACCTCCTCTTTTGTACGCCTCCAATTCTTGAATTGTATTAATATGTTTGCGTAGTTCCAGTACTTTATTTGTTTTAAAGCATGTTTGGAAAGCTATTGATAAATGGCTACCCCTTTGGAGGTGATGAATGGTGCATTGCATTGACTTGTAGTTTATGGTTTACAACTTTCACATGGATGAATTCCAAAAGTTTTTCGAAGTTTATTATGTTCACAATTAAATTCGTAGTGACTGTGTAGACACCCAATACTCACACAAAAACAAGTTCTTGCTTTCATTTCTTGTTCATTGAACAAGTGCATCTGTTTGCAAAATTTGAAATGTGGTGACACGTCTTGGAGAAATCAAAACAAAACCTGGAAGCTTTAGGTGTATTCTTTCTTCCTGTTTCATACTTGTTAAACCCTCTCATGTATTTGTCCGCTTTTCTCACATATGAAATGTAACACCCGCAAACCTAGGCTAGTTTATTAGCGGGTTGGCGGTACGTACTTATTTGATTAATCTACTTTACGTGATGATTTTATGTGGATAGTAATCTTGATAATTAAGTTAAATTAATCAAATGAGTTATGCATGTAAGTATATATGTACGCATGCATGTGGGTATGTGAGTATAAAATGGATAAAGGTGTTTAATAACACCTCATGCTTAGATATACGTGATCTGTGTGTGTACGTGTATAATTAAGGATGCATGAGTGTTTATCTTCTCATTTATTTCAAAGAGAAAAAGGTGTAAGTGTGTGTGAGTTTGGAAACCTATCGTTGAAGAAAGAAAGTTGTAGACTTGATTATTTGATTAGAAGATTTGGAGTTCAATAAATTCAAGCAAAGGTTAGATTATGATTGAAGCATGTTATTGATTAACTTGTTATGTTTCTAGTAGTGTTTTAATGGGTTTAAGTGAGAATCACCATGAATGTTTTTATTGAAGTATTTTGATTAAGTGGGTTTTTATTTGTTCTAGTGATTTATATGATTATACGATGATTATGATGTATGTAAATGTGTTTATAGATGTTTGGATATTTTTCTGGTTAGTTTTAATAAGATCTGTAAGCTCTAGAGTTGATTCATGGATGTTTGAAGTGGACTGGATATGAATTGAAGAAGATGATGATGAATCCAATACGGATGAAATTCGGTTTTGATAAAACTGACACATGAAATCAGATGAACTTCAAATCCGAGATTATGAAATCCGAAGTCTTGAAATCCGGTATCCTTGAATCCGGAACTTAAAACCAATAACTTAAATCCTATCATGGAAATCTGATTCTACAAATCCGATGAACCTAAAACCGACAAACCTAGAATTTGAGACCCTGAAATCCGATATTTGAGCGACGCGACGCGTCTGATTGTTGGACACGACGCGCTTGCGGTTTTTCAGATTATATTATTTTTTGTTGAATTTTTATGTTTGTTACATATGTTATCTTATGAGAATTTATATTAGTGTTTACGAGAAATTGATATATAAATATATGTGGGTAGATATATTTTTAAATCCAAGACTGATTTCTTTCTTACTGTGTTTTCAGGAAACACAAAGACTTAGTAATATTAGATATCTGAGTTCGCGGATGGTAAAGATTATGGTTAATGTTATTGATGTGATGCATGCGTATGTGATTGATAGACTATTGAGTCTGATTGTTGATTTTTGATTGTGATTGTTGATTGATTATATCTGTTGCATGATTATTTGGCCGATACGCACTCTTTGGATGATATCGAGTTGCGTTTGAGAAGTCAGCTATGCGTGGAATTGGGCTGGGCTCGTCTACTGGTTGGTTAAATAGTGGTATTCCTACTCATGCATGTGTTGTGTCAGAGGGCATTTCACTATGCCAATTCAATAGAGGTCTATCGGTAAACCTTTGCTTTGGCCGGCATTGGTTATAGGTTGTGCACCGAACCGCCGGTCTTCTTGATTGTGTGATTACATGCTTTGATATTGACTGTTGATGTTTGCCTTTGTGTTTAGCTTCTGCTCACTTAGATTTGTGCTAATTCCCCTCAATTTATGTTTTTGCAGGTTTGTGAGTCATTGGTGGTTGTAGAAGGAAAGCTCGACCCTACTCTGATGTATTTGAATTTTTAAATGGCAACAAGCCAGTTTGCTTTTGTAACACCAATACATTTGTTTTTGTTGTTTGTGAACAGATGCTTACGATTTGTAGATATTCTTATTGTTTGTAAAGTGAGTTTGTTTAATTATGCTTCCACAACGCATTTTAAAAAAATGGCTTTGATTTTCCGGTGTTACATGAAACATTAGCAAAAGAATTAGTTTTGATTTGTTGTGAACGTTTTGTGACATATTTGGCATGAGTATTGGTTTATTCGTGTGAGATGCTTGATTTTGAACGTTTGGTTTTGAAATCCACTGTTGTGGAGTTACTTGTTCCACTTTCATATTTCCTTTTTCTCTTTTTGTAGCCTTCACAGTGAGTTGGGAAGTTGAAGCCATTGTGGAAGTTTGTGTCAAGGTTTCCTTTTGACAGTGACAGAAAAATACTTTTTTGTGATTCAGTAACTTTCTTTTCTAAATCACTCAATATAATTGTTTGAAAATAAAAGGCCTCAAGTGCTTCAAGTCGCCTTTGTAATACCATATGAGGTATATATGCTCTAGCTTCTAGAATTACTTGGGGCTTTTTCAAATTTTCTGGATATGTAAGTACAAAATCGTCTATCTCACTAGGCTTTCGAGACCCAGATGAGATGGATTAATTCATGTCCTGATAATCAAAATGTATTTCTGTCTTTAGTTTAGAGTTTCTTTTGAAATCTTCTTCAACAATTTCTTCTTCTTGTCCAACAAATACCATATTTTTAATGATGTCATTATTCATTAGAGTAAAATCGTTTAACTGTTTGGCCGTCACTCTTTCACTGATTCTTCGGTTTTCAAAACCCAGACCATCATAGGTCCATTTTGAGAATTTCCGTTCTTTAGTTTTTTTTTTGAAAAATAGTTTGTTCCGATTGACCCCTTTTTATCAGTGAATCTTCCAATGCTTTGATTTTTGAACAAAGTTCTCCTTTTTCTTTGATTATATACTCTGTATCCTTTTCGGCACTGGTCTTCTCTATTTTAAGATCATGTATTTGTGTGCTCATGAAAGCTGTCAACTTAATTAATTCATTCTCTTTTTCAATTATCTTTGTTTTGAGTTCAACAATTTTCTTATCAACTTGATATGATTCCATCTCTATGTTTCTGATTATTTCTTTTAGTTTATTTTTCTTGATTTTGGATTTTTGTGCCTTTTGTTCTAACTTTTTCATTCTTTTCATTATGACCTAAACATGTTCCATGCTCAGTCCACAGCATGTAAAGGAGTTAGAATGTACGTCTTGTTCGGCATCTTCTACATCAAGCTCTTCATCATCAGTGTTATCATAGTGTGCCTCTGGCTCTTGTTCAGTATATAACATCATATATATAGCCAACTTTGACCATTGAAAGTCAAAGTCTTCATTTGTTTCAAACACATTCACGTAGCTTCTTGAGATCAGCCTTTTTCTATAAAGTTCTAGATCATAGACAACAAGAACAAGTGGTTTCAATTGATCATAGTTAAACACAAGCTAGATGTAAGGATTCTTGGATTATATATTTGAACTTCAATGGGGTTTTACGATTCAAAAGGTTCAAACAAGAATCAAAACATGTTAGTATGGAGTATTGAGTGTTTTGTACTGATAGGGATGTTGGAAAACATCCCCAAGATGTCAAAATACTGATTAATATGAGTTTGTATGAAATTTGGCCGGAAAAACAGCAAGTTATCGGTGTGTACTGGTTCAGAGTACACGAGGCACGGGCGTGCCTATAAAGGGTACGGGCATGCCTTGCGGTCGTGACCGCCATATGTTCATAAGGTCCGGGCGGACATTGGGAGTACCCCAGGTGTGACTCATTGGTTGTGTGACTTTTAAGATATAAGTCGTATAGAAAGGTAGGATCAATAAGTCAGATGAGAAAGTCGGATGAAATGCTAGGCACGGCCCTACCATGGTAGGGTACGAGTGTGCCCATGATAGGGCACGGGCGTACCTATGTGGGGCACGGGCGTGCCCCTGTCCTGTTCAGATTGCTAACCTCAGTTTCAAATGTGTATAATGCTTATCATTAATATATAACTGTAGAGACTAGCTAGGAACATATACGTGGACCTTTATCTTCGGTGGATTAGATTATAACACTTCAGTTTATAAGGTGAGTTTTCTAGACTATGTTTTATATGTTCATAATGATATTATTACAAGGAATAGTTATATGTATTCGTTATATGTGTTATAAAGCATGCTGCTTTGTGCAGTTATGGCTCGGAATTCGCGCAGTACCGTGGCTCAGATTGCTACCCTGGGTCTAGAACCAGTGGTTGGCTATATTCAGAATGTGATTATATTCATGTGTATATATGATTTGCAGTATAGTTTACTCACTAAGCTCTCGCAACTTATCAGATATTATTTTAAATGTTTTGCAGGTTTTACCAAAGGCAAAGGCAAAGCTCCGGTTTGACTACTTTTTGATAAATGTTTTAGAAACAATTAATGACCGGTTTGTAAATGACAATTTTTGGTTTTAAACTTGTGATAGTACATATATGAGCATCTTTTGATACAACAGATTTTCTTATAGGTACGCTTCTGCTTTTATGAAAACCTTTCAGATGTGAATGTTGAGATATGGTATTACTGCAAATGGTATTTTATTAAATTGGGGCGTTACAACTTGGTATCAGAGACATGGTTTGAGGGACTTTAACGATGGTTTTGAAAATTGTCAAACTAGAGCCTTGCAGCTTGGTGAGTATACTAGAAATTATATTGATTATGTAATATGTGAGCATTATGTGTAAGTACATGATGTGTTCAAGACATATATGATATATGTGTATAAACTGTTAAGAATTGGTTTTATATGTGCAATCATGACGAAATAGTTGTTATATAAATCATTGGTGATACATGGCCTAAGCCTGTGACTCGGGACTTTTTGTGATAAAGTTAAGATCGAACGTGTGTACTGTGTTTATAGTAATATAAGGGCCCATATTATTACAAACACATGATATATGTTGGAACTTAATGGAATCATGAGGAATCTTGTGAATCGGGTGAAGGGTACTTGTAAAGATAGTACACCTCGGAATATATAAAATGCCTTAGTATGTATAGAAATACTTTGGATCTGATGATAGGTGTACGGATATGTTGGATGTACTAGTAACAGTTTGTTATAAAAGATAGTGTTGTAAAGCAATCTTTTGTCTTAATGCTTTATTTGTACTACCAGAATGGTAAACGCAGTAGGTTCAAGAGTAATGAATAACCCTAAGTGTGTTTCTACTCATAGACTCAAAGGGACAGAAACCAATATTACAAATGAATGTATCCTTATAAGGATATAGCATGACGGGGGTGTATGAGCCCCATATTTAAATCATTGAGTATCAAATTCTATACTTGGGAAAATTTGGTGCAGGAAAACATAGTAAAGTGATGGAGCAGAGTATATGTCGTGTAACATTGCATAAATTGTGGAACAAATGAAAGAACAGAACAAAGGAGTAAGCATATAAGAGTTAATAACAAAGTTATTTATAAGGGTGAAAGGGTTAATTCTCAACCCTAAGTTATTATTTGTGAAGTATCGAAGGTTCTACGTTGAAGGATATTTTGCGTGTCAACCGTCAATATATTACAGATTAGCTGAGCGACTTTCAGTCATAAACGTATTTCAAAGATTGAGAGTGCATTTCATATGTGTACATATGCACATGAGAATAAAGTGAAATACAAAATAGTTTAGATGAGAAATATAACAAAAGATTGGTGGGATTTGATTCAAAACAGAAGAGTTATAAATGAATCGAGAACATGATGTGTAAGGGGTTTAAAGAAATTATAAATGTGCAGTTTTTGCCACAGTCAGAGATAGGTAGAATTATGTATGTATTTCACAAGTAGAACAGACAATAAAGATAATCTTAGAAATTAATGTGGAGTTTCAAAAGAACACATGTTTTGTTCATATTATGTTGTAAGGAAAAAGATGAAAATATACCGTCAGAGCTAGAAAGTTGGAATTAAAGAAAGAGAAAAGAAGAGGAAACCGATAAAGAAAGTTGCACCGGTGTTTAAGAAAACAAGAAAGGAGGTGATGCAAAAGACCTGACCTATCTATTCAGCAAGCAAGAGATGTCGTATGGGATGCAGGCTTGGTTCCTCAACATGTTTTAATATGAAAACTCGGTTACGAGTAAGAATTGTGAGAACACAAGAAAATGATTGAAGAGAATATGTCAATAATCAAAAGTGAGAGCTTTTCAAATTACGACTGAGGAATCTATAACAGAATCAAGTGTGGATATAAAAAAATAAATGTGTATAACCATAATGTGACAGAAATGGATGCTACTAAATTCCTTCATGAATTTATACATATGAATATGAGGGAATTACAAATAATGATTGGAATGGACTGATTAATTATACCAGGCTACGATATTATATGAATAGAAAGTGATACAAGTTCATATTCCAAGTGGGGAATAACTAATTATATGTGCTAATGTTAAAAATAGGAAAGTTATATCTGTGTTCAGTTTCAAAAGCTATGAACTATCTTCAGCATGGATACATCGTTTTCTCAGCTTATGTTATAGATATTAAATCGAAGATCATATGAGTTCAAAATATGTAAAAGTAGTATGTGAGTCTCCTGATGTGTTTCACGAAGAATTATCAGGGTACCGCCAGACATACAGGTTGAATACAAAACCGGATTAGTGAAGGGAATTTCACCGATTATGAGAATTTCGTACAGACTTCCTCCTTCAGAGATGCAAGAATTAGTGAAATAACTCCACGAACTGTTAGACAAGGGTTTATCAGACCCAATAGTTCTCCATGGGGTGCACCTATGTTATGCGTGAAAAAGGAGGATGGTACTATTCATATGTGTATTGACTATTATGAGCTTAATCAAGTAACCATCAATAATAATTTGAACAGAATATATGAATTATTTGATCAATGATAACGGGGTAACGTGGTTTTCAAAATCGAATTGAGGTTGAATTATTATGAACTTAAGATTAGAATGGATGACATTCCTTGAACCATGTTCAGAACTTGTTATGGGCATTTTGAGTTTGTTGTAATGCCTTTTGGCCTTACTGATGCACCAACAGTGTTTTTGTATCAAATGAATAGAGTGTTTAGGCCAATACTAATTAAGTCAGTGATGGTATTCATTAATGATATTCTTATTTATTTCAGAAGTCCAGCAGATTATGAGAAACATCCTTGAGAAGGATACATAATAGAGAATAGTTATATGTTAAGTGTTTCCAAATGTGAAGTTCAAGATACAGGAAGTGTAAGTTTGAAGTCAATTAGTAGCAAATATGGTATTGAGGCAGATTCTGTGAAATAGAGGTAGTGATAAAGTGGGATTCACTAAAAGAACCCGACAATGATTAGTAGTCTTATGATATTAGCAATGGGAAAATATGCGAACCGATAGTTCTTGCGCTTCCAAAAGAGATTGAAAGAGTGAAAGTATTTTGTGATGTTTTGTACAATAAGTTGGGCAGTGTATTGTTTACGCTGATGGTAAAAGTTTGAAATGTTTTGTGAATCAGAAAGATTACGATTGGGATATTATATTATTCTGGTAAGGATAAAGTTATAGCCGATGTTTTGAACAAAAAGTCAGAAACAATACTTATTATTAAAAGTATTAGCATGGGAGAATGTGATTCGATTTAAAAGAGAAAGAAAACTAAGTCAGAGAATTAATAAACAATTCAGAATTTCTGCATATGTGAAGAAAGATTGCTTATAAGACTAGGATCGCCAGAAGAGTTGTCACATATTTATGACACCTTCCATAAATTATATCTAAGAAAGTGTTTAGCAGATGAGTCGGCAACCATATCGTTGTAATGTTAGTATTGATGATAAACTATGTTATATGGAATAGTGTATAACAATATTGGAAATAAAGGTTAAGACCTTACGTAATAAACTGATTGGACTGGTTAAGGTCTAAAGAGGGTCAGATTACATAGGAGGACCTGAACAGAAAATGATGAGTAATTATACAGAACTCTTCGGCAGTTGATTTCAGGGACGAAATCATTTCAAGTGGGGAAGAGTTGTAATATCCGGAATTTTATTTATAATACGCGAGAAAGTGTTATATGAGTTATAAATGGATATATGTGCTTAAAAACTAGAGGGGACAAAACCGTCAATACGTAACTTGGAAAGGTTGAGGGACTAATTATGTAAATAGTCCATAGTTATATATATGTATATATATATAGCCAACTTTGAACATTTGAAAGTCAAAGTCTTCATTTGTTTCAAATACATTCACGTAGCTTCTTGAGATCAGCCTTTTTCTCTGAAGTTGTAGATCAAAGACAACAAGAACAAGTGGTTACAATTGATCATAGTTAAACACAAGTTGGAGGTAAGGATTCTTGAATTATATATTTGAAGTTCAATGGGTTTTTATGATTCAAAATGTTGAAACATGAATCAAAACAGCTAGGCACGGCCCTACCTTGGTAGGGTACAGGTGTGCCCATGATAGGGTACAGGTGTGTCCATGATAGGGCACGGGCGTGCCCCTATCCTATTCAGTTTTCTAATCTCAGTTTCAACATATGTTTAATACTTATCATTAATATATAACTGTAGAGACTAGTTGGGGAAGTATACTTGGATCTTTATCTTCGGTGGATTAGATTATAACACTTCAGTTTTCTAACATGTGTTTCATATGTTCATAATGATGTTATTACAAGGAATACTTATATGTATTCGTTATATGTGTTATAAAGCATGTTGCTTTGTGCAGTAGTGGCTCAGAATTAGCGTAGTGTTGTGGCTCAGATTGCTACCCTGTGTCTAGAACTAGTGGTTGGCTATATTCAGAATGTGATTATATTCATGTATATATATGATTTGTAGTCTAGTTTACTCACTAAACTCTCGCAGCTTATCAGATATTATTTTAAATGTTTTGTAGGTTTTAGCAAAGGCAAAGGCAAAGCTCCGGTTTGACTACTTTTTGATAAATGTTTTAGAAACAATTAACGCCCGGTTTGTAAATGACAAGTTTTAGTTTTAAACTTGTGATAGTACATATGTGAGTATCTTTTGATAGATCAGATTTACGTATAGTTACGATTCCACTTTTATGAAAACTTTTAAGATGTGAATGTTCAGATATGGTTTTACTGCAAATGGTATTTTATTAAATTGGGGCGTTACAAATCATTAGTGAATTCATCTTCAACATTGGCCATGAGACAAATTAAGCTTGTGCCTCTTCTTCAAGATCACTTTCATCCGTGTCAGACAGAAACTGATCTTCTTCCACCATCATAGCCCTACCGGCACTCTTCTTATTGGATAATCTAAGCTTTTTCTTGTAGTACTCAACATCTTTTTTTTTATTTGAGTGCAATCTTTAATGTAGTGGCCATTACCCCCCCAATTGTAGCACTTGCGATCATCCTTCTTTTCAACCTTCACAAACCTTGGTTTCTCTGGCACCATGAAAGTATCAGGTCTACGGGCCCCAGAATGTGTATCTTTGGTGATTGTTGGTTTTGGAGTACCTGTTCTTGAAGGCCTTGGTGAAGAATGACATGGCTTTGATAACCTACTCCATTTGAGTACCATCTGACTCATCGGAATCTGAATCCGCTATAGCCACCTATTTGTACTTCTGAGACCTTGAAGATTCGCGGGGAGATGGTTCAACAGGAACCAATGCGAGAGGATCGGCCGACATCTTGGGAGTTGACTTTGAGACCTCATTCTAGTATTGTTGGAGGTCCTCAAAGATATTATGGTATGTGACAATTGTTAAATTTCTGTTTATCTGCTTGTAGAGCTTAACATGCTCCTTCCACTCTGGACCCAGAGCTCTCAAGAAAACACAATTGATATCTAAGTCGGTTCTTTCAACCTTGTTTGTTCGTAATTCAGTTTGCAGTTTGCAAAAATGACTGTAAGTATCGATTAGAATTTCATTATCCTTGGCACAGAACTCATGAAACATATTAACTAGTTGAGTTCTTTTAATGTGTTCCCCTTGCTCTGTTCCGTGTAATTGTCGTTTTATCTCATCCTAGATTTCTTTTGCTACATCCAAACTGTCTATCTTCATGTACATCTCAGATGATAAACCTTGTTTTAGGTAGTATTTGGCAAGCCTATCTGCTTTCTTTCTTTCCTTCTCTGCAGCTATAAGTTCATCAGGTGTTTTCTCCCTCGCTACACCTGGTACTAGAGGATTATTATCTGGTTGTGCATTAATGATTCTTTAAAATTTCTTATCACCTTTCAGAATACAGTCGATCATCATCTCTCCATAATTCTCGTTATGCTCGAGAAAATCCATGAACCTCCCTTTCCATACGATATAATTGTTCTGGAATAGGATAGGGGTTTTTGAATCAGTCCCAATCGCAAGAATTTCATTGGAGCTTGACATATTTCTTACTTGATTTGGTAGTGATCATTGACTTGAGAAATTAAGTGTGATTGGGTTCGAATTGAAGAATTTGAAGTGATTTGAAAATTCATTGTTCGAAGTTCGTGTGATTTGGTTCGAAGTTGGTTTGAAGTTTCAAAATTTGATTTGAAGTGGGATTCGAAGTGAACAGGATGTGTATTTCGAATAACTATAAATAGTTCGAAGTTGTTTTCATTCGAAAATGTAGTTCGAAGTAAACTAGGAGTGTATGGTTCGAAGGAAACTTGATTGATTCAACGTGAAAAACGAAGTTTGGTTTTCTAAAATGATTTTGAATTCAAAGTAAGTTGAGAATTCTGTTTCAAATTTGAAGTTAAGGTGAGTTGGATTACGAATTACAAGTGAATTGATTGGTTTCGAGTTAGGAATAACACGCTTGAAGTGGCTTAGAAAGTATTTCGAGTAATTATCTTCGAGTGCGAAGTGTATAGACTTAGTTTTCGAAGTGTTATTGGAAGGTGTATAATCTGCTCGACATCAAAGACTTAAGTTTCCGAAGCTCAAAAATTCAATTCGAAGTGGCTTGTTTCGAATTCAAAGAACTTGGATCTGCTAGAAGTCTTCTACTTGAAACAACTCCCGGATTTTCAGGGATGTGTTTGTAACTGCCAAGCTCGAAGTGAGCAGTGGTGTAACTGACAAGCTCGAAGTCCAAATTCAAACACTTAATATTTGAATTTTAATGAAAAACAATGAATGAGCCTTCGAAATTATCCCTTTGAATTCGCAATTCACCGAATGTAATTTAAGGGCAAAAACCATTGAAGCTATCCATGAAAAACCTTCAAATTCCAATATGATTTGATTCAAATCACTCCATATCGAAATGTAATTGATTATAGTGATGATTTTGAGTAGAGTAGAACCAAAAACAACAATAAAAATTCTCAAACCTGTTGGAATATGCCCGCTGACATGAAAGAGTTAATGACACTACCGATGAGGTGTAGGCCTATTGGGTCACACACCAAGTATTGATTCCGGCAACACGATCAAGCAATAGAGAGGAAAAGGCCAAAATAGGTTTTGGCAGGGTGGTACACGGGCCGTGTTCCTGAACACGGACCGTGTCCAGTCCAACGTACACGAGGCGTATTGGCCCAATCCAAGGTCGTGTAGTTTGGGCCTACACGGGCCGTGTAGATGAACACGGGCCGTGTAGTGCCTGTTAGACATGGGCCGTCTTAGCCCAATTGGGGCCGTGGACTTTGGGCCTACACGGCCGTGTAGATCTACACGGGCCGTGTACGTTCGTGTAACAGCAGAATTAACAGCCTTAAGCACTTGGTTTAATGGGGTTAACTTCTAATAATGATGGTAGACAAAGAGACCACGAGTTATCTGCTCTTGTAGAGGCTTTTGGCTATCACTTGGTCCCTTGGTTGACACTTGAACTCTCTCTCTCTCTCTCTCTTGTTCTTGGTGTTCTTGGTGTTCTTGAACACAAGAAGCAAACATACACATACTTGATTGTTGTTTTGGTGGTCATACATCAACTTGCTAGCACTTAGGAATCAAGAAAGCTTGGGGTGGACTTCATTGGAGGAGTTCTTTGTTGGACTCTAAGCCACTTGACTAGGAAGGTTACTTTGTGTTTTGCACCATTGAGGTATAGCCTTTCTTCTCATCTTGTTTATATATATTTTAGTTGCAACTCCATTGTTAGATTTTGGTCCATTGGAAGTATTCATTGTTTGGCATTGATTTTTTTTATGTACTTTGCTTCCGTTGCTACTTGATTTTGCCAAACGAATACCTTGAGTGGTATTAGAGCCATATCTAACATGGCTTTGCACTATTGAGTCTAGAAATACCATAAAAGTGTTTTTGGATAAGAAAAGTGTTTTCTTAAAATTGGTTTTTCCATTAAGACTCTTGTTGTGCTAGAATAAATTTATTCGTAGACGTGTTAATATATTCTAGTTTTTATATTTATATATTTGTTGTAACTTGGCATGAAGTGTACATAAATATATGCTTATAAATGTATATATGAATATGTGTCTCAAAATGTTTGATACACTAATGCATATGTACAAGGATTGTCCTTTTAGTGCCTTTAGTGTTTTGACAATCTTAACTAAAATATAGATATATATTGATATATCATGGTTATGTGTGGCAGACCTTGTTTCTATTTGATATACTTGGTTTGATTCGGTAACAAGATATGCCCCTAGACCTATGTGTTGTGATGATTGATTATTTTTGGTTTTTTGGCGGCCTGCGTGCTGTATTGTTGTAATAATATTAATTTATTTACTTATTGGTGCGGCTTGCACGCGGTTTCTTTTATTCTATGTATTTGTATAAATAGTATAGGATTGCGACCTGCTTGTCGTTTATATATGCTCTATGTATTTGTATATAGTATAGATTTAAAACCAAAATAGTCAATGGGAGTCATGGTGATGACGTCTTGGCGAGAAGGAATCAACATGCTATTGTGGCTCATGGGGAAAACGCATAGGAATTATGGGCATGTTACCAAATCGTATGTATAGATATTTGTGTGGTTGTATTTTATTATTCTACGCATGGATTAGGATTCGCATGCTAGATAATTTTTCTATAAAAATTAAATAAAATACAATGTTTGTTAAAATGGTTAACAATTGCGTGCGAATAGAATTGACAAAGGAAATATAAAAATGGTATTATATTAAAAGTGCTTAAAATCGTTTTGACACTTACTTTGTTAATTCACAAAAGGGTTTTATAAACCGGAAACAAAATCCCGTTTTTCAAAATGTAAATCACGCACCATCCATAAGATGACACCACCCGAATCTAACGAAGCAAGGATGATTGTCGAGCTAAGCACGAGTCATTCCTTGTGTAGTTGTGTGGAAGGTGAGTGGGGTAACTCGCATGATTGGTTGTCGAGCTAAGCACGAGCCAATTGATGGTCGAGAGTGCCACCCGGGTGTCTTGTCGGACGATTTACAATTTTAGTATATAATTCTTGGTTAGTTGTCAAGCTAAGCACGAGCTAAACAAAAATTATATATTAAGATTGGTGTAAGATAGGGATCAAACATGCCAACCGACATAATGGATGTCAACGGATCCCGCAAGTGTCTAAGAGTTGTAATAGAGATTACAATTAGTAAAGTGGTTGCCGGCCTAAATAGCTTCGCCACGTTATCCACGGTAAACCCGTCACGGTGCGAGGTGAAATAAGGTTCTTAGCCCTTGTTACAAATAAATTGTTTTGTTTAAAACTATGGGTACTTATCTTAACAAGGATTTCCAAACTAATTAAAACTACTTTGCTATTTTAGATGGCGTCTTCAAGTAACACCAACACCACCAACCATTTTTCACTTAGAGTTTTCCTTGAGAAGGAGAAACTCAATGGTAACAACTTCTTGGATTGGTTTAGGCAACTTAAACTTGTCCTACGCCAAGAAGGGAGGATGGTTACCATAGAGGAGGCCCTACCCGAGGCTCCTGCTACCAATGCCACTCGGGCTATCCGAGACGCTTATGAGAAGCGTGTCAAGGATACCGAGGACATTACTTGCCTCATCCTAAGTACTATGATCCCCGAGCTCTAAAAGCAAATGGATCATTTGAGTGCTTTTGACTTGATCGCTCAGCTTAAGGAAATGTTCCAGCAGCAAGCAAGACAAGAGAGGTTTGAGTGTCTTAAGACGGTACTTGGTAGCAAGATGGCCGATGGCGGGAATGTGAGTGCACACGTGTTGCGCATGAAAGCAAACGTGGAGCGCATGGTACGGCTTGGATTTACCATAGGGAGGGAGCTAGCTGTGGATTTGATCCTATGGTCCCTGCCCACCGCGTATGATTTATTCGTTATGAGTTATCATGTGCATAGTATAGATAAGTCCATCATGGAGCTTCATGGTATGCTTAAGACAACGGAGTCTAGCATGACCAAAAACAAGCCCGCCGTTCCAAATCCCGTTCTTGCTATAAGGGAGGGGCGAATCCAGAAGAAGAAGAGGACCGCTTATACCCCTAAGGGTAAGGGGAAGGGGAAGATTGGCGTTGCCAAGTCTGGCCCCGCTTCGGAGGGTAAAGGCAAGGAGAAGATGGTTCCCCAAGCTAAGACTCCGAACGAAGCGGAATGCTTCTTCTGCGGGAAGAAGGGCCATTGGCGCCGTAATTTCCCGGGGTACCTAGAAGGTCTTAAGAAGCTCAAGGGGTTGAGCATCACAGGAACTTCCGACTCAGGTATGTACATGATTGAACTCCATCATACTTCTACATCTGGTAGTTGGGTATTAGATACCGGTTGTGGCACTCACGTTTGTAATATTGTGCAGGTGCTAAGGACAAGTAGAAGGATGGAGAATGGCGAGCTTGACTTGATTATGGGAAACAAGGAGATTGTCCCGGCCAAGGCTCGAGGAGAAGTTGAATTATCTTTTAATTCCGGTTTTTCCATATTATTATTGAACGTATGCTATTCGCCGCTTGTGGCACGAAACATTATTTCTTTTCATGCATTACACGACAATGGTTTTGGTTTTTCTTTTGACAATGGGGTTATTGTTTGTTTTAAAAATGGTATTTGTTATTTTAAAGCTTATCCTTGTCGTGGTATTTATGAAGTAGATGCGTATGTTAGTGATAATCGTTCAATCATGAATATTGATTCAACGTCTAAAAATAGTTTAGACAAATTGTCTTTGTGGCATGGTCGACTTGGACATATAAACAAGACTCGTATCGCCAAGCTCCAAGCGGATGGGATCTTGGAATCATTTGACCACGAGTCGAATGAAGTATGCGAATCTTGTTTATTAGGCAAGATGACTAAAGCACCCTTTTCCAGCGTGAATGAGAGGGGAAAAGACTTATTGGACATTATACATTCCAATGTGTGTGGTCCGTTTAAGCACATCACAAGAGACAATTCTAGATACTTTTTTACCTTTATAGATGATTATAGTAGGTATGGGTATGTCTACTTGGTTAGACATAAGTCCGAGACCTTTGAGGTCTTGAAGACTTTCCAAAACGAAGTAGAGAATCAACTGGGCAAGAAGATTAAGATACTTAGATCCGATAGGGGTGGTGAGTATCTTAGTCAAGAGTTTCGTGATCATCTTAAGGGTTGTGGAATTATCTCACAACTTACACCTCCTAGGACGCCACAATTAAATGGTGTCGCCGAGAGGAAGAACCGAACATTGTTAGATATGGTTCGGTCTATGATGAGTCACACCCAAGTGCCTATAAGCCTTTGGGATTATGCTCTTGAAACGGCAACAAGAATCCTTAATCTCGTTCCAACTAAGAAGGTCGAGAAAACACCTTTTGAGATGTGGCATGCGAAACCTCCCGTTCTTGCCTATCTAAAGGTTTGGGGTTGTCAAGCCTACGTACGATGTGAGGTAGATGACAAGTTGGAGCCCCGATCCGAAAAGTGTTATTTCATCGGATATCCAGCTGCGGGTATTGGATATATATTCTATAAACCTTCCAAGAACAAGGTATTTGTTGCTCGGAGGGCGGTCTTTTTAGAAAGAGAATTAGTATCCAATCAGCATGGCGGGATTAAGATTGATCTTGAAGAAGTTCAAGAGTCAACGGATGAAAGACCTGACGTTGGCACTAGCCAACAACCCAGTGAGGTTGAGTCTGAGCATGACAATGCGGAGACTAACGTACATCCGTTACCTCCCCGTAGATCCGGTAGAGCTCACCATGAGCCAGAGAGATATGGATTTCTCATATCTGAGGGCGACGAGTTATTGGTGGAACTTAATGAGCCCACCAACTATAGGGAAGCGGCAGCGGGCCACGAGTCTGCTAAATGGAAGGAGGCAATGGATAACGAGATTCAATCCATGGAGGATAACCAGGTTTGGGAATTGGTTGATCCCACACCCGGTTGTAAACCAATAGGGTTTAAGTGGGTCTTCAAGAAGAAGACCGACATGGATGGAAAAGTAAACACTTTCAAAGCCCGACTGGTGGCTAAAGGTTTCACGCAGACACATGGTGTCGACTATGATGAAACTTTCTCCCCAGTGGCCATGTTGAAATCTATTAGGATACTTTTGGCAATTGCTGCATTTCATGATTACGAAATATGGCAAATGGATGTCAAAACCGCCTTCCTTAATGGGAAGCTCTCCGAAGAGGTGTATATGACATAGCCTGAGGGTTTTGTGCATCTGAAGCATCCTAATAGAGTGTGTAGATTAAAGAAGTCCATTTATGGACTTAAACAAGCATCTCGTAGTTGGAATCTATGCTTTGATGAGAAAATCAAAGAGTTTGGTTTTTCGAAAAGTGTAGACGAGCCATGTGTATACGTTAGGGCCAGTGGGAGCGCCGTTGTTTTCTTAGTCTTGTATGTGGATGATATCCTACTCATTGGTAAAGATGTTCCAACCTTGCAAAGTGTCAAAATTTGCCTTAGAAAATGCTTTTCAATGAAAGACTTAGGAGAAGCGGCATACATTATGGGTATCAAGATCTATAGAGATAGGTCTAGAAAACTTCTCGGGTTGAGTCAAAGTACATACATTGACAAAGTCTTGAAGCGGTTCAAGATGGAGGACTCCAAGAAAGGAAATCTTCCTATGTCGCATGGAGTGATATTGAGTAAAACTCAATGTCCTAGTTCTCAAGAGGAACTAGAAGTAATGAAGCGAGTACCATATGCTTCGGCCGTGGGCTCGATCATGTACGCCATGTTATTTACCCGTCCTGATGTGTCATGTGCTTTGAGCTTGACTAGTAGATATCAGGCAAACCCGGGCAAGCCCATTGGGTTGCGGTAAAGAACATTCTTAAGTATCTTGGGAGGACTAAAGAGATGTTCTTGATATTTGGTGGTGAGGAAGAGCTCAAAGTAAAGGGTTACTCTGATGCTAGTTTCCAAACTGATAGGGATGACTGCCGATCACAATCAGGGTTTGTGTTCCTATTGAATGGTGGGGCTATTACTTGGAGAAGTTCAAAGCAAGACACAGTGGCTGATTCTACTACAGAGTCAGAATACATTGCGGCAAGTGAAACTGCTAAAGAAGCTGTGTGGATAAGGAAGTTCATCCGAGACCTTGGAGTGGTTCCTAGCATATCCGACCATATTGAGATCTTTTGTGACAATGAGGGTGCGGTAGCCTTGGTGAAGGAACCAAGAGCTCACAAGAGAACGAGGCATATACCTCGTAAGTACCACTTGATTAGAGAGATGATTGAAAGTGGTGAAGTTGCTATTAGTAGTGTAACCTCAGAAGGCAATTTGGCCGATCCGTTCACTAAACCATTGTCACAAGCTTCTCATGATTCTCACACTACGGCGATAGGTGTTAGATTTGCTCATGACTTGTTTAGATTTAGTTTTAATTTATGTTTGGACCATTATGTATTTGGGAACATTAAGCAATAATATTACTAATGTTTGTTTCGATTTATATAGTAGAGATCTATATATACGCGTGTTGCGGTCACTCACATTTAGTCTTTATTGTGTTCTATCTTTGCATGTTTAACTTATTCCCTAGATTGTTTTACAATCTTTAAGTCTCCACAATTGGTCGTACTTTGTGGGAAGAAAGTATGAATTAAGATTGAGGTAAAGAATTGGTTTTGATAAAACGTGATTCTTGCCTATACTTGAAAGGGGTTTCAAGTGATTGGACGAGCCGCACCCGAGTTTACTTCATGGTTTTTGTCACAAGTAACTCGGGATGGTATTGACATTTCATCCTTAAAGTAGAGATACATGTGATCCCAAAGCATAGGTCTGCTTTGCTTTGATCGTTTTCTAACGCGGTCCGTAACTGTCGTTATAAGGGAGATGGTTGGGTAGAGTATTGTCTATGTGGCGGGACTATGTAGTCGAAAGGGTATTTGTTCCTCTATGTATAGAGAGAATATCCATGGGCCCCTCGATGATTGAGTGCTGACGTTCATATGCATGGCCGTGCTCAGGTTACATTGATGATGGATCAATGTTAACTTTGTTTGTTGGTCACCACTAATCTAGAATCGAGAGACATCATCGTGAACGATCTGAAGGTTGACTATATTCCATGCCTTGTGTTCACATTGGATATCGCGAACAAAGGGATGTACATGTTTATTTATCTTTAGGACAATCATTTTATGATTGGGGATCTTGTCAAGAGTGGCATACCCTATACTGACTTGGGAGCATAGATGTCTTGCTAAAGGCCGCTCTATGTTTGTGTTATTTTTCGTAGTCATGTCACGTGCAAGTGGGAGTCTGTTGGAATATGCCCGCTGACACGAACGAGTTAATGACACTACCGATGAGGTGTAGGCCTATTGGGTCACACACCAAGTATTGATTCCGGCAACACGATCAAGCAATAGAGAGGAAAAGGCCAAAATGGGTTTTGGCAGGGTGGTACACGGGCCGTGTTCCTGAACACGGACCGTGTCCAGTCCAACGTACACGAGGCGTATTGGCCCAATCCAAGGTTTTGTAGTTTGGGCCTACACGGGCCGTGTAGATGAACACGGGCCGTGTAATGCCTGTTAGACATGGGCCGTCTTAGCCCAATTGGGGCCGTGGACTTTGGGCCTACACGGCCGTGTACGTTCGCTGTAACAGCAGAATTAACAGCCTTAAACACTAGGTTTAATGGGGTTAACTTCTAATAATGATGGTAGACAAAGAGACCACGAGTTATCTGCTCTTATATAGGCTTTTGGCTATCACTTGGTCCCTTGGTTGACACTTGAACTCTCTCTCTCTTGTTCTTGGTGTTCTTGGTGTTCTTGAACACAAGAAGCAAACATACACATACTTGATTGTTGTTTTGGTGGTCATACATCAACTTGCTAGCACTTGGGAATCAAGAAAGCTTGGGGTGGACTTCATTGGAGGAGTTCTTTGTTGGACTCTAAGCCACTTGACTAGGAAGGTTACTTTGTGTTTTGCACCATTGAGGTATAGCCTTTCTTCTCATCTTGTTTATATATATTTTAGTTGCAACTCCATTGTTAGATTTTGGTCCATGGGAAGTATTCATTGTTTGGCATCGATTTTTGTTATGTACTTTGCTTCCGTTGCTACTTGATTTTGCCAAACGAATACCTTAAAATCCTTCATCTTCGAATATGGAACAGTAGTATCTTCGATCACAACACAATATTCTTCTTGTAGAATCTGATTTTCGATAATTCAAACCTCTATCAAGATCCAACTTAGATCAAGTATGGCTCTCATACCAATTGAAGGGTCCGATTTACCTCAAGTAATATGTAGAAAGATTAAGAGTATAGAGAATAACACACACTATACCTTGGCTAATGCTTTGATATATTCAATATTGAGAATGCAAAAGCTTGCTAGTCCTTTGGCCATATACCTATCTATAAGCAAGACCTAAGGCGTGGCTTTTTCAACATTTAATACAAAATTAACACTAACTCATCCAGGATCTGTCTGGGCAGGTTCAGGAACAACATTCAATCCATCGTTCTCTAAAGCGATTTTAAGGTATGTTTCACTCAACCCTACTCCATCTATCCCCTCTCTGCTCTCTAGCAATTCCAAGCGCTCCAAACCTTCCTCTCGTTCCACTTTCATACCCTCTTCTTACTCCGCCAGAGAGGATACTGAAGATGAAACCTTGCTCATCAAGCGGAAGGATCGTTTTTAGTTACCAAAATCCTCCAACCCAGCTCCATCCAATCTTGCTAATGATGCGATAGAACTCATACCATGTATCTCTGAATCAACACAGACTAATGAAGCAATAATTCAAACCCCAGTTGTTACTGAAGTCGCTCCACTTCACCCTACTTAAAAATCCCTTGACACATCAGTTTCCCTTGACCTGTTAATCGAGACTTTACATCCCACTACCAATGAGTTAATCAGCACACCCACTGATACACAGGTTCCACCAGTATCAGATGTTCACCCATCTCTCACTCGTGAACTTACACTAACATCCCTTGAAGGATCAGCAGACCCAACTGATCCTATGGATGCAGCTTCTGCAGATGATATGTCAGTACCTAAACCCACTAACTCTGAAGCACTTCCCACTGCTTATGATGATGTTGTCCTTCCTCCAACATCTCAAGCTCCAATAGTCGAGGATACTTTTGTCCACCCTGAAGTTGAGACTCACCCCGTATCCCTTGATGAGTCAACAATTCACCATGATTCTATGGATACCTCCAAGGCAAATGATTTATCAGTTTCAAATCAAACTGAGAGTGATTCCCTCCCAAATCTAATCTATGATGATGACATTTTACATACTTCGTTTGAGATTCCCTCTTCTCATGAAGACATAGTCCCTAACCAAACTGTAACTGAAGTAACCCTACCCAATGCCCCTGATCATTTGAACCTACTAATACTATGGCTATCCCTCCCTTATCCATTATACCTTCTTTATATGTTTCCCTACATGAACATATTTCTAACATTAAAAAATTCATTGATATTTCCTTTTCCCCTCAAATCGGTGACAATCCCTTTGACGATACCGGTGATTTTGATTTTCTTCCTTCTCCTCACTCTATACATTCTCCCTTTCCAGATACAAATGTTGATATCTCTGCCTCTTTCCAAAGTTTTTCTGAAACATTTCTTTCTCTTTCACACCTTGTGAAGACCACTTCTTTCAATCTATCTTCATACTCCAAAGATCAGCGCTTGTTTCATTCTGAATTCAAGCACCTTGATGTATATCTTGTACAATACTCCTCCTCTCTCTCTAAAGAAACCTCCTTAAACAATCAGATTCGTGTCACTCTATTTAAACAGATTCAACATGATATCAGCCTTGTCTCGCTCTAACAACTCCACTTTATCCACATTAACCGATCAAGTCGAAACTCTTTCCTCTACTGTCACCCATCTTTCTTCATCTGTTGACAAATTTTATGTTATCAATCTCTCCGAGACAGCACTAATCCATGTACAGGAATTGTTTAAACCTTCCTTTCAGGGTCTTTCTGCTCATAATTTGGACCCGTCTTAGAGAATAGAAGCATCTGATTACTCCTCTGCTTCTAAGCGGGAGAAAATATGAAGATAGTCCAAAATTTGCCAAATAATCAGGAAAAAGGTTGCTGCTGACAGAAAGAATATTTATGGCAGAAGAAATACTCAAAAAACACTACCATCAAGAATTTGGAAGATGAAATTGCTCGCCTGAGACATCTTGGGGATGTTCAAGATAAAATATTCTTATATAAAATGTTTATGTAGGCTACAAATATATCAATTTTAGCCTAACAAGAATCTACACGAAAAACCATTTCAAGAAAATAATTTTCTTATATAAAATATTTATATGGTTTTTCTAGACTCATTAGTGCAATGCCATGTTAGATATGGCTCTGATACCACTGTAGGTATTTGTTTGGCATATTTGAGTAGCAACTGAAGCAAGATATAATACAAAAATCTAAACTAGCCAAACAAACACTTACCATGGACCAACATCTAGACATGGAAGTGCAACTAAAATAATGAACAAGATAGAAGAAAGATTATACCATAATACAAGATCACCAAAAGCTTTCTTCTTTGTCAAAGTGTGTAGAATTTAAGGAAGAATTCCTCTAGAGTAGTCCACCTCAAGCACACTTGATTCCCCAATGCTAGTAGGTTGATGTAGCCACTAAAACAACACAATTCAAGAACAAATAACACTTTTGTGCATCAAAACTTGATCACAAAGTGATGAAAATTAGAGAGAATAATATCAAGAGTTCATATGTTCTAACTATTGTTCTTCACACCAAACTCTCTGCATTTTCGTGGCCCTTGAGCAGTCCCAATTGAATACCATTTAACCCCATTAAAATGAGTATTAAAGCAAATCAATTCTGCTGTTACAGAGCACATACACAGCTCGTGTTCATCAACACGGCCGTTTAGGCCCAAGGTCCACGGCCCCAATTGTGCCAAGATAGCCCGTGTCTAATAGGCCCAACACGGCCCGTGTTCACCTACACGGCCGTGTAGGCCCAAAACACACGACCTCTACTTGGACCAAAACGCCCCGTACTAGTTGGGTTGGACACGGCCCGTGTTCAAGAACACGGCCTGTGTACCATCCTGCTAGAACCCATTATGGCCTTTCTCTATCTTTTTCTTGATCATGTTGATGGAATCAATACTTAGCGTGTGACCCAATAGGCCTATACTTCATCAGCAGTGCTATTAGCTCGTTATGTCAGCGGGCATATTCCAACAAATAATAAACCTAATGAATATAGTCTATGGTGATGATGGATGAACCTGAAGAGATTTATGATATTTTGAGATATTACATTTGTTGGATTGATATATGATATTATACATCGGAATTGGAGGAATGGTTTATGTCTTGGGATAGTCAAAGATTCATGAGAGGGATGATTCAACCCATGACGTGGAGGGTGTAGCAGATACGTTTGTATTTACTAAGCGGAAAATGTTGATAATAAAGAAATGCATGTATGATTTATTTCATTATTAAAAGAAGTAGTGAATGCTTATATATACAGATGAGTTGAACATGTGGCAGAGACAATGTTTAGAATGAATTGAAGAAAGTGAATGAGAGACTAAAACATTACTTCAAAGAGGTAAATGATGTCGGACAGGTTGAAAGACAAGGGAATTGATGATGATAACATTGGGATTATGCGAAGTGAAGTATACTTGATTTGGTGGATAGAATTGAAATTGCCTTTACTGAAAGGTTGATGGATTAATTATTGAAATTATCCAATACGAGAAAGAGAAAAGAAGAATTAATTACTATAACATGTGGACTGAAGACTTATTGACCCTTGTGTTTATATGCCTTTGCTTGAAATTGGAGAGCTAGTTTGAAGAAGACCTACCAATCTAAATTGCCAGTGCATTTGGAATGGCTGAAATTGTATGATGCCATACCAAATATTGTATTGATGACTTACCAAGAAAGTAGATATGATATACTTAGTGGAATTATGAGATGATTGTGTATGAGTCAAAGTAGAGTATCAGATATTTGTGAACTGTTGAGGTGACCACGGATACCAGAATGGTGATGAAGACAAGTTATGATGGAATTTATATGTAATTTACTATATATATATATATATATTGCGAGTGATTATGATTGTTCAGTAAGAAGAGTTTGTATTCTGCCATAAGTGGGATGACATCTTGTGAGCAGAATTATATGTTGATGAGTTGATTCGAAGGTATGATGTCATATATTTAGAAACTTCTGACGGAAATTGAAAGGTTTGATTAAACTTCTAAATGAGGTTATGACAAGAATTAAACGTGAAGTGAGCAGTACGACTGAATTCCTATTGGATAATTGAGTAGAACGAGTTAAGCAGATATTTGAGAATGAGTTGCATTTATGTGTGATGGATTATGATGATTTGTGGAATTTATAATCAAGTTGATTAGATTGGCATGATGCGGTTTCTACTGAATGGATGTTAAAGTGTTAATTTTAAATTGTTATGTGAATACCATGGTAATATTTTGATATGATTAGTTGAAATCAAAAGTGAAGCAATATGTGGAATTTGTTAATTGAGATAAACAGGTTAATGTGAAGAAGTATTGAGGAGATGTGTTGATATTATCTAAATGTGTAAATGTGAAAGAAAATGGTTGAGAGATAGATTTATCAAGATTATGAGTTATATGTTGAGTTAAAGAAGAGATTGAAAATAAGAGTTGTTGACCTCTCGTGATTGCAGGATGACAAAGATATGTAGAAATGGATTTCTGTGTGATGGTAAAATGGAAATGTATAGGAATTACTGTTGGGAATCCATGGGGATCAAAGCACGCAACGGAAGCAACAAAACACACAAAACCGATCACATGATTTCCCAATGGTGGTGAAAACTTGCAAGAACATATATGCAACCAAAACAAACACAAAGAGAAGAAGGTAAGCAATCCATACCCTTGAAGACTTTGATAATATTCTGGAACAACTTCGAATTTGGGATGAGCTCTTGAAACAAAAGGCTCCAAGCACCAAAGAAGTCCACACCAAGCTTAGCTTCTTTCTCCTTGTACTAGCAAGCCACCAAACCACCAACACTTGACGATTTGGTTTAGGAACAGCCCATGAACTACACTAGAAGATCACCAACACAAGGTCTTGTGCTTCTCTCAACTTAGAACACTCACTTGTGTATATCTCTAATGTGTATAGTTGCAAGAATTGACCAAGAGTGTAGAATGCACCAAAAGCAATCCTTTTATAGGCATTCTATCTGTCCAAAGAGCCCAGAGTCAGAGCTAAGTGGCACACCACCATTGGACCAATAAAATGGTCCAACCAAATACTAGTGTCACTTAGAATTCTGCCTTCACGACTTCTTCACGGGCCGTGAAGGATAAATGCGCTACGACCAGCCATTTATCCTCCATGACTCGTGCCGCGCCGTGCAAGAATCGTGAGGGTTCGTGCCTTCACGACCTCCTTCACGGGCCGTGTAGGGTCGTGAAGCCCTAGGATTTCACGAACCATGCGGCCCACGACAGGACTCGTGGACACGAGCTGCTTCACGACCCGTAGAGCATCCTTCACGGTCGTGAAGCCTAGGTCAACTGGAATTTGACCATTTTGACTTTATCTTCTTATAGTAGGCTGTCGAGATTGAAACTTGGCGTGTGACCCAATAGGCCCGTGCTTCATTGGCAGTGTGACTCTATCTTCTTACGTGTGTCAGTGGGCAGATACCAACAAACTCCCACTTGCACATGACACACCGTATCCATGGGCACCACAGACAGGGAGCGGCCTCTAGCAAGGCATCCCTGCCCCCAACTAAACATGGGGTATGTCATCCCTGACAAGTACCATGATAAACTAAAAGAGTTTGACATGGTCCTATAGATAAGTGATCAATTATCTTATTGTTCGCGATATCCAAGTGAACACGAGACATGGTACAAAGTCATTCTCCGATCGTTCACGATTATGTTTCTCGATCAAGATTGGTGGTGACCAAAAGGTGAGTTGCAACTGATCAACAATCATTGCGAACTCAAGCATGGCCATGCAGTTTTGGTGTCAGCACCCAATCATCGAGGGGCCCAGGGATATCTCTCTTTACAGAGGAACAAATTCCTTCGACTACATTGCCTCCAATACACTGGCAATACTTTACCCAAATGCCTCCTTTATAATAGCCAGTTACGGACTACGTTTGAAAGCAGTTAGAATAAAGCAAACCAAAATAGTGAAACACATGCATCTCCGGTCTAAGGATAAAAGATATTATCATCCTGATTTACTCTTGACATGTACCATGAAGTAAGATCAGGTGTGGGTCGTCCAATCACTTGAAACTCTTTTCAAGTATAGGCGAAATATTGCGTCCCTTGTATTCAATCCCCATTGAATACTATGACCAATCATTTCCCTCGATCTTCGTTCATACTTCCTTCCTTGAAGAATGACCGATCGTAGACAGTTTAGAATGTAAAACATTCAAGGAAGTGATAAAACATGCAAAGTTGGAACACAATAATGATTTAAAGAAAGTATTCGCTACACGCGTATCATTAAATCTCCATTTAATAATCAATACATTCAAAAATACAATATTGCTTAATGTTCCCAATAACATAGTAAATACATCGAATATAATAACCAATATTTAACTCAAACCAAGTCACTAGCAAATCTAATCCCAATAGCGTGTGTGTGGGCATCGTGCTTCGCTTGCGACAACGGTTTAGTGAACGGATCCGCCAAATTGCTATCCGTGTGTACTTTGCTGATGACGATGTCTCCATTTTCGACCACATCCCGGATAAAATGATATTTCCGCGGAATATGCCTCGTGCGTCGATGAGACCTCGGTTCCTTTGCCAAAGCAACGGCACCCTCGTTGTCACAGAAGATCTCAACAGGGTCGCTGATGCTTGGAACCACTCCCAGATCAAGCAGAAATTTCCTTATCCATACGGCCTCCTTAGCAGCTTCACTGGCCGCAATGTATTCTGACTCAGTAGTGGAATCGGCCACGGTGTCTTGCTTGGAGCTCCTCTAGGATATAGCACCGCCGTTTAATAGGAACACGAACCCCGATTGTGATCGGCAGTCATCCCCATCGGTTTGGAAGCTTGCATCAAAGTAACCCTTTACTCTAAGCTCTTCCTCACCTCCGTACACTAAGAAAATCTCCTTAGTCCTCCGAAGATACTTGAGAATGCTCTTCACCGCCGTCCAATGAGCTTCGCCAAGGTTGGCTTGATATCAACTCGTCATGCTCAAGGCACACAATACATCAGGCCTTGTACATAGCACGGCGTACATGATCGAGCCCACAGCCGAAGCATATGGCACTCGCTTCATTACTTCCCGTTTCTCTGGGGAACTAGGGGATTGAGTCTTACTCAATACCAAACCATGTGACATTGGAATGAACCCCTTCTTGGAGTCTTCCATCCTAAACCGCTTTAGGACTTTGTCAACATATGTACTTTGGCTAAGCCCAATAAGCCTCTTGGATCTATCTCTATAGATTTTGATCCCAAGAATATAAGTCGCATCTCCTAGATCCTTCATTGAAAAACAATTCCCTAACCAAGTTTTTACACCTTGAAGGGTCGGAACATCGTTTCCAATGAGGAGTATGTCATCGACATACAAGACTAGGAACACAACTATGCTCCCACTAGCCCTGACATATACGCATGGCTCATCCTTGCTTTTCGAAAAGCCAAACTCTTTGACTTTCTCATCGAAGCACAGGTTCCAACTGCGCGATGCTTGCTTAAGTCCATAAATGGACTTCTTAAGCTTGCAGACTTTATCCGGATGCTTGGCATGTACAAAACCCTCGGGTTGAGTCATATAGACCTCCTCGCTTAGTGTCCCATTAAGGAACGCGGTTTTTACATCCATTTGCCAAATCTCATAATCATGAAATGCGGCAATTGCCATAAGTATCCGGATAGACTTCAACATAGCCACCGGGGAAAAGGTTTCATCATAGTCTACACCATGAGTTTGCGTGAAACCCTTAGCCACCAGTCGGGCTTTGAAGGTGTCTACCTCTCCATCTATGCCGGTCTTTCTCTTAAAGACCCATTTGCATCCTACGGGTCTACACCTGGGTACCGGATCTTCTAAATCCCAGACTTGGTTATCCGACATAGATTGCATCTCGGACTCCATAGCCTCTTTCCACCTAGCGGACTCAGGGCCCACCACGGCGATCCGATAAGATGATGGTTCATTATGATCCACCACTAGGTCGCAGCCCTCAGACATGAGAAACCCATATCTCTCTGGCTCGTTGCGAATCCTACCGGATCTCCTAAGAGGTAAAGGATCCGTGTAAGGTTCTCCAGCATCGCCGTGCTGAGAATCATCTTGTGAACTAGTGCCAACTTCAGGTTGATCATTGGAGGGTTCTTGAATCTCTTCAAGATCTACCTTTCTCCCACTAGCGTCTTTGGATAGCATCTCCCTTTCAAGAAAGACGGCCCTCCGAGCAACAAATACCTTGTTCTCAGACGGTTTGTAAAACAAATATCCCATAGACCCGGCAGGGTATCCAATGAACAAACACCTCTCTGCTCGGGGTTTCAATTTTTCCTCCACCTCACGTCTCACGTAGGCAGGACAACCCCAGACCTTTAGATATGATAGCGATGGAACCTTTCCATGCCACATCTCAAAGGGTGTCTTCTTTACCTTCTTAGTTGGTATGAGGTTAAGGATTCTAACGGCCGTTTCCAATGCATAGCCCCAAAAGCTAATGGGTACATCCGTACGACTCATCATACACCGAACCATATCCAATAATGTTCGGTTCCTCCTCTCGGAAACACCATTTAATTGTGGTGTCCTAGGAGGTGTCAATTGCGAAACAATTCCACAATCTTTTAGATAGTCACGGAATTCCGAACTTAGATACTCACCACCACGATCCGATCTGAGCATCTTAATTCGTTTACCCAATTGGTTCTCAACTTCGTTTTTGAAAGTCTTGAAAACCTCAAAGGTTTCTGACTTTTGTCTCACCAAGTAGACATACCCATACCTACTAAAATCATCGGTAAAGGTTACGAAGTACCTTGAGTTATCCCTAGTGACATGCTTGAACGGACCACACACATCCGTGTGAACGATATCCAACAAGTCTTTGCCTCTCTCACATACGCCGGTGAAGGGTGCTTTGGTCATTTTGCCCAACAAGCAAGATTCGCATACATCATCCGACCCATGGTCAAATGATTTCAAGATCCCATCCGCTTGGAGCTTGGCGATGCGTTTCTTGTTTACGTTGCCCGAACGACCATGCCATAAAGATAACTTATCCAAATCATATTTGGATTTAGAACCAACATTCATGATTGATCTATTACTTTGCAAGCATACGCTTGTCTCATATATGCCACGACATGGATGTGCTTTAAAATAAAATAAATCATTTTTAAAGCATGAAATAATTCCATTAGATAAATTAAAGTCAAATCCATCGTCAACAAGTGCATAAAATGATAAAATGTTTCTTGCCATGCAGGGCGAATAAGATACATTTAATAAAGTAATAGATAAGCCGGATGGAAAGGCGAGGTCCACGCTCCCTATCTTCTCAACCGGGACAACCACTTTGTTTCCCATGATGAGATCCAGCTCCCCATCAACCAAGTCCCTACTTCTTCTTAGTACCTGCACATTATTAACTATGTGAGTACCACACCCGGTGTCCAAGACCCAAGCGTTAGAAGTAGAAGTGTTATGGAGTTCAATCATATACGTACCGGAGGTGCCTTGTCCCTTGGCGCGAAGCCTCTTGAGCTCCTTCGTGTACTTGGGGCAACTACGCCGGTAGTGTCCCTTCTCCCCGCAGAAGAAGCAGGTGGCCTCTTCCGGTGAGGGGGCTATAGGAGAGGGTTCCTTCCCCTTCGGCTCCGGCGCCGGGAGTGGCTTGGGCTTGGGTGTTGCCACCTTCGCCTTTCCCTCTCCCTTGCCCTTGGAGTTTGAAGCGGGACGCTTCCTCTTAGCACCACCCTCATGGGTGGCTAGGACGGGTGCGGAGGTTGATGGCTTCGCCTTGGCCATGTTAGACTCGGCGGTCTTCAACATGCCGTGCAACTCCATCAAGGACTTATCCATATTATGCATATGGTAGTTCACAATGAACGGACCATATGCTTGAGGCAAAGATTGCGGGATTATCTCCGTAGCCAACTCTTTCCCCATAGGAAAGCCCAACCTCTCGAGCTGGTCCACGTATTGATTCATACGAAGCACGTGGGAGCTCACGTTCCCGCCCTCCTGCATCTGACACCCTACAAAGGCCTTGACACACTCGTAGAGTTCTTGCCTCGCTTGCTGCTGGAACATTTCCTTCAACTGCGTGATCATGTCAAACGCACCAACGTCCTCGAATTGCCTTTGCAATTCAGAACTCATGGTCGTCAACATGAGGCAAGTCACCTCATTAGTGTCTTTAAGGCGCTTCTCATAAGCATCCTTAATGGCCCGCGTAGCGGTAGTAGCAGGAGCCTCCGGAAGAGCTTCCTCTAGGACGTACAACTTACTTTCATGGCGTAAGACAATTCTCAATTGCCTAAGCAATCCATAAAGTTTACGCCTACGAGTTTCTCTTTTTCCAAAAATGGACGGAGTGAAATGTGTGTCGCGGTGTTGCTTGTAGATGCCATCTAAAAGAAGGCAAAGCACACAAAAGGTTAGTTCGACATATTTTAATCCCTATTAAATAATTACCCAATAGTTTAACACTTAAATTTAACAAGGGCTAAGAACCCAACATAACTTCACTACATGACGGGTTTACCGCGGATCACTTCGTGAAGGTATTTAGGCCGGTAAACGCTTTACCAATTGCAATCCGTGATTACAACTCTTAGGCACTTGTGGGATCCATCGGTACTCATAGCACCGGTTTGGCATGTTTGATCCCTTCCCACACCGATTCCTCAATAAGCCGCTTTGATAACTCGCTATAGGCACGACAATTATCAAGGCGTATTAAATTGGAATTGCAAATCGTCCAACAAGATACACGATGATGCCCTTGACAATAATTGGCTCATGCTAAGCTCGACAACCAAAGATTTCAAGACGCCACACGTACCTTCCACACAAGTCCACATGGAACAACTCGTGCTAAGCTCGACAATTGTCCCATGCTTCATTAGATTCGGGTGGTGTCATCTTTTGGATGGCGTGTGATTTACGTTTTTAAGAAAAACGGGACTTTTGTTTTTCCGGTTAAAAACCTCTTTTCGTTTTGATTAACAAATAAGTGACAAAACGCATTTTTCACCAATTGAAAATAAACGCTTTATATTCGTTTGTTAATCATGTGAGCGAGCGGGGTTTCTTAACCAATTAAGGAAACTATATATTTTTATTATTTTCAAAAGATTTTCTAGCATGCGAAGATCCTACAACCACGCAAGAAAAACAAATAAATAAAACTATACAACCACGCATATAAATTATTACAAACCGGATTTAATAAATTATTACAAACCAAATGTGGTACAAACCACCAAATGAATGAACAACAAATAAAGCAACCAAACAACCACACAAAGGTCTAGGCTCAAACCGGTGCTCACGAAAATGAAACTACAAAGCATGGTGTGCCACACCAAACCATGCACAAAACAATATCCTAATTAAGTTTATTCAAAAACTAAAGGCACAAGAATAAACCTTGTGCATATGCATTAGGATTCCAAACACTTTGAAATCCATATTCATACATACACAATTTACATGTATGCATGTGTGCATTTTATGCCAAAACCACCCAATACATACATATAAAAGAATTAGGATATTATGGGGCTTAATCTACAAGGCAAAACAGCCTAAAATGATTTTGGAAACACCAAAATCATGTGCCAAAATCCATATCAAGTTTTCTTTTCAAAAGGCCAAAAAACAGCCTGTTCACGACGCCTTCACGAGCTACTGCTCTTCACGGACCCTCACGGGCCGTAAAGACAGTACGCTCCACGACTCGTGAAACAGACAAAAAACCTTTCACAACCACCACCCCACGAGACTAGTCGTGTGGCCTTCACGACTCGTGAAGCAAGCTCCACGGCCCGTGAAGGCATTCTGGACAGAATGTCCAAAATCAAAAATATGGATTTTCAAGCCACAAAGGTGCATGCATCTTACAAGTATGGCTCTGATACCACTGTTGGTAATTCATGGGGATCAAAGCACGCAACGGAAGCAACAAAACACACAAAACCGATCCCATGATTTTCCAATGGTGGTGAAAACTTGCAACAACATGCATGCAACCAAAACAAACACAAAGAGAAGAAGGTAAGCAATCAATACCCTTGAAGACTTTGATAATATTCTGGAACAACTTTGAATTTGGGATGAGCTCTTGAAACAAAAGGCTCCAAGCACCAAAGAAGTCCACACCAAGCTTAGCTTCTTTCTCCTTGTACTAGCAAGCCACCAAACCACCAACACTTGACGATTTGGTTTAGGAACAGCCATTGAACAACACTAGAAGATCACCAACACAAGGTCTTGTGCTTCTCTCAACTTAGAACACTCACTTGTGTATATCTCTAATGTGTATAATTGCAAGAATATACCAAGAGTGTAGAATGCACCAAAAGCAATCCTTTTATAGGCATTCTATCTATTCAAAGAGCCCAGAGTCAGAGCTAAGTGGCACACCACCATTGGACCAATAAAAATAGTCCAACCAAATACTAGTGTCACTTAGAATTCTGCCTTCACGACTTCTTCACGGGCTCTCACGGGCCGTGAAGGATAAATGCGCCACGACCGGCCATTTATCTTCCATGACTCGTGTCGCGCCGTGCAAGAATCATGAGGGTTCGTGCCTTCACGACCTCCTTCACGGGCCGTGTAGGGTCATGAAGCCCTAGGGTTTCACGAACCATGCGGCCCACGACAGGACTCGTGGACACGAGCTGGTTCACGACCCGTGGAGCATCCTTCACGGTCGTGAAGCCTAGGTCAACTGGAATTTGACCATTTTGACTTTATCTTCTTATAGTAGGCTGTCGAGATTGAAACTTGGCGTGTGACCCAATAGGCCTGTGCTTAATTGGCAGTGATGCTGGCCTACGTGTGTCAAAGGGAAGATACCAACAATTACAATTAACTTGACAACCATAAGTAAATATGAAGAGTGGATATTTCCGTTTGATGTGTGCTATGTGATTCCGAGGACGGAATCCTCTAAAGGAGGAGAGATTTGTAACATCCATAAACCCGTCCTAGCCGTGGGCGGGTCAGTGGTAAGTGGATTGTACTTGGTTGCGAACATTTATGATTAATTATGTGAATATTTGTTATCGCATGATGAAATAAAGTTGGATTCGTATGAGGATTAGATAATATCTTGATGTGTGTTAATATATTGGAATTAACTAGTAAGGTTAATGTTAAATTGTAATTTGATTAAAATCAATCAATAATTGATTAGATATGTATATATGTAGGATTATATATACTGAAAATGTATTATGTGTATGTAGTATGTACGCATGGATGTATGTTATGTGTGTATGCATGAAATTGGATAAGATAGGAAAGACACCTCCTGCTTGGTTAAGAGTTATAATTGTATACGTGGGTTCTGGCTTGAGACATCTGGTCATTGTGTTTCAAAAGAAAAAAGTGTTTGTGTGTGTTTTGAGAGAAAGAACAACAAGAACTTGCAAACTTGAAATTGAGGACTGAAGTGTTGTTGATTGTTATAGCAAAATGGAGGTTAGTTGATGTTTATAACATGTTTTAGTAACTATTGGTATGTTTTTCTGATGATATATATATGTATATATGGTGAATCACCATTAATGGAGCTTGAAGCTCAAAGTTGATAAGTGGGTTTTATATGTTTTGATGTTTTGATGAGTTTAAAAGTGTTTATGATTTTCGTATACATGTTATATAAAGTTATACATGTTTAGAAGTATTTGGGAATGAAAGCAGAGCTTGAAATGGAGTTTTAAAGATTTTGAGTCAGCTGAGTTTTAAGAGAAGATGATGCAGGAATCACCTGATGCGACGCGTTATATAGAGGAATGCGACGCGTTCCCGAGAATCTGCTGGATTCTTAGACATCCAATGGTTGGAATCCGATGGCCTAAAACCGACATTAAGAATCCGACAATGGTAATCCGACAACGTTGAAATCCTAGACTCAAAATCTCGTACATAGTATCTGAGGCTTGAAATCCGAAACAATGAAATCGGACATTTGGGTCTGACGCGACGCGTCCGCAGTTTTTCAGTAAACTTGTGTGTTTGTTGATACTTTGGTGATTGTTTGATATGTATGCTATCTTTTGATGATTAAGCTTGTGTTTATGAATAATTGAGATATAAATATATGTGGATAGATATATTTATAAATCCGAAACTGATTTCGCTATTATTGTGTTTTCAAGAAACACAAAGACTCAGTAACATTAGATTTCTGAGTGCTGCGTTTGAGAACGAAATGTGAGTGGAGGTTTACTCATGAGTGGTGTTGGTGGTAACGGTTATGGTTACTTGATTTTGAGATATTGTTATGCTTGAATAGACTGTTTAGTCTGATTTGCCATGATAGACTGAGTAGTCAGATATCTATTGATTGTTGATAGCATGCTAGACTGTTTAGTCTGATATGCCTTGATAGAGTACCTTGACTATTATTCGTTGTTAGTTGATTGTTGATTGTTGTTTGAGATCTCTTTGGTATGTGTGACCCATGTACATGGTTAATGATATGTGCACGCGGTGTGACCTGTAGGTATGGTTAATGGTATGCGTACATGGTTGTGGAGGTCAGCTAACGTGTGTTATTGGGCTGGGCTTATCTTCTATTAGTTGCACAGTTATTGATCTTCTAATGCATTTGTTGCAACAGAAGGGGTTTAACTGTACCAACTAGCAAATAGCTATGGGTAAACCTTTCCTCTAGAGATTGGTTTGGTTTGTGAGATCTGTGTGTAGATCTGTTTGTATGATATGTGTGAGATCTGTATGCCTGATCAAACATTGATTACTTGTGCTTGTTGCTGTTGGTTGTTTTTTTGTAGCTTTCATTCACTTAGCTTTGTGCTAATTCCCCACAGTTAATTTCTTTTCGCAGGTTTGGCTGTTTAGTTGTATTTGTGGGAAAGGGGAATTTAACCAACGCTCTGATATTGTGTTTTGAGAAGAGACAAGCCATGTCTTATAACTATTTTGTAACACAACTTGATGTAGTGTTTTGTAAATAGTACTTTGTACTTTGTGGGTGTTTATTTAAATGAAATCAGTAAACGCTTCCACAGCGATTTAAAAAAAATGGCTTGAGAATTTACGGTGTTACATAAATCCGATGTATTCTGTCGGATTTTTAAGTATCGGATTTCATTGAATTATGTCAGATTTTTAAGTATCTGATTTCACTTGTGTCGGATTCTCAACACTATGCAACACTAAAACTCAAAAAACTTTTTGATCTTTTCTGGTATCAAGAAAAATTCAAATCTGTTTGGATTTTTAAGTTTTAAACATATAAAAACACATACTTTTGATATTTTTATCATTTTCATAATGTTTTTGGTATTTTCTATATTTTGTGAATATTTTTGATAATTTTCTCCCCCTACAAGCATACTTTTTGATAAATACCATATGTCTATGTGTTTGGTCTTTGAGTGGTGAACTAGATTGCATGAGATAGCTATGGCAGATTGTGAATCACACAATAGTCGAATCTTCTCATAGTGTAGACCAAAGTCAGAGAGCTGGGTCCTTACCCACAAATTCTAAGAGCAGCACATTGCAGCAGCAACATATTCAGCCTCAGCAGTTGAATTGGATACACAGTTATGTTTCTTAGAAGCCCAGCATAGTAACCTATCTCCTAAAAAGTGTGCACTGCCAGAGGTGCTTTTTATGTCAAGCATGCAACCAGGTGTACCACAGACCTAGATGAGGTGTACCCTTGAGATATTTGAAAATTCGTTTCACTGCCAACAGATGTGATTTCTTTTGGTTAGCTTGGAATCTAGCACATAGGAATGTGGAGAACATGATGTCTGGTCTACTAGCCATCAGATACAGTATGAAGCCGATCATACCCCGGTATGTTTTTAAATCAGCTGCTTTTCCCTCAAGATTAGAAGACGGTTTTGTTTTTTAAGACATAGGGGTAGATAGTGATGAACAACTAAGCATGTCATACTTCTTCAACAAGTCTTTAATGTACTTGGATTGACTTATGAAAAATGCCATGACTCGGTTGTTTCATTTGTAATCCGAGAAAGAAGTTCATCTCTCCTATCATACTCATTTGAAAATGGTTTTGCATGGTTAGTGCAAACTCATCACTGTACCTGGGGTTTGTAGAACCAAATATGATGTCATCCACATAAATCTATACTAAGATTAAATATTTTCCTTTGGATTTTTCAAACTGGTTGAGTTCTTCTTGCATAGCAATGACCCAATCAGTATCTTGTAGTGCATTAGAGACCTTAGTGGGTTCTATCATACTCAGGAAACTGGAATGAAGGCACTCATTTACCGTTGCAGAACGAGTCCTTACACCATCTTGAAGGTTTCCTATAATCTGAGATTTTTGATGGGATTGTGTCCATCTTATTCCACAAGGGTTTTGAATTGGAGGAAAGAATTTATTTAATCTTTTAGCAAGTTCAGTATCTTCCTCATTAACTGTTGGATCTGAATCATAGATTGGAGTACTCTCATAAACCGGCTCATGAGGTACTGCCACTGGACTAATAGCTGATGTAGACGGAGAATCCACGGTTGGATGTGAGGACGAATTGTCAACCTCTGTTGCAGTTGTAGTAGGAGAAACTGCGTCATTCCTGTCACCATCATTAGGAACATTAGATTCAGATTGAAAGAAATCAAATAGGAAATCTAAATTATGTTCTGATGAACTTGGATTTGTATTTGTTTCTTTTATTTGATGAACTGGTCCTTACCTGACTTGTCCAGAAGCAACTACTTTTTGATTCTGAAAATGATTGACATCCAACATGTCATCGAATGTAACGTTTACGATTTCAACAACACAATTAGTCGTTTTATTTAAAATTTTGTAGGCTTTTGACTCATGTGAATAACCCAGGAAAATTGCTTCATCAGCCTTGGCCTCAAATTTTCCTAGGTTATCTTTTTCATTGAGTACAAAGCACCTATTACCAAATATATGAAGATATTTGATATTAGGCACGATACCATTTGCCAATTCGTATGGAGTTTTATTAAAGCGTTTATGGATGAATGAACGATTCTGTGTGTAATACGCGGTGCTGACTGCTTCAGCCCACTAGTAGGGCGAGAGACCAGAATATGACAGGATTGTACGAGCAGCCTTAACCAGAGTTCCGGTGCATCGTTCTACCACCCCGTTTTGTTGTGGAGTGTATGCTGTAGAAAATTAATGTGTGATCCCTACCGGGTCAAGATAAGCAGACAAGGTTTTGTTCTTGAACTCAGTTTCATTATCAGTGCAAATGGATGCAACACTATGTTCAAACTTGTTCTGCTGTTGTTGGATGATGTTGATGATGACATGAGTTGATTCATCCTTTGATCTTAAGAACTTGACCTAAGTATACCTAGAATAGTCATCAATAATTACTAGGATATACTTCTTCCCGTTGCGTGTTTGGACTCTCATCGGACCACATAAGTCCATGTGCAAAAGATCCATTGTCTTTTTAGTGCTTGAAACTTGCTTCGATTTGTGAGATGATCTTTTCATCTTTTCACTCTCACAATCTGCACACAGATGATCTTTATTGAACTTCAACTTTGGCAGGCCTCTCACTAGATGTCGAGTAACGAGCTTGTTGATGTTGTGAAAATTAAGGTGAGAGAGTTTTCTGTGCCATTGCCAAGTTAAGTCCAATGAGGCCTTGCTTAAAAGACAGACTAAGGTCTTGGTATTGTAATTGTTCAAGTTGATGGAGTATAGATTAGACTTCCTTGTTCCAGCTAGAAGTACATCACCCGTTTCTGTTTTGACTGAACATGAATTTTTCTTGAAAGTGACCTCCAAGTCTTTGTCACAGAACTGGCCAATGCTGAATAAATTGTGACCCAGTCCTTCCACAAACGAAACCTTTTTAATTTTGATACTCTTTTTGACAATATCTCCGTACGCCAGAATAGGTGCTACATTGTCATTCCTAAAATGAACATTCCTGGAGTACTTAGGAACGAAGTTTTGAAGAAGACTCTTGTTTCCGGTCATATGTTTTGTGAACCCTGAATCCAGGTACCAGAGATTGGGTTTCTACACACCGAAAAGAAAGAAGGTTTAGGTCCCTATGTAGAAATGGGTCCTTGTGTGTTAGTTACTTTTGAGTCCACAAACTCTTTGAATATACAATGAATGTTTTTCTGTGTTTGCTATTGAATCTTTTATTCATCTCGGTTGAATTTTGAAGTCTTAATCCATAACAGATCAGGAACAATTTTGGATTCAATGTGGAGAGGAATTACTCCCTTTTCAAGAATGAGGGACTATGTTGTGCTTTTGGGTTCGCATACCTGAACCATTTCTTTCGTTGCCAAACTTGAACCATTTTTGGTTGTGAAACTGTTTTAGATTTTGGTGGTTACAGGTTTGTACACTTTTGTACTTGTGTTTTTCCCTTTTGTCTTGGTTTGAACGTTTGAAATTAGGGGTTTGGATGTTGTTTTTGAGAATGAACTGGTACTTGGTGAATGATTTTTCCTTAATCTTGTTTCAATGATGTTCCATGCTTTTAGGAACTCTTTGTATCCTCCTCTATTGTATGCTTCCAATTCCTGAATTGTTATTAATCTGTTTTCATAATTCCAGTAGTTCATTTGTTTTAAAGCATACCTGGAAATCCATTGATGGATTACTGTTACATTGGAAGTGATGAATGGTGCATTTATCTGATTTGAACCTTGTGGTTTCCAATTCTCACAAGAACGAATTCCAAGACTTTTTTTGAAGCCTATAATATTCACATTTAAACTCACAATGACCATGTAAACAACCATTACTCACGTAAAAGCATGTGATAGCTTTCAATTCGTGTTTTGAGAAAGAAGTATATTGATTTGCAAAATGGGAAATGTGATGACCTCTCAAGTTGTTGTCTGCTTTCCTCACATCTGAAACAATTGAAACATGATTAGTTGTGAGTGGTTTTGAACCCTTTTTGACAAATTTTACTTGAGATTGTGATTTATTCATGTGAGGTGGTGTGAGATTGGATTTTGAAATGGCATTTGGTTGCCTTCTTGTGGTGTTTTGATTTTGATGATTTGTTCTTGGGATCCATTGTGGTAAACTGGATTCTTCCACCTTCTTCTTTCCTTTCTCAGCTTTGGTATATTTTCTTGTTGGTTGGGATGTAAAAGTGGTTGAAGTTTGTGTCAAGGCTTCCTTTTGGCAGTGACATGAAGAAACTCTTTCTGATTCACTTATATTCTTTTCCAAGTCATTTATTATGATAGATAGAAAATAGAAGGCTACAAGTGTTTCAAGTTGCCTCTATGAAACCATATGTGGTATGTGTACTCTGGCTTCTAGAACCACTTGTGTCTTCTTCAGATCATGAGGATATGTGAGTGTTGAATCATCTGTCTCACTCAGTTTTTGATACTCAGATGATGTAGATTCATTCAGTTCCCGATAATCAAAAGGAATTTTAGATTTTAGTTTTAACTTTCTTTTAAAATCTTCTTCCACAACTTCTTCCTTTTGTCCAACAAATACCATGTTTTTAGTGATGCCATCATTCATTAAGTTGAAATCATATAATTGTTTGGCTATCACTTTCTCACCGATTCTAGGGTTTTCAAATCCAAGACCATCGTAGGTCCATTTTGAGAATTTTCGTTTCTTGGAATTATTGAGAAAAATGGTTTGTTCCGTTTGACCCCTTTTTATCAGTGTGTCTTCAAGTTCTTTTATTTTAGAGCACAATTTACCCTTTCTTTCATAATGTATTTTGTGTCATTTTTTGCGCTGATCTTTTTTGCTTTAAGATCATGTATTTGAGTGCTCATGCTTGCTGTTAACTCTATTAACTTGTTTTCTTTTTCGATTATTTTGGTTTTGAGTTTAGCAATTTCTTTGTCAACTTGAAATGATTCCATCTATTGATTTCTCATGAGTTCTTTTAGCTTTTCTTTATTTGATTTTGACTTTTGTACCTTGTGTTCTAACTTTTTCATTCATTTCATGATGATCTGAACATGTTCCATGCTCAGACCATAACATGTAATGGAGTTAGAATGTACCTCTTCATCAGCACCAAGCTCTTCATCATCCATGTTGTCATAATGTGCTTCTAGCTCTTCATCACCATCAATTAATTCATTATCAACATCAGCCATCAGGCAGAACTGAGCTTAGGCTTCATCATCCAAATCACTATCATCGTTGTCAGATAGGAATTGATCTTCTTCGACCATCATGGCCTTTCCAGCACTCTTTCGTTTAGATAGCCTGAGCTTCTGTTTGTAATACTCATCATCTTTCTTCTTTTTCTGAGTGCAATCTTTTATGAAATGACCATTACCCCCACAGTTGTTGCATTTTCTTTCTTCCTTCTTTTCCTCCTTCACAAATCTAGGCTTCTCTGCAACCTTGAAATTATCTGGTCTTCTTGACCCATAAGAGTATCTTTGGCAGTTATTGGTTTTGGAATATCTGTTTTTGAAAGCCTTTGTGATGAATGACATGGCCTTAATGACTTGCTCCATTTTAGTACCATCTGACTCATCAGAATCTGAGTCAGGTAAGGCCACTTGTTTATACTTCTGTGCTTTGGAAGATTCGCGGGGTGATGGTTCAACAACTACTAGAGTTAATGGATCAACAGACATTCTCGGAGATGACTTTGAGACCTCATCCGGGTAGTGTTGAAGGTCCTCAAAGATATTATGGTATGTGACAATTGTGAGATTTCGATTGATGTTTTTGTATAACTTCACATGTTCTTTCCATTCAAGACCCAAAGCTCGCAGGAACACACAGTTGATGTCCAAATCTGTTCTTTCTACCTTGTTTGTCCTAAGTTCATTCTGTAGCTTGCAGAAACGACTGTAGGTGTCAATTAACTATTCATTTTCTTTTGCAGAAAACTCATGGAACAAATTCACCAGTTGTGTTCTTTAAATATGTTCTCCTTGCTCAGTTCCTTGCAATTGTCTCTTTATCTCATCCCATATCTCTTTGGCTGTTGCTAAGCTGTCTACTTTCATGTACATCTTTGAACATAATCCTTGTTTGAGGTAGTACATCCCAATCATAAAATGATTGTTCTAAAGATAAATAATCATGTACATCCCTTTGTTCGCGATATCCTATGTGAACACAAGGCATGGAATAAAGTCAACCTTCAGATCGTTCACGATTATGTTTCTCGATTCTAGAGTAGTGGTGACCAACAAACCAAGTAACATTGATCCATCATCAATATAACTTGAGCATGGACATGCATATGAACGTCAGCACTCAATCATCGAGGGCCCATGGATATCTTCTCTATACATAGAGGAACAAATTCCTTTTGAGTACATGGTCCCGCCACACACATAATACTCCACCCAATCATTTCCCTTATAACAACCAGTTACGCACCACGTTAGAAAACAATCAGAGAAAAGCAAACCTATGCTTTGGAATCACATTTATCTCTAGTTTAAGGATGAAACGATATTACCATCCCGAGTTACTTATGACTAAAACAAATAAGTAAACTCTGGTGCGGGTTCTCCAATCACTTGAAACCTGAATCCCTTAATTCTTCAAGTATCAAGCTAATCTTCAATTGCATGTGTAGAACTATGAGAGAATACTAATTACACCTTGATTAACACATAGTTCATATAATTGATTATGACAATTGATACATGATTAGCCTTAATCATAGGCTTATATACTCTATGAGTATATTTACAATTAAGACCCTCTAGTTTGTAATTAATACAAACTTCACTCAAAAATGTAATCTTCTATTCTATACAATTAATAAACCTAACAATCTCCCCCTTTGTATAGAAATAGAAGATGTTACGTCTTTTTGGCATCTCACGCAAACCTTAACAATCTCCCCTTTTGAATCATGCAGATATTCTTTTTCGGTTATTCTTTTGAAGCTTTGGGGAATCTTCAAACCTTTACTTGATGTCTTCAAAAATGTCTTCTCATCTTTATAGAGACTCTTCATGTTGAGAATAGTATTCACTTCAACATCTTGATGAGAACTTGAAACTTGATAGCATTCAATGACATCTTTTCTCTTCAAACTCCTCTTTTGCATTGGTAATCTTAAGCTTTTCAACCTTTGGTTGTATTATCTAATTAACATGTAGTGATTTTCAGCTTTCCAATCTTCAACCTATTCTTTCTGATCTTAAGCTCTCTTGTCTTAAAATAAGCTTTGCTTTTGCATGAGGAATATTTTATTCTCTCCCCCTTGAATGTAGCTCTTGATCTTGTTTATCCTGATCCTAATGTCTTGATCACACAATTATCTTTTCTTTTGAATCTCTTGATCTTTTTCAAATTTGATAGATATTTCTTTTCTTTGCTCCCCCTTGACTTGACATATATTGATTTTTCAGAATTAAACTTTTCTTTGCCTCCCTCTCAACACATGAATCTAGTCTTCAACTCATCATCATCTTCAACTCAGTAAGAATCAGCTAATATTTTTGTTTCCTTCTTTCAAGATCAACTGAATTTCAATTTCATTAAACTTTCTCCCCCTCATGATGATGAGGATTCTTCATGAACATCATGCAATTTTAATTGACATTCAGCTTGATTTGTGCATGAGTACTTCAACATTTAGAGCTCAAAATCCTCCTCATGACATTCAGTTGAATTTATCAAATATGTATCTCTTTGACATTGTGACCACAATGAAATTACAATAAAAGTATCCGAGACAGTCTTTAGGGCACCATCTCAAAGTTCCCGTTGGGAAATGTTAACACTGAGATCACATAGATTGCTCGTTAACAGAACAGTTTAAATAAACTATGTGACCCACGTTCAGAACTGGCATAGCGTTGATTCTGGTAGGATTTCCATCTAATCATCGTGTATATCACAAAGATATCACTTCAAGATGTTCCGGTATCAGTTACGAAAACTAGATACTTGTGACATTTCGATCATGTGTCCTAAGAAATAAAATGATATAGTAATAAGCTCTAGACTCTATAAGTGCATGAAAGAAGTCGGGACCGAAGTAGCTGTCCTCTTTGCTTCAATATTGACAATATCCGAGTGAGATGTTAATAAAAATGTGCCAATTCTCCGTGTGAAGTTGAAACAATCATCTTTTAAGAGATAATTGAGTAGTTGGGTGGGGTGAGTGCATTGCATCACTGGGTTCATGATGTATTCTTCAATACCAAATTTCAACACATGAAATCTAGTAGTATATGTGGTTACCCACATTAACACTATTTGGAGAGGATCTTTCTTTTCTTTTGATCCTATCTCTCACCCTCAGCTCTCTAAATATTTTTCAACTTCTGCCTCAAACTCTCTTCCCAAAATGAATGTTTATATCTCTATTAGATATAAATGGACACTGGTTATCTGTTCAAATGATTAGGCGCAATCAAAGAATGATTTTCACGAAATATTCAGTTGAGAAAGATTGTCAAGAATGATTTGAGCAATCTAAGAATATGAACAATCAAAGAATTTTGAAGCAGGAAATGACAAAATGATTTGACATGTATGCTCAAAGTAATTTGTTGATCATATGCACCCCCATCTACTGTTCCTCCCCTCTCATTTTCATTTTATCTCTACCCACCAATCAGTATCACGTGATAACTGATTCTGCTCACCTATTTGACCTATTAAACCCTAACTTTGTTTTTGTAAATATAAGGTGAACTCTTAGGGCAGGTCCTTCCGGTTTTGGATTGACCATAGGAGTAGAATTATCCTACACTCCCTCACTCTTTGGTGCCTTATTGATCACTTGAAAAGTATGTGTCACATAAAAAATGATTGACACAAGAATGAACGGTTTCCATAATGAATGGAATATTGGATAATAATGAATGAAGAATTTCCAGAATTATTATCGGGATAGAATTCAAGAAATGAAAGATGAGCGTTCAGAAGATCAACAATCAAATGAATCAAGAAAGACATCAGAATCAATGGACGAATGAATGCCTTCTCGATGGGAAAACAATTAAATTTTAAAATTTTAAAATCTTTTTGAATTTTAAAATTTTGTATTGTTTTTGAAATTTTCATTTTTAAAATGATTTGAATTAAAGAAAAATCTACCAAAAATGACGCATTTGAATTCGAAAATGATTTTACCAAAAAAAAATTGCCCCCCCTACAAGAATGCACAAAAATAGTTTTCATTTTAAAACAAATTTGCAATCTTGTAAGTTCTTGACAAAAATAATTTGTCTGTCAAAGAATCTATGTCGTTCTTGCTCCCCCTGCAAATAATGAACCATTATCACACAAGTTATATCAAGGAATGATAAACTACAAACATTAAGTTTCTCAGGCTAAGGCTGCAGGTGATGTTATCACTGGCACCTTTCTTATTAATAATTCTCCTGCCTGTGTTTTATTTGATTCAGGAGCAACGTATTCTTTCATCTCTGCATTCTTATGTGCTAAACTGCAATTGCCTATCTGTACACTGTCTGATCCGTTAAGCGTTGAAGTTGCTAGTGGTAGGATAGTCTCTATTGTTCATAGAGTTCCTATTGCACTGATTGATATTGACGGGACTAGTTTCCCTGTTTCTTTTCTGGTAATGCCGATTGTTGGGTTTGATGTAGTAATCGGGATGGATTGGCTCAGCAATCAAAATGCTGAGATTATTTGCTCAAAGAATATTATTAAAATTCCTTTCTTTGATGGGTCATATGCTGTGGCTCGTGGTGAAGGAAGAACTTCTGAAACTCCATTGATTTCTCTGATGAAAGCTCGCAAGTTTGTAGCCAAGGGATGTGAGTCCTATTTGGCTTATGTTATTGATACACACATGGAGAAGAAAGCTGTAAATGACATTCGGGTAGTTTCTGAATACCCGGGTGTTTTCCCAGATGAATTACCGGGTTTGCCACCGGTAAGAGATGTTGAATATCAGATAGATCTTGTACCAGGTGCTACGCCTGTAGCAAGATCTCCTTATCATCTTGCACCATCTGAGGTCCGTGAGATGATGACCCAGATACAGGAACTTCTTGATGGAGGTTTCATTCGTCCCAGCTCTTCGCCTTGGGGAGCTCCAGTATTGTTTATTAAAAAGAAGGACGGGACGATGCGAATGTGCATTGACTACAGGGAGCTGAATAAGCGAACTGTAAAGAACAAGTACCCTCTTCCTCGTATTGATGATCTGTTTGATCAACTTCAGGGTGCTACTTGCTTTTCAAAGATAGATCTTCGTTCTTGTTATCATCAAGTCCGTGTACGCGATGAAGATATTCCAAAGACGGCTTTTAGAACGAGATATGGGCATTATGAGTTTCTTGTGATGCCTTTCGGATTGACGAATGCTCCAGCAATATTTATGGATCTTATGAACTGTGTCTGTCGTGCCTTTCTTGACAAATTTTTCATTGTATTCATTGATGACATTCTTATTTATTCCAGATCTGAAGCAGAACACGAGACACATCTTCGCATAGTTCTTGATACTTTGATGCGAGAACAATTATATGCTAAATTCTCTAAATGTGAGTTCTGGCTCGAAAGGATACACTTCCTTGGGCATGTGATAAGCAAGGATGGTGTAATGGTTGATCCAGCCAAGGTTGAGGCGGTGATGAATTGGGGAATTCCCAAAACCCCATCTGAGATTCGTAGCTTCATAGGACTTGCTGGTTACTATCGGCGATTCATTCAGAACTTTTCTAAGATTGCAGGTCCTTTGATGAAACTTACACGAAAGGATGTTCCTTATTCGTGGTCCGTTGAACAAGACAATGCATTCCAGACTTTGAAACAACTTTTATGTCAAGCTCCGATTCTGACTCTGCCTGACGGGTCAGAAGATTTTATTGTTTACTGTGATGCTTCTTACGCAGGTTTGGGAAGTGTCCTTATGCAGAAGGGCAAGGTTATATCTTATGCTTCCCGCCAACTGAAGCCACATGAGAAGAGCTATCCGACTCATGATCTGGAGTTGGCAGCTGTTGTCTTTGCTCTGAAACTATGGCGCCACTACTTGTATGGTACCAAATGTGTGGTATTCACTGATCATAAGAGTCTCTAGTATGTTTCTACACAGAAGGAGCTCAATATGAGGCAACGCAGGTGGATGGAATTGATTAAGGACTATGATTGTGAAATCAAATACCACCCGGGCAAGGCTAACGTGGTGGTTGATGCTTTAAGCCGAAAGGGCTCCACAGAAACCGTTAAATTCATGAAAATCACCATTGTTTCTGATCTTCTCACTCGTTTGAAGGAGGCTCAGCAAGAAGCCTTAACAGAAGCTGATCTGAAGGCCGAGGTTATGACAAAGATGAAGGAGCAGCTACAAGATGACATCAGAGGTTTGAAGACATACAGGTCCCGAATCTGGGTACCTAGCATCGGAGGGAACTGTGTTCGAATACGGTGGCTCGTGGGATTATCATTTGCCTTTGATTGAGTTTGCTTATAACAACTCATATCATTCTAGTATTGGTATGCCACCGTATGAGATGCTTTATGGTAGGCGTTGTCGCACACCTACTTGTTGGCTTGAACCAAGGGAGAAGCAATATGTTGGACCTGATGTGGTCCAAATTACAGCAGATAAAGTTAAGCTTGCACGTGAGAAGCTTAAAGCAGACAGGGATAGGCAAAAGATGTATGCTGATCCTAAACGTAGGCCGGTTACCTTTGAAATTGGTGATCGGGTATTCTTGAAGGTTTCTCCCTGGAAGGGTGTTATCAGATTCGGAAAGAAGGGAAAGCTGAGTCCGAGATATATTGGTCCTTTCAGGATTATCCAGAAAGTTAATGAGCAGACAGTATCTTTGGAGTTACCTCCAGAGTTATCAGGTATTCATAATACCTTTAATGTCTGCTATCTTCGTAAGTGCAAGGTGGATGAAGATCAGATTCTACCTCTGCACGATCTGAAAGTTGATTCTTCTACACGGCTTGTGGAAGAACCCGTCGAGATTCTGAACACGAAGACTAAGCGGCTGAGAAAGAAGACTATTCGGCTGGTCTTGGTCAAATGGAAGCACAACCACAGATCAAACATGACATGGGAGACCGAGGAGGATATGAGGGCCCGCTATCCCATCTGTTCACTTAAAGTAGATTCCGAGGACAGAATCTTTTTAAGGGGGGTAGATTTGTAACAACCTCAAAATGGGCCTAGTCGTGTTCGAATCTGGTACGTCTAGAATTCCTATTAAATATTGAATAAAAGGAATTAAATATATATAATTGATTAATTGGGAAAAATATAAGAAAATAATAAAGAAATGATAATATTAAAATATTATGATAAATAGATAAGAATAATAAATTATTAAATGGTTTAGAACGAGGTTTACAAAAATATCCCCGTTAGTTAAAATGGGTACTCGTGCGTTAAGTTGTAAGTAGGAAAGGGGAACAAAATACCTACTTATGGATAATAATAACCCACAAGTGGGCATATGGCAGCTAACTTCACGTGAGCACCCCTTTTTCACAAACACACACAATTTCCAAGTCTTGACTTTGTGCTCCTTGTGTTCTTGGTTTGCAATTGAAGGTGAAGGCTTCAACAATTTATCAAGTGATCTGATTTCTTGCTGTAAATACCAAGTTCAATCTGCTGTAATCTTCTCTTCACCATCTTCATCTTCAAGTAAGCTCCATCTTCAAGTTCTTCATGTTTTTGACCATTTAGGTCAAATGGGTCAAATTTGCAATTGACCTCTATAATTTGTTCTAGTGATTCTAATATGTTCCTATACCATTTCAAAGTTATAATCAATCAAATTCTTGAATTAAAACAGAGTTTTTCATGGTGTTCTTGAATTAAAGTGCAAATGGGTCAAAATGGAGATTTTGATCCCAATCCTTGAATTTGATGTTAAAGTATGAATTGGTAGTTGTTTCTAACTTAGTTTAAGTGCCAAAGTAGTTTGTGAACACTAGAAATTGGATTGGAATCGATTTGGTATGTTTTGCGGTTGAAATGGCCAAAAGCAGAGGCTGGAAATCACACTGGTCTTTGCAGACATGCTTGCGGGCACAAGGATCACCCTTGCGGCCTACAATATAGTATGCACTTGATTAGGTGTATGCTATGATGATTATTGAATATATATGCGCACATTGATTGATGATTCAATTGAATCAAATTGTTTGTTTGTGATTGATCCGGATCTTATGGACAAAGCTGTCCTACAAGAACAAAGTTGTTCTACTTAAGGACAAAGCTGTCCTCTTCGGGTATAGCTGCGGCTGTACAACAGAGGAATCGGTTGATTCCAAAACGCAACGGTGGACGCTTAACAGCTCCCCCACCGGAGCGGTTGATGTGTCTGGTACCCCAGTTTGGTGCATTGAGTCGGGTTAGCTCCCCTGCAAGATATGTTACCACCTGACTACGCCAGCTCATCCCGAGATGCTAGGATAGAACTATCTGAGCATGATTGATGATATGTAATTTATTTATGTTGATCGCATGCTATTTGAGTACTCACTAGCTATTATAGCTAACAGATGCAACACCCTACATGTGCAGATGATCCTCAATGAGCTCGGGACCCTGCGGGTAGTTTGATTTCTTAGGAGGAACAGTTTGTTTGTAATAACTCTGATACAATGTTGTTTGAATTTGATAATGGTCGACCGGATAAGTAACAGTAACACCAAACTTGTTTGTGGCATATTTTGATTGTAATATACTTGCCACGTGTTTTCTATTTCCGCTGCAAGTTTTTAATTGAAAATGATAAATTAATATTTTAAAAAGAAAAATCTGGTTCTCGAAACTGTGGTGTTACACTAACTTAAACCTTTTATGTAATTTAAAATACTCTTCAAATCTAACTTAATCACATAAGTGTCATAGCCTATCTTAGCCTTTAATTAAATGATCCGATGATTCTAAATGCTTCTTGCACTTTTTGCTAAAAAATGAGCTTTTCACATAAACCTAGCTCTCTTTAGATGTAGAGGTATGTGTTTTCCCATTATTTGATTCATTAATGTTATTGAAGTTCTTCAAAGTGCTCGTGTAAAGGTTTTCACATTAAATCGTGGAAGCAATTCATCATGTAAAATAACATTGAATGGGCAAGTCGGGTTAGGTATCCGGTTGAAACCATCTACACTAATTATTCGAAAAAACAGAATAAATCTCATATGTATATACCTCGTTCTGTTTCAAACCATGTACATTAATATCCTTGAAATTTCTTAAAGCCTTCACTTTCTTGAGCTTTTCTATTACACTCTATAACATTTCTTTTACCTTTCTGATAGTTCTTAGCTTTCCATGTACCTTTTGATGTTCCAAGGACAACAACTCAGATCCTGCAATTAAGTTGTTACTCTTATGGTAATCTAAGATTACAAAATGTAAACGGTTTAATGGTTAATGAGCATTAGCGGCGCTCCATAAATAGTAATTCCCTTGATTTTGCCCTCGTTCCGGTCATCAATTGATAACTCTTCGAACGAATGAGAGGTCTTGTCATTGGAATCTGCGTATCATCAACTGAATTTCTACGTGTTCATCAATTGATAATTCTTCCAAAGAATGAGAGGTCTTGTCATTGGAATCCTGCGTATCATCTGAATTCTGCATGTTTCATGGTTTAGTGTGGGAATCATTTTGGGATAGACATTAAGCATATGTGACCGAAGACCAAAGTGCAACTCACAGAAAAGATAGTAATGAAGGAAATAAGGAATGTTGAGTAGAATTGGAGAACACTCTCTTCCATTCCCGGATCATAATTAAGAAATTAAGCTATATATATAAATATGGGATAATAGATATCAGCTATAAAACTAGTCAAGAAATATCACATTGTAGGTCCAAGATTGAGCAGGAATTAAATTTACCAGATCGAAGGACGTGATTTACATTAGATCCAAGGGGTAGTTAATTAGATTTAACATACAGATCAAATTGAAAAGATTAAGAACATTACCATGTACAGTCAAACTGCACTTATAATCATTGTTGAAATGCTATGAACAATTAAAAAATTTATAAACTTCTTCATCTCCACTTTATTTTGTTTCTGATGATGTTCCAAAGCACAAAGCCAAGTTGTATGACAATTGACAAACCACGGGTTTTTGAATCCAACTCTATTGGATTGAGATTTTGTATCAGATTTGTGATGTTTAAAAATTTTAGCATTCGAATCTGCAGGCGATTAAAGTTCATGTGATGTCATCATGGTTTGTGATGATTAAAGAAATACATAATGTTGAATTGGCAAAATTTAGACCTTACCAACGATTTTTATCGGTAGTCAAATGTCATTAGTATAAGTGATTCGAAATGTTAACAGTAAACGTCGAGTAATATTTTTTCGTTCAAACTTGTCACAAAAAAGATGGTATGCATAAACCTCATATGTTAGCTGGGGCTTATATTGATGACAGAAACAGAAACTAAAAGCATCCTGAACAGTAAACAATTCTTGGAACTGATTGTACTGTAATAATAGTTAGCTATTAACTGGTTAATATAAACTTATACTTCCATCCTAAATATCATCCCAACACACCGGCCATCACTGAACATATAAAATCAAGTGAACACTAAGAAACAGAAGTTAGATTAATAAAATTTACGTGCCTACATGAATGTTACGTAATTTCCTAATTATGTGTTTAAAGAATTTCCTAGCGCGCATATTCTTTTCTCTAATAAGCATGTTATGCATGACCAATTATGTGTTTAAACTTTAAAGAATACGTATATATAAATATATCACACACAAATCATCTGTCTGGATTGTAGGGCAATACACAAATGCAAGATATATCAGAAAATTAAAGAAAAACCGGTTCATATAATTCGTATTGAAAGTAGTCTTCAACGACACATTTCCCTTCAATCCTAAGTGCATTCTCCCAATCAAAGTGATCTGATTGAAAAGCTCTTCAACAACATTATAAGGCTGCCTGCCTGACTTCAATTCCTCTGGCCAGTAGTACCTCTGCACTTGGTCCATCATGTTATTTGCATTGTCACTGAACACGATCTGCATTAGATAAAAAGCGTTAGATCAAATGAAAGATCATAATTAAGTAAAGCTCTTTATAGAACAAACAAAGCCCCTGCAATCCATATAGAATCTAATAATTATACAGAAATCATAAGAGATTTGTTGGATTTAATCGGTTCAGTGCTCGTGTTGGTTTCAACGTATGCAGGGCTGGAAGAAATAATAAGTGTTTATTATTCTTAATAGTTATGTTTCTTATTAATTATTTAATAGTTAGAATTAGTAAGTCAAATTTGACCGCGTTTTATGTACATGTACGTTGGGCATGTGCATGTGAGAGTGGGTCAAGTAGTTAGATTTTTGTTACTAGTTTCCTGGTCCACGTTGAGTTTGTGGAGGCTATTTATAGCCTTCTCTCTTATTGAATAAAATGACGTATTGCAAAATGTAGTCTTTTGGTGGGTTGGTTTTTTTCTCTGGCAGCAGCCATCACAAAGGTTTTGCTTCAAGTTTCTTCTCGTGTGTCAAGTTTAGTTTATTGTGTGTGAGTTTTACTCTCTGATTTCCAACACTTTGTATCAGAGCAATGTTCTGTTCAAGGGGGTGTAAGTCGTTTTGATAGCAAAGAGTGGTAGTCTTCATCTTGATCAGGTGTGTTCCGTGTTAACGAGAGCCTAACCAGAAGCGTAAAAGAAAAGCATAAGAAATCAGAAACGGGTGGTTTTTGGTTTGGCTTGCTCGCGGGAAAAGAAAACGGAAGAAGCGGGAGCTTTGTTTTCTTTGTCGGTGGAAGAGTTTGGGACTGTCACAAGGCGTAAAAGTAGCGAGAGACTAACCGGAGGTGCGTGTCAAACGGACAAGAAGAAATCAAAGCAGGTGGCTTTGAGTTTGGTTCGTTTTGCGGGTGATGGAAGATGGAAAAGGTGGTTGTGACCTTGTTTTCTTGATCGGTGGAAGAATCTCTCGTGTGTGGCTATCAAGACAAGGAAGGAGGAAAAACACGGTGTGAACATTATGGAGGTGGCGGTTCAAATCGGGTGGCTTTGGATGTGGTCGGGAAAGAGGTCGTGGATCCGGGAAAAGTCATGACGTTAATGAACGTGTCCAACGGTATGCCATGTTACATGTTACCGGTGTGGTGAAAAATCAAAAGAGTTGAGGTAGTGACATTGGATGTGACCGAGGTGAAGATCGGGTGTCCGGGAAAGGTCGAGAATTAAGAGGTGCCGGCGTTGTTGTGAATGAATGAGTATGTAACTGATTAAGGGGGTGATTGTTGGATTTAATCGGTTCAGTGCTCGTGTTGGTTTCAACGTATGCAGGGCTGGAAGAAATAATAAGTGTTTATTATTCTTAATAGTTATGTTTCTTATTAATTATTTAATAGTTAGAATTAGTAAGTCAAATTTGACCGCGTTTTATGTACATGTACGTTGGGCATGTGCATGTGAGAGTGGGTCAAGTAGTTAGATTTTTGTTGCTAGTTTCCTGGTCCACGTTGAGTTTGTAAAGGCTATTTATAGCCTTCTCTCTTATTGAATAAAATGACGTATTGCAAAATGTAGTCTTTTGGTGGGTTGGTTTTTTTCTCTGGCAGCAGCCATCACAAAGGTTTTGCTGCAAGTTTCTTCTCGTGTGTCAAGTTTAGTTATTGTGTGTGAGTTTTACTCTCTGATTTCCAACAAGATTAAGCCCAAACACGAATGAATTTGTTGGTATATAATCCGATCGTATCCTACTGCTTCTATTCTCTTGATTGTTAGACACCATGATTAAAAACAAGAACGCTAAGTATGAATATGATGAAACAAATATGCAGTAATACATATAACACAGGAACAAATTGTATAGTAATATCGGATATAGATACAACACATTTGTGTGCAAAATGGCATATATAAAGCCACTGTTTTGGCGGTTACCCTTGGCACCATAAACTGCCTTTTGGCAGTTGACGGTGGTGCCCTATGGTGGCTAAAATACCCGCCATATACGTGTGTGTTATGCACACTTATTATAGGTACTAATAAAATAGTATATGTCTTTAATTAAACACTAATATTTTATGAATAAACATTAAAGAAGTCTAACATTCTCCCTCCTACCGTTTAATCATTTAAATTTTCAAATGATGATGAAATCATCATCTGCATCTTCCTTGTTGCTGCTCCTTGTTTCCGTTGAGTCTCAAACATGCCTTCCTTGTAGTTCATCAAAGTTCACCTCACTAGTAACTTGTTTTCCTTGATCAAACACGATCTGCATCATCCTTCTTTCACTGTAACAATTCATATGTAATGCTTCCTCCTATTTTCCTTCTATTTCAGTATCTATAACCCCACCGGGTAAATCTTCACTTTTAGGCAAGCTCTTGGCTACTATCTCTCATTCACCTAGACATTCTTCGGCCTCTGGTTTCAAATCATCTCACGAATGCATAATAGCTATTTCACAATAAGCTCCTAAAAGTCCCAAGTAGGTTGCATATACTTCACATAGTTTATTTGAAAACGCTCTAGGAAGTTCCATTTCATCTGCCACTTGTTTCCATTTGTTCCTCACTACTACACAAGCATGTCCACCCGCCTAGTAAAAATCCAAAAGATTGATCTCAATCTCATTGATCTTTACGGGTAATAACCTTTCTTCACAAGTTAAATATTCTTGATAGAACCACATTATTAACTTTTCGAAATGCTTCTTTACCATAACCTTATATCCTTCTTATCAGGCTATCAAAATCATTTTTAGATGGTACTCTTTTGCGTTCTTTACCATCTAAAATCTCTTGAATTGACAAATCAACAAAAGTAAAAGAATCAAAGTAATTTATCACCTCGTTGATAGCCCTCTCTTTAATGAGATCAGGTCGCTGAAGATCTTTGTTGTAACAATCCCTATCCTTCCTGTCATCACTGTCTTCATCTGTCAATTCCTCTTCGAATTGCCTCTTCAACATGCACTTTGTTCCTTTGATAATCACCTTAAAGCCTTGAACCACTAATTGACTTAAACTTAAAGTATTGAACCCCACATCTGGTACATAATAAACTCCTTGAACAACATAATTTCTTGTTTCTGTTGACACCATTACTTCTCCAGAACCATTTACCTTCAATCCTTGTTCACTTGTTCCAATTGTTCCAGCCTTAAAATGTACAAATTTATCTAAGTTGGGAGTCATATGTCTTGGGAATTCACTTGAACATACCACAAATCATCCCATCCTCTTTCATTTGAACCTATTATTAACCAATTTGTTGTTGGAACAATTTTGTTATTGTAGAGATCATTTTTTGGTGTATAATCTTTAAAACCTTTGACTGTTGTAGACTTCCTCGGAATCTTCTTTTTGATAAAAATGCCTTCTTGTTTGGGCAGTTCCAGTACACATGCACACGCTTAAAACATAAATAACAATGGGCTTTCTTCATTCTTTTATCGGGCATAGTACAAGGTTGAAATTTACTTACAGTGAGATCGTTATCTTGCAGATTCAAACGATCTAATTTCTTCAACACTTCGTTCCTCCGTTCATACCAAAAACTTCTATGACATCGATCACTTCCTTTGTCAACATGATGATATCCACTAATCTTTTCTGTCCAAGTCCTTGGCTCTGTATTTGATTTGCAAGTCATCGTTGTTGAATTCTCAAGGGTGGCATCCCCTGTAGACGTATTTGCAATCCTTACATTTCTAGTCTTTGTATTTATTGCCTTCAGGTCTTGTATTGCTTTTCCCAAAATCCTACAGTCGCTCTGATACCATGTTGGGATTGAAGTCACACAAAATCGTAACGAGATATCGATTAAGCAAACTGGATATGCAAACAAAATACTTAGAGATACAGGTATTTTAGATTGCAATGAAGCAAAGATACCTATGGAACCAGGTACAAAGCTTACAAAGATAGAAGGAAAGTATGTGGACACCACTGAATATCAAAGTCTAATTGGATGTCTACGATACTTATTACATACAAGACCAGACTTAAGTTACTCAATAGGGTTACTTAGTCGTTTTATGCAGGAGCCATAGGAACAACACATGAAGGCAATAAGACAAGTTCTTCGATACATCAAAGGAACAAAGAATTGTGGAATAACTTACAAGCATGAAGAAGATAACAAGATAAAGGGTTCAGTGATAGCAGCTATGGAGTCAATACCCAAGAAGGAAAAGGCACAACAGGCATCATTTTTTACTTTGGAGACTCCAATAAGCTGGAATACCGAGAAGCAAGGAACAGTTGCATTATTATCTTCTTGTGAATCAAAGTTTATTGTAGCCACAGCAGTAGCAACACAAGCACTATGGTTAAAAAGACTACTCGGCAAGATTACCGACACTACGGAACAAAAAGTCACTATATACATGGACAACAAGTCAACAATCGCTTTAATGAAGAACCCAGTAAAAACAAGATATATAACTAATAGTCATCATCACCATCATCTAAGTCTTCCTCATCCACATCATCGTCTTCGGTTACATTCATAGGAGAAGAAACCAGCTGAAACTCCGGAATATCAAAATTTGCTCGTTTTAATGCATCAAATAATATTCCAAAATTTACGTTGTACGTAGCGCCACGATTACGCATCATTTCGTCCACTTCTCTTTGTGTGTATACCCTTTCTTTTGGTGGCAGGTATTTTGGAATAGATGTAGCTAGTGGTAACGTTCTTCCCTGTCCACGATTATGCCCACAATATTCACCTAACACTTGTGAAAGTATTTGTTCATCTGTGAACGGATTTAAGCACCCGGCTTGACTTTGACTGATTTGCTCCATTTGTTGTTGTGTAATTGTAAAAGTTGAAATTGTTATAATTAATAAAGTGTTGTATATGATATTTATTTAATTTCCAAACTAACATAAAATGGATAGTCCATAAAATGATATTTATTTAACTTCCAAACTAACACTGTCCTGGCGAATAACGTTTTAAATTTTTTTTAACTTTTTAGCCACGACATGTCGTCGCCAAGAGTGATATTTTTTTAGTTTTTATATTTTTTAATTTTACAATATTTAAGTGCTAAAACTAAAAACAAAAGCTGTATTCATCGCCAGTTTTTATCAAACCCACTTACACAAACATAATTTTCACATAACAATAGTATCATTTTTACAAACTAAGTTAATACTTAATGTAATTAAATTACAAGATATATAACTAATACTCATTATCATCAACATCTAAATCAACGTCTTCGGTTACATTCATAGGAGAAGAAACCGGTTGTAAGTCCGGAATATCAAAATTCGCTCGTTTTAATGCACCAAATAATGTTCCAAAATTTGCATTGATTGTAGTTTCACGATTACACATCATTTCGTCCATTTCTCTTTATGTGTATATCCTTTCTTTTGGTGGCTTTGGAATAGATGCACCGACCGGTAACTTTCTTCCCCGACCACGATTATGCCCATGACATTCACCTAACACTTGTGAAAGTATTTGTTCATCTGTGAACGGATTTGAGCACCGGCTTGACCTTGTCTGATTTGCTCCATTTATTGTTGTGTAATTGTAAAGGTTAAAATTGTTATAATTAATAAAGTGTTATATATGATATTTATTTAACTTCCAAACTAACATAAAAGGGATAATCCATAATTCTACATTGCTAAATGTTTTCTGCGACGACATGTCGTCGCCGAAAGCTCGTCTAGATAAAACATCTCATCGCTGAAAGTGGAACACCTTTCACTGACGATAGTATTTGTCGCGAAAATTCATTTTCAAAAAAAAAAGCAAAACGAAGGTAAAAAACTTTTAGCGACGACTTTTTGTCCTCGAAGAAACCTTTAGCGATGACACTGTCATCACGAAAAACGTTTTAAAAAAATTAATACTTTTTAGCCACGACATGTCATTACCAAAAGTGATATTTTTTTTTAATTTTACTATATTTACCTTCTAAAACTAAAAACAAAAACGGTATTTATCGCCACTTTTTAACAAACTCACTTGCACAAACATAATTTACACATACCAAATAGTATCATTTTTAAAAACTAAGTTAATGTAATTAAATAACAAGATATATAACTAATACTCATCATCATCATCATCATCATCATCTAAGTCTTCCTTATCCACATCATCGTCTTCGGTTACATTCATATTGAGAAGAAACAGGTTGAAAGTCCGGAATACCAAAATTCACTCGTCTTCGGTAACTTTCTTCCCCATTCATGATTATGCCCACAACTTTCACCTAACACTTGTGAAAGTATTTGTTCGTCTGTGAGTGGTTTGAGCAACCGGCTTGACCTTGTCTGATTAGCTCCATTTGTTGTTGTGTAATTGTAATAGTTAAAACTGTTATAGTTAATAAAGTGTTATATATGATATTTATTTAACTTCCAAAACTATCAGAAAAGGGATAATCCATAATTCTACCTTGCTAAATGTTTTCTGTGACGACATGTCGTCACCAAGAGTCGTCGCCAAGAATCGTCGCTGAAAGCTCATTTATGATACCTTTTAGACAGGACATGTCATCGCTCAAAGTGGAACACCTTTCACCGACGATAGTATTTGTCGAGAAATAATTTTCAAAAAAAAAGCAAGACTAAATTAAAAAAACTTTTAGCGACGACTTATTGTCCTCGTAGAAAGCTTTAACGACAACACTGTCGTCGCGAAAAACGTTTTGAAAATTTTTTAATACTTTTTAGCCACGACATGTCATTGTCAGAAGTGATAATTTTTTTTTCTATTTGTTTAATTTTACTATATTTACCTTCTAAAACTAAAAACAAACATTGTATTCATCGCCACTTTTTAACAAACTCACTTACACAAACATAATTTACACTTAACAATAGTACCATTTTTAAAAACTAAGTTAATGTAATTAAATAACAAGATATATAACTACTACTCATCATCATCATCATCTAAGTCTTCCTCATCCACATCATCGTTTCCGGTTACATTCATATTGAGAAGAAACTGGTTGAAAGTCCGGAATACCAAAATTCGCTCGTCTTCGGTAACTTTCTTCCTCGTCCACGATTATGCCTACAACATTCACCTAACACTTGTGGAAGTATTTGTTCATCTGTGAGCGGATTTGAGCACCAAGCTTGACTATGTCTGATTTGCTACATTTGTTGTTGTGTAATTCTAAAAGCTGAAATTGTTATAATTAATAAAGTGTTATATATAATATAAAATTTCGACAACATGACGACTATAAAATGGATAATCCATAATTCTAGCTGTTTTTAAAATCCAGATATGATAATTATTTAACTTCCAAACTAACATAACACACAACAAGATCGATATACATCATATACGTATATAATCATTAATAACGTGCTATATGTAACATTAAAAAATCGACAACATAACGACTGTAAAATGGATATGAAAGTCCGAAGATGTGATAGAAGATGTGTAAACTTGAAGATACATATAAGTAAGATGAAGAACAAGTCAAGAACACAAGTTTGAACTCTTTGCTTAAGCTTGAAGATATATTGAAATTACTTTGAACGTGGAAATACAAGCTGATGAGTTTACAATGCAAAGATTACCTTGCAAACTAGGTTTGCAAGGTATATAAAGAGGATGCCACATGGGCCTAAAGCCTTACGGGCCTAACATCACTATACTAGTTAAATATTACAATTGTGGGCCAAGCCCAAGATACTAAACTAGTATAGTTACACTTTAATAACAATACAAAAGAACACAAGGCCTACAAACATAATTTAGACTAACATTCTCCCCCTTTTGTAGCCTTGTGCCAAGCTGGGATCGTGAGTTCGACTAAAAGGATTTTTTTTCTCATAAAGTCCCTAAAGACTGTCAGACCTCTCTGCTATTCTCTGCTCTTACCGGTTTTGCATGCCAGCTCATCTTCCATATGTGTGATGTCTCCCAAGTTCAAATGCCTCAACTCAACCTCACGAAATGTATTCCTCTTCCCATCTGCTCTTGTAACATGGAAGTGAACCATTGAGTAGTTGAGGAAGTTGCGTATACACTAAGTCAATCCTGGCAGTAGGAAACTTGGAGGCTACATGTTCTTTAGGACTTGCATGGAAGGTGGCAGCAAACCTTACTGCTTTCTCATGTTCTTGTGAGTTTAGTAAATAAAGATCATCAACCTCTCTGACCTGCTCTGAGTAGATCTGCAGGATTCTCTCATCCAAATATGGAGCACTTAGCCACTGAGTCGGCTAGCTGGGTTGAGATTTTGCTAGTGCTTCTCTCGGCCGGATGTTTTCTATTGTTGGCCTTTCTGCTATAATTCTTTCATGAGTGTCCAATGGTTTGGGTCCTCCATGATAAGTTTCTGGTATGGGCCACTCACTTTCCTGCTACTCTGATTGTTGTGGTTGCTACTGACTTATTAGATCGGTAGGTGCAATGTTGAATTGCCCTTGTTATGGAGAAAAGATGTCTAGCAGCTCCCGATTTATCGTTGTGAAGACCTTTCTAATATTTATCAATGGTTGCTCCTCCTCCTCCTCTGCCTCTGATGCAAGCCTTTTGTCTTTCGCTTTTTCAGTTGAGGTTTTGGGGAGGGGAGGTTCTGGTTCAGGTGTTTGTGTTTGGATTTGGGGAGTTTGGATTTGTGGGATTTGGATTGTTGGGGTTTCAGTTACCTCTGCCGCCTCTACCTCTACCTCTGCCCCTTGATTAATTTCAAATTCAAAATCCATCTCTTGTTGTTGTTCACCACCCTTACTGCCACTGCCACTCTGCCCTTCCTGAGGCGTTGGTGCGGGAGCGGCTTCTATGCATAGAACAGAGCTTTACGCACCGATGTACCTCGGACCAACTCTCTGCCTTTTCTCCCCCCCATGATGACCTGGATCCTCATGGTCATCATGCCTCCGTTTATGTGTTTCTTCTTGAATTTTACAGGGGGTCTCCATTGCTTCTAGCCTTTTTGAAAGCCTAGATACGGCGATGGTTAGGAATTGAGTGCTTGTGGAATGTTTTCTTGAAAAGTATTTGAGCTAGAAGGTGGGTCTTGGGGTTGTTGGGATTGCAGTGCTGCTAGTAAGTTGGATTGTTCAGTTGTGGGTTGGACAACACTGTTGAGTTTGGCATGAAGCAAGTCCTTGAGTTCATCGATTGTGTAATCTCTCTCAACGACAATGGTGTTGGAAAATGCCCACTGACACACACGAGTTGGTATCACTACCGATAAGGCATAGGCCTATTAGGTCACACGCCAAGTATTGTTTCCTACAACACCTTTGAACGAGAGAGAGAAAAACGCGAAAAATGGTTTTGGTGGTGCTATGTACGGCCTTACTTCTTGTTGGTACGGGCATGGTGTGCAGAGCATGACCGTGCTTTTTGATGGTACCGCCGTGCTTATGGTCAGGGTACGGGCCCATGTCATGTGTGACTTGGGGCATGCTTGTTTGGGCTGGCACGGTCGTGCTTTAAAAGGTACGGCCGTGCTTCACGCTGTAACAGCCAATTCAATTGGACTTTTAAGTCTAGATTTAATGTGGCTTTATGGCTATTCATACTAGTAACTTATGGGACGTTTTTGGCTGTAGATTTTGATCTATAGACTTCTTCTTACTACTAGAATATGACATATGAATCTTCTTGATTCTTGGTAACAAAGCATATGAACTTGTAGCTTCAAGTTAGTTCATATCTCTCTCATTGTACACTTGGAAGATTGATTGGCATATCAATCTTCAAGTGGTATTAGTTCTATAGTGGTGATGTTCTTGTTGGCACACAAGCACTCTAGCAAGTGAGGATCAAACCAAACTTGGTGTGGATACCGGCTGAGGTACACTACTTTGTGTACATATCTTTTGAAGAAAACAAGATGAAGGAATAGCTTGCATGGTATAATTCTATCCTTTCTTTTTTTTCTTTTTGGTTGCATCGCTATTGTTTTAGAACATGGTCCATTGGGTGGTGCATTGGTGGCATAAATCTGAAATTATTTTATACTCGTTTCTTTCCGCTGCATTTTCTAGATGCCACCAAAACCCAACAGGTGTGTGGTCTATTCTCAAGGTGCTGGATTTGAGCTTTGAGTGAGTTCATTTCAAATTGAAGGCGGATATTAACATATTCTTTTAGGTTCGATGCAAGGCAGGAGAACTTTGAATCCATATAGATTCTCAGTTCGGTGGTAACCCCGAGCTCACGGAAAGGCCCGGTTCTCACAGGAGTTGCAGAAACCCTGTGGCCCACACTCAGTGCTGGCATAGTGGAGGCACTGGTGGGACTTCCACTCAATTCTCACAACACACCACTAGGGAATGCTGCTACGAGTGTTCCGGCAACATCACTAAGATGTGTCGTAGCTGATCGTGTCCTAGCAAAGATACTGATCGGTTGACAAGAATATGCTAGACTCGATTGTGAGCGAATAAAGGTTGTGGACGGGGGAGATCGTCCACTTATTTCAAAGCCGGCGAACTCCAATTGAGCCACCGACAGCGTATGTGCTAAGTCCCCATGGAATGAAACGGATCTCATTTGAGTGAGAGCCGAGTGGTTGGTGGGGATTTGTGCTTGCACCAGAGGGATTCTAGTGTCTTTTTCAATACCAGTCTGAGCAGTGTCTAGGTCGGTAGTGGATGTAGTCGCCCGGATTTTTGCGGCTCGTGATCCCTCACCCTCCTCTTTTTTTTTCGTACTCTCTCCCCGATTAACTTCTTCTCCGTACACATCCCCCTTAAATGTTGTAGATATTTCAGATAGGCTTTGATGTATATTTCAGGCGCCTCAGATATCTGACGAGTCCCATTTGACTCAGCAGGGATAGCTTGTTGCTCTAGCAACGAGGAGGTTTCTTCGGACGCTTTTTTGTTCGTTCTAACGAGGACTTACTCATGGATTTGTCGCTAGCGGACGCCTCAGAGTCACTGATGTTTAATTGGTCAAAAGTTGATCCAGTGTGATCACCCTCACTCTCGTGTATGTCACCGCCCTCACCACTTCCACCACCCTGCTCACTTTCATTTTGCCTCTCTTGCTCTCCCCTGCTCGAGGCATCCCTGTGCTCACGAGCTTGTAGACTACTAGGACCCTCACCTGGCTCTACGGCTCCTTGGGCAAGCATAAACGACTCTATTTGCGCCATCAGAGTGATCCTATTTACTCTCAGATACTCCCTCATAGCCTCACTTTCTTGCTCTAACATGCGAAGCAGAGCAGATGGCACCTGCATAGGTATAATGTTAAGAAAATCCCTGATCTGTAAGAATCTTCTAATGCGTTGCACAGGAACTTGAGGATTTTCTAGTCGGCGAGGAATGGTGCGGTAGCCTTCCAGGTCTGTTGCCAGCATTATTGTCAGAAATCGGTGAAACAGTATGAAAGCTTTTCGTCAGGTGGTGTTCTTCTGATTAACCATTCGAACAATCTCCTCGAAAATGATAGTGGCATAATCCAGATGGAGGTGGTATGCAACACCTACAAGTAGAAGCAGGGAATAGTAAGAAGCACCATCCGTACCCATGTGGATACCGGTGAGAGTGCGAAAGATAATGGTTGCAAGAGTCTGCCAAAGAGGAGCCAGATTTGTCCTTTTAAACTGCTGGATTTGGTGAAGTTTGTCAATGTATCCAAGCCCGTGAATAAGCTCCAAAAGATCGTCCAGCCCCGGAGCTTCATCGTATTCTATTTTGTCTGGATAGTGGTTAACTCCGGGTAGGTTCAGCATGATGCGGAATCTGGCTGCTGAGAGAGTTAACCGGACATTTTCAATTCGGCCTCGTATGGACTGGTGTCCTAGACATGTAACTCCCTCCATGAAAGTGTACCATAGTTATTGTAGATAGATCTCAGGTACATGGGTGGGGTAAGTGTTTGGGTAATCTGTGATGGCTTGGCGTAAGGGATGGACTCGGATAATTTCTGTAACTATCGGGATTTTAGTGTAAGTTTCAAGGTCGAAGTACAGGTTGTTGCTGCTTGTTTCGAGACGCTCATCAACAGGGAAAAGTCTCTCCTCGGGAAGTGGTTGAGCGGGTTCGTTTGCTTCCATCTATAACAAGTATATCCAATCACATTAGTCAGACAATTATGGCATTCACATGTGAATGTGTTTGATATGGTGTTAGTGAATTTCACATGTGAAGAATGACTTTGACTTTGACTTTGAACTTTGAATTGAAATGTGTTTGAAAATTTTAACCACAATTCACTAAGTGCCGAGAGTCGGATCACATAGTCATTCAAGAGTCGCGTGGGTTTGTTTAATGATCCGAGAGTCGTATGAATTCATGAAAAGTCGCATGGTTTTGGTTGTTCATTTAAAGTCGCATGAGTTAATTTATTTAAAAGTCGCATGACTGAAAGTCGCATGGTTTTGGTTGTTCATTGAAAGTCGCACGAGGTAATTTCATTCGAATGTCGCATGAATTAATTTCATTTGAAAGTCGCATGAGTTAATTTCATTCAAAAGTCGCATGAGTTAATCTCATTCAAAAGTCGCATGGACTTATTCACTCATACGAAAGTCGCATGAGCTTGTTTCGTTCGAAAGTCGCATAGACATGTTTGTTATGCACAAGTCACTTGAGTTAACACTTCACATTTTTCAAAACAACCATGTGAAAGTCGGATGGGTGTAAGTCATGGGAAATTCGAATGGACTGTATTGTGCGAAAGTCGGATGAAATCATTCAAGTGAAAGTCACATGAACTTTGTCATTTGAAGGTCGCACAGGCTTGTTCAAGCGAAAGTTGCATGAACTTTGTCATTCGAAGGTCGCATAGGATAGTTTAAGTGAAAGTCGCATGAACTCATTCATCTGAAAGTCGGATGATTCAAACTTCAATCATCCGACAGTCAAGAACGCTTGTGCGGTATCAAACTTAAAATTCGATTTTTGGTCAAAACGTGTGCTTATTGACTCAAAGTTTGTACCATTCGACTCGTAATTTGATCACATTCACTTCCTTTTCAAGTATTTGGCTTAACAAACAACTTTAAGCATGAAATTCTCGATTTTCGAACATTGTTCTAATGGTGCGCTAACGGCTAAAAAAACCCTCGTTTAAAATCATGAATTTGATCGATGTTTGAGACTAATTTGTGAATCAAATCGTTCGCACATGCTCAAAACCTCATTACGACCATGATTTATTCTTAAATAAGAAACCATTAGATAGGTTTTAATATCAAAATTTAGAAAAACCCATTCGGTTATGAAACAGGGTAAGAACAGGGATGAGTAATTTCAAATTACTAATGGTTTGTAGTTATGTACCATCACTTTGGTTTACCTTTGTGATTTGATGAAGACAGTTGATCAGAGGTTTTCAAAATTTTACACACACAGTCGAAGAAGAAGATGAATAATGAAGGAGACGATGAATAATATTGCGTTTGAATTTTTTGAAAGCATCGGCCCAATCCACCCAATCCAACATGAAACTTGACCACTTTGGGTTTTGTTTTTCTGGATTTTATCTATTTTTATTTTGTTGTGCTTTTTGATTTATTTTATGATTAAGAATGAACTCCCCCTTGACTAGTGAACAGATAAATCATTTTGAGTTGCAGCTGTAAAATGTTGCTGTTCTTCTGAGTACAACTAGTGTTCTGATTTTTCTTCTCCTACAGGAAGACATAAGAATGTGTTCGTGTAGATCAGAGAACCTCAACGCTCCCCCTAGACTGTGCAACACCTAATCCTGCACACGAAACAAAACCACGCATAGTACTATTTGATGAACTTGAAAATTGAGTAGACTGGTATGGAAACAATGAGATAGGGAGTTACAGTTTCAGATTTAGCATTCCAATCTTAGACACCAAAAAGTTAAACCGAGATTCATCCAACGATTTAGTGAATAAGTCAGCTAACTAATGATCAGTATGAACATACTGTAATTCAATAAGACCTTTCTCTACATTGTCCTTTAGGAAGTGATACCTGATGTCAATGTTCTTGGTTTTCGAATGATGTACCAGATTGCAGGAGATTGCAATTGTACTTTGAGAGTCACAGAGCAAGGGAATCTTAGACTACGTCAAACCAAAGTCTCATAGTTGAGTTCTCATCCACAGACTCTGTGAACAACAACTGGCAGCAGCCACAAACTCAGCTTCTGTTGTTGATGTGTACACACAGTTCTGTTTCTTGGAACTCTAGCAGACTAGATGATCTCCCAAGAAGTGTGCACTACCCGAGGTGCTTTTTCTATCCAACATGCAGCCAACATAATCCGAATCCGAGTACACAAGCAAGTCAAATGATGAGTCACAGGGATACCACAGACCAAGGTCAGGGGTTCCCTTCTGGTATTTCAAGATCCGTTTGACAGCAAGGAGATGTGATTCTTTGGGGTTTGCTTGAAAGCGAGCACACAGACATGTAGAAAACATTATATCTGGTCTACTAGCCTTTAAGTACAGTAAAGAGCCAATCATGCCCCGATAAGTTTTCAAATCAATTGCTTTTCTGTCAAGGTCAGCAGATAACTTGGTTTTAGAAGACAATGGAGTCGTTTTGGACGAGCAGTCGGACATTTCATATTTTCTTAATAAATCATTGATGTATTTTGATTGATTTATGAAATTTTCGTTTGATATTTGTTTAACTTGCACTCCAAGGAAGAAATTCATCTCCCCCATCATGCTTATTTCAAAATTATGCCATTAGTTTTGAAAACTCAAGACTGTACTGCGGGTTGGTAAAACCAAAGATAATATCGTCTATATAGATCTGGACTATAATATAGTCATCTCCAATCTTCTTTGTGAACAAGGTGGTGTCTATTCTTCCTTTGGAGTAACCATCATTGACCACATAGGCTGAGAGAACATCATACAAGGCTCGTGGAGAACATCTGGTTAGGATGCATATACTTCTTCCTTCAGGATTCCATTAAGAAAAGCTGTTTAGGATGCATATACTTCTTCCTTCAGGATTCCATTAAGAAAAGCTGTTTTAACGTCCATTTGATAAACTTTGAAATCCCTGTAGGTAGCATAAGCGAGAGACACCCGGATAGCTTCTATACGGGCAACAGGAGCGAAGGTTTCGTCGTAGTCAATTCTTTCCTATTGATTATATCCTTTAGCTACCAAACGAGCTTTGTTCCGGATAACCACATTGTCAGAGTCCTTCTTATTTTTGAATACCCACTTGGTACCAACAATTGTTTTGCCTTCCGGTCGAGATACTAGTCTCCAAACTTTTAGTCTCGTGAACTGATCCAATTCATCTTGCATTGATGGGATCTAATCGGCATCTTGTAAGGCATCAGTAGTGCGTGTTGGTTCAATTAAGCTTAGAAAATTTGAGAACTGACACTCGTTGGCAGTGGCAGATCGTGTTTGAACGTCAACATATTATTTGCCAATGATTTGAGTTTCAGGGTGTGCGGATGTCCATTTGGTAGTGTGAGTCGTTGAGTTGTCATTTGAGGGTGATTCATTTATGTGAGGAAAGAATTCATCCAATCAGTTTTGAGTGAATGTTACCTCATTTGGTGATGATGATTCAGGATTATATTGGGGGTAGTGTCTCCATGGATCTCAGTATCAGCATCTTCTTCAGTATTGGCAGGAGAGTTTGATGCAATGTACCGGTTGCCAAAGATAAGAAACGGATCAACAGCAGAGTCGACAAGTCATGAAGTAGATGTCGTGGCTGTTTGCTATGAGAGATTAAATGATTCCTGAAGAACATCTACAGCCTTGTGAGTAGGTACACAATTTGATCCAGAATCGTTATCTAAGAAATCAAATTTATATTTTAAATCAGAAGATTCTTTCGTATTAGATATATTTTTTTCTTGTCGATTAAGTGCCGGTCCTAAACTGAGATGTCTAGAAACAATTTCCGGTGACTCTTGTGATAAAGATGTCGTAATTAAAGTATCATCAAAAGTCACATTTATACTTTCAACCACAATGTTAGTTCTTTTATTCAACACGCGAAAGGCCTTAGACTCTTGTGAGTAACCAAGGAAAATTCCTTCATCAGCTTTTGAATCGAATTTTCCAAGGTTAGCTCTTTCATTAAGGACAAAGCACCTATTACCAAACACGTGTAAATGTTTGATATTAGGAACTCTGCCATTTGCAAGTTCATAAAGAGTTTTGTTAAAGCGGCAATGAAGAATAGATCGATTTTGCGTGTAGCATGCTGTATTGACTGCTTCCGCCCAGTAGGAAGGTGGTACATCATAGTAAGATAGCATCGTTCTCGTAGCTTCAACCAATGTTCTATTTCATCGTTCAACTACCCCGTTCTGTTCAGGGGTGTATTGTGCTGACAACTGGTGTGTGATACCCAGAGAGTCAAGAAAGGAATCCAAGACGTTGTTCTTGAATTCGGTGCCATTGTCAATTCTCATGGTTCCAACTTTTGCTTGTGACTGATTCTGCACCTGCTTGAGAAATGAGATAATTGTTGATGAAGCTTCATCTTTGGTTCTCAAGAACTTGACCCATGTAAATCGTGAGTAGTCATCTACTGTCACGAGGATATACCTTTTCCCATTCCTAGACTGCACCTGGCCCACATAGATCCATGTGAAGCAATTGTAGAGGGGCTTTTATGCTTGACACTTGTTTTACTTTATCTGAAGCATGTTTCATTTTTCCCTCCTCACAATGCTCGCACAGATGTTCCTTTTCGAATTTCAGTTTGGGCAGCCCGCATACTAAATCACCTGAAGCTAATTTGTTGATATTTTTAAAATTAAGGTGAGATAGTTTTCAATGTCACATCCAGGTGAGCTCCGATGAGGCTTTGGACAGAAGACAGACTGATTGCTTGCCCTCCAGGTCTGCTAGATCAATGGTGTATAAATTTCATCTCCTGGAACCAGTCAGTATCACGTCACCTTTCTCTGTTCTGACTGAGCAAGTCTTGGCTTTGAAGTTCACTTCAAGTCCTTTGTCACAAAATTGCCCAATGCTGAACAGGTTATGACCCAGTCCCTCCACGTATGATACTTTACTAATTTTTATGTTTTCTTTGACTATATCCCCGATCCCATTATTGGTGCAACATGGTCGTTCCCAAAGCGAACATTTCCTGAGTAGTGCGGGACAAAGTTCATGAGAAGACCCTTTTCTCCTGTCATACGTTTTAAACAGCCGGAGTCCAAGTACCACCGGCTAAATACCTACACATTGACGACAAGAGTTATTGAGGTACCTAGTTGGAGTTGGGTCCTTGATTTTTGGAACCCATATCTGTATCGTAGTTTGGGATTGAGTTGATGATGGATTTGTGAAGTCTTTGGATGTGTCGAGGATTGGTTTAGCAGATGATGGTTTAATTTCAACATGTTTGTACCCTTTTCGGAGAGATACATCTTTTACAATGTATTCGGCTTGTTTCTTATGTTCTCTTGGTTTGGTACTGGGTGTTCGGACTTTGGTTTTCATGTGTTGAATCAATTGTTGGTTTGACTGTGAGATCTGAGTATGCTTAGCTTTAAGATTTGTGGAATTGTTTTTGTTCTCAACAACTTTGTTTTGGGTGTGATTCCAATTATTAAAGTACTTACGTTTTGGTTTCCAATTGTTCGTTAAAGCTTTGCTCGATATTTGGTAATTGGGAAACCGTGATTTTGAATTGTGCTTAGAGGTCACATGTGCATCATTCGTCTGGAATCGTGCTCTATTGGAGCGTTTCTTTCACCAGTAGGTAATTCTATTACCTTTTCGATTTATGAAGGAAGTCTGCTCGTGGTTCGACTCAAAAGATTTATACTCAACGTTTGGTTTAACTCCACGGTACTTTCGATCTTGGTCATATACACAATGATAAGAACAGTGTCCATCAACACAACCATCACTCATGCAAAAAGTTTCAAATTTAACAAAATCAACTTGAGTTTGAACAAGATTAATACACAAAATAGATAGATCATTACAAAACAGAAGATTTGTTTGTTTAGGGAAATTTGCGGGGTAAATTAAATAACCTTCTCCTCATGCTTCTTTCTCCATCCAAAAACCTGCTTCTTCCCACCCTTTACTTTAGCATCTAGATGTACATTTAAGTTAGAAGAAGAAATTGCTAACCGATCATTTTTGGTTGTTTGAATGTAGGGTCATGTTGTTTGTGGTTTGGTTCGTTTAATTCTTGACTAGTATGGTTTTGATGTGCTAGCATCATGTGATGACCATGAATCGATGATTTTAGCCTTACCTTTGAAATTAGTAGAATCAGGTGTGCATTTTGAAAAATTCGTTCTCGAAAGAGTTGTGTTTTGACTAAAGTTCAAAGAGAGTGTTTTTCAACTTTGTGCATTCGTCACATCTTTCTCGTGAGTTGGCTAAATTGAATTTTTCTTTGTCATAGTCAATTAGTAGTTGGATTTCATCATTTTTTCTACTAATTTCGAGTTGTTGAACGACTTTTCATTTGCAGTTGTGATGTATGTTGAATCAGTAAATGAGAAACAATCATTTGTGTGCACGTGGGGGGTGTGTGAATCAAAGGTGCTCGGTGCAGCGGAATTATGAAGGTGAGTGTTTTCATTTACAAAAATATTGATTATGTCATAAAGAACTGCAGTTTCCAATTCAAAATTCATGGATTTATTGAAAAGTTCGGTTTCAACCAATTCAAATCTTCGTTGTAGTTCCATGTGAGGAATGTATATGCAAGGTTCAGATGGAGAATTGGAAATTGACGGCATGGATTCCATTTCTGTTTGTGTATAACTTCAAAAATAATCATCAGAAACTATTGGTTCGAATTCATCTGTTTCGTATGATTGATTTAAATTTTCGTAGTCATATGAGGTTGAGGCTCTTTTTGAGATGCGTCTTTTGTGCTCCTCTTTTGCAAGTTCGTTGACTTGTCCCACGAATACCATCTGTGTAACTTAGGAATTGGTCCTCTTCCACCAGCATAGCCTTGCCGCTTGCTTTCTTCCTAGTCAGCCTTAATTTGTTTTTGTAGTACTCATCATCTTTGGTTTTTGGCTTTTTATAGTATTTGATAAAATACCCAGTCCTACCACAATTGTAGCACTTCTTCTCTTCCTCCTGAGCTTCAGCTGGCTTATCAAAGGGCTTCTTCTCCTCTGCTTGCCCTCCTTCTATCTTTCTCATCCCGGAAGTGTATCTTTAACGATTGTTAGGCTTTCCGTACTTGTTTTTAAAAGCCTTTGTGATCAGTGACATTGCTTTCATAACAACCTCCATGTCTGAGGATTCATTCTCTCCCTCAGATGAGTCAGATTCAGGTGCTACCTGTTTTCCTTTGGAAGATCTAGAACTCTCTCTTGATCTTCTTTCAGCTATTAGTGCAATAGGGTCAGGGGATCGTTTTGTAGAGGTTTTAGCCAGTCTATTTTAGAGTAAATCTCAGCACATAGACCTTGCTTCAGGTAGTATTTGGCATCCTTGTCAGCACGTGCCCTATCTCTCTCTTCTGCAGTCAATTCGGAAGCTAGCTTTAGTCTCCGTTTAGTAGCTAACGGGGGATGGTTGTTAGGAACTACCTCAATGATCTTTTCAAAGACAGCATCGCTATTGAGGATACTGTCTTTCATCACTTCTCCATACTTCTCATTATGTTCAATGAAATCCATAAAACGTCCTTTCCACACAGTGTATTCATTTCTAAATAAGACTGGAGGTTTTGTGTCTGTGCCAATGGCAAGGATTTCATTACTTGAACTCATCTTTATCACTTGTGGATCTTTCTCCCTAAAATGGATTAGTTGGTTTGATTTAGTGTGAAACTTTGAAAGTCGGATGGAATATTTTGAAGTGACTTTCGGACAGAAGTGTTTGAATGAAGGTCGGATGGTTTTAGGTGACAGTCGGATGAATGGTGCGAGTGTCGGATGACTTGAGGACTTAGAATCCTTGAAAGTCGGATGTCTAAAAGTTCAAATGAACTAAAAGTCGGATGACTCACAAAAGTCGGATGGATGATCTAGGCAACAGTCGGATGGTTCAAAGGCGACTGTCGGATGACTTCAAAAGAAGGATGAACTTTTGTGGTGACTGTCGAATGGTTCATAGTGACATTCAGATGAACAATCAGATGAACAAGTATACCACTAGTTCAAGTGTCGGATGAACCGGATGAACAAGTTCAAGTTCAAGTGTCAGATGAACTAAGTGTCGGATGAACTCAACTGAAAGTCAGATGATCCAAAATTTCAAAGTTCGGATGAACAGTCTTAGACAACTGTCAGATGATCCAAAAGTCGCACGCACCACCACAACTGAAAGTCGAATGAGATAAAGGTCAGATGACCTGAAAGTCGGATGATGGTAATAATCCAAAACTTGCAGGTCTGACCTCTGCTTATCGAACAGACTTCTAATTTCGCCTAAAATGTAACACACGCAACCCTGGGCTAGGAGATTAGCGGGTTGGCGGTACGTGATTGGTTTGCTTTAATTGATTATGTGTTTATTATGAGTTAATAAAGTTAATTTGAATATGAATAAATATATATATATATATATGTTATTGGTAAATTTAGAAAAGAAAAAAAAAGAAAAGAAAGTACAAATTAATATGTATGTATGTTAGAATGTATGTAAGTATGCATGAGTTAAAGAAAACAATAGGATTTCAAGATTTTGCCACCTCATGCTTAATTTATACAAATAATTGTGTATGTGTACGTGTTAGCTAAACCATCTGCTCATTATCTTGAAAGTGTTCAAGGTGTTTGTGTGTGTATTTGGAAAGCAAAACCTCTAAGTGAAGAAACCTTCAAAAAGCTACAAACTTGAATTTCCAAAATCAAAAGTTGGTGTTGTTTAAATTCAAAGGAAGGTGAGGAAGTGTTCATATCATGTTATAGTATGTGTTGGTATGTTTATATATTGAAAAACATAAATTTATGCAAATTCACCATTGTTAAGTTTGGAAGAAACTTGGTAAATGGGTTTTGAAGGTTTTGTTGTTATGAATGAGTAAAAATGTGTTTTTGATGATTCTTATGCACGTTAGATGTTAAAGATATGTTTTGTTGGAAGAAAATGATGTTAGAATGAGTTTTATGGAAGTTATGGCTGAAAATCCTACACTTTGAAATCCTACACTTTGAAATCCTACACTTTGAAATCCTAGACTTTGAAATCCTAGACTTTGAAATTCTATACTTTGAAATACTATACTTTGAAATCCGATAGATGAATCCGACACTTAAATCCGGTACTCTGAATCCGGAATTTGAAATCCGACCCCGGTCTCGGCGCGACAGACCCAAATCTGATTAATTGTTTATTCTTTTATGTTTTGCTTGGTTTGAGTTAGTATGTTTTATTATGTGAAATAGTTGAGTTGTTTTTTTATAGATTTGAGATATAAATATATATGAGAATATATATTTATATATTCGAGACTGATTTGATGGTTGTTGTGTTTTCAAGCAATCAAAAGACTCAGTAAAATTAGATTTCTGAGCCCGTGCTGGGTTTGAGGTGAGTGGGCGTTAATCACGGATGGTAAAGATTTCGGTTAATGTTATTGGTGTGATGCATGATTGTGATTGGATTGGATTGATTGAACTGTTGATTGTGATTATTGATGATTGATATCTGCTGCATGATTATTTGGTCGATACGCACTCTTAGTATGAATTTGAGTTGTGTTAGGAAGCCAGCTATACATAGGATTGGGCTGGGCTCGTTCACTGATTGGTTGAACAATGTTAGCCTTACTAGTGCATATGTTGCATCAGAGGGGGAGTGCCCTGTGCCAATTTAGTGGAGGGCTATTGGTAAACCTTTGCTTTGGCCGGCATTGGTTGTAGGTTCTGCGCCAAACCGCCGGTCTTCTCGGGATACGTGACTACATGCTTTGATATTGACTGTTGATGTTTGCTTTTGGTGTTTAGCCTCTACTCACTTAGCTTTGTGCTAATTCCCCTCAGTTGTTGCTTTTTGCAGGTTCGTGTTTGTGAGGTTGGCTGAAGGAGAAGTTGACCTGACTCTGATATTAGTTTTTGAAATAAAACGAGCCTATAGTTTTTGTAACACCACAATGACGCTTTTGGTTGTGAACAATGATGTATATTTGTTAATATTGGTTTCTATGTAATTAAGTTTGTTTACTTAAAGCTTCCGCGGCGTATTTAAAAAAATGGCTTGGGTTTTCCGGTGTTAGAGTTTGGTATCAGAGCCTAGGTTTGGCGATGCATGCACGGCAAGAGTATTGCATTCCCAAATCTTGGCTCGTGACGGGTCAAGCTTTCCTTCGTGGGAATTAGGGTGAGTTAGAGTTGTCTGTAGTAGTTAGTATTTTGGATACTATCGGTTTATGCTAATAAGATTGTGAGGTGATGTGATTGTACAGATATGGCAGAAAAAGATACCCCTACTGACACTCTTGTGACCCAAGAAGTAGCTGGAACTTCAACAGTGAATGTGATGGATATGACATATCAAACTGGTACATTGAGATGTGAACCGAGGGATGAGCAGAACTAGTGTATTGATAAACTGGAAGATGAAATACAAGAACTTCGAGATACTGTGCACCGAATGGAACGAGAGAGGATAACTCAAAATGTTCAAACTCATACTTATCCAGCTGCTATTACACAGGCTACAACGTTTCTAGTTCCGGTTCCATATCACCCTATGGCACAAGTAACACAACCACCATACTTATATTCAGTCCCATTTCAGGGATCTATGCTTCCGGATTACTCAAGCGCTACTAGGAGGGATAGTACTTCTTCCCAAGCTTTTGGCTTAGCTGAATTGGAAAGGAGAAATGTGGAATCCAGAAACAACATGACTCGAGAGCAATTTTCTCAACCTAAACCCAGAATTGAACAATACTATATACAAAAGCAAAACGAGCAAGATGGTCAGAGACAAGAGAACTTGAATTGTGAATCTAGGTTTAGTGGAATCAATCAACGAGCACCACGGTGCGGAAAGTGTAAGTCATACCACACATGACCTTGTACTCATCGAACTATGCGATGTCTTACCTGCGGACAGTTTGGTCATGAGATGAAAGATTGTTATTTCTCCCAGAAGGTATGTTGGACTTGTTTTGGGAAAGATCATAGAGAGATGGACTGTAGAATTAAAAGAGAACTCGAATCTAGACCAAGTATTGGGGAACCCTCATCAGTTGGTCAGAAAGAAGAAAAGCAACGCAAAAGACCTATGAAAGGTGGGTCTACACAAAGTTCGCAATGGTGCCGCCGGTGCAGATTTATTCATACGGGGTCATGCACACCCCAGACCTTGTGTTGCATTCGATGTGGATTGTTCGGACATGAAAGTAAGAAATGTGATTTCCCTCAGAGTGTGTGTTGGAATTGTCAGAAAGAGGGTCATCGTACGAATGAATGTTATGAAGAACGAAGAATGGGGTCGGAGCCAGGAGTGAATGCAGGTGGGGGATCCTCGTCAGTAGATGGACGGCAAAGAAAGAACCCTTCTGTGTCACAGGGTAGAACTTACAATATGATGACTGATAACGATGCTAACATTGAAGACGATATAACGGATACGTTTTGATAACCTTTATGTTTATACGTATGTTTATTAACTTCAGAGTTAATTATGATTGTATGATGCCTATGTGTGTTAAGTGTGTTTGATTGTTTCTAAAGAGTATGATTCTTTAGAGAGTAGAGATGTTTGAATGTGAAACTGTCTGAGGTATATGGTAGTAAGTAATATGACAGTAAACGATGAGATACATGATATAATGTGAATTAGGGTATGAAGTACCCTAGAAAGATGTTTTCAAATTTGTATAATTGCATGCTAAGTTATGTGTTGCAAGAGATGTCTTTCCTTTTGAGCTTATATATGCGTATATGAATATTTGTGTTTGTATAAAGAAGAAGGTATGCGAATGAGTTAATGAAGTTTGGAATGCTTTGTGACGATCAAGAGATGTTTTGATAAAAAGTATGACTGAAATTACGAGTTATTGATGGAAGAACTTCAGGAGATTTATGATACATTGAGATATTACATTAGATGGATTGCTATAAAGGATGCTATGCTATGAAATTGGAAGAATGGTTTACGTTGTGAAGTTGCAGTAGATACGTTGTGTTAATAATATGGAGATATTGATTATAAAGAAAGATAAATGAAGAATTGATTTGATTATTAAAAGTTGTAGCAGATGTTTACATATGGGTGAACTTGATACATGTCAGATATGATAATGAATCAAAGATTATAGTGGAAAGATCTGATATTACATTGGAAAGACAGATTGTTGACAAATATATGAGAACAAGAAGGGATTTATGACGATAACTTTGAGAATTATGTGAGTTGAAGTGTACTTGATTTGATGGAGGAAATTGAAGTTATTCTTATTAGAAATTGATAACAGAGATGATTGAGATTATCAAGTAAAAGAAAGAGGTAGATTGCTACAGATTGAACAAACTAGAAATGTATATAATTTGACTAAAAGATATCATGGGTGCTTAATTACAAGGAGTTTTACATGAGAAAGAGCTAGTTATAATGAGGATTGATACTTATGAACTGAAGAAATATGTGATGTGAAGAATGACATATTGAATTCATGAGATAATAAGGAAAAGAGAAGAAGAATGTAATGGCCTGAACATAGGGAATGAAGACTTGTGTAATGAAGATTTATGGAATTTATGCATGAACTTGCCTTTGCTAGGAAGTGCCCTTGCTTGGAATTGGGGATTTAATTTAACAAAATTTACAAAACTAAATTGCAGTGCACTTGGGAGGGCTAAATAGTATAATGCCATACAGAGTATTTAACGGATATCTTACTAAAAGGAGTGAACATGAAATAATTCATGGAAACATGACGTGATCAGGTTTGAATCAAGGCAGAGTATTAGAGAATTATGAACGGTTGTGGTGACCAGAGATATCAGGATGAGTAATGAAGACAAGTTATGATGGAATATGTATGAGAGGTATGATATACAATGAAGTCCGGGTATATTACGAGGGATTATGATTGATCAATAGAAGTAGTTGTATTCTACCACTATGAGATGAAAATGGTGAGTGAAATTGTATCTTGATGGAATAAATTGAATATGTACTTGAAAGATTTAATTAAATTTTGAAACGATTTATAACCAGCATAAAGAGGTGAGATGAACAGTGCGACTGAATCCTTATTGAATAATGAAGTAGTAGGAGTTGTGTAGATATATGGGAATGAACTTGTGTTGGAGTTGAATTTTGATGATTTGAAGAATACATGATTAAGTCGATTAGACAAACGTGATGTGATTTATATTGGATGAATATTAAAATAGCAGTGGTAAATTGATTTATGAGTTAGAAAAGACTCAACAATCAGAGATCAATATGAAGAGTGCTCGTTTTCTGGCTACATGCGAGACGACTTCTTTGAGTAAGTGAGCTCAACTAAATGTTAATGAGATTGTTGCAAGATGTGGCAGACTGTTATCGAAAGTTTCCAACAGAGACTTCAGGTTTGTTTCGAATTTCTGGAAGAGTCTACAGAGAGAGGTTGAGGACGAGAATTAGTCTGAGTACTGCTTATCATTCCCAAACTGACGGCCAGACTGGAACCATACAGACACTCGAGGATATGTTGAGTATGGTGGATCTTGGAATTTGCACCTTCCTTTGATAGAGTTTGCGTATAATAACACTTACCACTCCAGTATCGGAATGCCAGAAATGTTGTACGGTCGTCGTTGTCGTACTCCGACGTGTTGGTTAGAGGCTGGTGAGAAACAGTTTGCAGGACCCAAGATTGTTCAAGTGACTGCTGACAAGGTTGCTATTGCCAGAGAAAAGTTGAAAGCAGTCAGAGATAGAAAGAAAATGTATGCGGGTCCGCGGCGTCACCCAGTATCGTTTCATGTGGGGGAGTTAGTGTATTTGAAGGTCTTTCCGTGGAAGGGCGTGATTCGATTTGGCAAACGCGGGAAGTTAGCTCCCCGTTACATTGGTCCTTTCAGAATTCATCAGATTGTTAATGACCAGACAGTTACATTGAATCTCCCGGTAGAGCTTGCAGGTATTCACGATACGTTCAATGTCTGCTATTTGAGAAAATGTAAAATTGAAGACAAGAGTCAGATTCTCCCATTACACGAACTGAAAGTGGATTCAAAGAAGAGATTGATTGAGGAACCCGTCGAACTATTAGATCGTAAAGTGACCAAACTCCGAAAGAAACAGATACCGATGGTATTGGTCAAGTGGAAACACAGTTTAGGTTCTGATTTGATGTGGGAGACTGAGGCAGAAATGAAGGATAGATACCCTCATCTGTTTGAGCAAGAAAGGATTCCGAGGACAGAATCCTCTTAAGGAGGGGAGATTTGTAACACCCGCAACCCTGGGCTAGGAGATTAGCGGGTTGGCGGTACGTGATTGGTTTGCTTTAATTGATTATGTGTTTATTATGAGTTAATAAAGTTAATTTGAATATGAATAAATATATGTATATATATATGTGTGTTACTGGTAAATTTAGAAAAGAAAAAAAAAGAAAAGAAAGTACAAATTATTATGTATGTATGTTAGAATGTATGTAAGTATGCATGAGTTAAACAAAAGAATAGGATTTCAAGATTTTGCCACCTCATGCTTGATTTATACAAATAATTGTGTATGTGTACGTGTTAGCTAAACCATCTGCTCATTATCTTGAAAGTGTTCAATATGTTTGTGTGTGTATTTGTAAAGCAAGACCTCTAAGTGAAGAAACCTTCAAAAAGCTACAAACTTGAATTTCCAAAATATATATTTGGTGTTGTTTAAATTCAAAGGAAGGTGAGGAAGTGTTCATAGCATGTTATAGTATGTGTTGGTATGTTTATATATTGAAAAACATGAATTTATGCAAATTCACCATTGTTAAGTTTGGAAGAAACTTGGTAAATGGGTTTTGAAGGTTTTGTTGTTATGAATGAGTAAAAATGTGTTTTTGATGATTCTTATGCACGTTAGATGTTAAATATATGTTTTGTTGGAAGAAAATGATGTTAGAATGAGTTTTATGGAAGTTATGGCTGAAAATCCTACACTTTGAAATCCTATACTTTGAAATCCTAGACTTTGAAATTCTATACTTTGAAATACTATACTTTGAAATCCGATAGATGAATCCGACACTTAAATCCGGTACTCTGAATCCGGAATTTGAAATCCGACCCCGGTCACGGCGCGACAGACCCAAATCCGATTAATTGTTTATTCTTTTATGTTTTGCTTGGTTTGAGTTAGTACGTTTTATTATGTGAAATAGTTGAGTTGTTTTTTTATAGATTTGAGATATAAATATATATGAGAAGATATATTTATATATTCGAGACTGATTTGATTGTTGTTGTGTTTTCAGGCAATCAAAAGACTTAGTAAAATTAGATTTCTGAGCCCGTGCTGGTTTTGAGGTGAGTGGGCGTTAATCACGGATGGTAAAGATTTCGGTTAATGTTATTGGTGTGATGCATGATTGTGATTGGATTGGATTGATTGAACTGTTGATTGTGATTATTGATGATTGATATCTGCTGCATGATTATTTGGTCGATACGCACTCTTAGTATGAATTTGAGTTGCGTTGGGAAGTCAGCTATACGTAGGATTGGGCTGGGCTCGTTCACTGATTGGTGGAACAGTGTTAGCCTTACTAGTGTATATGTTGCATCAGAGGGGCAGTGCCCTGTGCCAATTCAGTGGAGGGCTATCGGTAAACCTTTGCTTTGGCCGGCATTGGTTGTAGGTTCTGCGCCGAACCGCCGGTCTTCTCGGGATACGTGATTACATGCTTTGATATTGACTGTTGATGTTTGCTTATGGTGTTTAGCCTCTACTCACTTAGCTTTGTGCTAATTCCCCTCAGTTGTTGCTTTTTGCAGGTTCGTGTTTGTGAGGTTGGCTGAAGGAGAAGTTGACCTGACTCTGATATTAGTTTTTGAAATAAAACGAGCCTATAGTTTTTGTAACACCACAATGATGCTTTTGGTTGTGAACAATGATGTATATTTGTTAATATTGGTTTCTATGTAATTAAGTGTGTTTACTTAAACAATCTATCAATCACATACACATGCATCATATCAATAACATCAACCATTATCTTTACCATCCGTGATTAACGTCCACTCACCTTTCGATCTCAAACACAGTCCTCAGAAATCTAATGTTACTGAGCCTTTGGATTGCCTGAAAACACAGTAACAACCAAATCAGTCTCGGGTATACAAATATATCTGACCATATATATTTATATCTCAATCATTTATAAACACAAAGCTTGATACTCAACAAATAGTATAAATAACAAAGTACATCAAATCCGATCCTAAATGTCAGATTTCCTGATTGTCCGATTTGAGAATCCGCCGGATTCCAAGTCCCGGATTTATGGTTGTCGGATTCTGGCTTCCATCGGATTTACAATGTTCCGGATTTCAGGGTCTCGGATTTACAAGTATATGATTCTGTAATATCGGATTTCAGGTATAGGATTTCAATTTGTCGGAATCTGAGTTTATCGGATTCTGGGTTGGGGATTCTAAGTGTACCGGATTTTGGGTATCGGTTTTCCAAACACAGGATTCCACACGTATCGGTTTTCAACTTATCGGATTTGGCTTTGTCGGTTTTCATAATGCCGGTTTTTATCATAAACCGGATTTCATCTTCTTCTTCCTCACTCAATTCCGCCAACTTCAACATCACCATGGAACAATTACCAGATTTCACAAACTCATTAAATCTTACCAAAAACATATCTAATCCTCTATAGAAGTGTATTCATGAATCAATAACATCTTTTAAACACATAAATCATCAAAACATTCGAAAACCCATTTAATCAAATAAGCTTTATCTTCATTTATGGTGGTCTTAATAAGAGAACACATCAAGATGTTATTAAACATACTATGAACACAAACCAACCTTCACTTTGATCTACAGAATTCCAAATCTTCAATTCAAGTATACACGTTTGCAACTTCTCTTGCTTTTCTTCGGCAGAGAGTTTAGAACACAAACACACACTCTTTTCTTTCTTTTGAAAATGATAACCAAACACACATCTCAATTTGCTATATACATACACGTATACATGCATTTCAACAAATTAAGCAGGAGGTGGCTAACCCTCCTCTTAGTTCACATATATCCACACATGTAAACATTAATTTATATACATACATACATTTCTATCATACATACATACGTATAAGTTCCAACATTCATTCATGTATATATTAATGTTAATTAAATAACTTAATTAATTAGATTAAATTTACATATAATCAAATTGATTGCAAGTAAACACATACCGCTAACTCGCTAATCTACTAGCCCAGGTTTGCGGGTGTTACAGCATGCGACCCTCTGAAGTGAGTTCGCATGTCAAAATACATCTGCAATTTTGAAGAAATAGTTAGTTACAAACGTAGATATAGGCAAAAGTTCAAACGAGAATTGTTTTTCGTACGAGAATCGTGAGAACCAATCTTAGCTGTCCAATTACCCCTCCTTCAATTGGATTGCCCACCCATGAATTCCTTACATGCACCCTACCACACTCAATCCCCCCTACGCTCTTCATCCATGAATTCCATTATCCAAAATGAACGGCGAAAATTGGTTCTGGCAGTTCTCGTATGAAAAACAGTTCTCGTTTGAACCCTCCCCCGTATATATATATATATATATATATATATATTTATAATACAAATTTTTTTGTAACCTCTATAATAGGCCAAATGGGAGCTTTAGCTTCTTCATGTACATCTTTACATGATTTATAATATTTAGGGATCTCATCTCCCACGGTCCTCCTAATAAGATTAGCAAATCTGCTTGCATGCTTTCCAATAGGCTAAGCTGTTTTCGGTCAGATACGTCAAAATCGATGGGTAATGGTTTTTCACCATTATTTTCCCACACTTCCCTTAGATTTGCACCTATGCTCTTCCCGCGAACATCACAACCTACAAATTAAAATGAATAAATTAAATATACAAGTAATCATACTCAAGTAAACAAAATATTATAAAATTTCTTACGTTGACAATTTGAAGGTGGCTTTCATGGTTTATGAGGGGGATCACCACCTCCATCCCCACCATGACCTTTTGCAACCATAGACATCTACTAAAAGACTTCATATTATAGTTAGTAACATGCATTGTATTATAGTTAGTAACATGCATTGTATCATCACGTAATTAGATACAACATATATAATCACGTAGAATGTTAATTATTCATTCAAAATAAGTATTTAATTTTACAACATATATAATCACAACTTTGAATCAATCAAACTCATCAATAGAAGAATAATGTGCGTCATGTTTATCGTCATCAGATTGCACATTATCACTATCGGAATCATTAATAAACTCAACGTCGTTGCAGATAGAGGTAGGAATGACATGAACTTCTATTCCTTGACCAACTCTATTAAATCTTGTATAGGTCAATTCATCCAAATTAGCGGACAGTGCATGATCAGATGAATTGCTATCATGTATGACATCTTCACTCTCTTCCACGATGACATCCCGGTCCCAGATCTTTCCATGATTCACCTCTTGGACGACCCACCAATGATGGTTTCTAGATGGGTCTTCGAGGTAGAAGACTTGTTTTGCTTGTGTTGAAAGAATGTACGGTTTATCTTTATACCATTCATGACTTGCAGAAATACTAGTTATGTTATTTTTAGTAATACAATGTGGAGAACGTTGACAATTACTGGTATTGAGCCATTTACATCGAAACAATACAACTTTGCAACCAGTGACTAAATTAACTCCAAAATTTCCTCTAATTGACCATAAAGTGTATATCCATCGAGTCCATCAGTTGAAACTCCACTGTTTGAGTTGTTCGGCGTATGTCACGACTATTAACTACAAATCTCACGCCGTTGACTATGCAAGTGGTGTAAGAGTTTGCATGTACTGCCGGTCTATTTGCTAGGGCAAATAACTGAAGACTGCAGCGGGAGGAGTCATCTACTCGTTGACGACGCATCTATGAAAATGATATAACTAGACAAAGTTGAGTAATATTCATTATTGTAATTGTAATACAGGTAATAAATACATTGTGTTTACCTTATTTTTAAACCACCATGAAATTTTTTTTTTTTTTTGTGCAAATTACTCTTAGGCATGTTAGAAGTAAATTCTGTAAATGTAAAGTTCTTTAGTGTAATTATCAAAAAGATATGTTAAGTAAATATAACTCATAATAAAAACACTTACTTCTTGTGTTCGTCGATGTCAGGGTTGTTTTCAAGTACAAACCATTCTAGTTTCTTTAGAAGTGTGTGATCCAACTCTTTGTATTCACATTTACTAATTGGTGTACATACTGACCGGAACACATGCAACTCACGCGTAGGGATTGGTGCATCCTCATTTCTATCTGGGCGATTAAATCATGTTTGCACACCCTCAAGATACATCGAACAAAATCTTAAGGCTTCGTCTGCAGCATACCCCTCAGTTATAGAACCTTCAGGCCTTGCTTTATTTCTGACATAATTTTTTAACTTTTCATGTATCTCTCGAATGGATACATCCATCTCATGTAAACCGGCCCACCTTGGCTAGCCTCCTCGGGTAAATGCATTACCAAATGAATCACGATGTCAAAAAAAGCTGCAGGAAATATTTGTTCAAAAGTACACAAAATCTTGATCAACTGTTCTTTAGCTTTCAACATGTTAGACTCCATCAAATTTTGAGAACTAATTTACTTTAAAATGCACAAATCTCGGTTATTGGTGTTGAAATTGTTCGGTCTAAGTAACCAAGGACTCCAACCGGAAGCAACCGTTGCATCATTATATGACAATCATGTGACTTTATCTGTAATGTTGCTATCATTATCGGTCACTTTCCGCTTAAAGTTTGATCCAAAGCCATCGGGTAGTTTAACTCCTTTAATGAATTGACAAAAACATTTTCTATCATCAGTTGTGAAGGAGTATCGGGGATTGTAACACCGGCGTTGCAGTTACTGGATTTTAGCAAATATTTGCGTTTTTAACAAGTGTGAACTTAATTACGATTAAGTAGCATCAAATTAAGCAGCGGAAGTTATTTACAATCAAACTGTATATCAAGTGTTGGTGTTACTCTACATACAAACCGACCATAATGTACATTTTACATCACAAAGTGTTCCAACAAAATATCCAGTAAGAGGTAACCCAGCTCACCAGGCAATCTGATCTCGATCAGCAAAAATAGTTAACATGGCACCGTTAGCTATACACATAGCTAGTGAGTACAAACTTAACATAAGCATCACTAGAGCAAGTCATGCATCACAGGAATAAGCATACAATGCTATCCTATCACATTGCGGTGTGCTGATATGATCGGTATAAGTTATTTCTTGTAGGATAGCTAGTCCCACTCAACACCAATACACCGGGGAATCGGGCACAACCATCCGCGCTGGTGGGGGAGCATAAAGCAGTCGACCAAGCATCGTTTACGGAACCATAGGTTCCCTGGTAATCCCGGCAAGATACTGGCTGATTACAATCTCACGTTAAGGCATGGTGGTTCTGCAGAACCTAAGATCCGGGATGTACCCCGAATCACCGTTAAGTTCTGAATCACCTGTTAAGGATCCCTGGAACCTAAAGAGTTGACCTTAACCATGCTTCAGTTGTTCGCGAACATTTCACATACACATACTGATCCAATCTGGATCATTCACTTAGCATGCGCATTCATATACTTCATTAAGCATGCATAATCATTTATTACATCATTACAGATCCAATCTGGATCCCTAGCATACATATCATTCATCTTAGCTAGGCGGCTCCAACTCTGTATTCCGCTGGCATACACTTAACTTACATATGACAAGCATTTAGCATGGAATTGTTCATTGAATAGCATGGCAACATTTATTCATTTACTTTTATGCATTCATGGACTTAAAACACTTAGCAGATAAATCTTCCTCTACTGAGGCTTACGAAGTCGGTACTCACCTGAGTAGCTTAAACAGATAGTTAATTCACTTGTGCTTTACTTAGTATGTCAAGTACACCTAGAACATTAGGGTTTACATTAATTATCTTAACATACAAAAAATAGCTATAAAATCAACATAGGAATTCCCAAATCCGAATCTCACACAAATTTGACAAAACTGTCGGGTTGTGGAAATCCGACACTTAGGGAAATCCGACATATGTGGAAATCCTATACATCATCGGATTTCGATATTTAAACATTTTATGGATCAACACAATGGAATCCGACACTCTATCGGAATCCGATACTATGGAAATCCGACATTATCGGAATCCGAAATTATGGAAATCCGACACTATCGGATTTCGATACTTGTATATTTTTGACTTGCGGACTTTGACAAACTAATGGAATCCGATACTTTGGAAGAAATCCGACACTTTGTCGGATTCCGACACTTACAAGGAAATCCGACACTTCATCGGATTTAGCTAGCGGATTTGGACATTTGCGGATTTGGACAAACATGCGGATTCCGACACATTCAAGTCTCGGAATCCGACACATGCAAGGACTGGAAATCCGCCAACTTCATCCTTAGCTTATTTCTAGAATTTCATTCATGTGTTTTACATTTATACATTCTGAAAACATCTATTTCCTTTAGTATGACTTCATAAACGCCTCAAACCCAAACAATAACACCAAACAATCAAAACCCACTTACAAAGTAAACTTTGAATGTTCTTGTGTGGTGTTTTGCCTGAACTTAAGTTTTAAGCATATTCTAAACATAAAATTAAGTTCAAACATGTTTAAATCTGTTAATAAGCAAAGGTTTACCTTTGTTTGATTCAAAATGACCAAACCCTTCAATTCTTCAAGAATTCCGACAGAATGAGAGAAATCCGAGAGACAGAGAGACGCAAGAGAGAAAGAGGTGTTTGCATTTGCTTTTGATATCAACTTTGACTTAGTCTAAGTAACTTTCAATTATATATATATATATACTCATATCCAGACCACCTCTGGATTTCAATTCTTTTCTTCTTTTAGTAACATTTATATACATACATATATATTACACAAATATACACATACAACAAATATACAATTAACTCTTATTATTAATATGATTAACTTACAATATGGATCCTCTCTATTAACCACTTATCTTACGTACATTCACACACGATTTACAACTAGGCCCAAATCGAGGATGTTACAGGGATGTGGCTTTAAGAACTTCAGATTTCCTTTATCCTAGAGCCATAACTCATTTCGAATGTTCAAATCTTTCAAGTCATTTCTTGCATTATGAGTGTCTTTGGATTTGTCATTCATTAATAAGGTACCTAACAAACTGTCACACACTTTTTTTTATGTGCATAACATCCAAATTGTGTTTAAGATGAAGAGAAGACCAACACTCAAGCTCAAAGAAAATAGATCGTTTACTCCAATTCAACTCCCTTGCATCACGTTTTTGCCTCACACCCCTAAAACTAGGATGTTTTCCCGGAATATGTAATGGCAATAGAGCAAGTTGTTCTAAAATTGCATCATTGCTGAATTTTCTAAGACGAGGTCTCTTCTCCATCTTACCATCGAACTTCTTGTTCTTCCTCCAAGGATGGTTAGAATGTAGAAATCTTCTATGGCCAACATATGCAGTTTTCCCTATCACACGAGTAGATTGAGTGTCTTGATTACATGTAGGGCACGCTTTATAGGCTTGACCACTCCACCCAGACAAACTACCACGAGCGGGAACATCATTGATGGTCCATAGAAGCATTGCACGCATTGTGAAGACGGTGTTCGTAGCAGCATCCCTTGTCTAGGTTCCTTCACACCATAGACTCTTTAGTTTATTAACGAAAGGTCGAAAGAAAATATCAAATATCAATGTCCTTCCTAGTTTATTTAGGGCCAGGAATTAACAACGTCAACATGAAAGAAGACTCTTTCATACAGAACCACGGGGTGTGTTGTATGTGGTCAATATGACAGGCCACATAATGTAAGACATACTTATGTTGCCAAATGGATTGAACCCGTCAGCAGCCGACCCTAATCGGACATTTCTAGTTTCCCTTGCAAAATCCGGATATGTTTCATCAATATCTTTCCATGCTTTACCATCAACTGGGTGACACATCTTACCAACTTCCCTACATTGTCAGGTAGCATGCCAGGTCATAGACTTTGCAGTGTGTCTAGAGTTATACATACGCTTTAATCTTGGAGTCAAAAGAAGGTAACGTAATACCTTTTGAGCAACTTTCTTCCCCGTTGTATCTTTATCTTTCCATCTACTCTCACCACAAATTCGACAACTTTGCATATTGGCATTCTCCGTCCAAAATAAGCAACAGTCATTCTTATAAGCATGGATCGATTCGTATCCCAACCCAAGCTTTTTCATTATTTTCTTAGCTTCGTAGTTTGAAGACGGCACTTTGTTGTCTTTCGGAAATGCAAATCTGAGAAATTCTAACAGCTGGTCAAATGAACTATAAGTCCATTTATTCATGACCTTCATATGCATCATCTTTGCTAAAAAGTTCAGTGAAGACAACCAGGTACAACCGGGGTATAAATCTGTCTCAACCTCCATAAGTAATACATCAATATCGTCATTTGCACCAATCGGACCTTCAGTTGGCTCATTACTTGCCTCATCAATATTTGTCTCATGTTCATTGCCAATATTCTCCCATAGAACATCGTTAAGGACATCAACCATCTCATTTGTCGTTTGAGATGTATCAGGTATCACTGGTGGATCATATTCTTCACCGTGAAACCTTCACGTTTTACCCCTAACGAAGTATGTGGTTCCCAATCTCAGCAAGAGTACCCAAGTCATGGTTATCTCATTTTTGACATGGACATCGGCATCTATTTTGATCATTCAAGTGGTCCTTACACCTCTCGATAAATGCGTTAAGACCGGTAAGAAATTTAGATGATGAACGATTTCTCCACCTAGTCCAACTCTTATCAATCATCATAACTGCATTTGTGACATAAAGAAATTTGTATTATATGTTTTAAGGATATGACGTGTAGTCTGTAGCATGGTGGCTATACTAACCCACTTTTTGAATGTTTCGTTTCATACATGAAGACATATAACTAATTTATTATTTACTACAAATTCGACAGCATTTCCGCTTAACTCCCCAAATATGCGTATGAAACACATATTCGAAGGAGAAAAGGGAAAATGCTTACCGAATTTTTCTTAAATAATATATCAGTTATATGCAACCATATCCTAAATGAGACAAAACATTCAAAAAGCAGTTCCAAACAGGGAACAATCCAAAACTAATTTCTAATAAATTAATTTTGGACGGGTGACCTATGGTATATATAAAACGAACATTGTTAATGTATTGATTATTATACATACATGCGTGTGTTTCGTAATATATATATATATATATATATATATATATATATATATATTATAGTGATAAATTATTTAATATATATTATACAAACACACACGCGTACCTGTGTGTATATATATACACGCGTGTGTGATTGTATAATAAATATATATATAATAATAATAATTTATTATTATATTTCAGTTTCTTGTATTTTAATTCATTATTATATTTAGATTCTTATATTTATATATTATTTATTTTATAATTATATTTAAGGTTTTAACACTATATTTTAGTCTCTTGTATTTTAATTTATTATTATACTTTAGTTTCTTATAATTCTATATTATTTATTTTATAATTATATTTAACGTTTTGTCATTATATTTTAGTTTTCTTATTTTTACTTTTTCATTATATTTTACCTTATAGTTATGTGTATATATATTGTATCTATTCTAATTTATTATTATATTTCTAGTTTATTGTTATATGTGTATATAATGTATATATTTTAGATTATCATTTTATTTTGGTTACATTTATTTTAGTTTTCTTATATATATAACTTTAAATATTTTAGCTTCATTATATGAATATATAGTTTCTTGTATTTTAGTTTTCTTATATATACAAATAGTTTCAAATATTTTAGTCTATAATAATATTTTAGTTTATCATAATACATTTTAGTTTATAATTATATATTTTAGTTTATCATTATATTTTAGTTTTTCATTATATAATTAACCAATTTCTATACCTTCTTAACATATCACTTATGTAATCAAGAATATTTAAAATATATATATATATAAATACTAACTTCATACAAAAAATTATTTTATAACCCACTTGCTTTTTATTTACTAAACAATTATTATTTCACCATATTCTAACATGTCACTTGAGTAGCATAGTTAGAAAAAAACATTATAATAATGTATTGTATCACCGGAGTAATGTCGGAGGTCCGCCGGAGTATCACCTGAGATGTACACTAAAAAGAAAAACAAGGTGTTATGTATGAATAATCTAACAAACACTAATATAGTGTAACAACTAACCTTTAAAGGTAAAAAATGTACCGGAATTCCAGATTTGGCGGGAAAAGGTAGGAGTTTTTGCTGGAAAAAATGAAGCTTCGCTGGAACTATGATGGTGTTGAAGGTGAAGGTGAAAGAGTTGAGAGAGAGTAAAAATGAAAAGAGGGGTGAAAAAGATGAAGTAATAAGGTGTTTATCGGATTTAACCCGTTTACGGGTTTCAACGACGACTTTTTCGTTGCTGAAAGTCACTACACGACAACCGGAGCATTGACCACTATATTTAAAAAATAAAATAAATCCTTTTGCGAGGACACAGGTCGTCGCAGAAACCTTTAAACCGGGCAACATGTCATTCTACCGTCTAAATTGTATTTTACTGTAGGGAAAAAAGATTTAAATAAATGAAAAACACCTTTAGCGCGAACATGTCCTCGCTGAAACCCATTCTCGGTCAGATCACATGTTCCCGAGGTCAAAGTGGCAAGCTTTTGTCCTTATCCGACCTTTAGCGACGATCCGATGTCATCGCAAAAGGTTTTTGTGTCCAAAACGCTTTTTTATTGTAGTGACACTTTTTAAGCACCAAATTTCTATAGAGTATTTTTACACTTCCTAAGATATTATTGTTAGATTTCGGAAGCCACCTTATCTTCCAACATAATTAAAAGACTAATCAAGAAAACATTTATTATATCATCCTAATAATTTATTTAACAAAATAAATAATTTTGACCATTGATTTAACAAAAACTGTTTTAGAAATAGATATGCTGTTTTTGTATTATTTTATTCAAAAAATCAAAATTAATTTTTTAAAGTTATTACACATAATTCTAGATTCTTATCCTAATAAAAATTTCCTTTTCATAATTTAAAATTACATCTTCTACGCAATTATAGTATATTTACTTATCTATATTTAAAGTTATTACACATATTTTATTTCTAGCCCTATTAGAATTACTAATCATATTCTTATTGTATAAAAAGTTAAATGATATTCTTATAATAATTAATTACATAAATCCACAATTGTTAATATATAGGTACATATCTCCTAATATGAAGAAAAGACTAAATAAGTTAAAACTTATTGTACGATCATAATTCTTCATTTAAAGAATCAATGTTAAATTATATAATCTTAACCGCTTATTTACTCAAAATCGAGTGAACTAATTTTGACTTTTGAATGACAAACTTGTTGGATTATGCCCGCTGACACGCACGAGTTGGTGTCATTGCCGATGAAGCAGGGGCATATTGGGTCACACGCCAAGTATTGGTTCCAACGTCACCACTGGTCAAAGGAGAGAGAAAACCAAAAAATGGTTCTCGTGGGCTGAGTCACGGCCGTGCCCAGAGGCCAGGCACGAGCCCAAGTCAGGGGGATGCCCGTTTGGGCTGGCATGCCTGTGCCTTACGCTGTAACATCCAAATTAAACTAGTCTTTAAGGCTAGTTAATTGGGAGTTACACATGTAACTATTCCTAGCTTTATGATCCACAAACTTGAACTGGTTTTGGGGTCTTATAAGTATCATATGAAGCTAAGGAGACATGGTTACACTCTTGATGTTGACATTGTGTCGATCTCTCTTTTTACACTTGGAATACAAGACTTTGTGAGTTCAATTATCAAGGCTTGTAGAAGTGTTTTGGTAGGTTTACTAATTCTCTAGCAAGAAGGAATCAAGGAAGGCTTGGTGTGGACAACACTAGAGTTGCACGATTTAGTGTACAAAGCTTCCAAAGCACAAGCCCGGATCAAGGAGAAGACTAGCTTTAGGGGTATAACTCTTTATTCTTGTTCTTTCTTACGTGTTTCTTTGTCATTGTTAAAGTCATGGTCAATTGGGTGTGTATTGGTGTGGTTCGTTTAAAATTGTTTTTAATACCTTTTGCTTCTGTTGCGTTTTTCGTAGAACCACTAATACTCAACAGTGGTATGAGAGTCATCTCTAACATGGCCTTGCACATTTGGGTTTGAAAACAGGAATTTCGGTGAAAAATGGTTTTCCGGCAACCGGGCACGGCGGTACCTCTTGGGGTACGGAGCGTTCAGATGGTCGGGGCACGACCGTGCTTGTGGGACTACGGGTTATGCCGGTGAAATGTTTTTAAGAGTTAAAATGTTTGTAACTGTAAACTGGTATACTGGTGGGCACACCCTTGCCCGTCATGTTCAAGACTAGAAACTGGTTTTTTGAAACAGATTTTTGGTAATCTTAAAATCTTGTTTTGACAAACTTTTTGGACCCATCTTGGATCTGGTCGTATCCTATTGTATTTTGATTCCTATATTTATATGATTTGTATGGCTTGGCATGAAGTGCATAAAAATGTATATCTATAGGTGTATATATGAATATATAATTTTAAACTTGGTATTATAATTACTGATGCATATGTACAAGTATTTCTATTTGTGCCTTGAGTGATTTGTTGGCAATCTTGATCAAAATATATTTCACATGGTTTTTGAGTGGCACACCATGGTTTTGGCTTTGGTTGTGTTTGTTTATGATGTTCGGTAACATTAGATGCCCATTGCCCTATGTGTTGTTGTGGTTTGTTTTTGGTTTTGGCCTACGTGTCGTATTTGTTGTAATCTAATTATAGGGTGCGGCTTGCATGTCGTTTCTTTTATTCTTTGTACTCGTAGTAGTATAGTAGGATCGCGGCCTGCTTGTCATTTCTTTTTCTATGTAAGTGTACTTATATAAATAGATTATTTTTTGCCATCCGGAGTCACGACAGTGATGTCTTGGCGAGGCGAATCTGGAGTGCTAATGGAGATGCCGGATTCAAAGAAGCCCGCACAAAGAGGTTCTTTGGTTTTGTCCTTAGATGACCTTGCTTTCCCCACATCACTCATGGGAAAAACGCATAGGATTTTAGGCATGTTACTGGACTTGTTATTTATATGCGTGGTAGTGTTTTATATAATTTTATTGCATGGATATATAGGACTTGTTATTTATATGCGTGATTGTGTTATTTATATGTGTGGTAGAGTATTCATAATGGATTGAATACATAGTTATGCAACACAAGCCTATACTTGATAATGGATCAACTGATTGGAGAACCCGCACCTGAGTTTACTTCATGGACATGGTCACAAGTAAATTAGGATGGTAATATTGTTTGTTCTTTTATTAGAGATACATGTGTTTTTTAAATAATGGCTTGGTCCTGTTTAGATTGTTTTTTAACGCAGTTCGTAACTGGCTGTTATAAGGAAAGCTTTAAGGCTAGGACTTGTTATTATGATGGAACGAGGTAGTCAAAGGTATTCGTTCATCTTTTGAGAGATATTTTTGGGCTCCTCGTTGACTAAGTTGATGACATGAAAAATGCTTGGCCTTGCTCAAGTTGAATTGATAATGGAAAATTTTTGCAACTTATTTTGGTTGTCATAGTTAGTCTAGATCGAGAAACATAATTGTGAATGTTTAGGGGTTTACGGTGTTTCATGTCTCACATTCACATCGGATATCGTGAACTAAAGGATAGATAATCACTTACCTATAGAAGCATTTCTTATGGATTGGTATTTGTCTTGGGAGACGTACCCTATGCTAACATAGGGGCATAGATGACTTGCTAGAGGCTGCTCTATGTTGGTGAAACCTTTCGTAGGTGTGTCACATGCAAATGGGAGTCTGTTGGATTATGCCCGCTAACACACACGAGTTGGTATCATTCCCGATGAAGCAAGGACCTATTGGATCACATTCCAAGTATTGGTTCCGACGTCACCAATGGTCAAAGAAGAGAGAAAACCAGAAAATGGTTCTGGTAGGTCGAAGCACGCCCGTGCCGTTTGTAGGCACGCCCGTGCCGTTTGTAGGCACGCCCGTGCCCGGATGCCAGGTACGAGCCCAAGTCAGGCGTGACTTGGGGGTGCCCGTTTGGGTTGGCACGCCCATGCCTTACGTTGTAACAGCCAAATTAACTAGTCTTTAACGCTAGTTGATTGGGAGTTACACATGTAACTGATCCTAGCTTTATGATCCCTGAATTTGAAGTGGTTTTGGGGTCTTATAAGTATCATATCAAGCTAAGGAGACATGGTTACACACTTGATTTTGACATATTGCCACATCTCTCTTTTTACACTTTGAATACAAGACTTTGTGAGCTCCAAGTATCAAGGCTTGCAGTGGTGTTTTGGTAGGTTTACCAATTCTCTAGCAATAAGGAATCAAGGAAGACTTGGTGTGGACAACATTAAAGGTTCACAATTTTGCACAAACCTGGATCAAGGAGAAGACTAACTTGAGGGGTATAACTCTTTCTTCTTGTTCTGTCATACATGTTGCTTTGTCATTGTTAGAGTCATGGTCCATTGGGTGTATATTGGTATGGCTCGTTTAAAATTGTTTTTAATACCTTTTCCTTCTGTTGCGTTTTTCATAGAACCACTAATACCCAACAAAACTAATGCGAGAAAAAAGTTTAAATGCATGAATCCTATTATAACCCGCTGGTCTTGGTTAATTTTAATGGGTCTTAAGTAAATTTAAGGTATTCCTTATCACATAAAATTTGAAATACATTCTTACTAAAACTTCTAAACTAAAACCTTATCTTTACATTATTTATTATATTATCCAGAGTTAATTGTCAAATTCGTCCTTTAACTTTGTCATTTCTTCCGATTTGGTCCTTTAACTTCAAAAGTGACCAAGATAGGCCTTAAACATCCATTTTGTGGCGAAAAAGTTCCTTTCGTTAGATGACCGTTAGTCAACACTGTTAAGTCCAGGGTATTTCAGTCTTTTTACCATTTTTCTAATTTTTAATTACTTTTTAATATTACTTTATCTTTTTTTATATAATTTCTTTTACTTTCTTTAACACTCTCACACACTACACTACAATTTCTCTCTCCTCTCTGTGGACTCTCGTTCAGATTTGTCTTCAAATTTGGTTAAGGTTTCTTATCTAGGTTTGATTTTGTGTGTGATTGATCTAGTTTGAACTAGATCTAGGTTTGATTTCAAGAACAGTAGGTTTGATTTTGTGTTTGAACTTTGTTTTTTTGTGATTTTCACCTTGTTTTCGTTGCAGTGGTGGCAGTGCGAAGTTGAGAGAGTGAGAAAGGTGTCGGTGGTCGTGGAGACATCGATTGGGATGGTGGATATGGTGGTTGGCGGTGGTGGTTTGTTTGAAAGTGTGTGGTGGAGAGAGAAAGAGAGAAGAGGTGAGGGAGATGATGGTGCGATGGTGGTGGTGGTGGTTACTTCTTCTTCTTTCGAAATGAGAAGAACAACATAGTCAAACTTCACATATTTTCTCTGTTATTTCTTCCAAAGCTGTAACATCCGAAAACCCGGCCTAGTAGTAGGCGGGCTAATGGTAAATTGTAATGTGTTTAGTAATACGTATTTAAAGATTTGTTACATGATTAAACGAGTATTTGATATTGTATGTATTTATGATTAAATAAGATTGAGTTTGGTACGAGGGTTGTAGAAAATACCTCGATTGTATGTTAAGTTAATTGGTTAAGTGGTTAATTGGGAGTAATTAAATTAATTGATGAATTGGATAAAATAATGTGTGTGATACTGGAAATGGAAAGAAAAGAAAAAGGTTATGTATACGTAAGTAATTGTATACATGTATGTATTTATGGTGATGACACCTCATGTGGTGAAATAACTTAAGGTAATACACATGTGTGTGTGTGTGAATATATCTGATGAAACTTGCATTTTATTAATTGAAAGAAAGAAAGAAAAGTGGAGTGTGTGTATGTTTGTTTCTCTCTGGAAAAGAAGAACAAGAAAGAAAAAGAAGCAAACTTGAAATCTTGAAATTGAAAAATTGTGGTTTATAATTCAAATAGAAGGTGAGAATATGTTTATAGCATGTTATGGTTCATTATTATGTGTTTATTTGATTGATTACATGGTTATATAGAAGTTTCACAATTGATGGGTTTTGAAGAAGATGGATGAAATGGGTTTTGATGATTTTGTTGTTTGATTGATTAAAAAGGTGTTTATGATGTTATATATGCATGATATATGGTATATATGAGTTTAGTACGGAGAAATATGATGTTGGTAATGTTTATAATTAATTTAAGTTGGTTGGAATTCGAAATTGAAGAAGATACCTTGAAATCCGATGAATGTCGCGGCGCTACAAAGAGGGTCGTGGCGCGACCTTCATGAAATCCGAAATTTTAATCGGTTTGTGGAGAATCCGAAAGTTACAAAATCTGAGTGTATGAAATCCGACCCTGAAATCCGAGAAATACCAAATCCGACACTCAAATCCGATTGTTGAAATCCGGATTCGAAATCCGACACCGTCGCGGCACGACACAAGTGTTGGTCGCGGCGCGACCTGAGCTGTTTCAGATAGATGGCTTGTTTTGTTTATGTTTTGTTTGAAATAAGTTGGGGTATTAATGGTATGATTAAATTAAGATGTTTATGTGAATATAAGATATAAATATATGCGGAAAGATATATTTATATTCGAGACTGATTTGGTTGTTGCTGTGTTTTCAGGCAATCCACAGACTCAGTGATATTAGACAACTGAGCACGCGTGATTCGAGAACTGAGGTGAGTGGAAGTTTACTCACGGGTGGTATTTGTGGTAATGTTATGAGTTGTTTGATTTGAGAAATGATGTATGTGCGATGATGAATTGTTGTTTATGAAATGTGGTTATTGACTGTCGAGTTCGATATGTGAAGATAGATTGATTGATATGTCATGATAGACTGTTAAGTCTGCTATTTTTTAAACGAGAATTATATGTTCATATATGTTATATGTGATAGGGTTTTGATTGTAATTGTGACTGGACGTGTATCTGGATTGTTTGAGAACCAACTTCTGGGTAACGGGTTGGTAGAGATCAACTTCTGTGTAAGAGCTGGTTGGGGTCAGCTGCTGTTGCAAGAGCTGGGCTCGTCTGCGGTTGGTTGAGCAGTGGTAGTCCTCCTGATGCATGCGTTGTATCAGTGGGAAATTTCACTGTGCCAATCGGCAAGGAGCTATCGGTAAACCTTTGCTTTTGCCGTCTTTGGTTGTAGGTTCGGCAAAACCGCCGGTCCTCGGGATTGAAGAGATTGTTGAATTGATGGATTGATTGTTGATTGTTGTTTAGAGGTTCCGTTGGGAACTGTCATTGTTTGTTAGCTTGTTTGTTGCTACCATTCACTTAGCTTTGTGCTAACCCCCACGGTTGATTACTTTTTGCAGGATTTTGTGAGTAGCTGTTTAGCTTTGTTTGTGGAAGGGAAATTTGACCAATACCCTGATATTGTGTTTTGAGAAGAGACGAGCCATGTTTTGTAAATCTTTTGTAACACCAGTTGACGTTGTAATTTGTGATGAGTACCATGTACTTTGTGGATATTTATTTTAAATGGAATTAAGAAAATGCTTCCACAGCGGTTTAAAAAAATTGCTTGAGATTTACGGTGTTACAAAAGCTACCTGAAACATCAAATATGTGTGGTGGTGGTGGTGTTACAGCCATTTTTCGCTGTTCTTTCTTCCAAGGCCACTTGAAACATCAAACATGTGTGGTGGCGGTGGTGATGGTTTGTTTGAATATGTGTGGCGGAGAGAGAGAGAGAGAGAGGACCGGTAAACATCAAATTTAATAGACTAAAACTTATTTATAAAAGGTAATAATTAATGTATAAAAAATTGAATTGTTATTTTACCTTGAAACAATATTTAATTATTAATTAATGTATAAAATAAGTAAAAGTTAAAAATTAAATAATAAAATAGAAACAAAAGGGTAAAATTGTCATTTTACCCTAATTTAACGGAGATAACAAACATATAATGTTAGAAAGGACCATTCAAACCAAAAAGTGGATGTTTAAGGTCTATCTTGGTCACTTTTAAAGTTAAAGGACAAAATCGGAATAAATGGCAAAGTTAAAGGACGAATTTAACAATTAACTCTATTATCAATGTAAATTATCTTATTAAAAGGGTTTCTCAACCTTATTTCATTAATCATCTTCATCACAAGTTTAACAACAAAATATATCTCTCTCGCTAAAGTTGATGGTAACAATGATAGCTTAGTCGTTAAAGTAAGATTATTTTGCTATGGAAATCGTATTACTACAACGGTATTATGTCAAGTCTTGCAAACTTGGATAGGATATGATACTCATGGATGAGGAGGTATTCATATTATAAGCAATTATATATTCTTTCTTTATGTATTAAAAGCTATGATCTAAAATAATATTCTTTATTGTTTTTATTGTTTTTATGTCACAAAATATCACTAGTTAGTGCAAAAGAAGATTAGCTTGACGGGGTTGGATATCATGTTTTACATTAGTTACTATTTTTCATCAAATATTAAACCTCTTTTGTGTATTAAATAGATTTTCTCTCCAATATAAATACTATTCGTTATTTACGTTGGTTACTACTTTGCATCAAATATTTCTCTTCACCCATATAGTATATGGGTTATTTATCTAGTAATAATAATTTAAAAGTAATGCAAAAAATATATTTCTAGTGTTATTAACATTTAATTAGTTTCTACCATTTATTATATCTCTACATAAAGCAAAAGTTGATGTTATAGTTACACCAAGATTAGGAAACACTTTGGTAAAAGTTGAAATGAGTTGTTAAGCTTGGATTTGCAGTGTTCTAGTTGACAAGTATCTTGTCCAAAAACAGATACGGTCATGTCATGAGGTAACAGGTAGTATTCATAGAAGTGATACGGGCCGCGTTGTGCCCTAGAGGACACATCCATGACCTTATAGGTCTTTGCCGTGTCAAGAAGGAAGACACACGCGTGTGAAACATATATGACAACACACCACTAGAGACATTTACATACATAATTGAAGGCCAAATTAAGAAACAACACAAATTCAACCAAATTAATTTTGAAAATTTATCAAGCTATAGTCACTTGAAAAAAAATTCAATCCAAATCGTCGATACACACCCCGGCCCTTTGAATCCTAAACCCCAAAAAATATACCATTTTCTTTTGCAAACTTTAGAATTCAAACAATTTTTAGAGCAAGAGAGATAAGAAATTTGAAAAACTAAGCCGCACTGAATTTAAGTCTTTTAACTTTTCTTTTTGCAAAAAGTAGTTTTATTGGTTAGGGCACCTCTTGGAGACTCGATGATGTACGCTGTATAATTGTTATCATGGGACTAGAACCCTGGATCTCTCTTATGAAAGACGAGTCTCTTACGTGTAGACAATTAGCTAGGTGGTGGTTATTATACATATTGATTCATATACACAAATCAATCTTGGTAAATGAAACCTAATCACCGTGTGTGTTCAAACGGGGCAACGCTACTTACTATCGGTGATTTTGACGATAATGAGAGAGAAGACAAAAAAATCGAATTTCATGCTTGTGTGAATACAAAGATACGAAAAAACATTTTCACGTTCATATGTAACAAACATGACAAGTTGATAAAGGTCTTTTTATACATACATATATTTAATGTTCATGAGTGTTACATGTTCAAAAATAAAGATAATAATAGAATTTCCAAAAAACGTTGAAAACTATAACAATAAAGTTTATGTAAATTACATGAAAATCCTATGTAATTTACTTCATTTATTTTGTGTATATATACTCACAGGGTTGGTGCATCTCTTCTTAAATAGGGCTAGTGTCATAACTGATCTAACATTTCTTCTCTCTCTCTCTCTCTCTCTATATATATATATATATATATATCTCTATTAAATAGCTGGAAGTTGGATCACAGACAGTAAGTACTTGCAGCATTCTCTCTCTATATCGATCTATACTTACATTTCTATACATAGAGAGAGATGGGCGTACAATCAAAGAAGTTCCGAGGTGTCAGGCAAAGACAATGGGGATCTTGGGTTTCTGAGATCCGACACCCATTACTGTAAGTTTCATTTACTTTTATTTGTCGTAATTTAATAAATATTTTCATATATTTTATTTAAATTTAATATGATTTATTTTAGCGGGGTAATGTAGACGAACACCATGCATCTCATTCTTTACTTTTATTGTTTAAGATCACCCATTAAACCTAACTTATAGGTCATGTAATTATATTTTACAGTTTTTTTAAAACCAAATCTGACTAATTTTAATTAATTATTAGTGAAAAATATCATTCGAATTTTAACAAGTCTTGGTTTATTGTTTTTTAATTATTTAAAAATTTCGAGCATTATTTTCATGATTATCATGTTCTCAGATGAATTACGTATAAAACGAAGTTATATATATATATATATATATATATATATATATTACTAGATGATTATATAGACGTTAACGTCGGTGACCTTATCTGATTATATTTTCTGCTTAATTTTAGAAAAATAATATTATCCCTCTTCTAGTCTATAGAGAGATTTTTTTTATATATGGTGTACTAAAATATACATTGATAAGCGGAAGATTTTCTCTATTAAAAAGCATAAGTGACAATAATGTACGTTTAATTTATTCCTAATCTATTTATACCATATGTTGTTAAATATTTGTAGCTGCTTTGTTTATACAAATTTTGTTAAGTACCAATCAACCCTCTATACTACTATATAAATCTTTTGACTTTTCTCTCTCCTTATTAAGTTTAAGAGTTATTAAAATCAATCAAAACAAAATCATGACCATTACTCTATGTAAATTAATCTCATTCGCTTATTTTTTAACGATTTTACACTCTCATAATTTATTTTAACTTTTTATTTATTTAAAATATACTCTAACAAACTCTCTCACAAAAACACAATTATCCATCTACATCAATATAATTTTCATAATATTATTAACTTTTTTCTCTTTATTTCATAAATATAAATCTTCTTTCTTATTTTAATGTTTTTTAGAATTTATTTTTAAAATTAATAAAATAGTTTATGCAAATAAAAGAAAATTTGAAAAAATCGGATATGTTGCTGAAGAATATTTTTTCTTGACATTAAATCGCATGAATAACATATCATTACATTCTAAAAAAAACATGTTGTAAAACAAAAATTATTTTCCGTTACAACATTACGCGAAGATCATGCTAGTCATTATATATATAGAAACCACACCAATGTTTTTAGATTCTTGTACCTGAAATGTTTCATTAATTCATCTGTTAAATGTCTATCAACAAAATTGTAGTATATTAAATAATAAATTTATTAATAATTTTTGAAATTGTTGTAGTTTTTTGTAGAGACATTAAAACATAATTATATTACAAAATTTTTATGCTCAGATCTTTACTCAGATATTGAAAAAAAGAAAAAAAATAATTAATTATCCTACATTTCGCTTGTCATATTTATGAGTGAACCACAACCTAGAAAAATTATACATATGTACGTGGAGCACGTGGTTAGTAATACGTTGTGACATAAAAACATTGAACCACAACGATCGACTGAAACATAAAAATATCGACAGGTCGAACTTTACCGTGTGGATACCATTTTTTAGCATTTCGTGGTCCGACCTCGAATATCATTCAATATTTTATTTAACTAATTAATGGTATTTTGTTTACTAGTCATTCCCAGTACGAGTAATAAGAAACAAGTAATCTTAGAATATTCATATATAATAGATATACTAGTATCGTACATGCACAATGCTGTGTCGGCAAATAATTTTTATTTATAATATGTCAAATGCAATTATATGTTATTCGCGTAATTTAATGTCACGAAAAAATTTTCTACAACATGTGTGTTTTTTTTTAAATCTTATTTTATTTCCATCAACTATTTTATTAATTTTAAAAATAAATTTTATAAGACAGGGTAAATAATTGTGTTAATGTGGAAGAACATATTTTAAATAAATAAAAAGTTAAAGTAAATTAATAGAGCGAATAAAATTGTTAAATATTAAGTGGGTGAAATTAATTTAGATAGAATGTAATGTTAAGATTTTATCTTGATTAAATTTTAAGAACTCTTAAAATTAAAGAGGAGAGAGAATATTAAATGGTTTATATAATAGTATAGATATTTATGTATTCTTAGTATTTTACTCGTAAAGAATATGATTTAGTTATAACTATTAATGAAATTTTAGCATGCATGAAAGAAAAAATTTATCTCTTATTTTGAAAACCTACCATCTTCTAATAGCTTACTGGGTATATCTCTTGTCTCCGTATGAGAGCTCAAGGTTTCGAGTCTAATGGGAGAATTAATCAAGTTGGTTATTGGGATGCTTTAGAAACCATTACAAATAAAGTCGGTTAAAACATGTAAATAGGAGCCAAATGCTTAGCGCCTCCACAAAAACTCTAAGAGGGCGTTTGGTTCGCAGATTTTTTTATGGGATTTGCATTCTGTCAAAGGATTTGTATTTCGCATGATTTGCATTTGACAGCGTTGTAAAATGAATTTGCATTTGGCAAAATGGTAAAATGGAAAATCCTTCATACAAAGCATTTTGAAATACCATGGGGGGTGGATGCATTTGTAAAATCCCTTGAGTAAGGGAATTTGAGGGATTTTAAAGAATTCCCAGCATTTAAAATCCCTTTCTTTTTTTCCAACCAAACACAACATTTCCCTGTATTTGAAATCTCATTCCGACGAAATCCCACGAAATACAGTGAACCAAACAGGGCCTAAGGCCATGAGGAGTAGTACTCGGCCAGCATACTTTTGGTATGCATATGTGGCATTCGGTCCCGCAAACCAACACTATTTCCATGGCTATGGTATCAAGAATTTTGATTGTAACTTAGTGTTTCATTACTGAAGGTGAGAGAGAGAGGAGAGAAGAGTGACGAATGAAAGAGAAATAGAGAAAAAAGGAGATAGATTAAAAAAATCTTTAAAGTATGTTTTGTATGTTATACATGTGTATAATTCCTTGGTTGAAAAGTGAATGAAATATGAACAACGTAACGTTGATGTGGCATTACGCATTATCAATTGAGAGTGAGTACTCTGTATGCTCTAACTGGAAAAAATCCCTTTGAAAAAAAAATTATGTGTGAGATTAGTTAATGAAAAACTCTAACGATAGCTTTGTTTCATAAAATAATGTTTAATAGCTTATACTCTGCTAGCTTTAGTATTTACATAACAAATCTATCCTTCTAAAAATAATACATTCATAGAAAACATGATAGTGATGTACATTAATTATGATATAAATGATAAAGCAAAATATTTATTAATTCAATGGTATTAATCGAAAATATAAAAATATAAAAGTTTATTAATTAACTTTTACCTATCTATCAAGAAAATAGCTATTTTACTTTCTCCATGTCAAAATTTTTGTCTACGAACAAAAAATAAAATATCTAAAACAAACAGTTAATTGAAGATTTAAATAGTAAAAATGTCATTTTTCATATTACAATATTTATTATATTATTTACTTATAAAATATGTAATAATTTTAATTAATTAAAAATAATTAAAATACAAAAAGTAATAATAAATAACAGAAGAATGTTCAATATAATCTATAATTAATTCATAGTTATAAAGGACTAATTTTAGCCTTTGGATTGATGGTATCAATGGTCTAAATTAAATTTTAGAAATTTGGGTGAATTGACATTTTCGTAATATTTTGTAATTTACATATGATGCGTTTACAAATCATATGTGATTGTATACTAAATCACTTGTAATTAAATATTAAAATTTTAAAACTATGTTTTTTAAATAGATTTTATTAAACACAACTCATAAATAACAATCTTTTTCATGAAATGGATGATTAATTTTATGCTAAACTAAAATAATATACTGAACAATAATAATACCGAAATGATATGTGTTATTTTACTGTGTACAAGTTTTGATGCACGTTGTACAATGTAGGAAGCGGAGGATCTGGCTTGGGACATTTGACACCGCTGAAGCAGCCGCAAGAGCATATGATCAAGCTTCCGTATTGATGAACGGTCAGAATGCAAAGACGAATTTTCCAGTAACCAACAAGACCCCACCGACGGGCAACCATGAGTATCAAGCAGAAATTCCGGCAGACACCCTTGTCGCCAAACTACGTAAATGCTGCAAGGATCCGGCGCCGTCTGTCACCTGTTTACGTCTCGACAACGATCATTCCCATATCGGAGTGTGGCAGAAACGGGCGGGAAAAGGGTCGGGATCTGGCTGGGTTATGAGGGTTGAGCTTGGCGGCAAGAGAAAATTAGCGATGGAGAAGGAAACAACGTCGCAGACACAAACAATGTCATCGGAATATTTGCCACCAACAATGGCGGAGGATGGTGGTTCCGGTGGTGGTGGGGGTGGTGAAGAAGGCATAGAGGAAGAGAATAGGGTGGCAATGCAGATGATCGAGGAACTGCTTAACTAGACGGTAGTGGGGCTTGGATATTTTATAAAATTAAATAGAAGTTATGTTTATACTCATAAAAAATCAAAACTATATAACAGTAGTCCTGTGAAACAATAGTTAACAATTACTTTTTATTTTTATTATATAGGTTAAAATATGTTTTAACCTTAAACTTTGTATTTAAAATTAATTTAACCCTTAAATTTTTTTGATGAACGTTTTAATCCCTAAACTTATTACAAGTGATTGTTTTAGCCACTTCTACCTATTATAATATGTTACTAAATTTTTCAAAACCGTTTAATATCTAAACTTATCTCATAAATGGTTTAAGCCGTAAAGTTAACCTTTAAATAATTTAATCCTAGACACTTATTTTACCTTAACATAAATACTAAACTTTTTTCGATCCTTAAAAATACAACCACTATACATACATCAAAGAAAATAACAACAAAAAACATACATACATCAACTATTTAATACATCCACATGTGGGTTTCTAAAGAAACAAAAAATTCATACAAGGGGTCGATAATGCTTTAATCATCAAAATTTTACTTTAGTTTCGGTTTAAGCATCAAAGTTTTTTTTAAACAGTTTCACCATAAAGTTTGAATTTATATATACTACTATATAAAGCATTTAACACTCTCTCTCCTCCTTAATTTTAAGAGTTCTTAAAATTCAATCAAAACAACATATTGGTCTTTCATTCTATTTAACTTAATCTCATCTACTCAATCTTTAATCATTCCAATGTCTCTCCTAATTTACTTTAACTTTTTATTCAATTAAAATATACTCTTACACAAACATAATTATACACCCATAACAACACAATTTTTAATATCTTATTAACTTCTCTATCCTTATTTCACAAATATGATTTTTTTTCCTTATTTTAATATCTTTTAGATTTTATTTTTAAAATTAAAAAATAGTTTATGCAAATAAAAGAAAATTTGAAAAAAATGGGACATGTTGCTAAAGAAATTTTTTTGTGACATTGAATTTTGCGAATAACATATAATAACATATCATTACATTTTTTAAAGCGACATACTATAAAACAAAAACTATTCGACTCCGCAACATTGCGCGGGTACGATGCTAGTTATTATTTAATCCTCAAAGTTACACCTTCTTTTTGGTTTAAATATTAAACTTTTTTCTCAAACGATTTAACCCTTAACTTTTTGTTAAAAAATGGTTTAATCCTCTAGGTTTTGTTAAATTTTAATGAAAAGTAAAATGAATAATAAGTAGAGAGGGTAAAGTCGAAAACCATATTAAACTTAAGTGATTACTCAGTTTTTTTAACAAAACTTCAAGGTTTAAATCATTTGAAAAAAAGTTTGAGGTTTAAATCATAAAAAAGTTCAAACTTTATGGTAATATCATTTAGAAATTTTTTTTGATGGTTAAACCGAAATTGAACAAAAAACTTTGATGATTAAACCATACTACTACTACACAATTTGTAATAAAGACCTCCTTATGGGGACCGGTTGATCAAAAAGCGGTTTATATGTAATTGTTGTAACTATGGAGACCAGTTCCTTAGTACACAACTGGTCCTTTTGAGAAAAAAAGTCATGGAGACCGGTTTCTTATTCAAAAACCGGTCTCCACATACTACAATAGAGACTGGTTTTTAAGTCGAGAACCGGTCCCCATAACTTTTACTCAACAAAACCCATTCGTAAAACAAAACCGGTCTTCATTGTGAAAATTTCAAAACAAAAACTCGTAAAATAAGAGGGAAGTGAATTTTTTCTATAGGAGGGAAGTGAATTTTCTTTTAAGGATCATAAAGACCGGTTCTAATAAGAAAACCGGCCTCCATGAGTTTAGAGAGGAAAAACTAAAAAATAGGAGGGAAGTGAATATTTTTATAGAGAGGGAAACTAAAATTGTGTTATTCAACTATATGAGTTATTTAAATAATTATGGAATATAAATAAATATTCTAGATAAATTTTATCAAATCTCTTTAACTAACTTCGACAATTGCTCAAACTGATTATAGTTATATCATATTTTAAAAATATCTGTAAACATTTATAAATCGATATATGATAGGGGTATCATACAATGTGGAGATAGTGGTGGATGGAATCGGAAATGTTTTACTCTAGATGACAATGATACACCTATATTGAACCAAGTTGATCAGTGGTGACCATAATTGCACCACAAGAATACTGTCTTTTCCCACACAAAAAATTTGTGGGTAAAAGACCTAAAATCATGGGTAATTAGCTAATACCCACGGATTAATCATGAATATATATATACTTGGGTAAAACCTTTTAGGGTAAATTTTTACCCACAAGATTTTTACTTTATCTTCGATTCTTGACCGGCTTGTGATTTGGGGTTGGCGGGTCGTAATTTGCGATCCATGTCACTAGAATAGATTTGGGATTTCTATGTCTACTTGATTTGCGATTGTGACTCGATAGATTAGGATTTTGTGATTCGTTCTTACTTTATCTTCGTTTTTTATTTCCGTTAATCGGTTACTTATTATGGTTCTTTTATTGTTTAGGTTGCGTGGTAATCTCATGGCAGTTCATTCCGTACTACTCTCGAGACTCTAGGTGAGTTCAATAGTTTCCTAAACCGAGTACAAGGACAAAACCATTTTTGAAGGGTTTTTACTACATTGACTTGATTAAATATATGATGACTATTTGTATACTTGAACGATATTATTTGATGTGATATGAACGTATACTTGATTAATATGATATTCACGTGTTACGGTTGATTTATGAATGTTATATGCATGCTTGAACTTAGAGGGCGGAGGTAGATACCTTACACGCTCTTATTTACGATTACGGGCTTAGTCAGACATTGTACTTTATAGGATAAAGTGTTAGTCATATGAGTCACTGGGTTTTCTAGATAACCCGTGTGGCACATGGTATGCGGATACTTCAGTAATTGTGTACTGGAATGATGTGTGACCAGTGGTTGAGGTCATATGCAGACCATCACGAGTGTGTAAGAAGGAGATGGACGGTTGACCTCTATTTGTACTTACACAGTAAACGACAACGCGAAGTACTTGTACCTCGCACAGTCGGAGTAGCGAAAGCGGAGATACTCTCGGGATTCATGTTTCAGGTTGGAGTGCGACCCACTTGATGCATGGGTTGGTCGGACATGTGAGTAGTGAACCTTAGGTCTCCTTGAGGGGTTAGACTTTACAGTAGGAACACTTTAATATACATGATTATGATTACAATTACATATATAATGATGATGATATGATGAATATGATTTGATATGATTTGTATTTAACCCGTTACGTGTTACATGATTTTGGTTATATGGGTTCGGGTCAAATATACGATAAGTCAGGTGTGATTAATTAACTATTATCATATTCGATCTTAGATCTATCGTTTTATGGTTTTCGTATTCTAACTCCTATTAATTCACGAGATGTAAATTAACACTTGTTTCTTAAAATGTGCTTTATACCCGTGCTGGTGACATAGGAGCTTATGTTGTGAGTTTGGGTGGCTTGGGGTAGATTGACTTATAGTTGGACATCATGTGGTCGTTCATTTATTATTTATTTTGATTGAACAATGTAATGGTTTTTTACTCAGATCCACGGTAGTGACACCGTGATTAGATGATTTGGAATATTGTTGTTGGCGGTTAGCATTTATTTTGCTTTGACTTCGTTGCTATTTATTACTTAAACATTGAAGTAAAATTTTTGTTAGTTAGTGAATTTTGAAAATCACGGTGTTACAATATAACATAAAATCATTTTAAAAATGAATTAGGATATAAAAATAAAATCTCCAATGTTCAAGAAACCATCGATTGTTATCTACATCTTAACACGATCGAAGCTTGAGGATTTAAGCCAAACCTTAAATTTGGGTCAATGGTTTCAAATTCATCGTTGGTTTGTATGTGTGGAAGGAATATCACTGCCTTTTCAGGTTCATGATTATTTTCAGGTGTGTTCAAAATATTGGTTTGAGTCTATATTTTCACTCTTCAATTTCTGATTCCTTTTCTCTTTCTTGGATCCGTGGTTCGATTCAATTATGCAAGATATATGTGTAGGTAGCTCTATCAGTTATTAATATTATATTTGTATACAATTATTTTCATTTATCTTTTAAATTATTTTAAATAAAACAGAATTAACAAAACTTAAAAAACAAAAAAAATATATGATATAAGTTACTAAACAACACATATAAAAATAAAAAATAAAACATCCTTGAAATTTCAACTTCCCCCTAATTTTTCACCTTCCCACCAAGAATTCCCCCCAATTTTTGTAACACCGTAAAACTTAAGCCATTTTTTTTAAAACGCTGCGGAAGCATATACTTGATTTCATTAACATAAACATTCACAAGTACAAAGTACTTTTTTTACAAATCACAACATTCGTTTGTGTTACAAAAGATTATAAAACGTGGCTCGTCTCTTCTCAAAACACAATATCAGAGTATTGGTCAAATTCCTCTTTCCACAAACAAGCTAAACAGCTACTCACATAAACCAGCAAAAAGCAATCAACAGTGGGGGATTAGCACAAAGCTAAGTGAATGGAAGCTACAGATAAGCACATAACAATCACTGTTCCCAACGGAACCTCTGAACATCAATCCTCAAGCAATCCGTCAATTCATCAATCTCTTCCATCCCGAGGACCGGCGGTTCTGCCGAACCTACAACCAAAGCTAGCCAAAGCAAAGGTTTACCGATAGCTCCCTGCCGATTGACACAGTAAACTCCCCTCTGAGCAACAAATGCAACAGAGGAGCTACTACTGTTCAACCAACCGCAAGCGAGCCCAGCTCTAGCATCAGCAGCTGACCCTAATCAGCTCTTACACAGAAGCTGATCTCTTCCGACCCGTAATACAGAAGTCGGTTCTCAAACAATCCAATTACTCCTCCAGACACAAACACAATCAAAACTCTTTCATAATTAACATACAAGAACCTGTAATTCTCATTTAGCAAATAGCAGACTTAACAGTCTATCATGGCATGACAATCGATCTATCTTCGCATAATGAACTTATCAGTTAAATATCTCATATTCAAATCAACAGGCAATTATTGCATTCAAACAATCCTTCGATCATTCAATTCATAATTGTTAGTCCCAGATTGAGTACGCAACAACAAATGTTTGTAGAAGGGGGGGTTGAATACAAACTTTAGCTTTTAAAAATTAAAGACACACTTATATACTTTTATATAATTCTTATTGATATGAATCAAGAATTACATGTACTAGAAGCGGAAATTCTAAGTACAATAAAAGGTGGCAATCAATTTTTCTAACACATAGACAAGCTAACTCTAAAACAACTAATGTATTTAGAGTGTTCAACACATGAACAAGTTTGATTCTACACAATGCTTATACTCTACGAAATTTCTCAACTGATGAGATTTTCTTTTAGTGTAGTAGAGACTTCACTTTTTTTTTGTGTTGTGTAGTATTCTCTATTTGCATGTCCACCATGCATGAGTATATATAGAAGTCTTGGTGGATCCGGTTGCATGAAGCTCCCCTCGTAAAAGCTTCCAGTCACCTTCGGATCACCCCCCTTAGAAAGAATGGTATACCTAAAATTTGTGGTTGTAAAAACCATCTCCATATATAATGTTATTTTGGGAAGATCTGGTGTACGACAGCTAAAAGCAGTAGTATCCACAATACTTTCGGCAATGAAGTTCCATACACCTAGAGGTATAGCAACGGTGCAAAGTGAGAAGAAAGATGTACAAGAGTGCCTCAGCATAGAATGAGAAATGATGGCAAGAAAAGAAGAAGCTAAAGCTACAGAAAAGCACATAAGGGTGAACGAAATCCATCCGGAACAAGAAGTAGCCATCGGCCAGTCACTAACCCCAAAATGCCAACAACTACTTGAATCCCTCTTGAAGAAATACATAGATGTCTTCGCATGGACCCCCAACGATATGACTGGAATACCGAGGAACATAGCAGAACATAAGCTTGGTATTCCGATGGATGTGAAGCCCATCGTGCAGAAAAATAGAGGTCTAGCCCTGGACCGAAGCCGGGTTGTATGCGCGGAGGTTAATAAACTCTTACAAGCAGGGGTCTTGCGCGAAGTAAAGTACCAGAGCTGGGTAGGAAATCCCATCATGGTAAGAAAGAAAGACGGATCGTGGAGGATGTGTATCGACTTTACCAGCCTAAACAAAGCTTGTCCGAAGGATCCATATCCGTTGCCGGAGGTAGACCTGAAGGTAGAATCTCTATCTGGGTTTAAGTTTAAATGCTTCTTGGATGCATACAAAGGGTATCACCAAATCCAAATGTCCGAAGATGACGATGACAAGACTGCCTTTCATACTGATAAAGGAGTATTCTGTTACAAGAAAATGCCCTTTGAACTGAAGAACGCGGGAACCATGTATCAACGCTTGGTGGACAAAGTATTCGAAAAACAGATTTGAAGGAATATAGAGGCTTACGTAGATGATATAGTGATAAAAAGTAACTCTGAGGAAGAGCTGATGCAAGACATAGAAGAAACCATTATCAACCTACGGAAAGCCAACATGAAGCTCAACCCTAGCAAATGCTCGTTTGGTCTTGAAGAAGGAAAGTTCCTAAGACACCTAATAACACCCGAAGGTATCAAAGTGAATCCGGAAAAGACTAAAGCCATCATGGATCTGGAATCCCCAAAAACGCTAAAGCAAGTTCAAAGCTTAAGCGGAAAATTAGCAGCACTCCACCGATACACCTCCAAGGTCGCGGAGAAATCTCTCCCAATTTTCAAAACAATGAAAAGCTGTCTGAGCAAAAGTGATTTCAAGTGGACCCAAGAAGCAGAGGAGGCTTTCCGAAAGATCAAAGAAACCATCTCCGAGCTACCAATGCTCACAGCGCCAATAAACGGAGAAACATTGATTTTGTATCTAGCAGCATCAAAGCAAAGCTTAAATGCAGTGCTGATGGCCGTAAGACAAGATAATCATATTCCGGTTTACTTCGTTAGCAGGGTGACGCAAGGACCGGAGGTCAATTATTCTTCCATGGAAAGACTAGCGCTATGTCTTGTCCACGCTTCTAGACGACTGAATAGGTATTTCCAAGCTCACCCAATATGAGTACTAACAGATCAACCAATACGACAGGTCCTAACTAAGCCAGATGTATCGGGACGATTGGCAAAGTGGACAATAGAACTTGGAGCATATGACATCCGCTACGAACCCAGAACATCGGTGAAAGGGCAAATCTTAGCTGATTTTCTGACTGAAATAGCCGATGAAGAAGCTGAAACAATCACCGAAGGAAAGAATAAAGCAGTCCAAGAAACAGAGGATGAAGAAATCGCTATCCCAACAAAACAGAGAATGGAAAAAAGCTGATACAAAGGAGAAAAGAGAAGCACAGAAGAATCTCCAGAGGTTTGGAGATTACACACCAACGGAGCATCAAGCACCGATGGATTAGGAGCAGGACTCGTGATTACCAGTCCTTCAGGAACTGAATACACCTATGCCCTTTGTTTTAATTTCCGAGCATCTAACAACGAAGTAGAATACGAAGCTTTGTTAGCAGGACTTCGAATAGCCTCTGCTATGAAAATACAGAATCTAAAAGTTATTATGGATTCCATGTTAGTAGCCAATCAGATCAACATGTCTTACGAAGCAAAAGAAGGAAGCATGAGAAGGTACTTAGCAAAAGCAATGGAAATGATAAAGTCATTCAAAAAATGCTCAATAAAACAAGTTCCTCGCAGCAAGAACAAAAAGGTGGACGCTCTAAGCAAGCTATCTTCTGTAGCCTTCGCGCATTTAACCAAAGAAATCTTGGTGGAAGTCCTAGAAAAAGATCAATCGATGATGAGGAGGTAAATACCATCGTTGAAGAAGAAGGAGACAATTGAATGACTCCTATAATCAACTTCCTCAAGACAGGCGCAGTTCTAGAAGGCGACGAAGGAAGTATGATCCGCCTAGAAGCTGTCAAATATCAACTAATAGATGATGTCCTTGATCGAAAATCATATTTAGGACCACTCTTAAGGTGTGTAGGTCCTCTCCAGGAAAATTACATAATAAGGGAAATACACGAAGGTGCTTGTGGCCTCCACGCCGGAGCTCGCTCTGTGGTTGCAAAGGCCATGCAAATAGGATACTATTGGCCATCCATGCACAGGGATGCATTTGAAGAAGTAAAGCGATGCAAGGCATGTCAAATCCATGATCCCATAGCCAGGCAGCCAAAGCAGCACTTGGTATCCATCATGGCAGCCTGGCCATTTCGAAAATGGGGAATAGACATAGTAGGACCTTTCCCCGAAGCTGTTGGACGATTAAAGTTACTAATTGTAGCAATTGATTATTTCACCAAGTGGTGCGAAGCTAAGCCAGTGGCAACAATAACCGGAGGACAGGTTATGAAATTTGTTTGGGATAACATTATTTGCCGATTTGGTATCCCAAAAGAAATTGTGAGCGACAATGGAAAGCAGTTCGCGGACAATCCACTCAGATCATGGTGTAAAGACCTCCAGATTCAGCAAAACTTCACTTCCGTAGCATACCCACAAGCTAACGGTCAAGATGAAAGAATGAATCGAAGCCTGGTGGAAGTAATAAAGACACGTTTAGCCGCCGAAGGAAGAGACTGGGTGGATCAGCTAAGTCATGTTCTGTGGGCTCACCGGACGATGGTAAAGACAAGCCACGGGGATACTCCCTTTAGCTTAACCTACGGCACCGAAGCGGTGATACCACCAGAAATTGGAATCCCTACGCAAAGATGCGCAGATAAATCAGAAGAGGAGAACAAAAACAGTCTCTGCTTTAATCTCGAGGCACTTACCGAAAGAAGGGAAATAGCTGCCATCAGAGAAGCCAAGTACAAACGTAAAGTGGAACAATATTACAATAAAAGAGTTCGGAAAACAACATTCAAACCGAACGATTACGTATGGAGGAAAAATGAGGCTAGCAGAGCCGAAGGACAAGGGAAGTTAGGACTAAACTGGGAAGGCCCATATAAGGTGACAATAGTACATCCCAATGGTTCGTATGAGCTTCAGGATATACATGGAAGGATGATACCACGAACTGGGAACGGAATGAACCTCAAAAGGTGTTATCTTTAAAGATTATTCCATATTCCTCATTTTGGCAACTATAAAGATCAAGCTGAAAAAATTAAAAATAAGGGAAATCCATCTTTTTTTGAAACATTTTGTATCCATAGCTTGCTCCAAGTTAGGAAAATCAATCTTTTTGTGAAACATTTTGTATCCATAGCTTGATCCAAGTTAGGAAAGTCTATCTTTTTGTGAAACGTTTTGTATCCGTTAGCTTGATCCAAGTTAGGAAGATCAATCTTTTTGCGAAACTTTTTGCATCCTTAGCTTGAACCAAGTTGCAAAAGTGGTACTTTACAAAAGTTGACTCACTCAACATCACATAAATTGCTAAAAAAACACGAACGATCGTGATCAAAAGTGTTATTTCAAATCAACCTTATTGTGCTATAGTACAAAGGTACTATTAAACAAAAGCAATAAACAAACACCGGTTAACCAAACAATACGTAGCTACGTCAAAATACAGTGAAAAACAATTTCACTTCTTCCCTATTACCAACGTATAAGCGTAAGGGAAAAGCTCAACAGCGTCCACACTACCACGAGCAAACACTACTTCATCTCCGGAAAGGTATGAAGTACCCCTTGAAGCCAATGGATCCTGGTCAGGGGGAGAAAAGGTCTTCGCGATACAAAAGTGCGACATCGAAACTTTTCAAAAAGCTCTTCACAAACACGCAAAATGTGAAACAAACACTTCACACAAAGAGCTATAGTAAAAACAAATAACCCTTGTAACACAAACCAAGGGCCCACTAATAAATAATACGGAAGAACCCTTCATAGGCACCCTTCCATGCATAACATAGCAAATCAAGGAACGCAATTAAAGCCCAACCTACGATTAGCAATTAACGATAATTCTAAATGTAGCAAACAAACTAGAGGAATCATTGTTCAAAAGACATTACTTGGCCTACACAAACCAAGTAGACAAAGATAAAAAGAGTTTTAAACAGGAACGGAGGAAACATCTACGGATAAGGCAGGAGCACCAACAGCCACCACACCACCTTCACGGTCCAAAGCTTTCAACTGCTACAAGGGAAGGTTAGCATGACTAGCAACTTTCTGGACAAAAGGGTACGGGGTGTGCACAAAGTCACCCATGGCATCGCTCAACTTTTTCTGGGCTTCGGGGTCAAATTAGGCAGCACTTGTAATGGGCAAATCACGTTTCGCACAATGCTCCCCTGCAATCAAACCCTTGTGATAACCTGCAAGGAAGCTCTTCTTCTGCAAAAACCTAAGAGAGGACAAGTAATCAGAACTTTTCAAAAGTTTTCCAAGGAAGTACCCAAAACCCTCTCGAGCCAACCACGATCTCTCCTCCAACACAACAGCCATGCCACGCTCCAAGGATTCCACTTTCTCAGACAAACGGATATTATATTGACTACACTTCACCAATGCTTCTTTCTCTGAAATAACCTCCTTCAATCTCTTATCCTTCATCGCCACCTCCAACTGCAAATCCTCCACCTTCTTCTTCCACACAGCCTCGTTTAGCAATGCCCGCTCACCAGCTTTGACCTTCGCCTCCAAGTAGTCATTCTTAGCCCGCATCTCTTCCAGTTTCCCCCCTGCTCCACAGAATCATAATAGAGGCCAGACCACCTCTTCTTAATCTCCGGAGAAATAAGACAAAGTTGGGATAGGAAGAAATACAAATGATTGGTCAAAACGGAGTTGGAAACACACGACATTCTCCTTGCTTCCGCGGGAGTGGGAAGACCCTCAAGAAGATCCTTACAAGACTTGGCATTATCATACTTGGATTTGTTTTTCAACTTACGAAAGGAAGGAACAAATAAAGGACTCAGCGAACTTTGGTTCCATGGGAGGAAGGTCAGAAAGAGATGCAGAAGAATTTGCCTCTTAAGAACCACTTTCATCGCTGGAAGAGATATTATGAACATCTTTCCCTTTCTTCAAAGCAGGTTTCTTACTTCGCGGAACCTTGCCTTTACCTTTCACAGGAGTAACTTTGCTTGAACACGCCACATCAACAGCCTTCGGAGAGGCCTCAGCAACTCCCCCCTCGAACCTAGGAGGCTGTTCATCATCACTATCACCATCCAAATTTTCCATGGACACTTGCACAGATACATCCATCGGACTTTCATCTTTCCTCATCTTCTTCGAAATGGCAGCTCCAACAGCAACGACGACCTTTCTCTTTGATTCACCAGCAGCAGAGGCATCCCTCGAACGACGAAGACCCTTTGACCACCCACAGACGTAGCATCTTCAGCAACAACAACAGCTTTCGTTCCTGCGTCACTCATCCCATCCGTCTCCTCCTCGTCAAATGACGGCAGTTGAAGAAATTCTAGGAGATCCATTACTACAAAGAAAATAAAGAAAAGATAAGAAGCAATAAAGCATCGACACAACTAGAGTAACAATAAAGATAGCCCTTTCGTACCCACACCCTTGTGCCTAAGCACAGTAGTCTCCGGGGAACCAGAAGAACTTAAGCCACTCACGACCAAAACCTCCTCTGGAAATGTACGAACTTTATTAGGGTTTGATCTCAACAAATCAAACAAATCGATGTCGATTTCATAATCATGAGGAGCGGAATTGGTAACAGGAATACTCCTATCTCGCCAAACCATCTTAAACGGTACGACAAACTCCTTAACCCAGAAAAAACGATTCTTCCATCCTTTTAACCCATCTGGATAACTCAGAATACAAGTCGGAGAAGGAGCTTTTTGCTTCTTGATAGTGATCCAATCGCCTGCCCTACCCAACTTGAATAATATACGAAATAAGGTCACCGTAGGCGTACCCTTCAACAATTGGCAGTGAACTTCAAAACTAATGATCTTAATCACACCCAGCGGAGACAATTGTGACAAATGTACGCCAAAAAATTTGATAACATCAAGAAAGAACTCAGAAAACAGGAGACGCAAATTACCAAAATCAAACCAATCTACATAAAACCCAATATAACCCACATGAAGATCCCTAATAGTCTCAGAGGATGAAGGAAAACGAGGATCGAAAGCAGAATCAATATTGTAAGAAGAGCAAACAGACTTCAGATATTCTTCATCAACAACGGAACGCATAAGACCTAAATTTTCTCTGAACGACATTGAAAAAAAAGCAATCCTGAAGAAAGATGACGACGGAGAATGGAAGCGAAGCCCTCAAAAATGGCAGAAAATCCAGAGAGAAGTCGACAAGAAATCAAGAGAGACAATGCAAAATGAAACCGGCACCCTCTTTTCTTCTTCTCTTTTTTAAATTTCAAAAATGAAACTGCCAAACCATCACTTCAGAGTCAGGCCATCATTGCATAGGGAAGATGCCCCTTTCTCTCTCCTCACCATAACTGCTGGACACGTGCGCCTATTATTTAAAAAAACAAACAAACAATAAACGTATTACAACTTGACTTACAATCTCTGAGTCTGACCTCTCTTTCTCAAAAGAAGAATAACTTTTTTCAAAATAAACCTCAGACTAGGGGACTTGATGACATATGGTCTGAAGGTTGGACCATTTAAAGGAACATGCAAACCATCCGAAGGAATAAGAATCTGCCAAAACATTTACAAATTAAATATTACAAATATATTCCCCATGCAAATCTCTAAGCATGGTATAGAAAGATCCTCATTAATGAAGCATTTAATGGAAAGGCGGCCGCTACCCGACAAAGGCAGTAATTGCGCACACCTCGCGTAGACCAACTCTCATCCATGGACCAGTTAAACCACATAACCATGGGACAAAACCACTGGACAAGGACCAGGTAAGTTAATATAAATGAAGCAGAACACAGGTACAAATAACATAACTCATTCCTCATTAAATACATTACTACAAACATTCTCTGCATTTAACTCTTCCGCCATTAATACATACACAAAATACTTACTCGCACGCCCGAGCTTGGTCACGGGTCCAACACACCCGTGACGAGGCTAACCCTTTTTCTGTTTTGTAGATCACCGGAGAGGCTCACAAGGACTTACGGAAGCAAGAGGGTCATAGGGTCGACTCTTCTAAGTCGACTTCTAGGTTAGAGTCTTCCCGATTTCCTTGTTTAGTTTGCAATAGAATTAGGTTAAATTGATGAAATGAAGGAATTATATATCATATATCTAATAAAATTTTAAGCATCAGATAATATACAAATGCGGGTTGTTGGTTTTGATATAAAATTAGGTTGAATATCATATCTATGTTAATTGTTGGTTCCTTTTATCTGTGTTGCTAACCTAATTAATTCACTAAAGGTTAAAACTTTATGAAATAAACTATTGCTAAATTGTTGGCTTCATGGCATGTACGAGACTAAGATTCTGACGAGGACAAAAAAAAAGTTAAGACATGGCCTATGGGGATGTATATACTTGTTGTCCTCACTTTATTTAGGGTATACAAGTTACTGAAATTCCTACTGATTGCAGATGGTTTGACTTAGTTGGGATTTGGCAATTAAAAACATTTCAATATCTAAAAGTTTGGATGGAGAGCAAAACCGATGTTTTTAGCATATTTGTCATTGTCTTCGTTGTCTACTTTTGAACATGTGTTATGCTTTTTTAACCCAAAACTAGATTTGAATAATGTTATTTTGGTTCTTAAACAGATTGTATTAACTGAAGTAGTGTTTAAAAGAAACAAGATTATGACCTTGACACCTCGTCACCTCAAAACGTAAAGGTATACTCGTCTATAGAACCAACTAGTTTAAGGTTAACATTGGACACCCATTTTAGTCTAAAGTATGAAAGTACTTGGATTTGAATCAAGCTTTTAGTTTCTTTTTATTTTAGTTCAACATGTTACTAAAGAGTCACGTCACCTGTGTCACTTGAAAAAGTATACTTTTGTTAAAAGATTTAACATGGCATTTTTCTATTGTTTATCCATGGACATCAAAACACTTAAAACTACCTTGTTTATGATCTCATAAAATGAGATACATTTATAGAATTAATCAATTATATTTGCTGAAGATATATGAGCAGAGATGAATAATTTATTCTTAATATCACCTCTACTTTGAGCAAACATAGTTACATATCCATTACCTTTGTTTTGAACTTAGCAAAAACTGCAGATCTCAAAAATCAATTTAGATGTTTAGAAGTAGAAACTAGTTTTCTGTGACGAAAGTCCGGAATTTGTTTACAAAAGCACCATAAAAACATTGTTATACTTCCTTTAAGAAACTAGTTTTACGCTTATAATTTTATTTTTTATTGTAACTTACAGTCAATTTCTTTAACATCATCAACATGTTTCTTACATCTAACTTGTGTATCATTTACTTTCTTAGTTTCTTAGGATTGTCTTGTTTTTTATTTTTAGGACAAATATTAGTCAATAATCGTTCATGGTGATGAGAAAATTGCATGTAATGTTTTGCACACTGTAAGTGGTCAAAACCATTAATCTACACATAAAATATTTAACTATTATATTACATAGTAGATGGTAGGAAGCACAAGCAGATATCGATTAGTTAAATAAGTTATTTTTATTTCTTATTTTTTTCCCTGATGTTATTTAGGTGTGACGTGAAAGCTCATGTAACAGGAACACATGACGAAGCCATCACCGAATAGTTGGATCCATAATTTGTAGTTGTTTGCTTTAGCAAAAATCGTTTACTCGCGATTATTTGACTGGTACACCTCACACTCTTTCCTCATAGTTTTTTGTTGACTAAACTAAGCTCAAAATATCTTCACCTACTTATATTAGCACATTTGAATTTACATGATTTTAGATCAATACTTTAATTTAAAGTGTAAGCGGCACGTAAGCTAAATGATTGTTTGCTATTTTTTTACTTAATAATAGTTTAAAGTGTGTGATCAGGTGAATGGTGATGAGAGCGGACCCCTATGATACCAAGGTAGACTCTCGTGCTTTTCCATGTTTGTTTTATTAAATTTATATTGCTTTGGTGTGTGAAATGCAGATTGGTAAAACAGGTGTTTCTACAGTGCCAAATTGGACACCAAACATGGTCTTGCACTTCGCTATAATTCTGTATTTCCCATACAAATGTGACAATTTTTTGAAGGATTGATTGTTTACCTTTTTACTAAATATGAAAGAAACATTATTTAGTAGTTGTATATCTAAGTTATTATTTGTATTATAATGTGATGCTTGTGGTTTTATTTATTGTTTGGGTTTTGTGGTAGCTTTTTATGAAATTTGTTAAATTTATTGTTTTTAGGTTTTGTAGCATTTGCACAGAAAAATATAAATTTTTTTATAGAAAATATAATAAAGACCGGTTATTCTATAAAAACCGGTCCATATGATAAAAGAATAAAGAAATGTTTTTACTAAAGGCTGATATGGGACCAGTTATTAAATAAAAGCCGGTTTCTATTCTTTTATTATGGAGACCAGTTTTATATAATAACCGGTCTCTATGTATTATTATAGAGACCGGTTTAAAAACCGGTTCCCATATATTTTCTTATAGAGAGCCCCCCTAATAAAGACCTCCTCTAAAACCGGTCTTCATGACTCTAATAACCGGTCTCCATTACGTTGTGTGTAGTAGTAATTATTGACCCTACAAAAAGAACATGTAGCAACAAACCCACTTGAAGCAGACTTAAGAACCAATTTTAGTTTTCTTTGTTTTCGTGGTTGAACAACCATTCTTCCAAGCACTGCCATAATGTAAAACTCTATTTTAGAAATGGAGGGCATGACATTGAAAAAATTCAAATAATTTAGTGCTAAGAAGAAGAATCCATTACCTATTTGAATTAACGGAAGAGCCGAACCTGTGCTTGAATCATACGAAAAAGTCCAAACAACAACTAAAAAATGAACAAGTTCTCATTTGCAAGACTGCAAACAAAGCAAGCATCAATGCGGAGTCAAACAAACCAGCAATCTAGATCGGAAGGGAAACCATTAATCGAGAATGATACTTGAATGTACAACAATCGATAATGGTTAATATCTAATGTAAGCTTCTGTTGGGTTTTCGTGGTCTAAAATCGCAACGGAAGCAAAACGAGTAGAAAAATATTTTCAAAAATTGACCACGAATGTGCCCACCATATGGACCAAAACTCTAGACATGGCTAAGCAACAAAATAAACATACCAAGAAATAGAATTATACCACTCCGTGCTATCTTCTTTGTACGCGCGGGTTTGGAGTTTGGAAGTCTCGTGCACTAACGTATACACCTCTATCGAAGTCCACGCCAAGCTACTATCGCCTCCCACTTGCTAGAGTGTTAGATAAGCCTATCTAAACACCACCAAGATGACTATCACAAGAGAACCAAAGCCTTAGTACCTCTTGTGCTTGAGAGAGTTGTGTACATGCAAATATATATTCTAGTAAAAACAATTCTTGGAACATGACCACATTAGCATCATAGCACTTATATAGAGCTCAAAATTCAGTTCAAATTCGTGCACACTAAGATGATCAAGAAACTCGGTACTAAGATACTCACAACCCCTAAGATGATCAAGAAACTCGGTACTAAGATACTCACCACCCCTATAGAATCTTAATCCGCTTGCCCAATTGATTCTATACTTCACTTTGGTATGTCTTAAACACCTCAAAGGTTTCAGATTTATGCTTAATCAAATAAACATAACCATACCTACTGAAATCATCAGTAAAAGTAACGAAGTACCTACAGTTGTTTCTTGTAGCAGACCTGAACGGACCACACACATCCGTGTGAATAATGTCCAACAAGTCTTTGCCCCTTTCACTAACTCCGGTGAAGGGCGCCTTAGTCATTTTTCCTAATAAACAAGAATCACATACTTCGCTTGACCCGTGGTCAAACAATTCCAAAATCCCATCCACTTGGAGTTTGGCGATACGTTTCTTGCTTATATGGCCAAGGCGACAATGCCACGAAGACAACTTGTCCAATACACCTTTGGACTTAGAACCAATGTTCATGATTGATTTATTACCATCCAAACACACACTTGTTTCATAAATCCCACGACATGGATAAGCTTTAAAGTAATGAACATCATTTCTCAAACAAGAAATAATTCCATTATTAAAATTAAACTCATAACCATCGTCAAACAAAGCGTGAAAGGAAATAATGTTTCGTGCCACGCAGGGCGAAAAGCAAACATTTAATAATGTAATAGCAAGTCCTGAAGGAAAGGCGAGATCAACACTCCCTATCCGCTCCACGGGATCCACATCCTTGTTTCCCATGATCAGGTTAAGCTCTCCAGCACCCAATGCCCTACTTCTTTTTAGCACCTGCACATTATTACAAATATGAGTGCCACAACTGGTATCAAGTACCCAGCCGTTAGAAGTAGCGGTATTGTGGAGTTTAATCATAAACGTACCTGAGTTACCCGCTCCCTTTGGTTTTACCCGCTTGAGCTCCTCAAGGTACTTTGGGCAAGAACGCCGCCAATGCCCCTTTTCCTTGCAGTGGAAGCACTCGGCTTCCGCAGGGTCCTCGGCCGGTGGAACCAACACGGCTTTCCCCTTGCCCTTCGGGGCCGGACTCGGGTTAGGTCTTGCAACCTTCCCCTTACCCTTTCCCTTAGAGGGGGGGAGCGGCTTTTCTTTTGGTTCCGCCTCCCTGGATAGCTAGGACGGGATTGGACGAGGAGGGCTTCTTAGACATGTCGGACTCGATGGTCTTTAACATTCTGTGAAGCTCCATTAGGGACTTGTCCATGCCATGGACATGATAGTTCCACACAAATTGTGAAAAGGAACTAGGAAGAGAACAGAGGATCACATCCACCGCCAACTCCCTCCCTAACGGGAATCCCAACCTCTCCAAGCGATCAACCAATGCTTTCATCTTAAGCACGTGAACGCTCACATTTCCGCCCTCCTGCATTTGGCAATCGAAAAGGGACTTTAGGCACTCGAAGCGCTCTACCTTAGCCTGTTGTTGAAACATTTCCTTCAGCTGGTTAAGCATGTCATATGCTCCTAAATGTTTCATTTGCTTTTGAAGCTCAGGAATCATTGACGAGAGCATAATGCAAGCCACTTCGTTCGTTTCCTTGACGCGCTTGTCATACGCGTCTCGGACCGCCCTAGTCGCATTCACCGCAGGTGCTTCCGGCAAAGGCTCCTCGATGGCCCATATCTTTTGTTCATACCTAAGGGCTATCCTTAGTTTCATGAACCAATCCATGAAGTTTTGGCCATCGAGTTTGGCCTTTTCGAGGAACAATTTTAGGGAAATCGAGTTCGATGAAGATGTAGAAGCGTTGTTGGATGCCATCTACAAAATTAGAGTACCAATTTTAGTTGTCAAATCCTTGTAGAAATAATTACCCAATAGTTTTAAAACTTAATTATTTGAACAAGGCTAAGAACCATATTTCACTCTATCTCATGACGGGTTTACCGTGATCATGAAATAAGTTATTTAGGCCGGTAGACAAATTACCGATTGCAACCATTGCAACTCTTAGATCCTTGCGGGATCCTTCCGACATCAAATGTCTAAGGCATGTTTGATCCCTTCGTACACCAATCCTTTTATTATTTCTTAAATGAATTGGCTAGAGATCAACATAATTTAAGCAACATAAAAGAATTTGTAAGTCGCCCGTCAAGACACACGTTGGTACCCTAGCCCAATCATTGGTTCGTGCTTAAGCTCGACAACCAATATTGCGGGTTGCCACACTCACCTTCCACACAACTCCACAAGGCATGACTCGTGCTAATGCTCGACAATCATCCAAGTTTCTTTAGATTTGGGTGGTGTCGTCTTACGGGCGGCCCGTGACTTACTTTTCGAAAAACGGGTTTTTGTTTTCCGGTTAAAATATTATTTTAACAATTTTGACGAATTAGCAATTTAAGTGACAAAAACTCCTTTTTAATCACCGTTTAATATAAACACCTTTTTTATTAATGTTTGCCAATTCTTATGCACGTAGAAATATAAACTCATTTATAAATCTCTTGTTTTATATATTTTCAAAAATTCTCTATCATATATCCTAAAGAATTCAAATATAAAACAACCACGCATAAATATAAATAAAGACCCGGTAACATGCCCAAATCCTAAGTGTTTTCGCCGTGAGCCAAAACGGAGAAAACATAGTCAATCTAGGGACAACACCAAAGGATGCTCCGTCGCGATCTCCACTCCGGCGAATCTCCCGGACTTGGTTCGTCAAGACGCCAACACTGTGTCTCCCGGTCGGTTTTGATGCAATATTACATATTTGAAATTATCTGTACGAGTACATAATAATATGAAAACGACATGCAAGTCGCAATCCTAATAATCTATTACGAGTACAAAGATTTAAATAAACGACATGCAAGTCGCACTAAATATAAATATTACAACATTACGACACGCAGGCCAAAACCAAAACCAACCACAAACATCACAAAGTCTATGGGCATATCAAGTTACCGGGCTACCACAACAAACACAACCAAACGAAAGCAATGGTGTGCCACAAAACTATGTCCAACAAAGATATATATATTTTGATCAAGATTGCAAAATAACATTTAAGGCACAACAAACAATCCTTGTACATATGCATTAACAATTTTAATACACCTTTAAAATTGCATATTCATATATACACCTAAAAATATATGTTTTTGTGAACTTCATGACAAGTCACACAAAACATATAAAATTAGGAATCAAAATATAGTGGGGATAAATAGAACCAAGACTAGTCTAACACCCGGATTTTAATATATTTAAACACATTGTTTCAAAAACCAATTCTGACCAAAAAACCATAGTGCACGGGGCGTACCCCAGAGGGTACGGGCGTGCTTGCCATTTTGTCAGTGTACAGTTTAAACAATTTTAAACAGTTTACGAATTCTGCCGGCACGACCCGTACCCTCACTGGTACGCCCGTGCCTCGGCCACCGGCACGGCCCGTACCCCTAGAGGTACCACCGTGCCCGGTCACCGGAAAACCTTGTTTGACAGAAAACTCAGAAAATCCGGTTTAACTCCAAAAGTGCAAAGCCATGTTAGAGATGACTCTGATACCACTGTTGGGTTTTCGTGTTCTAAAATCGCAAAGGAAGCAAAACGAGTAGAAAAGTATTTTCAAAAATTGACCACGAATGTGCCCACCATATGGACCAAAACTCTAGACATGGCTAAGAAACAAAATAAACATACAAAGAAAAAGAATTATACCACTCCGTGCTATCTTTTTTGTACGCGCGGGTTTGGAGTTTGGAAGTCTCGTGCACTAACGTATACACCTCTATCGAAGTCCACACCAAGCTACTATCGCCTCCCACTTCTTAGAGTGTTAGATAAGCCTATCTAAACACCACCAAGATGACTATCACAAGAGAACCAAAGCCTTAGTACCTCTTATGCTTGAGAGAGTTGTGTATATGCAAATATATATTCTAGTAAAAACAATTCTTGGAACATGACTACATTAGCATCATAGAACTTATATAGAGCTCAAAATTCTGTTCAAATTCGTGCACACTAATGTCATTTTCAGTTACTAGAATAATGACAATAAACACCACATTTAAATAGCCTTGAAAGCCTAGTTAAATGGCTGTTACTGCATAAGGCACGGCCATGCCTCATAGGGTACGGGCGTGCTAGCCCCAGAGGCCACGCCCAAGTCACGCCTGACTTGGGCTCGTGCCTGTCCATTGGGCACAGGGCAAGGGCGTGCGTCCCAGAGGCACGGGCGTACCTAGCCACATGCCACGCCCAAGTCACGCCTGACTTGGGCTCGTGCCTGCCCGTAGGGCACGGCCGTACCTCATAGAGGCCCACCAGAACCAGTTTCTGGTTTTCTCTCTCATTAGACCATCCGTGATTCCGGAATCGATACTTGGCGTGTGACCCAATAGGCCCTTGCTTCATCAGCCATGATACCAACTCGTGTGTTTGTCAGTGGGCATAATCCAAAAGCTTCAAGATGATAATGAACAGTAATAACCAGGATTAAAATATAATGTCGAACCATAACAAACAGGTAAAGGGAACGAAACATAAATGATGATGGACAACAATGGGGGAAAGTTTGAAAGCAATCAAGAAAGATAGTTGATGCTAAACGTTGAATAATACCAACATGTATCTGGGAAGCTTGAATGCAGCCGGGAATCTTGAATAAACAACAATCTACACTCAATTAAAGGAAACTTGAATATATAAATGAATAATAATCTTGGTTTAATCGAGACTCGAGAGGTTTAGTGGAAATCATAGAGTTCTCGGGAGTTTTTACCGGTTGTCCAGGTCATAAGAAATTTGGGTTTTGATTAGGGATAAAAATAATTAGGTCAAGTTAGATTAAGTCTTAAATCAATTAGTAAAGATAAGTCCAAGGATTAAAATATTCATTAAAAGAGTTTGGGGATTAAACCATTTTTGAATACAAAGTTTAAGGGTTAAAACATATTTTAGCCTATTATATAAATATAAACTATATCAATATGACGGTTTTAGTTCCAATTTAATATATCTATACTATATTATAATATTTAAAATCACATATTCATATATACCCCTATAAGTATATGTTTTTATACACTTCATGCCAAACCATACGAAACATATTAATATAGAAACCAAAACACAATGGGAACCAAACCAGATCCAGGTCACTCGGATGTTTAGAAAACCAAATTTTCTATTTCAAAAATTCCAGAAAACTAGTTCTGGACAAGGTGGGCACGGGCGTGCCTTATGAAGGGTACGTGCGTGCCCCGCTAGTGTGCAACCAGAAATAGTTTCTAATTTTAAAAACCCAGATTCTGCTCGGTACGGCCCGATTTCCCACAGGCACGATCGTACCCCGGCCGCCGACCCCGAAAGGTAAGACCGTGCCCGGTCACCGGAAATGTAGAATCAACAAAAATTTCGGTTTTTCAAACCCCAAAGTGCAAAACCATGTTAGAGATGGTTTTGATACCACTGTTGGGTATTGATGGAATCAAGAAACGCAACGAAAGTTAGGAACGGGTATAACAATTTTCTAGATATGCTAACCAATATGCCCACCGAATAGACCAAACTCTATACATGAATAAAGAAACCAAAAGAAAGGAACAAAGAGAAGAAGATTATACAATTCAAGCTTTCTTCTCTCCTTGGTGATAGTGAAGATAGTGGATGCGAGGACACAAGATGGTATCTCTCTATTGGTATCCACACCAAGTTCGTGAGACTCCTACCTGCTAGAGTACTTGGACGCCGCCAAGAACACCACTATATAGAATCTAACACCACTTGAAGATCAAATGTACCAAGACTATCTTCCAAGTGTGTATTGAGAGAGATATATGTACTAAGACCTTCTAGTAACAATTCAAATGGCTAACCTCAATCCCATAGACATGTTAAGTATATATAAACTATATTAAACAGTCTAGAAAACGTTCATAGTGTTGGATTATGCCCTCTGACACACACGAGTTGGCTTCATGGTTGATGAAGCGAGGGCCTATTGGGTCACACACCAAGTATCGATTCCGGCATCACAGATGTTCAAATGATAGAGAAAACCAGAAACTGGTTCTGGTGGGCCTAGGCATGCCCGTGCCTCTATGAGGTACGGTCGTGCCCTATGGGCAGGCACGAGCCCAAGTCGGGCGTGACTTGGGCGTGGCCTGTGGCTAGGTACGCCCGTGCCTCTTGGAGGCATGCCCGTGCCCAGTGGGCACGAGCCCAAGTCAGGCGTGACTTGGGCATGGCCTTTTGGGCTGGCATGACCGTGCCTTGTGAGGCACGACCGTGCCCTGTGCAGTAACATCCTCTTTAATCACCTTTCAAAGCTGATTATGATGGTGTTTATGATCATAACTCTAGTAAGTAATCTTAGCTTAATGGTGGACATTTTTGAGTTCAAATTTGAGCTCTATATATGCCACAAGGAGATTTGTTGTTGGGTCCCAAGAACTTGATTTACTAGATTATACATATTGCATGCCAAATTCTCTAAAAGCACTTCAAGAACACAAGGCTTTGTGGTTCATTGTGTCAAGACATTTGGTGGTGTAGAGATTGGCATATCTTACACTCTAGTAAGTGGGAATCGATAAGAGCTTGGTGTGGACTTCACTAGTGGTGTACAAGTTAGTACACATACCTTCCAAACTCCAAACTCAATTGCAAGAAGAAGATAGCATCAAGGGTATGATACTATTTCTTTATCTCTTTATTTTGTTGCTTTGTCATGTCTAGAGTTTTGGTCCATTTGGTGGGTGTTGCGTGGTCAAAATTGAAAACTAGTTTTCTACCCGTTTTGCTTCCGCTGTGTTTTTGGACCATGAAAACCCAACAGTGGTATCAGAGCCATCTCAAACATGGCTTTGCACTTTTTTCTGTTTTTATCAAAAAAATTGGTTTTCCGGCGACCGGGCAAGGCCATACCTCTAGGGGTACGGGCCGTGCCAGCAGAATTCCTTAAACGATTAAAAACGGTTTAAACTGTACATTGACAAAAGGGCAGGCACGCCCGTACCCTTTGGGGTACGCCCATGCCTGCTTGTTTTTTGGTCAGATTTTGTTTTTGAAGCAGTGTGTTTAAAACTTAAATTAAAATCCGGTTATATTGGTTTTAGACTAGTCTTGGTTCTGGTTACCCCACTATATTTTGATTCCTACTTCTATATGTTTTGTATGGTTTGGCATGAAGTTCATAAAAACATATATTTTTAGGTGTATATATGAATATGTAATTTTAAAGGTGTATTAAAATATATATGTTGATTAAATGTTGTTTTGCAATCTTGAATGTTGTTTTGCAATCTTGAATGTTGTTTTGCAATCTTGAATGTTGTTTTGCAATCTTGATCAAAATATATATGTTGATTGACATGGTTTTGTGGCACACCATTGTTTTCGTTTGGTTGTGTTTGTTGTGGTTGCCCGGTAAGTTGATATGCCCTTAGCCTTTGTGTTGATTGTGATTGGTTTTGGTTTGACCTGCGTGTCGTATGGTTGTAATATTTATATTTTGGTTCGACTTGCATGTTGTTTATTTAATACCTTTGTACTCGTAATAGTTTATTAGGATCGCGACTTGCATGTCGTTTTCTTATTATTATGTACTCGTACTTAGTTTATTTTAAAATATATATATTGCATCAAACCAATCGGGAGTCATCGTGTTGGCATCTTGACAAGCCTATTCCGGGAGAATCGCCGGTGTGGAGATCATGATAGAGCATTTCTTGTTGTCCCTAGATGACTTTTTTCCCCGTTTTGGCTCATGGGGAAAACGTATAGGATTTGGGCATGTTACCGGGTTTTGATTATTTTATATGCGTGGTTGTTTTATATGTATTTTGCATGATTCTTTAGGATTTGCATGCTAGAGAATTTTTGAAAAATATATAAAACAAAGAGATTTATAAATGAGTTTATATTTCCTCGCGCATAAGAATTAACAATATTAATATAAAAGATGATTATATTAAATGGTGATTGAAAAGTGTTTTTATCGCTTAAATTGTTAATTCGCAAGATTGTTAAAATATTCTTTTAACTGGAAAAACAAAAACCCATTTTTCGAAAGTAAGTTACGCACCATCCGTAAGACGACACCACCCAAATCTAACGAAACTTGGATGATTTTCGAGCATTAGCACGAGTCATGCCTTGTGGATTTGTGTGGAAGGTGAGTGCGGCAACTCGCAAAATTGGTAGTCGAGCTTAAGCACGAACCAATGATTGGGCTAGGGTACCAACGTGTGTCTTGACGGATGACTTACAAATTCTTTTATAACGCTTAAATGATGTCGATCTCTAGCCGAGTAATTTAAGAATAATTAAAGGATTGGTATAAGAAGGGATCAAACATGCCTTAGACATTTGATGTCAAAAGGATCCCACAAGGATCTAAGAGTTGCAAAGGTTGCAATCGGTAAAATGGTTACCGGCCTAAATAACTTATTTCGTGATCCGCGGTAAACCCGTCACGAGATAGAGTGAAATATGGTTCTTAGCCTTGTTCAAATAATTAGTTTTATAACTATTGGGTAATTATTTATACAAGGATTTGACAACTAAAATTGGTACTCAAATTTTGTAGATGGCATCCAACAACGCTTCTACATCATCGAACTCAATTTCCCTGAAATTGTTCCTTGAAAAGGCCAAAATCGATGGCCAAAACTTCATGGACCGGTCCATGCAACTAAGGATACCCTTTAGGTATGAGTAGAAAATGTGGGCCATCGAGGAGCCTCTACTGGAAGCACCTATGACTAGTCCGACAAGGGCGGTCCGAGACGCGCATGATAAGTGTGTCAAGGAAACAAATGAAGTGGCTTGTATCATGCTTTCTTCGATGATTCCCGAGCTTCAAAAGCAAATGGAACATCTAGGGACGTATGATATGCTTAACCAGCTAAAGGAAATGTTCCAACAGTAGGCTAAGCTTGAGAACTTCGAGTGCCTAAAGTCCCTATTCGACTGCCACATGCAGGAGGGCGGAAATGTTAGCATTCACGTGCTTAAGATGAAAGCATTGGTTGATCGCTTGGAGAGGTTGGGATTCCCATTAGGGAGGGAGTTAGCGATGGATGTGATCCTCCGTTCTATGCCCAGTTCCTTCTCACAATTTGTGTGGAACTATCTGTTGGGATTCCATGGGGGATCAAAGCACGCAACGGAAGCAAGAAAAACACACAACAAAGATCCTATTAAGTCCCAAAGGTGGTGAAACTTGTAAGAAAGCTACATGCAACCAAAACAAGAACAAGGAGGAAGAGTCATACCCTTGAAGACGTTGATTTCTTGGTTGGAACAAAGAGGTATCTGAATTTGGGATGTTTATTTGGAACAAGTGGCTCCAAAACCTAATGCAAGTCCACACCAAGCAATGCTTCAAAATCCTTGTACTAGCAAGCCCAAAAAACGACCACCACTTGGAGATGTCGAGTTCTAGAACAGCCCCTTGTCAACACAAATCACAAGAAATTACAAGGTCTTGTAGCACTCTCTCTTTAGATGTTACTCACTTGTGCGTATGTGTTTGCAAGAGTTATCCAAGAGGAAGTAATGAACAAAGAACTCTCCTTATAAAGAGTTTTCATCTGTTATTTTGCTTCAAGAGTCGGACCAAATGACATGCATCCATTGGACCAACGATATGGTCCAATAAATACAAGTGTCACTTGAAATTCTGCCTTCACGACTTCTTCACGGGCTGTGAAGGATAAATGCTCCATGACCGGCCATTAATCCTCCATGAGCCGTGCCGCGCTGGGCAAGAATCGTGAGGGCATGTGTCTTCACAACCTCCTTCACGAGCCATGTACGGTCGTGAAGCTTTAGGGTTTCATGAACCATGCGGCCATGACATGACACGTCTACACGAGATGCTTCACGACCCATGGAGCATCCTTCACGGTCGTGAAGCTTAGGTCAACTTGAATTTGACAATTTTGACCCTTTCCCTTTATAGCAAGCTGTTGAGATTGAAACTTGGCGTGTGACCCAATAGGCCCGCGCTTCATCAGCAGTGATACCGGCCTACATGTGTTAGTGGGCAGATTCCAACAAACTCCTACTTGCACATGATACAGCGTATCCATGGGCACCACACACAGGGAGCGGCCTCTAGCAAGGCATCCCTGCCCCCAACTACACATGGGGTATGTCATCCCTGACAAGTACCAAGTCAAAACTAAAAGAGTTTGACATGGTCCTATAAATAAGTGATAAATCATCCTATTGTTCACGATATCCAACTGAACACGAGACATCGTACAAAGTCATTCTCCGATCGTTCACGATTATGTTTCTCGATCAAGATTGGTGGTGACCAAAAGTAAGCTGCAACTGATCAACTATCATTGCAAGCTCGAGCATGGCCATGCATTTTTGGTGTATGCGCCCAATCATCGAGGGGCTAGGGATATCTCTCTAAACAGAGGAACAAATTCCTTCGACTACATTTCCCTAATACATTGGCAATACCTTACCCAAAAGCCTCCTTTATAATAGCCAGTTACGGACTACGTTTGAAAGCAGTCAGAAAAAAGCAAACCAAAATAGTGAAACACATGCATCTCCGGTCTAAGGATAAAAGATACTATCATCCTTATTTACTCTTGACATGTACCATGAAGTAAGATCAGGTGTGGGTCGTCCAATCACTTGAAACTCTTTTCAAGTATAGGCGAAATATTGCGTCCCTTGTATTCAATCCCTATTTAACACTATGACCAATCATTTCCCTCGATCTTCGTTCATACTTCCTTCCTTGAAGAATGACCGATCGTGGATAGTTTAGAATGTAAAACATTCAAGGAAGTGATAAAACATGCAAAGTTGGAACACAATAATGATTTAAAGAAAGTATTCGCTACACGCGTATCGTTAAATCTCCATTTAATAATCAATACATTCAAAAATACATTATTGCTTAATGTTCCAAATAACATAGTAAATACATCGAATACAATAACAAATATACAACTCAAACCAAGTCACTAGCAAATCTAATCCCAATAGCACGTGTGTGGGCATCGTGCTTAGCTTGTGACAACGGTTTAGTGAACGGATCCGCCAAACTGCTATCCGTGTGTACTCTGCTGATGACAATGTCTCCATTCTCATCCACGTCCCGGATAAAATGATATTTCCGCAGATAATGCCTCGTGCATCGGTGAGACCTTGGTTCTCTGGCTAAATCAACGGCACCCTCGTTGTCACAGAAGATCTCAACAGGGTCGCAGATGCTAGGAACCACTCACAATCAAGCACAAATTTCCTCATCCATACGGCCTCCTTAGCAGTTTCACTGGCCGCAATGTATTCCGACTCTGTAGTGGAATCGGCCTCGGTGTCTTGCTTGGAGCTCCTCCGGGATATAGCACCGCCATTTAATAGAAACACGAACCCCAATTGTGATCGACAGTCATCCGTATCGGTTTGGAAGCTTGCATCAGAGTAACCCTTTACTCTTAGCTCTTCCTCACCTCCGTACACCTAGAACATCTCCTTAGTCCTCCGAAGATACTTGGGAATGCTCTTCACCGCCGTCCAATGGGCTTCACCTGGGTTCGCTTGATATCTACTCGTCATGCTTAAAGCACACAATACATCAGGCCTCATACATAGCATGGCGTACATGATTGAGCCCACAGCCAAAACATATGGCACCCGCTTCATTACTTCCCGTTCCTCAGGGGAACTAGGGGATTGAGTCTTACTCAATACCAAACCATGTGGCATAGGAATGAACTCCTTCTTGGAGTCTTCCATCCTAAATCTCATTAGGACTTTGTCAACGTATGTACTTTGGCCAAGCCCAATAAGCTTCTTGGATCTATCTCTATAGATTTTGATCCCAAGAATAAAAGTCGCATCTCCTAGATCCTTCATTGAAAAACAATTGCCTGGCCAGGTTTTTACACCTTGAAGGGTCGGGACATCGTTTCCAATGAGGAGTATGTCATCGACATACAAGACTAGGAACACAACTATGCTCCCACTAGCCCTGACATATACGCATGGCTCATCTTTGCTTTTCGAAAAGCCAAACTCTTTGACTTTCTCATCAAAGCACAGGTTCCAACTGCGCGATGCTTGCTTAAGTCCATAAATGGACTTTTTTCGCTTGCAGACTTTATCCAGATGCTTGGCATGTACAAAACCCTTAGATTGAGTCATATAGACCTCCTCGCTAAGTGTCCCATTAAGGAACGCTGTTTTTACATCCATTTTCCAAATCTCATAATCATGAAATGCGGCAATTGTCATGAGTATCCGGATAGACTTCAACATAGCCACCGGGGAAAAGGTTTCATCATAGTCTACACCATGAGTTTGCGTGAAACCCTTAGCCACCAGTCGGGCTTTGAAGGTGTCTACCTCTCCATCTATGCCGGTCTTTTTCTTAAAGACCCATTTGCACCCTACGGGTCTACACCCGGGCACCGGATCTACCAAATCTCAGACTTGGTTATCCGACATAGATTGCATCTCGGACTCCATAGCCTCTTTCCACCCAGCGGACTCAGGGCCCACCACGGCGTTCTGATAAGATGATGGTTCATCATGATCCACCACTAGGTCGCAACCCTCAGACATGCGAAACCCATATCTCTCTGGCTCGTTGCGACTCCTACCTGATCTTCTAAGAGGTAAAGGATCCGTGTCAGGTTCTCTAGCAGCACCGTGCTGAGACTCATCTTGTGAACTAGTGCCAACTTCAGGTTGGTCATTGGAGGGTTCTTGAATCTCTTCAAGATCTACCTTTCTCCCACTAGCGTCTTTGGATAGCATCTCTCTTTCAAGAAAGACGGCCCTCCGAGAAACAAACACCTTGTTCTCGGACGGTTTGTAAAACAAATATCCCATAGACCCGGCAGAATATCCAATGAACAAACACCTCTCGGCTCGGGGTTTCAATTTGTCCTCCACCTCACGTCTCACGTAGGCAGGACAACCCCAAACCTTTAGATATGAAAGCGATGGAACCTTTCCATGCCACATCTCAAAGGGTGTCTTCTTGACCTTCTTAGTTGGTACGAGGTTAAGGATTCTAACGGCCGTTTCCAATGCATAGCCCCAAAAGCTAACGGGTACATCCGTACGACTCATCATACACCGAACCATATCCAATAATGTTCGGTTCCTCCTCTCGGCGACACCATTTAATTGTGGTGTCCTAGGAGGTGTCAATTGCGAAACAATTCCACAATCTTTTAGATAGTCACGGAATTCTGAACATAGATACTTACGACCACGATCCGATATGAGAATCTTAATTCGTTTACCCAATTGGTTCTCAACTTTGTTTTTGAAAGTCTTGAAAACCTCAAAGGTTTCCGACTTTTGTCTCACCAAGTAGACATACCCATACCTACTAAAATCATAGGTAAAGGTTACGAAGTACCTTGAGTTATCCCTAGTGACATCCTTGAACGGACCACACACATCCGTGTGAACGATATCCAACAAGTCTTTGCCCCTCTCATAAACGCCGGTGAAGGGTGCTTTGGTCATTTTTTCCAACAAGCAAGATTCGCATACATCATCCGACCAATGGTCAAATGATTCCAAGATCCCATCCGCTTGGAGCTTGGCGATGCGTTTCTTGTTTATGTGGCCCAAACGACCATGCCATAAAGATAACTTATCCAAATCACATTTGGATTTAGAACCAACATTCATGATTGATCTATTACGTTGCAAGCATACGTTTGTCTCATATATGCCACGACATGGATGACCTTTAAAATAAAATAAATCATTCTTAAAGCATGAAATAATTCCATTAGAGAAATTAAAGTTAAATCCATCGTCAACAAGTGCATAAAATGATAAAATGTTTCCTGCCACGCAGGGCGAATAAGATACATTTAATAAAGTAATAAATAAGCCGGATGGAAAGGCGAGGTCCACGCTCTCTATCTTCTCAACCGGGACAACCACCTTGTTTCCCATAATGAGATCCAGCTCCCCATCAACCAAGTCCCTACTTCTTCTTAGTACTTGCACATTATTAACTATGTAAGTACCACACCCGGTGTCCAAGACCCAAGCGTTAGAAGTAGAAGTGTTATGAAGTTCAATCATATACATACCGGAGGCACCTTGTCTCTTGGTGCGAAGCCTCTTGAGCTCCTCCGTGTACTTGGGGCAACTACACCGGTAGTGTCCCTTCTCCCCGCAGAAGAAGCAGGTGGCCTCTTCCGGTGAGGGGGCTAAAGGAGCGGGTTCCTTCCCCTTCGGCTCCGGCGCCGGGAGTGGTTTGGGCTTGGGTGTTGCCACCTTCGTCTTCCCCTTTCCCTTGCCCTTGGAGTTTGAAGCGGGCCGCTTCCTCTTAGCACCACCCTCATGGATTGCTAGAACGGGTGCGGAGGTCGATGGCTTTCCCTTGGCCATGTTAGACTCGGCGGTCTTCAACATGCCGTGCAACTCCATCAAGGACTTATCCATATTATGCATATGGTAGTTCACAATGAACGGACCATATGCTTGAGGCAATGATTGGAGGATAATTTCCGTAGCCAACTCTTTCCCCATAGGAAAGCCCAACCTCTCGAGCTGGTCCACGTATTGCTTCATACGAAGCACGTGGGAGCTCACGTTTCCGCCCTCCTGCATCCGACACCCTACAAAGGCCTTGACACATTTGTAGAGTTCTTGCCTCGCTTGCTGCTGGAACATTTCCTTTAGCTGCGAGATCATGTCAAACGCACCAACGTCCTCGAATTGCCTTTGCAACTCGGAACTCATGGTCGTCAACATGAGGCAAGTCACCTCATTAGTGTCTTTAAGGCGCTTCTCATAAGCATCCTTAATGGCCCGCGTAGCGGTGGTAGCAGGAGCCTCCGGAAGAGGTTCCTCTAGGACGTACAACTTGCTTTCATGGCGCAAGACAATTCTCAATTGCCTAAGCCAGTCCATGAAGTTTTGAGTTTCTCTTTCTCCAAAAATGGACGGAGTGAAATGTGTGTCGCGGTGTTGCTTGTAGATGCCATCTAAAAGAAGGCAAAGCACACAAAAGGTTAGTTCGACATATTTTAATCCTTGTTAAATAATTACCCAATAGTTTAACACTTAAATTTAACAAGGGCTAAGAACCCAACATAACTTCCCTACATGACGGGTTTACCGCGGATCACTTCGTGAAGGTATTTAGGCCGGTAAACGCTTTACCAATTGCAATCCGTCATTACAACTCTTAGACACTTGCGGGATCCTTGGGTACTCATAGCACCGGTTTGGCATGTTTGATCCCTTCCCACACCGATTTCTCAATAAGCCGCTTTGATAACTCGGTATAGGCACGACAATTATCAAGGCGTATTAAATTGGAATTGCAAATCGTCCAACAAGATACACGATGACGCCCTTGACAATCATTGTCTCGTGCTAAGCTCGACAACCAAAGATTTCAAGACGCCACACGCACCTTCCACACAAGTCCACATGGAACAACTCATGCTAAGCTCGACAATTGTCCCATGCTTCATTAGATTCGGGTGGTGTCATCTTTTGGATGGCGTGTGATTTACGTTTTTAAGAAAAACGGGACTTTTGTTTTTCCGGTTAAAAACCTCTTTTCGTTTTGATTAACAAATAAGTGACAAAACGCATTTTTCACCAATTGAACATAAACACTTTATATTCGTTTGTTAATCATGTGTGCGAGCGGGGTTTGTTAACCAATTAAGGAAAACCATATTGTTTTATTATTTTCAAAAGATTTTCTAGCATGCGAAGATCCTACAACCACGCAAGAAAAACAAGTAAATAAAACTGCACAACCACGCATACAAAACCAATTTGAGCCAACCTAAGTGTTCCCCGGTGAGCCAACCGAGGAACCAAGTCTACTAAGGACAAGCAATCCAAGACTCCGTGGCGTGCTCCCACTCGATCCCGCGGCTCCGGATCCGAGGTAGCCAAGACGTCTCCCAAGACTCCCGTTGATGCCTCCGATCTTCTCTTCTCATAACATACATAATTTAAAGAGAAATGGCATGCAAGCCACACAATCTATTCTAAGCTAATATACAATTACAAAAAATAAATACTTTGGCGTGCAAGCGAGAAATAAATAAATAAATTATTACAAACCGGATTAAATAACTTATTACAAACCAAATGTGGTACAAACCACCAAATGAATGAACAACAAATAAAGTAACCAAACAACCACACAAAGGTCTAGGCTCAAACCGGTGCTCACAAAAACGAAACAACCATAAAGCATGGTGTGCCACACCAAACCATGCACAAAACAATATCCCAATTAAGTTTATTCAAAAACTAAAGGCACAAGAATAAACTTTGTACATATGCATTAGGATTCCAAACACTTTGGAAATCCATATTCATATATACATAATTTACAAGTATGCATGTGTGCATTTTATGCCAAAACCACCCAATACATACATATAAAAGAATTAGGATATTATGGGGCTTAAACTACAAGGCTAAACAGCCTAAAATGATTCTGGAAACACCAAAATCATGTGCCAAAATCCATATCAAGTTTTCTTTTTCAAAAAGGCCAAAAACAGCCTGTTCACGACGCCTTCACGAGCTACTGCTCTTCACGGGCCCTCACGGGCCGTGAAGGCAGTACGCTCTACGACTCGTGAAACAGATTAAAAACCTTTCACGACAACCACCCCACGAGATTGGTCTTGTGGCCTTCACGACCCGTGAAGCAAGCTCCACGGCCCGTGAAGACCTTTTGGACAGAATGTCCAAAATCAAAAAATATGGATTTTCAAGTCACAAAGGTGCATGCATGTTGCAAGTATGGCTCTGATACCACTGTTGGGATTCCATGGGGATCAAAGCACGCAACGGAAGCAACAAAATCACACAAAATGATCCCATGATTTCCCAATGGTGGTGAAAACTTGCAAGAACATGCATGCAACCAAAAACAAGAACAAAGAGAAGAAGGAGATCAAGTCATACCCTCGAAGACTTTGATACTTGGCTGGAACAAATCAGATTTGGGATGTAAGCTTGAAACAAAAGGCTCCAAGCCCTAATGCAAGTCCACACCAAGAAACCTTCAACCTCTTTGTACTAGCGAACCGAAGCACCACCAACACTTGATGGATCTCTTCTGGAACAGCCTTGAAACACTTGTGCACAAGTCACCAACACTTGATCTTGCTCTCTCTCTCAATGAAAGAACTCACAAGTATATGTATTGCACAAAAATGAACCAAGAACCTTGAATGAACAATCAATGCACCTTATAAAGACATATCAACTGTTCTTTAGAGTCCAGAGTCGTGCTAATTGGCACTCATTCATTGGACCAACAAAATGGTCCAACCAAATTCAAGTGTCACTTAGAATTCTGCCTTCATGACTTCTTCACGGGCTCTCATGGGCCGTGAAGGATAAATGCGCCACGACCGGCCATTAATCCTCCACGAGCCGTGCCGCGCTGTGCAAGAACCGTGAGGGTTGTGCCTTCACGACCTCCTTCACGGGCCGTGTTGGGTCGTGAAGGCATAGGGTTTCACGAACCATACGGTCCACTACAGGACTCGTGGACACGAGCTGCTTCACGACCCGTGGAGCATCCTTCACGGTCGTGAAGCCTAGGTCAACTAGAATTTCACCATTTTGACTCTTTCTTCTTATAGTAGGCTGTTGAGATTGAAACTTGGCGTGTGACCCAATAGGCCCGCGCTTCATTGGCAGTGATGCTGGCCTACGTGTGTCGGTGGGCAGATTCCAACAAACTCCCACTTGCACATGACACACTGTATCCATGGGCACCACAGACAGGGAGCGGCCTCTAGTATGGCATCCCTGCCCCTAATTAAACATGGGGTATGTCATCCCTGACAAGTACCATGATAAACTAAAAGAGTTTGACATGGTCCTATAGATAAGTGATCAATTATCTTATAGTTTGTGATATCTAAGTGAAAACGAGACATGGTACAAAGTCATTCTCCGATCGTTCACGATTATGTTTCTCGATCAAGATTGGTGGTGACCAAAAGGTGAGTTGCAACTGATCAACAATCATTGCAAACTCGAGCATGGCCATGCAATTTTGGTGTCAACGCCCAATCATCGAGGGGCCCAGGGATATCTCTCTTTACAGAGGAACAAATTCCTTCGACTACATTGCCTCCAATACAATGGCAATACTTTACCCAAATACCTCCTTTATAATAGCAAGTTACGAACTACGTTTGAAAGCAGTCAGAATAAAGCAAACCAAAATAGTGAAACACATGCATCTCCGGTCTAAGGATAAAAGATATTATCATCCTGATTTACTCTTGACATGTACCATGAAGTAAGATCAGGTGTGGGTCGTCCAATCACTTGAAACTCTTTTCAAGTATAGGCGAAATATTGCGTCCCTTGTATTCAATCCCTATTTAACACTATGACCAATCATTTCCCTCGATCTTCGTTCATACTTCCTTCCTTGAAGAATGACCGATCGTGGACAGTTTAGAATGTAAAACATTCAAGGAAGTGATAAAACATGCAAAGTTGGAACACAATAATGATTTAAAGAAAGTATTCGCTACACGCGTATCATTAAACCTCCATTTAATAATCAATACATTCAAAAATACAATATTGCTTAATGTTCCCAATAACATAGTAAATACATCGAATACAATAACCAATATACAAGTCAAACCAAGTCACTAGCAAATCTAATCCCAAATCGAATACAATAACCAATATACAAGTCAAACCAATATACATTCAAAAATACAATATTGCATCTCGGACTCCATCGCCTATTTCCACCTAGCGGACTCAAGGCCCACCATGGCATCCCGATAAGATGATGGTTCGTCATGATCCACCACTAGGTCGCAACCCCTAGACATAAGAAACCCATATCTCTCTGGCTCATTGCGACTCCTATCGGATCTCCTAAGAGGTAAAGGATCCGTGTCAGGTTCTCCAGCAATGCCGTGTTGAGAATCATGTTGTGAACTAGTTCCAACTTTAGGTTGGTCATTGGAAGGTTCTTGAATTTCTTCAAGATCTACCTTTCTCCCACTTGCGTCTTTGGATAGCATCTCCCTTTCAAGGAAGACGGCCCTCCGAGCAACAAATACCTTGTTCTCGGAAGGTTTGTAGAACAAATATCCCATAGACCCAATAGAATATCCAATAAACAAACACCTCTCGGCTCGAGGTTCCAATTTTCCCTCCACCTCACGTCTCACGTAGGCAGGACAACCCCAAACCTTTAGATATGAAAGCGATGGAACCTTTCCATGCCACATCTCAAAGGGTGTCTTCTTGACCTTCTTAGTTGGTACAAGTTTAAGGATTCTAACGGCCGGTTCCAATGCATAGCCCCAAAAGCTAATGGATACATCCGTACGACTCATCATACACCGGACCATTTCCAACAATGTCCGGTTCCTCCTCTCGGCGACACCATTCAATTGTGGTGTCCTAGGAGCTGTCAATTGCGAAACAATTTCATAATCTTTTAGATGGTCACGGAATTCCGAACTTAGAAACTCACCACCATGATCCAATCTGAGCATCTTAATTTGTTTACCCAATTCGTTCTCAACTTTGTTTTTGAAAGTCTTGAAAACCTCAAAGGTTTCCGACTTTTGTCTCACCAAGTAGACATACCCATACCTACTAAAATCATCGGTAAAGGTTATGAAGTACCTGAAGTTATCCCTAGTGACATGCTTAAACGGACCACACACATCCGTGTGAAAGATATCTAACAAGTCTTGGCTCTTCTCACAAACGCTGGTGAAGGGTGCTTTAGTCATTTTGCCCAATAAGCAAGATTCGCATACATCATCCGACGCATTGTCAAATGATTCCAAGATCCCATCCGCTTGGAGCTTGGCGATACGTTTCTTGTTTATGTGGCCTAAACAACCATGCCATAAAGATAAGTTATCCAAATCACATTTGGATTTAGAACCAACATTCATGATTGATCTATTACTTTGCAAGCATACGCATGTTTCATATATACCACGACATGGATGTGCTTTAAAATAAAATAAATCATTCTTAAAGCAAGAGATAATTCCATTAGATAAATTAAAACTAAATCCATCGTCAACTAGTGCATAAAAAGGAATAATGTTTCTTGCCACGCAGGGCGAATAAGATACATTTAACAAAGAAATAGATAAGCCGGGTTGAAAGGCGAGGTCCACGCTCCCAATCTTCTCAACTGGGACAACCATCTTGTTTCACATGATGAGATCCAGCTCCCCATCAACCAGGTCCCTAATTCTTCTTAGTACCTGCACATTATTAACTATGTGAGTACCACACCCAGTGTCCAAGACCCAAGCGTTAGAAGTAGAAGTGTTATGGAGTTAAATCATATACGTACCAGTGGCGCCTTGTCCCTTGGCACGAAGCCTCTTGAGCTCCTCCGTATACTTGGGGCAGCTACGCCGGTAGTGTCCCTTCTCCCCGTAGAAGAAGCAGGTAGCCTCTTCCGGTGAGGGGGCTATAGGAGCCGGTTCTTTCCCCTTTGGATCCGGGGCCGGGAAAGGTTTAGGCTTAGGTGTCGCCACCTTTGCCTTTCCCTTTCCTTTGCCCTTGGAGCTTGAAGCGGGCCGCTTCCTCTTAGCACCACCCTCATGGATGGCTAGGACAGGTGCGGAGGTTGATGGCTTTGCCTTGGCCATGTTAGGCTCCGTGGTCTTTAACATGCCATGCAATTCCATCAAGGACTTATCCATGTTATGCATATGGTAGTTCACAATGAAAGGACCATATGCTTGAGGCAAAGATTAGAGGATAATATCTGTCGCCAACTCTTTCCCTATAGGAAAGCCCAACCTTTCGAGCTGGTCCACATATTGCTTCATACAAAGCACGTGGGAGCTCAGGTTCCCGCACTCCTGCATCCGGCACCCTATGAAGGCCTTGACACACTCATAGAGTTCTTGCCTCGCTTGCTATTGGAACATTTCCTTAAGCTGCGAGATCATGTCGTACGCACCAACGTCCTCGAATTGCCTTTGCAATTCAGAACTCATGGTCGTCAACATGAGGCAAGTCACCTTATTTTTGTCTTTAAGGCGCTTTTCATAAGCGTTCTTAACGGCCCGCGTAGCGGTGGTAGCAGGAGCCTCCGGAGAAGGTTCCTCTAGGACGTACAACTTGCTTTCATGGCATAAGACAATTCTCAATTGCCTATGCCAATCCATAAAGTTTACTCCTATGAGTTTTTCTTTCTCTAAAAATGGACGGAGTGACATGTGTGTCGCGGTGTTGCTTGTAGATGCCATCTAATAGAAGGCAAAGCACACAAAAAGGTTAGTTTGACATATTTTAATCCTTGATAAATAATTACCCAATAGTTTAACACTTAAATTTAACAAGGGGTAAGAATCCAACATAACTTCATGACATGACGGGTTTACCGTGGATCACTTCGTGAAGGCATTTAGGCCGGTAAACGCTTTACCAATTGCAATCCGTGATTATAACTCTTAGGCACTTACGGGATCCATGAGTACTCATAGCACTGGTTTGGCATGTTTGATCCTTTCCCACACCGATTCATTAATAAGCTGATTTGGTAACTCGGTATAGGCACGACAATTTCCAAGGCGTATTAAATTGGAATTGCAAATCGTCCAACAAGATACGCGATGACGCCCTTGACAATCATTGGCTCGTGCTAAGCTCGACAACCAATAATTTCAAGACGCCACACTCACCTTCCACACAAGTCCACATGGAACAACTCATGCTAAGCTCGACAATTGCCCATGCTTCATTAGATTCGGGTGGTGTCATCTTTTGGATGTCTTGTGATTTACGTTTTTAAGAAAAATGGGACTTTTGTTTTTCCGGTTAAAAACCTCTTTTCGTTTTGATTAACAAAGAAGTGACAAAACACATTTTTCACCAATTGAACATAAACACTTTATATTCGTTTGTTATTCATGTGAGTGAGCGGGGTTTGTTAACCAATTAAGGAAAACTATATAATTTTATTATTTTCAAAACATTTTCTAGCATGTGAAGATCCTACAACCACACGAGAAAATAAATAAATATAACTACACAACCACGCAAACAAAACCGATTTGAGCCAACCTAAGTGTTCCCCGGTGAGCCAACCGAGGAACTAAGTCTACTAAGGACAACAACATCCAAGACTTGGTGGCGTGCTCCCACTCGATCCCGCGTCTCCGGATCCGAGGTAGCCGAGACATATGCCAAGACTCCCATTGGTGCCACCAGTCTTCTATTCAAAATTACATACATAATATAAAGAGAAATGGCATGCAAGCCACACAATCTATTCTAAGCTAATATACAAATTACAAAGAATAAATACTTTGGCGTGCAAGCCACAAATAAATAAATTATTACAAACCGGATTAAATAAATTATTACAAACGAAATGTGGTACAAACCACCAAATGAAAGAATAACATACAAAGCAACTAAACAACCACACAAAGGTCTAAGGCTCAAACCGGTACTCACAAAATAAAACAACCACAAAACATGGTGTGCCACACCAAACCATGCACAAAACAATATCCCAATCAAGTTTATTCAAAACTAAAGGCACAAGAATAATCCTTGTACATATGCATTAGGATTCCAAACACTTTGAAATCCATATTCATATATACACAATATACATGTATGCATGTGTGCATTTTATGCCAAAACCACCCAATACATACAAGTACATGAATTAGGATATTATGGGGCTTATCTATGAGGTTAAAAAGCCTAAAATGATTCTGGAAAAACCAAAATCAGAATGCTAAAATCCATATCTAGTTTTCTTTTTCAAAAGGCCAAAAACAGTCTGTTCACGACGCCTTCACGAGCTATTGCTCTTCACAGGCCCTCATGGCCCGTGAAGCCTGTACGCTCCATGATTCGTGAAACAGTTAAAAAACCTTTCACGACCAACACCCCACGAGACTGGTCGTGTAGCCTTCACGACTCGTGAAGCAAGCTTCATGGCCCGTGAAGGCTCTCTGGACAAAATGTCCAAAATCAAAAATATGGATTTTCAAGACACAAAGGTGCATGAATATTACAAGTATGGCTCTGATACCACTATTGGGATTCCATGGGGATCTAAGTACGCAACGGAAGCAAGAAAAACACACAACAAATATCCCATGATGTCCCAAAGGTTGTGAAACTTGTAAGAAAGCTACATGCAACCAAAACAAGAACAAGGAGTAAGAGTCATACCCTTGAAGACATTGATTTCTTGGCTGGAACAAAGAGGTATCCGAATTTGGGATGTTTATTTGGAACAAGTGGCTCCAAACCCTAATGCAAGTCCACACCAAGCAATGCTTCAAACTCCTTGTACTAGCAAGCCCCAAAAACAACCACCACTTGAAAATGTTGAGTTCTAGAACTATCCCTTGTCAACACAAATCACCAGAAATTACAAGGTCTTGTAGCACTCTCTCTTTAGATGTTACTCACTTGTGTGTATGTGTTTGCAAGAGTTAGCCAAGAGGAAGTAATGAATAAATAACACTCCTTATAAAGAGTTTTCATCAAGTTCTTTTGCTTCTAGAGTCCGGCCAAATGACATGCATCCATTGGACCAACGAGATGGTCTAATAAAATACAAGTGTCACTTGAAATTCTGACTTCACGACTTCTTCACGGGCTCTCACGGGCCGTGAAGGATAAATGAGCCATGAGTGACCATTAATCCTCCACGAGCCGTGCCGTACCAAGCAAAAATCGTGAGGGCATGTGTCTTCACGACCTCCTTCACGAGCCATGTAGGGTCGTGAAGCCCTAGGGTTTCACGAACCATGCGGCCATGACAGGACACGTTTACACGAGCTTCTTCACGTCCCGTGGAGCATCCTTCATGGTCGTAAAGCTTAGGTCAACTTGAATTTGACCAATTTGACCCTTTCCCTTTATAGCAGGCTGTTGAGATTGACACTTGGCATGTGACCCAATAGGCACGTGCTTCATCGACAGTGATACAGGCCTACGTGTGTCAGTGGGCGATTCCAACATTATCATGTCCATGGCATGGAAAAATCCCGAATGGAGCTTCACGGAATGTTGAAGACGATCGAGTCTGACATGTTCAAGAAGCCCTCCTTGTCCAAATCCGTCCTAACTATCCAGGGAGGCGGAACCAAAAAAAGGAGCTCCCCCTCCAAGGGAAATAGTAAGGGAAAGGTTGCAAAATCTAACCCGAGTCCGGCCCCGAAGGGCAAGGGGAAAGCCGTGATGGTTCCACCGGCAAAGGACCCTGCGGAAGCCGAGTGTTTCCACTGCTAGGAGCTTAAGCGGGTAAAACCGAAGGGAGCTGGTAACTCAGGTACGTTTATGATTGAACTCCACAACACCTCTACTTCTAACGGCTGGGTACTTGATACCAGTTGTGGCACTCATATTTGTAATAATGTAAAGGTGCTAAAAAGAAGTATGGTTCTGGGTGCTGGAGAGCTTGACCTGATCATGGGGAACAAGGAGGTGGTTCCTGTGAAACGGATTGGGAGTGTTGATCTCGCCTTTCCTTTAGGCCTTACTATTACTTTACTTAATGTTTGTTTTTCGCCCTGCGTGGCACGCAACATTATTTCCTTCCACGCTTTGTTTAATGATGGATTTAAGTTTAATTTTGATAATGGAATTATTTCTTGTCTAAGAGATGGTGTTCATTACTTTAAAGCTTATCCATGTCGTGGTATTTATGAAACAAGTGTGTGTTTGGATGGTAATAAATCAATCATGAACATTGATTCTAAGTCCAAAGGTGTTTTGGACAAGTTGTCTTTGTGGCATAGTCTTCTTGGCCATATAAATAAGAAACATATGGCTAAACTCCAAGTGGATGGGATTTTGGAATCATTTGACCACGGGTCAAGCGAAGTATGCGATTCTTGTTTATTAGGAAAAATGACTAAAGCACCCTTCGCCGGCGTTAGTGAGAGGGGAAAAGACTTGTTGGATATTGTTCACACGGATGTGTGTGGTCCGTTCAAGTCTGCTACAAGAAACAACTATAGGTACTTTGTTACTTTTACTGATGACTTCAGTAGGTATGGTCATGTTTATTTGATTAAGCATAAGTTTGAAAACTTTGAGGTGTTTAAGACATATCAAAATGAAGTGCATAATCAATTGGGCAAGCAGATTAAGAATCTCAGATCCGATAGGGGTGGTGAGTATCTTTGCACCGAGTTTCTTGATCATCTTAGGGGTTGTGAAATTATTTCACAACTTACTCCACCCAGGACACCACAATTAAATGGGGTCTCTGAAAGGAGGAACCAAACTTTATTGGATATGGTTTGGCCCATGATGAGTCGCACAAAGCTACCCGCAAGTTCTTGGGGCTATGCTTTGGAAGTTGTTGCTAGGACCTTAAACCTTGTACCAACAAAGATGGTTGCAAGTACACCATTTGAGATATGGCATGGAAGGGTTCCTTCTCTAGGACTATTTCACAACTTACTCCACCCAGGACACCACAATTAAATGGGGTCTCTGAAAGGAGGAACCAAACTTTATTGGATATGGTTCGGCCCATGATGAGTCGCACAAAGCTACCCGCAAGTTTTTGGGGCTATGCTTTGGAAACTGCTTCTAGGACCTTAAACCTTGTAGCAACAAAGAAGGTTGCAAGTACACCATTCGAGATGTGGCATGGAAGGGTTCCTTCTCTAGCTTATCTCAAAGTTTGGGGTTGTGAGTCTTACGTAAGACGTGAAGCTCAAGACAAACTTAAACCCAGAGCCGAAAAGTGTATTTTCATTGGTTACCCAACTGGTTCTATGGGATATTTATTTTACAAACCTTTCGAGAACAAAGTGTTTGTTGCTCGAAGGGTGGTCTTCCTTGAAAGGGAGCTGATATCCGCAGAAACCAGTGGGAGGCAAGTCGATCTAGAAGAAATTATAGATGAAGCCAATGTTCAACCTAATGTTGGCACTAGTACCACTTCTGAGGTCAGCGAACCAGAAGAAGTGGAACCTCAACTGATGGAGGATGAGGTACCTGACACACAACCATCAGTGCTCCGTAGATCTTGTAGAGTTCGTAATGAGCTAGAAAGATATGGGTTCCTCATATCCGAGGGTGACGAACTATTGGTGAATCATAGTGAACCAACCAAGTACCAGGAAGCCGTAACGGGCCTTGAGTCTGCTAGGTGGAAGGAGGCGATGGACAGTGAGATGCAATCCATGGCGGATAATCAAGTCTAGGACTTGGTTGATCAAGTGGGTCTTCAGAAAGAAGACTAACATGGATGGAAAGGTAGACACTTTCAAAGCCCGACTAGTAGCAAAGGTTTTCTCTCAAAGTCATGGTGTAGACTATGATGAAACTTTTTCTCTAGTGGCTATGTTAAAGTCTATTAGATTACTAATGTTGAAATCTGCCCACCGACACACGTAGGCCGACATCACTGCCAATGAAGCGCGGGCCTATTGGTTCATACGCCAAGTTTCAATCTCGACAGCCTACTATAAGAGGAAAGAGTCAAAATGGTCAAATTCCAGTTGACCTAGGCTTCACGACCGTGAAGGATGCTCCACGGGTCGTGAAGCAGCTCGTGTCCACGAGTCCTGTCGTGGGCCGCATGGTTCGTGAAACCCTTGGGCTTCATGACCCTACACGGCCCGTGAAGGAGGTCATGAAGGCACAACCCTCATGATTCTTGCACTACGCGGCACGGCTCGTGGAGGATTAATGGCCGGTCGTGGCGCATTTATCCTTCACGGCCCGTGAGAGCCCGTGAAGAAGTCGTGAAGGCAGAATTCTAAGTGCCACTTAGCTCCGACTATTGGCTCTTTGAACACAGAGAAAGCTTATATTAGAGGTATTCTTTGTTCATTCCACTCTCTTGGTCATTTGGTGCATTATACACATATTGTGAGTTCTTCCATAGAGAGAGAGAGAGAGAGCAAGATCAATTGAGGGTGGTTAGTGCACAAGTGGTTAACAAGGCTGTTCCAGAAGTTCATCAAGTGTTGGTGCCTTCTTTGGTTTGCTAGTACAAGGAGATTGAACACTTCCTTGGTGTGGACTTGCATTAGGGCTTGGAGCCTTTTGTTTCAAGCTTACATCCCAAGTTCCTTTTGTTCCAGAGAATTATCAAAGTCTTCAAGGGTATGATTCACTTCCCTTCTTCTCTTTGTGCTTGTTTTTGGTTGCATGCATGTTCTTGCAAGTTTTCACCACCATTGGGAAATCATGGGATCATTTTTGAGTGTTTTGTTGCTTCCTTTGCGTGCTTGGATCCCCATGGATTCCCAACAGTGGTATCAGAGCCATACTTGTAAGATGCATGCACCTTTGTGGCTTGAAAATCCATATTTTCGATTTTGGACATTCTGTCTAGAAGGACTTCACGGGCTGTGGAGCTTGCTTCACGGGTCGTGAAGGCCACACGACCAGTGTCGTGGGGTGATGTTCGTGAAAGGTTTTTAATCGGTTTCACGAGTCGTGGAGCGTACTGCCTTCACGGCCCGTGAAGAGCAGAAGCTCGTGAAGGCGTCGTGAACAGGCTGTTTTTGGCCCTTTTGAAAAAGAAAACTTGATATGGATTTTGGCACATGATTTTGGTGTTTCCAGAATCATTTTAGGTTGTTTAGCCTTGTAGATTAAGCCCCATAATATCCTAATTCTTTTATATGTATGTAATGGGTAGTTTTGGCATAAAATGCACACATGCATACATGTATATTGTGTATATATGAATATGGATTTCAAAATGTTTGGAATCCTAATGCATATGTACAAGGTTTATTCTTGTGCCTTTAGTTTTGGAATAAACTTAATTGGGATATTGTTTTGTGCATGGTTTGGTGTGGCACACCATGCTTTGTGGTTGTTTCGTTTTTGTGAGCACCAGTTTGAGCCTAGACCTTTGTGTGGTTGTTTGGTTGCCTTATTTGTTATTCATTCATTTGATGGTTTGTACCACATTTGGTTTGTAATAATTTAATTAATCCGGTTTGTAATAATTTTTTTATTTGTGGCTTGCACGCCAAAGTATTTATTTTTTGTAATTGTATATTAGCTTAGAATAGATTGTGTGGCTTGCATGCCATTTCTCTTTAAATTATATATGTAATGAGAAGTGAAGACCGGAGGCACCAACGGGAGTCTTGGGAGACATCTGGCTACCTTGGATCCGGAGGCGCGGGATCAAGTGGGAGCACGCCACGAAGTCTTGGATTGTTTGTCCTTAGTAGACTTAGTTCCTCGGTTGGCTCACCGGGGAACACTTAGGTTGACTCAAATCGGTTTTGTATGTGTAGTTGTGTAGTTTTATTTATTCTTTTTCTTGCGTGGTTGTAGGATCTTCGCATGCTAGAAAATCTTTTGAAAATAATAAAACTATATAGTTTTCCTTAATTGGTTAACAAACCCCGCTTGCTCACATGATTAACAAACGAATATAAAGTGTTTATGTTCAAATTGTTGAAAAATGCGTTTTGTCACTTATTTGTTAATCAAAACGAAAAGAAGTTTTTAACCGGAAAAACAAAAGTCCCGTTTTTCTTAAAAACGTAAATCACACGCCATCCAAAAGATGACACCACCCGAATCTAATGAAGCATGGGACAATTGTCGAGCTTAGCATGAGTTGTTCCATGTGGACTTGTGTGGAAGGTGCGAGTGGCGTCTTGAAATCTTTGGTTGTCGAGCTTAGCATGAGCCAATTATTGTCAAGGGCGTCATCGTGTATCTTGTTGGACGATTTGCAATTCCAATTTAATACGCCTTGATAATTGTCGTGCCTATACCGAGTTATCAAAGCGGCTTATTGAGGAATCGGTGTGGGAAGGGATCAAACATGCCAAACTGGTGCTATGAGTACCGATGGATCCCGCAAGTGCCTAAGAGTTGTAATCACGGATTGCAATTGGTAAAGCGTTTACCGGCCTAAATACCTTCACGAAGTGATCCGCGGTAAACCCGTCATGTAGTGAAGTTATGTTGGTTTCTTAGCCCTTGTTAAATTTAAGTGTTAAACTATTGGGTAATTATTTAACAAGGATTAAAATAAGTCGAACTAACCTTTTTGTGTGCTTTGCCTTCTTTTAGATGGCATCTACAAGCAACACCGCGACACACATGTCACTCCGTCCATTTTTGGAGAAAGAGAAACTCATAGGCGTAAACTTTATGGATTGGCATAGGCAATTGAGAATTGTATTGCACCATGAAAGCAAGTTGTACGTCCTAGAGGAACCTCTTCCGGAGGCTCCTGCTACCACCGATACGCGGGCCATTAAGGATGCTTATGAGAAGCGCCCTAAAGACACCAATGAGGTGACTTGCCTCATGTTGACGACCATGAGTTTCGAGCTGCAAAGGAAATTCGAGGACGTTGGTGCATTTGACATGATCTCGCAGCTAAAGGAAATGTTCCAGCAGCAAACGAGGAAAGAACTCTACGAGTGTGTCAAGGCCTTTATAGGGTGTCGGTTTCAGGAGGGCGGGAACTGTTGGAACTCATGGTGGGCACAAACGCAGCGGAAGCAAACAAGAAAGTAGCATGCAAGACATAAAAGGAAAGCACACACAAAGCCCATAACTAGTTCCAATGGTGGAACACACTACAAAGCAAATTGCAACAAAAGAACAAGAAGAAGGAGTAGAAAGTACCTCCTTACCATGGCTGGAATTCGAGCTCTTCAAATGTGGGATGAACTTGAGGAAACAAAAGGCTTCCTCCTCCATTGCTAGTCCACACCAAGAAGAATTTGATCCCCAAATGCTAGTAAACCATCATGTAGACATCCATCACGATTCTACCTTCTGGAACAGCCCATGAAGCATCTCCTCTTGCACCATTGATCTTCATCATCACACTCAAGATCACCAACTTAGTGTTAGAAGCATGAAATCTTTGGAGCCAAGCGAGAGCTAGTATCAAGAGAGAGTTCTTCATGTGTTCTCATAGTCTCTATACCTCTATGACCAGCATCTAACCTCAAAAAACCGGCCATAAAGCATGGATATTGATTGGACCATCAAATGGTCCAATAAAAAACAACTGTCACTGCAGCTACCCTCTTCACGACCCCTCACGGGCTCTCACGGGTCGTGAAGCCTAATTGTGCCACGAGGGGACTTAGAACTCCACGAGCTGTGCCGCCCGGTCGAGACTCGTGAGGGCATCTCCTTCACGACCCCTCACGACCTCGTCACGGGTCGTGAAGCCCAAAGGCGTCACGACGCGTGGCGGCCGTCGAACAATCGTTAGGGCAGCCTGCATCACGACCCGTGGAGCACCCTTCACGGTCGTGAAGCCCCGAATCAAAACACTTTTGATTCTTTGACTTTCTCCATCCACATAAAGCTGTCGGGATCAATCCTTGGCGTGTGACCCAATAGGCTCGCGCTTCATTAGTAGTGATACCGGCATACGTGTGTCAGTGGGCAGATCTCCAACAAACTCCCACTTGCACATGACACACCGTACCCATATGCATCACAGACAGGGAGCGGCCTCTAGCAAGACATCCCTGCCCCCAAATCAACACGAGGTATGTCATCCCTGACAAGTACCTAATCACAATCCAAAAGGGTTTGACAAGGTTCTATAGATAAGTGATCAATCATCCTATTTTTCGCGATATCCGGGTGAACACGAGACATGGTACAAAGTCATTCTCCGATCATTCACGATTATGTTTCTCGATCAAGATTGGTGGTGACCAAAATATGCAATTTTGCAACTGATCAACAATCATTGCAAGCATGAGCACGGCCGTGCATTTTGGTGTCAGCGCCTAATCATCGAGGGGCCCATAGATATCTCTCTAAACAGAGGAACATATTCCTTCGACTACATTGCCCCATTACATTGGCAATACTTTGCCCAAAAGCCTCCTTTATAGCAACCAGTTACGGACTGCGTTTGAAAGCAATCAAAACAAGGCAGACCAATGTCGTGGAAACACATGTATCTCCGGTCTAAGGACGAAATGATATTATCATCCTGAGTTACTCTTGACATGTACCATGAAGTACACTCAGGTGTGGGTCATCCAATCACTTGAAACTCTTTTCAAGTATAGGTAAAGTATTGCGTCTCTCGTATCCAATCCCTATTGAATACACGACCAATGCTTTCCCTCAGTCTTCGTTCAAACTTCCTTCCGATGAAGAGTGACTGACTGTGGACATTTAGAATGTAAAACATTCAGGGAAGTGGTAAACATGCTAAGATGGAACACAATAAAGGCAATTGAGAGTACCCGCTACACACGTATTAACAAATCCCCATTTGATAATCGATACTAGCAGAAGCACAATGTTGCTTAACGTTCCCATAACCAGCATATCAAAATTTTAACTGAAGCAAACTCAAGCCAAGTCTTTGCAAGCACTAGTATGACAATCATCACTATCTTGCAACTATGGCTTTAGCAAAACGGATCCGCAACCATGCTATCCGTGTGCATTCGTAAGATGACCATATCTCTACCTCAACCAATCACTCAAAAGTGTGCGTTGCTGAGATAACGGTGTTTTGTCAAGCTATTGCACCTTCATTGATTCATCAGAACTCAATAAGATCAAAGATGCTTGAGATAAAGGTTATCTTTCATAAGCCATCGTACTCTCATTGTCTCAGAAGATCCCAATAGAGTCAGCGATGCTTTGAGAAGCATACTTATTAACACCATATTTAGTCGGATCACGAACCCCGATAAAGATCGGCAGTTATCCTAAGAAGTATATAAGCAAGCATTTGAATAACAACTTATTCTATGTTGCTTCTTACTATAGATCAACAAGAACATATTTCAATATTTCCTTAACTCCTTCCATAGGTTTTGTATATCCTATAATCGTTATGGATGCATAATTCTTGATTCAAGCTTTTCCAAGCAAGATCAGGACATTATCTCCAATACGTTGTATGTACTAGACATATTTAGAATAGGATTACAAAATGCTCCCACTAGCTCTGGCATTCTTCCATGTTTCATCATTGCTATTTGAAAACTCAAACAAATGATTTTCATATCAACGCAAAGATTCTAACATTGAGATGGCAACATAAGTCCACAAGTGGACTACTTAGGGTTTGTAGATTTCATTAGGACACTTATTGATAGTGAAAGACCCTCGAAAATGTTGTGAGCATTTCGTCAGAAATTCCTATTAAGGAATGTAGTCTTCACTTCTATCCAATATAGCCTAAAAGGCACTTATAAAATAAGTATCCGTGTGGACTTCATCATAACCACCGGGAGAATGTTTCTAGATGATACCTTCCTCATGGTCAATCATCGTGAAACCATTCCTACCAGTCGGTATTTGAAGTAGTCTACAAACTTATCCATGTTTGGTCTATTTCCTCAAATAACCAATCACACCTCGCGGGTTCACACCCAGGTGTAGGATCAACCAAGTCGAAACCTTGGATATCCGTCATGGATAGCATCTCATCTTATCATTTTCTCCTTTCTCCTAGCGGACTCCAAGCCCACTACGCTTTCCGGTAGTTGACGCATTCATCATGAATCATTATTAAGTTGTCTTCCTCAGATATAACAAATTATATCTTTCTGGTCTTATGACAACTTCTACCAAGAGGTAACGATTTTATGCCAGGTTCTCCAGCATTGCCATGCTGAGTTCCAATCATTTCTGATTGGGTGCTAGTGTCAACATCAGGTTCTTCCATTCAAGGTAGACTTTACTCTCACTAGCTTCCATGGATATTAATTTCTTAAGAGACTCTACCTTTGAGCAACTTACAAGTTCTCACAAGGTTTGTCAAGACAAATATCCCATGGTCTTAGTAGAGTACCTAATGGAGTAAATACCTCTAGATCCTGGGTTCCTCCACCTCACGTCTAAAGGTAGGCTAGACAATCCAGATTTTGGAATAGACAAACAAGGATCCTCCTTTTCGTCATATCCTCTAAGGCGTTTACATGACCATCTTTGTTGTTTATAAGATTTAGAACTCATGCCAACCATTTGGAGAATGACCCAAAACAATTTTGGACATAAAAGTGTAACCTATCACTTGTCGGACCATATCAAAATGTCCGGTTCCTCCTTTAGACGACCACATGTAACAATGTGTCTTAAGAGGAATGAATTGTGAGACAATCCCATAATTCTTATGATAGTCACATAATATATAAAGCTAAGGTACTTAGCATCTTAACTAGATCCGAGTATCATAGTTGCATTGCCCTCTCTTTCATGTACCTCGTTATGGTGAGTTTTGAACACCTCTAAGGTTTCAAAAACTAGTCCATTAAAATAGACTTACCATCCCTTCTACCATCACCGGTAAAGGTAACAAGGTATCTAAAGTTACTCCTTAATGTTTGCTTGAACGGTCAACACACTAAAAGTGTGACCGAAATCCAACAAGCTTTCAATCCTTTCACATACTCAAGTAAAGGATGTTTAAGTCATTTAACCTAATAAACAAGATATGCATTCAACATTTGACCAATGGTCAAAGGGTTCCAAGTCCTAAACCTCACGGATCTTGGTGAAGCAAGTCTTGTTTATATAGCTAAATCGACTTCAACATAAGGATAACTTATCAATACATTTATGATCGTTCTATTACTCCTTAAGCAAAAGCTTATTTTAAATGCCACGACATGGATAAACTTTGAAATAAATCACCACTAATTTCAAAAGTCAAAGTAATATCCATCGTCAACAAAGGCGTTTAGATATAATGTTTCTAGCCATACATGGCATAAACATACATCCAATAAAGTAATAGAATAGCTGGAAAAGAAAGGCAAGACACAAACTTCCAATCCTGTCAATAGGGACAACAACTATGTTTCCCTTTTCGAATTCCAACTCTCCATTCCTCATCCGCCTACTTCTCTTTTAACACCTTCACTTTGTAACAAACAAATTTGTGACAAACTTGAGCGTTATTGCTAGCGTTCAAAACCAAGCCTTTAGAAGTAGAAGAGCAATGGAGTTTGATCATGAATGTTCCTGAAGTCAAGGAGCTAATTTCTTTTACTCATAAGTGATTTTAGCTCTTTCAGGCTCATAGGGCAGGCGTGGTGGCGCCAATTTTCCAATCTTTCCGCGGAAGTAGCAAATTACCCCTTGTGGAGTCATATCTTGAGGCACAATCTCATTGCCCTCTGACTTCACATATATGGTAGGTTTGGTAAAACCAAACTTTCTGTTTGAGGTCAATTTCTTCTTCTCGGTTTCTTGTTCCTTTATAATGTTAGCGGTAGTCGGAGAGGCGAGCCATACTTTGGCCATGCAAGACTTAGCAGTCCACAACATGCCATAATGCTTTATCAAGGATTTCTCCATATTGTGCATGTGATAGTTCACAATGAACCATTTACATCACTTGGGCAGGGACTTTGGAGAATTTTCATTCACCAGAAGATCCCTCCCTATGGCGAATCCATGCCTCTCCTTTAGGTCCACGTACCTCTCTAACTCAAGGATATGGACACTAATTTTCCCAACTTTATGCATCCTTCAACCGATCAAGAGCACGATGCACTTTTACATGCATGTAGAGGTCTAGGTCGCGTTGGTAGCATTTTGGCTCAAGAAGGGATTTCTCTATAATGTGCAACTTTGATTCATGGTGGAAGACAATCCTCAACAACCAATCCTAGTACACAAAGTCCACATTAGTTCACCTTCTTTAGGAACGAACGGAGTTTTAAGTTGAAGCGGTGTCGTTAACGTTTGCCAATTAAAGATATAAGAATACACATTTTAGTTGGTTTTGATACAATCCTCGTTACGATAATGACCCATTTAGTTTTAAGAAAACCAATTATCTTAACTAGGGCTAAGAACCTTATTTCACTTCACTACATGACGGGTTTGCCGCGGATCACTTCATGAAGTTATTTAGGCTGGTAAACACTTTACCAATTGCAATCCGAGATTACAACTCTTAGACACTTGCGGGATCCAACAACACTTATATCATCGGTTTGGCATGTTTGATCCCTTCTCACACCAATTCCTCGTTAAGCCGCTTTGGCAACTCGGTATAGGCACGACAATTACCAAGGCGTATTAAGATGGAATTGTAAATCGTCCGTCAAGATACACGGTGACACCCTTGACAATCATTGGCTCGTGCTTAGTTCGACAACCAATAATTTCAAGTCGCCACACTCACCTTCCACACAGATCCACATGGAACAACTCGTGCTTAGCTCGACAATCATCCCATGCATCACTATATTCGGGTGGTGTCATCTTACGGGTGGCGTGTGATTTACGTTTGAGAAAAACAGGACTTTTGTCTTTCCGGTTTAAAAAACCTCTTTTCAAGTTGATTAACAAACAAGTGACAAAACGCATTTTTCACTTTAATATAAACCAATTTATATTTATTTGTTAATCGTGAGCGCGCGGGGTTTGTTAAACAATTTAACAAATCTTGTGATTTTATTATTTTGAAAAGTTTTCTAGCATGCGAAGATCCTAACAACCACGGAAGAAAATAACAAAATAAATCACAACCACGCACAAAGCAAATATCCGGTAACACGCCCCTAAACCCTATGCGCCCTCCCCGTGAGCCAAACGGAGAGAGCAAGGCTAAACTAAGGACACAACCAAATGGCCTCGCCGGAAGTGCTCCCACTGAATCCGTCATCTCCAAATGATCCACCAGATCCAATATAGCCGAGACGTCTCTCCACGACTCTCGATGGTTATCTTCGGTCTTCTTTTCATAATTACAAACAATTTGAAAAGAAACGGCGTGCAAGCCGCGATTGCTATTCTAAGCTACTTACAACAAGTACAAAGGAAAGCAATGGCATGCAAGCCATAAAGAAATTTACAAATTTACAAAGCGAATTAAATATTATTACAAACCATTGTGACTAAAAATCACCAAATGAATGAATACATTAATAAACAACCAAACAACCAACACATAGGTCTAACGGGCAAGGCGTTACCGGACACAACAACAACCACAAACAAAACATGGTGTGCCACAACAAAACCATGCAAAATGTATCTCAATTAAGATTGTTCAAACAAGCAAAGCACTCAAGGCACAAAAGGAACAATCCTTGTACATATGCATTAGTATCCCAAACACTTTGAGAACACATATTCATATATATACAATATAAGTATATGCATGTGTGCATTTTATGCCAAAACCACCCAATACATATAAATATACGAATCAAGACACATAAACGGGGCTTTTCGAATGTCCAAACAACAAGGACAGATTCTGGAAAAGCAGAATCACAAGGTGCTAAAACCGAAAATTTATTTCTTTTATAAACAAGGATAAAAACACTGTTCACGAGACCTTCACGGCCCAGAAGCCTTCACGGCCCGTGAAGCCCATGAGCTCCACGACTCGGACACAGTCAAAACCTTTCACGAGCGACACCCCATGAAGCAACTCGTGTAGGCTTCACGACCCGTGAAGCCAAAAGCACCACGGCCCGTGAAGCTCTTCTGGACAGAATGTCCATTTACGGTTTTCAAGCCATCAAAGTGCAATTTCTTTGTAGAGATGGCTCTGATACCACTGTTGGAACTCGTGGTGGGCACAAACGCAGCGGAAGCAAACAAGAAAGTAGCATGCAAGACATAAAAGGAAAGCACACACAAAGCCCACAACTAGTTCCAATGGTGGAACACACTACAAAGCAAATTGCAACAAAAGAACAAGAAGAAGGAGTAGAAAGTACCTCCTTACCATGGCTGGAATTCGAGCTCTTCAAATGTGGGATGAACTTGAGGAAACAAAAGGCTTCCTCCTCCATTGCTAGTCCACACCAAGAAGAATTTGATCCCCAAATGCTAGTAAACCATCATGTAGACATCCATCACGATTCTACCTTCTGGAACAGCCTATGAAGCATCTCCTCTTGCACCATTGATCTTCATCATCACACTCAAGATCACCAACTTATTGTTAGAAGCATGAAATCTTTGGAGCCAACAGAGAGCTAGTATCAAGAGAGAGTTCTTTATGTGTTCTCATAGTCTCTATACCTCAATGACCAGCATCTAACCTCAAAAACCCGGCCATAAAGCATGGATATTGATTGGACCATCAAATGGTCCAATAAAACACAACTGTCACTGCAGCTACCCTCTTCACGACCCCTCACGGGCTCTCACGGGTCGTGAAGCCTAAGTGCGCCACGAGGGGACTTAGAACTCCACGAGCCGTGCCGCCAGGTCGAGACTCGTGAGGGCATCTCCTTCACGACCCCTCACGACCTCGTCACAGGTCGTAAAGCCCAAAGGCGTCACGACGCGTGGCGGCCGTCAAACAATCGTTAGGGCAGCCTGCTTCACGACCCATGGAGCAGCCTTCACGATCGTGAAGCCCCGAATCAAAACACTTTTGATTCTTTGACTTTCTCCATCCACATAAAGCTGTCGGGATCAATCCTTGGCGTGTGACCCAATAGGCTCGCGCTTCATTAGCAGTGATACCGGCATACGTGTGTTAGTGGGCAGATCTCCAACAGGAACGTGAGCTCCCACGTGCTTTGTATGAAGCAATACGTGGACCAGCTCGAGAGGTTGGGCTTTCCAATGGGGAAAGAGTTGGCTACGGATATTATCCTCCAATCTTTGCCTCAAGTATATGGTCCGTTCATTGTGAACTAACATATGCATAACATGGACAAGTCCTTGATGGAGTTGCACCGCATGTTGAAGACCGCCGAGTCTAACATGGCCAAGGCAAAGTCATCGACCTCCGCACCCGTCCTAGCCATCCATGAGGGTGGTGCTAAGAGGAAGCGGCCCTCTTCAAGCTCCAAGGGCAAAGGGAAGGGGAAGGCGAAGGTGGCAACACCCAAGCCCAAACCACTCCCGGTGCCGGAGCCGAAGGGGAAGGAACCCGCACCTATAGCCCCCTCACTGGAAGAGGCTACCTGCTTCTTCTGCGGGGAGAAGGGACACTGCCGGCGTAGTTGCCCCAAGTACATGGAGGAGCTCAAGAGGCTTCACGCCAAGGGACAAGGCGCCTCCGGTATGTATATGATTGAACTCCATAACACTTCTACTTCTAACGCTTTGGTCTTGGACACCGGGTGTGGTACTCACATAGTTAATAATGTGCAGGTACTAAGAAGAAGTAGGGACTTGGTTGATGGGGAGCTGGATCTCATAATGGGAAACAAGGCGGTTGTCCCGGTTGAGAAGATAGGGAGCGTGGACCTCGCCTTTCCATCCGGCTTATTTATTACTTTATTAAATGTATCTTATTCGCCCAGCGTGGCAAGAAACATTTTATCATTTTATGCACTTGTTGACGATGGATTTAATTTTAATTTCTCTAATGGAATTATTTCATGCTTTAAGAATGATTTATTTTATTTTAAAGCACATCCATGTCGTGGCATATATGAGACAAGCGTATGCTTGCAAAGTAATAGATCAATCATGAATGTTGGTTCTAAATCCAAATGTGATTTGGATAAGTTATCTTTATGGCATGGTCGTTTGGGCCACATAAACAAGAAACGCATCGCCAAGCTCCAAGCGGATGGGATCTTGGAATCATTTGACCATGGGTCGGATGATGTATGCGAATCTTGCTTGTTGGGAAAGATGACCAAAGCACCCTTCACCGGCGTTTGTGAGAGGGGCAAAGACTTGTTGGGTATCGTTCAAACGGATATGTGTGGTCCATTCAAGCATGTCACTAGAGATAACTCAAGGTACTTCGTAACCTTTACGGATGACTTTAGTAGGTATGGGTATGTCTACTTGGTGAGACAAAAGTCGGAAACCTTTGAGGTTTTCAAGACTTTCAAGAATGAAGTTGAGAACCAATTGGGTAAACGAATTAAGATGCTCAGATCGGATCGTGGTGGTGAGTATCTAAGTTCGGAATTCCGAGACTATCTAAAAGATTGTGGAATTGTTTCGCAATTGACACCTCCTAGGACACCACAATTAAATGGTGTCGCCGAAAGGAGGAACCGGACATTGTTGGATATGGTTCGGTGTATGATGAGTCATATGGATGTACCCATTAGCTTTTGGGGCTATGCGTTGGAAACGGCCGTTAGAATCCTTAACCTGATACCAACTAAGAAGGTCAAGAAGACACCTTTTGAGATGTGGCATGGAAAGGTTCCATCGTTTTCATATCTAAAGGTTTGGGGTTGTCCTGCCTACGTGAGACGTGAGGTTGAGAACAAATTGGAACCCCGAGCTGAGAGGTGTTTGTTCATTGGATATCCTGCCGGGTCTATTGGATATTTGTCTTACAAACCGTCCGAGAACAAGGTATTTGTTGCTCGGAGGGACGTCTTCCTTGAAAGGGAGATGCTATCCAAAGACGCTACTGGGGGAAAGGTAGATCTTGAAGAGATTCAAGAACCTTCCAATTACCAACCTAAAGTTGGCGCTAGTTCACAAGATGTTTCTCAGCACGGTGCTGCTGGAGAACCTGACACGGATCCTTTACCTCTTAGAAGATCCGGTAGGAGTCGCAACTAGCAAGAGAGATATGGGTTTCTCATGTCTGAGGGATGCGACCTAGTGGTGGATCATGATGAACCATCATCTTATCGGAACGTCGTGGTGGGCCCTGAGTCCGCTAGGTGGAAAGAGGCTATGGAGTCCGAGATGCAATCTATGTCGGATAACCAAGTCTGGGATTTGGTAGATCCGGTACCTGGGTGTAGACCCGTAGGGTGCAAATGGGTCTTTAAGAAAAAGACCGGCATAGATGGAGTGGTAGACACCTTCAAAGCCCGACTGGTGGCTAAGGGTTTCACGCAAACTCATGGTGTAGACTATGATGAAACCTTTTCCCCGGTGGCTATGTTGAAGTCTATCCGGATACTCATGGCAATTGCCGCATTTCATGATTATGAGATTTGGCAAATAGATGTAAAAACCGCGTTCCTTAATGGGACACTAAGCGAGGAGGTCTATATGACTCAACCCGAGGGTTTTGTACATGCGAAGCATCCGGATAAAGTCTGTAAGCTTAAGAAGTCCATTTATGGACTTAAGCAAGCATCGCGCAGCTGGAACCTATGCTTTGATGAGAAAGTCAAAGAGTTTGGCTTTTCAAAAAGCAAGGATGAGCCATGCGTATACGTCAGGGCTAGTGGGAACAGAGTTGTGTTCTTAGTCTTGTATGTCGATGACATACTCCTCATTGGGAACGATGTCCCGACCCTTCAAGGTGTAAAAACTTGGTTAGGGAATTGTTTTTCAATGAAGGATCTAGGAGATGAAAGTTATATTCTTGGGATCAAAATCTATAGAGATAGATCCAAGAGGCTTATTGGGCTTAGCCAAAGTACATATGTTGACAAAGTCCTAAAGCGGTTTAGGATGGAAGACTCCAAGAAGGGGTTCATTGCAATGTCACATGGTTTGGTATTGAGTAAGACTCAATCCCCTAGTTCCCCAGAGGAACGGGAAGTAATGAAGCGAGTGCCATATGCTTCGGCTGTGGGCTCGATCATGTACGCCATGCTATGTACGAGGCCTGATGTATCGTGTGCCTTGAGCATGACGAGTAGATATCAGTCCAACCCTGGCGAAGCTCATTGGACAGCGGTGAAGAGCATTCTCAAGTATCTTCGAAGGACTAAGGAGATGTTCTTGGTGTACGGAGGTGAGGAAGAGCTTAGAGTAAAGGGTTACTCTGATGCAAGCTTCCAAACCGATAGGGATGACTGCCGATCACAATCAGGGTTCGTGTTCCTATTAAACGGCGGTGCCATATCCTGGAGGACCTCCAAGCAAGACACCGTGGCCGATTCCACTACCGAGTCGGAATACATTGCGGCCAGTAAAGCTGCTAAGGAGGCCGTATGGATGAGGAAACTTCTGCTTGATCTGGGAGTGGTTCCAAGAATGAGCGACCCTGTTGAGATCTTACGTGACAACAAGGGTGCCGTTGCTTTGGCAAAGGAACCAAGGTCTCATCGACGCACGAGGCATATTCTGCGGAAATATCACTTTATCCGGGACGTGGTCGAAAATGGAGACATCATCATCAGCAAAGTACACACGGATAGTAATTTGGTGGACCTGTTCACTAAACCGTTGTCGCAAGATAAGCACGATGCCCACACACGTGCTATTGGGATTAGATTTGCTAGTGACTTGGTTTGAGTTGTATATTGGTTATTGTATTCGATGTATTTACAATGTTATTGGGAACATTAAGCAATATTGTATTTTTGAATGTATTGATTATTAAATGGAGATTTAATGATACGCGTGTAGCGAATACTTTCTTTAAATCATTATTGTGTTCCAACTTTGCATGTTTTATCACTTCCTTGAATGTTTTACATTCTAAATAGTCCACGATCGGTCATTCTTCATGGAAGGAAGTATGAACGAAGATCGAGGGAAATGATTGGTCATAGTGTTCAATGGGATTGAATACAAGGGACGCAATATTTCGCCTATACTTGAAAAGAGTTTCAAGTGATTGGACGACCCACACCTGATCTTACTTCAAGGTACATGTCAAGAGTAAATCAAGATTATAATATCTTTTATCCTTAGACCTGAGATGTATGTGTTTCACTATTTTAGTTTGCTTTATTCTGACTGCTTTCAAAAGTGGTCCGTAACTGGCTATTATAAAAGAAGTATTTGGGTAAATTATTGCCATTGTATTGGAGGCAATGTAGTCAAAGGAATTTGTTCCTCTGTAAAGAGATATATCCCTGGGCCCCTCGATGGTTGGGCGCTGACACCAAAAATGCATGGCCATGCTCGAGCTTGCAATGATTATTGATCAATTGCAACTCACCTTTTTGGTCACCACCAATCTTGATCGAGAAACATAATCGTAAACGATCGGAGAATGACTTTGTACCATGTCTCGTGTTCACTTGGATATCGCGAACAATAAGATAATTGATCACTTATCTATAGAACCATGTCAAACTCTTTTAGTTTAACTTGGTACTTGTCAAGGATGACCTACCCCGTGTTTAGTTGGGGGCAGGGATGCCTTGCTAGAGGCCGCTCCTTGTTTGTGGTGTCCATGGGTATGGTGTGTCATGTGCAAGTGGGAGTTTGTTGGAATATGCCCACCGACACACGTAGGTCGACATCATTGCCAATGAAGCGCGGGCCTATTGGGTCACACGCCAAGTTTCAATCTTGACAGCCTACTACAAGAGGAAAGAGTCAAAATGGTCAAATTCCAGTTGACCTAGGCTTCACGACCGTGAAGGATGCTCCACGGGTCGTGAAGCAGCTCGTGTCCACGAGTCCTGTCGTGGGCCGCATGGTTCGTGAAACCCTTGGGCTTCACGACCCTACACGGCCCGTGAAGGAGGTCGTGAAGGCACAACCCTCACGATTCTTGCACTATGCGGCACGACTCATGGAGGATTAATGGCCGGTCGTGGCGCATTTATCCTTCACGGCCCGTGAGAGCCCGTGAAGAAGTCGTGAAGGCAGAATTCTAAGTGACACTTGTATTTGGTTTGACCATTTTGTTGGTCCAATGATATAGTGCCACTTAGCTCCGACTCTGGGCTCATTGAACACAGAGAATGCTTATATTAGAGGTGTTCTTTGTTCATTCCACTCTCTTGGTCATTTGGTGCATTATACACATATTGTGAGTTCTTCCATAGAGAGAGAGAGAGAGAGAGAGCAAGATCAATTGAGGCAAGTGGTTAACAAGGCTGTTCCAGAAGTTCATCAAGTGTTGGTTCCTTCTTTGGTTTGCTAGTACAAAAAGATTGAAGACATCCTTGGTGTGGACTTGCATTATGGCTTGGAGCCTTTTGTTTCAAGCTTACATCCCAAGTTCCTTTTGTTCCAGAGAATTATCAAAGTCTTCAAGGCTATGATTCACTTCCCTTCTTCTCTTTGTGCTTGTTTTTGGTTGCATGCATGTTCTTGCAAGTTTTCACCACCATTGGGAAATCATGGGATCGTTTTTGAGTGTTTTGTTGCTTCCGTTGCGTGCTTGGATCCCCATGGATTCCCAACAACTAATGGCTATTGGTGGATCGGAGGAGCTTAGAGTCACCGGATATTCTAATGCTAGCTTCCAGACGACAAGGATGATTGCCGGTCTCAATCGGGATTTGTATTCTTGTTAAATGGTGGAGCAATAATAAGTTGGAGAAGTTCCAAGCAAGATACCGTGGCTGATTCAACCACGAAGTCAGAGTATATTGCTGTAAGCGAGGCTGCTAAGGAAGCTGTCTGGATGAAGAAATTCATTCAAGATTTTGGAGTTGTTCCTAGCATCGCTAACCCTATTGAGATCTTTTGTGACAATGAGGGTACAATAGCTCTAGCTAAGGAACCAAGAGCGCATCGATGTACGAGACACATTGCTCAAAAATATCATTTTATTCGTGATATTATCGAGAATGGAGACATTGTGGTCAGTAGAGTACCGACTGAGGGGAACTTGACAGATCCGCTCACTAAAACTTTGTCACAAGTTAAACATGATTCTCATGCTAAATCTATAGTTATTAGATTACTAGTGACTTATAATTATTTTAGTTGTATTTGTTATTGAGAACATTAATAATGTATTTCTTATTGTAATGATTATTAAATGGGGAATTAATATACGCATGATGCGATTACTTTATGAAATATTATTTTGTTCTATCTTTGCATGTTTAATACTTCCTTGAATAAATTTATTTATTCTAAACACTCCACGATCAGTCGTTCTTTATTGGAAGGAAGAAGTGAATTAAGATCGAGGCAAGTGGTTGGTAAAGTATTCATCTTGGATTGAATACATGTTTACGTAACACTAGCCTGTACTTAATGGTGATTAAGTAATTGGACGACCCGTACCTGAGTTTACTTCATGGATATGATCACAAGTAAATCAAAATGATAATATTATTTATCCTATTACTAGAGATGCATGCGTTTCTTGACTAATAATATGGACTTGCTTAGATTGCTTTCTAACGCAGTTCGTAACTGGCTGTTATAAAGGAAGTTTTCAGGCAAGAAATTGTTATTATGATAGGCCAATGTAGTCAAAGGTATTCGTTCCCCTTTAGAGAGATATCCTTTGGGCCTCTCGTTGAATAAGCTTATGACAATCAAAATGCGTGGACGTGCTCAAGTTGAATTGATAGTGAATAAATTATGCAACTTGTATTGTTAGTCATAGTTAGTCTAGATCGAGAAACATAATCGTGAACGTTTTGGGGTTTACCATGTTCCATGATCAGCATTCACATCGGATATCGTGAACAAAGGGATACGTAATCACTTATCTATAGGACCTTTCCTTTTGGTTATGTATTTGTTTTGGAAGACAAACCCTATGCTGACTTGGGGGCATAGATGCCTTGCTAGAGGCTGCTCTATGTCGGTGACGCCATTCATGAGTGTGTCATGTGCAAGAGGGAGTGTTGGATTATGCCCACTGACACACACGAGTTGGCTTCATGGATGATGAAGCGAGGGCCTATTGGGTCACACACCAAGTATTCTTGCATCACAGATGGTCAAATGCATGCGAAAACCAGAAACTGGTTCTGGTGGGCCTAGGCACGCCCGTTCCCTACGGGCAGGCATGAGCCTAAGTCGGGCGTGGCTTGTGGCTAGGTACGCACATGCCTCTTGGAGGCACGCCAGTGCCCAGTGGACAGGCAGGAGCTAATGTTAGGCGTGACTTGGGAGTGGCCTTTTGGGCTTGCACGCCCGTGCCTTGTGAGTCACGGCCGTGCCCTGTGCAGTAAGAACCTCTTTAATCAGCTTTCAAAGCTTATTATGATGGTGATTATGATTATAACTGTAGTAGCTGATCTTAGCTTAATGGTGGACGTTTTTGAGTTCAAATTTGAGCTCTATATAAGCCACAAGGAGCTTTGTTGTGGGGTCCCAAGAACATGATTTACTAGATTATACATATTGCACACTAAACTCTTTAAAAGCACTTCAAGAACTCAAGGCTTTGGGGTTCATTGTGTCAAGACATTTGGTGGTGTAGAGTTTGGCATATCTTACACTCTAGCAAGTGGGAATCGATAAGAGCTAGGTGTAGACTTCACTAGTGGTGTACAAGTTAGTACACATACCTTCCAAACTCCAAACTCAATTGCAAGAAGAAGATAGAATCTAGGGTATGATACTATTTCTTTATCTCTTTATTTTGTTTCTTTGTCATGTCTAGAGTTTTGGTTCATTTGATGGGTGTTGTATGGTCAAAATTGAAAACTATTTTTCTACCCGTTTTGCTTCCGCTGTGTTTTTGGACCACGAAAACCTAACACATAACAACTCTTGGTCTTAATAGCCATCAATACCCCATTAATCTAGTGTTAAAAGCCTAGTTAAATAAGTTGTTACAACGTTGGGCACGGCCATGCTCCATGACGCATGCCCGTGGCAGCCTAACCGGGTACACCCAAGTCTCGCCCTACTTAGACAAGTGCCTTATTACTAGGCACATCCGTACCTCCATTAGGGACACCCGTGCCTGCCCCAAATGGCACGCCCTATATACGCAGGTCTTAGGCCCGTACCCGGCTGATAGGTATGCCCATACCTTCATAAGGCACGGCCGTTCCCCGCCCACCAAAACCATGTTTTGGCGTTTTTCTCTCTCTCGTTCAAAGGTGTTTTCAGAATGAATTCTTGGCGTGTGACCTAATAGGCTTTTGTCTCATCAGCAATGGCACCAACTCGTGTGTGTTAGTGGGCATATTCCAACAGAAACGTGAAATAGGAAGGCATGTCGAAAGATGTTTGACTTTTCTTCAAGTTAGAGCATAACACCAGAAACCACATGGGAAGTTGCAGCTACTCAACATTCCAGTATGGAAGTGGGAACATGTTGTTGGGAAAAATATGCTTATAAATATATCCTCTTTTGTTGACACAAAAATATACAACTTGTTTATATAATTGTACGTATTAACATTAACATATGTGCACATATACACATATATATATTCAATCAAATATATTCTCATCTATAATCTACAAAACAAGCTTCATCAAATGGCCAAGCTCCAATCGTCAAGATCCGAGTTCAAGTAGAAGCCGATGTTGAAGCCTCCTACAAATAAACGTTCAAAGTTTATGAGCTTACAAAATAAATAATTAAATGAGTTTAAGTTTTTATAAAATAATTTTTATAAAAACTTTTATAAAAATTGAGAAACTTTTTATAAAATCACAAGCTTGGTAGTCAAAGCAAATGAATTCCTATTTTGGCAAATACTAAACATAATCTTCTATTGAAATAAGCCAAAACCATATTTAGCAAAAGGAATCTCTCAAAGAGGTAAACTTCCAACATGCTTTGTGCATTTGGTTTCTAAACTACCATTTTTATGATTAAATTCAAACTTAAGAAGTATGGCACTAACCCAACTTTTCTAAAGTTTCTTTTCAGTGCATTTTTATGGTAAAAATGGGTTATGTGTGGTTTTGGTAAAAGGCCAACGTCTATATTGACAAGTCTCAAAAAGTTCCAGCAGGCCGACGGTCGATGCCACGGTCGACCGTGGATCGACCGTGGACAGTCTGGACACTTTTTGAGCTTGCATCTTTTTCCTTATTTAAGGCAACTCAAGTCTTGTGTTTTATTAACCTCTTGAAATCTGAAAAACACAGAACATATACAAAAACTTGTGAGCTCATATTCTTGATACAAATTCAACATCTCAAGATCAAGAATGAAGCAAGAGTGAAAGCCTTCAAAGTTCAAACACTACATTACCTTCTTGTATATTTGTAATTGTGTGAGGATCATCTCTAGCCTTAGAATTAGAGAGAAGTGAGGATCATCTCTACCCTTAGAATTAAAGAGAAGTGAGGATCATCTCTAGCCTTAGAATTAGAGAGAAGTGAGGATCATCTCTAGCCTTAGAATTAGAGAGAAGTTGTAAAAGGTTTATCTCTACCTTCAAAGAGAGAAGTTAGTGGAGCAACTCTTGGTGGGTGAGGCCAAGGAGTGGATGTAGAGCAAGGTTGTTAACCCTTGCTTGAACCACTATAAATCATTGTGTCCAAACTACTTCATTGGTGATATCTTTCTTCCTTAAACTCTTTAATTACTTGCAAATATTGTTAAAAACTTCAAAAAGTGGGTATATAACCTATTCACCCCCCTCTAGGTTCCAACAATTGGTATCAGAGCAAGTTGCTCTAGATAATTTTTGAAAAGTTGTTTAAATCTTCCAAAAATATTTTTCAAAAATTTTTTGAGTTGATAAAATGGGACAAAATTATATAGAGGGGAATTCTATGGTTAGACCTCCACTTCTTGAAGAAGAAGACTTTTGCTATTGGAAGCAAAGATTCATGACCTATGTAAAAGCCAAAGATATTGACCTTTGGGAGATTATTGAAGAAGGAGATCATGTTCCAAAAACCTTTGACTCCAAACAAAATGCTTATGTTCCAACCCCTAAAGAAAAATGGGATCAAGAAGACAAGAAAATGATTTCAAAAAATTTTCTAGCAAAACTTTTTCTATATAATGCTTTACCTAGAAAAGAGTTTGAAAGAGTTTTCATGTGTGAAAGTGCAAATGATATTTGGAAATCTCTTGTCATCACACCTCAAGGAAATGCCCAAGTTCTAGATAACAAAATCGAATTACTTGTGCAACAATATGAACAATTTCAAATATTTGATGATATGAAAATTGATGATGCTTTTGCAATGTTTAATACTATTGTTACTAGTCTCAAGGCACTTGGGACTATTTACTCTAACAAAAATATTGTAAGAAAGTTTCTTAGGGCTCTTTCACCAAAATGGAGAGCAAAGGTGACGGCTATTGAGGAGTCAAAGGACTTGAACATACTACAAATGGATGAGCTAATAAGAAATCTCAAGGTGTATGAAGTAATCATGCAAAAAGATGATGAGATTGCCAAGCTAAAGAAAGAAAAGAGCAAATCCATTGCACTTAAAGCTAAACATGTCAAAGAATCCTCAAGTGATGAAGAAGAGGAAAGAAAAGAAGAAAAATGTCTCATGGCTTTTGAGACAAGTGAGGTACATTCTGATTCTAGCTACTATAGAGAGAATGATGACCATCAATATGATCAATTATGTGATTTTAGCTCAAAAATACTTGCTAAAAATGAGGAGTTAAAAAATGATAACAAGAGTTTGAAAAAGGAAAATGTCAAGTTAAGAAATGAAAATGATTACTTGAACTTGAAAATAAAAGATCTAGAAAGTAAAATTGCTTCTCATATATCTCCAAGCTTGAAAGACTTAGAAAATAAGCTAAAGACAAAGTTTGACACACCCACCTTGTCAAAATTTAAAGATAGTTCAAGCAAGTTAGATGAGATGTTAAATATTCAAAAATCATCAAAAGATAAGGGTGGTCTTGGGTTCTCAAGTTACTCAAACAACATGCCAACTAGTCACTTAACACCTATCAAATTTGTGAAAGAAAAAGAGGAAGAAAAAATCCAGGAGCCTCACGGTCGACCCACGGTATCGACCGTGCATCGACCGTCGGCTCACTGGAATTTTCCAAAAGTTCAAAATTGCAACATTATTTCTAGTTCTTCCACTTATATGACAAAGGTTGCAAGTAATGAATTAATGAGAAAGTTTTATACTCCAACTACAAGGCATGGACTTGGATTCAAGAAACCTAAATCAAATACAATTCAAAAATCAAGACATTCTCATAAATCTATTAACTCTATGAACACATGGTATCATAAAGGGTTCAAGATTACACAAAGGTGGATTAGAGTAGGAGTTTTTGATACTAACCATCCTGGACCCATGGAACATTGGGTACCAAAAGCTTGAATGAAAATTACACAAATGTAGGGGTGCAACAAAAATGAGATTATGTCTCATTAATGGATTCTTGATAATAGTTGCTCAAAACACATGATCGGTAATTGAGAACTCTTCACTTCATACATGGAGTATGATGGAGGACAGTTGGTGTTTGGAAGCAACCTAAGAAGAAAGGTAGTTGGTAAAGGTATCATTCTTCATACCAAATCCTCAAATTTTGAGCATGATAGTAGCTTATAAGATTTGAATGTTAGATTCTCTAAACATGAAAGTTTGATATGCAAAAGATGTTAGGAGAAATGGACATGATACATGTAGACTTGGTGATAATCCTAACACAAGTATGTCTTGCATCTATAATTGATAATTCAACATTTTGACATAAAAGACTAGGACATGATAACATGAGATTGTTACAAAAATGACTAGTAATAAGCTTGTTAAAGACTTCCCAAATGTAAAATTTGATAATCATCTTTGTGTGATGAGTTTTAAAATCTTATACATGATGAAATTGAAATGAGAATGATGGATGAGTTGAATTACTTTCTTGGTCTTCAAATATGAAAATGGTACATTCAAATTAGGCATCATTTCCTACGTGACAATATGCAAAAAGGAAATATAAATTTAGAAAAGGTTGCTTCATGTGAAAATATTACCGACATATTCACTAAACCACTAAAAATTGAAATGTTTAATACATTACGACTTGGTTTAGGAATGATGGAACATCTACCCTAAAAACAACACCTAAACAGCATTAAAATGGTAAAAATATGGATTCCAAATGCACCACGGTCGACTCACGGTCGATACCGTGGATCGACCGTAGGGGTACTGCAGAAACACCAAAACAGACTTAAAAAGGGCGCGGTTGATATCACGGTCGACCGTGTATCGACCGTAGGGTACCTGACGATTTTTAACCCTATTTTACTCTCTCTTTCTTACACTTTCTCTTCCCCACACAAACCCTAGCCGCCATTAACAACTAAGAGCTTAAAAATTACCTCAAAAATCAAAGTTTTTACTACGGTTGAAGCGGTAATCGAAGGCACGGTTGGATTCACGGTTGATCCACGGTTGAAGACTCATCCTCTCTTGCTTTTCCCTTCTTCACGAATTTCTTGTTCAAGGTATAAGTTTATCTCTTCTTCCTTTTTCTTAGGGCTCTCTCTTTGCACCAAAGAATCATGTGGATCTTAGGATTAGGTTGATTTTTGGAAAAGAAAATATGTTAGGTTTGTTGAGTAGTAAATGATATATGAAAATGATGGGTTCAGTTTTAAATATAGATAATGTCTAAGTTATTACTATAAGATTCAATTAGTGTATGCATATCATGTCAAAAAGGGACAAAAATGAAATCTTGAAAAAAAGTCCACTGCCGGTCGAACCACGGTCGACCGTACTTCGACCGCAGCTTATCACCAAAAATCCAGACCAACGACGGTCGATCCGCGGTCGATACCGTGCATCGACCGTAAGCCCACTAGAAATTTTTTGAACTTTTAAATTTTTATGTTTTGACTTTTAATGTCTAAAGTCAATGCAGTTTTGCTTAATCTACATCAACTAACCTTAGTAACCACATGATTCATAAAATTTTCAAAATCTTCTCAAATTTAGGCACACACTAGTCATAATACTATATATTTGTAGTTAATCATATAATTATTGTCTCTATAGATAATCATGCCACGTGTTCGCACATCGGCTTCAAGAAAACCTGACAACCCTACCCCTCGTCAATCCGCCAATGCTCTAAAGAAACGGGCCATAAACGAGGGTCATGTAGTTGCGGTCAATCAACTTGACCAATATAGGACCCAAGCCACCTTTGAGGCTATTGGGTGGACTATTTTCCTTTCTCTCTCAAATGTCATTTATAAAAATCGTCTCTATGAATTTTATGCCTCCTTCTTCTATAATGAGGATGATGAAATAATCACCTTCAACATTGAAGGTAAGGACTTTACCTTCACTCTTGTCCAACTAGGTAGGATTCTACACATCCCATCCTCCGGCCTCAAATACTATCATACCGGTCATAGCCTCACAAACCTTCCACCCGCCTTCACCATTCCTGAAATCATTGGGTCAATTTGCAAACCAAATGTTCCCCACACCACAACCAATCTTTTCAGAAGAGATCTTCTTCCCGAATGTGCCGTTTGGAACAAAATCATTGATTCCAATATCTTTCCCAAATCTGGGAATCATTCTGAAATAAGTGCTATTCAAGCTGTTCTTCTTTATGCTCTCAAAACGGGGACCGAGATCAACCTCACGCACATTCTTGCTAAACGCATGAGTGGTCTCGTGACAAGTCGTAGGGATCTTCCCTATGATCGTCTTCTATCTCTTCTTTTTACGAATCTACCGGATGTTTCTCGCATTGTCTCAACTCCAGGATCCTCCATGCCCATCGACCTTGCGACACTTCGCAAGATGTCTTCCCATAAAGGGAAGAAGCGAGCTCATTCATCATCCTCCAGAGATACGGAAGCCGAAATTGACGCATTCACCTTAGGTGAAGAGGAGGAGGGTGAAGAGGAGGGTTCGATTCCTCCGGATCACGGCATGGTTGAAGGCTCTACTGACGAACGAATTGCTGCACTCAATCGCAACATCAACGAGTTGCGGAATGAAACCCGATCTCTACGGAAGGAAGTCAAAGGGGTAAAAGGGATGCTGCGGTCAATCATGAATGCACTTAGGTGCAATGCCGGGACACACGGGGGTGAACCATCTTGATTTTCTATGGTTGAATGGATTGTAAAAAAAAAACAATTATTTTTATTTTTATTTTCTTAACCGGACATTAACTATTGCAACAATCGGTATTTTCTATATTTTATGATTGCTTGTTGCCTTAATCTACTAGATTGCTATTTCTTTACTACATCTTGCTATGGACATCTTACATTATGCTATTTGCTATTTGGGTTGTGATAATTGCATGATTAGAATATTGTTCATACTCACATTTCCTTGGCAAGTTTTTGGTAGTCTTTCCATTTACCTCAAGAAGTGGAGTTCTCACATCAAGGGGGAGCTTATGTCAAGGGGGAGTCTCCTTTTTAATAAAGACAAAAAAGGGGGAGAAGATAAAAGAATATAGAAGATAGTAATATATAGAAGATAGTAGAATATATACATATATATGTATATATGCACATGTTAACATGTTAAAGTTATATATACAATTCTTATACAAGTTATAAATTTTTGTCTTCAACAAAAAGGGGGAGATTGTTGGGAAAAATATGCTTATAAATATATCCTCTTTTGTTGACACAAAAATATACAACTTGTTTATATAATTGTACGTATTAACATTAACATATGTGCACATATACACATATATATATTCAATCAAATATATTCTCATCCATAATCTACAAAACAAGCTTCATCAAATGGCCAAGCTCCAATCGTCAAGATCCGAGTTCAAGTAGAAGCTGATGTTGAAGCCTCCTACAAATAAACGTTCAAAGTTTATGAGCTTACAAAATAAATAATTAAATGAGTTTAAGTTTTTATAAAATAATTTTTATAAAAACTTTTATAAAAATTGAGAAACTTTTTATAAAATCACAAGCTTGGTAGTCAAAGCAAATGAATTCCTATTTTGGGAAATACTAAACATAATCTTCTATTGAAATAAGCCAAAACCATATTTAGCAAAAGGAATCTCTCAAAGAGGTAAACTTCCAACATGCTTTGTGCATTTGGTTTCTAAACTACCATTTTTATGATTAAATTCAAACTTCAGAAGTATGGCACTAACCCAACTTTTCTAAAGTTTCTTTTTAGTGCATTTTTATGGTAAAAATGGGTTATGTGTGGTTTTGGTAAAAGGCCAACGTCTATATTGACAAGTCTCAAAAAGTTCCAGCAGGCCGACGGTCGACCGTGGATCGACCGTGGACAGTCTGGACACTTTTTGAGCTTGCATCTTTTTCCTTATTTAAGACAACTCAAGTCTTGTGTTTTATTAACCTCTTGAAATCTGAAAAACACAGAACATATACAAAAACTTGTGAGCTCATATTCTTGATACAAATTCAACATCTCAAGATCAAGAATGAAGCAAGAGTGAAAGCCTTCAAAGTTCAAACACTACATTACGTAATTGTGTGAGGATCATCTCTAGCCTTAGAATTAGAGAGAAGTGAGGATCATCTCTAGCCTTAGAATTAGAGACAAGTGAGGATCATCTCTAGCCTTAGAATTAGAGACAAGTGAGGATCATCTCTAGCCTTAGAATTAGAGAGAAGTTGTAAAAGGTTTATCTCTACCTTCAAAGAGAGAAGTTAGTGGAGCAACTCTTGGTGGGTGAGGCCAAGGAGTGGATGTAGAGCAAGGTTGTTAACCCCTGCTTGAACCACTATAAATCATTGTGTCCAAACTACTTCATTGGTGATATCTTTCTTCCTTAAACTCTTTAATTACTTGCAAATATTGTTAAAAACTTCAAAAAGTGGGCATATAACCTATTCACCCCCCCTCTAGGTTCCAACACATGTTACAATGGATTTGATCACCAAGTTACCTATAAGACCTCGGGGGTTTGATGCCATCTGGGTAGTAGTTGATCGACTCATGAAGAGTGCTCACTTTATTCCGATAAAGGAAGCGCGTACTTCTGAAAGAATGGAAGACGTGTATATGAAAGAAATTATTCCAATACAGGAAGCGCATACTTCGGATAGAGATACTCAATTTACCTCTAGGTTTTGGAGTAAATTTCAAGAAGATATGGGGACTAAGTTTCATCTTATTACAGGCTTCCACCATCAGACGGATAGGCAGAGTGAGAGAACTATACAGATCTTGGAGGATATGCTTAAAGCCTGTATCATTGACTTTAGTGGCAGTTGGGATACGTATTTTCCATTAGCAGAGTTCTCGTATAACAATAGTTACCATTCGAGTATTGGTATGCCACCGTACAAAATGTTGTATGGTAGAATGTGTAGAACTTTGTTTTGTTAGGGTGAAGTCGGTCAGAAAGATGTACAACAGACGACCGAGGGTATACAATAGATGTGGGAACGACTAAAAGCAGCTTAGTATAGATAGAAAAGTTATGCAGACATGAGGATATCACCATTAGAGTTTCAAGTTTGGGACTACGTGTAGTTAAAAGTATAACCATGGAAGCTAGGGCCTCGGTTATTTGGTCCTTTCAAGATTTTTGCAATGGTGGGGAAAGTAGTCTACGGACTAGAACTTCCAGAAGAGATATCTCATATTCACAACACTTTTCACGTGGACCAAACAAAAGGTCCAATAAAATCAAAGTGCCACTTTGACTTCCGCTTTCACGAGCTCTCACGGGCCGTGAAGCCCTCGTGAAGGCATCGCCCTCATGACTGCCTTTTTGGGTTGTGAAGCCTCATGGAGGGTTTCTCATCACGACTACTTCATGACACCTGAAGGTCGGCACAAACCCTAATTTCATATTCTCTCATGTTTGCCTTGTGCTGTGAGAATCTACCCTTGACGTGGGACCGAATAGGCCCGTACCTCATTAGCAACTAGTGCGCATGTATCAGTGTGCATACTCCAACAAACTCCCACTTGCACATGATACAGCGTCACTAACACCACAGCAAGCAGTGGCTCTAGCAAAGCATCCTTGCCTCCAAGTCAGTACGAGTTATGTCATCCTCGACAAATCCTATTATCCATGAAAGGTTAATAGGTCTATAGATAAATGATCATAGAAACTTTGTTCGTGACATCCATGTAAACACAAGACATGGATAAATGACAATCTTCAGATCATTCATGATAGAGTGTCTCGATTCTAGATTTGTGGTAACCAAAATAACAAGTTGCAAATGATCTATTATCATAGCATCTTGAGTATGGCCATGCATATTTGGTGTCAGCTCCCAATCATCGAGGTGCCTAGGGATATATCTCTAAATAGAGGAACAAATCCTTTTGACTACATAGTCCTGCCACATGATTCATACTTTATTTGAAAACTCCTTTTATAGCAGCAACTTACAAACCACGTTTGGAAGCAATAAAAATAAAGCAGACACATGCTTTAGATTCATATGTATATACAGTCTAAGGATGAAATGATATTATCATCCTGAGTCACTTGTGACCGTAATCCTTGAAGTGAACTCAGGTGTTGGTCTTCTGGTCACTTGAAACACGTTTCAAGCACAGGTTAGTCTTGCGTCACATGCATTCAATCCTTATTTAATGCATGACCAAACCCTAACCTCAGTCTTTGTTCAAACTTCCTTCCCTTGAAGAATGACTGACTGTGAAAATCTAGAATGCATAAACACTTAGGAAAGTGGTTAAACATGCTAAGATGGAATATAGTAAAGGCTAATGAAATTAACCGTATCTTGAGTATATACAGTCCCTACTATATATCGAAAACAATCAAAAGTATTGCTTGAAGTTCCCAAAGTTAACATAAATAAAAAAAAACCTGAAAACAATATTAAAGCCAAGTCACTTGTATAAGAAATGCAAGTTGACCTAGTAATCATCACTAGTCTATGACAATGGCTCAATTAGTAAATTTGTAACGCAACATCCACTTGTATCCTTGTTATCCTCACAATTCACCATTGACGAAAATACTATTCAAAGTATCCGTCAAAGAGATCATATAACAAAGTGCTAGAGTAATCACATCCTCATTGTTACAAGAGTTCACAATAGGGTCAATGATACTTGAGAACTTATTCTAACCAATAATCAACACCATAAATTAGGGTCATAAACTTCGATCAAGATCAATATTTATCATTATCGAAACCATCGTTATAGAAAATACTTACTCATTGTCTTATTTCTTGTCGTTATCATCAATAACATATCTAAGTATTTCCTGAACTTCAAAATTTCCAATTTTGTATCTCCAAAGTATTATAATGAAGCAATAATTTCTTAATTTAGGTTAATAGACAACCTATTATTGGGACATTATCATGAATAGACGTACACTTTTCTAGGAATACAACAAAGCTCCCACTAGCCCGGACGTTTGTGATAGTCTCATCTATGTTTCTAGAAAACTCATCATTTTGATTTTCTCATAAAAGCAAAGATCTTACATTTAAGATGATAGAAAAAGTCCAAAATGTACCTATTCATCATGCTTGTAGACTTAACTTGAATACTACAAATATGTAAGACCCTCGGAGAGTGTAGTAAGTGTTGGGTATTGGTGGCATCAAGAAATGCAACGGAAGCTAAAAATGGGTAAAACAATTTTTCTAAAAAATGCCCACCACTACACACACCCAATGGGCCAAACTCTAGACATGCACAATGCAACTAAAAGAAAGGAACAATTATAGAAGTTATACCAAACAAGATATCTTATCTCCTTGTTTTTAGAGATGTTGGATATGAGAACACAAAAGAGCGTCCCTCTACAAGTATCCACACCGAGCTCGTTTAATCCCCACTTGCTAGAGTGCTTATATGCCAACAAGAACACCAACAAGATCATGCACCAACTTAAAGACCACTTTGAATCAAAATGTCTTCCAAGTGTGTATTGAGAGACAGAGAGAAGAAGATCATAAGTTAACCAAAATATCAATAACTAACATACTAGCACTTAGGACTAGTCTTATGACCCACTAGAGACCAAAAAACCATTCCTCAAATGCTAGTATCAATAGCCATAAAAGCCCCATTGAAACTAGCCTTAAAAGACCATTTAAAGTGGCGGTTACAGCGTCAGGCACGACCATGCCTCACACGGCACACTCGTGCCAGCCCAACTAGGCACCCACAAGTCACGCCTGACTTGAGCTAATTCCTCTGCACTAGGCACGGACGTACCTCCATTAGGTACACCCGTGTCGGCCCCAAAAGGTATGCCCAAGTCACGCCAGACTTACGCTCGTAGCCGGACAATGGGCACGTCCGTACCTCCATTAAGCATGGTCATGCCCGGCACACCAAAACCATCTTTTGGCATTTTTCTCTCTTTCGTTCAAAGGTGTTTATGGATTAAGTACTTAGCGTGTGATGGAATAGGCCTATGCCTCATCCGTAATGGTACCAACTCGTGTGTCTCAGTGAGCATATTCCAACATACTCCCACTTGCACATGACACACCCATGAAAGGAAGCACCGACATGGAGCAGCCTCTAACAAGGCATTTATGCCCCCAAGATAGCATAGGGTATGTCATTCATGACAAGTACCAACCTGTAAAGAATGGTCCTATAGATAAGTGATCATTCATTATTTTGTTTGCAATCCGCAGCGAATGTGAGACATGGAATATCGTCAACCTCTAGATCATCCACGACCATGTTTCTTGATCGAGACTGATGGTGACCAACAAAACAAGTTGCAAATTTATCCATTATCAATTCAACTCGTCAACGGCCATGCATTTTGACGCCAGCGCTAAGTCAACAAGGGGCCCATGGACATCTCTCTAAGAAGAGGAACAAATTTTTTTGACTACATTGTCCCATCGTAGTAGCATAATCTGTTGGAATATGCCCACTGACAAACACAAGTTGGTATCACTGCCGATGAGGCATAGGCCTATTGGGTCATTGATTCCGGCAACACCTTTGAACGAGAGAGAGAGAAAAACGCCAAAAATTGGTTTAGGTGCGGTCGGGCATGGCCGTGCCTTGTGAAGGTACGGGTGTGCCCCTCGGCCAGGTACGGCCTATGGCTGGCGTGCCTAGGGTGTACCTTTTAGGGCCGGCATGGGCGTACCTTGTAGAGGAATGGCTGTGCCTAGTGCTTAGGCATGAGCCCAAGATGAGCGTGACTTGGGTGTGCCCGTCGCAAGGCACGCCCGTGACTCACACAGTAACAACCAATTTAATTAGACTTTAAGTCTAGATTGAATATGGTATTTAGTACACTCAATTCTAACTTTATGAGTACATTTTTGGCTGGATTTTTGTGGCATGAGAACTACTTTGGCTTGTTGAATTTACTCCACACTTGTGTGTGTAATTCGTTCAAGCAAATCAACGGGGATAACTACATGTACTTGGTTACCTTTACCGGTAGTGGTAGTAGGGATGGGTATGTTTGAAACCTTTGGGGTGTTCAATAATTACCATAGCGAGGTTTGTGGGCTAAAGGTTAAGTTGCTTAAATCTTGTAAAGATGTTGAGTATCTTAATTTGTGAATTTTGTAACCATCATAAGAATTATGAGATTTATCTCATAATTTATTTATCCTAGGACACATTGGCATATGGGGTCGCGTAGAGGAGGAACCGAACATTCTTGGATATGTTCAGGTCTTGATGGATTGCAAATTCATACCCAAAGTGTTGGGATGCTTAAATGTGGCATGGAATGTTCTATATATAAAATCAACAAAGATGGTTTAGTACGCATCTTAGGAGATAAGACTAGAAAGAGTATATTTTCTTGTCTGTCTCAAAGCCTAGATTGTCCAACCTACGTGTAGACGAGAGGTGGGAGAATTCGGGGACTAGAGATGCTACTCCATTAAGCATTGTGCTGAGTCCATGAGATATTTGTTTCACAAACTTTTGAGGACAAGTTTTTGTCACTCAATAGCAAGTAGAAACTGATAGGATCGCAACCAGGGAACCGACCAACGATATTGTCCGCTTCAGGTTGCCCCTTACGGCTTTAAAATGCGTCATTTGGTAAGAGTAAGATTCCCCCTCCTTAGAAGGAGGAAGAATCCCCCTTGCCTCACCGATGTGGGATGCTCCTGCATTGCTACAGGAGTGGTTGTTTAAGAGTCGCGGATTTACCCGGCTCGAGGGAACGATGAGCCCCATAAACCTAACATCCCCCCTACATTGGTGCGGCCCCTGGCTTTGATACCAATTCTTGGAAATCTGAAACTCAAAACAGTGCAAATCCGGTACTTAAAATCTGATACTCAAATCCGAGTTATAAAATCCGAATGCAACCAATCCTTGTAATCCGATAGTAGCTTATATCAAACAAACTCCAAATCCGCAACTCAATCCTTTGTAAACCCAAAATCCGCAACACCAATCCGAATGTCCAAATCCAACACTTAGAAACGTATCGGAATCCGATAGAAATCTTCGGATTTTGTAAAATCCGATTGTTCTTGAGCGTAAATCCAATAGTTCCTGCAACAGTACAAACCGCCAACTTCTAAACTTCAAATTCCTTCAAATTTTGATCAAAATTCGTGAATTTCTTCTTTCACAAGGATCGTAGACAAGCGAATTACAGTTTACAATCAACTTTACAGCTAAAATCAACCTCTAAAATCCATTTTCGATCAAATTTGTATCAAAACCGAAAAATACAAAAACTTCAATTCAATACAAACTGTTGTACTAATCAATCGCGGACTTACACAGACTTACTCCAATGTTGATTGCAAGTCTAATAGGCTACTAATCCTCCATTTTCAGTCTCGATTCGATAGAAATCAGAATTTGCCAAAAGTCGACCAAAATACCTTCAAATTCGACAAATTGCTTCGAATTGTTGTCGTTTTCTCTCGAATTCTTTAATCAAGATCCTTATCTTAGCAAAGATTAGGCTCAGATACCAATTTTTAGGATCGCAACCAGGGAACCGACCAACTATATTGTCCGCTTTGGGTTGCCCCTCACGGCTTTAAAACGGGTCATTTGGTAGGAGTAAGATTCCCCCTTGCCTCACCGATGTGGGTTGCTCCTGCATTGCTACAGGAGTGGTGGTTTAAGAGTCGCAGATTCATCGGATTTTAGGTCTCGGATTTGATTAATCAAGGATTTTCAAAACCAATCGAATTTGAATCAACCGGTTTTGAATCAATTCTCTCGTATTTCAAAACATCAACAATCGGAATTTAAATTATCGGAATTTGAATTAACCGGATTTCTAACTCGGATTTCAAATACTCGGATTTTCAACTCGGATTGTCAAACAATTGGATTTCCAATTGTTTCGGATTTCAAATCATCGGATTTGAAGAATCGGATTTGAACTTTCGGATTTCAGAGAGTGAGTATTGGATTTGTGTTGAAACAAGGATTCTTCAATCAAATATCTTACAGAGAAAAGATCCTAAAGCATGAATGAGTACATATAGTGAAACCCTTTCATTCGAGTAAGCCACGAAGTCACCTGTATTGTACAGAGGAGAGTACCATGTATGGAAAGGTTGTTTCATGGATTTTATTGACAACAATGAGCAATACGGTGAGGAGATGAAGAAAATTATACTGGAAGGTAATGGTATCTCCAGGATTGATCAAGAAGCAAACCCTCATCATAATCCACCCTTGGATGAAATCCACCGGGAAAAGCTTCCATTTGAGTATACAGCAGAAGAAAAACATAGAGCCACAACAGATCGTAAAGCAAAATACTATCTAAAACATGGACTTTCTTCAGAATTTTACATTAAAGAGCCAGATGGAAGGCACTGAATCTGGGGTCTGGATCAAAGAGACTACATTAGTTAACTCCCTTGATCATTTCAAGGCTAGAGATGGGGAAGCGCTTATTGAAACTTACAGTCGCTACTGTAAATTGCTTAATGACCTTAGAAACTAGAAGCTTGATGATTACTCTAATCTCACGAAGAATACAAGGTTTCTAAACTCTCTAGGGACTGAATGGAGATCCCAAGTGGCTATCTACAGAAAGATGAACCAAAAGAATCTCAACAAAGTTACTCACCATATGATTTTTGAGGAACTAAATCAATATCAGGATGATGTTGGTTTGGGGACACAAAAAGACACTGTAGATCCACTGGCCCTGGTAGTTAATGAGAAAAGGGTAAAGTGCTCAACAAAATCTATCAAGATGAAATAAGTTAAAGAGACAGAATCTTCAGATTCGGAGGAAGAGAGTGTGGTTGATAATGAGAAAATAATGGAGGCTATGTCCTATTTAACTAACATGACGCAAAACAAGTTTCTGAAGAACAAAATGAACAACAGACAAAGGTTCACTTCTGGTTCTAGAAGGAGAGATTACCAATTCCAAAAGAAGGATGGTCAGAGATTGGAAAGGAGGTATGAAAGGAAAGTAGAAACAGCCCAGGAATGCAAATGATACAACTGTGGTGGAACTGGGCATTTTATTAAAGATTGCAAAAAGCCCAAGGTTAAGGACTCTGAATACTATAAGACAAAACTCAACCTCATCAAGCACAGAAACAGTGGGAGAGCATTACTTGCTGAAGAGGATCAATTCTTATCTGACACTGACAACGGTGATGAAGATCCCAATGTCCACGCCTAGTTTGTTTTAATGGTTGAGGTAGAGGAGTGTGAGTTTGAGGAAACCGATGGGGAAAACGAAGATGAAATAGTGGGAAATGACTATGGATTTATGGCTAGATTTGATGAGTCATACATGGAGAGTGAGTATGAAGAAGAAGAAGAGATTGAAGCTGAGGTAGCTACTGAAGGCGCCAAACCATCTGTTGCTAAGAATGAAGATAAGGTATTGATGACTCTGAATTTCCTACTGAGTATATACTAACTTTTATGCAACAGGTGGAGATCTTAACTTCACAGAATCAATCACTCACGAACAAGAACGAGAAGCTGCATGAAAAGAATTTAAGTCTAAAAATGGAGCAAGCAACAAAAAGTGAAGTCGAACTAACAAATCAATCTTCAAAATTAGTACAACTTCAACAAGAAAGAACCGACAAAGAAAATGCACTCAACAAGTTACAAAAAGAAACAGAGTTAAAAGTGCATGACTTAAATGCTGCAAAATTGTCTACAGAGATAAATCTTAATTTAATAATGAGAGAGAAAAAGAACCTCGACGAAAAAGTTCAACATCTTGAGGAAAGAGTTAAAAAGCAAGTCACTACTCGTCACAGTATCTTTAAAAACCTTGAACCAAATGTGAAGAATAGATATAAAGGTTTAGGGTATGATGAAAACAACTTTTTCTCAAGGATTAATTGCACACAACTGTACCAATTAGAAAGAATGAATCCGGGTTGGACTTCCAAGATGATCTTTGTGGGAGAGGAAGAAATCAAACACGAAGAAGAACTCAAAAGAAAAACAACAAAGAAAATGAAAAACTCAATTAATTATGAAGAACTGAACGCGTCATACGCGGATGTTGAAAAGAGTAGTGGTTGTTCTTTAGATGAATGCTTCATTCCTATCCCACCTGAGGTGAAGAAAGTTGTTGAAGAAGGAAACAATGGAACTGCAAGAGTTTATATTCCACATATGGATCTGCAAAGAAGGCAGGAATTGCTTGAGGTAGCATGCATCAATCAGAAAATTCAATTTGAAGTGGAAAATTGTGTACTAAAATAAACAATCTTCAATCTTAACAAGAAGTTAAAGTCCGCTGCATCTGAAATTAAGATTGAAATAACTTAAGAGAAAGTTAACAATTCTGATATTGCACAATACCTAATTCCTCAATTTATTTCAAATGGAATTGAACGAAGAATGCTTGAAGAGAAAGTGGAACGCCTGCTAACTGAATTAGATAGATATCTGGATATTGTATATCCTCAGTGTCCGACGGCTTGTAGGGAGTTCATGTCACATAAATGCAATCAATTTTGTGATCCAAACAGTGTTACAGAGAAAGGATCATTATCGAAAACAAAACAAATTCTTAAAATGCCAAAAATCAAAAACTCATCAACTGTGCATGATTCAAAATCTGTTAAACCACTTCATGTCTCTAACAAAACTTCTTTTTCTGAAATAAAATCAGATCAGTCAAAAGGGAAAGAAGTTTCAAGCAAAAGAGTGAAGAAGTCAATCACCAAAGGTGTGAAGAATGGAGAGACAACAAAGGCTCCAATGAAGTGGATTCCAAAGGAATAAGTGAAAGAAAGAGAGAAAAAGAAAGTGCATGTAATCAATTCTGTTTTCAAGAACAAAGTTAAACCGTTTTGTAACATTCATAAGTCATACTGCAAAAAGAATTGTGAATCACTTTTTTCGTGGAAAATCAAAACTGAAAATTCAAAAGCAAAAATAACAGATAACAAGATGTGTTGTTTTGGAGTTGGCTGTCCTAAAGGACATTGTGAGTTCAAGTGTGAGTATCATCAAAATAGAATGAAAAATGGATTAAAATTGAAAAGAAACTGGATGAATCCTAATGATGATAAGATTCTGTTTTGGTTTGTAAACAAGAATGGATTCATCATTCACCAATGGTTTCACAAACATCAAAGAGTTGGATTGTTAAAAAGGTATGCTAACAGAAAGATACCAGTCCAGCCAGGACAGTGGAGAGAACATCTGAACACAATGAATGAAAATCAAAAACCTAAACCAACTTTATCAATTCATAACAAATTCCCATCTTTCAAACAAGTTCAACAGAAAGTTGCTTCATATTCATCAATTATACCAAATTTAAAGAAGAATAAAAATAAATGATGAATACAAATTTGTCATGTCAACCAAAAGTGAAAAGCATGAATGTTGAGAAAGCCAAGCAGTTTTCACCAGTGGTTAAATCAACTAAGTCACTGAATAAAAGAAAATCTCCAACTGAGAAATGGATAATAAAGAAAGAGGTTAACAAAGAAAGTTTGAATCTCGTTAAAACATCTAAAGCATCTAACACAACAAATCAAACTAGTTTCTTTTCCATGTGTATAAAGATCATCTTTGGTACACAGGAAATGTAAAGTTTGAGAATGACCAAGTTTCGCCGATCTTAGGCCATGGAGTAATAGAAACTGGTAATCTGAAGATAGAAAAGGTGTCCTATGTGTAACGCTTATGCCACAATCTGTTTAGTATAGGACAATTCTGCGATAAAGGAATGGAGGTCGTTTTCAAGAAAAGCTCATGTTCGTTAAGAACAGAAGATGGATCAGAAATTTTGGGTGGCAACAAAAAGTCAAATTTGTATACAATTGACTTGTCTGAGAAAGGTTCCGGCACACCAATATGCCTGCTATCAAAAGCATCATCAGATCTAAACTGGTCATGGCATCGCAACTTGTCACATTTGAATTTCAAAAATATAAACAAGCTAGTGAATGGTAATTTGGTCAGAGGTCTACCGAAGCTCAAATATGAGAAAGATCATGTGTGTAAGGACTGCGAAGCTGGAAAAATGAAGAGAGTTCCATATAAAGTGAGTCAGATATCTTCAACTACCGCAACTTTACAGCTGATCCACATGGACCTCTACGGACCAATGAAAGTCCAGTCCAGAAACGCGAAGAGATATATTCTGGTGATGGTGGATGATTATTCCTGGTACACATGGGTCCGGTTCGTGAGTCACAAGAGTGAAGTTCCACAACAAGTGATTCTATTTCTAAAGAAACACAAGACTCAGAATGGACAACCGGTGAAGAGTATTCGAACTGACAATGGGACAGAGTTCAAAAATAGAACATTAGATTCTTACTTGGACTCTTAGGGAATTACTCATCAGTTCTCGGAAGCATATACTTCAGAGCAGAATGGAGTAGTTGAAAGGAAAAACAGAACATTGGTTGAAACTGCCAGAACAATGTTATAATACTCAAAGCTACCACCATTCTACTGGGCTAAAGCCGTGAATACTGCATGCTACACCCAAAACAGATCCTTAATACATCGTCGCTTTAATAAAACTCCATACAAATTATTTAATGGAGTAGTACCTAATATCAAATATTTTCATGTATTTGGTAATAAGTGCTTTGTGCTGAATGAATCGAACAAACTGTCAAAGTTTGATTTGAAAGCTGACGAAAGAGTCTTTTTAGGTTACTCAATGGATAAAAAGGCTTTTAGAATTCTGAATTGGAGAACTAACATGATTGTCGAAAGCATGAATGTTATGTTTGACGATTTAGTCAATTTAAATTCCTTAACGAGTAAACCTAGCTCATATAAACATACAAATTTTACAAACAACAAAACAGATGAGTCATTCACACATGCAGAAGATATAAGCTTGGATTTTATGTTTGATTTCTTTAAAAAGAATGATAACACATCTACTTTCTTGCAGATATTCAGCAGGAGTCTCTGTCAATAACTGAGCTGCCTAGTGTGTCTACAGTGCAACAGACTACAAATTCTGACAACTTAGAGTTTGAAGCTACAAATATCCCTGCAACCAAACAAAGTCCAAGATATGATCAATCAGCAGAAGATATTAATTCAAACGACCTTCAAAATGTTAATGACTACATTCAGGTTCAATCCCCCGAACCTGATTGGCTGAAGAGTCATCCGAAGACACAAATCATAGGAAATTTGAACTCTGGTGTTCAAACTAGATCTACCACAGCTAATATATGTCAACACTCAAGCTTTTTATGCATGGTCGAACACACACGAGTGTCGGAAGCTCTAGCTGATCCAGATTGAATTATTTAAGAGCTAAACCAATTTGACCTACTGAAAGTTTGGAACGCATTGGGTGTTTAAGAACAAAAAGGATTCTCATGGTGTGGTGGTTAGGAATAAAGGTAGGCTACTGGCTAAGGGGTATAATCAACAAGAAGGGATTGATTATGACGAGACCTTCGCCCCTGTAGCAAGGATAGAAGAAATTCGACTATTGCTAGCCTATGCTTCCTACAGAAACGTCATGGTGTATCAAATGGATGTGAAGACTGCCTTCCTCAATGGCAAACTGAAAGAGGAAGTGTATGTCAGTCAACCTGAAGGTTTCGTAGACCCTAACAGACCCAATGACGTCTACATTCTGGACAAAGTTCTATATGGTTTAAAACAAGCCCCAAGAGCTTGGTACGATGAGCTGTTAGAACATCTTTTATACGAAGGATACGTCAAAGAGAAAATTGACACCACATTGTTTAAAAAGGAAATTGGAAACGATTATGTATTGGTACAAATATATGTCAATGACATAATATTTGGCTCTACGAATCCTAAGTATGGCAATGAATTTTCTAACACTATGAAAAAGAGATTTGAAATGAGCATGATGGGGGCATGATGGGGGATGTTAATTTTTTCCTAGGATTGCAATTTAAACAATCCAGCCATGGAATTTTTATAAATCAAGCTATGTATATCAAAGATCTGTTAAAGAGATTTGATATGACTGGCTGTTCATCAATAACCACACCCATGGCTGCAAGAACCAAACTATTTGCTGATCCGGAAGGAAAAGCAGTAGATTTGAAAACATATAGAGGGATGATAGGTTCATTGCTATATTTAACTGCTAGTAGGCCGGATATTATGTATTCTACATGCCTTTGTGCCAGATTCCAAGCAAATCCCAAAGAATCTCATCTTCTGGTGGTAAAACGCATATTTAGATATCTGAAGGGTACCCCAGATCTAGGTTTGTGGTATCCTAGGGATTCTGGGTTTGAGCTAATTTCCTATTCTGATTTAGATTATGCCGGATGCATGCTAGACCGAAAGAGCACATCTGGGAGTGCACACTTTTTGGGAGACAGACTGGTCTGTTGTGGGTCCAAGAAGCAGAATTGTGTTTCATCGTCAACGGCTGAAGCAGAGTACATTGCTGCTGCTAGGGCTTTCCGACTTTGGTCTGCTATATAACAAAATCCCTTTAATGTTTGATTCTCAAAGTTCCATTGCAATTACATGCAATCCGGTACATCACTCGAAAACGAAACATATTGACATCAGATATCACTTTATCAAAGACTATGCTGAAAAAGGTTTAATAAAATTAAAATATGTTCAAACAGATAATCAACTTGCTGATATTTTCACCAAAGCGTTAGACGAATCTCGTTTTAATGCTTTAGTGTCAAGATTAGGAATGTTGAATTTGATAGTTTAACATAACATTCTGAATCAACAGATCTTACATGGTATGTGCTAGTTGTTCAGGTCAAATTCAGTCAAAGGACATACAAATCAGAAACAAGTTATGAATCACTGAGAGTTCATACTTGTAGGGGGAGAAAACAAATCAGGTTTTGTATATATTAAGTGAAAAATCAAAAAAATTTACAAAACAAACAAAATTCAAAAAAAAAAATTCTTCATCTCAAATTGTTGTACAACTATGCATGATTTGAGGGGGAGTTTTATATTTGTTTTTGAATTAAATTTGTTAAACTTTTGAAAATTTCATCTTCATAATCAAAGAATTATTTTGTAAGATTAAATGTGAAGTTTAGGGGGAGTGGAATGATTTGTAAAATCAAATTTTTAATGAAAAGTGTTAAAAATCCGCTAAAGTTGTCGGATTCCGATACTTCTATTGGATTTTGAGAAAACCGAGTGTTTTATCAGTTTTTGTGGATTTCAGATTTCTTGTAAATCGGTTTTTACCCATTCGGATTTCATGGGTCGGATTTCCATATAAAAGGAAAATTCCGATTCTATTTTTCAAAGAATCCTAGTGTTTAAAGAATTCAAGATTTTCAAAGTGTTTGTTTGTGCGAATAGTTTACAGATCCTTGATCGCATTTGATTCCTGATTCTAAAGGTATAATTCTTTTTTGATTTCATCAACATTACATGATTTTTAATCAATTTCTTTGACTGAAAAACCCTCAAACCGTTCGATATTCAAATCTTTGAAATCAAGTGTGTTGTTAACATTGCTAGGCTCGGTTTTGGTTGTAGATTTGTGGGTTGTATATCGATTTCAAGATAATAGATCTTTGAGTTGGGTATTTGTTACTTTTGGATCTATCGGGTTTTCAAAAAGATGATCCGGACTTTTGAACTTAACGACGAAGGGGTTAAGTTGTTGAATGTGTTGTTTGACTTAAAAGGAGTTCTTAGTTTAGGGTTAATCGCATGAATGTTTTGAGTATTAAGTGCTAAGTGATTGAAATGGGTGGTTTTGAAAGAATCGTATTGTCGAAAAGCTTGAACTGTGTTCTTTAGTATGAATTGTCGGATTTCATGTAAATCCGATAGTTTATCAGATTTCATAATCAAACGGCTTTTGACAAATCCGAATGTTCACATTGTAAAGTGTCGGATTCTAAAACAAACGGATTTCAAGTTTAAAGGATTTCAAAGTTTTATCAGATTGTGATAAATCCGAGTGTTTGTCGGATTTCAAGTTAGTATCGGATTTCTAGTCATTATCGGATTTTCATAAATACCGTATTTCAACTTGTCGGATTTGCAATACTTGTCGGTGTTTTGAGAATATCGGATTTTGGGATTCAAATAGCTATCGTATTTTGAAATTAATGAGTGTCAGTTTTTCAATTCCATCGGAATTTGAAAATTATGAGTGTCGGTTTTTCAAATTCATCGGATTTTGAAAAACATTGATTGTCGGAATTTCATTTATATCGGATTTTGAAAGTTATCGGATTTTAGAAGAAAATCCAATTGGATTTTGAAAGATGTCGGATTTTGGAAGAAAAAGGGTGTCGGATTTTACCTAAATCATTTGTGTCGGATTTCTAAGTGTCGGATTTTGCCAACACTTAGGATTTTTCAAAAATTTTGGAAATTTTTTGAGATTTGTACTAACTGTTTTATTTCACATATGGCTTAAATTCCTTCCAATACCGTTTACCCTCAAGCCAATTACCTTCCAAACCAACTCAATAACGCCTACTTCCTACCCGATGTAACCAAAATTGAATACCCGATAATCACCGAACTCATAACTTCTCACCCTTTGAACCATGTATTGACTTTCAATCCTTCTGAATCCTTCCCTCATGTTGCAGAGGTGTATGTACAACAATTGTGGAGTTCTCTGTCTTTAACTGAAAGTGTAGAAGATCTTCGAGTACTTGCAGGCTAAATAGAACAAGTAGAATTTGAAATAGGCCTTGGAAGTATCCGTAAAATTCTTAGACTACCCAAGCCAAACACTTAACCAACAAAAGCTGATTTTGATACCATCCCCGCAGACAAACAAATTCTAGCCCATGTGATGGACCTCGGATGGAGGGGAGATGAGCTAACTGGCATGTCTAAATTCAAACGTTCAGGACTTGTTCCTCAGTGGCAAACTCTTTAAGTAATAATCATGCGATGTTTGACCAGTGTGACAAAAGGAATTGACGGTGCCAATGCCTTTGCATTGAAGGTGTTGGTTGGTATGGCTAAACACTTACACTTTGATTATGCAGAGTTATTATTTATTGAGATAGCCAAGGTAGCCAGGGAGAAAGTGATGCCCGGAAAAAGACGAAATTTCTTACCGTTTCCACGGTTTCTTTCAATGATAATTCAACGGGTGATGGCGAGAGATACTGATATCTCGAGGCGCGATGATGAGCCAGCAGTGCAAATTCAGATGATGATAAAACTGAACAAAATCCGGCGATGCCTGATATTCAACCGTTTGTGATGCCTGCTGAGTTTTTGCATTTGTTGGATCTAGAAAGTGCAGTGGTCCAGGAGTATGTGAGAGTTAATAACATTTTTATTATGGATCGACAAGAGCTTGTTGATCCTACCCCGAGAACGTTAGGATCCCCGAGCGTAAGTGAAATTAGGAGTCTGTCTTCTGTGGGAGAAGCTGACAGGGGAGATCAAAGTGAAAAAATAATTGAGAGGGGTGGAGAAGAAGGTGAAGTTGTAAGTGAGCTTAGAGAGGGAGTTGATCTGGACATTTCTGAAAGTGAAACTGATTCGTTTCAAAAGAAAATTGAAAAAATGTTTCCTGATGAACAAATAGAGGAGGAGTTGGGTCCTGATGGTCAAAGAGTACATCCTAGTTTACCTAAATATGACCAAATGATTGACTTTTCAGATGTTGATACACAACTGTTGTATGATGATATAAGCGTACTTAACATAGAAGAAGATGCTGAGCGGCAAAAACAAAGTGAGGGAGTGGGTGTTGTGAGAAAAGAACATGTGAGTGTTGAGATTCCTCTAGCCATTTCAAGCCGGGACACCACATCCATTGCCGGGTTTATAACTGGCGTTGAAAAAGACTTTGGCTTCCCACCAGGGCATGCACAAACCCCTCCTAGCCACTCAGTATCCTCTCAACAGGATATTGTTTCATCTAACGGAGATCAAGCACATAATCTAACGGATCCTCATTTGGAGGAAGCTATTATTGAAAAAAGTGGCATTCCTCTCCAAGCCACGCCTGTCGTTTCTGCGCACATCGATAATTATCAACAGATTGTTGATTTTCTTTCCAAACACAGGGACACACTTGAGGCAATAACTGGTTTATTCAGTGATAGACCAGCTGGCACTACTATAGGTGAAGCCTTAACAAGCCATATCCGAGGATTAGTAGGAAATCCCACCTCAGCCAACGTCAATCCAGCTGTGAAAGTGGGTGGTCCTTCATCTTCATAATTTGTTTCTGGAGAAAACAACAGCAAAAGGAAAGTCAAATAAGTGAACTATCAAAATAGTCAGAATGGAATATCCCTAAGACTTCTCAAATAGATCCGGTTCACACTAGGTCTTTACCTAATGTAAAGAAAAGTTATGTGTTGACTAGGGAGGCCCTGAGGAAGACCGTCAGAAACTGGAGGTACCAAGATATTCCAGTGGCCTTTCTAGAAGAAAAGTTTATCGACATCTACATAGATGAAATCGAAGAGATGTTGGATGTAAATATGATAGGTGCAAAAAGTGCAGAGGAAGTCAAAGCAAAGATGATTCTTAATTTACACACTGCAAAGAAAGAGGAAATCGAATCAAAACACCAAATCATAAAGCTTAATTATGTTGGAATTCAGAGAGTCGTATTCAAAGAAATGATTAGTTATCTTGTCACAAGGTCAGATATGAAGAGTTATACGATTGGGCATGTGGAACTTTCTTAAACCTTAGTGATGTCAACTTTCTACTAGAGGAGCTCGAAGTGAAATTAGAAAAGAATGTTGAGGATTCAGCTGGTTATAAGAAGCTCAGGGAGTTCATCAGACATCGGTTTTAAATAGCAGAATACACTGATCTTTAGTTGGGAGCTGAATCTGATAAAGCCAAAATCAATTTGTTGAAGCCAAACACGAAACATTCCAAAATAGACCAACTGAAGATGTATCAACTTGTCTGGAGTGATGATGAAGAGTTTGAAGGAGATGAAGGGATTGTTCTGTTCAAAAGTAAAAGAGAAAAATTCTTCCTAAGGTTCAAAGAAGTCAATGCTTACTCCAACGGATCTTTAAAAAATTTGGACCTTAAAAATCTTGGAATATAGTATTAGTTTGAAGGAAGAAGTTGACCAAGCGCCCAGAGTCAGACTTACCGATGTTATCAATCTATTTGATGCCAAACGCGACGAAAGAAAAATGATCAGACATTGGCAGAGAAAGATTGGGCAGAGAATACAAGCTAGACATAAACAAGGGGGAGAATGTTGGAACTGTATTTGTGTTTATTGTCTAGTTACAATTTAATGTTTTTATGGTTTACATTGTACTTAGTATAAATAGTATCTTAGCCTTCTATCAATGTAATCTTCGACATATTATTGAAATAGAAAACACACACTTAAAGGTATTTCTACATATTCTTAATATCTATGGGAGCTAGTGGGGGTAAACGGAGCCTAAATGGTAAAACCTTATGTTGGCACTAGCATGCAATCAGTAATGATTGGAACTCAACATGGCGATGCTGGAGTACCTGGCATAATTTGTTACTCTTCCTTTATCCGTTAGGAGTTGTCGTAAGGCCGGATAGATATATGTTTTATATCTAGAAGAAGATAACTAGATGATGAATTAGTTGAATCATCAACTATCGGAAGTCGTAGTAGGCCTAGAGTCTACTAGAAGGAGAGAGGTAATGAGGATGGGATGTAATCCATGTTGGATATCCAAGTATTACATTGGTTGATCCGATTCCTTGGTGTAAACCTAAAGGGTGTACATTGATTAAGATGTAGACAACTTCAAATACCGACTAGTGGTAAAAGTGCTGATATGATTGACCATGAGGATGGTATCATAAAAGAAATTTTTCCTAGAGGTTATGTTGAAATCTACTCGGAGGCTTGTGCATTATCGCTTCCTTCTCATGGCTATGAAGGTATGGCAGTGAAAAGTAAAGACCCTATTGCTTTATTGGAATTTTGAGGAAATGTTTTAACACTCTCCAAGAGTCTTGTACATTGTAAAGTATTCTCATAAAGTCTATAAGCCCAAGATGTTTATTTACGGACTTGAATAAACATCCCAAGGTTGTAATCTTCACTTTAATGTGAAAATTATAGTTTTGATTTTTTGAAAAGGGAAGATTAAACTTGGATGTATGCCAGAGCTAGTGGGAGCACTTGTATTCCTAATATTGTATATCTTTGATATACATCTTATTGAGGATAATATTTTAACTTCGGGGTTCATAGAACCGGGGTTGAGGAATTATTTTTTTCATAAGAAGTTTTAGGAGATACAAAATGGACTTTTCGGAGTGACAAAACTAAAAGAATGATACTAAAACATGATGGACTAGTGTGTTAATTTAATTAGCAACTTGGTTTATCACATGGTTTCTTTTCTCCAATTTTGACATACTTGGAAGAACTCTTGGTACATTGTTCTTCAAGTTGATTCTCGGTGATGACAAAGGTCTTGGAGTAATATATATTACTCTTGGTGAAATTGTTGTTGTTGTGTTGTTATGGAGAATGTTATCAACTAAAACAGTTCTTTAAAGACTCATTGATTCTATTGGGTTCTTTTGAGACAATGATAGTATGATGGCTTATATATATGAACCATAGTCTTGTGCATTGTGTTTCCATTGGGTTCTTTGGAACAATGAGAGTACAATGTCTCATAGACGAGAACTATTGTTTGAAGCATCGTCGACTTTATTGGGTTCTTTAAAACAATGAGAGTACGAAGGCTTGAACAAAGAGCCATGATCTTGCAGACGCGACATTTTATAAGTGATTGGTCGAGAGAATAAGATATGGTGATTGTTGGAGTACGCATGGATGTCACCTTGTGAATCCATTTACTAATCTTTAGTTGCGAGATAGTGATGAGTTATCATACTAGGGTTGTGTATACTTGGTTTACAAGTGGCTTTGGCTTGAGTTTGTTTTAGTTGAATTTGATATGTTTGAGTTGGAAACATTAAGCAATAATGTGCTATGATTATATCGATTATCAAATAGGGATTTGATAATGCGCGCGGAACGGGTACTTTCGTTAGCTTTTATTGTGTTCCATCTTAGCATGTTTAACCACTTCCATGAATAAATTTAATTATTTTAAATGCTCCACGGTCGGTCGTTCTTAATTAGAAGGAAGAAGTGAATTAAGATCGATGCAAGTGGTTGGTAAAGTATTCATAGTGGATTGAATACATGTTTACGCAACACTAGCCTGTACTTGGTAATGATCAAGTAATTGGAGGACCTGCACCTGAGCTTACTTCATGGACATGATCACGACTAAATCAGGATGATAATATTGTTTGTCCTTTTACCGGAGATGCATGCACTTCTTGATTAATGATATGGCGTTGCTTAGATTTTTTTCTAACGCAGTTCGTAACTGGGTGTTATAAGGGAATTTTTCAGGAAAGAACTTGTTATTATGACGGGACGATGTAGTCAAAGGTATTCGTTCCTCTTTAGAGAAATATCCCTGGCCCCTCGTTGACTAAACTGATGACATCGAATTGCATGGCTGTGGTCAAGTTGAACTGATAATGGACCAATTTTGCAACTTGTATTGTTCGTCATAATTAGTCTAGATCGAGAGACATAATCGTGGATATTTAGGGTTGATGATGTTCCATGACCTGCATTCACAACGGATATCGTGAATGAAGTGATGAATAATCACTTATCTGTAGGACCATTCTTTACAGGTTGGTATACCCTATGCTAACTTGGGGCATAGATGCCTTGCTAGAAGCCTCTATATGTCGGTGTTACTTTTCGTAAGTGTGTCATGTTCAAGTGTGAGTTTGTTGGAATATGCCCACTAACACACACGAGTTGGTATCACTGCCGACGAGGCATAGGGCTATTGGGTCACACGCCAAGGGTTGATTCCAGCAACACTTTTGAACGAAAGAGAGATCAACGACAAAAATTTGTTTTGGTAGGGTAAGGAACGGCCGTTCCTTGTGAAGGGACGGGCGTGCCCCTCGGCTAGGTACGAGGCCTTGGCCGGCGTGCCTAGGGCGTACCTTTTAGGGCCGGCACGGGCGTGCCTTGTAGAGGTACGACTGTGCCTAGTGATTAGGCACGAGCCCAAGACAGACGTGACTTGGGTGTGCCCGTAGGCTGGTATGGGCATGCCTTGTGAGGCACGACCGTGCCTCACACAGTAACAACCAATTTAATTTGACTTTTATGTCCAGATTGAATGTGGTATTTAGTACACTTAATTGTAACTTTATGAGTACGTTTTTTGGCTGGCTTTTTATGGCATGAGAACTACTCAAAAGGTTAGTAACACATAGTGGAAGATGTTGAATGACATATGAACATCTGAAGAAACGATATGAACTTGTAATTTCAAGTTAGTTCATATACTCTCTCAAAAACACACTTGGAAGAAAGCTTGGGCACTCATGATCTTCAAGTGGTGTTAGTTCTATAGTGGTGGTGTTCTTGTTGGAACACAAGCACTCTAGCAAGTGAGGATCGAAACAAACTTGGTGTGGATACCGATAGGGGTGCACTACTTTGTGTATACATCTTTCAAAAACAACAACAAGAAAGAATAGCTTGCATGGTATACTTCTATCCTTTCTCTTGTCTTTTTAGTTGCGTTGTCATTGTCTAGAGTATGGTCCATTGGGTGTTACATTGGTGGCATAAAATTAAAATTGTCTTACTCGTTTTTCTTTCCGTTGGGTTTTCTAGATGCCACCAAAACCTAAAATAATCTTACTCGAAAAATCCCTTTATAGCAGCTAGTTAGTGTTAGAGTATTCCCACTGACACACGTATGCCAATATCAATACCGATGAAGCATAGGCCTATTAGGTCACACACCAGGGGTTGAGCTCGATAGAAACTATAAGTAGATGGGATAAAAGGAAACAACATGTTGAAGTTGAATCAAAAGGTTGGCAAGGGCAAGTTCACGGCGTGAACTTCTGTCAGTACATGTGTCAACTTTTGCTTTTTGCCTCCATTCTCCACCAATGCATGTGTAGCTTCATGATTACCTGATGGCCGGCTTTGGGGCACTGGAGAATCATGTTAAGGCTTATAAAAGAGCCATGCATTATCTCCTAATACACTCTTGCAACTAGTAACACCCAAACACTTAGAGACCATTTTGTGAGGTGCTTATATAGAGTGTTCTTGGTGTTCTTGAGAGTTTTCCAGAGGAGTTCAAAAGGGATACTCTTGTTGTTGTTTCTTTGGTGATTTAAAGTCTTTAAAGATAATCAAGATTTTCTAGTACAAGGAGAATACACAAAGCTTGGTGTGGACTAGCAATAGAGGAAGGCTTGCCTTGGCTTTCTTGCTCATCCAACATTACCTTCATCTCCAGCTCCAAACATAGTTGTATAATCTCTTCCTTGCTTTGTTTTTCATGTTGCATGTCTTGCATGTAGTGTTTGGTCCATGGTTTAGGGTTTCTTGGCTATTTGTTTCTTGTTACCTTGTTCTTGTGCTTCCGTTGCATGCCTAGCAAACCCAAATAGTGGTATCAGAGCGACCTCTACATCAGATTTGCACATGGTGGCCTAAAACCAATTTTTTTTTCTGGACGGATGAACTTCACGCTGTGACCTGCCTTGTGTTTAAGCCCTGAAGTTAAAGCAGTTTCTGGTTTTTCCAGTTTTTAAAATCGTAAATCTGTTTTGGTTTTTTTGTTTTGGCCTTTGTTGTTTGTTTCTGGTTTTTCCAGTAGCTAGTTGCGTTGTGTCTTTGTTGATATATTTACATGTTGGTTATTATTTGGCATGAAATATATAGTTTCATGTACTTATATTATGTATATATGAATATGTTTCATCAAAAATGGTTAGGTGTTACTAATGGATATGTACATGGGATTATTTCTTGTTCCTTGGGTGTTATAAATAATCTTAACCAAGATACATAAGTTGCATGGGTTTTTTTGTGGCAGACAATGATTGTTTGCTTTCTTGTGTTGTTTAGATTGCTTTTGTTGGTAAACAAAATGCCCTAGACCTTTGGTTGTAATGTTTTGTTGTATTTATTTGTTCATTCATTTGGTGACTTCTAGTGACATGGTTTGTAATAAATTATTTCTTTATTTATTTGGTATGTAAATTTGTTCTTGAGGCTTGCATGCCATTTAAATTCCATATTTATGTAAATTACTAGAAGATAGGATTTTGTGGCTTGCATGCCATTTCTAACTTTATATATGTTTTTGTAATATGGAGGCAACCATCGGGAGTCATGGCTATGATGTCTTAGCGATCACAAATCTGGGAGGCCCAATGGTGGTGGCGGGTTTAGTGGGAGCACATCCGAAGTCAATGGAAGTTTTCCCTACTTCACTTAGTTTTTCCATTTTGGCTCACGGGAAAACGCATAGGCTTTGCTGCTTTGGGCAGATTACCAATATGTTTGTATGCGTGTGATGTGTTTTATTTGTTTATGCATGGATATTAGGATTATTGCATGTTAGAAAACTTATTATAATTAATAAAAACACAAGAGTTTTGAATATGGTTTACAAACTCGTGCGCACATAAGATTAACAAAAGGATATAAAATTGGTTTATATTCAAAGTAAAAAATTGGTTTTGTCACTAAATTTGTTAATCAAAACAAAATGTTTTTTTAACCGGAAAACAAATCCCGTTTTCTAAAAATAAATCACACGCCACCAATAAGATGACACCACCCGAATCTAGTCACGCAAGGTTGATTGTCAAGCTTTAGCCGAGTCAATCCATGCGTGTGTTGTGTGGCAACTCGCAAGGTTGATTGTCGAGCTCTAGCCGAGTCAACCATTGGGCAAGAGTACCACCATCTATCTTGATGGTTGATTTACAATTTCGAAATAGAATGTTAAATGATTGTCGAGCTTTAGCCGAGATTGTTCAAAAATTTATTCTGAAGTTGGTGTGGAAGGATGAAACATGCCAATACGACACAGTGGATGTCAATTTGGATACCGCAAGAAACTAAGAGTTATAATAATGGATTACAATCAGTTAAATGATTACCGGACTAAACACCTTTACCACGTGATCGGCATAAAACCCATCATAGTGTAAGGTGAATTATGGTTCTTAGCCCTTGTTAAAATGATTGTTTTTCTTAAAGACATGGGGTAATTATTTTAATGTGGTTTATGAAACTAACTAAAATTAATTTGCTTTAATAGACGGCAACTTCAAGCACCAGCAACACCACCCACATCTCTCTTAGAATTTTTCTAGGGAAGGAGAAACTTGATGGAACCAACTTTATGGATTGGTCTAGGCAATTACGCATTTTCCGACGACATGAGGATAAATTGGTTACCATTGAGGAACCCCTTCCAGAAGCGCCTGCAACGAACACAATTAGGTCCGTTCGTGATGCGTATGAAAAACGCGTCAAAGACACCAATGAGGTTACTTGCCTCATGCTTAGCACGATGAGCTCCGATTTACAAAAGCAAATGGAGCATTTAATGCTGATGAGATGATGCTTGAGTTGAAGGGCATGTTCCAACATCAAGCAAGGAAAGAATTGTATGGGTGCTTGAATGACCTACTTGGTTACCGGTTGTAGAGTGGTGCGAACGTAAGCCTCCACATGCTCAAGATGAAGGCACTGATGGAGCGCTTGGAGAGACTAGGGTTTACAATTGAAAGGGAGATGGCGGTGGATATTATCCTGCGATCCCTTCCTTCATCTTATGATTAATTCATTGTGAATTATCATATGCATGGGATGGATACAACCCTAATGGAGCTATATGGTATGTTGAGGACCACCAAATTCAAGAGGACCAAATCAAAGCCCATCTCTCTAACTCCCGTCCTGGCTATCTTGGAAGGAGGCACCAAGAAAAGAAAGAAACTGTCCTCTACCCCAGAGGGTAAAGGTAAGCGAAAGGTTGGGGCACCCGAGCTAACCTTACCTGGGAGCCTAAGACAAAGGGTCTTATTCCCCAGGCGAAGACTCTGGAAGAGGCGTTTTGCTTCTTCTGCGGGGCGAAAGGGCACATGCGCTAGAGCTGCCCAAAGTACCTAGAAGGCCTCAAAAAGCTTAGAGCTTCAGGATCGGGTGCTTCTACTTCATGTACGTTCATGATTGAACTCCATCATACTTATACTTCAAATGGTTAGATATTGGATACCGGCTGTGGCACTTACATTTGTAACATTGTGTAGGTGCTAAAGGAAAGTAGAAGGCTGAGGGATGGGGAGCTGGATCTAATAATGGGGAACAAGGAGGTCGTCCCTGTTTTGAAGAAAGGGAGCTTAGAGGTAACTTTTAGATCCGGTTACTCTGTTATTTTGAAAAATGTATGTTATTCGCCAAGTGTGGCGCGAAACATTATTTTACTATTTTCTTTGTACGATGATGGATATTACTTTAATTTTGATAATGGAATTATCTCTTGTCTTAACGATAATATTTGTTATTTTAAAGCATATCTGTGTCGTGGTATATACGAAGCTGATGCATATATGTCAAATGATAGAACAATCATAAATATCGATTCTAAGTCCAAAAATATTTTTGACAAGTTTTCTTTATGGCATAGTCGCCTTGGCCATATAAAGAAGCGTATCACCAAGCTCCAAGCGGATGGGATTTTGGAATCATTTGACTTTGGGTCAAGTGAAGTATGCGAATCTTGTTTAGTGGACAAGATGACAAAATCTCCCTTTACCGGTGTGAGTGAAAGGGGCAAGGACTTGTTGAACATTTTGCATACTGATGTGTGCGGTCCATTCAGGCATGTCAGAAGGAACTACTCAAGATACTTCGTTACATTTACCAATGACTTTAGTAGATATGGATATGTCTACCTAATTAGGCATAAGTTTGAAACCTTTGATGTTTTCAAGACATTCCAAAACGTAGTTCACAATCAATTGGGCAAACCTATAAAGATACTTCGATCCGATAGGGGCGAATATCTTAGGTCAGATTTCAGCGATCATCTTAAAAATTGTGGGATTATCTCGCAACTAACGCCTCCTAGGACACTACAATTGAATGGTGTCTCCTAGCGGAGGAAAAAGACATTATTGGATATGATCCGAGCCATGATGAGACACACAAATGTACCCATTAGTTTTGGGGGGTACGCTCTTAATTCGGCGGCTAGGATCCTTAACCTCGTACCGACAAAGAAAGTCTAGAAAACACCTTATGAGATATGGCATGGAGTACCTAAGATTGCATATCTCAAAGTATGGGGATGTCCTGCCTACGTTAGACGTGAGGTAGAGGACAAACTTGGACCCCGGTCAGGGAAGAGTTACTTCATTGGGTATCCTACCAGGGCCATGGGATATTTGTTTTACAAACCTCTCTAGAACCAAGTTTTTGTTGCAAGGAGGGAAGTTTTCCTTGAAAGAGAACTGATATCCATTCAGTTTGGTGGGAAGAAGATTGATCTTGAAGAAATTCAAGAACCCACGGTTAAAGGGACTAGTGTCGGCACTAGCACTCAACCCGAAGTGGTTGAAACCAAACATGTGTTGGTACTTGACAACGATCCATTAGCTCTTCGTAAATATGGTAGATCTCATCACGAGCCAGAGAGATATGGGTTTCTCATATCTGAGGGTAACAAATTATTGGTAGATCATGTTGAACCCACCAACTACTAGGAAGCCGTAGTGAGCATTAACTCTGCTAGGTGGAAGGAGGCTATGGAAAGCGAGACGGAGTCCATGTCGGAAAGTCAAGTATTGGAATTGGTTGATCCCACACCCGGGTTTAAAACAGTAGGGTTTAAATGGGTCTTCTTGAAGAAGACCGGCATGGATGGAACTGTAGATACCTTCAAAGCCCGACTGGTGGCTAAGGGTTTCACACATACTCATGGTATTGATTATGAGGAAACCTTTTCCCCAGTAGCTATGTTGAAGTCTATAATAATACTCATGGCCATTGCTACTTTCTATGATTATGAAATCTGGCAAATGGATACAAAAACTGCCTTCCTTAATGGGAAGCTAAATGAAGAGGTGTTTCTGACACAACCCGAGGGTTTTGTACATCCTGAGTATCCTAACAGAGTCTACAAACTTAAGAAGTCCATTTATGGACTTAAAGAAGCGTCTTGCAACTGGAACCTATGCTTTGATGAGAAAATCAAGGAATTTGGATTTTCGAAAAGCAAGGATGAACCATGCATATATGTCAGTGATAGTGGGAGCGCTGTAGTATTTCTAGTCCTATATGTAGATGATATTCTACTTATTCGAAACGATGTCCCAACCTTACAAGACGTTAAATCTTTTCTTGGGAGAGGCAACATTTATCTTGGGCATAAAGATGTATAGAGATAGATCTAAAAGGCTTATTTGGCTAAGCCAAAGTGCATATGTGGACAAAGTCTTGAAGCGATTTAAGATGGAGGACTCTAAGAGAGGTAACACCCCTATGATGCATGGAATGGCATTGAGCAAAACTCAATGTCCTCGTTCCAAGGAGGAACTAGACGTAATGAAGAGGATTCCTTATGCTTCGGCTGTAGGATCAATCATGTATGCCATATTATGCACTCGTCCTGAGGTATCGTGTGCATTGATCATGACGAGTAGATATCAGGCTAATCCCGGGCAAGCCCATTGGACCGCAGTCAAGAACATTCTCAAGTATCTTCGAAGGACAAAGAAGATGTTCTTGGTATATTGTGGTGAGGAAGAGCTAAGAGTACGAGGGTACTCTAATGCAAGCTTCTATACGGACAAGGATGACTACCGATCACAATCGGAGTTTGTGTTCCTTTTAAATGGTGGTGCTATCAACTGGAGGAGTTCCGAGTAAGACACGATTGTTGATTCAACTACTGAATCCGAGTATATTGCAGCAAGTGAAGCAGCAAAGGAAGCTCTATGGATGAGGAAGTTCATCCAAGATCTTGGAGTGGTTCCTAGCATTACCGACCCCGTAGAGCTTTTTTTGCGATAATGAGGGTGCGGTTGCATTGGCGAAGGAACCAAGAGCTCATAAGTGGATGAGGCACATTCCTCGCAAATATCACTTTATCATAGATATCATAGAGGGTGGTGATATTGTCATCAGCAGAGTAATATCAGAGAAGAACTTGGTTGATCCGTTCACTAAACCGTTGTCACAAGCAGTTCATGATTCTCACACTAGATCAGTAGGTGTTAGATTTGCTAGTGACTTGGCTTAAGAGTATTTTGGTTTATGTTTGATATGTATTTATTTTTGGGGACATTATTATATCGATTATTAAATGGAGATTTAATGATGCGCCTTGGGCGGGTATTTTCATGAATCCGTACTATGTTCCATCTTAGCATGTTTAATCACTTCCTAGAATGCTTTATCATTCTAAATGTCCATAGTCAGTAATTCTTCAAGGGGAGGAAGTTTGAATTAAGACTGAGGGAAGGGGTTGGTTGCGTATTTAATAATGGATTGGATTCAAGAGACGCAACACTTCGCCTATGCTTGAGTTATTCAAGTGATTGGACGACCCACACCTGAAGTTACTTCATGGTTTCAATGACAAGTAACATAGGATGATAATATCATTTCATCCTTAGACTGGAGATACATGTGTGTCAAAGCATGTACCTGCTTTGATTTGATTGCTTTCAAACGCAGTTCGTAACTGGCTGTTATAAATGGAGATTTTGGGTAAAGTATGGTGTATGTGGCGGAACAATGTAGTCAAAGGGATTTTTTCCTGTATTTTTAAAGAGATGTCTAAGGGCCCATCAATGATTGAGCGCTGACGTCAAAATGCATGGCCGTGCTCAAGTGGCAATGATGTTTGATCGATTGCAGCTAGAATTTTGATCATCATCAATCTTGATCGAGAAACATAATCATGAACGATCTGGAGATTGACATATAACTATGTCTCGTGTTCACACGGATATCGCGAACAAAGGGATGTTTGATCACTTATCTATAGGAGCATTTCTTACCTATATTTGAGATTTGGCATTTGTCTAGGATGACAAAACCTATGTTGATTTGGGGGCAAAGATGCCTTGCAAGAGGCCGGTCTTTCTTTGTGGTACTATGGGTACAGTATGTCATGTGAAAGTGGTAGTCTGTTGGAGTATGCATACTGACACACGTACACCAATATCGCTACCGATAAAGCATAGGCCTATTGGGTCACACACCAGGGGTTGATCTCGACAACAACTATAAGTAAAGGGGCTAAAAGGAAACAACTTGTTGAAGTTGAATCAAACGGTTGGCCAGGGCAGTTTCACGGCGTGAACTCCTGCAGTACAGGTGTTAGCTTTTGCTTTTTGCTCCATTCTTCACCAATGCATGTGTAGCTTCATGATTACCTGACGGGCGGCTTTGGGCCACTGGAGGATCATGTTGAGGCTTATAAAAGAGCCATGCATTAGCTCCTAATACACTCTTGCAACTAGTAACACCGAAACACTTAGAGACCATTTTGTGAGGTGCTTATATAGATTGTTCTTGGTGTTCCTGAGAGTTTTTCCAGAGGAGTTCAAAGGGGATACTCTTGTTGTTGTTTCTTTGGTGATTACAAGTCTTTAAAGATAATCAAGACTTTCTAGTATCAGGAGAATACACAAAGCTTGGTGTGGACTAGCAATAGAGGAAGGCTTGCCTTGGCTTTCTTGCTCATTCAACATTACCTTCATCTCTAGCTCCAAACTTAGTGGTATAATCTCTTCCTTGCTTTGTTTTTCATGTTGCATGTCTTGCATGTAGTGTTTGGTCCATGGTTTAGGGTTTTCTGGATATTTGTTTCTTGTTACCTTGTTCTTGTGCTTCCGTTGCGTGCCTAGCAAACCCCAACAGTTACGAACTATGATAGAAAGAGATCAAAGGAAAACAAGCCAATGCTCAGATATTACATGTATCTCAGTGTAAGAATAAGAGATATTATGATCCTGGGTTACTCATGACCACGTCCATTAAGTAAACTCATGTGTGGGTCCTCAGGTATCTTGATCCATTATCAAGTACAAGAGAAGTATTGCATAACTATGTATTCAACTCAAGATGAATATCTTTACCAACTACTTACCTCAGTCTTAATTCACTTCTTCCTTCCTAAGGAAGAACGACCGGCTGTTGAGCATTTAGAATAACCATGTTATTCAAGGAAGCAGTTAAACATGCTAAAATGGAACACAATAAAGGCTAATTAAAGTACCCGCTACACGCGCATTACCAAATCTTCATTTGATAATCGATACAACCAAAAGCGCATTATTGCTTAATGTTCCCAACACAAATATACCAAAGTCAGCTAAAACAAACATTAACCAAACTCTTATGCAAACTAAGTGCATACAAGGCTAGTATGAAGAATCATCACTACCTTGCAACTATAACTTAGAACACGGATTCACCGAAAGCCATCCGTGTGTACTCTTCCAATCACCATATCTCTACTCTCAACCAATCACCTATAAAGTGTGCGTCAGCAAGAACATAGTCCTTTGTTCAAGCCTTCTTACTTTCATTGTTTCAAAGAACCCAATAGATTCAATGATGCTTTGAACAATAGTTCTCGTCTACGAGCCATCGTACCCTCATTGTCTCAAAAGATCCCAATGATACGCAAGAGTATGGTTCTTGTACATAAGCCATCATACTCTCATCGTCTCAAAAACGCAATTGAATCAATGATGCTTAAACAACCATTCTAGTTGATAACATAACAACAACAGTTTCACTTAGTGCAGCAATTTACTCCATGCTCCTTGTCACCAACGAACATCAATAACATATTTCAATATTTCTTGAACACCACAAAGTCTGCTTTGTATATACTAGATTTTCTTATGAAGCAACAATTCCTAAATCCGGTTTGAAAAACCACTAGGGTAGGGCATTGTGTTCAACAAGATGTATATCACAGATACACAATATTAGGAATACAAATGCTCCACTAGCTCTTGCATTCATCTATGTTTAATATTCTCTTCTCGAAAACTCAAAACTATGATTTTCTTATTAAAGTGAAGATTACAACCTTGAGATGACTATTTAAGTCCATGATTAGACTTCTTAGGCTTGTAGACTTTACAAGGATACTTTCAACGTATAAGACTTTTGGAGAATGTTAAAACACTTCATCAAAATTCCCATGAAGGAATACGGTCTTTACGTTCGACTGCCATACCTTCATAGCCATGAGAAGGCAGTGATAACCATGAGTATCTGTTAGATCAATATAAGTTTGTATGCCTCGTGTTATTTTGTAATATGTAAATTACATTACTAGACTAGACATGATATTGGGCTTGGCCTACTTTTCTATTACTTTATCTAGTTTAGTTACTTAAGGCCTATGTGGCTTTGGGCCCATGAGGATAAGAGTTTAAATACCTTGCAAACCTAGTTTGCAAGGTAACCTTTGCCATTATGTAAACTCCAAGTTTGTATCACATTCATTGCAATATCAAAGACTTCAAGATTACATACAAAGTGTTCATACTTGTTCTTGTTAAAGTTCTTCATCTCTTGTTGAAGTATTCTTAAGTTACTCATCTGTTATCACATTTTAAAGGACTTTCAATTGGTATCAGAGACAACTCCTTGCTGGATTGGTTCAACACTACCTGGAAGTAACATCTTTGTGTGATAAACAAAACCCAGAAAAACACTCTGTTCTTGGTCGTGACATTACTTTCAAGTCAAAACCCATTTTCTCAAATCTTCTTGTTTATCAAGTTCTTTGTGGTCATTTAGAAACATTTAGGTAAGATAAAACCTCTAGTAGTGTTTTTATCACAAACAAACAACATCTGGGTCTTCATTTTGAATTTTTTATGTTCTTCAAGTTCTTGATGTTCTTCACTGTTTCATCAAAAATTTGAAAAATTTATTGTTGTTTTGGGTTAAAATTGGTTTAGCAAAGTGTTTTTAGGGGAAAGAAAGATTAAAGCAAAAGTCAGTTGAATTTTTAGTGTGTTTTAGGAAATTACAAAAGTCTGATCGTAAAACAGAGAACATACCTGCAAGTTTTTTGGCTTATTGTCATCCGACTTTCAGGCCATCCGACCTTTCCTTCATTCGACTTTAGTGGTGCATTGAAGTTTAAGCTTATCCGACATTCGGATTAACAAAGTCATCCGAAGTTCACATCACTAACAAATGATCCGAAAGTCGCATAAACTTAGTCATCCGACTTTCGGGTAAATCAAGTCCTCCGACTTTCGGTTAAGTCATTTGAGTTTATCTATCTCATTTGACTATCAGTTGTGGTGTATGAGACTTTTGGTTCATCCGACAGTTGCCTAAGAGTATTCATCCGATCTTCATCATCCGACTTTCAATTAAGTCGTCTGACACTTGATCCATGCGACACTAGTTCATCCGACTTTTGGCTCATCCGACTCTTGAACTATCCGACTTTTATGTCATCCGACCTTCGGTTCACATCAATTTTGAAGTCATCCAACTGTCACCTGGAACATTCAACCGATTGTCACCTATAACCATCCGAGCTTTATTCAAACACTTGTATCCGAAAGTCATTTAAAACATTCCATCAGATGTTCAAAGTTTCTCACAAAATCAAACTAACCAATCCATTTCAGGGAGAAAGATCTAAGTGAAAAGATGAGTTCTAGCATTGAGATACTTGCCATTGGCACATATACTTAACCTCCAGTCCTTTTTAGAAATGAGTACACCGTATGGAAAGGACGTTTTATGGATTTCATAGAGTATAATGAGAAATACGGAGAAATGATGAAAGATAGTATCCTGAACGGTGATGTTGTCTTTGAAAAGATCGTTGAAGCAGTTCCGGATAACAATCCACCAATTGCTGCTGAAAGAAGACTAAAGCTTCCTTCCGAACTGACTAGAGAAGAAAGAGACAGGGCACAGGCTGACAAGGACGCAAAATACTACCTGAAGCAGGGTCTATGTGCTGAGATTTACTCCAAAATAGACAGTCTAACTTCTGCCAAAGCAATTTGGGATGAAGTTAAACAACAGATGCAGGGCACTGAACAAGGTGTATTCATCAGTGAGATCCAAATTGTTAATACCTTCCGAGAGTTTAAGGCACGAGAAGGTGAACTAATACAAGACAAATACAACCGCTTCTGTAGGTTGCTGAATGAAATGAGAAACCATGGTGTCATGAGATCCGATATGGACATAAACGTTAACTGGATTAATGCACTTGGTCTAGAATGACATGAACATGTTCGTTTGTACAAACATGTAAATCAGAATATCAAGGCAGTGTCTCACCACTCAATCTACGTGGACCTGAATCAATTTCAGGACGAAGTGTTAGCTAAAATAGCTACAAAACAATCCTCGGACCCTGTTGCACTAATAGTAGAAAGAAGATCAAGAGAGAGCTCTAAGTCTTCGAATGGAAAACAGGTAGCACTTGAATCCGACTCATCTAAGGGAGAGACTGAATCCTCAGACAAGGAAGTAGTAATGAAGGCAATGTCATTAATCACAAAGGCTTTACAAAACAAATACGGAAAGCCCAAGAATCGTCAAAGATACACTTCGGGGTCTAGAAGGATTGAGGGAGGCCAAGCAGAAGAGAAGAAGTGCTTTGAAAAGCCAGCTGAAACTCAGGAGGAAGAGAAAAAGTGCTACAATTGTGGTAGAATGGGGAACTTTATGAAAGACTATAGAAAGCCAAAAACCAAGGATGCCGAGTATTATGAGAACAACTGAGGTTGACTCGGAAAAAAGCCAGCGGCAGGGCCATGTTGGTGGAAAAGGACAAATTCTTGAGTGACACAGACAATTCAGATGATGATGAATCAGATCAAGCTCACTTTTGCTTAATGGCTCACGGTGAAGGCTCCTCAGATGATGATGGCGATGATGAAGCAGATGATGATGAAGAGTTTGAGGAAACTCAAACTGCATTTTGTGCTTATGGAAAGGTATCTAGCCGGTGGTACTTGGACTCCGGCTATTCAAAGCATATGATGGGAGAAAAGGGTCTCCTCATGAACTTTGTCCCACAATACTCGAGAAATGTTTGTTTTGGGAATGACCATGATGCACCAATAATGGGAACTAGGGATACAATAAAAGAAAATATAAATATCAGCAGAGTGTCATATGTGGAGAGTCTGGGTCACAACTTGTTTAGTATTGGGCAGTTTTGTGATAATGGACTTGAAGTCAACTTCAAAGCCAAGACATGCTTACTCAGAATAGAGAATGGTGACGTGATACTGACTGGCTCTAGAAGATCAAACCTATATACCATTGATCTTGCCGAGCTGGAGGGAAAACAGTCAGTATGTCTTCTGTCAAAAGCCTCATTGGAACTCACATGGATGTGGCATCGTAAACTATCTCATCTAAATTTCAAGAATATCAACAAGTTGGTAACAGGTGATTTAGTTCGTGGAATGTCAAAGCTCAAGTTTGAAAAAAAACATTTGTTTGAGCACTGTGAGAGAGGAAAAATGAAAAGAGCATGACACCAAGTAAAACAGGTGTCCGGCACAAATAAACCTCTCCAGTTGTTACACAAGGACTTATGTGGACCGATGAAAGTTCAATCAAGAAATGGGAAGAAGTATATTCTTGTGATAGTCGATGACTATTCAAGTTATACGTGGGTCAAGTTCCTGAGAACGAAGGACAAAGCTCCATCAACAATCATCTCGTTTCTCAAACAGGTACAAAATCAATCACAAGGAAGAGTCTATACAATACGAACTAACAATGACACGGAGTTCAAGAACAAAGTCTTGGATTCCTATCTTGACTCTTTGGGAATCACGCATCAGTTCTCTGTAGCTTACACTCCATAACAAAATGGGGTCGTTGAACGAAGAAATCGAACGCTTGTTGAAGCCACTTGAACAATGTTGTCCTATGCTGATTTACCACTTTCCTACTGGGCAGAAGCAGTTAACACAACTTGCTATACTCAAAACCAAACAATCTTACACTGTCAATTTAATAAAACTCCCTATGAACTAGCTAATGGCAGAGTTCCTAATATCAACCATTTTCTTATGTTTGGTAATAGGTGCTTTATCCTTAACGAAAAGGCTAACCTAGGAAAATTCGACCTCAAAGTAGATGAGGGAATTTTTCTAGGTTACTCATCTGAGTCTAAAGTGCTTCGCATGTTAAATAAATGAACCAATGTTGTGATTGAAAGTATTAATATGACTTTTGATGATACACTAACCACAACATCTTTATCTCAAGATTCACCAGCTATCATTTCTAAAGACATTAGTTCAGGACCGGCGCTTAATCGAATAGAAACGAATCTATCTAATGTGAATGAAACCTCAGATATAAAATATGTATTTATTTTCTTAGATAATGACCCTAGAACTAACTGTGTACCTGTCGACAGGCCTGCAGATGTTGTTCAGGAATCTCTTGAACTTTCACAGCAAACGACTACTGCCTCTACATCAAGACCTGTTGATTATGCTATAGACCCATTCTTTGTTTTGGGTGAATGATACACTTTGTCAAACTCAACTGTTAACACTAATGAAGATGTTGATACCGAGAACCAAGGAAATACTACACCTCAGTACAGTCCAGAGTTATCAACACCTGAGGCTGAAACATCCACACAACAACAACGGGATGAATTCTTTCTTCGGGATGTAAATGGTGAAATCAATGATAGCCCCAACCCCCATGTGACCAAATCGACTGTCGCGCATATTGAGACATAGATTATTGGAAACAAAGATGCTGCCATTCAAACTCGAACTGCCATAGCCAATGAGTGTCAGTTCTCAAGCTTTCTAAGCATGACTGAACCTACGCGTACTGCGGATACTCTACAAGACGCTAACTAGATCCTAGCAATGCAAGATGAATTGGATCAGTTCACACGGCTAAAGGTTTGGAGATTGGTGCCTCGACCCAACAACAAAACTATTGTTGGTACCAAGTGGTTCTTCAAAAACAAGAAAGATTCCGACGGAGTAATGACTCGAAACAAAGCTCGACTGGTAGTCAATGGATATAATCAGCAGGAAGGCATTGATTATGATGCAACCTTCACACTTGTTGCCCATATAGAGTGTATGCTGCTTATAGGGATTTCAAGGTCTATCAAATGAACGTCAAAACGACCTTTTTAAATGGAATACTAAAAGAGGAAGTTTACGTATTGCAACCGAAAGGGTTTGTTGATCCTAAGAGACGAAATGATGTCTATATACTTGACAAGGCTTTATACAGACTCAAACAAGCTCCACGGGCTTGGTACGATGTTCTGTCAGCCTATCTAGTAAATGAAGGATAGTCGAAAGGACGGATCGACATCATGCTGTTTACCAAGAAGATTAGGGGATGACTATATCCTAGTCTAAATATATTTGACGATATTATCTTCGGTTCTACGAATCCACAATACAGTCTCAATATTATCCTAGTCTTAATATACGGGAGAAATGAATTTCTTCCTTGGTTTAAAAGTTAAACAACGTTCAAAAGGCATTCTCATAAATCAACCTAAATACATTAGATTTACTAACAAAATATCAAATATCAGATTGCACGTCCAAATCAACCCACATATAGGGGTATGATTGGCTTGAAAACCTATAGGGGTATGATTGGCTCTTTACTGTAGCTAACGGCCTGTAGACCAGACATAATGTTTTCCACATATCTATGCGCTCGCTTTCAAGCAAATCCCAAAGAATCACATCTTCTTGCTGTCCAGTGCATCCTCAAATACCTGAAAGGGACTCCTAACCTTGGTCTATGGTATTCCCGTGACTCGTCGTTTAAATTGCTTACATACTCAGATTCGGATTACACCGGATGCATGTTAGATAGGAAAACCACATTAGGGAGTGCACACTTCTTGGGAGATCGGTTGGTCTGCTGGAGTTCAAAGAAACAAAACTGTGTGTCTACATCAACTGCGGAAGCTGAATTTGTGGCTTCTTCCAGTTGCTATTCACAGAGTCTGTAAATGCGAACTCAATTGCGGGACTTTAGTCTCACTTACTCTAAGATTCCCCTGTTGTGTGATTCTCAAAGTGTAATGGCTATCTCTTGCAATCCGATACATCATTCCAAAACCAAGAACATCGACATTAGGTATCACTTCTTGAAGGACAATGCTGAAAAAGGTCTGATTGAATTACAGTACGTTCCCACTGACAATCAACTGGCTGATCTCTTCACCAAACCATTAGATGAAGCACGGTTTACGTTTTTAGTGTCTAGATTCGTATGTTGAATCTGAAAATGTAACTCATGGCTTTCTTATCTTTCTGGAACTGAATTACACGCAAATTTGTTTCTGATTTATACTATATATTCAGTTCATTTTAATTCATAAAAAATAAACAAAAATAGAACATAAAATATAAAAGCTAGAAAAATCAAATCTAATATTAAGTTTTGGGATTAAAATTGTTTGGACTGGGCCAACACATCTTTGGGCCGACCTGGGTGGATTCGAAAGTCGGATAACCAAACCCAAGTTGATCCGAAAGTCTGATAGCCTTTATAGAGTGCTATCCGACCATCGGTGTCTCTCACGCTTTCAAAATTCAAACACTCACAAAGCACTGTTCAACTTCTTCCACTTCATCTATCTTCTTTAACTATGTGTGAACTTTGTGATCAAGTCTCTTGATTTTTCTTTATCAAATCATCAAGGTAAACCGAAGTGATGGTACACAACAACCAACCATCACTTATTTGAACATATTCATCTATGTTCATCCCTATTTCCCCATGTTTCATAACCGAATACGTTTTTCAAAATTTTGAAATCAAACCTAATCTGATGGTGTCTCTTACGAACAAAACATGGTCGAAATGAGGTTATGAGTAGGTGCGAACGATTTGATGCAAAAATTAGACTCAAACATTGATCGAAGTCATGATTTTGAAGGAGGGTTTTTTTTAGACGTTAGCGAACCATTAGAACAGTGTTCGAAATCGAGAATTTCATGCTTAAAGTTGTTTGTTAAGCCAAATACTTGAGAATGAAGTGAATGTAGTCAAATTACGAGTCGAATGGTACAACCATTGTGTTAGATATGAATTTAATGTTTGTAATCTAGTTTACTTTTTGTACTTTAGTGTCACCTTTGCATGTTGTATATAAGGTGACACATGCCTACTTTCATTGTAACTCTTACTATATTCAAAGTTAATATACACACACACTTAAGGGTGTTTTCTCTCTACTTGATTCATCTTAAAGTACTCATATTTGATTATCAATTGGTATCAGAGCCAAATCTTTGTTAAAAGATGGCTCTTGATTGAAGAATCAATGAGAAAAAAGCAACAGTTGGTGATCAATTGATCGGATTTTGAAGAAACGGTCGACATTTGGTACTTTCTGATTTTAAATGAATTGGCTATTATAATGGAATGTTTGTAGTGTGTTAGATTCGCAATCAATAGTTGTTTAAATCTATAATAGTCCGCGATCTCAATTTGCATTATATTGTGTGGAATTTTGATTTTCATCTTTTTTTTGAAGTTTTTGAGTTTTTTGATCAAAAATATATATTTTTGATTGATTTCTAGTGTAATTTTGTATTGTTGTTGTAATTCGTACTTAGTGTAAGTCATAGGAAGAAGAAATTTTCAAATTTAAACAAGATTTGAAGGTTTTGGGAATTTTGAAAGTGTTGTAGAGGTTGAAGAACTATCGGATTTGTGTCTAAATCCGAAGAACAAGCGGATTTCTTCCAATCCGAGAGGTAAAAATATCGGATTCTGACAATTGTTCAAGTCTGGGAATTGAAGTATTTAATGTTGGTTTTTAAAATCAAAGGATTTGAAGTGTTTGATTCTACGGATTTTAAAATCAACGGATTTGAAAGTCATTGGTTTTGAAATACATCGGTATTTGAAATCATCGGATTTTGAAACCGGATTCTGAGTTGATAGAGGATTCTGAGATAGCAAATTCTGAGTACCGGATTGTGAATATTAGATTCTGAGTATCGGATTGTGATCACTGGATTTGAAATTTGTTGCAGATTGTGACTTACGGATTTCAAAGTTTTAAGGATTTGGGTTTATCGGATTTGTGACTCAGATTTTGAAAACGTTGCTGGTATCGGATTTCAAGAAAGTTGTGGTTTCTTCAATTACATCTTACAAAGAAAAGATCTTGTTGGAAGTATGGATACATACAGTGAAACCTTATCTTTTGGGTCAGACTGTGCTCTATCGAGGTGAATATCATGTATGGAAAGGAATGTTCATGGATTTTATTGAGAATAATGAATAGTATGGAGAGGAAATGAAGAAAAGTATCTTAGAAGGAAATGGGGTATTTAGGATTGATCAAGAAGCAAATCCTAATCATAACCCACCATTAGATGAGATCCACAGAGAAAAACTACCTAGTGAGTACACTGCAGAAGAAAAGCATAGAGCTACTGCAGATAGAAAAGCTAAATATCACTTGAAATATGGTTTGTCAGCTGAATTCTATATCAAAGTCAATGGTTTAAATATAGCAAAGGAAATATGGGACGAGATAAAAAGTCAGATGGAAGGGACTGAGTCAGGAGTTTGGATTAAAGAAACAACATTAGTCAACTCATTTAATCATTTCAAAGCAAGAGATGGTGAAGCTTTGATTGACACATACAGTAGATATCGTAAACTGCTGAATGAGAACCAAAAGTTAGATGATTACTCCAATGTGACCAAAAACACAAGATTTCTGAATTCATTAGGGCTTGAGTGGCAATCACAAGTGGCAATTTATAGACAAATGAATCAGAAGAACTTGAACAAAGTCACCCATCATATGATTTTTGAAGAATTAAATCAGTATCAATATGATGTTGGAGTGGGTGTACAAAAGGAAAATATTGATCCATTGGCTTTGGTTGCAAATGATAAAAGAGTAAAAAGCTCTTCTAAGTCTGTCAAAATGAACCAGATACAAGAGACAGATTCTTCTGATTCAGATGATGAAAGTCAGGTGGATAATGAAAAGATTATGCAAGATATGGCATATCTCACCAACATAATGCAAAGCTAGTTCTCAAAGAATAAAACAAACAATAAACAAAGATTTACTTCTAGGTCTCGCCGAAGAGATGACCAATTCCAAAGAAGAGACGGTCAAAGGCTCGAGAAGCATTATGAGAGAAAAGTTGAGACTACCCAAGAAAGGAAGTGCTATAATTGTGGTGGCACTGGGCATTTTATCATAGACTGTAAGAAACCAAAAGTCAAAGACTCTAAGTACTATAAAGCTAAGCTTAACTTGATAAAACAAAGGAACAGTGGACAAGCTTTGTTAGCTGAAGAGGATTAGCTTCTATCTGATACAGACAATAGCGTTGAAGATACAAATGTCCATGCAGAGTTTGTACTTATGGCAGAGGATTAGTTGCAAAACGACAAAATTAGCAAAAATTTGCATTTCTCATAAACGTGACCTCATTCACAATCAAATATCATTAAGTTACGTAGCGGAAATTCTTAACCAAGAGGTTATACATTAGATATTTACATTCAAAATCCTGTATCGACTGACTGGTGTTACTCTATCACAACAACCGACCATAACATTATATAATTACAATATTCATAAGTGTTCCATCCTAAAATGAATATCCAGCATAGGCAACCCTGCTCACCAGGCCACCAAATCTTTATCTGCAAAAAGGGTCAACGTGGCACCATTAGCTATACAACAGAGATAGTGAGTACAAACTTAGCATCAGTATCAATAAAGGAAGTCATATATCACATGAATATGCAATCATCGCTATCCTATCACATTGCGGTGTGCTGATAAGATCGAAATGAGTTATTTCTTGCAGGATAGCTAGTCTCGCTCAACAACAATTAATTGAGGAACCAGACACAACCATCTGCGATGGGGAAGCATAAAGCACTCCATCAAGCATCGTTTACGGAACCATAGGCTCCCTAAGTAATCTAGCCAAAATCGTCTGATTACTACTCATGATATAAGGCACGGCGGTTCTATAGAACCTACGATCCGGAATGTTACCTCGAATAACCGTTAAATCCCGGATCACCTGATCAAGGCTCCCTAGGATCCAACTATCCGGCTGACCGTAACCATGCTTGAGTTTTCCGTGAACGTTTCACATACACATAGCTGAACCTATCACGATCTTTCATTAAGCATGCATATTCATTCATTTCATTGAGGCGGATCTAATCTGGATCCTTAGCATGCATATCATCAATTTTAACATAGTTGATCCAATCAGGATCAGTATCATACATATCATTTATCTTAACTATGTGGCTCCAATTCTGGATTCTGCTAGCATGCACTCAATATATGTTCAACAAGTACTTAACATGGCATAGTGCAATAAAGTAGCATGGCAAGACTTACGTCTTTACTTTTAAACACACATGCAACATTAAACATCTTTGTACCACATATAATTCACTTAGCAAGCAAGTCTCCCTCTACTGAGACTTATGAAAGTCGGTACTCACCAGAGAAGCTTAAAATAACCAGATTACTCTAACTCCGGTTCAGCTAATTCGGCAAGTTCACCTAGAATCATCATTCGCGTTAAGCGTTTACACATATGGGATTCTTTTACTATAACCCTTACAAGAACAATCTAAGGCTTATGACACCTTAGAATAACCTCACATGACTTAGCACAACATGTGTCTTAAAAAACATTTAACTTTTAAAATGATAATTTCTGAATTTCACCGTTGCGTCCAAGCAACGGACGCGTCGTGTCGCATTTCATCATGCGACAGTCGCATCTAAAAGTTGGATCATCCATGTGTCAGATGAACCCTTGATCCGAAAGTCGGATGAGAGGTTGGTCTGGAAGTCAGACCAAAGAGTCGGACCAAAGGTCGGATGGGCCAAAAGTCGAATGAACAAAAGTCACATGAAATTGTGAAGGTCGCACGACTTAGCCGGGAACGCGTCGCATTCCCCTGCCTAACGCGTCACATCGCGTGCAGACCTGCATATCATCTTCTTCTTGTTCATCAACCATCGGACTTATTTCTAAAATTGTTTATTTTCCAGATTCTTCAACTTGTAGTTTCACTTTTAAAACACTTCTAAACTTCATATTACATCTATACAAACTTCATAAACTCATCAAATCCAGATAAGAACACCAAACATGCAAAACCTACTTGTTAAGTAAGCTTCATATGTTCTTCAATGGTGCTTTCATTGGAACTTGAGTTCCCAGCCTCTACACAACTCATAACTATTACAAATCGTGTTTAAACTTCATAACAAACATCATGCTTACCTTCTTTCGATTCAAAGAACCACAAATCTTCCAACTCTATCTTTTAAGAACTTCACGAGAGAGTATGTGTGTGTGTTTTGTAGGTGTGTTTCAAGCTTGACAATATTGTCAACTTTACACATGGACACATACATATAAACCTATATCCAGAGGCAACCGCCTCTGGATTTCTTCCTTATCTTTCTTTTATCTATTTTATTTATATATATATATATATATATATTTACTTTACTTAACTAATACAGATTTACAAATATTGTTGGTATATGCCCGCTGACACGAACGAGTTAATAGCACTGCTGATGAAGTATAGGCCTATTGGGTCACAAGCCAAGTATTGATTCCGGCAACACGATCAAGCGAAAGAGAAAAAGAGGCCAAAATGGGTTTTGGTAGGATGGGACATGGGCCGTGTGGCTGAACACGGGCCGTGTCTAGCCTAACAAGCATGGGTCGTTTTGGCCCAATTCAAGGCCGTGTGCTTTGGGCCAACACGGCCGTGTAGTTATACACGGGCCGTGTTCAGCCTATTAGACACGGGCCGTCTTAGCCCATTTAGGGCCGTGGACTTTGGGCCTACACGGCCGTGTACATGCTCTGTAACAGCAGACTTGATTTGTTTTAATGCTCATTTTTAATGGGATTAAGTTATCTTCAATTGGAAGTTTTCTAAGTTACGAATTCTGTAACACCCTAATTTCCAAAATTTAAAAGAATGCTTCAAACAAAAGGTATTTGTCTAAAAACAGAATTTGATAAGCTGATGGAAACCAACCAAGTATTCTTGAACCCTCTGGTTCGTACAAAAAGGTAATACAACCACAATTCATGTCAAAATCAGTTTCCAATAAGCTTATCGTCAGCGGAAGCCAATAAAACATTTTATTTAAACCCTCGGGTTTGTATATAAAAAGAAATATGCGCGCATTTAAATCAAAAGTACTTTCCGTTACACAGATGGAGCGTTATTGTTTCAAATCACGTTTTAAGCAACCAACCATCAACAGTCAAACCGGGGCCTTGCCTTAGTGCTAACACAACCTGCAAAACAACAACAAGCAGTATCTGCTAAGCTACAAGAGCTTAGTGAGAAAGCTAAACTGTAAATCATATAAGCATGCGCATACACATATACGAATGCCATAATTGGTCTTATGGATATAGTACTGCACCATCTTAGCATCCGCCAAGAAGGCTAAAACGCTGTCCATAGCACCAGTACACAAAGTAGCATGCTACAGCTCTCTCTCTGTGATCCTCTGATCAATAATATATCACATTGCAATGTATCACACACATATCACAGATATGAATCAGAGTTTAGAAAACTAACCTCCGTAATTAATACCACACAGAGTTATGCCAGATATACTCAGAACTCGTTAAACAATAATTCCTACAGATATATAATCATGGTATTAATCACATAATCAAATTCAGCTCTTAACAAACTCAATAGGGCAGGGCACCCCCTAGGCACACCCTAGGCATGGCTGTGCCTTCCCCAGGCATGGTTGTGCCTGTCTTAGGCATGGCTATGCCTTCCCCAGGCATGGTTGTGCCTGACTTAGGCATGTTTGTGCCCTCCAAGGCACGCCCATGCCTTCTAAGGCACGACTGTGCCTCTCTCAGGCACGCCTATGCCTCAGTCTAAAGGCACCGGAAGTACTGTATGGACTAAGTATTGCCACCGGGGCATTAGGCACGCCCGTACCCTTCACATGCACGCCCGTGCCTCCCCTGGTCTACACCAGTAAGTCGGCCATTTTTTTCCGATCAAAACACCAAAATACTCACTTTTAATTCATAAAAACACTACTTGGGTGTTTTCCTACACCCCAAACAACTTCTAAGCAATAAACAACAACAAAAACAAGATCTAATCCATGATTCACCATGAATCAAGCTAAAACCCATATGAAATTCAAGAACATAGCTTAAATAATCTTACCTCAAACTTGTGATTGCTATGACTAGTTGTATCCACTTGTTTCTAGCTGTTCTTGCTCCAAAAACTCAAAGAAAATCTTGGCTGGAACTTGTGTTCATGAACATGGAAGAAGATATGAGAAGTTTGACTAACTCTAGTCAACACTAGCTATATATAAATATAACTTTGAGTTTTGGCACAACTAGTCCCTCAACTTTTATAGTTTCAAATTAACAGCTTTAACCCCTCAAGTTTCTAAACACATCATAATCTCAATTAGGAAATCACCAAAACTATAATACTTGATTATTTATTAAATTACAAAATTCGAATTTCGGGTGTTACAAATTCTATGTGTTCCTGGAGTGAAAATGAAAAGATGAACATAAGAAGAACGTATAGATTTTCTCTCTTGTGATCATACACTTTGTGATCAAGTTTTGACGCACAAAGGTGTTTAACATACTTTGATCTTGTTGTTTTGGTGGCTACACCAACCTACTAGCATTGGGGAATCAAGTGTGCTTGGGGTGGACTTCATTAGAGGAATTCTTGTTGAATTCTACACACATGACAACAAGAAGTTGACATATCGATCTTGCTTAAAGGTATAACTATTTCGTGCTTCTTGTTCATTTATTTTAGTTGCAACTTCATGGTTAGATGTTGGTCCATGGGAAGTATTCGTTTTTTTGGCTTTGAATTTTGTTATACATATTGCTTCCGTTGCTACTCGATTATGCCAAACGAATACCTTCAGTGGTATCAGAGCCATATCTAACATGGCTTTGCATTATCGAGTCTAGAAAAACCATAAGAATATTTTATTTGATATGAAAATTGTTTTCTTAAAATGGTTTTTCGCGTACACTCTTTTTGGACTAAAATTGATATATTTGTAGTCATCATAATAATTTATTTTTTATATTTATATAGTTGTTGTAACTTGGCATGAACTGTACACAAATATATACTTATAAATGTATATATAAATATGTGTTTCAAAAATGGTTTGGTACACTAATGCATATGTACATGGATTCTCATTTTGTGCCTTTGATGTTTTTTTGACAATCTTGACTAAAATATAGATATATATTTGTATCATGGTTTTGTGTGGCACACCATGTTTCATTTTGTTGCGTTTGGTTAATTCAGTAACATGATATGCCCTTAGACCTATGTGTTGTGGTGGTTGATTGATTTGTTTTTTTTTTGTGTGGCCTGCGTGCTGTATTGATGTAATTATTTATTTATTTATTTGTTGGTACGGCTTGCATGCCATTTCTTTGATTCCGTGTATTTGTATAAATAGTGTAGGAATGCGACCTGCGTGTCGTTTATATATATATATTCTATTTATTTGTAAATAGTATAGAATTAGAACCAGAGAAGTCAAGGGGAGTTATGGTGATGATGTCTTGGCAAGAAGGAATCAACACGCTATTGGAGGTGTTGGATTCAGTGGGAGCTCACCCAACGAGACTATACCTTGTCCTTAGGTTTTGGCCTTGTTTTCCCCGTTGTGGCTCACACGGAAAACGCATAGGATTTTTGGGCATGTTACGGAATTATATATATATTTGCGTGGTTGTATTTTTTTCTATGAATGGATAAGGATTCGCATGCTAGACAATTTTTCTTTAAAATTAAATAAAATACAATGTTTGTTAAAATGGTTAACAATCTCGCGCGAATAGAGTTGACAAAGAAAATATAAACTTGGTATTATATTTAAAAGTGCTTAAAATCGTTTTGACACTTACTTTGTTAATTCACAAAAAGGTTTTTATGAAACAAAATCCCGTTTTCAAAACGTAAATCACACACCATCCGTAAGACGACACCACCCGAATCGAACGACACAAGGATGATTGTCGAGCTAAGCACGAGTCATTCCTTGCGTAGTTGTGTGGAAGGTGAGTAGGGTAACTCGCATAATTGGTTGTCGAGCTAAGCACGAGCCAATTAATGGTCGAGAGTGCCACCCGTGTGTCTTGTTGGATGATTTACAATTTTGGTATATAATTCTTGTTTAGTTTTAGAGCTAAGCACGAGCTAAACAAAAATTATATATTGAGATTGGTGTAAGGTAGGGATCAAACATGCCAACCGACATTATGGATGTCAATGTATCCTGCAAGTGTCTAAGAGTTGTAATAGAGATTACAATTGGTAAAATGGTTACCGGCCTAAATAGCTTCGCCACGTGATCTGCGGTAAACCCGTTACGGTGCTAGGTGAAATAAGGTTCTTAGCCCTTGTTAAAAAATAATTGTTTTTCTTAAACATATGGGGTAATTATCTTTAACAAGGTTTATCTAACTAACCAAAACTCGCATTTTGTTATTTATAGATGTCAAACCATAACAACACCATGTCAAACATCTCACTTCGTGTGTTCCTAGAAAGGGAGAAACTCACGGGGGTGAACTTTATTGCGACTTGGGCCGTCCGATACGGATATGAAAAACGTGTTAAGGACTTGCACGATGTTGCCTGCCTCATGTTGTCAACTATGTGCTTAGAGTTGCGAAAGCAGTTCGAGCACATGAGTGTGTACAATATGTTGAATAAGCTCAAGGACATGTTCCAACAGCAAATTAGGCAGGAACACTATGAGTGTGTTAAAAGCCTAGTCGGTTGTAGGATGCAGGAAGGCGGGAATGTTGGTCTTCACGTCCTTAAGATGAAGGTGAACGTGGACCAAATGGAGAGGTTAGGATTTCCTATTGGGAGAGAGCTTGCTATGGATATTGTACTCCAGTCTCTGCCCGCATCATATGATTAGTTTGTCAGAAACTATCACATGCAAGCAATGAAGAAATCTTTAAGCGAGTTGCATGGCATGCTGAAGTCTGCAGAGTCTGACATGGCCAAGCATATTTCCTCCTCAATCACTCCCGTTTTGGGTTTAAATAAACAAAAGAAAAGGAAGAAGAAACCGACCCTAAAAAGAAAGGTTGGAGTTTCCAAGCCTATTCTTGATATTGAGTCGAAAGACATAGAAAGTGCGCCTCAACAAGAGACTCAAGAGAAGGTGGTTTGCTACTTCTGTGGAAGATTTGGATATTGGGGCCGCCACGCCTGCCCTACGTGCCGAGAAGATATAAAACTTCTCAGGAAAGAGAGAGTTAACTTTCTGTCTTCAGGTACATTCATGATTCATTGCTACTCTTCTATAAGCTGGGTCGTTGACCCGAACTGATTGACTCACGTTTGTCACAAATTTATTTTGTTACAAAGAGTAGGTCCTTGGGTGAAACAAAAGCATGAAGAACCGGAACTCGGACGAGGAAACCAGGATGATTGTCCTCTAAGAGAAGATAAGGAGACTTGATCTCGCTTTTGTCGCCGGTTTATTTATTACTTTATTTTCTTGCCCTGCCTAGCAAGTAACATCTCTTTATATGCTCGCTTTTAATTACGATTGACATAAGCATTGTTTATTCAAGGTTTATTTATGTCATAGCTCATGTGTTGTTTTGCCTTGCGTGGTACACAAATTTGTATGTGGTGAGGATCTTAAAATATGAAATTTATTATGGAAATTTGTTGTGATATATTTTGTTAGATTCAAATTTTTTTTCCATGTCATGACATACACAAGGTTTTGTTACAAGTAATAGAATATTCATGAAAAATTGATTCTGAATTTTAAAATAGTTTGGATAAATTATATTTGTGTGATAATCAACTTTGCCGCATAAACAATAGATATGTCACCTAGATCCGTGTGGGCTCCCTCTCGGGATAGTTTAGCCTCGGGCTAAACATTTTGATGTTGATTTTGTTTATTAGGCTAAGATGATTATGAGATCCTTCACCGGAGTTTGTGAGAGGATTAAAGGCTTTTTGGATATTGATCACACTTTTGTGGATAATCCATTCAAGCACACCACAATGAATAACAAAAGAGAAACTTCTTCATCACTACCTTGATGGTAGTAGGTGCGAGACATTTACAAGTTTAGGTATGTGTCTGAAACCTTGTTGGTGTTCGAAATTCGCCAAAACGACTTTCAGAATCAATAGGGCATATAGATCAAGACACTTAGATCTAGTTAAGATGCTAAGATACTTTCTATCTATATTGAATGACCATATCGTGAATTGTGGAATTGTCTCACAATTCATATCCTACTTAGACACATTGGTACATGGTGTCATGGTGTAGGGAACCGGACGTTATTGACAATGATCCGGTTTGTGATGGGTCAAGAATGTATATCCGATTTGTTGGGACATTCATTTACCATTGTGATTAAGTCATCAAATCTAAATTCAATTGATGGTCTATTTAGCACTTATTAAGATATGACTAGAAAAGTTCTTTGCTTGTCTATCTTATAGTTCGAAGTTATATAATCTACATTTAGTGGGAGATGTATGAACTTGAAATCAAGAAGTGCTAATACATTTGAGGAGTTCTTCTAAGCTTTAGTTATTTAACCTTTCGAGGACGATGTTTTGTTGCTTAAAAGGGGACGAAAGCTAAGGCGTTCCGGTGGAAGGACGTTGAACTTAAATGAAAGACTTGATGTTGATGCTAGCATATAATCTGATATCTTTGATTGATGATCAGCATTGATATGCTGGTATACCTGACTAAGAGTCATTACTTCTTTTAATTCTGATAAGAGTCATATAGAGCCATATTGATATGGGTTTCTCATATCTAAGTGGCGATGACCTAATGGTGAGTCAAATTGAGTTCATCACCTATCGAAAGACGTAGTGGATCCGGAATTCGCTAAAGTAAAAGAAGTAAATGATAAAGAGATGCAATCCATTTGAGATGGCCAAGTACTTGACTTGGCTTAATCCCATGCCTAGATGTAACCCAAGGCGGTAGTAATGGGATTAACATTGATGGAGTTGTAGACGACTTCAAATTCTGACTAGTTGTAAAGTTTTCATGATGGTTATGGAGAAACTTGTCCTAGTGGCTATATTGAAGAATGTTTGATACTCATGGATATTAATGGCCACGTTCCGTCATGGAACAATATGATGAGGAAGTGCTTATAACACTCTCCGAGGGTCTTAATATACATCCATAGTATCCGAATTATGTCTATAAAAGTGGATAAGTCCAATTCGGACTTATGCTTGCATCTTAAAGGAAAGATCTTTGCTTACTATTAGAAAATCAAAGTGATGAGTTTTCTAGAAGCATATATAAAACCTTTTATATGTGTGAGGGCTAGTGGGAGCTTTGTTGTATTTCTAGTGTTAAATGTCTATTGAAGATAATGTCCCGATATTAGGATGTATACAAACCTAATTCAGGAATTACTGCTTCATAAGGACATTTAGGAGATACAAAATCGGATAATATTTAGTTCAAGAAATATAGAAATATGTTCTTAATGTTTGACGACTAGAATAGGCTTGGAGTAAGTAGTTACTCTAATGCGTGTTTCTGCTAGAATAACCGTTGATCTTGATGAAAGTTTATGATCCTAACTTGTGGTGTTGATTGTTGGTTCTTAAGTATCACTAACCCTATTGTGGGCTTTTGAGACAACGAGGGTGTGATTACTTTAACTTTTTTGAAAAGTAAGATCTCTTTGATGCATACTTTTATGGTAGTCTTGTCAAAAGAGATATAAGTAAATAACATAAGTATATGTGGATATTGTGAGACAAGTCCACTAGTTAAGTTGTTGTTATGGACTAGTAGTGTTTATCATACTAGGTTAATTAGCATTTCTAATGTATGTGACTTGGCTTGAATATTGTTTTGGTATATGTTTGATTTGTACTTATATCTTGGGGATGTTAAGCAGTATTGTAATTCATACTATATCGATTATTAAATGGAGATTTAATAAGACGCCGAGGGCGAGTATTTTATGAATCCTTATTGTGTTCCATCTTAGCATGTTTAAACACTTCCGAGAATGTTTACCCTTCTAAATCTCTACAATCGGTTATAGTTTATTGGGAGGAAGTATAAATTAAGATTGAGGTAAAGAGTTGGTTTTGATGAACGTGATTCTTGCCTATACTTGAAAGGGGTTTCAAGTGATTGGAGGACCCACACCCGAGTTCGCTTCGTAGTTCTGGTCATAAGTAACCTGGGATGATGATGGCGTCTCATCCTTAAACTAGAGATACATGTGATTCCAAAGCATAGGTTTACTTTACTTTGATCGTTTTTTAACGCGGTCCGTAACTGGTCGTTATAAGGGAGATGATTGGGTAGAGGATTATCTATGTGGCGGAACAATGTAGTCGAAAGGAATTTGTTCCTCTATGTATAGAGAAGATATACATGGGCTCCTCGATGATTGACTGCTGACGTTCATATGCATGGCCATGCTCTAGTATATTGATGATGGATCAATGTTACTTGGTTTGTTGGTCACCACTAATCTAGAATCGAGAAACATAATTGTAGCACCCTAATTTTCAGTCCAAATTTAAATTTTTCAAAACTCAATTTAAAACATACTTTATACAAATCTTCGTAACTTATTGCGGAAGCATCATGATTTCTTTAAAGAATTTCAACAAAATACCATACTACTTTAAACATTAAACTGTATCGTACAATACAACCCAAAACCTTAGGTGTTACCATAGTCACTCTCACGACCATAAACACAGAATAGCAAATCCAAGATTACCGGAAAAGCAACCAAAACAAAGTCCTGCCCATAGCAGCTACCCGCCTCACCAAGGCATCTAGACATCTTGTGGATACAAAACATTTTCACACACTGGGTTAGCTATAAACATAGCTAGTGAGTACAACCAAAAATCATTTGTTTAATCAAAACCAAGTCATCATTTTTCCCTTTTTGAGAACACATGTTTGGCAATCCATATACTTTTAAAAGCATACACAATAGTACATAAGGATGTGGGTCTATCCATTAGGCCACAATGTATCCACGTGGTAGCTAGACACGGTCAACACGTGACCACATGGGGGATAACCACATCACCCCGTCAAGGTGGGGGATGCACGAAGCAGTCCACCATACAACAGTTATCTGAAACGCATGCCCTATTCACCAAATCCACTCGTGTTGCCCCGGGTTTGGTGGCTCGTCAGCATAGTGAACCCACACGGTCATGATGACTATTGACATATCCCTCCACTCTCTGCACTGATTCCTCAACCACTCGTACCTCGCGTTTCCTCAATTGCCGAAGCCACATGAACCTCTGTGTATGTCTCAATGGCTAGGAACCCTATGGTACAGAGTTCATATCACACAATGGTCCGGACCAAAACACATTCCCCGAAGGGTCACATAAGCACATACCCAAAAGGGTCACATAATCACTTACCCCGAAGGGTCAGAAAATCACTTACCCCGAAGGGTCACATAAATCACATGCCAACAAGGTCAAATATCTCAAGCATACAAGCTTATCAATAAACACATAAGTGTCTCAATTATATCTCTTGAGCATAAATGCTCAACAATCAAATCCACATTTGGCATCTCAATGCCCAAAAACATCTTTAGTATAAACATATCTTTCAATAATCAAAAACAGGTTTGTTGTTTCCAAAATCAAGGTTCACTCCAACATGGAGTATCAGGTTTCAAAGCCATTATGTAAAAACACACTTTAACATAGACCATCTCCAAAATGGAGCAATGATCCTATTTGAAAACCATTTTCTCGAAACATTTCACAGTTGGCATCTCAATGCCCCAAAAGACTCACAAAGTGAAAACATGAATTTCTTTCACTCAAAACCATGTCTTTTGTTTCAAAATCAAAGTCCAGTCCATCATGGAGTATCGTGTTTCAAAACCATTAATGAAATAACAATTTAAACATAGACCATCTCCAACATGGAGCAATGTTCTTATTTTTGAAAATCATCCTTTAAAACCCATCATATGCTGATATCACAATCTACATAAGCTTTGAACTCAAAAGGCTTCACAAAGTATTTGATAATCATATAGATCACAATATAAAACAATTCGTATTTCACATCCTTTAATTCATCAAACATTTGCCAAACAATCAAAACACATAAGTGATGACTTGAAAACTTTAACATTTTTGGGTATCCGCAGGGTGTACTCACCTGAGGGAGTTATGAGGATCACAACCCCACTCAACCAAGACACAACACTTGATCATAAACCTATGATCACAAAGCACAAGGTTAACATACATAAGTTTACCAAAACAAACTCTTATGAGCTCAATTCTATGCTTAAACACTCTTTCGGGTCTTAAAAGACTTCATTTAACCCTTATAAAACCTTAGAATCAATCCCCAAACATGTACATAGTCATTTGGGGTCAAAAACATGAGTTTTGGAGGTTTCAGGGTGCCTCGCGCCGCGATAAAATCTTTGGAAAACAAACCCCTTCGACCCCGCTACGTCGCGCCGCAACGCCTAGCCTGTCTCGCCGCGACGACCCGCACAGGTCTGTACTTCCCCTTTTTTTCTTGCTGCAAGTTTCAATTTCTTCAATTTTCTTAACATCAAACTTCATAATCAACCAACAAAAGCTTTAAAACTCGACTAAAACAACTTTATAACAACAAATATAATCACTTTTGATCATCAATCATCATCAAGAACTCTTATGCAAGAATCAACCCAATATTTGACCCATTTATCAAATCAAACACCATAAACTCAAATTTTAAGCTAGAAATCACCAAATCCAACATGTGTAACTCAAATCAAACACAAGAACAAGTTAAAACATACTTGATCATAAATCCTCACTTAAATGTTTCACTTCCTTATGTCCAAATCATGCCCATATTTGGACAAGATGAAGAACAACTCCGGATTCTTGAATCCACACACATGGATCAACAATTTTCTCTTGATTCTTTCTTCTTCTTCCCAAGTTCTTCTCTAGAACTCTCTTCTCCCTTTCTCACTTTCCCTTCCAGAGTTTTCTTTCTTCTTTGACTCCAAATGAAAGAGTCAACACACACATATATATATATATATATATACATATTTACATCAAAGGCCCTCATACTTCCATTCATTTACATTATATTTCCATTTAAGTTTATAAAACACATACACCCTACTAACAAATAATATATTTACTAAATTTCAAATAAACTTGCATATATCTGCATTATTATAATTTTCAAAAATACGGGTATTACAATAATGGTGGACGATATGAAGGTTGACTTTATTCCATGCCTTGTGTTCAGAAAGGAACTCGAAGAAAGGGATGTACATGTTCATTTATCTTTAGGACAATCATTTTGTGGTTAGGATCTTGTCAAGAGTGGCATACCCTATACTAACTTAGGAGCATGGATGTCTTGCTAGAGGCCGCACTATGTTTGTTTTATTTTTCGTAGTCGTGTCACGTGCAAGTGGGAGTCTGTTGGTATATACCCGCTGACACGAACGACTTAATAGCACTGCTGATGAAGTATAGGCCTATTGGGTCACACGCCAAGTATTGATTCCGGCAACACGATCAAGCGAAAGAGAGAAAGAGGCCCAAATGGGTTTTGGCAGGATGGGACACGGGTCATGTGGCTGAACACGGGCCATGTCCAGCCCAACAAGCACGGGGCGTTTTGGCGCAATTCAAGGCCATGTGCTTCGGGCCAACACGGCCGTGTAGTTGTACACGGGCCGTCTTACCCAGTTGGGGCCGTGGACTTTGGGCCTACACGGCCGTATTGGTGAACACAGGCCGTGCACATGCTCTTTAAAAGCAGAATTGATATGTTTTAATGCTCATTTTTAATGGGATTAAGTTATCTTCAATTGGAAGTTTTCTAAATCATGAATTCTCTGTGTTCTTGGAGTGAAAATGAATAGATGAACATAAGAAGAACATATAGAGTTTCTCTCTTGTGATCATACACTTTGTGATCAAGTTTTGATGCACAAAGGTGTTTAACAGACTTTGATCTTGTTGTTTTGGTGGCTACACCAACCTAGTAGCATTAGGGAATCAAGTATGCTTGGGGTGGACTTCATTAGAGGAATTCTTGTTGAATTCTACACACTTGACAACAAGAAGTTGACATATCGATCTTGCTTAAAGGTATAACTATTTCGTGCTTCTTGTTCCTTTATTTCAGTTGCAACTTCATGGTTAGATGTTGGTCCATGGGAAGTATTCATTGTTTTGGCCTTGAATTTTCTTATACATATTGCTTCCGTTGATACTCGATTATGCCAAACGAATACCTTCAAATATATATATATATATATTTAAATACCTCTTCATTTAAGCAATTATTACATACATACATACAACTTGAAATATCTATTTACATAACTTACTAATTTACGTACATATACAAATGATTTACAACTACGACCAAATCGAGGATGTTACAAATCTACACCCTTAAGAGGATTCCGTCCTCGGAATCCGCTCAGTGATAAATAGGTGAGGGCATCTTGTTTTCATTTTGTCCTCGATTTCCCATGTCAGGTTTGAACCTAAGTTGTGCTTCCACTTAACAAGAAATAGCTTGATCATCTTCTTTCATAGCTTCTTGACCTTCGTCTCAAGAATTTCAATAGGTTCTTCTACGAGTTGCTTAGAAGAGTTAACCTTCAGTTCTTGTAATGGGAGAATCTGCTCAACTTCAACGTTGCACTTACGTAAGTAGCATACGTTAAAGGTATCATGAATTCCAGCTAGCTCAGGCGGCAGCTCAAGAGTTACCGTTTGACCATTAATTGTATAGAATAGAAGATTACATTTTGAGAGAAGTTTGTATTAATTACAAACTAGAGGGTCTTAATTGTAAATATACTCATGGAGTATATAAGCCTATGATTAAGGCTAATCATGTATCAATTTCCATAATCAATGATATGAACTATGTGTTAATCAAGGTGTAATTAGTATTCTCTCATAGTTATACACATGCAATTGAAGATTAGCTTGATACTTGGATAATCAAGGGATTAACAATTGGTATCAGAGCCTAAGGAGTGATTTGATTGAAGATTGGATAAAAAATTCAAGAAATTTGAAGAAATTTTGAAGATTTTTTGAAATTTTCGAATTATTTTTTGGCAGAAACTTTGAAAAAATCTAGAAAATTCATACGATCTCCATTTGATCTAATTTTTTGATATGTTGTGTTTTATTGCAGGAAGCTACAGTAAAAGTTTCAAGTGAAAAATCCAAGCCATTTGAGAGAAATCGAAAAATCAATTTCTGGGTTTTTTAAGGATGTTCTTGAGGATGGATTGCCGAATTTTTGAAAGAAGTTTAGCAATAACATCATGATTGGATGTGGAAAATCTCAATGTTTAATTCAAAACACACAAGGAGAAATTATGAAATAATTTTCTTGATGTGTTTTTGAAAATTTTGATCAATTTTGGATCAATTCGTGTTGTTTGATCGAAATTCGTGATAAAGGAGTGTTAGAAAAGTGTTAGGGAAGGTGGAGAAACATAAATTTGATCATAAAAATCATTTTTGAGTAGTTTTTGAAAATTCAAGATTGATGGTGTTCTTGATGTTATTGAGTAGAAGATGAAGAAATGAGGAGTTTGATCCAAAAATTTTAAGTCAAAAAGTGTTTTTGGTGTTTTTGTGTCAAAAAGTATCGGATTTAAACTCCGGATTTGGTAAGTATCGGATTTTAGTGTTATCGGATTTACACAATGGATTTCCAAGACTATCGGATTTGGTTGAATTCTCGGATTTTTGAAAGTGTCAGATTTGGTTGAATTCTCGGATTTTTTAAAGTGTTGGATTTGGTTGAATTCTCGGATTTTTGAAAAGTGTCGGATTTGGTTGAATTCTTGGATTTTTGAAAGTGTCGGATTTGGTTGAATTCTCGGATTACTGAAAGTGTCGGATTTGGTTGAATTCTCGGATCATTGAAAGTGTCGGATTTTTGAATTCTCTATAGAAATTTTAAATGGCTCAAAATTTGGTTGAAAATACAAATTTTGAATTTTCTTGCATTTTCTGATATAGCAATTTTGACCAGGAGCCCGCAAGGGGTTGCCACCCCTTGGACCCCTCTATTAGGGGCGCTGCCCCCGAACCCCCGTCGTCGTTGTGACTGAATTAGAATCGGATTTTCTCAACTCTTAGTACACTTTTAATCATTGTTGATCATTACCAACTCATTCTTAATTGATCAAATCATTATAATTGATTAAATTTTTGATCAAATCAAATCATTCCTAAACGATCGTATATTTTTCAGGTATCAAGATAAATATCAAGATGTCAACGAAGATTCCACAAGTTGAAGTAAATTTTGAGAAAAACAAGGCAGAATGATTGGTTAATGAGAATATCCAGCTCAAAGAGAAGATTTCTTCACTAAACAAAGAGATTCACAAATTGACATGGAGCAATCACTTTTATGATTTAAGGATTGAACGTATATCAGATGATAAAATCAAAATGGAGAAACAGATGCAAATTCTAAGTGGAGAAAGGTCATTACTAAAAGAACAAGTTGAATTTGAAAAGAAAAGAGAAAGTGAATTACAAGTTGAAAAAGCTGAATTGCATGATAAGTTGAAACAACTTGAGCAACAGCTACTTATTGAAAAAGTTGAGTTGGAGAGAGAAACAAAGATATTAAACCTAGAAAAGAGTTTGGAAAGTGAAAAGAAAATCCTTGAAGAAGAAAGAAGCAAGTTTGTGGAGAAAATCTCACAACTTGAAGTACATTCTGAAGTCGATAAAAATAAAGCAGAGATTTTGTCAGAAGAGAATGACAAGTTCAAAGAGCAAATGTCTAGAGTGTCTGAGGAACTTCAACTTTTGGAAAATAAATGTCAAGAGTATAAAGTTGAAGTTGAGAATAAGGAATCAAATACAGAACACGTAAAGAAGAGAGCAAATGATCTAAAAGAAGAGAATGTCAAGTCTAAAAACCTCATATCTGAATTTTCTGTTGAACGTTGAGATTTTCAAAGGATGTTGCAGAATGATGATAAGTTGATAACAAGTTTATGTAACACCAAAATATCACAAGCCATTTTTTTTAAATTGCACTGCGGAAGCTAATTCAAACCAACTTAATTACATATAAACCAATATTTACAAATGCTCAACACATTGTTCAAAATCGTAATAACTACAACTGTTTAATGTTACAAAATAATTGGCTCGTCTCTTTTTAAAACAAGTATCAGAGTGTGGTCAACTCTTCCTTCTTCAACTACAAACACGAACCGGCAAAACATCAACTAAGGGAAATTAGCACAAAGCTAAGTGAGTAGAGGCTAAACACCAAAAGCAAACATCCACAATCAATATCAAAGCATGTAATCACAAATCCGAGAAGACCGGCAGTTCGGCGCAGAACCTACAACCAATGCCGGCCAAAGCAAAGGTTTACCGATAGCTCTCAACTGAATTGGCACAGTAAACTCCATCTCTGAAGCAACATATGCAACAGAAGGGCTACTACTGTTCAACCAACCAGCACGAACTCGGATGTCTAATATTACTGAGCTCTTGGATTGCCTGAAAACACAACAATAACCAAATCAATATCAATCTCATAAATATATCTATCCATATATTTATAATTCATTCATGAAATTAAACAAACAATAAACAAATACAAATCCAAACACAAAGTGTCGGATTTCCCAAAACTATCGGATTTCAGTCTCTATCGGATTTAGGAATCTACCAATCACAAGTATCGGATTTCACTTCACCGGATTTGGGGTTATCGGATTTCACATATATCGGATTCTAGTAGTTCTGGGTTTGGGTATCGGTTTTGAGTATCGGATTCTATGTTATCACTTTCCAAGTATAGGATTTCATAGCTATTGGATTCAAAAGTGTCGGATTCTATAAATCAGGATTTCATGAATTCGGATTCCTAACACTCGGATTTGGGACTATCGGATTTCAAACTCCCGGATTTAGGAGTTCCATATTTAATCTCTCAGTTTCAAGGTAATCGGATTTCATATGTATCGGTTTTACAAATGTCGGTTTTCACCATGTTCTTCAACCAAATCCGAGAACATCATAACTTCATCATATCAACTCAAACCCATAATTCATAATGTTCATCAAATCATAAAAGAAACATGTTTAAACATATTTAAACACAGATTCATGCATCAAACCATCATTTAAAGACGTAAATCATATGAACCCATAAAACCCACCAAAACTCATATTTCATCAAAACCGATTCTTATGTTCTTCATATATTAATGTTTATTTCTAATCATCAATCTTACCCAAACTAGCATGTAAACATAACAAAGTATATATCTAACCTTTAACTTGATTTTAGGATTGAATATATGAAATTTAGATTGTTTTATCTTGTTCTTCTTCTTCAGCAGAGCAAACACACCAAACATACACTTTAACTTTTCTTTGTTTTGAGGTAAATGAGGATTAATTCCTCAAATCAGCTGATACACACACACATATACATTTTAAGAAGTAGGAGGTGGTAAAACCCACCTCTTCACACGTGTACATACATAAATATATACATGCATACATACGGAAACTTATATACATACAATACATGCATATTTATTTAACAACATATTAGAATTAAGTCAAATAATTAACCATTTAATAATAATAAAACAATTAAGCACGTACCGCAAACCCACTAATCTCCTAGCCCTGGTTTGCGGGTGTTACAAATCTCTCCCCCTTAAGAGGATTTCGTCTTCGGAATCCCTTCTTGCTCAAACAAGTGGGGATATCTTTCTCTCATCTCTGCTTCAGTCTCCCATGTTAAATCAGAACCTAGACTGTGCTTCCACTTGATCAATACCATTGGTATCTGCTTCTTTCGGAGATTGGTTACTTTGCGATCTAATAGCTTAACGGGTTCCTCTATCAATCTCTTCTTTGAATCAAATTTCAGTTCATGTACTGGGAGAATCTGACTTTCACCATCAACCTTGCATTTCCTAAGATAGCGGACATTAAACGTATAATGAATTCCTGTAAGTTCTGCTGGAAGATCCAGTGTGACGGTCTGATCATTTACTATCTGCCGTATGCGGAAGGGACCAATGTAACGGGGAGCCAACTTCCCGTGTTTACCAAAACGAATTACACCCTTCCATGGAAAGACCTTCAAGTACACTAACTCCCCCACATCAAACTTAGCTGGACGCCATCATGGATCTGCGTACATTTTCTGTCTATCTCTGGCAGCTTTCAACTTGTCTCTGGCAATAGCAACCTTGTCAGCAGTTAGCTGAACAATCTCGGGCTCTACAAACTGATTCTCACTAGCCTCTAAGAAACACGTCAGAGTATGGCAGCGACGGCCGTATAACATTTCGTATGGAGGCATTCCGATATTGGAGTGGTAACAATTATTATACGCAAACTCTATCAAAGGCAAGTGCGAATCCCAAGATCCACCATACTCAAGTACACAGGCACGTAACATATCTTCGAGTGTCTGTATGGTTCGTTCAGTCTGCACGTCAGTCTGGGGATGATAAGCAGTACTCAAGTTAATCCTCGTCCCCAATTCTCTCTGTAAACTTCTCCAGAAGTTGGAAACAAATATGGAGTCTCTGTCAGACACAATAGACAACGGTATGCCATGCCTTGCAACAATCTCGTCAATATAAAGTTGAGCCAACTTACTCAGAGAAGTCGTTTCACACGTAGCCAGTAAATGAGCGCTCTTCGTTAGTCTATCCACGATCACCAAAATCATATCGTGGTTCTTCTGAGTTCGCGGAAGTTTAGTCACGAAATCCATCATTATATGTTCCCACTTCCACTAAGGAATCTCCAACTGCTTCAAGGATCCGTAAGGCTTCTGATGTTCTGCCTTCACCTGTGCACATATATGGCATGACTCCACATAATGTGCCACATCTGCCTTCATAGTAGGCCACCAGTAAAGCACTTTTAAATCGTTGTACATTTTATTGCTTCCTGGGTGTATAGATAGTCTTGACTTGTGTGCTTCAGTTAAAATCAACTTTCTCAATTCTCCAAGCATAGGCACCCACACATGAGTCTTGTATACTTTCAATCCACGAGAATCATCAGTAAGTTCATCCTTACGTTTTCTCATTAATTAATTCTTCATGTTTTCTTCTTTCAGATCTTCCAACTGTGCAGACTTCAGTCTATCCACTAATTCAGATACTATCTCCATACGCATAAACTGGATAGAACTTCCCCCTCCCTTGCGGCTTAAGGCATCTGCTACCACATTCGCTTTCCCAGGGTGGTATATGATCTCACAATCATAATCTTTTATCAACTCCACCCATCATCTCTGTCTCATATTCAACTCTTTCTGTGTAAATACGTACTGTAGGCTGTTATGATCGGTATAAATCACGCACTTGGTGCCATACAGATAGTGTCTCCACAGCTTAAGAGCAAAAACAACTGCTGCTAGTTCGTGATCATGAGTCGGGTAATTCTTTTCATGTGGTTTCAACTATCGTGAAGCATACGCAATCACCCGATCCCTCTGCATAAGTACACAGCCCAATCCAGCAAACAATGCATCACAATCAACTATGAAATCATCCGATCCACTTGGCAATGCAAGGATGGGGGCCTGACAGAACAACTGCTTTAACATCTAGAAGGCTTTGTCTTGTTCATTACCTCACATAAACTTCACGTCCTTTTGAGTCAACTTAGTCAACGGACCCGCAATCTTGGAGAAATCTTTTATAAACCTGCGGTATTATCCAGCTAACCCAAGAAAACTCTTGATCTTAAACGGTATCTTTGGGGCATTCCAGTTCATAAATGCTTCCACTTTCGAAGGATCCACTTTTATTCCCTTGTTATAGATCACATGCCCCAAGAATTGTACTTCTCTCAACCAGACTTCACATTTTGAGATCTTGGCAAAGAGATGTTCTTTATTCAGAGTCTCTAGAACCTGTCTCAAATGTTGTTCGTGTTCCTCCTCAGTCTTTGAATGGATCAGTATGTCATTGATGAAGACTATTACAAAATCATCAAGGAATGGTCGACAGACTCTGTTTATTAATTCCATATAGATTGCTGGTGCATTGGTTAAGCCGAATGGCATAACCAAGAACTCGTAGTGCCCGTAGTGTGTATAAAAAGCCGTCTTTGACACGACTTCCTCTGAAACACGCACCTGATGATACCCTAATCTCAAATCAATCTTAGAAAAGAACGAAGCTCCCTGTAGTTGATCAAACAAATCATCAATTCTTGGCAACGAATACTTGTTCTTTATTATTATCGGTAGTCGATACACATATGCAACGTACCATCTTTCTTCTTCACAAACAGAACCGGTGCACCCCATGGAGATGAACTTGGACGGATGAAACCTTTGTCTATAAAATCTTGTATCTGAGTCATCATCTCCCTAATCTCTGAAGGTGCCAACCTGTACGGAGCCTTTGCCACTGGTCGGGAACTAGGGATCAGATCTATCTTGAACTCTACCTCGCGAATTGGAGGCAACCCTGGTAATTCGGCTGGAAACACCTCCGGGTATTCCGTTACCACCCGGATGTGGTTCATGGTCTGCTTTTCTTTCTTCCCGTCAATGATGTATGCTAAATAAGATTCACATCCCCTATCCAACGCTTTCTTTGCTTTTAAACATGAAATAATCGGGATTACAGACCCAGCCTTCCACCTCTTGCTACTACTCTTGTACCATCAGCGAACGGAAAGGAGATTAACTTCTTGTGACACTTGATACTGGCTTGATTCAGACTCAGCCAATCCATCCCGAGAACCACATCAAACCCAGATAAAGGCATTACAAGAAAATAAACATGAAAGCATGTACCATCTATGTCTATCTTGGCTCCAGCCACAGCAGTCGTGACCGGAACCATCATACCATCAGCTACCTCTATCTCTAAGGCAGTAGAAAGTTCAATTGCAGGCACATTTAACCTACCACAGAATTCTACAGATACAAAGGAGCGATTTGCTTCTAAATCAAATAACACTCGAGCAGAAGTAGAGTTATCAGAAACATACCGGTTATAACATCATCCGTGGTAGTGGCATCATCCACAGTCATCTTAAAGGCCCGACCCTCAGCAGTGGGTGGGTTCTTCCTTTTCTGACTGGGTGAAGATGATCCCCCAGCTCCTCCCCCTCCTGACCCTGACCCTGCTTTCTTGCTCAATGGGCAGTCACCAACCCTATGCCCTTCCTTTTGGCAATTCCAGCAGACACTCCTCGGTAGTCTGCAACTTTTAAGGTCATGTCCTAACTGGCCACACTTTAAACATCGCATAGACTGGGGCATACATTACCCATGGTGATAGGATTTGCACTTGTTACACCAAGGTGTCCTCTGAGTAGACCCACCTGAGGTAGGCCTCCTATTCTACTCCCCTTGTCTACTTCCACCACCCTGCCCTCCTTGCCTCTGTTGGGAGATTCTCTCCCCGCTCAACCTATTTCTCGCAGCTATATCCCCTTCAGCCGATTTGGCTAAAGTGAAAGCCTGGGATAGGGTGGTAGCCCACCTGGTGGTGCTACGGAGATCCGGATGCAGTGCCCCCACAAAATGGGCAATCTTTGATTCTTCGTCAGGCACCCAGTGTTTGACAAATCTCATCTTTTCGTTGAATTGCTTGATGAGTTGATCCACAGTTATATTCCCGGTCATTTGTAAATCCATAAATTCCTTCTTGATTTTGGCAATCTCGAAGGTACCATAATACTATTTGCATAGGTTGTCCTAGAATTGACTCCAGGTGATACTCTTCTGTTGCTACTCTGTGAAATGGCCGGTAATACAATGCCACTAGACCATGGCATCTCCTTTCAACATCCTCGATGCATACTTCCCTTTTAACTCGTTTTCACAGTTGCAGGCATCTAGTGCCTTCACCATCTCTCTTAGCATGTTAGGGTCAGAACTCCCTCGGTATTCAGAAGGTTTACAGTCTAAGAATTGTTTGTAGGTGCACAGTTGTTTGTATCCTAGAAACGCAAATGGATAAGCTCCTGGTTGTGGGTACGGGTAGTAGGATGGTTGTTGCATCATCTGTGTCATTGGTGGTAGGGGTACTGACACAGGTGGTATGGTTGCTTGTGTGGAAATCGCAGTTGGTACAGGGGTTGGTATAAGTTGACTCATTCTTTGTTCCATGTTATGGACCTTATTTCTAAGATCCATTAGTTCATTCTCCAATTTGAAGATGTATTCACTCTGATCTTCCTCTTGTTCTTGACCAGACGTTCCAGCTTAGTTTACATTATCTAACTCCTCAATTATTGGTCCCGCTGTTGCAGCTTGGGTCACAGGAGGTAGGATAGGAGTCTCTCTGTCAGTCATAATCTGTTACAATCACATCACCTCATAACTCATTAGCATAAACCGTTAGTGTCCAAAATACTAACTACTACAGACAACTCTAACTCACCCCAATTCCCCCGAAGGAAAGCTTGACCCGTCACGAGCCAAGATTTGGGAATGCAACACTCTAGCCGTGCATGCATCGCCAAACCTAGGCTTTGATACTAAACTGTAAAACCGAAAAATCACAAGCCATTTTTTTAAATTTCACTACGGAAGCTAATTCAAACCAACTTAATTATATATAAACCAATATTTACAAATGTTCAACACATTGTTCAAAATCATAATAACTACAACTGTTTGATGTTACAAAATAATTGGCTCGTCTCTTTTTAAAACCAGTATTAGAGTGTGGTCAACTCTTCTTTCTGCAACTACAAACACGAACCTGCAAAACATCAACTAAGAGAAATTAGCACAAAGCTAAGTGAGTAGAGGCTAAACACCAAAAGCAAACATCCACAATCAATATCAAAGCATGTAATCACATATCCGAGAAGACCGGCGGTTCGGCGCAGAACCTACAACAATGCCGGCCAAAGCAAAGGTTTACCGATAGCTCTCCACTGAATTGGCATAGTAAACTCCACCTCTAAAGCAACATATGCAACAGAAGGGCTACTACTGTTTAACCAACCCGTAGATGAGCCCAACCCAAGTCCACGTATAGCTGACTTCTCAAACGCAACTTAAAATCATCCTAAGATCGCGTATCGACCAAATAGTCACGCAGCAGATATCGACAATCAATATCACAATCAACAGTTCAAACAATCCATTCTCAATCACAATCATGCATCACATCAATAACACTAACTGCAATCTTTACCATCCGCGATTAACGTCCACTCACCTCTATTTCAGCACGAACTCAGATGTCAATTATTACTAAGGTTTTGGATTGCCTGAAAACACAGCAATAACCAAATCAGTATCAATCTCATAAATATATCTATCCATATATTTATAATTCATTCATGAAATTAAACAAACAATAAACAAATACAAATCCATACACAAAGTGTCGGATTTCCCAAAACTATCGGATTTCAGTCTCTATCGGATTTAGGAATCCGCCAATCACAAGTATCGGATTTCACTTCACCGGATTTGGGGTTATCAGATTTCACATATATAGGATTCTCGTAGTTCCGGGTTTGGGTATCGGTTTTGAGTATCGGATACTTGGTTATCACTTTCCAAGTATAGGATTTCATAGCTATCAGATTCAAAAGTGTCGGATTCTATGAATCAGGATTTCATGTATTCGGATTCCTAACACTCGGATTTGGGACTATCAGATTTCAAACTCCCGGATTTAGGAGATCCGGATTCAATCTCTCAGTTTCAAGGTAATCGGATTTCATATGTATCGGTTTTACAAATGTCGGTTTTCACCATGTTCTTCAACCAAATCGAAGAACATCATAACTTCATCATATCAACTCAAACCCAGAATTCATAATGTTCATCAACTCATAAAAAAGAAACATGTTTAAACATATTTAAACACAGATTCATGCATCAAAACATTATTTAAACACATAAAGCATATGAACCCATAAAACCCACCAAAACTCGTATATCATCAAAACTAATTCTTATGTTCTTCATATATTCATGTTTATTTCCAATCTTCAATCTTATGCAAACTAACATGTAAATATAACAAAGTATATATCTAACCTTTAACTTGATTTTGGGATTGAATATACGAAATTCCGATTGTTTTACCTTGTTCTTCTTCTTCGGCAGAACAAACAGACCAAACACACACTTTCACTTTTCTTTGTTTTGAGGTAAATGAGGATTAATTCCTCAAATCAGCTTATACACACACACGTATACATTTTAAGTAGTAGGAGGTGGCAAAACCCACCTCTTCACATGTGTACATACATAAATACATACACGCATACATACGGAAACTTATATACATACAATACATGCATATTTATTTAACCACATATTAGAATTAAGTCAAATAATTAACCATTTAATCATAATAAAACAACTAAGCACATACCACAAACCCGCTAATCTCCTAGCCCAGGTCTGCGGGTGTTACTACTTCTTCTTAAAACCCAAAAGAAACTGAATTCAGAAGTAAACATAATGCATCTTATTCAAAGACTAAACAAGATTGGATTCCAAAGAAGAATCTAGGCGACATGTTTGTAAAGATATCATCATTCTAGACTGAAAAGAAGACAACCACATTAACCTCAATATTTAATTCACCATGTGGTTCAATCAATCATGTGCTTTCAAATGCATGTTTTTCATCATTAGAATTCCGTATAAAAAATGTCATAACTGATGAATTCTCATCCAACGCAATACCTACTAGGACATGTTTAGAAACTAAACCTAGAGCATATGAGTTTCGAATGAAGAATGTCATCAACGATGGTTTTAAGTCCAATGTTGTAACACAAAGAAGATTGTATAGACAACATCATTCTGGTAAGGACAATCATGCTGATATGTAATATCATTCGTTTAAACATCTAAATACCTAATCCTTTTCTAAAGCAAAGCATAATGGAAATTTTGTGCTAAAAACTGATGTCAAATATCCTTTTGCGGTATACTCAGTCAAACACTTAATCAGACATTCAAAAGAGGATATTTGTAAAACTTCAAGAACAAATCATAAATTTGTTGTTCAAAATGGTATTCTTCAATGGCACACAGGCCCAATGCATAGAAATGTTCATAAACCTAACATAGCTGGACCCAACTTCAAGTGGGTACCAAAATGTGATTAATTTGTTTTACAAATCAAGTTAGAGACATTGTTAGAACACAATGAATATCATTCAGAATGTGTTGAAAAGCACATTGTGTTTAGTATGCTAACATGTTCAACATCCTGACTTGAAGAAAGAAGAGTGTTCCCTACAGTCCATTTCACACGTCACTGTGTTCAGCATTAGCTCGAGTCTAATGATATGAGAAACTTAATGTTTGTAGTTTATCTTTCCTTGATATAACTTGTGTGATAATGGTTCATTCTTTGTAGGGGGGAGGAAGAACAACATCGATTCTTTGACAAACAAATCATTTTCGTCAAGAACCTACAAGATTGCAATTTTGTTTTAAAATAAAAACTATTTTTGTGCATTTTTGTAGGGGGGGCAATATTTTTTCTGTCTAACCTAGTTGATGTAAAATCATTTTCGAATTCAAATACATCAACTTAGGGAGATATTTTTTTCGAATTCAAATCATATAAAAAGATGATAACTTCAAAAACAATACAAAATTTTAAAATTCAAAAAGATTTTCAATTTTCAAATTTTATCGTTTTCCCATCGAGAAGGCATTCATTCGGAGATTCATTCTATTGTCTTTCTTGATTCATTTGATTGTTGATCTTCTGAACGCTCATCTTTCATTTCTTGAATTTTATCCCGATCTTCCTTTATTGTCGAATATTCCATTCATTATGGCAACCGTTCATTCTTGTATTAATCATTTTTTATGTGACACATACTTTTCAAGTGATCAATAAGGCACCAAAGAGTGAGGGAGTGTAGTATGGTCAATTCAGAACCGGAAGGACTTGCCACAGGAGCTCACCTTATGCTTCAAAAATAAAAATAAAGTAAGGGTTAAATAAGTCAAATAGGTGAGCAGAATCAGTTATCACGTGATACTGATTGGTTGGCAAAGATAAAATGAAAATGAGAGTGGTGGAACAGGAGATGGGGGTGCATAAGATCAACAAATCACTTTGAGCATACATGTCAAATCATATTGTCATTTCCTGCTTCAAAATTCTTTGATTGTTCATATTCTTTGATTGCTCAAATCATTCTTGACAATCTTTCTCAGCTGAATATTTCATGAAAATTATTCTTGTTGACATCAATATGATTGATCCTAATCATTTGAACAGGTAACCAGTGTCCATTTGTATCTAACAAAGATACAAACATTCATTTTGGAAAGAGAGTTTAAGAGAGAAGTTGAAAAAAATTTAGAGAGTTGAGGGTGAGAGATAGGATCAAAAGAAAAGAAAGATCCTCTCCAAACAGTGTCAATCTGGGTTACCACATATACTACTAGATTTCATGTGTTGAAATTTGGTATTGAAGAAGAAATCATGAACCCAGTGATGCAATGCACTAACCCCACCCAGCTATACAATTATCTCTTAAAAGATGATTGTTTCAACTTCACACGGAGAATTAGCACATTTCTATTGACATCTCACCCGGAGATTGTTAATATTGAAGCAAAGAGGACAGCTACTCCAGTCCCCGACTTCTTTCATGCACATATTGAGTCTAGAGCTAATTGTAATATTAACTTCAATTCTTAGGACACATGTTGGAATTATCATAAGTATCCAGTTTTCACAACTGATACCGGAACATCTTGAAGTGATATCTTTGTGATATACACGATGATTAGATGGAAATCCAACCAGAACACGCTATGCCAGTTCTGAACGTGGGTCACATAGTTTATTCAAACTGTTGTGTTAACAAGCAATCTATGTGATCTCGGTGTTAACATTTCCCAACGGGAAGTTTGAGATGGTGCCCTAAACACTGTCTCGAATACTTTCATTGTAATATCATTGTGGTAACAATATCACAGAGATACATAATTGATAAATTCAACTGAATGTCACGAGGAGGATTCTAAGCTATAAATGTTGAAGTATTCATGCACAAATCAAGCTCAATGTCAATTACAATTGCATGATGTTCATGAAGAATCCTGATCATCATGAGGGGGAGAACGTTTAAAGAAATTGAAATTAAGTTGATCTTGAAAGAAGGAAACAAAAATATTAGCTGATTCTTACTGAGTTGAAGATGATGATGAGTTCTTATCATCAAAATTGTGCAACTAAAGATGACCCGATTCATGTGTTGAGAGGGAGAGAAAGAAAAGTTTAATTCTGAAAAATCAATATATGTCAAGTCATTTGAAAAGAGATTTGTTTATATCAAATTTGAAAAATCAGATTTGTTTAAAGCAAAGAAAAGAGATATCTATCAAATTTGAAAAAGATCAAGACATTCAAAAGAAAAGATAATTGTGTGATCAAGACATTATGATCAGGATAAACAAGATCAAGAGCTACATTCAAGGGGGAGAGAACAAAAATATTCCTCATGCAAAGCAAAGCTTATTTGAAGACAAGAGAGTTCAAGATCAGAAAAAATAGGTTGAGGATTGGGAAAAGATGGAAATCACTACATGTTAAATTGATTAGACAACCAAAGGTTGAAAAGCCTAAGGTTACCAATGCATAAAAGGAGATTGAAGAGAAAAGATGTCATTGTGTGCTATCAAGTTTCAAGTTCTCATCAAGATGTTAAAGTGAATAATATTCTCGAAGTGAAGAGTCTCTATTTGAAGATGAGAAGTCATTTTGAAGAAATCAGGTAAAGGTTTGAAGATTCCCCATAGCTTCAAAAGAATATTAACCGAAAAAGAATATCTACATGATTCAAAAGGGGAGATTGTTAAAGTTTACGTCAGATGCCAAAAAGACATAACATCTTCTATTTATATACAAAGGGGAAGATTGTTAGGTTTATTAATTGTATAGAATAGAAGATTACATTTTGAGTGAAGTTTGTATTAATTACAAACTAGAGGGTTTTAATTGTAAATATACTCATGGAGTATATAAGCCTATGATTAAGGCTAATCATGTATCAATTTCCATAATCAATGATATGAACTATGTGTTAATCAAGGTGTAATTAGTATTCTCTCATAGTTCTACACATACAATTGAAGATTAGCTTGATACTTGGATAATCAAGGGATTAACAATTTCCTATTCGGATGCAGATTATGCCAGATGCATGTTGGACAGAAAGAGTACTTCTAGGAGTGCACACTTATTAGGACACAAACTTCTATGTTCGGGGTCCAAGAAGCAAAACTGTGTGTCTTCTTCAACCGCTGAAGCTAAATACATTGTTGCTGCAAATTGTTGTTCATAGTGTCTTTGGATTCGAATTCAGCTATTTGATTTTGGTCTGGAATACTACAAGATTCCGATTCCGTGTGACTCTCAGAGTGTTATTGTCATTACATGTAATCCGGTACATCACTCAAAAACTAAGCATATAGACATCAGATATCATTTTATCACAGACTATGCTGAAAAATGATTAATTGAATTAAAATATGTTCAAACTGATAATCAACTTGCTGATATTTTCACAAAGGCTTTATACGAATCTCGTTTTAATGCTTTGGTGTCAATATTAGGAATGTTGAATTTGTCTGTTTGAAATATTATTTCATTTTAACACATATTTCACGGTATTTGTTAGCATGTGCAGGTACCAATGGTGAGTCAAGAAGGATTGAGATATGAAATAAAAGTCACGAATTACGAATGATTCATGATTGTAAGGGGGAGAAAAAAAAGAATTTCGTATAAAATCAATAGAAAAATCAAAAACATTTTCTAAATATTAAAATTCAAAAATATTTTTTCTTCATCTCAAATAGTTGTAAATTTGTGCATAATTTGAGGGGGAGTTTTATGTTGTATTTGAATTTGTTTTTCAAAATTTTAAAATGTGTTGAAATTCAGAAATTTTTATCATCATGATCAAATTGTTTATATTCAAGATGAGGTGTTTGGTTAAGGGGGAGTGTTTTGATTTGAAAAATTGAAAATTTTATGCTAAGTGTTCAAAATGCGCAAATATTGTCGGATTTATACAAAATCAGCCATTTTTTGTCGGATTTACACTAAATTCGAGTCTTCTGTCGGTTTTACTCTAAATCTGTGACTTTTTATGTCGGATTTTACTTTGGGTCGGTTTAAACCATTGATGTCAGATTTGGGTGTCGGATATTTTGGTTTCCTATAAAAGGAAAAACTGACATCGAGTGTCGGTTTTCCACTCTCTAGAACACTTCGTCTTTTCTCTCAAAGATCAGACTTACAAAGTTGTTGTTTTACAAAATTTGATACTAGATCTGAGTTCGGTGTTGTTTCGTGATCCTAAAGGTATAATTCTTTTGAATTTTCATGAAAAATTTGATGGTTTTTTAACTGTTTTAAGAGTTTGAAAACTCTAGCTTGACGGAATTGAAACACTCCAAATTTGATTGTTTGACGGAAACTAGATCATGAAATTGAGTGTTGTGTTTGTTGTGTTAACCTCGAAAATGGGTTTACATTTGAGGTCTGAGTTTAATTTCTAAGTAAATCATAAATTTGTTCATAAGATTCTTGTGTTTGAACGTCAGATTTTGAAGGATTGGTTCAGGAATGTCTATTTTTGAAATCGATGAATGTTTGTTTTACGGGTTAAATGAATTGATTGATTCAAAAGGAGTATTTTGATTGGATTTAATTACATGAAAATTTGAGTTTTGGTTGTTATTCGAAACAAATTAGAGGTTTTGAATATGTCGGTTTTCGAGACTTGAAGAATTTTCAAACGCAAGATGAACTATTGGATTTTTAGGAAAATCCGATAGTTAGGTGTTGGAAACAATCGGATTTCAATTTGTTGGATTTTGGGCAAATCCGATAGATAGATAAGTTTCGGAATTTTCAATATGTCGGATTTTAAATATCAAATTGTGAGACTTGAAGGATTTCGCAAGTGTAGGATTTTTAAAACAATCGGATTTTGAGACTGAGGATTTTGAAATTATCGGATTTTTTTACTTGTCGGATTATTGAGATTTAGAGGAATATCGGATTTCGAAGTGTTGGATTTTAACCAAAATGCTTCGGATTTCATTTTGTTGGTTTTTTAACAAAGGAAGTCTTAGTTTTCAAACAAATCCGATGAAAATTGACAGAATTCATAATGTGTCGGATTTTTTAAGTGTCGGATTCCTCTCAACACTTACGAATTTTTTTGTCAAATTTTTTTCACAAAAGGTTATTCTTTGAATTGTTTACTAACTGTTTGCTCATAAAGATGGCTGAACACGAGGAAAACCCTTAGATTCCCTTCGAAACCCTTTTTCCCCAAACTAATTACCTACCATACCAACTAAACAATGATTACTTTGTACCTAAAATAACAAAAATCAATTTCCCAATCATTACTAAACTCATAGCCTCACATCCTCTTTCTCATATCTTTAGTTTCAACGCTTTCGATTCTGAACCATACGTTTCCTGAGGTCTATGTTCAACAGTTATGGAGTTCTTTGTATTTAACACAAAGCGAACAAGGGAATCCCGTTATCTCTAGTAAAGTAGACCAGGTAGAATTTGAAATGGGCATTGACAGTATCCGACTAATACTTAGATTACCCATATAGAATGCTTATCCTTCTAGAACTGAATATGATACAATCCCCACTGATAAACAAATCTTACCTCACATCATGGATCTAGGATGGAACGGTGATGAGCTGACAGGCATGTCTAAATTCAAACGATCAGGATTGGTTCCCCAGTGGCAGACCTTATATGCTATAATCATGAGATGTCTTACGAGTGTTACAAAAGGGATTGATGGAGCGAATGCGTTTGCATTGAAAGTATTAGTTGGAATGGTGAAACACTTTCATTATGAGTATGCGGAATTGGTGTTTGTTGAGATCTCTAAGGTTGTTCGTGAGAAAGTCATTCCTAGCAAAAGGAGAAATTTCCTACCATTCCGAAGGTTTTTAACAATGATCATTCAACGGTTAATGTCCAGAGATACTGAAATCTCAAGGAGAAATGATGACCCCGCACCTCAAATCCAGATGATGATTAAATTATATAGAATTCTGGCGATGCCAGATGTGGATCCTTATGTAATGCTAGTGGAGTTGGTTCAATTGTTAGATCTTGAAAATGAGACAGTTCAGCAATATGTGAGAGATAATAATTTAGTTCTTATGGATCGGCAAGAGCCTGCTAATTCTACCCCGAGAACATTAGGTCCCGAGAGTAGTGATAATAGGAGTCAGTCTTCTCAGGGAGAAGTTGACAGGGACGTGCAGAGTGAAAAAAGTGTGAGGGGTGGTGAAGAAGGTGAAGGTGATTCAGTTATAGAGGGAGATGCTGTGGACTCTTGTGAAAATATAACCGTGGCTGAAATTGTTAAACAAGTTACTCAATCGGTTCAAAGCTCTCAATTACGTGAAACAGATTCTTTTGAGAGAGATATAGGTATGCTGATGATGGACCCTAAAAATGATGATATTGAGGAGGAATTAGGTCCTGATGGTCAAATAATACATCCTACTGTTTTTACTTATGATGATCAAATGATGGACTTCCAGTTTGATTTTGAGAATGTTCATACACAAGGTCTGTATGATGATAAAAGTGTTCTGAACGTAGAAGAAGATTTAGAGAGGCAAAAACAAAGTGAGGAAGAGAGAAGCGAGAAAAGAAAAAATGAGTGCTGAGTGTTCTCTAGCCTCAAAAAGCCGGGAAACCACACCAACTGTTGGGCTCAGACCTGACATTGAACAAGACTCTGGCATCCCAGCAAAGCATGCACAAACCCCTCCCAGCTACTCAATATTCTCTCAACAGGATATTGTTTCTTCCACGGATATAAAGCACAAAATCTATAGGCTCCTCATTCGGAGGTTGCTGATATTGAAATAAGTGACCAAGAGCTCCAGGTCATGCCCGATCCTTCAATGCACATCGAAAACCGTCAGCAAATTGTTGACTTTCTTTCTAAACACTCGCAGACAATGGAAGCTATGTGTAGTCTAATCCAAGGTAGACCTACTGGAACTACCATAGGTGAAACCTTTGTGGGCCATATCCAACGATTGGTAGGAAATCCCACCATAGTTAACCCTACTCCAACTTTGAACGTGGGTGGGACTTCATCTTCAGAATTTGTTTCTAAATATGCTGGTGTCTCAACGGGCAATCTAAGTGATCCCATAAATGTTACCCCTACTGAACCTGAATTGGTTAAGGAATTTGTTCCAAAGCTTATTTTGATGCTGCAATGGAACAACTCAATATTAGATTTGATGACACTCAGAGGTTACATGCTGAAAGATTCAATGATCTCAAAAAGCAAAATCAAAGAATTGAGGTAATGTTAGATGAATTGATTGAAAGCAGAGAGGAAGAGATAAAAAAAGGTGACCAATGCTTTATTAGTTGATGATCTTAAAAGTCTACTACTTGTTCGTTTGATAGGCCATTCTGAAAATACATCCGAGGAAGCTAATTTGTTATCATTTTTGAGAACGGAGGTTGAGTTGACGTGTAAAACAGCTGCCGGGTCATCAAAGAGACCTACGCATGACGATGATGACTCTCACACCGATCGTCCTAAGGGGGAGAAAAGATTGAAAACATATTTTGATACCCCGACTACTAAAGATATGATCAGAAAACAGCAAAAGGAAACACACAAACAGGAACTATCTAAAGATGCTGAATGGGAAATTCCTTCAAATGTTCAAATAGATCCAATTCATACTGGGTCATTGTTGAATGTAAGAAATAGTTATGTGCTCACAAGAGATGCTCTGAAGAAAGAGGTTAGGAACTGGAGATATCAAGATATACCTGTTGCCTTTCTTGAAGAAAAATTCGTAAATATATATTCTAGACAAATCCGTGAAAGCTTGATGTGAACTTGTTGGGGGTTAAAAATGCAGATGAAACTTGAACGAGGTTATTTTTGAATATGCATACTGCTATGAAAGAAGAAGTTGAATCTACTTATCGAATCATAAAGCTGAATTATGTCCCAGTTCAGAAAGTTATGTTCGTTGATATGTTCTGCTACCATGTTACAATATCTGATCTGAAGAGTTATTCTTTTGGGCATGTAGATCTAAAATTTCTGAGTTTAAGTGATGTAAACTTTCTTGTGGAGCAGTTCGAGTCTAAACTTGAAAAGAATATGGATGAGTCTGCAGGATATCTGAAGTTGTGGGAGTTTATGAGATACAAAAGCAAAATAGCTAAGGAAATTGATATTCAATTGGGAGTAGAAGCCGATAAAGAAAAAATCAATGTTTTGAAACCAAAAACACATCCTTCAAAGCTCAACCAATTGGAGTTATATCAAGTGATATGGAGTTGTGATGAGGAGTTTGAAGGTGATGAAGGAATAATTCTCTTTAATAGTAAATGATAGTGCAAAATGAGTACAATAGAATATTCAAGTAGAGAGCAATACACCTTTAAGTGTGTGTTTCATGTATTGAATATATGAATAGGTTACACGAAAATAAGCCTAAGTCACCTTGTATACAAACTTACTAAAATGACATTCTAATTACAAAAGCAAACTAGATAACAAACACAAAGTTCATTTCTAACATTCTCCCCCTTATTTGTATCTAGTAAGTATTTCTCTGTCCAATTTTCCTTTGTGAGTGTCTTATCATTTTTCTTTCATCTCGCTTGGCATCGAAAAATTTGATAACTTCAGTAAGTCTCACTCTAGGTGCTTGATTGATATTTTCTTTTATGCTCATGTTGTACTCTTGGATTTTGATAGACCAAATCTTCAAGGAACCATCTGAGTACGCATTAACCTCATCAAATCCCATAAAGAACTTCTCATTTTTACTGTTGAACAAAACAATCCCTTCATCTCCCTCAAACTCATCATCACAACTTCATATCACCTAGTATATCTCCAATTGATCGATCTTTGAATGAATTGCTTTTAGTTTCAGTGATTTTATCCTTATTAGCTTCTGCTCCCAATTGAAGATCAGTCTCCTCAACCCTTTAGCTTCTGTGCCTCATAAACTCCAACAACTTCTGATATCCAGTAGACTCATCCACATTCTTTTCTATTTTTTATTCAAGCTGCTCCACCAGGAAGTTTACATCACCAAGGCTTAGGAATTTAAGATCTACATGTCCAATAGAATAGCTTTTCAGATCAGACCTTGTGACGCGATAGCAGATAATATCAATCTACATGTCCAATAGAATAGCTTCAATCCTTTGATTCTACTTTTTTAGCTCATTGAACCTTTTTGCTTGCAACCTCTGCGTATCATCCAATCTAACATTCAAATGTTCAATGGCAGCATCAAAGTCAGCCTTGGAAACAAATTCCTTGGCCGATTCAGTTTTAGTTGGGGTAACGTGTCCGTGATCACTTAGATTACCCGTTGAAGCACCAGGACCTTCATAAACGAATTCTGAAGATGAAGGGCCACCCACGTTCGTAGCTGGAGTTGGGTTGACTGTGATGGGATTTCCTACCAATCTTTGGATATGGTCAGTAAGGGCTTCACCTATGGTAGTTCCGGAAGGTCTATTTTGTAATAGACTGCTTAGTGCTTCCAGTGCCATGGAGCTGTTTGCCATGGAGCTATTTGCCACTAGTTTCAATACCAGCAACCTCCGAATGAGGAGCTGATAGATTGTGTGCTTGTTCTCCGTGGAATGAAACAATTTTTTGCTAAGAAAAATTAAATGGCTGGGTGGGGTTTGTGCATGCTCTGATGGGATGCAAGAGTCTTTTTCAATATCAGGCCTAGACCCAACAACAGATGTGGTTTCCCGGCTTTTTATGGTATGGGAACTCTCAACCCTCATCTTTTCGTTTCTCACTTCTCTCTGTCCCTTGCTATGTTTTTGCCTCTGAATATCTTCTTCTATGTTTAGCACACTTATATCATCACAAAGCCCTTGAGTATCAAGATTTTGGAAATCAAACTGAATTTTCATTATTTGGTCATCATAGGAAGTAATAATTGGATGTATTTTTGACCATCAGGACCTAACTCATCCTCGCTCTCCTCATTACCCTGCTCAAACATTTTATCTAAGTCTTTTGGAAATGAATCAGTTTCACTTGATTGAGAGCTTTGCATAGACTGAACAACTTGTTTAACGATTTTAGAAACAGTCAGATCATCACCAAAGTCCACCGTAACTCCCTATCTAATCAAATCATCTTCACCAACTTCTCCAACCCTATCATAAATTTTTTCACTAAGCACTTCCTTGTAAGCTTCTCCCACAGAAGACTGACTCCTAGGTTCACTACTTTCGGGACCTAGAGTTCTCGGGGTAGAATCAGCAGGCTCTTGCCGATTCATAAGAACGATATCATTTTCTATCACGTACTGTTGGACTACCTCGCTTTCCAAATCTAGCAATTGTTCCAAATCAGCAGGTATCACAAAAGTATTCACATTAGGTATAGCCGGAATTTTATACAGTTTAATCATCATCTAAATCTGTGGAGCTGGATCATCATCCCGCCTAGAGATTTCAGTATCTCCGGCCGTCAGCTTCTGAATGATCATAGTCAAAAACCACGGAAACGGTAAGAAATTTCGTCTTTTACCAGGAATAACTTTCTCACGAACCACCTTTGATATCTCAATAAACACTAATTCTGCATAATCAAAGTGGAGATGTTTTGCCATTCCAACCAGTACTTTCAACGCAAAAGCATTTGCACCATCAATCCCTTTTGTGACACTCGTCAGGCAACACATGATTATTGCATAGAGTGTTTGCCATTGTGGAACTAATCCAGAACGTTTAAATTTTGACATTCTAGTGAGCACATCTCCATTCCACTTGAGATCCATGACATGAGGTAAAATTTGTTTATCAGTGGGAATTTGGTCATAGTCAGGTTTGGAGGGATAGGTATTCTGTTTAGGTAATCGTAGAATGCGTCTGATACTTTCAACGCCCATTTCGAATGCGACTTGGTCAATTTTCACTGAAATCATAGGGTTCCCTTGTTCACTTTCTGTCAAAGATAATGAGTTCCACAATTGTTGAACGTACACCTCAGGTACGTGTTGTTCAGAGTACAATGGGTGGAATGTAAAGATATGCGTAACACCGTAAATGTCAAGCCATCTTTTTTAAAACACGCTGCGGAAGCTTTTAAACATGATTAAACAAAATAATTGTATTTACAATCATCAATAAAAACATTTGTTCACAGAACTAAACAACAATCAACTTGGTGTTACAAAATACATATGGCTCGTTTCCGTTTAAAACACATATCAGACTAGGATCAAGCTTTCCTTCAACTAACACCAACAACATGAACCTTCAAAAACAATCAACTGAGGGGAATTAGCACAAAGCTAAGTGACAGGAAGCTACAACACAACAACAAATAGCAACGATCCCTGAACAGACAAGTAAACACAAGCCGCACAATCTAGTGAAATCCACAGGACTTGCGGTTCTTCCGAACCTACAACCAATGCGGACCGAAACAAAGGTTTACTTATAGCCCACCACCAATTGGCACAGTTAGATCCCCTCCAATACAGCGCATGCATGAGAGGGTCTACAACTGCTCAACAAATAGCGATCAGACACAGCAGAACTACACGCATAACTGACCTCTACCAGCCGAACTATACACATAGCTGGTCTAAGTCAAAACCGAAAGCTTAGGAAACAGTCAAACACAAACAATATTTCAATCATGCAGTACATTAACAAAAATGCATCATCAGACTAAACAGTCAATCAAACACAATCATAATCATCACATCAATCACAATCATAACCTTTACCATCTGTGAGTTCACATCCACTCACATTTCGTTCTCAAAGCAGCACTCAGAAATCGAATGTTACTGAGTCTTTATGTTTCTTGAAAACACAATAGCAGCGAAATCAGTTTCAGATTCATAAATATATCTATCCACCCACATATATATATATATATATATATATATATATCTCAGTTATTCATAAACACAAAGCTTAATCCTCAAAAGATAGCATACATATCAAACAATCACCAAAGTATCAACAAACACAAAAGTTTCCTGAAAAACCGCGGACGCATCGCGTCTAGGAATCCGACGCGTCGCGACCAACCCAATAATGTCGGATTTTCACAAATATCAGATTTCAGGGTCGGATTTCATCTCGGATTCTTAGTTATCGGATTTCCAGTGTTGGATTCTCAGTGTCGGAATTTCAAGGATCGGATTTTGGGTGTCGGGTTTAGGTTGTCAGATTCAAGGGTCTTTGGATTTCATTGTACCGGATTTACACGGAGGAGTCGCGTCCTTCTAAATGACGCGTCAAGTCTTGTCCTCCCTGCGTCATCTTCTCCAAAAAGACAGCCGACTCAAAACCCATAAAATCCCATTTCAAGCTCTGTTTTCAATCCCAAATACTTCTAAAATATATATAAACCTCATATAACATATAAATAAACGTCTAGAATTCATCAAATCCATGTATAACCTTAAAACCATCAAAACCCATTTACCAAAATTTTGAGCTTCAAGCTCCAACAATGGTGTTTCTTCATATAATCATGGATTCTAACTGAAAAACACATCAAGATGCGTAATAACATGCTAGGATTACAAACTAACCTTCACTTTGATTTATCAATCTGATGTCCTATACTATCAATTTTCAAGTTTATCAAATTTTTGGTTTCTTCTTCACGAGGCAAACACACACACTTTTACACACACTAAACTTTCATAATATGAGCAGGTGACTCTCTTTAATTTGCATATGTACATCCACGTACACATATGCCTCTAAATTCAAAGCATGAGGTGTCCTATGTTACCTTATCCATTTCCATACCCACATCCAACCATACAACCATACATATTTATTTTTTCCATTTAGTCCAGCAACTTATATATATATATATATATATATATATAGTTACACATATGTATATTCAATTAATTACTTTAATCAATTTAAATAACACACATAATTAAACTTACGCAAATAAACACAAAATAACATACTGCTAACCCGCTAATCGACTAGACCGGGTTTGTGGGTATTACAAAACTTCCCTCCTTTGGAGGAATCCGTCCTCGGAATCTCATAGTACTCGTCAAACAGAAGTATCACTCTCCTTATTCATTTCTGGTTGTCAAGTCATTTGTAATTCCTATAAATTTCCATCTCACCATCACACTGAAATCCATTTCTACATATCTTTGTCATCTTACAATCGCTAGAGGTCAACAATTCTTCATTCAAATCTCTTCTTCGAATCAACATTTGACTCACTAACTTGATAAATCTGTCCTTCAATCATTCTCTTTTACACTTACACATTTAAACAATATTAATGTAACACCGTAAATTCTGAAGCCATTTTTTTTAAATCGTTGTGGAAGCGTTTTCAGATTTCATTAAAACAAACATCCACAAGCACAAAGTACTATTCATAAACACTACATCAAGTTGTGTTACAAAATATTTATAAAACATGGCTCGTTTCTTCTCAAAACATAATATTAGAGCGTTGGTCAAATTCTCTTTTCCCACAAACAAATCTAAACAGCCAAACCTGCAAAAAAGCAATCAACCGAGGGGAATTAGCACAAGGCTAAGTGAATGGAAGCTACAAACAAGAAACCAACAACAACAAGCACAAACAATCACAAACTGCTCAAGCAAACAGATCTCAACAGATTAAACAATCACCACAAACCAATCCAACCTCTAGAGGAACGACGGTTCTGCAGAATCTGCAACCAATGCGGGCCAAAGCAAAGGTTTACAGATAGCTATTTGCTACTTGGTACAGTTAAACTCCTTCTGTTGCAACAAATGCATAGAGGATCAAGAACTGTGCAACCAATAGCAGATAGCCCAACCCAATATCATACGATAGCTGACCTCTAACCATGTACGCATATCATTAACCATACATACAGGTCTCACCACGTGCATATACCATTAACCATGTACATGGGCCGCACAACAAACCAAGAGATCTCAAACAACAAGCAACAACCAACTACCAACAAAATTAGTCAACACAGTCTAATTACACATATCAGACTAGACAGTCTATCATGGCAAATCAGACTAAACAGTCTATCATGGAAAATCAATATCTTAAATCATGCAACCATAAATGTTACCACCATCACCACTCGTGAGTACACTTCCACTCACCTCAATCCTTGGTCCCGTTTGCTCAGTGGTCTAATATCACTGAGTCTTCGTAGTTCCTGAGAACACAACAAAACCAAATCAATCTCCATTCATAAATATATATCCACATATATTTATATCAATTATCACCACATTCAACATGTTAAGATTACACATAATACACATATAACATGCTTCATAATCGAACCAACATCAAAAAGCTTCAAATCCTGAAAATTGCCCGCACACGTCGCGTCGCCCAAAATGTCGGATTCTTCTTCATCAGATTTCAAGAATCCGCCAGATTTCAAATCCCGGATTCTAAGTGTCAGATTTCAGGGTCTCGGATTTCACTTGTCGGATTCAAGAATCGGATTTCGGGTCTCGGAATTCAAACCATCGGATTTGCTCATCGGATTTCAAGAAATCTGCCAAAACAGATGGACGCGTTGCGTCCAAACAAATGACGTGTCGTGTCATGACGTACCTGCATCATCTTCTTCAATTTTCCAGCCGACTCAAACTTTCAAACCTCCATTTCTATGTATGATTTTCAATCCGAAACACTTCAAAACATGTATAAACTTCATAGATCATGGCCATAAACATCATAATCATCTCAAAACTCATTAAAACATCAAAACATGTAAAACCCACTTATCAAGTTTACACCTAAGCTTCAACAATGAAGATATCAAGATACAAGCGTGAACTTACCAACAAAACATATCAAAATGATCAGAATCATGCTATAAACATAATCATACCTTTAGTTTGAATTAACAAACACCAAATCCTTACTTCCAATTTTCAAGTTTACTTGCCTCGTGGTTCTTTCTCTCAAAACACACACACATACACACACACACACTTTCAATCAACTAATCCGGGTTTGCGGATGTACAATTAACACGTCTCTTAAATACTTTTTCATATTCTCCTGTTTATCTCAATTAAAGAATTTCACATATCTTTCATTAATTATCTTTCATAAAAATATTTATATAACAACTCACAATTGATACTTTAACATTCATTGATAGAAATCACATCACCCCAATCTGATCAATTTGATTATGAATTCCCCGAATCCTCAAAATTCATCACACATAAACACAATTCATTCTCAAATATCTGTATAACTCGTTCTATTTATCTTATTTAATAGACATCCAGTCGTACTGCTCATCTCATGCTTCAATTCTTTTAGTAAACTCATCCAGAAGCTTAATCAATTGTTTTCAATTTTTATCAGAAGTCTCTAATAAAAAATATCATATATTCGAATCATCTCATCAATATATAATTCTTCTCAAAAGTTGTCGTTCCATTGGTGACATAATACAGACGCTTTTTACTAATCAATAATCATTCGTAATATAACCAGGTTCCTTCCCATACAGTAAATTAAATATAAACTTCATCGAAACCTATCATCATCACCGCTCTGGTACCTTTATTCATCTCAACAATTCATAAATCTCTAATATCCTGATTCGTCTCATATACAACCATGTCATATTTTCACGAATATAACTTTTCTACTCCACTTAGTAGGTTATCAATACAATATTTGGTATGGCATTATACAATTTTAGCTCCTCCAAGTGCACTAGAAATTTAGATTCGTAAGTCTCCATCAAAATAAATCTCCAATTTCATGCAAAGACACATATACACAAGGGTCTATAAGTGTTCAGTCCATATGTTTTGGCAATTAATTCCTCTTTGTTCTTCCTCATGTGATAATTTCAATAATTAATCCATCAACTTCCTGTAAAGGCAACTTCAATTCTATTTACTAAGTTAAATACACTTCAATTCGCATAAATCAAGTGTTATAACCATTAGCTCCCTCGCATTTCAACCTGTCTGACATCAATTTGTCTCTCCTAGGTAATATCAAATCTCTCAATCAAATTATTTAATTCATTCTAAACATTGTCTCTATCATATTTTAACTCATCTGCAAAAACATCCACTTTTCTTCTTAATCATTAGATCACACACACATTTTTCTTTATAATCTATACAAATACATTTGCTGCAGCCTCCAAGTCATGGTTTGAATCCTTTCTCTCAAAATCTTCAACTGTTGTAGAACATAAATCATTCCTCTAATTCCATAGCATAATATCATATATTAATCCAACAAATACAATATCTCAACGTATCATAAATGTCCTTAAGTTCATCGGTCAATAGCATAAATTATCGTCACTCATTAGGTTTACAAATAACTCGTAACTTCAGTTATACCTTTATCAACATCTCTTGATTATCACCAAATCCTTCAAATCTTCAGTAATCATCGACTTTCCTTCTTCTTTGCATAAAGATATATATATATATACACACACATATACAAACACAGAAAACAAGACGAGTCTTGTAACACATAACATGGAATGCAATTCAACTAATCTTTGGTATTTCATACCCAATTCACATCATGCCATGTATCACATTCTTACTATTACATCACTTACTATCATGGTCATCAGATAATTTCACGATTTAGATAATATGATATCAACTATTTCTACTTCTAGAGAATCATACTCTTCAGAAGTAAATATACACACTTAGCACACATAGACATCAAACATTCATAATTAACTCTAAATGTTAATAAACACACGTACAAATATAGAGATTATCAAAACGTACCCGTTATATCATCTTTGATAGTGGCAATATCTTCAGTTATCATATTAAATGCTCTACCCTCTTGCACATAAGGGTTCTTTCTCATTTGTCCACTTGCTGACGATGATCCCCAAATCACTCCGTCTCCTAACCCATATCCTGTCTTTCTCACAGCACTCCATTCGCCCACTCGGTGCTCCTCTTTCAAACAGTTCAACAAACATCCCTTTGAAACTGACAATCTTTAATTTGATGCCCATACTGTCCACGCCTGACACAACACAGAGTTTGGGATGTGCAAGGCCCCGTATGGAAATACGTACAATTTCCCCACCATTGTGATCGCCGATTGGACTCACCAGACGTAAGCCTACGATTCTGATTATTCTGACTCTGTCTGGTCTGTCCCCCTGCCTTTGTTGATTACTATAATGTTCAAACCTGGATTTCTACTGAGAAATCCTGTCTTGTGTCATTCTACCTCTTGCTTTAATGTCACCTTCAGCCGACTTGGCCAAGGTAAAAGCTTGTGACAATGTGCTAGCCCATCTGGTAGCACTTCGATAATCAGGGTTTAAAGCTCCCACAAAATGTGCAATCTTTGATGCCTCATATGGCACCCATTGTTTCACAAATCTCAATCTTTCGTTGAACTGTTTAATCAGATCGTCTACCGACATGTTTCCTGTCATCTGCAGATCCATAAACTCTTTCTTGATTTTTGCAACCTCGAATGAACTGTAGTATTGCTCGGACAGCTTCTCTTGAAATTGACTCCAAGTTATACTCTCTTGTTGTTCCTTGGTAAAATGCCCAGTTATTGAATCCTACCATACCATCGCACCCCCCTTTAACATTCTTGTTGCATACTTCACTTTCAGTTCATTTTCACAATTACAGGCGTCCAACGCCTTAACCATCTCTCTCAACCAGTTCAATGTAATGTTAGGGTCAGAACTCCCTCGATACTCCGAAGGTTTGCAATCTAAGAATTGCTAGTACGTACATGGTGGTTTATATCCTGGAAACGCAAATGGAAAAGCTCCATGTGGTGCATATGGATAGTAAAATGGTTGTGGCATAACTTGAGATACAGGTGGTAGTGGTGTTGTTACTGGTGCAGTAGTTGATTGTGTTGGTATCGCTTTTGGGACTGGGGTTGGCTCAGGTTGATTATAGCTCTGTTGTTCCAAATTATGAACTAAGTTTCGAAGATCTAGTAACTCATTCTCAAGCTTGAACATATACTCACTCTGATCCTCTTCATGAGTCTGACCTTAAGTACCGGCAACCTCTGTATTATCAAAGTTCTCGATTACTGGTGCTTCTGTAGTTGCCTGGGTCACAGCAGGAAGGATGGGAATCTCTTTGTCAGCCATATCTGTTACAATCACATCATCTCACAATTTCATTAGTATAAACCCTTAGTACTCAAAATACTAACTACTACAAACACCTCCAACTCACTCTAATTCCCCCGAAGGAAAGTATGGCCCTTCACGAGCCAAGATTTGGGAATTCAACACTCTAGCCTTGCCTACATCGCCAAACCAAGGCTCTGATACCAAACTGTAACACCGTAAATCTCAAGCCATTTTTTTAAAACACGATGCGGAAGCTTTTAAACATTATTAAACAAAAGCATTGTATTTACAATGGTCAACAAAAACACCTGTTCACAACACAACAACAAATAGCAACGACCCTTGAACACGCAAGTAAACACAAGGCACATAATCCAGTGAAATCCAGAGGACCGGCGGTTCTGCCGAACCTACAACCAATGTGGGCCAAAGCAAAGGGTTACCGATAGCCCACCGCCAATTGGCACAGTTAGATACCCTCCAATACAACGCATGCATGAGAGGGTCTACAACTGCTCAACTAATATCGATCAAGCCCAGCCGAACTACACGTATAGTTGGTCTAAGACAAAACCGAAAGCTCAACAAACAATCAAACACAAACAATATTTCAATCATGAAGTAAATTAACAACAATCCATCATCAGACTAAATAGTCAATCAAATGCAGTCATAAGCATCACATCAATCACAATCATAACCTTTACCATTTGTGAGTTCACATCCACTCACCTTTCGTTCTCAAATGCAGCACTCAGAAATCTGATGTTACCGAGTCTTTATGTTTCTTGAAAACACAATAACAGCGAAATCAGTTTCGGGTTCATAAATATATCTATCCACATATATTTATATCTCAATTATTCATAAACCCAAAGCCTAATCCTCAAAAGATAGAATACATACAAAACAATCACCAAAGTATCAACAAACACACAAGTTTCCTGAAAAACCGTTGATGTGTCGCGTCCTGGAATCCGACGTGACGCGTCCAACCCAATAATGTCGGATTTTCACAAATATCGGATTTCAGGGTCAGATTTAATCTCGGATTCTTGGTTATCGGATTTCAGTGTCGGATTCTCAGTGTCGGAATTTCAAGGATCAGATTTTGGGTGTCCGGTTTAAGTTGTCGGATTCAAGGGTCTTCAGATTTCATTATACCGGATTTACGGGGATGCATCGTGTCCTTCTGAATGACGTGTCGCGTCGCGTCTTCCCTACATCACCTTTTCCAAAAAGACAGCCCACTCAAAACCCGTAAAATCCCATTTCAAGCTCTGTTTTCAATCCCAAACACTTCTAAAACATATATAAACCTCATATAACATGTAAATAAACATCTAGAATGCATCAAATCCATGTATAACCTTAAAGCCATCAAAACCCATTTACAAAATTTTGAGCTTCAAGCTCCGACAATTGTGTTTCTTCATATAATCATGGATTCTAACTGAAAAACATATCTAGATGCATAATAACATGCTAGGATTACAAACTAACCTTCACTTTGATTTATCAGTCACAATTCCTATACTTTCAATCTTCAAGTTTATCAACTTTTTGGTTTCTTCTTCATGAGGCAAACACACCCACTTAACTTTCATAATATGAGCAGATGACTCTCTTTAATTTGCATATGTACATCCATGTACACATATGCCTCTAAATTCAAAGCATGAGGTGTAAAGCCGCATAAATTTGAGCAGTTTTTTTTATTATAAACCCGATTTGAGTTTTGAAACTGCATGGGTACAGCAAATACAATATTTCCAAAACCTATTTATTTAAAGTAAATACAACTTTCACAGTGGAAGCTTATAAACTAGTTTAATAATTTACAGCCTAATATTAAGTTGCAATCAAAATATACCAAGGCATTACTAAATACGATCGACCATTACAAATTCAACAAACAAACAAAGTACATAAACAAGTGTTCACAATGTGTTCCCAAAATATAACATGCCACCTCAGCAGGTACCCATCCTCACCAACAAACAATTTACTTGCATAAGGAGTAAACATGAGAGGGTTAGCTATAAATAGCTAGTGAATAACAATTAAGCGGAAGCATCATATCATAGTATCATATACATGTCTCATGCATAACATATCAACATCCATGTCTACCGTAACACATTGTGAAGCAACGGTTAGTCAGTGGAAACCACGTCTTGCAGGGTTATAAGCCCGGCTTAGTAATCCTAACTAGGAAACCGATACTTCCTCCGCGCCGGTGGAGAAGCGGGTAGCATATCATTGCCCTACAAAAAACATTGGCCTACAAAAAGCCATAGCATAACACAGTTGGCCTACAAAAGCCATATCATAGCAAATTTGCCTACAAAGGCCATAACATATCATTGTTGGCCTAAAAAAGCTGTTGGTCCCAAAGAGGGTGAACAAGCAACCGATACAGTGTAGAAGGGGGGGGGGTTGAATACACTTTAAACATTCAAACAAATTAATCAAATGTATATTCAATTATCAACCAGTACAATAACTATTATCACTTTCTAATCAAATCAACAGGATGATTTGATGTTACAATGATTATAACCTCAACTCTCTCTAAACACTCTTGAATCACAAACTAATTGATGATCGAATTTCTTGTTAAAACAGATTAACAAGAACTCTTGAAAACTCTCTCGAACTTTAAACTTACAAAGTCATCGCAACACACGTGTATCAAGTATCACGTACACACGTACGTTTTGCAACTTATGCAATCTTGCAACTCATGTAGTCGTCGTTGTGTATCGCATATTTGTTCTCGTACACACGTAAGAACATCTATGTAAAACCCATGAGAAGATTTATACTTATACTTGATATATCTACGAGTAAATCGCAGTTAAAAGATAGAACTTATCTTTTCTTTAAAACCGTAACAAACTCCTTAATTAGAACATATCTAATTAATTTTCGTTTAAGATTTCTATCCAACTAATAGATAGTTTAAATTAGGTTTAGATATCCTAATTTAAATGTCATAGATATAGAGAGTTTATAACAGAATTTAGAACTTACTTAAATTCTGAACTGACTTCTGACGCTGAGCTGACATACTCAGTCTTGACCTTGTCAAGCTGACTTCTTGAATCTTGGATTCTTGAATCTTCAAATCTTCATGTCTTCAAATTTTCAAGTCTTCATTCTTAAGTCCTATCTCAGCTTAGAAGTCACTGAGTTATCTACTACTTACATAGAAAACTCTATATCTGTTTATACGCTGACTACTCAGCTGAAGCTGACTAGTCAGTCTAAAACAGACTTTCAGTTTCCTAACTCTTAACCTATTATCTATACATATCGATAGTTTTTCTCATCAAATCTGACTATTCTAAACATGGGACTAACAATCTCCCCCTATTTGATGATGACAAAACATTGAATCAAATAAGTTATAGGTTAATAGAATTATGTTGAACCACTCTGGAATTGACCAAAGTTAGTTCTTGACATAAGTATTAAACTAATCCAAATACTTATTCAAGTATCTTGAACTTACAAGATATTTATGTTACAAATCTATTGTAAGACTTGTATTCTAAGTATTTGAATATATAAGTACTTAGATTCTGAACTTATCAGAAGAAATTTAAGTTCTGAACTTACAAAACTTATATTACTGAACTTATCAGTTTACAATTGAATATATCAATCATCAGCTTAAACTTACAAAGTTGTCTGTTTGAACATATCAAACATAATTTTGAACATAACAAATAATAAAACAGTTGAACATATCAAACTTGAGTTTGTATTAATGAACATATTATTTACATTTCAGCTTAATCTTTATGATTAGCTTCTGCACACTTAGTGCTAACAAAAACATAGAACTAATCTATTTACTCAACGTAATCTTCAACTTCTAACCACATATCAGAACATTTAAGTTCCCAAATTGCAGCTTTCTTGATAGCATCAACCATAATTTCTTCACCTTCTTGCATTTCTTTCATCTCACCTTCTTGAATACCGAGTTCTGAATTGAGTCATCACATAGAATTCTCAAGTACAGAATTAATTCCAGATTTTCCAAGTGAAGATCTGTTACTTTCAAGAAACATTGATTACCTTCCACATCAAGATACAAGAATCCTTCCAAAGGTTGAGTGATATAAGTGTTCTCTCTAAATTCAACTTCCTCTGGAACTTGTAAAATGATGTCTCTTTTAGCTCGCTGGCTTGCTACTCTAACTCTTGCAGCTTTGCCTCCATTAAGAAAGGTATCAATTTCATCAGCAGGAATCTCACCTAGCTGATCGATTCTTATGAAGATTGTCTTAAGCACATCAACTATCTCTTATCTGATTTGAATCTTTTTCATCTACTTGATAGTTGTGGCTACTGTCTTCAGCTTTGAGAATCCCAACTTGTACATACATCTCATATCTAGACCAATTTCTTGTTTGTTGTCTAGTACAAAGTTGATGATTACCAATTCTCCTTTTCTACCCAGTGTAATTTTTTCAATCTTGTTATTCAAATGTGTTCTTTTATAACAATGCCTTAGATCCACATCTGAGTAGGGAATTGGGGCAGCTCTTGGACTAGAATAATTAGCTTCATCTTTAGCTCTGGCAGCCTCAGCTTTAGCCCTTTCTTGTTGAACTTCAGCTTGTCGTTGCTGCTCTTTTATTTCCTCCACTGTTACGCCTAGTTCTTTAGCCATCTCTTGTAACATTTGCTCAGCAAGTATGTTGCTGGCTTTCTTTGCTGCATCAGCTTCATCACTTGAGTCAGATTCATGTGCAACTAATTGAGACTTACCCTGTTGCTCTAGCTCAGGCTCAGCTATGATGTCCTTTCTTTTCTTTGCTAAAGGCATAACACCTCTTTTCTTTCTTTTTACCATCTCAAACACCTTACTCTTCCCTTTATCTATTTGTGATGTTGGAACGGACTCAACTTCAACAAATTTTGGCAAATTAGCTTGAGGAAGATTGGTGTGAACAGGTTGAGATGTTTCTTCAAGTGGAGTTTCTGGTTGAGCTTGTGAAGTTGTGGTTATTTGGACTGTTGGAGCCTGTTGTTGTTGAGAAGGCGAAGGCTGATCTACAGAACTCATAAACTGATCATGAGCTTGTTCAAATTTAACTTCCTCTGTATGCTCCCCCGCAACCTTATCATCATACTTCTTTGATTCTTCCTCCCCCTTTTTGTCATCATCAATATCGGAGGGTGTGAGTTTGGACATGAAGCTTTTCAAGTTGGCAACTGAAGTTGACAAATCATTAAGTTTGCGCATCAACTTGGCTTTGTCAGCTTTCCTCTTCCTATGAAGAAGCTCAACCTGAGTTTGTAAATAGTCCATAATGACTTGAGCATCAGTTTGCATCAGCTTGAACTCCTCAGGTCTTCGTCTCACGTCAACATCCTCCTGTCCAGTGGAAGAGTGTATTTCCACCGTAGGAGTAGCTGTTGAGTGTTCCTTAATAGGTAAGGATGTGGGTCCCATATCCAAAGGTTGGTGAAGACCTACGGAATTAAGGGAGCCAGAATGGAGACCCTGTAAATCTTCCTGGTGTATGAAAGGTTCATTGACAGGTCGTGCGAGAGTGTGTGAAAATAGTAGAGAAGAATGACCAAGTTCGTGAGGTATGATATTGGGGTGAGCTAGGCTTATTGGTGAGGAGGGGGGCAATTGACCCTGGGGATTGGTCAGTATTTCAATGTTACCCTCATGGGTCTGTGAACGCACAGAAGTAGGCTCTCCCATGGCACTAGTAAGTATGGGCTAAGTAGACACCATACCCGGTATAGGCTTAAGGGTTGAATTGAGCCTAGAGGTTGGCACCTTAAGAGAAGGTGTTTCCCCCTCATCTCCTGCCGGTGGAGGTATCAATGTGATATCAACTCCAGTGTCCTTTTGAGGTGAAGGACCACCTTTGGCAGATTTCCTCGTATAGGTGTAGGAAATATCCTTGGTAACAGTGGGCTGACCATGGTTAGCTGTAGATGTTTGAGGTAGAGGGGAGGGGTTAGACTGAGTTGGGCTTGACTCAGTCCTATCTCCTAAGTTTGGAGATGGAGAAGTAAAAGAGAGAGAAGGAGATAAGGGTTGAGAAATCATACCTGCTGCACCTAGCTCAGAACTCGAAGTGGTGGATGAAATTATTTGAGTACGAGGTCTGAACTGAGTCCTAGGTTGATCAGCTTGAGGAGACTCAGCCTCAGAACCAACATCGTCACCCACTTCTTTTGCATCTTCTTCCTTTGTGTCAGCTTCACTTGACTCAGGAGTCGGAAGCTGTACATACGCCCTCATCTGAGCACTCAAAGTAGGGTGCCCAGGGAAAATATCATGGGCGAACATCTTGTAGCTGAGAACAGGAGTAGGGATTGACTCATATTGAGCATTATATCTTCTACCCAACGTGTCCTCGATGACCATGTATATGAATCTTGCAAAGGGTACAATAGTGTCCCTTATGTTCTTGGTCACAAATGACTTGAATGCCTCAAAGATCAACTCCTCATAATCCACTCGTCGATCATAAAATAAGTTGTATAATAATTGCATTTCAAAGTCATTTACATTATCCAGGCCACCCACCTTGTATCCAAGGGAACGAACCACAGTGGATACCATAAATCCCCATGCCGTCTGGAAAACAGATTTCCGTATGACGCCAATAACTTGAGGATGACTCATTAAGGGTAAAACACTTCGTGATGTTTCCCTAGAAACCATCACTTCATATTGATTGTGAATCGGGAGATAAAGAATTCGGCGGAGACAGTTTGCATCGACTTCTATCGCCACTTGGCCACTTAGGACTGTGCCCCGTATAACCGGTTGGGTTACATCGAGTTTACACATATACCAGAATTCCGTGAGAAGTTGAGGGATGAGCACAGCAGGTCCACGAAGAAATGCATGTGCGAGGGGACCCTTGCGAATGTAGGAGACCCACTCCTCATATCCCCTGCCAATTTTGGACTTTGGAATTTCGGTACCGGCGATGACGTTGTTTTCTTTGTAGGTGGGGAGTGCATTGTTTTTGAAATTTCCTCCACGAATCATTTGTTCAGTCAGGTTTGGAGTATATCCCTCCATTGAAATCGAAGTTATCATATTGGATTGCACTTAGCAGTAATAAGCACTTAGCAATGAACTCTGTACACAGCAACGTTAGGGTTTAAGAGAGAAGAATATTTTGGAAGTTTAAATGAAACATGATGAAAAATCTCTCTTACTTATACCTTTTCAATGTGAGAGAAAAGTTACCGTTATCTGAGGGTAATAAATATGACCGTTACCATAAAAACTTCTACGCAGTTTGTTACAACGGTTAAATTTATTGTTAGTTACCCAAATGCACACTGTTATATTTTGAAAAGATGTTTTATTAAAAAAATATATATCAGAAAAAATTTTTGAACTACTAACGTTTATTTACCGGACACACCGTAAATATATTGGACTTACCATATTATTGGACTTACCATATTGTTAGGACTAACCTAGAATTGTGGAACTGACCACACTTTGGAACTGGTTACTCAGATGATTCTGAATGGTCAGCTTATATGGAGTATTCAGCTGATCCTGAACGTTCAGCATATATGAAGCACTCAGCTGATCCTGAACGTTCAGCTTATGTGAAGCACTCAGCTTCAGCTTGAGCACTTAGCTCAGATTTTGACACTTAGTCAAATATAGCACTTAGCAAATATTAAACAGAGATAAAGAACGGAACATACCAATTAAGGGTTGAGCATCCCAAGCTTGCTGAGTAGAGTTGTAAATCTTGTGCCTTCTATTGGTTTCGTGAAGATATCCGCAAGCTGATCTTCAGTCTCAATGAAGACTAACTCTATCTTTCCCTTTTCTACAATATCTCTGATGAAGTGATGTCTTATCTCAATGTGCTTAGTTCTTGAGTGAAACACTGGGTTGTGTGTACTAGCAATAACACTTTGATTGTCACAAAATATGGGAGTCTTTGAATAATGCAGATCAAAATCCTTCAGCTGATGTTGCATCCAAAGTATTTGAGCACAACAGCTCCCGGCAGCTACATATTCAGCTTCAGCTGTTGAAATTGCCACTGAGTTTGTTTCTTGCTCGTCCAGCTGACTAATTTTCCACCCAAAAGTTGACATCCTCCAGTAGTACTCTTTCTATCAAGACCACAATATGCGAAGTCTGAATCGGAGTACCTTATCAGCTCAAATCCTGATCCTTTGGGATACCATAAACCTAAGTTTGGTGTTCCCTTCATATATTTGAGTATTCTTTTAACATATAGCAAGTGTGATTCCTTTGGATCAGCTTGATATCGTGCACAAACACATGTAGCAAACATTATATCAGGTCTGCTTGCTGTTAAATAGAGTAATGAACCTATCATTCCTCTGTATGTAGTCTGACATACAGACTTTCCATCAACGTCCTTGTGTAGCTTGACATTGTGTAACATTGGAGACTTTGCGGGATGGCTTGAGTCTAATCCATATTTCTTAATCAGATCAAAAACATACTTGCTCTGATTAATGAATATACCATCTTCTTTCTGATAGATTTGAAATCCAAAAAAATATGTCATCTCACCCATCATGCTCATTCTGTATTGATTAGACATTATCTTGGAGAACCAATCACACAGATCTTGGTTTGTTGATCCAAAGATAATGTCATCCACATAAATTTGAACTAGAATGACATGTCGTCTGCTCTTTCTTATGAAAAGAGTTTTGTCAATACTTCCTCTGAGAAAATCATTAGAGAGCAGATAGGTGGATAGTGTATCATACCAGGCTCTTGGAGCTTGCTTGAGTCCATACAAAGCCTTGTCCAACTTATAGACATAATCTGGATGTTTAGCATCAATAAAACCAGGGGGTTGTTTCACATAGACCTCCTCCTGCACTCTCCATTTAAAAATGCACATTTAACATCCATTTGATACACTTTAAAGTTTTGAAGGCTGCATAGGCTAGAAACAACCTTATAGCTTCAATCCTCGCAACAGGGGCAAAGGTCTCATCACAATCAATACCTTCTTCTTGTCGATACCCCTGAGCTACTAGCCGTGCCTTGTTTCTGATCACTACTCCATCCTTGTTCATTTTATTTCTATAGACCCACTTAGTGCCTATAATTGTTTTTCCTTTGGGAGCAGGGACAAGGGTCCAGACCTTGTTTCTTTGAAATTCTATCAGTTCCTCTTGCATAGCTTCAATCCAATCTTCATCTTTCAGAGCCTTTTCAGTCTTCTTTGGTTCCATTTGAGATAGAAAACTAGTGTAGGCAGCATAGTTTGCCTTTGCCTTAGATCTAGTTAACACACCATCTTCAACGTTCCCAATGACATCATCAAGAGGATGATCTTTTAATACTTTGAAGGTTGTAGTAGGAGACTGAGGTTCTGGGTCTGAGCCAGAGCAGTGTCTCTCAGGCTGAATAGGACTTACTTCTTCAGTCTGAGTAGGAACTTGATGATCACTTAGATCTTCAATCTGACATGTACCAGATGATTCACCGAGATTCTCAGGCTGATTATCTTCAATATTGATAATTTCTTTCAGTGATGCACATTTGTTAGATTTACTATCATCATCATCATCAGAATCATCCATAACATACAAGGGATTTGATGTGAGATCTTCTTTACTCCTCTCAAGATCACTCAGACTAACCGAGGCAGCTTGAGCTCTGTTGGATTCATCAATACTTGTCTCATCAAACGTAACATGTACTGACTCTTCAATTACCTTTCTTTTAAGATTTAAGACTCTGTAAGCTTTGGAGATTGAAGAATATCAAACAAATATCCCTTGATCAGCTTTGGGATCCAACTTATGGAGCTGATCTCTTTGGTTTAGCACATAGCATGTTGAACCAAAGATATGGAAATATCCAATGTTGGGTTTTCTGCCATGATACATCTCGTAAGATGTTTTACCATGTCTTTTCACTATAATTGATCTATTCTGAGTATAGCAGGCTGTACTTACAGCTTCTGCCCAGAAGCTCAGCTTGAGCTTTGCCTCACATAGCATGGTTCTGCCAGCTTCAATTAAGGTTCTGTTTCTCCTTTCAGCAACTCCATTTTGTTGTGGAGTTCTTACAAATGAGAAATTCTGGATAATTCCTTTCTCTTCACAAAAGCCTTCAAGGGTTGAGTTTCTGAAATCATTCCCATGATCACTTCTAAGTTGTTTAAGAGACTTACCCTTTTGCAACACCTCTTGTCTTATGAAGCTGATTAACTCATGTGCAGCTTCACTTTTGGTTTTTAAGAAGATTACCCAAGTGAATCTTGTGAAATCTTCAATAATCACTAGAGTATACTTTTTGCCACTTAGGCTTGGGGTGCCGATAGGTCCAAATAGGTCCAAATGCAACATATGCAATGGTTCTGTGATTGAGAAATTCTGTTTGGACTTTTAGGATCCCTTATGATATTTTACCATTTCACAGGCTGAGCAGAGTTTGTCTTTAGCGAATGTGATCTTAGGCAGACCAAAGACTAACTCTTTGCTAGACAACTTGTTAATATATTTGAAGTTTAAATGACACAGTCTTTTGTGCCATAACCAGCTCAGCTTGGGAGTTAAGTCAGAATACAAGCAGGTTTCAGTTAAAGGATCTGCGGAGCTGAGATCTAACAAATAGATATCTCTCTCTCTCTTTTTGCGATTAATATTGGTTTTCCCTACTTATCATAAATCGTCCCTGCATGATTTCTGAATGTGACTTCATAATCCTCATCACATAGTTGACTGATACTTATCAGATTGTGTTTAAGACCTTCAACATATGCTACCTTTTTGAAAGTGACTTTTCTAGCAGTTATCTTTCCATAACCTTTAGTCCTTCCTTGAGAATTATCCCTAAATGTCACCTTTGGTCCTTCATTGTTTTGGAATTCACTTAGAATCCCTTTGCTTCCTGTCATGTTCCTTGAGCATCTACTATCGAGATACCACTTGTAGGAGCCCTACACATGATCAACTAAACATATTAGTTTCTTTTTGGAACCCACTGTTTGGTGGGTCTTGAGGATGAGCACCTAGCTGATCCTTTGGTGTTTGATTTATCAGCTCGAACAGATTCTGGGTCTGTTTTGGATTGATCATTCGTTTCGTTTTCAGATCTAAGATTGGTACTTACACAATCTTTAGCCTCATGACCTCTATCACCACACTTATAGCATTTTCTTCTAAAGATGGGTGTTTGGGTGATTTCTTTCACTTTTCCAACATTAAATTTGGATTCAGATTTAGGGTCATATGATGTGGATAACCTTTCAATCCTCTTCGACAGTTTGTCTACTTGATTTTCACTGACTTTGGACTTACCTTTGTCAGCTTTATGGTTACCTTTATTTGGTGAGGTCTGACTTACAGACAACTTCCTGTTTTTAGACATCCTTTCATGTATGACTCGAGAATTATGACTTTTTGAGTTAACATGAGATATTCTATCAAAAACAGTTGTTCTCACCGGATTGTAATCCAATCTTATGAAAACTGACTTACAGTTCTGTTGGATCTGGAACATTCAGCTTGATGATTTGTGTGAATAATTTGAGGACTTTGGGTTGGTCTCACAAACTTATTGGTTTTGACTTGTTTCCCTTACTTGTTCCTTAAGAATGTTCTTGGGAGTATGTCATCTGATTTCATCGTTTTGTTTTCAAGAGTGACTTGATCTTCAATGATTTCATCGGCAGCAGCACTATAATCTCCCCCTACCACTGCTTTTACTTGATTTGGTATCTGCTAGTTAATGCACATTTCTGTTTCTCCTGATGACTTACACCAAGATTCGTAGATTTTTCTTAGATTGTCAGCTTGTTCTTTTGATTCTTGCAGTTCTTCACTTAGAAGTTTGTTTATATGAAGCTGACATTCATAATCACTTGGGATCCTTTTACTAGCATTTAACAGAGTTTCAGAGTGTTTAAGTTCATCTTTTAGTTTTGAAATTTCAGTTTTCAAACCAGATTTACCTTATACATCGAGGCAGGATCCCAATTACTGGTTTGCTTACTCAGCTTAGCTGCTTCTGCTAGATCCTCATCAAAGAAACTGTCTTCTAACTCATAGTCAACTTGTTCCTCTTCATCCTCAATGGCCATCAAACACCTATCTGGCTCATCATCATCTGAAGTAGATGATTTAGTATCCCAATTTTCAGCAAGGAGGCCTTTGGTGTTTTCATCTGGCTTGCCTTTGAGTTTTTGATATTTCTTTTTATATTTATCAGCTTTGTAGGCATTCTTGTCAGTTACTGAAGCTGATTCTCCCTTCTTTACTCTACACTCAGCAGCTATGTGTCCTATCCTCTGACAGTTATAGCACTTAGCTTTCTTAGGATCAAAAGTAGACTTACCACTTTTTCTTCTGTCATATTGACCCCTTCCTCTTCTAAACTTTCTAAAGTTTGTTGCTAACATTGCCATTTGTTCAGTAAGAGCATCCATCTCTTCATCATCTGAAGCAGAGTTAAGACTTACTTCCTCAGATTCAGAGTCAATCTCAGGTTGAGACTTTTTAGATCCCTTCTTTTTCTTTTCCTGCAATTAATGCAGATCCAACATTGTTTATAGATTCTTTTAGTTGTTGTTGGGCCACTTTCTTCTGCTCCATGATTTGTTGATGATTTAGAAGGAAACCATAGATAGATCTGAGATCATATTTTCCTAAGGTTCCTCCAGTAACACATCCAAGAAGTGCAATGGTGATCTCATTGAATTGTTCTAGTAACACATCCAAGAACTTGAGTACCAACTCATTCTCATCTTTCTTGACACCTACCAAGATCAGATCATTTATCAAGCATTGAAATCTGGTAAACAAATCTGCTCGAGTTTCATTCTTTTTAGCAAAGAAAGTTTCATAAGAACGACTTAGATTTGTCTTCTTATGTTGCTTGACCAAGTCAGTGCCTTCATACGTGACACTGAGAGTATCCCACATCTCTTTTGCAGTTTAGCACCCAGCCACAGTATGCAGAAGAGGGTTTGTTAAAGCATTTGCTATAATGCTTTGTGCCTTATCATCAAGATTGAACAGTTTACGATCTTCCTCAGTCCATGATGCTTCAGGCTTGGGAGTTTCTCCAGAGGGAACAGTTTTGTCAGTGGCAGTAATATGGACCATTGGTATGATTGGGCCATCTTGAATCACGGTACTCATCCTGTGATCCACAGACTTCAGATATAGCATGGCTCTAAACTTCCACATAGGATAGTCAGTGCCATCAAAGATAGGACAACCTTTTGCCGCCATTTTTGGTATGTGACTTGATTGTTTGCTAGTAGACATCTTAAACTCTTGACAGCGGATCTTGATCTTCAACTTATGAAGAAACTAGCTCTGATACTAGTTGTTGGTCCCAAAGAGGGTGAACAAGCAACCGATACAGTGTAGAAGGAGGGTTTAATACACTTTAAACAATCAAACAAATTAATCAAATGTATATTCAATTATCAACCAGTACAATAACTATTATCACTCTCTAATCAAATCAACAGGATGATTTGATGTTACAATGATTATAACCTCAAATCTCTCTAAACACTCTTGAATCACAAACTAATTGATGATCGAATTTCTTGTTAAAACTGATTAACAAGAACTCTTGAAAACTCTCTCGAACTTTGAACTTACAAAGTTATCGCAACACACGCGTATCAAGTATCATGAACACACGTACGTTTTGCAACTTATGCAATCTTGCTACTTATGCAGTTGTCGTTGTGTATCGAGTATCTGTTCTCGTACACACGTAACAACAACTATGTAAAACCCATGAGAAGGTTTATACTTATACTTGATATATCTACGAGTAAATCACAGTTTAAAGATAGAACTTATCTTTTCTTTAAAACTGTAACAAACTCCTTAATTAGAACATATCTAATTAATTTTCGTTTAAGATTTCTATCCAACTAATAGATAGTTTAAATTAGGTTTAGATATCCTAATTTAAATGTCATAGATATAGAGAGTTTATAACATAATTTAGAACTTACTTAAATTCCGAACCGACTTCTTACGTTGAGCTGACATACTCAGTCTTGACCTTGTCAAGCTGACTTCTTGAATCTTGGATTCTTGAATCTTCAAATCTTCAAGTCTTCAAATTTTCAAGTCATCATTCTTAAGTCCTATCTCATCTTAGAAGTCACTGAGTTATCTAGTAATTACATAGAAAATCTATATATGTTTATACGCTGACTACACAGCTGAAGCTGACTAGTCAGTCTAAAACAGACTTACATAATTCCTAACTCTTAACCTATTATCTATACATATCGATAGTTTGTCTCATCAAATCTGACTATTCTAAACATGGGACTAACAAAAGCCATTATATATCAACTTGAGCCTACAAAAGCCATTAACATGCATATATAACAATTTAACAACTCAGTTGGCTTATAAAAGCCCTAAACATGCATAGTTATCAAATCTATGATTCGTTAGATACAAACATCTATATAACACCATCAATATCATACTTAGGTTAACTGTTACTCACCTATTCAGCTATAACAGGTAATTATAAGATTACGGCTCTTCTTAGTTGTCCTTAGTACCAATATCACACCATTTACATTTAGACATTTAAACACGCAAGCAAATCATCAAGACATCTAAAACAATGTCCTAACAAGGTTCGTAACTTGTTTACTAACTTATAACAATGACCCAAACACTTATACACGAAAGAACAACACAAAACAGAAACATGTGTAGAAAGAGCATGGACGCGTCGTGTCCATGACCACGGTGCGTTGCGTCGCGTGCTACAGTGCATTCTTACTGTTTCTACACAACAGTGCCTTTTTGGTTCAAACCAACACCAATTCAATTCTAACCATTTTTCATTGTTCCATAGTATTATTTGGCACTTGTAGTTGCTTTCTAACATTCCTACACTTATCCAATTAATTCATACGAAATTCAATCTTTAATTAGCAAGAACGAGCCCAATATGGCCAAAACTTGAAATACATCATATCCACCTCTTCCAATGCATCATTCATACTCAAAATGACTTATTGAAGCTATTGGAACTGACCAATTCATTTAAAACTACTGTTTGATAGCATTTTCCAATTTTTGGCTATTTAAAGCCTATTTTAGCACTATTTTTACCAATACAAGCAAAGCTACCATTTTAATTCAAAACCAATGTTCTAATCAATTCATATAAGTCATATGAACCTATTAGAACCTTAAAAATAAGTTCTTGATGTGTAATAACAGATTCAACTCATTTTGGCCATTTTGGCCCATTTAGGCCAATTCTTGATTATGTGCATAAACACCACCTCTAAACCAACATATGAGTTCTAATCAATCCTAACAAGTTATAAGAACAACCAGAACACTAAATTTCAGTTCTTGAAGGTCAAATTCATTTTGACCCGTTTTTGGCAATTTTGACCCATTTGGTCAAATCTTGATTTTGAGCAAATCATCCAATTCCAATCCATAATATATGTTCTTAAGCATCAATATAAGTTGTAGGATGCATTAGAATTGAAGAAATTAGTTCACAAATGGTCTATTCAGGTTTGACCCATTTATGACCTAAAAACCCATTAAAGCTCAAGAACAATAGAAGAACTTGGAAGAACACTTACAAGAGATGATTAGATGATGAAGATTAAGTAAGATACATATTTAGAACACCAATTAGTTGCTGGAATCACTACTTGAACACTCTATCTTGATTTCCTTCTTTCAAGCTTCAAAGAACAAAGAAGAGATGAAGTGTGTGTAGTGTGTGTTACGTGTGTGTCTGTGTTTTAAATGGGAAAACCGACTTGTGGGTAATATTTATCCACAAGTGGGTATCTTGTTCCCCTTTTCAACTTACAACTAGACACCCGTTTACCCGTTTCAACTAACGGGGATATTTTTTGAATCCTTATCTTAACCGTTTAATATCTTATCATTTGTATGTGTTATTATATTACTTTTATCATCTCATTTAATGACTATTTTAATAACTTATACCAATAACTAACAATATATATTTATTTTAATTTATTTAAATTATTTAACGAACCACTTCGCGCGCGTCTAGGCCCTTTTTGAGACTGTTACAAATCTACTCCCCCTTAAGAAGATTCCGTCTTCGGTATCTGCTCAGACGTGAACAAATGAGGGTAGCGTGCTTTCATATCATTCTCGACTTCCCATGTTAAATTAGGACCCAGATTGTGCTTCCATTTAACAAGTACTAACTTGATCATATTTTTACACAGCTTCTTGATTTTGGAATTCAAAATGTCAATAGGTTCCTCCACAAGGCGTTTAGCTGAATCAACTTTCAACTCTTGTAGAGGTAGGATTTGATCATCATCAACCTTACACTTCCTCAGATAGCACACATTGCATGTGTTATGAATACCAGATAGCTCTAGAGGAAGTTCAAGTGATACAATCTGTTCATTGACTCGTTGTAGAATTCTAAACGGGCCAATATATCTCGGACTTAGTTTACCCCTACGAACAAATCGAATCACCCCTTTACAGGGTGAAACCTTTAATAAAACGCGGTCACCCCCTTCAAAAGTAATGGGTCGCCGTTTTGGATCTGCATACATCTTTTGCCTGTCTCGTGCAGCTTTCAGCTTTTCACGTGCCATTTTCATCTTATCATCTGTCATCTTCATTATATCAGGACCTGCATATCGCTTTTCTCCAGGTTCTAACCAACAAGTAGGTGTACGGCATCACCTACCGTACAACATTTCATATGTGGCATGCCTATACTCGAATGATAGGAGTTGTTATAGGAAAATTCAATCAAGGGAGGATGAGAATCCCAAGAACCACCAAATTCAAGAATGCAAGCTCTCAGCATATCTTCAAGAGTTTGAATAGTCCTTTCGGACTGTCCATCAGTCTGAGGATGGTATGCTGTGCTAAGATTAACTCGCGTACCAAGTTCACGTTGAAGACTATGCCAAAAGATAGATGTGAATCGTGCATCTCGACCCAAGACAATGGATAGAGGTATACCATGTCGTGATACAACCTCATTAATATACAATTGAGCCAAACGATTCATAGGCACAGATTCGTTAGTCGCGAGAAAATGTGCACTCTTAGTAAGGCGATCAACCACAACCCATATCATATCATGCCCCTTTGTAGTTCGGGGTAATTTGGTAACAAAGTTCATGGTAACTTGATCCCATTTCCTCTCCGGGATGTCTAATTGTTGTAGATTACCATAGGGCTTTTGATGTTCAGTTTTAACTTGCCCGTAGACTTGGCATTTTTCTACAAATGAAGCTATGTCGCGCTTCAATTTAGGCCACCAATACAAAAATTTTCAATTCTTGGTACATTTTTGTGCTTCCGGGATGAACAGACAATCTAGATTTGTGTGCTTCATGTAGGATTGTCTCCCGATTACCACCAAGACTCGGTACCCAGATTCGGGATTGAAATGTCTTCAGACCCCGACTGTCTTCTCCCAGTTGTTTTGATATCTTGGTCATTGTCTCAGCTTTCAAGTTGTTTTCTTGCAATGCTTCTTGTTGTGCTACTTTAAACTGAGCAATTATATCAGATTCTATAGTGAGTCTCATGAATTTAGCTATTCTAGGAGAGTTCTTTCGACTCAATGCCAGCTACCACGTTCGCCTTGCCGGGATGATACTTGATTTCACAATCATAGTCTTTGATTAGCTCTAACCAACGCCGTTGTCTCATGTTAAGCTCTTTCTATGTGAACACATACTGCAGACTCTTGTGATCTATGCATACAATACATTTGGTGCCATACAAGTAATGACGCCATATTTTCAAAGCAAATACCCCTACTGCAAGCTCCAGATCATGTGTTGGGTAATTCTTCTCGTGTGGCATCAATTGACGAGAAGCATATGAAATCACCTTGTCTCGTTGCATCAAAACACAACCTAGACCTATATATGAAGCATCACAATAGACAATAAAGTCTTCTGACCCATTAGACAATGTTAGAATGGGTGCTTGACATAACAATTGCTTCAGTGTCTGAAATACTTTCTCCTGTTCTTCACTCCACACGTAGGCAACATCCTTGCGGGTCAATTTAGTCAATGAACCAGCAAGTTTAGAAAAGCTTTGGATGAACCTCCTGTAGTAACCAGCAATAACTAAGAAATTCTTTATCTCTGAAGGATTTTGAGGAGTTTCCCAGTTCATAAGAGCTTCAATCTTTATGGGATCAACTTTAACACCTTCACTACATATAACATGGCCTAGGAAATGGACCTCCTTAAGCCAGAACTCACATTTAGATAGCTTCGCGTAGAGTTATTCTCGCTTAAGAGTCTCCAGAATTAAACGAAGATGTTTCTCATGATCCGCCACTATTTTGGAATAAATGAGGATATAAACGAAGATGTTGCTCATGATACGTGATTCATCATATCCATGAAAATAGCCGGAGCATTGGTTAAGCCGAATGGCATAACCAAGAATTCGTAGTGCCTATATCGAGTTCTAAACGTGGTTTTAGTGATATCATCTTCTCGAACACCGACCTGATGATAGCCAGAACGTAGATCAATCTTGGAAAAGCATGTGGCACCTTGCAATTGATCAAAATATCATCTATGCGAGGTAATGGATATTTATTCTTTACAGATCGCTTGTTAACCAAGAATTCGTAGTGCCTATATCGAGTTCTAAACGCGGTTTTAGTGATATCATCTTCTCGAACACCGACCTGATGATGGCCAGAACGTAGATCGATCTTGGAAAAGCATGTGGCACCTTGCAATTGATTAAAATATCATCTATGCGATGTAATGGATATTTATTCTTTACATATTGCTTGTTAAGCTCTGTGTAATCGATACACATTCGAAGAGTCCCATCCTTCTTTTTAACAAACAAAACAGTAGCTCCCCACGGTGAAGAACTTGGGCGAATAAAGCCCTTATCAAGTAGATCCAGGATTTGGGACATCATCTCCCGAATTTCAGATGGAGCGAGACGATAGGGAGATTTTGATACAGGTGTAGCACAAGGAACAAGATCAATCCGGTATTCTACATCCCTGACACGAGGTAAACCCGGTCAATCTTAAGGAAAGACATAAGGGAATTCAGAAACAAGCTTGATATCATTAACATTCTTTACTCATATCTCAGCATTACTCACATATGCAAAGTAGGAGATGCATTCCTTTGCAATCAACTTTTGAGCTTTTGTCACAGAAATAACAGGAATGTTAGACTCCCTCTTCTCCCCTCGAGCTATAGCATAAGACCCATCGGATAAAGGGAATCTGATTATCTATTTAGAACACAAATCTCAGCATCTCGACTACTGAGCCAATCCATACCAATAACAGCATCAAAGCCCGCGATAGGCATGATAAAAAAGGAAATAGTGAAACTATTCCCATCGATATAAAGAATATTTCTTGGAACTTTCTTTGTAACTTTGACTACTTTACCATCAGCTACTTCTACTTTAATTGGATCAGGTAATAGGGAACCAGACAATTGCAACTTTTCATGATAAGATACGGAGACAAAGGAGTAAGTAGCTCCCGAGTCAAATACAATACATGCACAAGTATTATTAATCAGAAAAGTGCCTGTAATCACATCACCTGCATCTTTAGCTTCATTAGCCGTCATCAGGAAAGCCCTCCCTTGTGCAAGAGGAGCGCCTCCCTGTTTCGGAGCCGTAGCTACTGATGAATCCCCAGCACCTATGTTTGGCCACAACGGGCACATTGAAATACGGTGCCCAAGTTTATGGCACTTGTAGCATACGTTACCCTTGTACCTATAATCATGAGTTTGGTGCCCCTTCTTCCCGCACCTTCCACATTTAAACAAATCCCAGTCTTCAAACTTCTGGGATGTATTCACACGCTGCTTACCACCAGACCCAATATCACCTCCCTTGTGAGATGATTGTTGTTCAAACTTCCTCTTACCTCCACCAGATTGGTGTTGTTGAGATCTTGCTCTCTGCTTGTAATCATCATCATCTTTGGTTCTAGCATTATTAAATGCTCCATCAAGGGTTGCTGCATATCTCACAGCAGATCGATACTCCAGGGGCAAAGTAATGGCAAAGTATGTGATCTTTGCCTTTTCATTGGGTAAAAAATGAGTAACAACCCTCATTTTATTAGTGAATTTGGATATCAGATCATCCAAAGGATTATCACCCTTCTGTAGTGCCCTGAACTCGTCATAAATCCTCAGCATATCATAGTCAGAACAATAGTTACCCATGATCTTCTCTTTGAAACCATCCCAAGTCATTGCCTCCAAAGTGGCTAGTGGTGTAATAGCAATTACAGTATCCCACCAGGCCAAAGCACGCCCCCTGAACATACATTTAGCATAGTTTACCTTCTTATTCTCGTCACATTCACTGGATTCAAATGTATTCCGTATCTCCCTAATCTAGGTTTCCACTGCTGAAGGATCATTAGTTGCGCCAGCAAAAGTAGGAAGCTGACAACTTAAGAAAGTTCTAAAGGTTGTAGACTTGTGAGTATCCTTCTCCATTCGTGTAAGCTCACGCTCATTTGCTTGTTTAAGCTTAGCCTCCAATTTCAGGATGTAAGAATCCTTATCACCATCACTAGAAGAACCCGCCATGTCGAGTTAGATTTATATATATATATATATATATATATATATATATCAAAGTAGAATATTTAGTATATCTCATATATAACTTCATTATCTTATCAACTCTTATACTTCATAACATATAACAAAACATATAAGTCACTCTTCACACCCAATACTACCCATGGAACACATAGTAATGGTCGAGCCTGAGTTTGAGACTGAATACTATTTAAAGTACCCAATTCACTCAAACCAAGGCTCTGATACCAACTTGAAACGCCGCCTAAATTTGAGTAGTCTTTTTTTATAATAAACCTGATTTGAGTTTTTAAACTGCATGCGTACAGCTGTAAATACAATATTTCTAAAACCTATTTATTTAAAAGTAAATACAGCTGTCACAGCGGAAGCTTATAAACTAGTTTAATAATTTACAACCTAATATTAAGTTGCAATCAAAATATACCAAGGCGTTACCAAATTCGATCGACCATTACAAATTCAACAAACAAACAAAGTACATAAACAAGTGTTCACAAAGTGTTCCCAAAATATAACATGTCACCCCAGCAGGTACCCGTCCTTACCAACAAACTATTTACCTGCATAAGGAGTAAACATCAGAGGGTTAGCTATAAATAACTAGTGAATACCAATTAAGCGGAAGCATCATATCATAGTATCATATACATATCTCATGCATAACATATCAACATTCAAGTCTACCCTAACACATTGTGAGGCAATGGTTAGTCAGTAGAAACCTCGTCTTGCAGGGTTATAAGCCCGGTTCAGTGATCCTGACTGGGGAAACCGATACTTCCTCCATGCTGGTGGAGTAGCGGGTAGCGATCTACCATTGCGTTATCGGGGAACTGTACCTCACTCGGAATCAGCGGGAAATGAGAGCCCATTATAGTGTTGAGGGGCGGAGGTTCTGAAGGAACCAAGATTCGTGATCATCGAATCGCTGCACATCATAGCTGACGGCACAAGGCCTCAACTAGATCGAGACAAGCTGGCGCCAAACATCCAACAAAGCACCGGTACAAAAAACATTGGCCTACAAAATCACAACATAACACAGTTGGCCTACAAAAGCCATAGCATAGCAAATTTGCCTACAAAGGCCATAATATATCATGGTTGGCCTACAAAAGCCACTATATATCAAGTTGAGCCTACCAAATCCATTAACATGCTTATATAACAATTTAACAACTCAGTTGGCTTATAAAAGCCTTAAACATGCATAGTTATTAAATCTATGATTCGTTACATACAAACATCTATATAACACCAACAATATCATACTCAGGTGAACTGTTACTCACTTGTTGAGCTATAACAGGTAATTATAAGATTCCGGCTCTCCTTAATTGTCCTTAGTACCTATATCACACCATTTACATTTAGACATTTAAACACACAAGGAAATCAACAAGACACCCAAAACAATGTCATAACAATGTTCGTAACTTGTTTACTAACTTATAACAATGACCCAAACACTTATACGCGAAAGAACAACACAAAACAGCAACATGTGTACAAACAGCATGGACGCGTCGCGTCCATGCCCACGACACGTTGCGTCGCGTGCAGCAGGGCATTCTTGCTGTTTCTACACAGTAGTGCCTTTTTGATCCAAACCAACACCAATTCAATTCTAACCAATTTTCAGTGTTCCATAGTATCATTTGGCACTTGTAGGTGCTTTCTAACATTCCTAACACTTATCCAATTAATTCATACAAAATTCAAGCTTTAATTAGCAAGAATGTGTCCAATATGGCCAAAACTTGAAATACATCAATTCCAACTCCTCTAATGCATCATTCATACTCAAAATGACTTATTGAAGTTATTGGAACCGACCAATTCATTTAAAACTACTGTTTGATAGCATTTTCCAATTTTTGGCTATTTAAAGCCTATTTTAGCACTATTTTTACCAATACAAACAAAGCTACCATTTTAATTAAAAATCAATTCATACAAGTCATATGAACCTATTAGAACCTTAAAAATCAGTTCATGATGTGTAAAAACAAATTCAACTCTTTTTGGCCATTTTGACCCATTTAGGCCAATTCTTGAATATGTGCATAAACACCACCTCTAATCCAACATACGAATTCTAATCAATCCTAAAAAGTTATAAGAACAATTAGAATACTAAATTTTAGTTCTTAAAGGTCAAATTCATTTTGACCCGTTTTTGGCAATTTTGACCCATTTGGTCAAATCTTGTTTTTGAGAAAATCATCTAATTCCAATCCATAATATGTGTTCTTAAGCATCAATGTAAGTTGTAGGAAGCATTAGAAGTGAAGAAATCAGTTCACAAATGGTCAATTCGGGTTTGACCCATTTATGACCTAAAAACCCATTAAAGCTCAAAAACAATGGAAGAACTTGGAAGAACACTTACAAGAGATGATTAGACAATGAAGATGAAGTTAGATACAGATTTCGAACACCAATTAGTTGTTGGAATCACCACTTGAACACCCTATCTTGATTTCCTTCTTTCAAGCTTCAAAGAACAAAGAAGAGATGAAGTGTGTGTGTGTGTTTGAAAAGGGAAGACCGACTTGTGGGTAATATTTATCCATAAGTGGGTATCTTGTTCCCCATTTCAACTTACAACTTGACATCCGTTTATCCGTTTCAACTAACTGGGATATTTTTTGAATCCTTATCTTAAACCGTTTAATATGTTATCATTTTTGTCTAATACTATATTACTTTTATCATCTCATTTTATAACTGTATTAATAACTTATACCAATAACTAAGAATATATATTTATTTTAATTTATTTAAATTATTTAACGTACCACTTTCACGCGCGTCTAGGCCCTTTTTCAGGATGTTACATGAGGTGTCCTATATCACCTTATCCATTTCCATACCCACATGCATACATTCAACCATACATACATACATATTTATTTCTTCCATTTAGTTAAGCAACTTATATATACACACATAGATATATATATATATATATATATAATCAAATTAAATAAACACATAATTAAATTTACGCAAATAAACACAAAATAACGTACCTACATTTGCATGTTAGATATGAATTTTATCTAAACACAAAATTTACGCATAATCAATTTACGCAATTTAAATAAATACATAATCAATTTACGCAATTTAAATGAACACAAAATACTGACTAGATACAAACAAGGGGTAGAATGTTAGATATGAATTTCATGGTTGTATTCTACTTTACTTTTTGTACTTTAGTGTCACATTTGCATGTTGTATATAAGGTGACACATGCCCACTTGCATTGTAACTCTTACTATATTCAAAGTTAATATACACACTCTTAAGGGTGTTTCCTCTCTACTTGATTCATCTCAAAGTACTCATATTTGATTATCACTTTGAGTTGATAAGCACACGTTTTGACCAAAAAAAAATCGATTTTTCGTTTGAAACTTCACAAGTGTTCTTGACTGTCGGATGATTGAAATTTGAATCATCCGAATTTCAGATGAGTTTGGTTTATCCGACTTTTGAATGAATGAGTTCATGCGATTTTTGCTTAAATAAGCCTATGCGACTTTCGTAGGACTAAAGTCCATCCGACTTTTGCACAACACAGTCCATCCGACTTCCCATAGTTGGTTATGTTGAAAAATGTTAAATATTAACTCATGCGACTTTCGCATAAAAAAAATGTCTATGAGACTTTTAAACGAAACAGGATCATGCGACTTTCGTATGAGTGAATAAATCCATGTGACCTATGAAAGTATAACTCATGCGACTTTTGATTGAACATTCCATTTGACTTTCAACACTTATACAAATTTTTACATTGTTCAAAAATGCTTTAATCAAAAGTCAAAATACAAGCTTAGGTCAAAGTCAACATTCACATGTGAATTCAAATCAACTCCCAACTAAACTCATTCACATATGAAAACATTCATGCAATACCCTGCATTTGTCTGCTTTACTGATCTGTTTTCTACTATTTGTTTCAGATGGCTGCTAACCAACCTACTCAACTCTTACCCGAGGAAAGCCTAGTGCCCGCTGATGCACGCCTTGAAACCAGTAGCAACAACTTATACTTTGACCTCGAAACCGATACCAAAACAACACTTGTCACTGAAATAATCCGAGCCCACCAACTTCGCCGAGCCATCACTACAACCCCTACACCGCTGAAACCCATGTACCATAAATATACCTCCAACAACTGTGGTACACCTTCCGTAAGGGAACCACCTCCCTAGGCCAACCATGTCTCCTTGATGTTGTTGAAAACGTCAGAATCACCTTATCAGCCCCAAGGTTACGGTACCTCCTATCTCTCCCTGACACCAGGCACTATCCTTGCAAAACTGAATTCGATAATGCACCAGGAATCAATGAAGTACCGGATCTCATCCACGTGCTAGGAGATGAGGGTGAACTTACACAAATCCATCAATTCAAAAGGGCAAACCTTGTCCCTCTATGGCAAACACTAGCTATAATTATATTCAGAACCCTAACTGGCATACATAGGGGTACAGATGGCGGCTCCTACTACTCTTTACTGATGCTAGTAGGTATTGCATATCACATGCACCTTGACTAAGCCGCTATCGTATTTGAGGAGATCGTCATAATGGTCAATGAAAAGATCACCACCAGGCAGAAAGCATTCATCTAGTTCCAACGGTTTTTAACCATATACTCTTACTCAATGACCTGGACTGCTACCGATTGATCCCCCGGAGACTGGAAAATCCCCAAGTCCTTGTACAACACTTAACTAGATTCATTCGCATACTGAACTTGCTAAATGTGCAACCAATGACTGTGACTACTACTCTAATTCATATGCTCGATCTGGAAAGTGAGGAAGTGAGGGAGTATATGAGAGTACATAGGATAGCTCCTATGGCGCAACTAGAGTCAGTTGTGCCTGTCCCAGGAGCCGTAGCACCTGGTGAGGGTCCTAGTCCTCTAGGAGCTCATGTGCACAGGGGTGCCTCGAGATGGGTCATGCAAGAGAGGTAGGAGACAAGTGAGAGGGGCGGAGGAAGTGGTGAGGGTGCTGAGAAACATGAGTGTGAGGGAGTTGTATTCAGTGATTCTGAGGCCTCCATAAGCGAGAAATCTGAGAGTAATACCTCCACTTAAAGGACTAAAACCGAATCGTCATTGTCCATGCAATCTGCTTCGTTTGGCCCGATACCATCTCTGGTCTTTGAAGAATCTACTGGCACTCGGTAACTCTTGGATCATCAAGAGGACATCCACCATGATCTATCTGAAATATCTGGCACTTTTGGGGATGTACATAGCACTGAAAAAGAAGATGTAAAAATGAAAGATGTTGTGAGTGACAGTGAGAGTAAGCAAGAAAAGAGAGTGAGGGTTCCCAACCACCAGAAAGCCGGGTAGCCACGTCTACTACCGTTTAGGACACTGTTCCGGCTGGTATTGAAATAAACACCGGCATCCCACCAGTGCAAGCACTTCACTCCACCAGGCACACTGCTTTCACTCAAATGAAAGCAGTTTCATTTCAGGAGGATCTAACACATACACAATCGGCAACTCATTCGGAGTTTGCTAGCTTTGAAATCACTTGAATGCCACCCCCGTCCACACCTTCAATTTAATCACCATCGAGTCTAGTGTCTGTCTTAACTATTTTTCAATCTTTCGCTAGGACTCGATATCCATTAGCACGTCTGAGTGATGTTGCCGGAACTCTGGTAGGGGCCTCTACTTCGGAGGTGTCGCGAGGATCGAGTGGAAGTACCTCCGGTGCTACCTCAATGCCCCACTGGGAGAGGGCCAAAGGGTTGAAACAACCCATGTGCAAACTGGGCCTCTTCGTGAGCTCGGGGTTACAACCGAACTACGAATCCACATGGATTCTAAGTTCTTCCACCTGGAATAAAACTTCAAAGACTATGTCAATACCCGCCTTCAATCTGAAATCAACTCACTAAAAGCACAAATGCAAAATAGACTACCCACCGTCGTTGAGCGAGATTACAAAATCGATGAACTCAAGGATCTGCTTCATGCTAAACTAAATAGTGTTGCTACTCCCGCAACTGAATGGACCAATCTTCTAGCAACACTGCAATCTCAACCCCAACCACCACCCTCTAGCTCAACCAACTTTCAAGAGACGTTCATGCAAACCCTAAATTCCCTAACCGAAGCTGTATCCGGGATTAGAAAGCGACTAGAAGTGGTGGTGACCTCCTGTAAAGCCCAAGCAGATACCCGAAAGAGGAGGCATGATGATCCTGAGGATCCAGGACATCATGAGGGGGAGAAAAGGCCGAGGAGATACATAGGCGTGAAAAGCACAACTCTACGATTAGAAGCCGCTCTAGTATCAAAGCCTCAAGCGGGCCAAAGTGGCAGTGGCAGTGGTAGTGGCGGTAAACAAAATGGGCATGACATTGAAGAAGAGTATGAGTTCGATTTCGGTCAAGGGGAAGAGGTAGAAGCAAAGGCAGATAGACCCGAAACCCCTACAATCCTAATCCCACAAGTCCAAACAACAACTCCTGAACCTGAACCTGAACCTGAACCTGAACCGAATCCTCAACTGAAAAAGCCAAGGGAAAAAGTCCTATATATGAGGAAGTGGAAGAAGAACCACTGATCAACATTTGCAAAGTCTTCACAACAATAAACCAGGAGCTGCTAGACATTTTTCCTCTACATCAAGGGTAATTCATTGTTGCACCTATTATTCTTATAAGTCAACAGCAACCGCAACAATTAGAAAAACAGGAAGGTGATTGGCCCATACTAAAAACTTACCATGGAGGACCCAAACCGTTGGCCACTCACAAAAGAGTTATAGCAGAAAGGCCAACAATAGAGAACATCATGCCTAGGGAAACACTGGCAAAATCTCAACCACGCTGACCGACTCAGTGTCTAAACGCACCATATCTTGTAGAGAGAATACCACAAATCTACTAAGAGGAGGTCAGAGAGGTCGATGATCTATACGTGCTAAACTCTCACGAACATGAAAAATCTGTTAGGTTTGCCGCCACCTTCCACACAAGTCCTAAAGAACATGTGGCCTCAAGGTTTCCGATTGTCAAGATTGACTCTGTATACATGCACAACTTCCTCAACTACTCGATGGTCCACTTCCATGTTACAAGAGAGGACGGGAAGAGGTATACATTTCATGAGGTTAAGTTGAGACATCTGAACTTAGGTGACATCATACATTTGGAAAATGAGCTGGCATGCTAAATAGGAAAAAACCGAGAAGAGGAGAGAGTTCTGACAGTGATAAGGGACTTTATGAGAAAGAAAATATTTCTAAGTTGTACTGCTGATCTACAATTAGGTGCTAAGGTTGATCTTCCAAAGATAAATGTTCTAAGGACTAACCAGCAGCACTCCAAATTTAATGAGATTAGAAAATACATGATCGTTGAGGAATACGATGAGGATTATGAAGGTGCTGATGGATTCGTAATGTCAAATCTCAATGGCGGCAAAGCATTTCTCAGACTCTCCAAGCTCAATGCATATTATGACGGTACACTACAAAGATGCATCTCGAAATACAGAAAAACGTGCTTCAACAACTGACGCCTAACAGAACAGGATCAACTAGTAAAGATGACTCGAATTGCTGATCAGTTGGAAGAAAAGGTTCAAGAGAGAAAGGTCATCAGAAGCTGGGAAAGACTTCATGGCCAAAGGAGCAGATGAAATATGCCTGCTCAGCCCAAGGCAACAAAAGGGGGAAATTGTTAGATCAATATAAGTTTGCATGCCTTGTGTTATTTTGTAATATGTAAATTATATTACTAGACTAGACATGATATTGGGCTGGGCCCACTTTTGTATTATTTTATCTAGTTTAGTTAGTTAAGGCCCATGTGGGTTTAGGCCAATGAGGATAAGAGTTTAAATACCTTGCAAACCTAGTTGGCAAGGTAACTATTGCCATTCTGTAAACTCCAAGCTTGTATCACGTTCATTGCAATATCAAAGACTTCAAGCTTACATGGAAAGTGTTCATACTTGTTCTTGTTAAAGTTTTTCATCTCTTGTTCGAGTACTATTAAGTTACTCATCTATTATCACATTTTAAAGGATTTTCAGTATCCGAGTAGTCTTCAACATAACCCCTGGGAAAAATTTCCTTATGACACCATCCTCATGGTCAATCACAACGGAAAATTTTACCACTAGTCAGTATTTGAAGTTGTCTACAAGTTTATCCATGTTGGTCCTCATCCTTAACGACCCATATATGTTGGCCCCAAAGAGGGTGAACAAACAACCGATACAGTGTAGAAGGGGGGGTTGAATACACTTTAAACAATTAAACAAATTAATCAAACGTATATTCAATTATCAAACAGAACAATAACTATTATCACTCTCTAATCAAATCAACAGGATGATTTGATATTACAATGATTATAACCTCAACTCTCTCTAAACATTCTTGAATCACAAACTAATTGATGATCGAACTTCTTGTTAAAACTGATTAACAAGAACTCTTGAAAACTCTCTCTAACTTTGAACTTACAAAGTTATCACAACACACGTGTATCAAGTATCATGAACACACGTACAATTTGCAACTTATGCAATCTTGCAACTTATGCAGTCGTCGTTATGTACCACGTATCTGTCCCCGTACACACGAAAGAACATGTAACTGTATTCGTTCATGTATGTAAAACCCAAAAGAAGGTTTATACTTATACTTATATATCTACGAAAAAATCGCAGCTTAAAGATAGAACTTATCTTTTCTTTAAAACCGTAACAAACTCCTAAATTAGAACAAATCTAATTAATTCCATTTGAGATTTCTATCCAACTAATAGATAGTTTAAATTAGGTTTAGATATCCTAATTTAAATGTCGTAGATATGGAGAGTTTATAATAGAATTTAGAAGTTACTTAAATTCTGAAATGATTTCTGAGGCTCAGCTAACATACTCAGTCTTGACCTTGTCAAGCTAAGTTCTTGAATCTTGGGTTCTTGAATCTTCAAGTCTTCAAGTCTTCACTCTTAAAACCTATCTCAGCTTAGAAGTCACCGAGCTATCTAGAACTTACATAGAAAACTCTATATCTGTTTATACGCTGACTACTCAGCTTCAGCTGACCAGTCAGTCTATAATAGACTTACATAATTCTTAACTTTTAACCTGTCATCTGTACATATCTATAATTTGTCTCATCAAATCTAATTATTCTAAACATTGGACTAACAATCTCCCCCTATTTGATGATGACAAAACATTTAATCAAAGTAGGTATAGGTTAACAGAATTATGTTGAATCACTCTAGAACTGACCAAAGTTAGTTCTTGAAGTAAGTATTGAACTGATCCATACTTATTCACGTATCTTGAACTTACAAGATGATTATGTTTCAAATCTATTATAAGACTTGTACTCTAAGTATTTGGATATACAACTACTTAGATACTGAACTTATCAGAATTAATTTAAGTTATGAAATTACAAAACTTATACAACTGAATATATCAGTTTATAATTGAACATATCAATCATCAGCTTGACTTACAAAGCTGTCTGTTTGAACATATCGAACATAATTTTGAACATATCAAATAATAAAACAGTTGAACATATCAAACTTGAGTTTGTATTAATGAACATATTATGTACATTTTAGAATAATCTTTATGATTAGCTTCTGCACACTTAGTGCTTACAAAATCATAGAACTAATCTATTTACTCAATAGATTCTCCAACTTCTAACCACATGTCATAACATTTAAGTTCCTATATTGCAGCTTTCTTTATAGCATCATTCACAATCTCTTCACCTTCTGGCATCTCTTTCATCTTAGCTTTTCTTGATCTGATTTCTTTGTTGAGATGATATCGAAATACCGATATTTGATTTGAGTCATCACATAGAATTCTCAAGTACAGAATCAATTATAGATTTGCCAAATGAACATCTGCTATCCTCAAGAAACATTGATTATCTTCCACATCAAAATACAAGAATCCTTCTAGCGGTTGAGTGAAATATGAGTTTTCTCTAAATTTAACTTCCTCTGGAACTTGTAAACTGATGTCTCTTTTAGCTCGTTGGCTCGCTGCTCTAACTCTTGCTGCTTTTCCTCGATTAAGGAAAGTATCAATTTCATCGGCAGGAATCTCACCTAACTGATCAACTCTTATGAAGATTGTCTTAAGCACATCTACTATCTCTTGTTTGATTTGACTCTTTTTCATCTACTTGATAGTTGTGGCTACGATCTTCAACTCTGAGAACCCCAACTTGTACAGACATCTCATATCTAGACCAATTTCTTGTTTGTTGTCTAGTACAAAGTTGACAATTACCAATTCTCCTTTTCTACTCAGTGTAATTGATTCAATCTTGGGGCAGCTCTAGGTCCAGAATAGTCAGCTTCAGCTTTAGCTCTGGCAGCTTCAGCTTTAGCCTTTTCTCTTTGAGTTTTAGCTTGTCGTTGCTGCTCTTTTATTTCCTCCACTGTTATGCCTAGTTATTTAGTCATCTCTTGTAACATTTGCTGAACAAGCATGTCACTGGCTTTCTATGCTGCATCAGCTTCATCACTTGAGTCAGATTCATGTGCAACTAGTTGAGACTTTTCCTGTTGCTCTGGCCCAGGCTCAGCAATGATGACTTTTCTTCTCTTTGTTAGAGGCATAACACTTATTTTCTTTCTTTTTACCATCTCAAACACCTTATTCTTCCCGTAATCTATTTGTGAAGTCGGAACAGACTCAGCTTTAACAAATTTTGACAATTCAGCTGAGGAAGGTTGATGTGGGCAGCTTGAGATGTTTCTTCATGTGGAGTTTCTGGTTGAGCTTGTGAAGTTGTGGTTATTTGGACTGTTGGAGCCTGTTGTTGTTGAGAAGGCTGATCTACTGTACTCATAAACTGATCATGAGCTTCTTCAAATTGTACTTCCTTTGTATGCTCCCCCTCAACCTTGTCGTCACACTTCTTTGATTCTTCCTCCCCTTTTTTGTCATCATTAATAAGGGAGGGTCTGAGTTTGAGCACGAAGCATTCCAAGTTGGCAACTAAAGTTGATAAACCATTAAGTTTGCACATCAACATGGCTTTGTCAGTTTCTTCTTTTTATGCAGGAGCTCAAACTGGGATTGGAGATATGTCATAATGACTTGAGCATCATTGTTCATCAGCTTGAGCACCTCAGATCTCTGTCTTACCTCAAAGTCCTCCTGTCTAGTGGAATAGTGTATTTCCACCGTAGGAGTGGCTGTTGAGTGTTCCTCAATAGGTAAGGATGTGGGTCCCATATCCAAAGGTTGGTGTTGACCAATGGAATCAAGGGGGCTAGAATGGAGACCCTGTAAACCTTCCTGGTGTATGAAAGTTTCATTGACAGGTCGTGCTAGAGTGTGTAAGAATAGAAGAGAAGAATGATTAATGTCGTGAGGTATGGTAGTGGGGTGAGCTTGGCTTATTGGTGAGGAGGGGGTATTTAACCCTCGGGATTGGTCAGTATTTCAATGTTACGTTCATGGGGTTGTGAAGGCACAAAAGTAGGGTCTCCCATGGCACTAGTAAGTATGGGCTGAGTAGACACCATACCCGGTTTAGGCTTAAGGGTTAAATTGAGCCTAGAGGTTGGCACCTTATGAGAAGGTGTCTCCCCCTCAGCTCCTGCAGGTGGAGGTATCAATGTGATATCAACTCCGGAGTCCTTTTGAGGTGAAGAACCACCTTTGGCAGTTTTCCTTGTATAGGTGTAGGATATATCTTTGGTAGCAGTGGGCTGACCAAGGTTGGCTGTAGATTTAAGATAGATGGAGATGTTTGAGGTGGATGAGAGGGGTTAGACAGAGTTAGGCTTGACTCAGTCCTATCTCCTAATTTTGGAGATGGAGAAGTAAAAGAGAGAGAAGGAGATAAGGGTTTTGTGAAATTTTACCTGCTGCACCTAGCAGTGGAGACTCAGAGCTAGGAAACAGACTCCTTTGCCCTGATACCAGTTGTTGGTCCCAAAGAGGGTGAACAAGCAACCGATACAGTGTAGAAGGGGGGTTGAATACACTTTAAACAATTAAACAAATTAATCAAACGTATATTCAATTATCAAACAGAACAATAACTATTATCACTCTCTAATCAAATCAATAGGATGATTTGATATTACAATGATTATAACCTCAACTACCTCTAAACACTCTTGAATCACAAACTAATTGATGATCGAACTTCTTGTTAAAACTTAATAACAAGAACTCTTGAAAACTCTCTCTAACTTTGAACTTACAAAGTTATCGCAACACACGCGTATCAAGTATCACGAACACACGTATGATTTGCAACTTATGCAATCTTGCAATTTATGCAGTCGTCGTTATGTACCGCGTATCTGTTCCCGTACACACGTAAGAACATGTAACCGTATTCGTTTCTGTATGTAAAACCCATAAGAAGGTATATACTTATACTTGATATAACTACGAAAAAATCGCAGTTTAAAGCTAGAACTTATCTTTTCTATAAAACCGTAACAAACTCCTTAATTAGAATATATCTAATTAATTCCGTTCGAGATTTCTATCCAACTAATAGATAGTTTAAATTAGGTTTAGATATCCTATTCTAAATGTCATAGATATGGAGAGTTTATAACAGAATTTAGAAATTACTTAAATTCTGAACTGACTTCTGACGCTGAGCTGACATACTCAGTCTTGACCTTGTCAAGCTGAGTTCTTGAATCTTTGGTTCTTGAATCTTCAACTCTTCAAGTCTTCACTCTTAAAACCTATCTGAGCTTAGAAGTCACCGAGCTATCTTGAACTTACATAGAAAACTCTATATCTGTTTATACGCTGACTACTCAGCTTCAGCTAACCAGCCAGTCTATAACATACTTACATAATTCCAAACTCTTAACCTATCATCTATACATATCTATAGTTTGTCTTATCAAATCTAATTATTCTAAACATGGGACTAACAATATACACCTTCTAGGTTTACACGAAGGTGTTGGTCTAACCAAGTCCAATAATTAGATATCGGACATGGATTGCTTCCCATTCTCATCACCTCTTTCCTTCTAGAAGGCTCTAGGAGCACTACGACTTTTGATAGTTGATGAATTCAACAAAACCAATCATTGAATCTTGTTTATCTAGACATAAAACATATATCTATCCGGCATTATGACTACTCCTATCAGATATAGGAAGAGTGATGACAATATGCCAGGTACTCCAGCATCGCCATGCCGAGTTCCAATCGTTTCTGATTGGTTGCTAGTGCCAACATCAGGTTCTACTATTCAGGTCTCACTTTACTCCTACTGGCTCCCACATATATTAATTTTTCCTCATGCCATTGAGCAATAAAACTTGTCTTCAAAAGTTTGTGAAACAAATATCTCATGGTCTCATCATAATGACTAATGAAGCAGCACCTCTACATCCCAGATTCCTCCACCTCACGTCTACACGTAGGCTGGATATTCTAGGATTTAAGATAGACAAGCAAAGATACTCTTTCTACTCGTATCTCCTAATATGCATACTAGAACATCTTTGTTGGTTCTATATTTTCAACATTGCCCACCACTTTCAAGTGTTCCCAAAACTTGAGTAGAAACATGCAACCCATCAAGACCGAACCATATCTGAAATTGCTTGTTTCCTCCACTATGCGACCCAATACGACAATTTGTCAAAGGAGGAGTGAATTGGAAGATGAACCTCATAATTCTAATGATGGTTACAAAATTCAAAAATTAATGTACTTAAAATCTCTACAAGATTTAAGCATCTTAACCTTTTGCCCGAGGGACCACATTTCTCGTTATGGTAACTATTGAACACCTCAAACGTTTCCAACATACCCATTCCTACCATCACCACCAGTATCACACCATTTACATTTAGACATTTAAACATGCAAGGAAATCATCAAGACATCTAAAACAATGTCCTAACAAGGTTCGTAACTTGTTTACTAACTTATAACCATGACCCAAACACTTATACATGATAGAACAACACAAAACAGCAACATGTACAGAAACAGCATGGACGCGTCACGTCCATGTCCATGACGCGTCGCGGTGCGTGCAGCAGGGCATTCTTGTTGTTTCTGCACAGCAGTGCCTTTTTGGTCCAAACCAACACCAATTCAATTCTAACCAATTGTCAGTGTTCCATAGTATCATTTGGCACTTGTAGGTGCTTTCTAACATTCCTAACACTTATCCATTTAATTCATACAAAATACAAGCTTTAATTAGCAAGAATGTGTCCAATATGGCCAACACTTGAAATACTTCAGTTCTAACTCTTCCAATGCATCATTCATACTCAAAATGACTTATTGAAGCTATTGGAACTGACCAATTGATTTAAAACTAGTATTTGATAACATTTTCCAATTTTTGGCTATTTAAAGCCTATTTTAGCACTATTTTTACCAATACAAACAAAGCCACCATATTAATTCAAAATCAATGTTCTAATCAATTCATACAAGTCATATGAACCTATTAGAACCTTAAAAATCAGTTCTTGATGTGTAAAAACATATTCAACTCATTTTGGCCATTTTGACCCATTTAAGCCAATTCTTGAATATGTGCATAAACACCACCTCTAATCCAACATACGAGTTCTAATCAATCCTAACAAGTTATAAGAACAATTAGAATACTAAATTTCAGTTCTTAAAGGTCAAATTCATTTTGACCCATTTTTGGCAATTTTGCCCCATTTGGTCAAATCTTGTTTTTGAGCAAATCATCCAATTCCAATCCATAATATGTGTTCTTAAGCATCAATATAAGTTGTAGGAAGCATTAGAAGTGAAGAAACTTATATATATATATATATATATATATTTACACATAAATATATATATTTTTAATTAATTTAAATAAACACATAATTAAATTTACGCAAATAAACACAAAATAACGTACCGCTAACCCGCTAATCGACTAGCACGGGTTTCAGGTGTTACAATATGGGTGAGTGGATGTGAGGCAATCAGTTCGGTAATTATCGGGTATTCAATTTTAGTTGTTTATGGAACAAAGTAGACATTGTTGAGTTAGTAAGGTAGGTAATCAGTTGAAGGAAAAAGGGTTTCAGAAGGGATTTGTTGGTTCGCTTGTTGTTTAGCCATTTGTCAGATCAAACAGTTTGTAATCAATTCAAAAATAACCTTTTGTGGAAAAATATAAAATTTTATCAAAAATTCCTTAAGTGTTGAGAATCCGACATTTAACACAAATCCGACACTGATAAATCCGACAAGATTCTTCAGATTTTATCCTTTGTTAAAAATCCGACATTCCGAAATCCTCTAACCCTTTTCACAAAATTCCGACAATTATCAAAATCCTCTACTTTAAAAAACCGATAAGTCTCGAAATCCGATAATTAAAATCTGATTGTCTTATACTTCCAAAAAACCCGAGACTTTACAAAATCCATTAAATCTCACAATCCGATAATATGAACACTCCCAACACTTTATCTATCGGATTTGTCTCAAAATCCGACAAAAATGAAATCCGTCATTTCTAACAATAAACAACAAAAATTCTTCCTATGTTTTGATGAGGTGATTGCATACTTTGATGGTTGTTTAAAGATATGGTCAATTAAAATAAAAGAGTATAACATGAGTATTAAAGAAAATGTTGATCAAGCACCGAGAGTACGTTTGACTGAAGTGATCAAGTTGTTCGATGCCAAGAGAGATGAATGAAAAATGATTAGACATTGGAAGAGAAAGATCGGACAAAGAAATACTGACTAGATACAAACAAGGGGGAGAATGTTAGGTATGAATTTTACTTTTGTATTCTATTTTACTTTTTGTACTTTAGTGTCACATTTGCATGTTGTATATGACACATGCCTACTTTCATTTTAACTCTTACTATATTCAAAGTTAATATACATACTCTTAAGGGTGTTTCCTCTCTACTTGATTCATCTCAAAGTACTCATATTTGATTATCACTTTGAGTTGATAAGCACACGTTTTGACCAAAAAAAATCGATTTTTTGTTAGAAACTTCACAAGTGTTCTTGACTGTCGGATGATGAAATTTGAATCATCCGAATTTCGGATGAGTTTGGTCTATCCGACTTTCGCATGACTTAAGTCCATCCGACATCCCATAGTTGGTTATGTTGAAAAATGTTAAATATTAACTCATGCGACTTTCGCATAAAAAACATGTGTATGCGAGTTTTAAACGAAACATGATCATGCGAATTTCGTATGAGTAAATAAGTCCATGCGATCTATGAATGTATAACTCACGCAACTTTTGATCGAACACTCCATCCGACTTTCAACACTTATACAAATTTTTACATTGTTCAAAAATGCTTTATTCAAAAGTCAAAATACAAGCTTAGGTCAAAGTCAACATTCACATGTGAATTCAAATCAACTCCTAACTAAACTCATTCACATATGAAAAAATTCATGCAATACCCTTCATTTGTCTGCTTTACTAATGTGTTTTCTACTAGTTTTTTTTGATGGCTGCTAACCAACCTACTCAACTCTTACCCGAGGAAAGCATGGTGCCCGCTGATGCACGCCTTGAAACCAGTAGCAACAACTTATACTTTGACCTCGAAACTGATACCAAAACAACACTTGTCACTGAAATAATCCGAGCCAACCCACTTCGCCGAGCCATCACTACAAACCCTACACCTCTGAAACCCATGTACCAGAAATATACCTCCAACAACTGTGGTACACCTTCCGTGAGGGAACCACCCGCCTAGGCCAACCATGTCTCCATGGTGTTGTTGAAAACGTCAGAATCACCATATCTCTCCTTGACACCAGGCACTATCCTGGAACAACTGAATTCGATAATTCACCAGGAATCAATGAAGTACCGGATCTCATCCACACGCTAGGAGATGAGGGTGAACTTACACAAATCCATCAATTCAAAAGGGTAAACCTTGTCCCTCTCTAGGAAACACTAGCAACAATTATATTCAAAACCCTAACTGGCATACACAGGGGTACAGACGGCGGCTCCTACTACTCTTTACTGCTACAAGAAGGTGTTGCATATCACATGCACCTTGACTAAGCCACTATCATATTTGAGGAGATCGTCAGAATGGTTAACGAAAAGATCACCACCAGGCGGAAAGCATTCATCCAGTTCCAGCATTTTTTAACCATACTCTTACTCAATGACCTGGACTGCTACCGATCGATCCCCAGAGACTGGAAAACCCCCAAGTCCCAGTACAACGCATAACCAGATTCATTCGCATACTGGACTTGCTAAATGGGCAACCAATGCCTGTGACTACTACTCTAATCCATATGCTCGATATGGAAATTGAGGAAGTGAGGGAGTATATGAGAGTACATAAGATAGTTCCTATGGCACAACCAGAGCCGGTTAGGCCTGCCCCGGGAGCCGTAGCACTTGGTGAGGGTCCTAGTCGTCTAGGAGCTTATGTACACAGGGTTGCCTCGAGCAGGGTCACGTAAGAGAGGTAAGAGAAAAGTGAGAGGGGTGGAGGAAGTGGTGAGTGTGCTGAGATACATGAGTGTGAGGGAGTTGTATTCAGTGATTCTGAGGCCTCCGTAAGCGACAAATCTGAGAGTTATACCTCCACTTAAAGGACTGAAATCGAATCATCATTGTCCGGGCAATATGCTTCGTTTGGCCCCATACCATCTCTGGTGCTTGCAGAATATACTGGCAGTCGGCAGCTCTTTGATCATTAAGAGGAAATCCACCATGAATTATCTCAAATATTTGGCACTTTTGGGGATGTACATGGCACTGAAAAGAAGATGTAGAAATGAAGGATGTTGTGAGTGATTGTGATAGTAAGCAAGAAAAGAAAGAGAGTGAGGGTTCCCAAGCACTAGAAAGGCGGGTAGCCACATCTACTACCGTTTGGGACACTGTTCTGGCTGGTATTGAAATAGACACCGGCATCCCACCAGTGCAACCACTTCACTCCACCAGCCACACTGCTTTCACTCAAATGAAAGCAGTTTCATTTAACAAGGATCTAACACATACACAATCGGCAACTCATTCGGAGTTTGCTGGCTTTGAAATCACTTGACTACCACCCCCGTCTACACCTTCAATTTAATCACCATCGAGTCTAGCGTCTGTCTTCACTAGTTTTCAATCTTTCGCTAGGACTCGATCTCCATTAGCACGTCTGAGTGACGTTGCCGGAACACTGGTAGCGGCCTCTACTGCGGAGGTGTCTCGAGGATCGAGTGGAAGTCCCTCCGGTGCTACCACAATGCCAACACTGGGAGAGGGCCAAAGGGTTGAAACAACCCATGTGCAAACCGGGCCTCTTCGTGTGCTCGGGGTTACAACAGAACTACGAATCTACATGGATTCAAAGTTCTTCCGCCTGGAATCAAACTTCAAAGACTACGTCAATACCCGCCTTCAATCTGAAATCAACTCACTAAAGGCACAAATCCAAAATAGACTACCCACTTTTGTATTATTTTATCTAGTTTAGTTAGTTAAGGCCCATGTGGGTTTAGGCCAATGAGGATAAGAGTTTAAATACCTTGCAAACCTAGTTGCCAAGGTAACCTTTGCCATTCTGTAAACTCCAAGCTTGTATCACGTTCATTGCAATATCAAAGACTTCAAGCTTACATGAAAAGTGTTCATACTTGTTCTTGATAAAGTTTTTCATCTCTTGTTCAACTATTATTAAGTTACTCATCTGTTATCACATTTTAAAGGATTTTCAGTATCCGAGTAGTGTTCAACATAACCCCTGGGAAAAATTTCCTTATGACACCATCCTCATGGTCAATCACAACGGAACATTTTACCACTAGTCAGTATTTGAAGTTGTCTACAACTTTATCCATGTTGGTCCTTATCCTTAACGACCCATATACACCTTCCAGGTTTACACGAAGGTGTTGGTCTAACCAAGTCCAATAATTGGATATCCGACATGGATTGCTTCCCATTCTCATCACCTCTTTCCTTCTAGAAGACTCTAGGAGCACTACGACTTTTGATACTTGATGATTTAAACAAAACCAATCATTGAGTCATGTTTACTTAGACATAAAACATATATCTATCCGGAATTATGACTACTGCTATCAGATATAGGAAGAGTGATGACAATATGCCAGGTACTCCAACATCGCCATGCTTAGTTCCAATCGTTTCTGATGGGTTGCTAGTGCCAACATCAGGTTCTACTATTCAGGGCTCACTTTACTCCTACTGGCTCCCACAGATATTAATTTTCCTCATGCCATTGAGCAACAAAACTTGTCTTCAAAAGTTTTTGAAACAAATATCTCATGGTCTCAGCATAATGACTAATGGAGCAGCACCTCTAAATGCCAGATTCCTCTACCTCACGTCTACACGTAGGCTGGATATTTTAGGATTTAAGATAGACAAGCAAAGATACTTTTTCTACTCGTATATCCTAATATGAATACTAGAACATTTTGATGGTTCTATATTTTCAACATTGCCCACCATTTTCAAGTGTTCCCAAAACTTGTGTAGAAACATGCAACCCATTAAGACAGATCCAAATTTGAAATTGCCTGTTTCCTCCACTATGAGACCCAATACGACAATTTGTCCAGGGAGGAGTGAATTGGAAGATGAACCTCATAATTCTAATGATGGTTACAAAATTCAAAAATTAATGTACTTAAAATCTCTACAAGATTTAAGCATCTTAACCTCTTGCCTGATGGACCACATTTCTCGTTATGGTAACTCTTGAACACCTCAAAGGTTTCAAACATACCCATTCCTACTACCACCACCAGTAAAGGTAACAAAGTACATGGAGTTATACCAATGGATTTCTTGAACGAACAATATAAACAAGTGCAAACTAAATTCAACAAGCTTTCAATCCTGTCACATACGCCGGTGAAGGATATCCAAGTCATTTAGCCTAACAAAGAATTCTCGCACTCAACATTTGATCAATTAAAAATGCATCCCAGATCCCAATCCACATGGACCTTGGTGATGCAAGTCTTGTTTATATGGCTAAATTAATCTTTCCATAAGGGTAACTAACCCAAACCATTTTTAGACTCAAAAATATCATTCGTGATTATTCTATTACTTTTAAGGAAAATCTTATAAATGCCACGACACAGATAACCTTTGAAATAAATTTCCACAAATAAATATACACCAAATACAAAGTAATCTCCATCGTCAACAAAGGCACAATAGACATAATATTTCTCACGCCACGTAGGGTAGATAATATATATATATATATATATATAATAAAGTAATAAGATAGTTGGTCGGAATGACAGGATCTAAACTCCCAATCCTCTCAATCGAGACAATGCCTAAGTTTTGTAACATGAGCTCTAGCTCTCCATGCGTCATCCGCCTACGTCCGTTTAACACCTACACTTTGTTAGAAACTACTTTGTAACAAAAGTAAGTGCCATAGCCAACATTTCAAGAACACAGCTTTAAGAAGTAGAAGAGCAATGGAGTTAACAATGAATGTACCTAAAGATAAGAAGCTATCTCTTTTCCTGTTAAGCGATCTTATCTCCTCCAGACATTTAGGGTAGGCGTGGGGGATCCTATTTCCAATATTACCGCAGAAGTAGCAAACTTCCCCTTGAGGAGTCATGTTTTGAGGCACATTCTCTTTGCCCTCTAACTCCACAATTAAGAGAGACTTGCTAAAACCAAACTTCTCATTTGAGGTCAGTTTCTTCTTTTTGGTTCCATGTTCCTTAAAAGCATTGGTGGGAATGGACCAAGTGAGTTGGCACTTGGCCATGTTTGACTCAAAAGTCATGAGCATGCCATGTAACTCCATTTTCCACCATTTTGTGCATATGATAGTTTTTAACAAACTCATCGTTAGACGCGGGCAAGGATTGGAGAATCATATTCACCGCAAGATCCCCTCAATGGGAAAACCTAGACTCTAGTGGCCGAACTCACGTTGGTAGCAGGTGGCTCCGGAAGGGGTTCCTAAAGAATGTGCAACTTTGATTCATAGAGAAGGACAATTCTCAAATGCCGATGTCAATCAATAAAGTTCACACCTATGACTTTCTCTTTCTCTAGGAACGAACGGAGTGATAAATTCGGTGTGATGATCTTAATGTTTGCCATCTCCAGTTTAGAGTACATGTTTTAATTAATTTGACATAATTTTTGTAAAAATAAACACCAAAATAGTTTATCAAAACCAATTATTTAAACAAGGCTAGAAACCATATTTCACCTTACCGTATGACGGGTTTGCCATGCAACACAAAGTAAATATATTTAGGTCTATAACCATTTTACCGATAGCAACCATTTTGCAACTCCTAGATCCTTACGGGATCTATCTACATCCATTACGTCTTTGCCATTTTTTATCCCTTCTCGCACCAATTCCTACTTGACCTCCCTAAATGACTCGGCTAGAGCTCGACACCACTTAGGTGTCACATATAGAATTGTAGACCATCCGTCAAGACACACGGTGGAACTCTCGGCTAATGATTGGCTCATGCTAAGCTCGACAACCAACCTTATGAGTTGCTACACACATTTTCCACATAGTTTCACTAGGAATGACTCATGGTAAAACTCGACAAGCATCCAAGTTTCACTAGCTTTGAGTGGTGTAGTCTTACAGATGTCGCGTGATTTGCATTTTGAAGAACGGGTTTCTGTTTTTCCGGTTAAAAGCATTTTTAAACCATTTTTCGAATTAACAAATTAAGTGATAAAAGTAATTTTTACCCACTTATAATGTAATCTCAATTTTGTATCATTTTTTTAATTCTATATGCGTGGAGATAAGTAAACCACTTTTACAAATCTTGTGTATTATTATTTTATTAAAAATTTTCTAGCATGCGATTTCCTAAATATCCATGCAAGATTAATAAATAATATAAACACAACCACACATACAAAGTAGTTCGGTAACATGTCCAAATCCTATGCGTTTTCCCCGTGAGACAAACAGGGAAAACATGGTCAACTATAGAATCCAAGACATCACCTCCGTGACTCCCGATGGTGTGTTACAATTAAAAAAAACTTTTATACTATTATAGAAATACATAGAAGTAGAAACGGCGCACAAGCCGCAATCCTATGCTACTAATACTAGTACAAAGACATAAATAAATGACATGAAAGCCCCACCAAGTAATAAAAATTACAACGATACAGCACGCATGCTGCCAGAACCATAACACACCAAACACCACAACACATAGGTCTAAAGGGAAAATGTAGTTACTGAACCAACTAAGCAAGCACAACCAAAGCCAAACACATGGTGTGCCACACAAAACCATGTCACAAGATGTTTTGATCAAGATTGTCAAACAAATACTCAAGGCACAAAGACAATCCTTGTACATATGCATTAGTGAAATGACCAAGTTTAAAATCACATATTCATATATACACCTATAAGTATATATGTTTTACGCACTTTATGCCGAGCCATACAAAACATATAAATATATGAACCAAAACACAATGGGAACGAAACAAGATCCAAGACTGGTCAAATTGGTCAAAAACCAGATTTTAAGAAAACCAATTCTTCCTTTTAAAAAACTCCAGAAACTGGTTCTGAACAAGGCGGGAACGGGTGTGCCCCGCCAATTTGACACCGTAAATAGTTTTTAATTTCCAAAACACAGATTCTGCTATGTACAACCCATGTTCCCATAGGCATGACCGTACCCCCGCCGCCAGTACGGCCTGTGCCCCAAAAGGTATGGTCGTGCCCGGTCACTAGAATCATAGAATGAAAGGTCCGATTTACCACAAGTAAGATGTAGAAAGATTATGAGAAGAGAGACTAACACACATTACACTTTGGCTAATACTTTGATATATTGAACATTGGAGTGCAAAAGCTTACAAAACCCTTGGCCATATACCTATATATAGGAAAGGCCTAAGGCGTGGTTTTTCTACATTTTAACAAAATAACAATCTCCCCATAAATGGAGAGAAAGCATATTAAATTGAAAGACATAATGAAATATATTACAATAAAGATCTATTGTGAATGCCAAACGAGATCTTTTAACCATCAGCCCTTTGAACATCAAACACAACAAATTTGTACCTTAATGATTTTTGCATGACAACTGTGAGTACTTTACTTATTGGGTATTCTGAAACGATCTGCTCTCTTGGCATTTTCTATTCATTGAAGATGTGATCGTATCGTCTCCTTTGTATTTCATGAAGACCCGTTATCTCAGGAGGAATCTTGTCTCTGATTTGATTGGCAAAGATTGTTGGAATACGATCTTTAAGAAAAGCAGCATTAACAACATACTTACCCCATAATGGATTTTTCATTGCCTTCGGGGTAAACTTATTATGACTATAAAGGCTTGGATCAGTTAATGTTAGGATACGAGGAGCTGGTTGGACATTTAGAGGTATTGGCCAGTTTGACATAGGTTGAGTTTCTAAAGCCTACTCTGCTTGTAGATTCCTCCTCAGGATGTCGGCAGCTGACACCTAGAATTGTTTGGGTTCATGAGAAAACAAGTTGTGGACTTCTTCTGATATGCCTTGGAGGACCCTTGTGAGATTCAACTTTCTAATGGCATCCTCCATATGTTTCTTAGTAACATGCTCCTTTGCAGGCTTTGCAACCATTAAAGTGACAGACTGTTTGAGTGGTTGGATCGGCATATCTTCAAATTGATCAACGATTCTGACTTTAGTTTTTCTTTCGTGTAGCCTTTCAAATGTAAACTCATCTATCTGTTTCAACAATTCATCCGACTAATCCCTTTTCCCTGCAATTTCAAACTCAAATTCTGGAATGTCGGGTTCGTGTTCATGTTGTTGTTGTTGTTGTTGATGATGATGTTTTTATTGAGATGAATCTTTTGAAGTGCTAGAAGGTTTTTTCCTAATACCCATAGCCGTTGCTAGTCGTTCGGTCAAAGGAGTGAAGGTCAAAACACACACACACACTGAATTTATTTTCTGATAGAAACCATTACCAAGATCCTCCATGCAGTTCTGAAAATTCTCTTTAAATTCCTCCAGGTTACTTCGTTTGTAAGATTGTTCTCGTTGTAAAGTCTGAAGTAGATCAAGGTTTTGTTCACTATGGGGTGCTTTCTGCAAAAGTTTCAGATATAGCAACAATTTTAAAGTATCCACTAAAAAGCCTGTGCCGTCATCATGCTTCAGTTTTAGGGAAGCAAGTGTTTGCTTGATATCATCGAGTTTTTCATTGATTGGGTTGACGGCCTCCTACAATGGTTTATGGGTAACAAACCGGGACTCACTTAGAGTACCCATTATAGAATCTGCCACGAAGGCAGAACTACTCACAATCGGAACAGATGTTGTGTACACTCCAGTGATATTTCTACATGATCCTCGAATGACACCTTCAGTAGTGAATAGTGTCATGATGTGCGAGAGTGTTTCCTTGTGTTTTGAAAGAAAAGCATAAATCTGCTAGATATCGATGTGCTAGGAAACGACGGTTGGGGTCGGGAAGAGGCAGACCTCTTGTTTAAATACAAGCCATCTTGGAATGAGAGGCCGATAGATTATGTGTATAAGCTCCGTGAGGTGAAACTAGCGTCTGTTGAGAGATACCCAAGTAGCTTGTGTGGCAAATGCGCACTACTGGGATGACAATGTTTGTTTCAATACTAGAGCTAACTATGTCAGCTCCAGTAGAAGATGTGGCTTCTCGGCTTTGTTGGCTTAGGTTTCTCTTAGATCTCCCCTTTTCTTGTCTCTCCACAATCTCACTCTCCTCTTTCTTTTCTATTTCATTCTCTTCCTCTACGTATCACTCATACATATCAAGATCAATATCAAAGTCTTGGGATTAAGTTGCAACATCTAGAGGACCCGGTTGATAGCCATAAACAAAATTTGTTTCATCGTTGAAGGCTTCCGGTAGATCAGGGATTAATTCATAAATGCTTAAATCCTCTTCCTCAGCCATCACTGGGGTTTTATCTTTCTGTTGTTCATTGTTGTCGGTAACGAGTGGTGTTGCTCCAGGCATGTAGGTGGTCAAGGCGATAGTATTAGTTTCAAAGTCAGGCGCCACTAAACCAGAATGAATGTCAGGTGTAGGTGACTCTGGTTGTTGCTCGGTGTCCGGTAGAATATCAGAAAAACTGTCAATCATAGCTTGTATTCTGTCAGGGTTATACTCCGCCCCTCCCCCGCTATGTGTTTCACCCTCATTATCCCCTTCACCGCCCCTCTCACCGTTTTTTCCGCTCATCACATCCCTCCCAGCTTCTCCCACGGAAGGCTGAGGCCTATTAGATAGTTCCTCACCTGGTTCTATAGTCCCCGTGGCAGGTAAGACCGGATCTGGTCGAACCATGGGAATTAATCATACACTCTCCCTATAGTTGCTCACAACATCATTTTGTTCGCATAAATCCAGCAGGGAGATGGGAAATGGTTGAGGTTAAATTGGATGTTCTACAGTTAAGACTTTGATATACAAGAAATGCTATGGCCTGATAGCATTGTGATTTGGCCTCCTTGGAATTTCATCATTCTCGTCCATTTCAAAATTGAACCATCATCAGCAAGATATAAATATATGGTTTTTAAGAACATGTCTACGAATAAATCTAATCTAGCACAACAAGAGACTCAATGGAAAAACCAATTTTAAGAAAACAATTTTCTTATATAAATGTACTTATATGGTTTTTGAGTCTTGATGTAAAAACTAACATCTTAGGTGGGCTACAAATATACCAATTTTAGCCTAACATGAATCTACATGAAAAACCATTTCTAGAAAACAATTTTCTAATATAAAAATATTTATATGATTATTATGTAGGCTACAAATATATCAATTTTAGCCTAACAAAAATCTACACGAAAAACTTTCAAGAAAACAATTTTCTTGTATAAAATATTCATATGGTCTTTCTAGAGTCGTTAGTGTAAAGCCATGTTAGATATGGCTGTGATACCACTGAATGTATTTGTTTGGCACATACGATTAGCAACGGAAGCAAGATATAATACAAAAATAAACTAGCCAAACAAACACACATGTCATAGACAAATATCTAGACGTGGAAATGCAACTAAATAAAAGAACAAGATGGATAGAAATGTACCACTATGCAAGTACCACAATCCCCTCTTGTCAAACAAGTCAAGGTTCAAAATCAAAGCTAGGATTTCTCTAGTGAAGTCCACCCCAAGTTGTGTTGATTCCCAAATGCTAGTAAGTTGGTGTTACCACCAAAACAACAAGATCAAAGTATATCTAACCACTTTGTGCATCAAAACATGATCACAAAGTGTATGAACTTTAGAGAGAAAATGTGTATGTTCTTCATAGCCATTCAACTCCCAAGAACACAGAGAATTCGTGATCCTTGAACTGCACAAATTGAATTAATACTTAATCCCATTAAAATGAGCTTTAAAACCAATCAATTCTGCTGTTACAGCATTTGTACACGGCCCGTGTTGGTCAACACGGCCGTGTAGGCCCAAAGCCCACGGCCTCAATTGGCCCAAGTTAGCCCGTGTCTAACAGACCCAACATGGCCCGTGTTCATCTACACAGCCGTGTAGGCCCAAAGCACACGGTCTCTTCTTGGGCCAAAACGCCCCATGCTAGTTAGGCTGGACACGGCCCGTGTTCAACAACACGGCCTGTGTACCATCTTGCCAAAACCCATTTTGGCCTTTTCTCTCTCTTTTGCTTGATCGTACTGTCGGAACCAATACTTGGTGTGTGACCCAATAGGCCTATACTTCATCAGCAGTGCTATTAACTCGTTCGTGTCAGCGGGCATATTCCAACATATTGATCCCTATGAGATCATATGTATGTATGTATGTATGTGCCCTGAATAAATAATATCTGAAGCATGATTAAGGTTAGTCGGTTTTAACTGTTGGATTATGCCCACTGACACATACACGAGTTGGTGTCATGGTTGATGAAGCAAGGGCCTATTGGGTCACACGCCAAGTATCGATTCCGGCATCACGGATGGTCTAATGAGAGAGAAAAGCAGAAACTGGTTCTGGTGGGCCAAGGCACGCCCGTGCCTCTATGAGGTACGGCCGTGCCCTACGGGCAGGCACGAGCCCAAGTCGGGCGTGACTTGGGCGTGGCCTGTGGCTAGGTACGCCCGTGCCCTTTGCCCAGTGGACAGGCACGACCCCAAGTCGGGCGTGACTTGGGCGTGGCCTTTTGGGCTGGTACGCCCGTGCCTTGTGAGGCACGGCCGTGCCCCGTGCAGTTACAGTCTTCTTAAACATCTTTCAAAGTTGTTTATGAAGGAGATTATTGTGTTTTATTGCTTATTGATGGATGATCAATGCATGCACGTTTTTATTCTCTTTTGAAGAGTCTATAAAAGGTGGTGCTTGATTCCTTTGTGGTGTTACAAGCTCTTGAAAGAAAAATACATACATTGCACACTTCTCTCTCTCAAACACACAAACTAGTTCCAAGGCTTTGGTTCTATTGTGTAGACATCTTTGTGGTGTTTAGGGTGGTGTACCTAACACTCTAGCAAGTGGGAAAAGATCAAGACTTGGTGTGGACTTCAATAGAGGTGTACACGTTAGTACACGAGGCTTCCAAACTCCAAACTTGCGAATACAAAGAAGAAAGCATCAAGGGTATAACTCTATCTCTTTGTATGTTTTATTTTGTTGCTTAGTCATGTCTAGAGTTTTGGTCCATTTGGTGGGCGTATTCGTGGTCAAAATTTTGAAATTATTTTCAACTCGTTTTGCTTTCGTTGCGATTTTAGAGCACGAAAACCCAACAGTGGTATCAGAGCCATCTCTAACATGGCGTTGCACTTTTGGAGTTAAACCGGATTTTTTAAGTTTTCTGTCAAAAATGCTTTATTGATGCTTATGATGAGTAAGTAATCACTAGCTTTGTTGCTTAGCTAATAATGCTATGTTGTCCCTTTTCTGGTATAGACTAGAAGGCCTCGTGAGGCGGATTACGTTCTGATGTATCTAAACCTTTGTGGGTTGGAACACTTTGTTATGTGATGTAATGTGATACTTATGGTGGGTTCTTGTATTAGGTAACACCAACAGTTGTTTTGGGATGATAATGATGTAAATATCTAATGAAACCTTCTGAAAAGAAAATTCCGCTGCTAAATCTGATGATTTGAGTTGGTTCAATAGATCTACTCATGATTAAAATGCGAATTATCACTTAATTCGCTGTTTTCAAAAGCGGTGTTACAATTAGGTATAAGAGCCTAAGTTTGAGGGAATTGGGTACTTGTAAAAGTATTTGATCTCAAACTCGGGCCCGACCATAATTAAGTGTTCCTATGGGGGGTTGAGTGAGAGTGTTATATGAAAGTTATTTGTTGTAAGATAACTTGTTAGTTAGATAAGTAAGTTAGGTAGAGTGTTAAATGCTCTTTCTCTATTATATAGAAAGTTGAAAAAGATGTCTGCCGAACATGGTAATACTGAACAAGCTTTGGAAGAAATGGAAGATGATGCTTCTCACATGCCTCATCAAGCTGAGGATGAACGCTCTCAGCATAATGCTTGTGACGATAGACCTGAACCATACCAAGTAGCATACATAAAGTGTCTGGAAGAAGAGCTACGTATTGCTAAAGAGCTCTTGTTGAAGACTACCTTAGGCAAACCACGCAAGACTTGCTCTTACAAAAAGTTCTTGTCGTGTAAGCCTCCGACTTTCGAGGGGAGTGATAACCCCACAGTTACGATGCAGTGGCTCCGTGAAATGGAGCAAACGTTTGAATCTTGCGAGTGTGAACTATAGTGTTGCGTGAAATACGCAGTACACATGTTGAAGGGTCGCGCCATTTTTGGGTGGGACACCATGAAGGCCTCGGTTAGTAACGAGGTGAAGAGTGATCTTTCTTGGGAGCAGTTTTCCGAGAAGCTACTGAACAAATAACGTACAGACTATGACATGGAGAGGATGGAAAGAGAGTTCAATAATCTCTAGAAAGGAGATAAATCGATGGAAGATCTTATCACGACATTCACTGATAAGATGAGAGTTGTTACACACCTAATACCGGACGAGACCACCAAGATAAGACGGTTTATGGTAACCTTGCCACTGGAGTTTCTCGCCCATGTGCGAGCAGCTGCAACTCTTGATCGGGCATTTGAAGTTGCCTGACAAATTGAAGGTGATCGAATTCAATGTAAGGGCGAGTTTGCCAGTGGGGGTTACAAAAGAAAGTTTCAGCCATCTCAAAAATCGGGTCCTTCAAAAGGGCAATCCTCTGAAGGTGGAAAAACGGATGTAAGTACTCACTAGCTATGTTGTTTAGCTAATAGTGCTATGTTGCCCCTTTTCAGGTATAGACTAAAAAGCCTGGTGAGGCAGGTTAGTTTCTGATGTATATAAACCTTTGTGGATTGGAACACTTTGTTATGTGATGTAATGTGATACTTATGGTTGGTTCTTCTATTAGGTAACACCAACAGTTGTTTTGGGATGATAATGATGTAAATATCTGATAAAACCTTTTGAAAAGAAAATTCTGCTACTAAATCTAATGTTTTGAGTTGGTTCAGTAGATCTACTCATAATTAAAGTGCGAATTATCACTTAATTCGCTGTTTTCAGAAGCGGTGTTACAATTAGGTATAAGAGCCTAAGTTTGAGGGAATTGGGTACTTGTAAAAGTATTCGATCTCAAACTCGGGCCCGACCATAATTAAGTGTTCCTATGGGAGGTTGAGTGAGAGTGTTATATGAATGTTGTTTGTTGTAAGATAACATGTTAGTAAGATAAGTAAGTGAGGTAGAGTGCAAAATGCTCTTTCTCTATTATATAGAAAGTTGAAAAAGATGTATGCCGAACACGGTAATACTGAACAAGCTTTGAAAGAAATGGAAGACGAGGCTTCTAACATGCATCATCAAGCTGAGGATGAACGTTCTCAGCATAATGCTAGTGACGGTAGACCTGAACCAGACCAAGTAGCATACATAAAGAGTCTGGAAAAAGAGCTACGTATTGCTAAAGAGCTCTTGTTAAAGACTACCTTAGGCAAACCACACAAGACTTGCTCTTACAAAAAGTTCTTGTCGTGTAAGCTTTCGAGTTTCAAGGGGAGTGATAACCCCACAGTTACGATGCAGTGACTCCGTGAAATGGAGCAAATGTTTGAATCTTGCGAGTGTGAACTTGAGTATTGCGTGAAATATGCATTACGCATGTTGAAGGGTCTCGCCATTTTTGGGTGGGACACTGTGAAGGCCTCGGTTAGTAACGAGGTGAAGAGTGCTCTTTCTTGGGAACAGTTTTCCAAGAAGCTACTGAAGATATACTGTACAGACTATGACATGGAGAGGATGGAAAGATAGTTCAATAATCTCTAGAAAGGAGATAAATCGATGGAAGATCTTATCACGACATTCACTGATAAGATGAGATTTGTTACACACCTAATACCGGACTAGACCACCAAGATAAGACGGTTTATAACAACCTTGCCACTGGAGTTTCGTGCCCATGTGCGAGCAGCTGCAGCTCTTGATCGGGCATTTAAAGAGGCCTGACAAATGGATGGTGATCGAATTCAATGTAGGGGCGAGTTTGCTAGTGGGGGTTACAAAAGAAAGTTTCAGCCATCTCAAAAATCGGGTCCTTCAAAAGGGCAATCCTCTGGAGGTGGAAAAACAGATACTTCTAAGAAACTAAGATTTGACAATCCTTGGTGTTCTTCGTGTCGTACCTATCTTTTTGGGGAATGCTCTATAGCAACCAGAATATGCAGGAGGTGTGGCAGAAAAGGCATTCAGTGAACAAGTGCCGATATAAAGAAGATGTTTGCTACCGGTGTCACAAGCATGGTCACAAGATGGTGGATATAACAAAGAAGCGTACTTAATACTCTACTATACTTAATTTTTAGCTTTAACAAACTATACATATATAAGACGGTGGATATAGACAAGGTTCGGGAGCATGTGGGTCTTCTGGAGGGCAAAAGAAAAGCGATGCACCTCGCGCGAAAGGGAGGGCATTTTAGATGACTGCGGAGGAGGCGAAGGCAGTGGGGGATGTAATCACTGGTACATTCCTTATTAATTATATTCCTACATGTGTGTTATGCGATTCAGGAGCAACATATTCCTTTGTCTCTATGGCTTGTCGCAAAAGACTTCAATTGCGTGTTGTTTCGTTAGATGAGCCACTTAACGTAGAGGTTGCAGATGGTAAGGTAGTCTCGGTTACTGAGAACGTTCCTATCGCTGTTATATATATTGATGGGAGTATTATCCCTATCTCATTTTTCATAATGCCTATTGTGGGCTTCAATGTACTAATTGGAATCGATTGGCTCAGCAAGCGAGATGCTGAGATTCTCTGTTCTAAAAAAATGATTAAGATTCCTCTCTCTGATGGATCTTATGCAATAGCTCGAGGAGAGCGACTAGAGTCTAATATTCCTGTTATCTCCATGATTAAAGCTCAAAAATCTATTTATAAAGGTTGTAATTCTTTCTTAGCATATGTTATTGATGCAAAGATGGAAAAGTGACCAGTTCAAGGCATCAGGGTAGTTTCTAATTACCCTGAGGTATTTTCTGAAGAACTGCTGGGTTTACCTCCGGTCAAAGATGTCGAGTATAAAATCGAACTTATTCCTGGAGCTACACCTGTAACTAGATCTTTGTATCGTCCTGCTCCTTCTGAAATTCGCGAGATGATGACTCAGATTCAGGAGTTGTTGGAGAAAGGTTTTATCCATCCGAGTTCCTTGCCATAGGGAGCTCCCGTGTCGTTCGATCAATTGTCGGGAGCCACTTACTTCTCTAAAATTGATCTCCGTTCAGGGTACCATCAAGTGCGAGTTTATGAAGAAGATATTCCGAATAATGCTTTTCGAACTCGCTACGGTCATTACGAATTCTTAGTTATGCCGTTCGGCTTAACCAATGCTCCTGCTATCTTCATGGATCTAATGAATCGTGTTTGTCGTCAATTTCTTGATAGATCTGTGATCGTTATATTGATGATATTCTTGTCTACTCGAAGACTGATGTTGATCATGAGCTCCATCTTCGTCAGGTTCTCGAAACTCTCAAACGAGAACAATTGTATGCGAAGTTTTCTAAGTGTGAATTCTAGCTTAGGGACGTGCATTTCCTCAGCCATGTCATTTGTAAAGATGGTGTCAAAGTAGATCGAGCTAAGGTGGAGGCTGTAATGAATTGGGAGGTTCTTCGAACTACTTCCGAAATTAAAAGTTTCCTTGGCTTGGCTGGCTACTATGGGTGATTTATCCACGATTTCTCTAAACTTGCAGGTCCGCTGACCAAGCTGACTTGTAAGGATGTAGCATTTGTGTGGTCAGAAGCTCAAGAGGAAGTTTTCAGACATTAAAGCGGTTACTGTGTGAAGCTCTGATCCTGACCTTGCCGGATGGTTTGGAGGACTTCACTGTCTATTGTGGGCCTCATATGTGGGTTTGGGTTGTGTCCTCATGCAACGTGATAAAGTGATTGCATATGCCTCTCGGCAACTAAAATCACATGAAAGGAACTACCCAACCCATGATCTTGAGCTTGCTGCTGTGATATTTGCACTGAAGTTGTGATTGCTTATGCCACCATACAAGATGCTTTATGGGAGATGTTGTCGTACTCCAACTTGCTGGTTGGAGCCTGGGCAGAAGCAATTTGCTGGACCTGAGGTTGTCCAGATCATGTCAGATAAAGTGAATGTGGCACTAGAGAAGCTGAAAGCGGCTCGTGACCGACAAAATATGTATGCGGATCCTAAACGTCGTCCCGCTACATTTGATGTTGGTGATCGTGTATTCTTGAAGGTTTCTCCTTGGAAAGGCGTCATTCGTTTTGGGCGCAAGGGGAAGCTAAGTCCACGTTTCATAGGCCCATTCAAAGTCGTGCGTAAGGTCAATGATCAGACGGTAACTCTTGAGCTGCCGCCTGAGCTAGCTAGAATCTATGATACCTTTAACGTATGCTACTTACGTAAATACAACATTGAAGATAAGCAAATTCTCCCATTGCAAGAACTCAAGATTGACTCTTCTAAGCGACTCGTAGAAGAACCTGTTGAAATTCTTGACACGAAGGTCAAGAAGCTACGAAAGAAGATGATCAAGCTAGTCCTTGTGACCTGACATGGGAAGTTGAGGACGAGATGAAGACAAGATAACCACACATGTTTATCACTGAGCGGATTCCGAGGACGGAATCCTCTTAAGGGGGGTAGACTTGTAATATCCTTGACTTGGGCGTAGTTGTAAATAGTATCTACGCGTGTGTAATTATTATAATAGGAGGATATTTTATATATTTAGAATATTAAGATCGATTAAATCTATACAGATGTTTAAATATGTATATAAGTATATCTATACTACTATATTAAACATACACCTCTCTCTCTCCTATTAAAAATTAAGACTTCTTATTTTCAATGATCCTAAAATCCTAGCCCTTCATTTTTTATGCAGTAATCTCATCCATCCATCACATTCTAATCCAAACCTCATCTAGGTTATACACCCCTTCGCCCGTCGCTGCTCCATTTCTCTCTAATAGCTGCAAATCATCTCCGATCTCGCCGCCGCTTCGCCTTCGTTTCGCCTAATTTTGCCCAGATTCCTCTTTACCCCTTCTCTCTCTTTCGTTTTAATGTCTAGCTGACTTGCTCTTTGCTGATTTTCAACACTTGGAACCCTCGAAACCTCATCGCTTTATGCTTCTAAGCATCACAGGACGGAATTCCCTTCTCGAGCATCCTAATTAGAAACTAATTTAAGGTTTTTGTTTTCTTTGTTTTAATTTCTAACTGATTCCTATGATAACTCTATCTTTTCTGATTTGCGTTATTGTTTAATCGATCAGCGTGGGTTTAATCAAAATGTGATTCTTCACTTGCGATGTTTAAGGTGTAAAATTAGGGTAGAAAGCAAAGGAGCGAATTACCATATATGTGTCTCTAAGCTTGTTGCATTTTATATGACAGATTAGCGACTCTATGTTGTTTATTTGCTGATAAAATATGCCAGCTTTGCTTTATCACGAATATAAAATGGTTTAGACTTTGGAGGTGATTAATGTTAAACTAAAATTCTTATATTATTCTTGAAATATCAACAAACAGGTGGAATTTGTTTCTTAATAAGAAATTATATAACTATAATTGCTATACAACAAACTGTGGAGAAGGCATAAACAGTAGACAGTTGTTTCAAAACTGTAAAATGAACCTACGATCAATTAGAGTGCATATTGCACAATTCAGTGCTTATAAATTGTTCAATGTGTTGGGTTTTCGTGGTCTAAATCGCAACGGAAGCAAAACGAGTAGAAAAATATTTTCAAAATTTTGACCATGAATGTGGCCACCATATGGACCAAAACTCTAGACATGGCTAAGCAACAAAATAAACATACAAAGAAATAGAATTATACCACTCGGTGCTATCTTCTTTGTATGCGCGGGTTTGGAGTTTGGAAGTCTCGTGTACTAACGTGTACACCTCTATCGAAGTCCACGCCAAGCTACTATCGCCTCCCACTTGCTAGAGTGTTAGATAAGCCTATCTAAACACCACCAAGATGACTATCACAAACCAAAGCCTTAGTAGCTCTTGTGCTTGAGAGAGTTGTGTATATGCAAATATATATTCTAGTAAAAACAATTCTTGGAACATGACCACATTAGCATCATAGCACTTATATAGAGCTCAAAATTCAGTTCAAATTCGTGCACACTAATGTCATTTTCAGTTACTAGAATAATGACAATAAACACCACATTTAACTAGCTTTGAAAGCCTAGTTAAATGGTTGTTACTGCATAAGGCACGGCCGTGCCAGCCCAAAAGGCCACGCCTAAGTCATGCCTGACTTGGGTCGTGCCTGTCCATTAGGCACAGGGCACGGGCATACCTCCCAGAGGCACGGGCGTACCTAGCCACAGGCCACACCCAAGTCATGCCCGACTTGGGCTCGTGCCTGCCCGTAGGGCACGACCGTACCTCATAGAGGCACGGGCATGCCTTGGCCCACCAAAACCAGTTTCTGGTTTTCTCTCTCATTAGACCATCCGTGATGCCGGAATCGATACTTGGCGTGTGACCCAATAGGTCCTTGCTTCATCAGCCATGATACCAACTCATGTGTGTGTGTCAGTGGGCATAATCCAACAGACTCCCACTTGCACATGACAAACTCACGATAGGCATCACGGACATAGAGCGGCCTCTAGCAAGGCATCTATGTCCCCAAGTCAGCACATGGTTTGTCTTCCCAAAACAAATTTCTAACAAAAAGGAAAGTTCCTATAGGTAAGTGATTATATACCCCTTCGTTCACGATATCCGTAGTGAATGCAGGTCATGGAACATGATCAACCCCAAGTCATTCACGATTATGTTTCTCGATATAGACTAACCATGACTAACAAAAAAAGTTTGCACAATTGATCCACTATCAATTCAACTTGAGCACGACCATGCATTTTGATTTGTCATCAGCTTAGTCAACGAGGGGCCCAAGGATATCTCTCAATAGAGGAACCAATACTTTTGACTACACCACCCTATCATATTAACAAGTTCTTGCCTGAAAACTTCCGTTATAACAGCCAGTTACGAACTGCGTTAGAAAGCAATATAAACAAGTCCAATTTAATAATCAAGCAACGCGTGCATCTCCAGTAGAAGGATAAATAATATTATCATCCTGATTTACTCGTGATAATATCCATGAAGTAAACTCATGTACGAGTCCTCCAATTACATAATCACCATTATGTACAGGCTAGTGTTGCGTAAACAAGTATTCAATCCAAGATGAAAACTTTACCAACCACTCGCCTCGATCTTAATTCGCTTCTTCCTTCCAATGAAGAACGACCGATCGTGGAGTATTTAGAATAAACAAGTTTATTCATGGAAGTATTTAAACATGCAAAGATAGAACACAATAATGTTTCATAAAGTAATCGCACCATGCGTATATTAAATCCCCATTTAATAGTCATTACAATAAGAAATACATTATTGCTTCAATGTTCTCAATAACAAATACAACTAAAACAATTAAACCAAGTCACTAGCAAACCTAATACCAATAGACTTAGCCTGAGAATCATGCTTAACTTGTGACAAAGGTTTGGTGAGTGGATCTGCCAGGTTCCCCTCAGTCGGTACTCTACCAATAACAATGTCACCATTCTCGATGATATCACGAATAAAATTATATTTCCGAGCAATGTGTCTCATACGTCGATGCGCTCTTGGTTCCTTAGCTAGAGCTACTACACCCTCATTGTCACAGAAGATCTCAATAGGGTTAGCGATGCTAGGAACAACTCCAAGGTCTTGAATGAATTTCTTCATCCAGACGGCTTCCTTAGCAGCCTCGCTTGCAGCAATATACTCTGACTCCGTTGTTGAATCGGCCACGGTATCTTGCTTGGAACTTCTCCAACTTATTGCTCCACCATTTAACAAGAATACAAATCCCGATTGAGACCGGAAATCATCCTTGTCCGTTTGGAAGCTAGCATCAGAATATCCAGTAACTCTGAGCTCCTCCGATCCACCGAACACTAATAACATTTCCTCAGTTCTCCAAAGATATTTAAGGATATTTTTAACCGCAACCCAATGACTTTGACAAGGGTTAGCCTGATATCGGCTCGTCATGCTCAAGGCATACGACACATCAGGCCGAGTACATAGCATAGCATACATGATCGATCCCACTGCCGAAGCATACGGGACTCGACTCATTACCTCTAGTTCCTTTTGGGAACTAGGACATTGAGACTTGCTCAACGCCATACCATGCAACATAGGAAAATTCCCTTTCTTGGAATCTTACATCTTGAACCTCTTCAAGACTTTATCTATGTACGTACTCTGGCTCAAACCAATGAGTCTCTTAGATCTATCTCTATAGATCTTTATCCCCAAAATATATGCTGCTTCTCCCATGTCTTTCATAGAGAAGCAACTCCAAAGACAGGTTTTTACTTCCAACAAGGTAGTCACGTCAGTTCCTATGAGTAGTATGTCATCTACATACAAGACTAGGAAAACTACAGCACTCCTACTAGCCCTAACATATACACAAGGTTCATCCTTGCTTTTGGAAAAACCAAACTCTTTGACCATTTCATCAAAGCAAACGTTCGAACTCTGAGATGCTTGCTTAAGTCCATAAATGGACCTCTTAAGCTTGCAGACTTTATTAGGATATTTGTAGTTTACGTAACCATCAGGTTGTGCCATGTAAACCTCCTCTGCCAACTTCCCGTTAAGGAAGGCAGTCTTGACATCCATCTGCCATATTTCATAATCGTAATATGCAGCAATAGCCATTAATATCCTAATAGACTTCAACATAGCCACTGGAGAAAATATTTCATCATAGTCTACACCATGAGTTTCAGTAAAACCCTTTGCTACCAGTCAGGCTTTGAAGGTGTCTACTTTTCCATCCATGTTAGTCTTCTTCCTAAAGACCCATTTGCCCCCTACTGGCTTGTTGCCAGGTACCGGATCAACCAAGTCCCAGACTTGATTATCCGCCATGCATTGCATCTCACTGTCCATCGCCTCCTTCCACCTAGCAGACTCAGGGCCTGCTACGGCTTCCCGGTAGTTGGTCGGTTCACTATGATCTACTAATAGTTCGTCGTCCTCGGATATGAGAAACCCATATCTTTCCGGATCATTACGAACTCTACCAGATCTACGGAGCTCTAATTGTTGTGTGTCAGACACCTCTTCCACCATTGGTTGAGGTTCCACTTCTTCCGGTGCGCCGACCTCAGAAGCGGTACTAGTGCCAACATCAGGTTGATCATTGGTGTCATCTAGAATTTCATATAGATCGACTTGCCTCCCACTGGCATCTGTAGATATCAGCTCCCTTTCAAGGAAGACCGCCCTTCGAGCAACAAACACCTTGTTCTCCGAAGGTTTGTAAAAAAAATATCCCATAGAACTAGCTGGGTAGCCAATGAAAATACACTTCTCGTCTCTGGGTTCAAGTTTGTCTTGAGCTTCACGTCTCACGTAAGCCTCACAACCCCAGAGCTTGAGATAGGCTAGCGAAGGAACCCTTCCATGCCACATCTCGAACGGTGTACTTGCAACCTTCTTTGTTGGTACAAGGTTTAAGGTCCTAGCAGCAGTTTCCAAAGCATAACCCTAAAAACTTGCGAGTAGCTTTGTACGACTCATCATGGGCCGAACCATATCCAATAAATTCGGTTCCTCCTCTCGGCGACCCCATTTAATTGTGGTGTCCTGGGTGGAGTAAGTTGTGAAATAATTCCACAACCCCTAAGATGATCAAGAAACTCGGTACTAAGATACTCACCACCCCTATCGGATCAGAGAATCTTAATCCGCTTGCCCAATTGATTCTGTACTTCACTTTGGTATGTCTTAAACACCTCAAAGGTTTCAGATTTATGCTTAATCAAATAAACAAAACCATACCTACTGAAATCATCAGTAAAAGTAACGAAGTACCTACAGTTGTTTCTTGTAGCAGACCTAAACGGACCACACACATCCGTGTGAATAATGTCCAACAAGTCTTTGCCCCTTTCACTAACGCCGGTGAAGGGCGCCTTAGTCATTTTACCTAATAAACAAGAATCACATACTCCGCTTGACCCGTGGTCAAACGATTCCAAAATCCCATCCACTTGGAGTTTGGCGATATGTTTCTTGCTTATATGGCCAAGACGACTATGCCACAAAGACAACTTGTCCAATACACCTTTGGACTTAGAATCAATGTTCATGATTGATTTATTACCATCCAAACACACACTTGTTTCATAAATCCCACGACATGGATAAGCTTTAAAGTAATGAACATCATTTCTCAAACAAGAATTAATTCCATTATTAAAATTAAACTCATAACCATCGTCAAACAAAGCGTGGAAGGAAATAATGTTTTGTGCCACCAGGGCGAAAAGCAAACATTTAATAAGGTAATAACAAGTCCTAAAGGAAAGGCGAGATCAACACTCCCTATCCGCTCCACGGGAACCACATCCTTGTTTCCCATGATCAGGTCAAGCTCTACCGCACCCAGCGTCGTACTTCTTTTTAGCACCTGCACATTATTACAAATATGAGTGCCACAACCGGTATCAAGTACCCAACCGTTAGAAGTAGCGGTATTGTGGAGTTTAATCATAAACATACCTGAGTTACCCGCTCCCTTCGGTTTTACCCGCTTGAGCTCCACAAGGTACTTTGGGCAAGAACGCCGCCAATGCCCCTTTTTCCTTGTAGTGGAAGCACTCGGCTTCCGCAGGGTCCTCGGCCGGTGGAAGCATCATGGCTTTCCTCTTTCCCTTCGGGGCCGGACTCGGGTTAGGTCTTGCAACCTTTCCCTTACCCTTTCCCTTAGAGTGGGGAGCACCTTTTCTTTTGGTTCCGCCTCCCTGGATAGCTAGGACAGGTTTGGACAAGGAGGGCTTCTTAGACATGTCGGACTCGACGGTCTTTAACTTTCCGTGAAGCTCCATTAGGGACTTGTCCATGCCATGGACATGATAGTTAGACACAAATTGTGAAAAGGAACTAGGAAGAGAATGGAGGATCACATCCACCGCCAACTCCCTTCCTAACGGGAATCCCAACCTCTCCAAGCGATCAACCAATGCTTTCATCTTAAGCACGTGAACGCTCACATTTCCGCCCTCCTGCATATGGCAATCGAAAAGGGACTTTAGGCACTCGAAGCGCTCTATCTTAGCCTGCTGTTGGAACATTTCCTTCAGCTGGTTAAGCATGTCATATGCTCCTAAATGTTTCATTTGCTTTTGTAGCTCAGGAATCATTGACGAGAGCATAATGCAAGCCAGTTCGTTCGTTTCCTTGACGCGCTTGTCATACGCGTCTCGGACCGCCCTAGTCGCATTCGCCGCAGGTGCTTCCGACAAAGGCTCCTCGATGGCCCACATCTTTTGTTCATACCTAAGGGATATCCTTAGTTCCATGAACCAATCCATGAAGTTTTGGCCATCGAGTTTGGCCTTTTCGAAGAACAATTTTAGGGAAATAGAGTTCGATGAAGATGTAGAAGCGTTGTTGGATGCCATGTACAAAATTAGAGTACCAGTTTTAGTTGTCAAATCCTTGTAGAAATAATTACCCAATAGTTTTAAAACTTAATTATTTGACAAGGCTAAGAACCATATTTCACTCTATCTCATGACGGGTTTACCGCGGATCATGAAATATGTTATTTAGGCCGGTAGACAAATTACCAATTGCAACCATTGCAACTATTAGATCCTTGCGGGATCCTTCCGACATCGAATGTCTAAGGCATGTTTGATCCCTTCATACACCAATCCTTTTATTATTTCTTAAATGACTCGGCTAGAGATCGACATCATTTAAGCAACATAAAAGAATTTGTAAGTCGCCTGTTAAGACACACGTTGGTACGCTAGCCCAATCATTGGTTCGTGCTTAAGCTCGACAACCAATATTGCGGGTTGCCACACTCACCTTCCACACAATTCCACAAGGCATGACTCATGCTAATGCTCGACAATCATCCAAGTTTCGTTAGATTTGGTTGGTGTCGTCTTACGGGTGGCGCGTGACTTACTTTTCGGAAAACGGGTTTTTGTTTTTCCGGTTAAAATAATATTTTAACAACTTTTGACGAATTAGCAATTTAAGTGACAAAAACTCCTTTTTATTCACCATTTAATATAAACACTTTTATATTAATATTTGCCAATTCTTATGCGCGTAGAAATATAAACTCATTTATAAATCTCTTTTGTTTTATATATTTTCAAAAAATTCTCTAGCATGAAAATCCTAAACAATTCAAATATAAAACAACCACGAATAAATATAGATAAATAAAGACCCGGTAACATGCCCAAATCCTAATTGTCTTCCCCGTGAGCCAAAACGGGAAAAACATAGTCAATCTAGGGACAACACCAATGGATGCTCCGTCACGATCTCCACTCCGGCGAATCTCCCGGACTTGGTTCGTCAAGACGCCAACACCGTGTCTCCCGGTCGGTTTTGAGGCAATATTACATATTTGAAATAATCTATGTACGAGTACATAATAATAAGAAAACGACATGCAAGTCACGATCCTAATAATCTATTACGAGTACAAAGATTTAAATAAACGACATGCAAGTCGCACCAAATATAAATATTACAACATTACGGCACGCAGGCCAAAACCTAAACCAACCACAAACAACACAAAGGACTATGGGCAAATCAAGTTACCGGGCTATCTCAACAAACACAACCAAACGAAAGCAATGGTGTGCCACAAAACCATTTCCAACAAAGATATATATATTTCGATCAAGATTGCAAAATAACACTAAGGCACAACAAGCAATCCTTGTACACATGCATTAACAATTTTAATACACCTTTAAAATTGCATATTCATATATACACCAAAAGATATATGTTTTTGTGAACTTCATGCCAACTCACACAAAACATATAATATTAGGAATCAAAATATAGTGGGGATCAACGTAATCAAGACTAGTCTAAAACCCGGATTCTAATATATGTAAACATATTGTTTCAAAAACCAATTCTGACCAAAAAACCATTAGGCACGGGCGTACCTCAAAGGGTATGGGCGTGCCTGCCATTTTGTCAGTGTACAGTTTAAACAATTTTAAACAGTTTACGATTTCTGCTGGCACGGCCCGTACCCATAGAGGTACGACCGTGCCCGGTCATCGGAAAACCATTTTTGACAGAAAACTCAGAAAATCCAGTTTAACTCCAAAATTTCAAAGCAATGTTAGAGATGGCTCTGATACCACTGTTAGGTTTTCCTGGTCTAAAATCGCAACAAAAGCAAAACGAGTAGAAAAATATTTTCAAAATTTTGACCACGAATGTGCCCACCATATGGACCAAAACTCTAGACATGGCTAAGCAATAAAATAAACATACAAAGAAATAGAGTTATACCACTCCGTGCTATCTTCTTTGTACGCGCGGGTTTGGAGTTTGGAAGTCTCGTGCACTAACGTGTACACCTCTATGGAAGTCCACGCCAAGCTACTATCGCCTCCCACTTGCTAGAGTGTTAGATAAGCTTATCTAAACACCACCAAGATGACTATCACTAGAGAACCAAAGCCTTAGTACCTCTTGTGCTTGAGAGAGTTGTGTATATGCAAATATATATTCTAGTAAAAACAATTCTTGGAACATGACCACATTAGCATCATAGCACTTACATAGAGCTCAAAATTCAGTTCAAATTCGTGCACACTAATGCCATTTTCAGTTACTAGAATAATGACAATAAACACCACATTTAACTAGCTTTGAAAGCCTAGTTAAATGGATGTTAGTGCATAAGGCATGGCCGTGCCTCATAGGGTACGGGCGTGCCAGCCCAAGAGGCCATGCCCAAGTCACACCTGACTTGGGCTCGTGCCTGTCCATTGGGCACAGGGCAGGGGCGTGCCTCCCAGAGGCACGGGCGTACCTAGCCACACGCCACACCCAAGTCATGCCCGACTTGGGCCCGTGCCTGCCCGTAGGGCACGGCCCTACCTCATAGAGGCACGTGCGTGCCTTGGCCCACCAGAACCAGTTTCTGGTCTTCTCTCTCATTAGACCATCCGTGATGCAGGAATCGATACTTGGCGTGTGACCCAATAGGCCCTTGCTTCATCAGCCATGATACCAACTCGTGTGTGTGTCAGTGGGCATAATCCAACACAATGAGCACCCCTAATCGGCCGAACTTGTGGGTTAGCATCCCTTTCATACATAATTTTAAGGGTTCAACTGCATGAAGTTTTGCATTCTTACAAGCACCTCATTGAATAATCAGGTAAATGTTTGAAAATTTGATAAATATATATAGGGGTGTACGTTCGGATGGGTCATTTTAATCCAATCCGATTGAGTAAATCCAATTGGATTACGGTTTTAAAAAATGAGATCCAATCCATCCAAACAATCTTAAGATCCGAAACAAACCATCCAAATTACAATTCGGTTGCATCGGTTTTTACAATTCGGTTTTCTTGTTTACATAAATACATGTTTAAAGAGTCGACATCTTTTAAAAACTAGATTTGATATATATACTATTAAAGATTAAAATATAGTTAAAAATGAACAATGTATATATATTATGAAAAAAAATCAATGATTAATCGAAACCGCGTTAAATCCGCCGAATATGGAAAGCTGATAGCTCTTTCTTTCCCAGTTTTACCATCTTCCCCACTCGATTAAACTCTTGGATATCAACCATAAATACTAACAACTTGTCACTATAATATGTTCAGTGCTATCAATTTATAAACTCCCCAGAGAGATTTGATAGCGATAACTCACATTTGTTGTTACATCTGGTTCTTTCTATTGACATTTAACCAATCTATCTTGATTCAAACCTGGTACGTACCCATTTCCCCTTTATGTCGCTAGGTTTTTTTTACTGCAGAATGCTCTGCTTGTTGATTTTGTGTTGAAGATCTGTCCTGTTGTTCTTTTAAAATATTAGTTTCTAAAATGTAGTCTCGTCTTTAAGATTTGCATGGGTTAATGATGCTCATATGGTAGAAACAAATTTGGAATAATCACTAGGTTTGTTTAGCTAATGTTAGGACACTTTGTTTTTGTTGGCACTCTATTTTTTCCGAAATTATTGTAATGTATCTACAAATTTGTTTATCTTCTGTTTTTGTCCTTTGGCCTGTATTACATGGGAGGGTTGAAGTTCCTTTATATATAAAGTAGTTTGAGTTTTTATCATTAAAAAATGAAAATTTAATGTTGGCTTTTTACAGGTCATCTTAATCAATGGCCAATTCCCTGGTCCTAGGCTTGATGTTGTCACAAGTGACAATATTATCCTTAACCTCATCAATAAACTAGACCAGCCCTTCCTCTTGACATGGTGAGCCTTTCTGTGACTTCAATTCTAAGATAATAAATTCAAACTACTATAATAACCTTCTGGATTTTAGTATACTATTTGCTTATGTGCATTTTAGATTTTAGTTTATGTAGAAGTTAACCCTATAAAATTACTGGATGTGAAAAGTTATGAAAGATGAGATAAATGTGAAAACTTTTATGTGAAGCTATTTTCGAGGAGTCATTAGCTCCGAAACGATGCTTGGTGGACTGCTTTATGATCCCCCACTAGCGCGGTTGGTTGTGTCTAATCCCCCACTCTGAGTTGTTGAGCAGGATTGATTACCCTACAAGACATGACTCTTACTGATCTTCTCAGCACACCACAATGTGATAAGATAGCAATGCTTGCTTATCTATATGTTGCATGACTTGCTTTATTGACGCTTATGATGAGTAAGTACTTACTAGTTATGTTGTTTAGCTAATGGTGCTATGTTGCCCCTTTTCAGGTAAAGACTAGAAGGCCTTGTGAGGTGGGTTGATTTCTGATGTATGTAAACCTTTGTGGGTTGGAACACTTTGTTATGTGATGTAATGTGACACTTATGGTCGGTTCTTGTATTAGGTAACACCAACAGTTGTTTTGGGATGATAATGATGTAAATATCTATTGAAACCTTTTGAAAAGAAAATTCCGCTGCTAAATCTGATATTTTGAGTTGGTTCAATAGATCTACTCATAATTAAAATGCGAATTATCACTTAATTCGCAGCTTTCAGAAGCGGTGTTACACCAACATTGTGTTCAAACTTGTTCTGCTATTGTTTGATGAAGCTGACGATGACAGGAGTGGCTTCATCCTTTGATCTTAAGAACTTGACCCAAGTATACCTTGAATAGTTCTCAACAATCACTAGGATATACTTCTTCCGATTGCGTGTTTGGACTCTCATCGGACCACATAAGTCCATGTGTAGAAGCTCCATTGTTTTCTTGGTGCTTGAAACTTGCTTGGTTTTATGAGATGATCTTTTCATCTTGCTTTTCTCACAATCTGCACACAGGTGATCTTTGTTGAACTTTAACTTTGGCAAGCCTCTCACCAAATCTCCCGTTACTAACTTGTTAATGTTGTGGAAGTTGAGGTGAGAGAGTTTTCTGTGCCATTGCAAAGTTAACTCAGATAAGGCCTTTCTCAAGAGACAGACTGAGGTTTTTGCGTTGTAATTGTTCAATTCAGTTAAATACATATTGGATTTTCTAGTACCAGCTAGAAGAACATCTATCGTTTCTGTTGTGACCGAACACGAGTTTTTCATGAACGTGACCTCCAAGTCATTATCACATAACTAACCTATGCTAAACGAATTGCGGCCCAGTCCTTCCATAAATGAAACCTTTTTAATTTTTACGCTTTTTCTAACTATATCTTTGTACCTCATAATTGGTGTGACATTGTCATTCCCTATACGAACATTCTTGGAGTACTTGGGAATGAAGTTTTGAAGAAGACTCTTGTTACCAGTCATATGCTTTGTGTATCCGAAATCCAGGTACCAGAGATTAGGTTCATGCACACAGAAAAGAAAGAAGGTTTAGGTCCCCATGTAGAAATGGGTCCTTGAGTGTTAGTTTTACTTGGATTCACAACCTCTTTGAAGATATAAATAACATTTTTCTATGATTTCCATTGATTCTTTTGTTATTCTGGATTGAACTTGGAAGATTTAATCCAAAATGGATCAGGAACAATTTGAGATTCAACGTGAAGTGGAATTTCTCCCTTTTCAAGTACTAGGGATTGTGTTGTGCTTTTTGGTTTCCACACCTGAACTATTTCTTTTTGTTTCCAAACATGAACCATTTTTGGTTGAGAAATTACTTTGGATTTCAGCATTGATGGTTGTTTGGTTTTTAGTGGTTTGGATATTCTTGTGTTGGTCTTTTCCAATTTTGTTATGGGTTTGACTTTCAACTTTGTTTTTGTCTTAGTGATTGATGAGTTGGTTCTTTGTGAATTTGAAGAGCTATGTTTACATGATCATGCTTCAGTGAAGTTCCACGCTTTTAGGAATTCTTTGCAACCTCCTTTTCTGTACGCTTCCAATTCTTGAATTGTTATCAATCTGTTTGTGTAAATCTAGTAATTCATTAAATTCAAAGCATATTTAGAAACCCATTGATGAATGATTATCCCTTTGGATGTGATGAATTGTGCATATCATTGATTTGAACTTTGAGGTTTCCAATTTTCACATGGACGAATTCCAAACATTTTTCGAAGCTTATCATATTCACAATTAAAGTCGTAATGACCATGTAGACACCCGGTACTCACACAGAAACAAGTGGATGCTTTCATTTCGAGTTCAGTGAAAGAAGTACATTTGTTTGCAAAATTTGAAATGTGGTGACACTTTTTTGAAAAATCAAAACAAAACCTAGCAGCTCTAGGAGTATTCTTTCTTCCTATTTCTTTCTTGTAAAACCCTCTCATGGTTTTGTCAGCTTTTCTCACATCTGAAACATTAGCTGCATGATTAGTTATGATTTGTTGTGAACTATTTGTGACATATTTAACATGGGATTGTGGTTTATTCGTCTGAGATGGTTTGAGATTTGATTTGCAATTGCGTCGGGTTGCCCACTTGTGGAGGCTTGATTTTAAATGTGTGGTTTTGAAGTCCACTGTTGTGGTGTTACATGTTCCACTTTCATTTTTCCTTTATATCTTTTAGTAGCTTTCATAGTGATATGGGGAGTTGAAGTCATAGTTGAACTTTGTGTCAAGTTTTCCTTTTGATATTGACATTAAAAGACCTTTTCCGATTCATTAATTTTCTTTTCTAGATCACTCATCATAATTGTTTGAAAATAAAAGGTCTCAAGTGCTTCAAGTCGCCTTTGTAAGATCATATAAGGTATATATACTCTGGCTTTAGAACTACTTGGGGCGTTTTCAGGTCATCGGGATATATAAGTATAGAATCATCTATCTCACTAGGATTTTGAAACCCAGATGAGATGGATTCATTTTTTTCTTGATGATCAAAAGGGATTTCCGACTTTAGTTTAGAGTTTCTTTTGAAATCTTCTTCAACAATTTCTTCTTCTTATCCAACAAATACCATAGTTTTAGTGATGCCATCATTCAAATCCGAGACCATCGTATGTCCATTTTGAGAATTTTCATTCTTTGAATTTGTTTAGAAAAATGGTTTGTTCTGTTTGACCTCTTTTGATCAGTGAGTCTTCCAGTTCTTTGATTTTAGAACACAATTCTCCTTTTTCCTTGATTATGTATTTTGTATCCTTTTCTACACTGATCTTCTCTACTTTAAGATCATGTATTTGTGTTCTCATGGAAGCTGTCAACTCAATTAACTCATTCTCCTTTTCAATTATTTAAGTTTTGAGTTACGCAATTTCCTTATCAAATTGATATGATTACTGTTGGAATCTGCCCACTAACAACGTATGCCGGTATCACTGCTAATGAAGCGCGATCCTATTGGTTCACACGCCAAGTATTGATCCCGACAACTTTATGTGGATGGAGAATGTCAACGACTCAAAAGTGTTTGGATTCGGGGCTTCACGACCGTGAAGGATGCTCCATGGGTCGTGACGCAGGCTACCCTAACGATTGTTCGACAGCCGCCACGCGTCATGATGCCTTTGGGCTTCACGGCCCGTGACGAGGTCGTGAAGGAGATGCCCTCACGAGTCCTCGACCGGGCGGCACAGCTCATGAAATTTTAAGTCCCCTCATGGAGCTTTTAGGCTTCACGGCCCGTGAGGGGTTGTACAGAGGGTAGCTATAGTGACACTTGTGTTTTATGGACCATTTGATGATCCAATCAAAGTCTATGATTTATGGCCGGGTTTATAAGGTTAGATGCTGGTCTATGAGGCTGGAACACTAAGGCAATCACAAGAACTCTTTCTCTACACTAGTTCTATATTGGCTCCAAAAGGAAACATATACATACACTAAATGAGGTATTCTTGAGTGTGATTGTCAGTGTTCCATGGTTCAAGAGGAGATCTAAAAGGGCTGTTCCAGATGATGGAGTCATGGTGGATGTTCATCTATGGATTGCTAGTACAATGGGATCAAGCATACTTGGTGTGGACTTGCAATGGAGAAGAAGCCATTTGTTTCTTCATCTTCATCCCAATCCACATGTAGAGCTCGATTTCCAGCCATGGTAAGGAGGTACTTTCTTCCTCCTTATTCTTGTTCTTTTGTTGCAAATTTCTTTGTAGTGTTTTTCCACCATTCGAACTAGTTGTGGGCTTTGTGTGTGCTTTCTTTTGTCTTGCATGCTACCTTTCTTGTGTGCTTCCACTTCGTTTATGCCCACCACGAGTTCCAACAGTGGTATCAGAGCCATCTCTACAAAGAAATTGCACTTTGATGGCTTGAAAACCGAAAATGGACATTCTGTCCAGATGAGCTTCACGGGTCGTGGAGGTTTTGGCTTCACAGGTCGTGAAGCCTACACGACTGGCTTCATAGGGTGTCGGTCATGAAAGGTTTTGACTGTGTCAGAGTCATGGAGCTCATAGGCTTCACGGGCCGTGAAGGTCTCGTGAACATTGTTTTTATCCTTGTTTATAAAAAGAAATAAATTTTTGGTTTTAGCACCGTTCGATTTTGTTTTTCCAGAATCTGTCCTTGTTGTTTGGACTTTTGAAAAGTGCCTTATATGTGTCTTGATTCATATATTTATATGTATTGGGTGGTTTTGGCATAAAATGCACACATGCATATACTTATATTGTGTATATATGAATATGTGTTCTCAAAGTGTTTGGGGTACTAATGCATATGTACAAGGATTGTTCCTTTTGTGCCTTGTGTGCTTTTCTTGTTTGAACAATCTTAATCGAGATACATTTTGCATGGTTTTGTTGTGGCACACCATGTTTTTGTTTGTGGTTGTTGTTGTGTCCAGTAACGCGTTGCCCATTAGACCTATGTGTTGGTTGTTTGGTTGTTTATTTATGTATTCATTCATTTGGTGACTTTTGGTCACAATGGTTTGTAATAATATTTTATTTGGTTTTTAGATTTGTATATTTATTTATGGCTTGCATGCCATTGCTTTCTTTTGTACTTGTTGTTAGTAGCTTAGAATAGCAATTGCGGCTTGCATGCCGTTTCTTTTCAAATTGTTTGTTATTGTGAAAAGAAGACCGAAGACAACCATCAAGAGTCGTGGAGGAGACGTCTTGGCTAACTTGGATCCGGTGGATCATTTGGAGATGACGGATTCAGTTGAAGCACTTCCGGGGAGGCCATTTGGTTGTGCCCTTAGTTTTACCTTGCTCTCACCGTTTGGCTCACGGGGAGGGTGCATAGGGTTTAGGGGCATGTTACCGGATATTTGCTTTGTGCGTGGTTGTGATTTATTTTGTTATTTTCTTGCGTGGTTGTTTATGATCTTCGCATGCTTGAAAACTTTTCAAAATAATAAAATCACAAGAGTTGTTAAATTGTTTAACAAACCTCACGCACTCACGATTAACAAATTAAAATAAATTGGTCTATATTAAAGTGAAAAATGCATTTTGTCACTTGTTTGTTAATCAACTTTAAAAGAGGTTTTTTAAACCGGAAAGACAAAAGTCCCGTTTTTCTCAAATGTAAATCACACGCCACCCGTAAGATGACACTACCCGAATCTAGTGAAGTATGGGATGATTTTCGAGCTAAGCACAAGTTACTCCATGTGAATCTATGTGGAAGGTGAGTGTGGCACCTTGAAATTGTTGGTTTTCGAGCTTAGCACGAGCCAATGATTGTCAAGGATGTCACCGTGTATCTTGACGGACAATTTACAATTCCAACTTAATACGCCTTGGTAATTGTCGTGCCTATACCGAGTTGCCAAAGCGGCTTAAAGAGGAGTTGGTGTGAGAAGGGATCAAACATGCCAAACCATCGCTGTGAGTGTTGATGATTCCCGCAAGTGTCTAAGAGTTGTAATCTCGGATTGGAATTGGTAAAGCGTTTACCGGCCTAAATAACTTCATGAAGTGATCCGCGGCAAACCCGTCATGTAGTGAAGTGAAATAAGGTTCTTAGGCCTTGTTAAGATAATTGGTTTTCTTAAAACTAAATGTGTATTTATCGTAATGAGGATTGTATCAAAACTAACTAAAACATGTATTCTTATATCTTTAATTGGCAAACGTTAAATGACGTTGATTCAACTTAAAACTCCGTTCGTTCCTAAAGAAGGTGAGACTCATTAGTGTGGACTTCGTGGACTAGGATTGGTTGTTGAGGCTTGTCGTCCACCATGAGTCAAAGTTGCACATTTTTTAGAGAAATCCCTTCTAGAGCCAAAATGCTACCAATGCGACCTAGACCTCTATATGCATGTAAAAGTGCATCGTGGCCTCGATCGGTTGAATGATGCATGAAGGCGGGAATATTAGTGTCCATATCCTTGAGATGAAGGCGTATGTGGACCTAAAGGAGAGGCATGGATTCCCCATAGGGAGGGAGCTTGTGGTGAATGTAAATTCTCCAAAGTCCCTACCCACGTGATGTAAATGGTTCATTGTGAACTATCACATGCACAATATGGAGAAGTCCTTGATAAAACATTATGGCATGTTGTGGACTGCTAAGTCTTGCATGGCCAAAGTATGGCTCGCCTCACCGACTCCCGCTAACATTATAAAGGAACAAGAAACCGAGAAGAAGAAATTGACCTCAAACGGAAAGTTTGGTTTTACCAAACCTACCTTATGTGTGAAGTTCGAGGGCAATGAGGTTGCGCCTCAAGATAAGACTCCACAAGGGGTAATTTGCTACTTCTACGGAAAGATTGGAAATTGGCGCCACCACGCCTGCCCTATGAGCCTAAGAGAATTAAAATCACTTATGAGTAAGAGAAATTAGCTCCTTGACTTCAGGAACATTCATGATCAAACTCCATTGCTCTTCTACTTCTAAAGGCTAGGTTTTGAATGCTAGCAATGACTCTCACGTTTGTCACAAATTTGTTTGTTACAAAGTGAAAATGTTAAAAGAGAAGTAGGTGGATGAGGCATGGAGAATTGGAATTCAAAATGGGAAACATAGTTGTTGTCCCCGTTGATAGGAGTGGAAGTTTGTATCTTGCCTTTCCTTCCAACTAGTCTATTACCTTAATGGATATATATTTTACGCCATGAGAGGAAAGAAACATTATATCTAATGTACCTTTCTTGACGATGGATATTACTTTGATTTTTGAAATTAGTGGTGATTTATTTCAATGTTTATCCATGTCGTGGCATTTAAAGTAAGCTTTTGCTTAAAGAGTAATAGAACGATCATAAATGTATTGATAGGTTATCCTTATGTAGAAGTTGATTTAGCTATATAAACAAGACTTGCTTCACCAAGATCTGTGAGGTTAAGGAACTTGGAACCCTTTGACCATGGGTCAAATGTTGAATTCATATCTTGTTTATTGGGCTAAATGACTTAAACATCCTTCACTTGAGTATGTGAGAGGATTGAAAGCTTGTTGGATTTCATTCACACTTTTAGTGTGTTGACCATTCAAGCAAACAATAAGGAGTAACTTAAGATACTTCGTAACCTTTACCGATGATGGTAGAAGGGATAGTATGTCTATTAATGGACTATTTTGAAATCTTAGAGGTGTTCAAAACCATAGTGAGGTACATGATACAGAGGGCAATGTAACTATGATACTCGAATCTAGTTAAGATGTTTAGTGCCTTAGTTTTATTATTATGTGACTATCAATTATGGGATTGTCTCACAGTTTACTCCTCTTGAGACACATTGTTAAATTTGGTCGTCTAATAGAGGAACCGGACATTTTGATATGGTCCGATAAATGATAAGTTACACTTGTATATCCAAAATTGTTTTGGATCATTCACAAGATGGTGGGAAAAAGTTTTAAATCTTATAAATAACAAAGACGGTCATGTAAACACCTTAGAGGACATGACGAAAAGGAGGATCCTTGTTTGTCTATTCCAAAGGCTGGATTGACTAGCCTACGTTTAGACGTGAGGTGGAGGAACCCAGGATCTAGAGGTGATTACTCCATTAGATACTCTACTAAGACCATGGGATATTTGTTTTGATAAACCTTGTGAGAATATGATCTTAGTTGCTCAAAGGAAGAGTCTCTTAAACTTAATATCCATGGATGTATGTGAGAGTAAGGTATACCTTGAATGTACGAACCTGATGTTGACACTAGTGCCCAATCAGAAATGATTGAAACTCAGCATGGCAATGCTGGAGAACCTGGCAAAAAATTCATTACCTCTTCGTAAAAGTTGTCATAAGACCAGAAAGATATAATTCATTATATCCGAGGAAGACAACTTTATGATGATTCATGATGAATGCATCAACTACGGGAAAGCGTAGTGGGCTTGGAGTCCGCTAGAAGAAAGGAGGAAATGATAAGATGAGTTGTTATCCATGACGGATATCTAAGTTTTCGACTTGGTTGATCCTACACCTGGGTGTGAACCCACAAGGTGTCATTGGTTCCTTGAGGAGATAGACCAAAATGGATAAGTTTGTAGACAAGTTCAAATACTGACTAGTAGGAATGGTTTCAAAATGATTGATCATGAGAAAGGTATCATCTAGAAACATTCTCCTAGTGGTTATGTTGAAGTCTACATGGATACTTATATCTATGAGTGCCTTTTAGGCTATGAAAGATAGATGTAAAGACCACATTCCTTAATAGGAATTTCCGAGGAAATGCTCACAACATTTTCTGAGCGTCTCTTACTATCATATGTATCCTTATGAAGTCTACAAACTCTCAGTAGTCCACTTATGGACTCATGTTGCCATCTCAATGTTAGAATCTTTGCTTTTAAATGAAAATCATTTGTTTGAGTTTTCAAATAGCAATGATGAATACCAGAGCTAGTGGGAGCATTTTGTAATCCTATTCTAAATATGTCTAGTACATACATTGTATTGGAGATAATGTCCTGATTTTGCTTGGAAAAGATTAAATCAAGAATTATACATCCATAACGATTATAGGATATACAAAACCAGTGAAAGGAGTTAAAGAAATATTGAAATATGTTTTTGTTGATCTATAAAAGGAAGGAACATAGAATAAGCTGTTATTCAAGTGCTTGCTTCTATATTTCTTAGGATAACTGCCGATCTTTATCGGGGTTCGTAATCCTACTAAATATGGTGTTAATAAGTATGCTTCAAAAAGCATCGCTGACTCTATTGAGATCTTATGAGACAAAGAGAGTACGATGGATTGCGCAAGATAACCTTTATCTCAAGCATCTTTGATCTTATTGAGTTCTGATCAATCAAATGAAGGTACAATAGCTTGACAAAGGACTGTTATCTCACCAACGCACACTTTTGAGTGATTAGTTGAGGTAGAGATATGGTCATCTTATGAATTCACACGGATAGCATGGTGGCGGATCCGTTTTGCTAAAGCCATAGTTGCAAGATAGTGATGACTTTCATACTATTGCTTGCAAAGACTTGTCTTGAGTTTGTTTTAGTTGAAATTTTTGATATGCTGATTTTCGGAACGTTAAGCAACATTGTGCTTCTGTTAGTATCGATTATCAAATAGAGATTTGTTAATACGCGTGTAGCAGGTACTCTCAGTTTCCTTTATTGTGTTTCATCTTGGCATGTTTACTACTTCCCCGAATGTTTTACATTCTAAATGTCCACAGTCAGTCACTCTTCATCGGAAGCAAGTTTGAACGAAGACTGAGGGAAAGGGTTGGTCATGTATTCAATGGTGATTGGATACGAGAGACGCAACACTTTACCTATACTTGAAAGGAGTTTCAAGTGATTGGACGAACCTCACATGAGTTTACTTCATGGTACATGTCAAGAGTAACTTAGGATGATAATATCTTTTGTCCTTTGACCGGAGATACATGTGTTTCCACAACATTGATCTGCCTTGTTCTGATTGCTTTCAAACGCACTCCGTAACCAGTTGTTATAAAGGAAGCTTTTGGGCAAAGTATTACCGATGTAATGGGGCAATGTAGTCGAAGGAATTTGTTCCTCTATTTAGACAAATATCCTTGGGCCGCTCGATGATTGGGCGCTGACACCAAAATGCACGGTCGTGCTCATGCTTGCTATGATAGTTGATTAGTTGCAAACTTGCATATTTTGGTCACCACCAATCTTGATCGAGAAACATAATCGTGAACGATCGGAGAATGACTTTGTACCATGTCTCGTGTTCACCCGAATATCGCGAACAATAGGATAAATGATCACTTATCTATAGGACCTTATCAAACCCGTTTGGATTGTGATTAGGTACTTGTCAGGGATGACATACCTCGTGTTTATTTGGGGGCAGGGATGTCTTGCTAGAGGCCGCTCCCCGTCTGTGATGCATATGGGTACGGTGAGTCATGTGCAAGTGGGAGTATGTTGGAATCTGCCCACTAACACACGTATGCCGATATCACTTCTAATGAAGCGCGAGCCTATTGGGTCACACGCCAAGGATTTATCCCGACAGCTTTATGTGGATGGAGAGTATCAAAGAATCTAAAGTGTTTTGATTCGGGGCTTCACGACTGTGAAGTATGCTCCATGGGTCGTGAAGTAGGCTACCCTAACGATTATTCGACGGCCGCCACGCGTCGTGATGTTATTGGGCTTCACGGCCCGTGACGAGGTCGTGAGGGGTTGTGAAGGAGATGCCCTCACGAGTCCTCGACCGGGCGGCACGGCTCGTGAAGTTCTAAGTCCCCTCGTGGCGCTTTTAGGCTTCACGGCCCGTGAGAGCCCGTGAGGGGTCGTGAAGAGGGTAGTTGTAGTGACACTTGTGTTTTATTGGAGCATTTGATTGTCCAATCAAAATCTACGTTTTATGGCCGGGTTTTTGAGGTTAGATGCTGGTCTTTGAGGCTGGAACACTAAGGCAATCACAAGAACTCTTTCGCTACACTATTTTTCTCTTGGCTCCAAAGGGAAACATATACATACACTAAGTGAGGTATTCTTGAGTGTGATTGTGAGTGTTCCAAGGTGCAAGAGGAGATCTACAAGGGCTGTTCTAGATGATGGAGCCATGGTGGATGTTCATCTACGGATTGCTAGTACAATGGGATCAAGCATACTTGGTGTGGACTTGCAATGGAGAAGAAGGCATTTGTTTCTTCATATTCATCCCAATCCACATGTAGAGCTCGATTTCTAGCCATGGTAAGGAGGTACTTTGTTCCTCCTGCTTCTTTTTCTTTTTTTGCAATTTTCTTTGTAGTGTTTTTCCACCATTGGAACTAGTTGTGGGCTTTGTGTGTGCTTTCTTTTGTCTTGCATGCTACTTTTCTTGTGTGCTTCCACTACGTTTGTGCCCACCACGTGTTCCAACAATTCCAGCTCTTGATTTCAGATTATTTCTTTTAGTTTTTCTTTCTTGATTTTTGATTTTCACGCTTTTTGTTCTAACTTCTTCATTCTTTTCATTATGATCTAAACATGTTCCATGCTCATCCTTCTTTTCATCTTTAACAAACCTTGGTTTTTCTGTCACCTTTAAAGTATCTGGTGTCGGAGAATGCCCACTAACACACACGAGTTAGTATCACTGCCGATGAGGCATAGTCCTATTGGGTCACATGCCAAGTATTGATTTCGGCAACACCTTTGAACAAGAGAGAGAAAAAAAATGCCAAAATGGGTTTTGGTAGGGCCGAGGACAGCCGTGCCTTGTGAAGGTACGGGTGTGCCCTATGCCGGGTACAGGCCCAAGCCCGGCGTACCCCATTGGGGCCGGTACGGGCGTGCCTCATGGAGGTACGTTCCGTGTCTAGTGCGAAAGCACGAGCCCAAGTCGGGCATGACTTGGGTGTGCCCGTGGGCTGGCACGGGCGTGCCCTTTGAGGCACGGCCATGCCTCATGCTGGAACAGCATATTAAACTAGCCTCCTAAGACTAGATTAATGGGGTATTCATGATCATTGATGACCATTACTCCTAGATCGGTTATGAACATTTTAGTCTTCAATTTGGAGTCTATATATGTTCAAATGAGCTTATGGAACATGGTTGGTTACAACTAGTTGCTTCTAGTTATTTTTGATACATGAACTTGTAACTTATTTGTTAGTTCACGTTCTCTCTCAAAGCGAACACACTTGAAGATTAGTTACAAGGCAATATTGATATTCAAGTTGTTGTAAGTTATTGGTGGAGATTTTGGTGGCGTTCAAACATAGCTAGCACGTGGGGATCATTAACACTTGGTGTAGATACCGATAGTGGTACACTACTTTGTGTACAAATCTTGCAAGGCAACAAGGAGAAATTCTTTTGTATGGTATAATTTTTTGTCCTTGTTCTGCTTCTTTTAGTTGCATCGCTATTGTCTAGAGTTTGCTCCATTGGGTGGTGTGTTGGTGGCATAAAACCGAAATTGTATTATACTTGTTTTGCTTCCGCTGCGTTTTCTTGATGCCACCAAAACCCAACAGTGGTATAAGACCCATCACTAACATGGCTTTGCACTAAAACCGGAATTTTGAGTTTTCTGTCAAAATCTGATTTTCCGGTGACCGGGCACAGCCGTACCTCTTGGGGTACGGGGTGTGTCGGCGGCCGGGGCAAGGCCGTACTAGTGGGGGTACAGGCCGTGCCAACAGAATATTCGTATGCTTAAACATGTTTAAACTGTACACTGACAAAAGGGCAGGCACGCCCGTACCCTTTGGGGTACGCCCGTGCCTTGTGGTTTATGATCAGAATTTTGTTCTTGAAACAGTGTTTTAAAATTATATTTAAATTCCGGATTTATTGGTTGGACTAGTCTTGCATCTAGTTTTTTCCCCCACTATATTTTGTATGGCTTGGCATGAAGTGTATATATGAATATATATATAAAGGTGTTTTCTTGGCACTATATATATATATAAAGGTGTATATATGAATATGTAATTTTAAAGGTGTATTAAAATTACTAATACATATGTACAAGGATTGCCTTTTGTGCCTTTGGTGTTTTCTTGGCAATGTTAATCAAAATATGTTTGACATGGTTTTGTGGCACACCATGGTTTTGCTTTGGTTGTGTTTGGTTGTGGTTGTTGGTTTATTTGGTTTTGGTGGCCTGCGTGCCGTATTGTTGTAATTTTTATAATTATTATTTGGTGCGGCTTGCGTGCCGTTTATTTATTCCTTTGTACTTTTATTAGTAGCATAAGGATTGTGGCTTGCATGCCATTTCTTCTTCTATGTATTTGTAAAATAGTTTAGAAGTTGATATTGTATGTAATAAACCAACGGGAATCACGGCGTTGATGTCTTGGCAACGTGGAGTCCGGATTGCTATTTAGAGCTGCCGGCTTCAGTGGGAGCACACCGACTGGGTACTTTGGATCTTGGATTCCTTAGTTGACCTTGTTTTCCCCGTGTGGCTCGCGGGGAAAACGCATAGGATTTGGGCATGTTACCGAACTATTGTATATGCGTGGTTGTTTTATATATTTATTATTTTGCATGGATGTGTAGGATATCACAAGCTAGATAATTTTTCCGAAATATATAAAACACAAAGATTTATAAAATTGGTTTATATTTCTTTCCGTGCGTATAGAATTAACAAGATAATATAAATTTGTATTATATTATAAGTGGATAAATATTGTATTTATCGCTTGATTTGTTAATTCGCAAAATGGGTTAAAATTGTTTTAACCGGAAAAACGAAATCCTGTTTTTAAATGTAAATCACGCGCCATCCGTAAGACGACACCACCCGAATCTAGTGAAACTTGGATGATTGTCGAGCTTTAGCACGAGTCATGCCGAGTGGAAATGTGTGGAAGGTGAGTGTGGTAACTCGCAATATTGGTTGTCGAGCTTAGCACGAGCCAATTATTGGCGAGAGTTCCACCGTGTGTCTTGACGGGCGGTTTAAAATTCTTTTTGTGACACTTAGGTGGCGTCGAGCTCTAGCTGAGTCATTTAAGGGGATTAAGTTAGGATTGGTGCAAGAAGGGATCAAACATGCCAAATGATATTTTTATTGTCAATGGATCCCGCAAGAATCTAGAAGTTGTAAAGTGTTTGCAATCGGTAAAATGGTTACCAGCCTAAATAGCTTTGCTTTGTGATTCGCGGTAAACCTGTCAAAATACGGTGAAGTGAAATATGGTTTCTATCCTTGTTTAAATAAATGGTTTTGAAAACTATTTGGGTAATTATTTCTAAAAGGATTATATTTAAATTCACTAAAACGTGTACTCTAAAAATTGTAGATGACAAACGTTAATAACGCAACACCGAATTTATCTCTCCGTTGGTTCCTAGAAAACGAGAAACTCATAGGTGTGAACTTTGTGGATTGGTATAGGCAATTGCGAATTGTCCTTTGCCATGAATCTAAGTTGCACATCCTCGAGGAACTTCTTCCGAAACCACCAGCTGCCAACACAAGTTGGGCCACTAGATACCCCTTTGAAAAGCGTATCAAAGACGCAAAAGATGTTTCTACTTTCATGTTGTCGACTATGAGTTGCGAGCCGTGTAAGCAACTTGGGCATATGAGTGCATACGACATGATTAATCGGTTGAAGGACTTGTTCCAACATCAGATTAGAGAGGAACACTTTATGTGTGTCAAGGCCCTTGTCAGTTGCCGGATGCAGGAAGGTGGGAAGGTTAGTGTTCATGTGCTTCGTATGAAGGAATACAATGACCAAATGGAAATACTAGGATTTCCCATTGGGAGGGAGCTTGTGGTGAATATGATTCTCTAGTCCCTGCCTGCGTCTTATGATGAGTTTATCAAAAACTATCAAAAGGACAAAATGGTAGAATCCTTAGACGAGTTGCAAGGCATGCGTAGGACTTTCGAGTCTAACATGGCCAAACGGAAGTTCGTTCCAACCCGGTTATTTGAGGAACGTAAAACCGAGAAAAAGAATACGACTCCAAAAGGAGAAGTTTGCTATTTCTGCGGTAAATGTGGAGATTGGCGTCGCCACGCTTGTCCTGAGTGTTCGGAGGAGTTAAAGCTTCCTATGAGGCAAGGGAATAGCTCCTCGTCATCATGTACATTCATGATTAGCTCCATTGCTTTTCTACTTCTTAGCCAAAACGTCTCCAACTAAAATGTCCAATAATAAGCAAGTGTCACTTTGACTTCTGCCTTCACGGGCCGTGAAGCCCTCATGAAGGCAGCGCCCCATTACTACCTGTCCGGGTCGTGAAACATCGTGGAGAGTTTTTCGTACCAACTTCAGAATCTACCCTTGGCGTGTGAGCCAATAGGCCCGTACCTCATCAGCAATGATGCTAGTGCATCTGTATTAGTGGGCATATACCAACTGACTCTCACTTGCACATAATACATCATTACTAACACCACAAACAAGCTGCGGCTCTAGCAAAGCATACTTGTCCCCAAGTCAGTACGAGTTATGTCATCCTCGACAAATTCTGGTAGCCATGAAAGGTTAAGATGTCCTATAGATAAGTGATAATAAACATCCCTTTTTTCACGATATCCTTGTGAACACGAGACATGGATACATGTCAATCTCCAGATCGTTCACGATTATGTTTCTCGATTCTAGATTGGTGGTGACCAAAATTGTTGGAATTTACCCACTAACACATGTAGGCCGGTATCACTACTGACGAAGTGCGGGCCTATTGGGTCACACACCAAGTTTCAATCTCCACAGCCTGCTATAAGAGGAAAGGATCAAAATGGTCAAGTTCTAGTTGACCTAGGCTTCACGACCGTTAAGGATGCTCCACGGGTTGTGAAGCAGGTCGTGTACACGTGTCCTGTCATGGCCGCATGGTTCGTGAAACCCTAGGGCTTCACGACCCTACATGGCTCGTGAAGGAGGTCATGAAGAGTTGTGCCCTTGTGATTCTTGCATGGCATGGCACGGCTCGTGGAGGATATATGGCCATTTGTGGCGCATTTATCCTTCACGGACCATGAGAGCCCGTGAAGAAGTCGTGAAGGCAGAAGTTCTAGTGACACCTGTGTTTTAATTGGACCAGCTTGTTGGTCCAATAACCAGAAGCCATATGCATGACTCATGGGCTGATCTGGATGTCTTGCACCTTTATATAATCCCTCCTCTCATGCATGAAGCTACTCTTGGCCATTTGTGCAACATTAGACATATACTTGTGAGTTCAAACTTAGAGTGTTCTGAGTTCATCAAGTGGTAATTGTTGTGAACTATTTTCCAAGGGTTGTTCCAGTTGTAAATCGTCAAGAGTTGGTGATTTCGTGGCTTGCTAGTACAAGGAGGTTGAAGAGAAGCTTGGTGTGGAATTGCATTAGGACTTGGAGCCAATTGTTTCATGTTTACATCCCAAATCTGATTTTCTTCAAGGATTCCTGCAAGTTTTTCAAGGGTATAATCTCTTCTCCTTTGTCTTTCTTCTTGGTTGCATGTAGTCTTGCAAGTATCACCACCTTTGGGACTGCATGGGATTGTTTTTAAAATGTAAATCACGCGCCATCCGTAAGACGACACCACACGAATCTAGTGAAACTTGGATGATTGCCGAGCTTTAGCACAATTCATGCCGGTTTGAAATGTGTGGAAGGGGAGTTTGGTAACTCGCAATATTGGTTATCGAGCTTAGCACGAGCCAATTATTGGCGAGAGTTCCACCGTGTGTCTTGACGGACGGTTTACAATTTTTTTGTGACACTTAGGTGGCGTCGAGCTCTAGCCGAGTCATTTAAGGGGATCAAGTTAGAATTGGTGCGAGAAGGGGTCAAACATGCCAAAAGACATTTTGATTGACAATGGATCCCGCAAGGATCTAGAAGTTGCAACGTGTTTGCAATCGGTAAAATGGTTACCGGCCTAAATAGCTTTGCTTTGTGATCCGCGGTAAACCTGTCATAAGGTAAAGTGAAATATGGTTTCTAGACTTGTTTAAATAAATGGTTTTGAAAACTATTTGGGTAATTATTTCTACAAGGATCATATCTAAATTCACTAAAATGTGTACTCTAAAACTGTAGATGACAAATGTTAACAACGCAACACTAATGTATCACTCCGTTCGTTCCTAGAAAAGGAGAAACTCGAAGGCGTGAACTTTGTGGATTGGTATAGGCAATTGCGAATTGTCCTTCGCCATGAATCTAAGTTGCACATCCTCGAGGAACTTCTTTCGGAACCACCTGCTACCAACACAAGTTGGGCCATTAGATACGCCTTTGAAAACCGTATCGAGGACATATGAGTGCGTATGACATGATTAATCGACTATAAGTTGTGAGCTGCCAAAGAAACACGGGCATATGAGTGTGTATGACATGATTAATCGGTTGAAGGACATGTTCCAACATCAGATTAGAGAGGAACACATTATGTGTGTCAAGGCCCTTGTCGGTTGCCGGATGCAGGAAGGTGGGAAGGTTAAAGCTTCCTATGAGGTAAGGAAATAGCTCCTCGTCATCAGGTACATTCATGATTAGGTCCATTGCTTTTCTACTTCTTAGCTAGATTTATTGAAATGTTGGTTCTAACACTCACGTTTGTTGCAAATTTGTTTTGTCACAAAGTTTAGGCTAAATGACTTGTACATCTTTCATCGGCCTATGTAAGAGGATTGAGAGCTTGTTGTAATTAGTTAACACTTGTGTGTGTAATTCGTTCAAGCAAATCCATGGGGATAACTACATGCACTTCGTTACCTTTACCCGTGGTGGTAGTAGAGATAGGTATATTTGAAACCTTTGAGGTGTTCATTGATTACCTTAACGAGGTTTGTGGACGAAAGGTTAAGTTACTTAAATCTTGTAAAGATGTTGAGTATCTTAATATATGAATTTTGTGATCATCATAAGAATTGTGGGATTTATCTCCTAAATTTTTCTCTTAGGACACATTGGCATATGGGTCGCATAGAGGAGAAACTAAATATTCTTGGATATGTTCGGGTCTTGATGGATCGCAAATTCATACCCAATGTGTTGGGATTCTTATGTATGGCGCGCAATTTTCTATATATAAAATCAACAAAGATGGTTTAGTACGCATCTTAGGAGAAAAGACTAGAAAGAGTGTCTTTGCTGGTCTATCTCAAAACGTAGATTATCTAGCCTATGAGTAGACGTGAGGTGGTAGAATCTGGGGACTAAAGATGCTACTCCATTAGGCATGAGATATTTGTTTTACGAACTTTTGGGGACAAGTTTTGTCGCTCAATAGCAAGTGGAAGTCTAATATTTGTGGGAGCCAGTGGGAGTAAATCCAGATGTTGGCACTAGCATACAATCTGTAATGATTGGAACTCAGCATGGCGATGTTGGAGTACCTGACATAATTCGTTACTCTTCCTATTTCTGATTGGAGTTGTCGTAAGGCCGGATAGATATATGTTTAATATCTAAACGAAGATAACTCGATGATGGATTAGTTGATGAATTCAACTATCGGAAGTTGTGGTAGGCCTAGTGTCTGCTGGAAGGAGAGAGGTAATGAGAATGGGATGCAATCCATGTAGGATATCCAAGTATTGAACTTGGTTGATCCGATACCTTGGTGTAAACCTAAGGGTATACATGAATTAAGATGTAGACAACTTTAAATACCGACTACTGGTAAAAGAATTCTTATATGATTGACCATGAGGACGGTATCAGAAAATAGATTTTTCCTGGTGGTTATGTTGAAGTCTACTTGGATGACTTATGGTGTATCACTGCCTTTTCCTGATTATGAACGTATGATAGTGAAATGAAAAAAGACTATATTCCTTTAAAGGAATTTTGAGGAAGTGTTTTTACACTCTTCGAGAGTCTTGTACATTATAAGTGTCCTCGTAAAAGTCTAAAAGCCCAAGAAATCTATTCATGGACTTGAACTTCAAATACCAACTAATGATAAATGTTCCGTTATGATTGACCATGAGGATGGTATCATAAGGAAATTTTCCTAGTGGTTATGTTGAAGGTTACTTGGATACATGTGTTTATCACTGCAATGTAAAGATCGTATTCCTTCATGTGAATTTTGAGGAAGAGTGTTCTAACACTTTCTGAAGGTCTTGTACATTGAATGTATCCTCGTAGACTTGAATAAACTTCGCAAGGTAGTAATCTTCTGTAACATCCTGAGATTGGGCCTAGAAGAAACGTAGGCTTGGGTTATGTTATCCATGAATTACAATTTGATTTGGCTTATGTTTAATTGATTATTAATCATTTATATATTAAATATTATATATGTGTGGATATATATATATATATATATATATATATGTACGGGTGTGTGTGTGTGTGCATGTGTTTAAAGGCTTAAAACCATGACACCTCATGCTTAATACATATATACGTGGGTTTAGTGAAGTTTACTTCACTTTGAAGTTTACATGTGTGTGTAAATTTGGGTGAAACCGAGAGCAAAGAAGAAGAAACAAGAAGCAATCGGAATTCTATGATTTCTTGATTTTGTGTGATTCAAGTTTTAAAGGTTGTTGACAATTCCATGGTTCATGTTAATATGCTCTGATTGGTTACTAGCATGCTACGGTTTTAAATGGTTTTGTTATGAACATCATATGAGGTTGTCGGACTTAGAGTTCTTGGTGTTCTTATGGTTTTATGGTGTTTTAATGCATGATTATGTGTTTAAACATGTTTATATGTGTTTTCATGAACTTGTTTATGATCTAGATGTGAGATATATGCAAGTTTGAAGTTATCAGATTCTTAAAAGGTTGAAGGTTGCGGATTTTGGTGTTGATGGTGAAAACCGAAACAGTAAATCCGATTCTAGTGAAATCCGGGTGTTGAATCCAGAACATAGAATCCAATATTCATGAAAACCGGATGTGTCAAATCCTAGTGTCGAAATCCTATGGTTTGAATCCTAAGTATGAAATCCTAGTAGCATGGAAAATCCGATTGTACTAAGTGAAATCCGAAGGAAGTGTCGGATTCCTTGAAATCCGATGGATGTATCGGACTTCTTTAAAATCGGATAGGGGTTTCGGATTCCGATAGTAGTGTCGGATTTCTCATGAAATCCGACAGTTTTGGCTGGTGGTTTTGCATTGTTTGATGTTATGTGTTATATGTGCATGCATATGTGAATCTTACATGTTTATGTTTGATTAAATGGATATAAAGGTATGATTGATATATATTTATGAACTGAATACTGATTTCAGTTTGTTGTGTTCTTAGGAACAGACAAGGCTTAGTAACATTAGATCACTGAGTGGAATAGCTAAGAATTAGAGGTGAGTGGATGTTTTCTCACGGGTGATATTAGTTGTACTGGTTTGGTTGCAACTATTGTTGGATAGATTGTATATCTATTGGTTAATTAACTGTGAATGTTAATTGTTGTATTCTGTGACATGTATACATGTTGGAAGGGAAGTCAGTTTATGAGTGGGCTTATGGGCTGGGTTCATTTGCTATTGACTAATCAGTATCAGGACCTTGGGATGCATTTGTTGCTACCAGAGGATGATACTGTGTGAGGATAGCAAATGGACTATCGGTAAACCATTGCTTTGGCCGGCATTGGTTGTAGGTTCCTGCAGACCCGCCGGTCTTCCGAGGGTGTTTATTTGTGGTTGTTGATATCATGCCATTCTGGCTGATATATCTGTTTTGTCATATTCCATTCACTTAGTTTTGTGCTAATCCCCGCCTCTCAGTCTTTTTACAGGTTTTGGTAAGTCAGTGGCTCAGCTGAGAATGGTTAGCTTGGGGAGTAATCACCTAGGACTCTCATAATGTACTTTTGACGAACCGTGTTTGGTAATACTGATATTTTGTAAACAGTGGTTTGTAATTAGTGGTAATTACTTTGATGTTTAAAACGCTTCCGTGGTGTAATTAAAAGTGAAAATGTTTGGGTTAACAATACGGTGTTACATCTTCACTTTAATGAGAAAATCATAGATTTGAGTTTTTGAAAACGGAAGATTAAACTTGGATGTATGCCAGAGCTAGTGGGAGCGCTTATGTTCCAAATATTGTGTATCCATAATATACTTCTTATTGAGGATAATATCCTATCTTGGCGGTTCATAAAACCGGGGTTGAGGAATTATTGCTTCATAAGAAGAATTGGAAGATATGAAACTAAAATTTTCGGAGTGACAAAACTAAGAGAGTGATATTGAAACATGATGAACTAGTGTGTTAATTTAATTAGTAACTTGGTTTATCACATGGTTTCTCTTATATCAATTTTGACATACTTGGAAGAACTCTTGGTACATTGTTCTTCAAGTTGTTGTTCGGTGGTAACAAGGAAATTTGAGTAATATATTACTCTTGGTGAATTGTTATTGTTGTGTTGTTAAGTGGAGTGTTATCAACTAGAATGGTTCTTTAAGCATCATTGACTCTATTTGGGTTCTCTTGAGAAAATAAGTGTATGATTGCTTATATATGTGAACCATAGTCTTGTGCATTGTGACTCTATTGGGTTCTTTGGAACAATGAGAGCACGAAGGATTGGACAAAGGACCATGATCTTGCCGGCGCACACCTTTTAACTGTTTGGTCGAGAGAAGATATGGTGATTGTTAGAGTACGCATGGATGTCACTTAGTGAATCCGCTTATTAAGCTTTAGTCGCGAGCTAGTGATGAGTTTTCATACTAGGCTTGCATACACTTGGTTTACAAGTGGCATTGGCTTGGGTTTGTTTAGTTGAATTTGATATATTTTGAGTTGGGAACATTAAACCAATAATGTGCTTTGATTGTATCGATTATCAAATGCGGATTTGATAATGCGCGTGGAGCGGGTACTTTCGTTAGCCTTTATTGTGTTCCATTTTAGCATGTTTAGCTACTTCCTTGAATAAATTCATTTATTCTAAATGCTCCATGATCGGTCATTCTTCATTCGAAGGAAGAAGTGAATTAAGATTGAGGCAAGTGGTTGGTTAAGTATTCATAGTGGATTGAATACATCTTTTCACAACACTAGCCTGTATTTGATAGTGAGCAAGTAATTGGAGGACCCTGTTGAAATATGCCTACTGACACACACGAGTTGGTATCACTGCCGATGAGGCATAGGTCTATTGGGTCACACGCCAAGTATTGATTCCGGCAACACCTTTGAAAAAGAGACAGAGAAAATCCCAAAATGGGTTTTGGTTGGGACGGGCACGGGCGTGCCTTGTGAACGTACGGTCGTGCCCTATGCCAGGTACGGCGGTGCCTAGTTCGAAAGCACGAGCGCAAGTCGGGCGTGACTTGGGTGTGCCCGTGGGCTGGCACGGGCGTGCCCTGTGAGGCTCGATCGTGCCTTATGCTGTAACAACCTAATTAACTAGTTTTTCAAGACTATTTTAATGTGGTATTCATGGATATTGATGGCCATTATTCCTAAGTCGTTAATGGACGTTTTAGGCTTAATTTTTGGAGTCTATATAAGTCCAATTATGTTTGTGGAAAATGCTTGGTTGAATTCTTGATTTATGAACTTGTAAGTCCAAGTTAGTTCACATACTCTCTCAAGAAACACATACTTAGAAGGTATATTGGCATATCAATCTTCAAGATGGTGTTAGACCATTGGTGAAGGTTTTGGCGGCGTCCAAACATAGCTAGCACGTGGGGATCACCAACACTTTGTGTGGATACCGATAGTGGTACACTACTTTGTGTAAAAATCTTCCAAGGCAACAAGGAGAAATTCTTATGTATGGTATAATTTCTTGTCCTTGTTATTCTTCTTTTAGTTGCATTGCTATTGTCTAGAGTTTGCTCCATTGGGTGGTGTGGTGGTGGCATGAAACCGAAATTTTTTTATACTCGTTTTTTGTTTCCGCTGCGTTTTCTAGATGCCACCAAAACCCAAGAATGGTATTAGAGCTATCTCTAACATGACTTTGCACTGAAACCGGAATTTTAAGTTTTCTGTCAAAATCTGGTTTTCCGGTGACCGGGCACGGCCATACCTCTTGAGGTACAGGGCGTGCCGGCGGCCAGGGCACGGCCGTACCAATGGGGGTACGGGCTTTGTCGGCAGAATTGTTTTAAAGCTTAACCTGTTTAAACTGTGAACTGGAAGTGGACGGGCACGCCCATACCCTTAGAGGGTACGCCCGTGCTTTTCACATTTTGGGCCAGAAACTGTTTTTGAAACATGTTTTAAAATTATATTTAAATTCCGGATTTGTTGGTTGGACTAGTCTTGGATCTAGTTTTCCCCACTATATTTTGATTCCTTGAATTTATATATTTTGTATGGCTTGGCATGAAGTACATAAAAATATATATATTTATAGGTGTATGTATGAATATGTAATTTTAAAGGTGTATTAAAATTACTAATGCATATGTACAAGGATTGCCTTTTGTGCCTTGGGTGTTTTGTTGGCAATCTTAATCAAAATATATTTGACATGGTTTTGTGGCACACCATGGTTTTGCTTTGGTTGTGTTTGGTTGTGGTTCGGTAACGAGATGCCCTTTAGACCTATGTGTTGCGGTGTTTGGTTTATTTGGTTTCGGTGGCCTGCGTGCCATATTGTTGTAATTTTTATTATTATTATTATTTGGTACGGCTTGCATGCCGTTTATTTATTTCTTTGTACTTGTATTTGTAGCATAGGATTGTGGCTTGCATGCCATTTCTTCTTCTATGTATTTGTAGAATCGTATAGAAGTTCATTTAGTATGTAATAAACCAACGGGAATCACGGCGTTGATGTCTCTGCAACATGGAGTCCGGATTGCCTTTTGGAGATGCCGGCTTTAGTGGGAGCACACCCGGCTAGGTGCTTTGGATATTGGATTCCTTATTTGACCTTGTTTTCCTCGTATGGCTCACGGGGAAAACGCATAGTATTTGGTCATGTTACCGAACTATTATGTATGCGTGGTAGTTTTATATATTTATTATTTTTGCATGGATGTGTAGGATATAGAATGCTAGATAATTTTTCCAAAATATATAAAAAACAAAGATTTATAAAATTGGTTCATATTTCTTTCTGCGTGTATTATACTTGTTTTGCTTCCGCTGCGTTTTCTTGATGCCACCAAAACCCAACAGTGGTATAAGACCCATCACTAACATGGCTTTGCACTAAAACCGGAATTTTGAGTTTTCTGTCAAAATCTGATTTTCCGGTGACCGGGCACAGCCGTACCTCTTGGGGTACGGGGTGTGTCGGCGGCCGGGGCAAGGCCGTACTAGTGGGGGTACAGGCCGTGCCAACAGAATATTCGTATGCTTAAACATGTTTAAACTGTACACTGACAAAAGGGCAGGCACGCCCGTACCCTTTGGGGTACGCCCGTGCCTTGTGGTTTATGATCAGAATTTTGTTCTTGAAACAGTGTTTTAAAATTATATTTAAATTCCGGATTTATTGGTTGGACTAGTCTTGCATCTAGTTTTTTCCCCCACTATATTTTGTATGGCTTGGCATGAAGTGTATATATGAATATATATATAAAGGTGTTTTCTTGGCACTATATATATATATAAAGGTGTATATATGAATATGTAATTTTAAAGGTGTATTAAAATTACTAATACATATGTACAAGGATTGCCTTTTGTGCCTTTGGTGTTTTCTTGGCAATGTTAATCAAAATATGTTTGACATGGTTTTGTGGCACACCATGGTTTTGCTTTGGTTGTGTTTGGTTGTGGTTGTTGGTTTATTTGGTTTTGGTGGCCTGCGTGCCGTATTGTTGTAATTTTTATAATTATTATTTGGTGCGGCTTGCGTGCCGTTTATTTATTCCTTTGTACTTTTATTAGTAGCATAAGGATTGTGGCTTGCATGCCATTTCTTCTTCTATGTATTTGTAAAATAGTTTAGAAGTTGATATTGTATGTAATAAACCAACGGGAATCACGGCGTTGATGTCTTGGCAACGTGGAGTCCGGATTGCTATTTAGAGCTGCCGGCTTCAGTGGGAGCACACCGACTGGGTACTTTGGATCTTGGATTCCTTAGTTGACCTTGTTTTCCCCGTGTGGCTCGCGGGGAAAACGCATAGGATTTGGGCATGTTACCGAACTATTGTATATGCGTGGTTGTTTTATATATTTATTATTTTGCATGGATGTGTAGGATATCACAAGCTAGATAATTTTTCCGAAATATATAAAACACAAAGATTTATAAAATTGGTTTATATTTCTTTCCGTGCGTATAGAATTAACAAGATAATATAAATTTGTATTATATTATAAGTGGATAAATATTGTATTTATCGCTTGATTTGTTAATTCGCAAAATGGGTTAAAATTGTTTTAACCGGAAAAACGAAATCCTGTTTTTAAATGTAAATCACGCGCCATCCGTAAGACGACACCACCCGAATCTAGTGAAACTTGGATGATTGTCGAGCTTTAGCACGAGTCATGCCGAGTGGAAATGTGTGGAAGGTGAGTGTGGTAACTCGCAATATTGGTTGTCGAGCTTAGCACGAGCCAATTATTGGCGAGAGTTCCACCGTGTGTCTTGACGGGCGGTTTAAAATTCTTTTTGTGACACTTAGGTGGCGTCGAGCTCTAGCTGAGTCATTTAAGGGGATTAAGTTAGGATTGGTGCAAGAAGGGATCAAACATGCCAAATGATATTTTTATTGTCAATGGATCCCGCAAGAATCTAGAAGTTGTAAAGTGTTTGCAATCGGTAAAATGGTTACCAGCCTAAATAGCTTTGCTTTGTGATTCGCGGTAAACCTGTCAAAATACGGTGAAGTGAAATATGGTTTCTATCCTTGTTTAAATAAATGGTTTTGAAAACTATTTGGGTAATTATTTCTAAAAGGATTATATTTAAATTCACTAAAACGTGTACTCTAAAAATTGTAGATGACAAACGTTAATAACGCAACACCGAATTTATCTCTCCGTTGGTTCCTAGAAAACGAGAAACTCATAGGTGTGAACTTTGTGGATTGGTATAGGCAATTGCGAATTGTCCTTTGCCATGAATCTAAGTTGCACATCCTCGAGGAACTTCTTCCGAAACCACCAGCTGCCAACACAAGTTGGGCCACTAGATACCCCTTTGAAAAGCGTATCAAAGACGCAAAAGATGTTTCTACTTTCATGTTGTCGACTATGAGTTGCGAGCCGTGTAAGCAACTTGGGCATATGAGTGCATACGACATGATTAATCGGTTGAAGGACTTGTTCCAACATCAGATTAGAGAGGAACACTTTATGTGTGTCAAGGCCCTTGTCAGTTGCCGGATGCAGGAAGGTGGGAAGGTTAGTGTTCATGTGCTTCGTATGAAGGAATACAATGACCAAATGGAAATACTAGGATTTCCCATTGGGAGGGAGCTTGTGGTGAATATGATTCTCTAGTCCCTGCCTGCGTCTTATGATGAGTTTATCAAAAACTATCAAAAGGACAAAATGGTAGAATCCTTAGACGAGTTGCAAGGCATGCGTAGGACTTTCGAGTCTAACATGGCCAAACGGAAGTTCGTTCCAACCCGGTTATTTGAGGAACGTAAAACCGAGAAAAAGAATACGACTCCAAAAGGAGAAGTTTGCTATTTCTGCGGTAAATGTGGAGATTGGCGTCGCCACGCTTGTCCTGAGTGTTCGGAGGAGTTAAAGCTTCCTATGAGGCAAGGGAATAGCTCCTCGTCATCATGTACATTCATGATTAGCTCCATTGCTTTTCTACTTCTTAGCCAAAACGTCTCCAACTAAAATGTCCAATAATAAGCAAGTGTCACTTTGACTTCTGCCTTCACGGGCCGTGAAGCCCTCATGAAGGCAGCGCCCCATTACTACCTGTCCGGGTCGTGAAACATCGTGGAGAGTTTTTCGTACCAACTTCAGAATCTACCCTTGGCGTGTGAGCCAATAGGCCCGTACCTCATCAGCAATGATGCTAGTGCATCTGTATTAGTGGGCATATACCAACTGACTCTCACTTGCACATAATACATCGTTACTAACACCACAAACAAGCTGCGGCTCTAGCAAAGCATACTTGTCCCCAAGTCAGTACGAGTTATGTCATCCTCGACAAATTCTGGTAGCCATGAAAGGTTAAGATGTCCTATAGATAAGTGATAATAAACATCCCTTTTTTCACGATATCCTTGTGAACACGAGACATGGATACATGTCAATCTCCAGATCGTTCACGATTATGTTTCTCGATTCTAGATTGGTGGTGACCAAAATTGTTGGAATTTACCCACTAACACATGTAGGCCGGTATCACTACTGACGAAGTGCGGGCCTATTGGGTCACACACCAAGTTTCAATCTCCACAGCCTGCTATAAGAGGAAAGGATCAAAATGGTCAAGTTCTAGTTGACCTAGGCTTCACGACCGTTAAGGATGCTCCACGGGTTGTGAAGCAGGTCGTGTACACGTGTCCTGTCATGGCCGCATGGTTCGTGAAACCCTAGGGCTTCACGACCCTACATGGCTCGTGAAGGAGGTCATGAAGAGTTGTGCCCTTGTGATTCTTGCATGGCATGGCACGGCTCGTGGAGGATATATGGCCATTTGTGGCGCATTTATCCTTCACGGACCATGAGAGCCCGTGAAGAAGTCGTGAAGGCAGAAGTTCTAGTGACACCTGTGTTTTAATTGGACCAGCTTGTTGGTCCAATAACCAGAAGCCATATGCATGACTCATGGGCTGATCTGGATGTCTTGCACCTTTATATAATCCCTCCTCTCATGCATGAAGCTACTCTTGGCCATTTGTGCAACATTAGACATATACTTGTGAGTTCAAACTTAGAGTGTTCTGAGTTCATCAAGTGGTAATTGTTGTGAACTATTTTCCAAGGGTTGTTCCAGTTGTAAATCGTCAAGAGTTGGTGATTTCGTGGCTTGCTAGTACAAGGAGGTTGAAGAGAAGCTTGGTGTGGAATTGCATTAGGACTTGGAGCCAATTGTTTCATGTTTACATCCCAAATCTGATTTTCTTCAAGGATTCCTGCAAGTTTTTCAAGGGTATAATCTCTTCTCCTTTGTCTTTCTTCTTGGTTGCATGTAGTCTTGCAAGTATCACCACCTTTGGGACTGCATGGGATTGTTTTTAAAATGTAAATCACGCGCCATCCGTAAGACGACACCACACGAATCTAGTGAAACTTGGATGATTGCCGAGCTTTAGCACAATTCATGCCGGTTTGAAATGTGTGGAAGGGGAGTTTGGTAACTCGCAATATTGGTTATCAAGCTTAGCACGAGCCAATTATTGGCGAGAGTTCCACCGTGTGTCTTGACGGACGGTTTACAATTTTTTTGTGACACTTAGGTGGCGTCGAGCTCTAGCCGAGTCATTTAAGGGGATCAAGTTAGAATTGGTGCGAGAAGGGGTCAAACATGCCAAAAGACATTTTGATTGACAATGGATCCCGCAAGGATCTAGAAGTTGCAACGTGTTTGCAATCGGTAAAATGGTTACCGGCCTAAATAGCTTTGCTTTGTGATCCGCGGTAAACCTGTCATAAGGTAAAGTGAAATATGGTTTCTAGACTTGTTTAAATAAATGGTTTTGAAAACTATTTGGGTAATTATTTCTACAAGGATCATATCTAAATTCACTAAAATGTGTACTCTAAAACTGTAGATGACAAATGTTAACAACGCAACACTAATGTATCACTCCGTTCGTTCCTAGAAAAGGAGAAACTCGAAGGCGTGAACTTTGTGGATTGGTATAGGCAATTGCGAATTGTCCTTCGCCATGAATCTAAGTTGCACATCCTCGAGGAACTTCTTTCGGAACCACCTGCTACCAACACAAGTTGGGCCATTAGATACGCCTTTGAAAACCGTATCGAGGACATATGAGTGCGTATGACATGATTAATCGACTATAAGTTGTGAGCTGCCAAAGAAACACGGGCATATGAGTGTGTATGACATGATTAATCGGTTGAAGGACATGTTCCAACATCAGATTAGAGAGGAACACATTATGTGTGTCAAGGCCCTTGTCGGTTGCCGGATGCAGGAAGGTGGGAAGGTTAAAGCTTCCTATGAGGTAAGGAAATAGCTCCTCGTCATCAGGTACATTCATGATTAGGTCCATTGCTTTTCTACTTCTTAGCTAGATTTATTGAAATGTTGGTTCTAACACTCACGTTTGTTGCAAATTTGTTTTGTCACAAAGTTTAGGCTAAATGACTTGTACATCTTTCATCGGCCTATGTAAGAGGATTGAGAGCTTGTTGTAATTAGTTAACACTTGTGTGTGTAATTCGTTCAAGCAAATCCATGGGGATAACTACATGCACTTCGTTACCTTTACCCGTGGTGGTAGTAGAGATAGGTATATTTGAAACCTTTGAGGTGTTCATTGATTACCTTAACGAGGTTTGTGGACGAAAGGTTAAGTTACTTAAATCTTGTAAAGATGTTGAGTATCTTAATATATGAATTTTGTGATCATCATAAGAATTGTGGGATTTATCTCCTAAATTTTTCTCTTAGGACACATTGGCATATGGGTCGCATAGAGGAGAAACTAAATATTCTTGGATATGTTCGGGTCTTGATGGATCGCAAATTCATACCCAATGTGTTGGGATTCTTATGTATGGCGCGCAATTTTCTATATATAAAATCAACAAAGATGGTTTAGTACGCATCTTAGGAGAAAAGACTAGAAAGAGTGTCTTTGCTGGTCTATCTCAAAACGTAGATTATCTAGCCTATGAGTAGACGTGAGGTGGTAGAATCTGGGGACTAAAGATGCTACTCCATTAGGCATGAGATATTTGTTTTACGAACTTTTGGGGACAAGTTTTGTCGCTCAATAGCAAGTGGAAGTCTAATATTTGTGGGAGCCAGTGGGAGTAAATCCAGATGTTGGCACTAGCATACAATCTGTAATGATTGGAACTCAGCATGGCGATGTTGGAGTACCTGACATAATTCGTTACTCTTCCTATTTCTGATTGGAGTTGTCGTAAGGCCGGATAGATATATGTTTAATATCTAAACGAAGATAACTCGATGATGGATTAGTTGATGAATTCAACTATCGGAAGTTGTGGTAGGCCTAGTGTCTGCTGGAAGGAGAGAGGTAATGAGAATGGGATGCAATCCATGTAGGATGTCCAAGTATTGAACTTGGTTGATCCGATACCTTGGTGTAAACCTAAGGGTATACATGAATTAAGATGTAGACAACTTTAAATACCGACTACTGGTAAAAGAATTCTTATATGATTGACCATGAGGACGGTATCAGAAAATAGATTTTTCCTGGTGGTTATGTTGAAGTCTACTTGGATGACTTATGGTGTATCACTGCCTTTTCCTGATTATGAACGTATGATAGTGAAATGAAAAAAGACTATATTCCTTTAAAGGAATTTTGAGGAAGTGTTTTTACACTCTTCGAGAGTCTTGTACATTATAAGTGTCCTCGTAAAAGTCTAAAAGCCCAAGAAATCTATTCATGGACTTGAACTTCAAATACCAACTAATGATAAATGTTCCGTTATGATTGACCATGAGGATGGTATCATAAGGAAATTTTCCTAGTGGTTATGTTGAAGGTTACTTGGATACATGTGTTTATCACTGCAATGTAAAGATCGTATTCCTTCATGTGAATTTTGAGGAAGAGTGTTCTAACACTTTCTGAAGGTCTTGTACATTGAATGTATCCTCGTAGACTTGAATAAACTTCGCAAGGTAGTAATCTTCTGTAACATCCTGAGATTGGGCCTAGAAGAAACGTAGGCTTGGGTTATGTTATCCATGAATTACAATTTGATTTGGCTTATGTTTAATTGATTATTAATCATTTATATATTAAATATTATATATGTGTGGATATATATATATATATATATATATATATATATATGTACGGGTGTGTGTGTGTGTGCATGTGTTTAAAGGCTTAAAACCATGACACCTCATGCTTAATACATATATACGTGGGTTTAGTGAAGTTTACTTCACTTTGAAGTTTACATGTGTGTGTAAATTTGGGTGAAACCGAGAGCAAAGAAGAAGAAACAAGAAGCAATCGGAATTCTATGATTTCTTGATTTTGTGTGATTCAAGTTTTAAAGGTTGTTGACAATTCCATGGTTCATGTTAATATGCTCTGATTGGTTACTAGCATGCTACGGTTTTAAATGGTTTTGTTATGAACATCATATGAGGTTGTCGGACTTAGAGTTCTTGGTGTTCTTATGGTTTTATGGTGTTTTAATGCATGATTATGTGTTTAAACATGTTTATATGTGTTTTCATGAACTTGTTTATGATCTAGATGTGAGATATATGCAAGTTTGAAGTTATCAGATTCTTAAAAGGTTGAAGGTTGCGGATTTTGGTGTTGATGGTGAAAACCGAAACAGTAAATCCGATTCTAGTGAAATCCGGGTGTTGAATCCAGAACATAGAATCCAATATTCATGAAAACCGGATGTGTCAAATCCTAGTGTCGAAATCCTATGGTTTGAATCCTAAGTATGAAATCCTAGTAGCATGGAAAATCCGATTGTACTAAGTGAAATCCGAAGGAAGTGTCGGATTCCTTGAAATCCGATGGATGTATCGGACTTCTTTAAAATCGGATAGGGGTTTCGGATTCCGATAGTAGTGTCGGATTTCTCATGAAATCCGACAGTTTTGGCTGGTGGTTTTGCATTGTTTGATGTTATGTGTTATATGTGCATGCATATGTGAATCTTACATGTTTATGTTTGATTAAATGGATATAAAGGTATGATTGATATATATTTATGAACTGAATACTGATTTCAGTTTGTTGTGTTCTTAGGAACAGACAAGGCTTAGTAACATTAGATCACTGAGTGGAATAGCTAAGAATTAGAGGTGAGTGGATGTTTTCTCACGGGTGATATTAGTTGTACTGGTTTGGTTGCAACTATTGTTGGATAGATTGTATATCTATTGGTTAATTAACTGTGAATGTTAATTGTTGTATTCTGTGACATGTATACATGTTGGAAGGGAAGTCAGTTTATGAGTGGGCTTATGGGCTGGGTTCATTTGCTATTGACTAATCAGTATCAGGACCTTGGGATGCATTTGTTGCTACCAGAGGATGATACTGTGTGAGGATAGCAAATGGACTATCGGTAAACCATTGCTTTGGCCGGCATTGGTTGTAGGTTCCTGCAGACCCGCCGGTCTTCCGAGGGTGTTTATTTGTGGTTGTTGATATCATGCCATTCTGGCTGATATATCTGTTTTGTCATATTCCATTCACTTAGTTTTGTGCTAATCCCCGCCTCTCAGTCTTTTTACAGGTTTTGGTAAGTCAGTGGCTCAGCTGAGAATGGTTAGCTTGGGGAGTAATCACCTAGGACTCTCATAATGTACTTTTGACGAACCGTGTTTGGTAATACTGATATTTTGTAAACAGTGGTTTGTAATTAGTGGTAATTACTTTGATGTTTAAAACGCTTCCGTGGTGTAATTAAAAGTGAAAATGTTTGGGTTAACAATACGGTGTTACATCTTCACTTTAATGAGAAAATCATAGATTTGAGTTTTTGAAAACGGAAGATTAAACTTGGATGTATGCCAGAGCTAGTGGGAGCGCTTATGTTCCAAATATTGTGTATCCATAATATACTTCTTATTGAGGATAATATCCTATCTTGGCGGTTCATAAAACCGGGGTTGAGGAATTATTGCTTCATAAGAAGAATTGGAAGATATGAAACTAAAATTTTCGGAGTGACAAAACTAAGAGAGTGATATTGAAACATGATGAACTAGTGTGTTAATTTAATTAGTAACTTGGTTTATCACATGGTTTCTCTTATATCAATTTTGACATACTTGGAAGAACTCTTGGTACATTGTTCTTCAAGTTGTTGTTCGGTGGTAACAAGGAAATTTGAGTAATATATTACTCTTGGTGAATTGTTATTGTTGTGTTGTTAAGTGGAGTGTTATCAACTAGAATGGTTCTTTAAGCATCATTGACTCTATTTGGGTTCTCTTGAGAAAATAAGTGTATGATTGCTTATATATGTGAACCATAGTCTTGTGCATTGTGACTCTATTGGGTTCTTTGGAACAATGAGAGCACGAAGGATTGGACAAAGGACCATGATCTTGCCGGCGCACACCTTTTAACTGTTTGGTCGAGAGAAGATATGGTGATTGTTAGAGTACGCATGGATGTCACTTAGTGAATCCGCTTATTAAGCTTTAGTCGCGAGCTAGTGATGAGTTTTCATACTAGGCTTGCATACACTTGGTTTACAAGTGGCATTGGCTTGGGTTTGTTTAGTTGAATTTGATATATTTTGAGTTGGGAACATTAAACCAATAATGTGCTTTGATTGTATCGATTATCAAATGCGGATTTGATAATGCGCGTGGAGCGGGTACTTTCGTTAGCCTTTATTGTGTTCCATTTTAGCATGTTTAGCTACTTCCTTGAATAAATTCATTTATTCTAAATGCTCCATGATCGGTCATTCTTCATTCGAAGGAAGAAGTGAATTAAGATTGAGGCAAGTGGTTGGTTAAGTATTCATAGTGGATTGAATACATCTTTTCACAACACTAGCCTGTATTTGATAGTGAGCAAGTAATTGGAGGACCCTGTTGAAATATGCCTACTGACACACACGAGTTGGTATCACTGCCGATGAGGCATAGGTCTATTGGGTCACACGCCAAGTATTGATTCCGGCAACACCTTTGAAAAAGAGACAGAGAAAATCCCAAAATGGGTTTTGGTTGGGACGGGCACGGGCGTGCCTTGTGAACGTACGGTCGTGCCCTATGCCAGGTACGGCGGTGCCTAGTTCGAAAGCACGAGCGCAAGTCGGGCGTGACTTGGGTGTGCCCGTGGGCTGGCACGGGCGTGCCCTGTGAGGCTCGATCGTGCCTTATGCTGTAACAACCTAATTAACTAGTTTTTCAAGACTATTTTAATGTGGTATTCATGGATATTGATGGCCATTATTCCTAAGTCGTTAATGGACGTTTTAGGCTTAATTTTTGGAGTCTATATAAGTCCAATTATGTTTGTGGAAAATGCTTGGTTGAATTCTTGATTTATGAACTTGTAAGTCCAAGTTAGTTCACATACTCTCTCAAGAAACACATACTTAGAAGGTATATTGGCATATCAATCTTCAAGATGGTGTTAGACCATTGGTGAAGGTTTTGGCGGCGTCCAAACATAGCTAGCACGTGGGGATCACCAACACTTTGTGTGGATACCGATAGTGGTACACTACTTTGTGTAAAAATCTTCCAAGGCAACAAGGAGAAATTCTTATGTATGGTATAATTTCTTGTCCTTGTTATTCTTCTTTTAGTTGCATTGCTATTGTCTAGAGTTTGCTCCATTGGGTGGTGTGGTGGTGGCATGAAACCGAAATTTTTTTATACTCGTTTTTTGTTTCCGCTGCGTTTTCTAGATGCCACCAAAACCCAAGAATGGTATTAGAGCTATCTCTAACATGACTTTGCACTGAAACCGGAATTTTAAGTTTTCTGTCAAAATCTGGTTTTCCGGTGACCGGGCACGGCCATACCTCTTGAGGTACAGGGCGTGCCGGCGGCCAGGGCACGGCCGTACCAATGGGGGTACGGGCTTTGTCGGCAGAATTGTTTTAAAGCTTAACCTGTTTAAACTGTGAACTGGAAGTGGACGGGCACGCCCATACCCTTAGAGGGTACGCCCGTGCTTTTCACATTTTGGGCCAGAAACTGTTTTTGAAACATGTTTTAAAATTATATTTAAATTCCGGATTTGTTGGTTGGACTAGTCTTGGATCTAGTTTTCCCCACTATATTTTGATTCCTTGAATTTATATATTTTGTATGGCTTGGCATGAAGTACATAAAAATATATATATTTATAGGTGTATGTATGAATATGTAATTTTAAAGGTGTATTAAAATTACTAATGCATATGTACAAGGATTGCCTTTTGTGCCTTGGGTGTTTTGTTGGCAATCTTAATCAAAATATATTTGACATGGTTTTGTGGCACACCATGGTTTTGCTTTGGTTGTGTTTGGTTGTGGTTCGGTAACGAGATGCCCTTTAGACCTATGTGTTGCGGTGTTTGGTTTATTTGGTTTCGGTGGCCTGCGTGCCATATTGTTGTAATTTTTATTATTATTATTATTTGGTACGGCTTGCATGCCGTTTATTTATTTCTTTGTACTTGTATTTGTAGCATAGGATTGTGGCTTGCATGCCATTTCTTCTTCTATGTATTTGTAGAATCGTATAGAAGTTCATTTAGTATGTAATAAACCAACGGGAATCACGGCGTTGATGTCTCTGCAACATGGAGTCCGGATTGCCTTTTGGAGATGCCGGCTTTAGTGGGAGCACACCCGGCTAGGTGCTTTGGATATTGGATTCCTTATTTGACCTTGTTTTCCTCGTATGGCTCACGGGGAAAACGCATAGTATTTGGTCATGTTACCGAACTATTATGTATGCGTGGTAGTTTTATATATTTATTATTTTTGCATGGATGTGTAGGATATAGAATGCTAGATAATTTTTCCAAAATATATAAAAAACAAAGATTTATAAAATTGGTTCATATTTCTTTCTGCGTGTATTATACTTGTTTTGCTTCCGCTGCGTTTTCTTGATGCCACCAAAACCCAACAGTGGTATAAGACCCATCACTAACATGGCTTTGCACTAAAACCGGAATTTTGAGTTTTCTGTCAAAATCTGATTTTCCGGTGACCGGGCACAGCCGTACCTCTTGGGGTACGGGGTGTGTCGGCGGCCGGGGCAAGGCCGTACTAGTGGGGGTACAGGCCGTGCCAACAGAATATTCGTATGCTTAAACATGTTTAAACTGTACACTGACAAAAGGGCAGGCACGCCCGTACCCTTTGGGGTACGCCCGTGCCTTGTGGTTTATGATCAGAATTTTGTTCTTGAAACAGTGTTTTAAAATTATATTTAAATTCCGGATTTATTGGTTGGACTAGTCTTGCATCTAGTTTTTTCCCCCACTATATTTTGTATGGCTTGGCATGAAGTGTATATATGAATATATATATAAAGGTGTTTTCTTGGCACTATATATATATATAAAGGTGTATATATGAATATGTAATTTTAAAGGTGTATTAAAATTACTAATACATATGTACAAGGATTGCCTTTTGTGCCTTTGGTGTTTTCTTGGCAATGTTAATCAAAATATGTTTGACATGGTTTTGTGGCACACCATGGTTTTGCTTTGGTTGTGTTTGGTTGTGGTTGTTGGTTTATTTGGTTTTGGTGGCCTGCGTGCCGTATTGTTGTAATTTTTATAATTATTATTTGGTGCGGCTTGCGTGCCGTTTATTTATTCCTTTGTACTTTTATTAGTAGCATAAGGATTGTGGCTTGCATGCCATTTCTTCTTCTATGTATTTGTAAAATAGTTTAGAAGTTGATATTGTATGTAATAAACCAACGGGAATCACGGCGTTGATGTCTTGGCAACGTGGAGTCCGGATTGCTATTTAGAGCTGCCGGCTTCAGTGGGAGCACACCGACTGGGTACTTTGGATCTTGGATTCCTTAGTTGACCTTGTTTTCCCCGTGTGGCTCGCGGGGAAAACGCATAGGATTTGGGCATGTTACCGAACTATTGTATATGCGTGGTTGTTTTATATATTTATTATTTTGCATGGATGTGTAGGATATCACAAGCTAGATAATTTTTCCGAAATATATAAAACACAAAGATTTATAAAATTGGTTTATATTTCTTTCCGTGCGTATAGAATTAACAAGATAATATAAATTTGTATTATATTATAAGTGGATAAATATTGTATTTATCGCTTGATTTGTTAATTCGCAAAATGGGTTAAAATTGTTTTAACCGGAAAAACGAAATCCTGTTTTTAAATGTAAATCACGCGCCATCCGTAAGACGACACCACCCGAATCTAGTGAAACTTGGATGATTGTCGAGCTTTAGCACGAGTCATGCCGAGTGGAAATGTGTGGAAGGTGAGTGTGGTAACTCGCAATATTGGTTGTCGAGCTTAGCACGAGCCAATTATTGGCGAGAGTTCCACCGTGTGTCTTGACGGGCGGTTTAAAATTCTTTTTGTGACACTTAGGTGGCGTCGAGCTCTAGCTGAGTCATTTAAGGGGATTAAGTTAGGATTGGTGCAAGAAGGGATCAAACATGCCAAATGATATTTTTATTGTCAATGGATCCCGCAAGAATCTAGAAGTTGTAAAGTGTTTGCAATCGGTAAAATGGTTACCAGCCTAAATAGCTTTGCTTTGTGATTCGCGGTAAACCTGTCAAAATACGGTGAAGTGAAATATGGTTTCTATCCTTGTTTAAATAAATGGTTTTGAAAACTATTTGGGTAATTATTTCTAAAAGGATTATATTTAAATTCACTAAAACGTGTACTCTAAAAATTGTAGATGACAAACGTTAATAACGCAACACCGAATTTATCTCTCCGTTGGTTCCTAGAAAACGAGAAACTCATAGGTGTGAACTTTGTGGATTGGTATAGGCAATTGCGAATTGTCCTTTGCCATGAATCTAAGTTGCACATCCTCGAGGAACTTCTTCCGAAACCACCAGCTGCCAACACAAGTTGGGCCACTAGATACCCCTTTGAAAAGCGTATCAAAGACGCAAAAGATGTTTCTACTTTCATGTTGTCGACTATGAGTTGCGAGCCGTGTAAGCAACTTGGGCATATGAGTGCATACGACATGATTAATCGGTTGAAGGACTTGTTCCAACATCAGATTAGAGAGGAACACTTTATGTGTGTCAAGGCCCTTGTCAGTTGCCGGATGCAGGAAGGTGGGAAGGTTAGTGTTCATGTGCTTCGTATGAAGGAATACAATGACCAAATGGAAATACTAGGATTTCCCATTGGGAGGGAGCTTGTGGTGAATATGATTCTCTAGTCCCTGCCTGCGTCTTATGATGAGTTTATCAAAAACTATCAAAAGGACAAAATGGTAGAATCCTTAGACGAGTTGCAAGGCATGCGTAGGACTTTCGAGTCTAACATGGCCAAACGGAAGTTCGTTCCAACCCGGTTATTTGAGGAACGTAAAACCGAGAAAAAGAATACGACTCCAAAAGGAGAAGTTTGCTATTTCTGCGGTAAATGTGGAGATTGGCGTCGCCACGCTTGTCCTGAGTGTTCGGAGGAGTTAAAGCTTCCTATGAGGCAAGGGAATAGCTCCTCGTCATCATGTACATTCATGATTAGCTCCATTGCTTTTCTACTTCTTAGCCAAAACGTCTCCAACTAAAATGTCCAATAATAAGCAAGTGTCACTTTGACTTCTGCCTTCACGGGCCGTGAAGCCCTCATGAAGGCAGCGCCCCATTACTACCTGTCCGGGTCGTGAAACATCGTGGAGAGTTTTTCGTACCAACTTCAGAATCTACCCTTGGCGTGTGAGCCAATAGGCCCGTACCTCATCAGCAATGATGCTAGTGCATCTGTATTAGTGGGCATATACCAACTGACTCTCACTTGCACATAATACATCGTTACTAACACCACAAACAAGCTGCGGCTCTAGCAAAGCATACTTGTCCCCAAGTCAGTACGAGTTATGTCATCCTCGACAAATTCTGGTAGCCATGAAAGGTTAAGATGTCCTATAGATAAGTGATAATAAACATCCCTTTTTTCACGATATCCTTGTGAACACGAGACATGGATACATGTCAATCTCCAGATCGTTCACGATTATGTTTCTCGATTCTAGATTGGTGGTGACCAAAATTGTTGGAATTTACCCACTAACACATGTAGGCCGGTATCACTACTGACGAAGTGCGGGCCTATTGGGTCACACACCAAGTTTCAATCTCCACAGCCTGCTATAAGAGGAAAGGATCAAAATGGTCAAGTTCTAGTTGACCTAGGCTTCACGACCGTTAAGGATGCTCCACGGGTTGTGAAGCAGGTCGTGTACACGTGTCCTGTCATGGCCGCATGGTTCGTGAAACCCTAGGGCTTCACGACCCTACATGGCTCGTGAAGGAGGTCATGAAGAGTTGTGCCCTTGTGATTCTTGCATGGCATGGCACGGCTCGTGGAGGATATATGGCCATTTGTGGCGCATTTATCCTTCACGGACCATGAGAGCCCGTGAAGAAGTCGTGAAGGCAGAAGTTCTAGTGACACCTGTGTTTTAATTGGACCAGCTTGTTGGTCCAATAACCAGAAGCCATATGCATGACTCATGGGCTGATCTGGATGTCTTGCACCTTTATATAATCCCTCCTCTCATGCATGAAGCTACTCTTGGCCATTTGTGCAACATTAGACATATACTTGTGAGTTCAAACTTAGAGTGTTCTGAGTTCATCAAGTGGTAATTGTTGTGAACTATTTTCCAAGGGTTGTTCCAGTTGTAAATCGTCAAGAGTTGGTGATTTCGTGGCTTGCTAGTACAAGGAGGTTGAAGAGAAGCTTGGTGTGGAATTGCATTAGGACTTGGAGCCAATTGTTTCATGTTTACATCCCAAATCTGATTTTCTTCAAGGATTCCTGCAAGTTTTTCAAGGGTATAATCTCTTCTCCTTTGTCTTTCTTCTTGGTTGCATGTAGTCTTGCAAGTATCACCACCTTTGGGACTGCATGGGATTGTTTTTAAAATGTAAATCACGCGCCATCCGTAAGACGACACCACACGAATCTAGTGAAACTTGGATGATTGCCGAGCTTTAGCACAATTCATGCCGGTTTGAAATGTGTGGAAGGGGAGTTTGGTAACTCGCAATATTGGTTATCGAGCTTAGCACGAGCCAATTATTGGCGAGAGTTCCACCGTGTGTCTTGACGGACGGTTTACAATTTTTTTGTGACACTTAGGTGGCGTCGAGCTCTAGCCGAGTCATTTAAGGGGATCAAGTTAGAATTGGTGCGAGAAGGGGTCAAACATGCCAAAAGACATTTTGATTGACAATGGATCCCGCAAGGATCTAGAAGTTGCAACGTGTTTGCAATCGGTAAAATGGTTACCGGCCTAAATAGCTTTGCTTTGTGATCCGCGGTAAACCTGTCATAAGGTAAAGTGAAATATGGTTTCTAGACTTGTTTAAATAAATGGTTTTGAAAACTATTTGGGTAATTATTTCTACAAGGATCATATCTAAATTCACTAAAATGTGTACTCTAAAACTGTAGATGACAAATGTTAACAACGCAACACTAATGTATCACTCCGTTCGTTCCTAGAAAAGGAGAAACTCGAAGGCGTGAACTTTGTGGATTGGTATAGGCAATTGCGAATTGTCCTTCGCCATGAATCTAAGTTGCACATCCTCGAGGAACTTCTTTCGGAACCACCTGCTACCAACACAAGTTGGGCCATTAGATACGCCTTTGAAAACCGTATCGAGGACATATGAGTGCGTATGACATGATTAATCGACTATAAGTTGTGAGCTGCCAAAGAAACACGGGCATATGAGTGTGTATGACATGATTAATCGGTTGAAGGACATGTTCCAACATCAGATTAGAGAGGAACACATTATGTGTGTCAAGGCCCTTGTCGGTTGCCGGATGCAGGAAGGTGGGAAGGTTAAAGCTTCCTATGAGGTAAGGAAATAGCTCCTCGTCATCAGGTACATTCATGATTAGGTCCATTGCTTTTCTACTTCTTAGCTAGATTTATTGAAATGTTGGTTCTAACACTCACGTTTGTTGCAAATTTGTTTTGTCACAAAGTTTAGGCTAAATGACTTGTACATCTTTCATCGGCCTATGTAAGAGGATTGAGAGCTTGTTGTAATTAGTTAACACTTGTGTGTGTAATTCGTTCAAGCAAATCCATGGGGATAACTACATGCACTTCGTTACCTTTACCCGTGGTGGTAGTAGAGATAGGTATATTTGAAACCTTTGAGGTGTTCATTGATTACCTTAACGAGGTTTGTGGACGAAAGGTTAAGTTACTTAAATCTTGTAAAGATGTTGAGTATCTTAATATATGAATTTTGTGATCATCATAAGAATTGTGGGATTTATCTCCTAAATTTTTCTCTTAGGACACATTGGCATATGGGTCGCATAGAGGAGAAACTAAATATTCTTGGATATGTTCGGGTCTTGATGGATCGCAAATTCATACCCAATGTGTTGGGATTCTTATGTATGGCGCGCAATTTTCTATATATAAAATCAACAAAGATGGTTTAGTACGCATCTTAGGAGAAAAGACTAGAAAGAGTGTCTTTGCTGGTCTATCTCAAAACGTAGATTATCTAGCCTATGAGTAGACGTGAGGTGGTAGAATCTGGGGACTAAAGATGCTACTCCATTAGGCATGAGATATTTGTTTTACGAACTTTTGGGGACAAGTTTTGTCGCTCAATAGCAAGTGGAAGTCTAATATTTGTGGGAGCCAGTGGGAGTAAATCCAGATGTTGGCACTAGCATACAATCTGTAATGATTGGAACTCAGCATGGCGATGTTGGAGTACCTGACATAATTCGTTACTCTTCCTATTTCTGATTGGAGTTGTCGTAAGGCCGGATAGATATATGTTTAATATCTAAACGAAGATAACTCGATGATGGATTAGTTGATGAATTCAACTATCGGAAGTTGTGGTAGGCCTAGTGTCTGCTGGAAGGAGAGAGGTAATGAGAATGGGATGCAATCCATGTAGGATGTCCAAGTATTGAACTTGGTTGATCCGATACCTTGGTGTAAACCTAAGGGTATACATGAATTAAGATGTAGACAACTTTAAATACCGACTACTGGTAAAAGAATTCTTATATGATTGACCATGAGGACGGTATCAGAAAATAGATTTTTCCTGGTGGTTATGTTGAAGTCTACTTGGATGACTTATGGTGTATCACTGCCTTTTCCTGATTATGAACGTATGATAGTGAAATGAAAAAAGACTATATTCCTTTAAAGGAATTTTGAGGAAGTGTTTTTACACTCTTCGAGAGTCTTGTACATTATAAGTGTCCTCGTAAAAGTCTAAAAGCCCAAGAAATCTATTCATGGACTTGAACTTCAAATACCAACTAATGATAAATGTTCCGTTATGATTGACCATGAGGATGGTATCATAAGGAAATTTTCCTAGTGGTTATGTTGAAGGTTACTTGGATACATGTGTTTATCACTGCAATGTAAAGATCGTATTCCTTCATGTGAATTTTGAGGAAGAGTGTTCTAACACTTTCTAAAGGTCTTGTACATTGAATGTATCCTCGTAGACTTGAATAAACTTCGCAAGGTAGTAATCTTCTGTAACATCCTGAGATTGGGCCTAGAAGAAACGTAGGCTTGGGTTATGTTATCCATGAATTACAATTTGATTTGGCTTATGTTTAATTGATTATTAATCATTTATATATTAAATATTATATATGTGTGGATATATATATATATATATATATATATATGTACGGGTGTGTGTGTGTGTGCATGTGTTTAAAGGCTTAAAACCATGACACCTCATGCTTAATACATATATACGTGGGTTTAGTGAAGTTTACTTCACTTTGAAGTTTACATGTGTGTGTAAATTTGGGTGAAACCGAGAGCAAAGAAGAAGAAACAAGAAGCAATCGGAATTCTATGATTTCTTGATTTTGTGTGATTCAAGTTTTAAAGGTTGTTGACAATTCCATGGTTCATGTTAATATGCTCTGATTGGTTACTAGCATGCTACGGTTTTAAATGGTTTTGTTATGAACATCATATGAGGTTGTCGGACTTAGAGTTCTTGGTGTTCTTATGGTTTTATGGTGTTTTAATGCATGATTATGTGTTTAAACATGTTTATATGTGTTTTCATGAACTTGTTTATGATCTAGATGTGAGATATATGCAAGTTTGAAGTTATCAGATTCTTAAAAGGTTGAAGGTTGCGGATTTTGGTGTTGATGGTGAAAACCGAAACAGTAAATCCGATTCTAGTGAAATCCGGGTGTTGAATCCAGAACATAGAATCCAATATTCATGAAAACCGGATGTGTCAAATCCTAGTGTCGAAATCCTATGGTTTGAATCCTAAGTATGAAATCCTAGTAGCATGGAAAATCCGATTGTACTAAGTGAAATCCGAAGGAAGTGTCGGATTCCTTGAAATCCGATGGATGTATCGGACTTCTTTAAAATCGGATAGGGGTTTCGGATTCCGATAGTAGTGTCGGATTTCTCATGAAATCCGACAGTTTTGGCTGGTGGTTTTGCATTGTTTGATGTTATGTGTTATATGTGCATGCATATGTGAATCTTACATGTTTATGTTTGATTAAATGGATATAAAGGTATGATTGATATATATTTATGAACTGAATACTGATTTCAGTTTGTTGTGTTCTTAGGAACAGACAAGGCTTAGTAACATTAGATCACTGAGTGGAATAGCTAAGAATTAGAGGTGAGTGGATGTTTTCTCACGGGTGATATTAGTTGTACTGGTTTGGTTGCAACTATTGTTGGATAGATTGTATATATATTGGTTAATTAACTGTGAATGTTAATTGTTGTATTCTGTGACATGTATACATGTTGGAAGGGAAGTCAGTTTATGAGTGGGCTTATGGGCTGGGTTCATTTGCTATTGACTAATCAGTATCAGGACCTTGGGATGCATTTGTTGCTACCAGAGGATGATACTGTGTGAGGATAGCAAATGGACTATCGGTAAACCATTGCTTTGGCCGGCATTGGTTGTAGGTTCCTGCAGACCCGCCGGTCTTCCGAGGGTGTTTATTTGTGGTTGTTGATATCATGCCATTCTGGCTGATATATCTGTTTTGTCATATTCCATTCACTTAGTTTTGTGCTAATCCCCGCCTCTCAGTCTTTTTACAGGTTTTGGTAAGTCAGTGGCTCAGCTGAGAATGGTTAGCTTGGGGAGTAATCACCTAGGACTCTCATAATGTACTTTTGACGAACCGTGTTTGGTAATACTGATATTTTGTAAACAGTGGTTTGTAATTAGTGGTAATTACTTTGATGTTTAAAACGCTTCCGTGGTGTAATTAAAAGTGAAAATGTTTGGGTTAACAATACGGTGTTACATCTTCACTTTAATGAGAAAATCATAGATTTGAGTTTTTGAAAACGGAAGATTAAACTTGGATGTATGCCAGAGCTAGTGGGAGCGCTTATGTTCCAAATATTGTGTATCCATAATATACTTCTTATTGAGGATAATATCCTATCTTGGCGGTTCATAAAACCGGGGTTGAGGAATTATTGCTTCATAAGAAGAATTGGAAGATATGAAACTAAAATTTTCGGAGTGACAAAACTAAGAGAGTGATATTGAAACATGATGAACTAGTGTGTTAATTTAATTAGTAACTTGGTTTATCACATGGTTTCTCTTATATCAATTTTGACATACTTGGAAGAACTCTTGGTACATTGTTCTTCAAGTTGTTGTTCGGTGGTAACAAGGAAATTTGAGTAATATATTACTCTTGGTGAATTGTTATTGTTGTGTTGTTAAGTGGAGTGTTATCAACTAGAATGGTTCTTTAAGCATCATTGACTCTATTTGGGTTCTCTTGAGAAAATAAGTGTATGATTGCTTATATATGTGAACCATAGTCTTGTGCATTGTGACTCTATTGGGTTCTTTGGAACAATGAGAGCACGAAGGATTGGACAAAGGACCATGATCTTGCCGGCGCACACCTTTTAACTGTTTGGTCGAGAGAAGATATGGTGATTGTTAGAGTACGCATGGATGTCACTTAGTGAATCCGCTTATTAAGCTTTAGTCGCGAGCTAGTGATGAGTTTTCATACTAGGCTTGCATACACTTGGTTTACAAGTGGCATTGGCTTGGGTTTGTTTAGTTGAATTTGATATATTTTGAGTTGGGAACATTAAACCAATAATGTGCTTTGATTGTATCGATTATCAAATGCGGATTTGATAATGCGCGTGGAGCGGGTACTTTCGTTAGCCTTTATTGTGTTCCATTTTAGCATGTTTAGCTACTTCCTTGAATAAATTCATTTATTCTAAATGCTCCATGATCGGTCATTCTTCATTCGAAGGAAGAAGTGAATTAAGATTGAGGCAAGTGGTTGGTTAAGTATTCATAGTGGATTGAATACATCTTTTCACAACACTAGCCTGTATTTGATAGTGAGCAAGTAATTGGAGGACCCTGTTGAAATATGCCTACTGACACACACGAGTTGGTATCACTGCCGATGAGGCATAGGTCTATTGGGTCACACGCCAAGTATTGATTCCGGCAACACCTTTGAAAAAGAGACAGAGAAAATCCCAAAATGGGTTTTGGTTGGGACGGGCACGGGCGTGCCTTGTGAACGTACGGTCGTGCCCTATGCCAGGTACGGCGGTGCCTAGTTCGAAAGCACGAGCGCAAGTCGGGCGTGACTTGGGTGTGCCCGTGGGCTGGCACGGGCGTGCCCTGTGAGGCTCGATCGTGCCTTATGCTGTAACAACCTAATTAACTAGTTTTTCAAGACTATTTTAATGTGGTATTCATGGATATTGATGGCCATTATTCCTAAGTCGTTAATGGACGTTTTAGGCTTAATTTTTGGAGTCTATATAAGTCCAATTATGTTTGTGGAAAATGCTTGGTTGAATTCTTGATTTATGAACTTGTAAGTCCAAGTTAGTTCACATACTCTCTCAAGAAACACATACTTAGAAGGTATATTGGCATATCAATCTTCAAGATGGTGTTAGACCATTGGTGAAGGTTTTGGCGGCGTCCAAACATAGCTAGCACGTGGGGATCACCAACACTTTGTGTGGATACCGATAGTGGTACACTACTTTGTGTAAAAATCTTCCAAGGCAACAAGGAGAAATTCTTATGTATGGTATAATTTCTTGTCCTTGTTATTCTTCTTTTAGTTGCATTGCTATTGTCTAGAGTTTGCTCCATTGGGTGGTGTGGTGGTGGCATGAAACCGAAATTTTTTTATACTCGTTTTTTGTTTCCGCTGCGTTTTCTAGATGCCACCAAAACCCAAGAATGGTATTAGAGCTATCTCTAACATGACTTTGCACTGAAACCGGAATTTTAAGTTTTCTGTCAAAATCTGGTTTTCCGGTGACCGGGCACGGCCATACCTCTTGAGGTACAGGGCGTGCCGGCGGCCAGGGCACGGCCGTACCAATGGGGGTACGGGCTTTGTCGGCAGAATTGTTTTAAAGCTTAACCTGTTTAAACTGTGAACTGGAAGTGGACGGGCACGCCCATACCCTTAGAGGGTACGCCCGTGCTTTTCACATTTTGGGCCAGAAACTGTTTTTGAAACATGTTTTAAAATTATATTTAAATTCCGGATTTGTTGGTTGGACTAGTCTTGGATCTAGTTTTCCCCACTATATTTTGATTCCTTGAATTTATATATTTTGTATGGCTTGGCATGAAGTACATAAAAATATATATATTTATAGGTGTATGTATGAATATGTAATTTTAAAGGTGTATTAAAATTACTAATGCATATGTACAAGGATTGCCTTTTGTGCCTTGGGTGTTTTGTTGGCAATCTTAATCAAAATATATTTGACATGGTTTTGTGGCACACCATGGTTTTGCTTTGGTTGTGTTTGGTTGTGGTTCGGTAACGAGATGCCCTTTAGACCTATGTGTTGCGGTGTTTGGTTTATTTGGTTTCGGTGGCCTGCGTGCCATATTGTTGTAATTTTTATTATTATTATTATTTGGTACGGCTTGCATGCCGTTTATTTATTTCTTTGTACTTGTATTAGTAGCATAGGATTGTGGCTTGCATGCCATTTCTTCTTCTATGTATTTGTAGAATCGTATAGAAGTTCATTTAGTATGTAATAAACCAACGGGAATCACGGCGTTGATGTCTCTGCAACATGGAGTCCGGATTGCCTTTTGGAGATGCCGGCTTTAGTGGGAGCACACCCGGCTAGGTGCTTTGGATATTGGATTCCTTATTTGACCTTGTTTTCCTCGTATGGCTCACGGGGAAAACGCATAGTATTTGGTCATGTTACCGAACTATTATGTATGCGTGGTAGTTTTATATATTTATTATTTTTGCATGGATGTGTAGGATATAGAATGCTAGATAATTTTTCCAAAATATATAAAAAACAAAGATTTATAAAATTGGTTCATATTTCTTTCTGCGCGTATATAATTAACAAGATAATATAAATTTGTATTATATTATAAGTGGATAAAAATTGTATTTATCACTTGATTTGTTAATTCGCAAAATGGGTTAAAATTGTTTTAACCGGAAAAACGAAATCCTGTTTTTAAATGTAAATCACGCGCCATCCGTAAGACGACACCACCTGAATCTAGTGAAACTTGGATGATTGTCGAGCTTTAGCACGAGTCATGCCGAGTGGAAATGTGTGGAAGGTGAGTGTGGTAACTCGCAATATTGGTTGTCGAGCTTAGCACGAGCCAATTATTGGCGAGAGTTCCACCGTGTGTCTTGACGGGCGGTTTAAAATTCTTTTTGTGACACTTAGGTGGCGTCGAGCTCTAGCTGAGTCATTTAAGGGGATTAAGTTAGGATTGGTGCAAGAAGGGATCAAACATGCCAAATGATATTTTTATTGTCAATGGATCCCGCAAGAATCTAGAAGTTGTAAAGTGTTTGCAATCGGTAAAATGGTTACCAGCCTAAATAGCTTTGCTTTGTGATTCGCGGTAAACCTGTCAAAATACGGTGAAGTGAAATATGGTTTCTATCCTTGTTTAAATAAATGGTTTTGAAAACTATTTGGGTAATTATTTCTAAAAGGATTATATTTAAATTCACTAAAACGTGTACTCTAAAAATTGTAGATGACAAACGTTAATAACGCAACACCGAATTTATCTCTCCGTTGGTTCCTAGAAAACGAGAAACTCATAGGTGTGAACTTTGTGGATTGGTATAGGCAATTGCGAATTGTCCTTTGCCATGAATCTAAGTTGCACATCCTCGAGGAACTTCTTCCGAAACCACCAGCTGCCAACACAAGTTGGGCCACTAGATACCCCTTTGAAAAGCGTATCAAAGACACAAAAGATGTTTCTACTTTCATGTTGTCGACTATGAGTTGCGAGCCGTGTAAGCAACTTGGGCATATGAGTGCATACGACATGATTAATCGGTTGAAGGACTTGTTCCAACATCAGATTAGAGAGGAACACTTTATGTGTGTCAAGGCCCTTGTCAGTTGCCGGATGCAGGAAGGTGGGAAGGTTAGTGTTCATGTGCTTCGTATGAAGGAATACATTGACCAAATGGAAATACTAGGATTTCCCATTGGGAGGGAGCTTGTGTGAATATGATTCTCTAGTCCCTGCCTGCGTCTTATGATGAGTTTATCAAAAACTATCAAAAGGACAAAATGGTAGAATCCTTAGACGAGTTGCAAGGCATGCGTAGGACTTTCGAGTCTAACATGGCCAAACGGAAGTTCGTTCCAACCCGGTTATTTGAGGAACGTAAAACCGAGAAAAAGAATACGACTCCAAACGGAGAAGTTTGCTATTTCTGCGGTAAATGTGGAGATTGGCGTCGCCACGCTTGTCCTGAGTGTTCGGAGGAGTTAAAGCTTCCTATGAGGCAAGGGAATAGCTCCTCGTCATCATGTACATTCATGATTAGCTCCATTGCTTTTCTACTTCTTAGCCAAAACGTCTCCAACTAAAATGTCCAATAATAAGCAAGTGTCACTTTGACTTCTGCCTTCACGGGCCGTGAAGCCCTCATGAAGGCAGCGCCCCATTACTACCTGTCCGGGTCGTGAAACATCGTGGAGAGTTTTTCGTACCAACTTCAGAATCTACCCTTGGCGTGTGAGCCAATAGGCCCGTACCTCATCAGCAATGATGCTAGTGCATCTGTATTAGTGGGCATATACCAACTGACTCTCACTTGCACATAATACATCGTTACTAACACCACAAACAAGCTGCGGCTCTAGCAAAGCATACTTGTCCCCAAGTCAGTACGAGTTATGTCATCCTCGACAAATTCTGGTAGCCATGAAAGGTTAAGATGTCCTATAGATAAGTGATAATAAACATCCCTTTTTTCACGATATCCTTGTGAACACGAGACATGGATACATGTCAATCTCCAGATCGTTCACGATTATGTTTCTCGATTCTAGATTGGTGGTGACCAAAATTGTTGGAATTTACCCACTAACACATGTAGGCCGGTATCACTACTGACGAAGTGCGGGCCTATTGGGTCACACACCAAGTTTCAATCTCCACAGCCTGCTATAAGAGGAAAGGATCAAAATGGTCAAGTTCTAGTTGACCTAGGCTTCACGACCGTTAAGGATGCTCCACGGGTTGTGAAGCAGGTCGTGTACACGTGTCCTGTCATGGCCGCATGGTTCGTGAAACCCTAGGGCTTCACGACCCTACATGGCTCGTGAAGGAGGTCATGAAGAGTTGTGCCCTTGTGATTCTTGCATGGCATGGCACGGCTCGTGGAGGATATATGGCCATTTGTGGCGCATTTATCCTTCACGGACCATGAGAGCCCGTGAAGAAGTCGTGAAGGCAGAAGTTCTAGTGACACCTGTGTTTTAATTGGACCAGCTTGTTGGTCCAATAACCAGAAGCCATATGCATGACTCATGGGCTGATCTGGATGTCTTGCACCTTTATATAATCCCTCCTCTCATGCATGAAGCTACTCTTGGCCATTTGTGCAACATTAGACATATACTTGTGAGTTCAAACTTAGAGTGTTCTGAGTTCATCAAGTGGTAATTGTTGTGAACTATTTTCCAAGGGTTGTTCCAGTTGTAAATCGTCAAGAGTTGGTGATTTCGTGGCTTGCTAGTACAAGGAGGTTGAAGAGAAGCTTGGTGTGGAATTGCATTAGGACTTGGAGCCAATTGTTTCATGTTTACATCCCAAATCTGATTTTCTTCAAGGATTCCTGCAAGTTTTTCAAGGGTATAATCTCTTCTCCTTTGTCTTTCTTCTTGGTTGCATGTAGTCTTGCAAGTATCACCACCTTTGGGACTTCATGGGATTGTTTGTGTGTTTTATTTCTTACTTACGTTGCGTGTTTTGCTACCCATGGGTTCCAAGCAAAAATAAGAAGGTGCAACTGATCTATAATCATTGCATCTTGAGCACGGCCATGCATATTTGGTATCATCTCCCGCCACATGCTTCATATTTTATTTGAAAACTCCCTTTATAGCAGCCATCAACGAACTACGTTTGAAAGCAATCATAATAAACCAGAAACATTATTTGGATACACGCGTACCTTCGGTCTAAGGATGAAATGATATTATCATCCCAAGCCACTTGTGACCATAATCCATGAAGTGAACTCAGGTGTGGTCTTCGAGTCACTTTAAACTCATTTCAAGCATAAGTTAGTTTTACGTCACTTGCATTCAATCCTTGATTAATGCATGACCAAACCCTAAGCTCGGTCTTAGTTCAACTTCCTTCCCTTGATGAATGACTGACTATGGAAATCTAGAATGCATATGCACTTAGGGATATGGTTAAACATGCTAAGATGGAAAACAATAAAGACTAATGAAAGTAACTGCATCTTGCGTACATACAGTCCCCACTATATATCGAAAGCAATCAAAAGTTACAATACTACTTGCAGTTCCCAAATTTAACATAAAATAGACAACTACTAAAACAAACTCAAGCCAATTCATATGCATAAGTAATGCTACATGACCTGGTATGATAATCATCACTAATCTATGACAATGGCTTAATTAGTGGATTCGCAACGCAACAACCATATGTATTCTTCTTATCTTCACAACTCTCCTTTGACTAGACTACTATCCAATTATCCATCAAAGAGATCATATAACAATGTGCTAAAGTAATCACATCCTCATTGTTACAAAAGTTCATAATAGGGTGGGTGATACTTTGAACTTATATTACTAATAATCAACACCACAAAATTGGGATGAACTTGTATCAAGATCGACAATTATCCTTATAGAAACTAGCATTAGAGTAAATAGTCAATCCAAGGATTATTTCTACTTGGATGATTCAAATGGATTGCATCTCATGATTAGTTACTTATTTTATCTCAATGAACTCAGGGCCCACTACGTCTTCTGATAGATGGTGATTTCAACATGACTCACATCAAGTCATTCCCACTTAGATGTGAAAAACCCATATCTCTTTGGATTCACATGACTTCTATCATGCTTGAAAAAGTAATTACTCATTGTCAGGTTAACCAACATGTTCATGCCAATTCTTAATCATATCCGATTATATGCTAGTGCCAACATCAAGTCTTTCATTTAAGTTTTATGTTCTTCACTGGAATGTTGTACTTATTATCTTCCTTTAGAGCAACAATACATTGTTCTAGCAAGGTTAAATATCTAAAACTTAGAAGAAATCTTTAAATGTATAAGCACTCCTTAAGTTCATCAATCTTCCACTGAAAGTAGATTGAGTAACTTCAAACTTTGAGATATACAAGCAAAGGACGGGTTCATGACATATCTCAATATGTGTTACGTAGACCATGAGGTTGGATTAAGATTGATGACTTGGCTCATCAAAATTAATGTGTATATCAACAAGTTCAATACACATATTTGACCCATCATGTACGAGATCATATACAACAATATCCGGTTCCCACAACACGACACTAAGTGTCTTAGCGGCAAATGAATTATAAGATAAATCCAATAATTCATTTATGTGATCATTCATTAGAAATAGGAAACCTTAACATCTAAACTTGATCTAAGTATCTCAATCTATAAGCCCTATTAATTCTTCAACTAGTTTTTGGTCAGTCCTGAACACCGACAAGGTTTCATACATCTAATGTTTAACCCCAGGTTAAACTATTCCAAGATCCTAACCACATGGGTCTAGGCGATACGTGTCTGATTTATATGGTTAAGTTGATTATGTCACAGAGACACCTAATCCAAACTACTTCGAACTCATAATCAATTATTCATGATTTTTATTACTTATAACAAATGTTTGTGTATGTCATGATATGGATAATTTTAATTTTAACAACAAAATATTTTTCGTTACAAAATTCGAGTTTAAAGTATAAATTCATCGTCATCAAATATATAATAATGTGCCATGAAGGCCAAAATAAAAGGTAAGCTATGACATGAATTAACTTCGAAATTGAACAAATAAAGCGGAAAATATTTTACAACCAATCCCAAAATTTCAACATTAATTCCATCGTCTTTATGAGCATACAAATAAACACCACTTGCCACGCAGGTCAACAAAACATACTAATAAATAAACCAGTGACAATAAGCGAGATCAAAACTCCCACTTCTCTTGTAGAGGACAATTATCCTAGTTTTCTCTTAAGAGATCCGGTTCTTCATGCTCTTCCATGTTCTTATAATTAGCATAAATTTGTGACAAACGTGAGTCAATTAGCTCGGGTGAACAACCCAACTTATAGAAGAATAGCAATGAATCATGAATGTTCCTTAAGAACGGAAAGTAATTCTCCCTTATTTAATATCCTCTCGGCACGTAGGGCAGGCGTGATGGCCCCAATCTCAAAATCTTCCGTAGAAGTTGCAATCCACTCTTTCTTGAATCTCCACTTGAGGCACATAATCGACATCCTCAGAGTGAATGTTTAGGATAGAATTGGAAACTCAAACCTTTTCTTTTGGGGTCCGTTTCTTCTTCCTTTTCTCTGGTTCCCTTGAACCCGTGATGGGAATAAAAGAGATGGAGTCATGCTTGGCCATGTCAGACTCCGCAGTCTTCAACTTGGCATATTGTTCCTCCAATTAGGAAAACCTAGTCTCTCCGTTTGGTCCATGTTATGCGTGTGATAGTTCATGACAAACTGATCATATGATGTAGAGAGTGACTGGAATACTACATCCACAGCAAGCTCCCCCCCTATAGGAAATCCTAGTCTCTCCATTTGGTCCACATACGCCTTCATCTTAAGGATGTGTGCACTTACACTCCTACCTTCCTGCATTTTATAACCGACTAGGTTTTTAACACACTCATGTTGTTCCTTCCTAATTTGTTGTTGGAATATGTTCTTTAACTTGTTTATCATATCGTACACACTTATGTGCTCAAAGTGCTTTTATGAGGCCGAGCTCATAGTTGACAATTGAGGCATACAACATCGTGTGTTTCCTCAATACGCTTTTCTTACACATATAAAGTTTTAGGAAAAAGCAATTTATCTTAACAAGGGATAAGAACCATATTTCACTTCACTACATGACGGGTTTATCTCAGACCACTTCATGAAGCTATTTAGGCTGGTAACCATTTTGCCGATTGCAATCTCAATTGCAACTCTTAGACACATGCGGGATCCAGTGACATCGATCGGTCGGTTGGCATGTTTGATCTCTACTTACGCCAATTCAAAATTAAGATTCTTGGTTGACTCATGCTAAGCTCGACAATCACACAAGTATTTTAGTTAATTTTCAATTGTAAATCGTCCAACAAGATACACGGTAACACCCTTGATAATTATTGGGTCATGCTAAATTCAACAACCAATAATTGGAAGTCGCCACACTCATCATCCACACAAATCCACATGCACTAACTTTTGCTTAGCTCGACAATCATCCCATGCTTCACTAAAATCGGTTGGTGTAATCTTATGGATGGTGTGTGATTCAGATTTTAGAAAAGAGGCTTTTGTTTCTTGAATAAAACTATGTTTTTCTTTTGATCAACAAAGTAAGTGACAAAACCAATTTTCCCTTTCAAATATAATACCATGTTTATATTATCTTTTTAATCATGAGTTCGTGAGAGTTTGTTTACCGAATTAAAAACTCTTGTGATTTTATTAATTTTGAAAAGTTATCAAGCATGCGAAGAAACACAAACAACCATGCATGAAAATAAATCTCACCACAGGTATACAAGGGGTTGGTAACCAAGACTAAAACTTATGTGTCCTACCTGCGAGCCAAGCCGGGAGGAAAAGGTCTACTAGGGAAAAAAACCTAGACTACTGTTGGATTATGCCCATTGACACACACGAGTTGGTGTCATTGCTGATGAAGCAAGAACATATTGGGTCACACGCTAAGTATTGGTTCGTGCATCACAAATGGTCAAAGGAGAGAGTGAAAATCTAGAAACTGGTTCTGGCGGGCCGAGGCATGCCTGTGCCTAATGGGCTAGCAGGAGCCTAAGTCAGCCGTGACTTAGGCGTGGCCTATTGGGCTCGCACGCCCGTGCTTGGTTAGAGGCACTCCCGTGCCCTGTGTAGTAACAACCTCTTTACTAGGCTTTTAAGGCTAGTTAAATATGAGTTATTTGTAATAAATCTTGTAACTGGTCTAGGCTTTAAGGCTCATGAAATTTGTACTTTCTTTGTGAGTTCCATAAGGCTAGGATGAGTTCTTTGAGCTTTGGTTGCTTGTCTGTTTTCATTACTAAAATTTTTACATGCAAAACTCTCTCAATACACACTAGAACACAAGGCTTTGTAGGTTCAAGTGTGTCAAGACTTTGGTGGTGCTTTGGTAGGCTTACCAACTCTCTAGCAAGTTGGGATCAACATACACTTGGTGTGTAATGCACAAGAGATACACTATCTTGTGTATTAATCTTCTAAAGGCGCAAACTTGACAACAAGGAAGAATACTAGCATCAAGGATATATGTTTCCATCTTCTTCTTGTTTTTATGTTGCACTGTCATGTCTAGAGTCATGATCCGCTTGATGGGTGTTGTGTGGTTCACAAAATGAAAATTTTTTATCCGTTTTTGCTTCCGTTATGTCTTGATTGAACCACCAAAACCCAACAGTGGTATTCGAGCCATCTCTAACATGGTTTTGCATATTTGGGTTAGAAACCGGATTTTATGTTTTGTGTCAAAAGCGGGTTTTCTTGTGACTAGGCACGGCCGTACCTTTGGGTTACGGGGCGTGTCGACGGCCGGGGCACGACCATACCAGTGGGGGTACGGGCCGTGCCGGCAGATATATTTTAAAAGATTAAAATTGTTCAAATTGTATACTGGCACACGGGCAGGTATGCCCACGCCCATCGTGCTCTTGGCCAAAAACAGTTTTTAATACAGATGTTAATATTACATTTAAAAATTCCGGTTTTGACGTATATTGGACTAGTCTTGGTTATGGATTTTCCCCACTATATTTTGATTCCTATTTTTATATGTTTTGTATGGATTGGCATGAAGCGCATAAAAAGATATATCTATAGGTATATATATGAATATGTAATTTTAAAAATGGTGTTAAAATTACTAATTCATATGTACAAGGATTGCTTTTGTGCCTTAGTATGTTGTCATATTTAAATTTTGGGTGCAGTCTGCATGTTGTTTATTTATTGCTATATGTTTGTACTTAGATTAATTTATATATTAAATCAAACCAACGGGACTCATGGCGTTGACGTCTTGGCGGAACCATTCCGGGATCTTTTGGAGTCACTTGTTTTGGAGAAGCCCACACGGCGAGGAATATATGGTTTAGTCCTTAGATGACCTTGTTTTCCCCGTTTGGCTCACGGGGGAAACACAGGATATTTTGGCATGTTATTGGGCTTATCTTTTATATATGTGTGGTTGTTTTTATATATATTTCTTGCATGGATATATAGGAAATCGCATGCTAGAAAATTTTTCAAAAATATATAAAACATAGAGATTTATAAAATGGTTTATATTTCTATACGCATAGAATTAACAATATTAGTATAAAATGGCATTATATTAAAAGTGATCGAAAAATGGCTTTGTCAATTAAATTGTTAATTCACAAGAGGTGTTAAAAATATTTTTTAACCGGAAAAACAAAAACTCATTTTTCAAAAGTAAGTCACGCACCATCCATAAGATGACACCAGCCAAATCCAATGAAACTTGGATGATTGTCGTGCTTTAGCACAATTCATTCCTTGAGGATTTGTGTCGAAGGTGAGTGTGGCAACTCGCAATATTGGTTGTTGAGCATAAGCACAAGCCGATTATTGGTCGAGAGTACCAACGTGCGTCTTGACGGATGACTTACAAATTCTTTTGTGACGCTTGAATGATGTCGAGATCTAGCCGAGTCATTTGAGAATAAAAAAAGGATTGGTGTAAGAAGGGATCAAACATGCCTTAGACATAATGGATGTCGAAGGATCCCGCAAGGATCTAAGACTTGCAAAATGGTTGCAATCGGCACAATGGTTACCGGCCTAAATAACTTGTCACGAGGTAGAGTGAAATATGGTTCTTATCATTGTATAAATAATCAGGGGTCATCTGGTTCGTAGATTTTTCTTCATGGGATTTGCATTCTGTCAAACGATTTGCATTTCGCAGGATTTGCATTTGGTAGGATTGTGAATCTTGTCCTGTGTTTAGTTGACAAAATCTGTCAGGATTTGCATTCCTGAAAATTCTGTTTGTTTTGTAAATCAATCAAAGGATTTGGATTGTTTATGTGATAAATGATAGAATTGTCCTTTAGTTATTTTTGGTATGGTAGGTTGGGGTTAGGGTAAAGTAGGGTGAGGGTGAGGGTGTTTAGGAGTAAGGTGGGGGTAGGGTATGGATGGGGTGGGTAGGTAAGGTAGGTTAGGGGTTGGGTAAGGGTAAGGTGGGTTGCGATAGGGTAGTGTAGGGGGTGGATAAGGTAGGATAGAAGGTGAGGGTAGGGTAGGATGGGGGTTAGGATAGGGTATGGTGGGGTGGGTGGGGTAGGGTGGGGTGGGTGAGGTAAGGTGGGGTAGGGCAGGGTAGGTTAGGGGTTAGGGTGTGGAGGTGGGTGGTGTGGGTGGGGTGGGTTAGGTAAGGTGGGGTAGGGGTAAGGATAGAGTGGGTAAGTTGGGTAGGTTGGGGGTAGGGTGGGTAGAGGTAGGGGTAGTGTAGTGTAGGGGGTGGGTAGGGTAGAGATAGAGGGTGAGGGTAGGGTACGGTGAGGGTTAGGTCGAGGTATGTAGGGTGGGGGTAGGGTAGGGATTGGGTGGTAGGTGGGGTGGGGGTAGGATTAGGGTATGGGTAGGGTGGGGTAGGGTAGGGTAGGGGTGTGGTAAGGGTAGGGTGGGTGAGTGTGGGGTAGGGTAATATGGTAATTTCGAAATTCCCTTGTTTATGGGATTTGAAAATACTAGGGGTGTGGGAGGATTTATAAAATCCCATGTATAAAACATTTAGTAGTACTTCAAGGAAATCCTATCATTTGAAATCCTTTGCCTTTTTTCTTAACAAACAGAGGATTTCTCAGGATTTGAAATCTCAATCCTAGGAAATCCCAGGAAATACCACGAAACATGGAGGGCCTTAGTTTTTTATAACTATTGTGTAATTATTTTTCAAGGATTTTTACAACTAAAATTGGTACTCTATTTTGTAGATGACATCAAACAACGCTTTATCATCAAACTCTATTTCCCTGAAATTGTTAATCGAAAAGGCCAAACTTGATGGCTTTTTTCATGGATTGGTTCATGCAGCTGAGGATAGCCCTCAATTATGAACAGAAAATGTTGCCATCGAGGAGCCTCTTCCGGAAGCACCTGCGGCTAACGCGACTAGGGCTATCCAAGACGCGTATTAAAAGTGCGTGAAGGAAACAAACGAGGTAGCTTGAATCACACTTTCCTCGATGATTCCTGAGCTCTAAAAGCAAATGGAACATCTGGGGGCGTATGATATGTTGAACTGTAACACCACTTCTGAATTCAGTTGCTTTAATGTCAAAACAGATTTAGCAGGGGAAAATTTTTCTTTTTAAAACAACCAAACAGTTAATTTACATTAATTACTTCTCAAAATCATCATAGGGGTTACCGAGTACAGGAACCGACCATAGTATCTAATTACATTACATCATACAATATAAGTGTTCCACTCACAAGAGGCAACAAATTTCCCAAAAGCAACCCGCCTCGCAGGCCATCTAGTCTTTACCTGAAAAGGGAAATCATAGCATCATTAGCTACACTAGCTAGTGAGTACATATAGTCATAAGCATGAATATAGCAAGTCATGCGTCATATCATAAACAATCATTGCTAGCTTAGCACTTTGCGGTGTGCTGACAAGATCGGTAAGAATCGTGTCTTGTAGGGAAATCACTCCCGCTCAACAACTCAGACAGGGGGATCAGACACGACCAATCCGCGCTGTTGGGGGAGCACAAGGCAGTCCACCGAGCATCGTTCACAGAGCCAGAGGCTCCACCAGTAATCCGGCTACAACCGGCTAATTACCACTCACGTTAAGGCACGGTGATTCTGCAGAATCTATGATCCAGGATGCCTCCTGAATCCCCGTGAAATCCCAAAGGATTCAGCTACAACCGGCTGACCTTAACCATGCTTCTGATAGTCTGCAGACAATTCACATACACATATACATACATTTGATCCCACATGGATCCGACATCTTTCGAATAGTCATTCATGCATAACATCGAAAATTAACTAAGTGGTTCCAAACTAGACCCACTGGCATGCTCCTGACAAGTATTCTAACATCTTACAAGTCATAGACATACCTCTTAGAGCATACCTGCATAAGCAAGTTAGTCATACATAGTACATAGTCATCTATCAGGCAAGCCTTACTCTACTGAGTCTCATGAAAGTAGGCACTCACCTGATTAGCTTACAACGCTTGTTTGCTTAGTGCTGAATCAGCTGACGCGTTTACCTAAAACATTCCGCAATCGTATTAAGCGTTTGCATGTGCTAAGTTCTATTAATAGATTATTTATAAAGCCTTCTTAATAGTCTTAAGTCATTCATTAAACTCACTTTGAATAGTACAAAACCTGATCAACAAGAACTTGTTAGCAAAACAAACCCTTGCCGAAAACGCCCTGTCGCGCCGCGACAAGCTAAAAGTCGGACCATGAGAAAAGGTTCATGCGAAATTCGGACCATGGAACTTTGAACCCTCCGACTGTTGGACTGGTCATCCGACTGTCGGACCATTCATCCGAAGGTCGGACCAAATGAAAGTCGCATGGTTCATTTTTACATAGCGTCGCGCTGCGACCAACACCTGTCGTGCCGCGATCGTGGTTTTTCCAGAATTTCAGCATCTTCTTCATCAACTTTCATCCGACTTTCAGTTAACATTTTCAAAAACCCAGATTTCTAAACTTGTATTTTTCACTCTTTAAACACTTATAAGCTTCATATATCATCTATATGAACCTTATAAACAACTTAATACCTTTTAAAACATTAGAACATGATAAACCCACACTTAAAGTAAGCTTCATGTTTTTATTCATGGTGTTCTTCATCTTGGCACCACTTCCAGCCATGAAAACATCCATGTATCTATTTTGTAACAAGTGTAATATTATTTAAACTTCAAAACAAGGATCATGCTTACCTTGTCTTAGACTTAGAACTTCAAATCTTCAAATTTTATGAACTCTTCTGGAAGATCTTACGAGAACAGAGAGAGAGTTTGCTTTGTGTGTTTGAGTTCTTTTGCTTTATTTGACTTTAAGAGTCAAATATCTCAATCTATACACATATATATTAATCTTATCCAGAGGCAAACCGCCTCTGGATATATATATATATATATATATATATATTTCTTCTTTTCTTTTTTTCTTTATCTACTAGTACATATATATATATATATATTTATTTATTTATTTAACATACATACAAATAACACATATACATATGTTAACTTAATCTTTATTAATTTCAACAAGTTCTTACAAACAAATACTCCTATTACATTTATCACTTACGCGTACGTACAATTTACAACCAAGCCCAAGTTGAGGATGTTACAAATCTACCCCCCTTAAGAAGATTCCGTCCCCGGAATCTACTCAGTGATAAACAATTGAGGGTATCTTGTCTTCATCTCGTCCTTACCTTCCCACGTCAGGTTTGGACCTAAGTTGTGCTTCCACTTCACAAGGACTAGCTTGATCATCTTCTTACGTAGCTTCTTGACCTTCATGTCAGGAATCTCAATGGGTTCTTCAACTAGTCACTTGGAAGAGTCGACTCCCAATTCCTGCAAAGGAATGATCTATTCTTCCTCAACATGGCACTTGTGTAAGTAGCACACGTTAAAGGTGTCATGTATTCCAGATAGCTCAGGCGGCAGCTCTAGAGTCACCGTCTCATCATTCACCTTGCGTATAATCTTGAATGGGCCAATGAATCGTGGACTTAGCTTCCCCTTGCGCCCGAAACGAATGACGCCTTTCGAAGAAGAAACCTTTAAGAACACACGGTCACCGACTTCGAATGTAGCGGGACGACGCTTCGGATCCGCATACATCTTTTGTCGATCCCGAGCTTCTTTTAGCTTTTCAAGAGCCACATTCACTTTATCAGAAGTAATCATGACGATTTCAGTTCCAGTGAACTGCTTCTCGCTAGGCTCCAACCAACAGGTCGGAGTGTGACATCGTCTTCCGTAAAGCATCTCATAGGGTGGCATTCCAATGCTGGAATGATATGAATTTTTATAAGCAAATTCAATAAATGGGAGATGAGAATCCCACGATCCACCAAATTCGAGTACACTGGCACGAAGCATATCTTCTAATGTCTGTATCGTACGTTCAGATTGGCCATCAGTCTGCGGATGATAGGCGGTGCTCAGATGAACACGAGTGCCAAGTTCGCGTTGCAGACTCGGCCAAAAATTCGAGACAAACCGAGAGTCACGATCAGATACAATAGAACATGGAAGACCGTGACGTGACACAATCTCATCAATATACAACTGGGCTAAAAGGGTCAGCGAAGCAGACTCGTTTGTTGACAAGAAATGAGCACTCTTTGTTAGTCGATCAACGATAACCCAGATCATGTCGTTCCCTCTGGACGTCCTTGGTAGCTTCGTCATGAAATCCATCGTGATATTATCCCATTTCCACTCCGGAATATCCAACTGCTGCAGATTACCATAAGGTCTCTCGTGCTCCGTTTTCACTTGAGCGCAGATCTGACATCTCTCCACGAATGAAGCGATGTCTTTCTTCAGAGTTGGCCACCAGTAAAGCATCTTCAAGTCGTGGTACATTTTCATAATTCCCAGATGGACAGATAATCTGGACTTATGGGCTTCTTGCAGAATCAGCTCACGGTTACCTCCCACAGAAGGTACCCAAATCCTAGATTGAAAAGTTTTCAACCCACGATTATCTTCAGTAAGCTGATCCTTTAATTTCTTCATTGTCTCAGCCTTTAGATTTTCTTCTTGCAATGCCGTCTGCTGAGCTTCTTTCAATCTACCAATTAAATCTGAGACAATCGCAATCTTCATAAACTTAGCTTCAGCTGTCGGTCCTTTACGGCTCAAAGCGTCCGCTACAACATTGGCCTTGCCAGGATGGTAACGGATCTCACAATCATAGTCTTTTATTAACTCCAACCAACGGCGTTGCCGCATGTTGAGTTCTTTCTTAGTAAAGACGTATTGAAGACTCTTGTGATTTGTACAAATCACGCACTTTGTGCCATAAAGATAATGTCTCCACAGCTTCAGTGCAAAGACAACGGTAGCCAGCTAAAAATAATGGGTTGTGTAGTTCCGCTCGTGTGATTTTAACTGCCTAGAAGCGTAGGGAATCACTTTATCATGTTGCATTAGGACGCAACCCAAACACACATACGACGCATCACAGTATATTGTGAAGTCCTCCGAACCCTCAGGTAGAGTAAGGATTGGAGCTTCACATAACAATCGTTTCAAGGTCTGAAAAGCTTCTTCTTGAGCTTCCGATCAGACATAAGCGACATCCTTGCGAGTTAGTTTGGTCAATGGACCCGCAAGTTTCGAGAAATCGCGGATAAACCGCCGATAGTAGCTAGCCAAGCCAAGGAAACTTTTAATTTCGGAAGGAGTCCGAAGAACTCCCCAATTCATCACAGCCTCCACCTTAGCTGGGTCTACTTTAACACCATCGTGACATATAACATGGCCGAGGAAATGAACTTTCTTAAGCCAGAATTCACACTTAGACAGCTTAGCATACAACTGTTCTTGTTTTAACGTCTCGAGAACCAAACGAAGATGAAGCTCGTGATCAGCTTCCGTCTTTGAGTATACAAGAATATCATCAATAAATACAATCACAGATCTGTCAAGAAAAAGACGGCAAACCGGATTCATCAGATCCATGAAGACGGTAGGGGCATTGGTTAAGCTGAACGGCATAACCAGAAATTCATAGTGACCATAACGAGTTCGAAATGCAGTCTTCGGCACGTCTTCTTCACGAACTCATACTTGGTGATACCCCGACCGGAGATCAATCTTAGAGAAGCATGTAGCTCCCTGTAACTGATCAAAAAGATCATCTATTCGAGGAAGCGGATACTTATTCTTAACAGTTCGCTTACTAAGCTCCGTGTAATATATGCACATTCGCATCGTTCCGTCCTTCTTCTTTACAAACAATACAGGAGCTCCCCACGGCGAGGAACTCGATCGAATAAAACCTTTGGCAAGCAACTCCTGAATTTGAGTCATCATCTCTCTTATTTCAGAAGGAGCAAGACGATACGGAGAATGAGCCACAGGTGTAGCTCCTGGAATAAGCTCTATCTTGAATTCAACATCACGGAACGGAGGCAAACCCGGAAGTTCTTGAGGGAATACCTCAGGGTAGTCAGACACCACCCGAATATCACGAACTGGTCGCTTCTCCATCGTAGCATCAATAACATATGCCAGATAAGAGTCACAACCTTTGACAATTGACTTCTGAGCTTTAACCATGGAGACAATAGGAATATCAGAATCCCGTCGTTCTCCACGTGCAATAGCATAAGATCCATCAGCGAGAGGGATCTTAATCATCTTTTTGGAACAAATAATCTCAGCATCACTCTTGCTGAGCCAATCCATCCCGATTACAATATCAAATCCCGCAATGGGCATAACAAAGAAAGAAATAGGGATATTACTCCCGTCAATATAAATCACAGCTATTGGGACTTTCTCTGTAACAGAGACTACTTTGCCGTCAGCGACCTCTACTCTGAGCGGCTCAGTTAAAGATACAACAAGTAATTGCAATCTTCTACGACAGGCCACAGATACAAAGGAGTAGCTAGCTCCAGAATCAAATAAAATGCTAGTAGGGAGATAATTAATAAGAAAAGTACCTGTAACAACATCTCGTGCAGCTTTAGCCTCGTCAGCCGTCATCTGAAATGCCCTGCCTTTCGCGCGGGGCGTGTCATCTCTTTTAGGTCCTCTAGAAGAAGAAGACCCTTTGGCTTCAGCATTCTGCTTGTCCGGGCAGTCAGTCAACTTGTGCCCGGGCTTCTGCCACCTATAACACACATCCTCTTTAAAATCACACTCGGTCGTAGCGTAGCCCTTCTGTCCGCATCTCCAGCAATGTCTGGTAGAGTTAGAGCACTCACCAGAGTGGGAAGTTCGGTATAAAGAACACCAAGGAGAATTAGGCCTCGGCTTCATGGAGGAATCAGTCTTCCCGCCTGCAGTGGATTGTCCTTTGGAAGGACCTGATTTTTTAGACGGAATAAACTTTCGTCTTTGACCCAGCACCGGCAGATTCGCCCTTGTAGTAAATGCGGTCACCTTCTAGTTGTCGGGCAATATCAAACGCCCGATCCAACTCCACAGCTGCCCTCACGTGCAGGCGAAACTCCAGTGGCAGAGTTGCCACAAACCGCCTTATCTTGGTGGTCTCATCGGGGATTAAATGGGGAACGAACCGCATCTTATCAGTAAACGCGGTTATATGCTCTTCAATTGGCGTATCCCCTTTCTTGAGATCTTTAAAATCTCTTTCCATCCTCTCTAGTTCATACTCGATGCAATACTTCTTAAGCACCTTCTCAGAAAATTGCTCCCAAGTTAGAGCATTCAACACTTCTTTACGAACTGAAGCTTTAACCGTATCCCACCAGAAGATGGCATGGCCCTTTAACATTCGAATTGCGTATTTCACGCAATATTTCGGCTCGCATTCGCAAGATTCAAATACCTGCTCCATTTCCCGGAGCCACTGTATGGTAAGTGTGGGGTTATCACTCCCATGGAACGTTGAAGGATTGCAAGTTAAGAATTTCTTGTATGAACAAGTCTTGCATGGCTTGTTCAACGTTGCTTGCAATAAGAGCTCCTTCGTCACACGAAGCTCCTCCTCCAATCGCCTTATGATAGCAGCCTGATCTGGCTTAGGTCTGCCTCCACCGACATTTTGCTGAGAACGTTCATCCTTAGCTTGATAAGGCATATGTGAAGCCTCATCTTCTAGCTGTTTAATTGCTTGCTAGTATGGCCACGTTCGGCAGACATCTTTCTAGACTTCACATAATAGAGAAAGAGCATTTAATACTCAATGTCACTATCTTATCTTACAAGCAAATCATCGTATAATGCTAACATGCATATAACTCTCACTCAATCCCCCCCTTCTAGGAACAATTCTTTATGGTAGGGCCCGAGGTTGAGATCGAATACTCTTTCAAGTATCCAATTCCCTCAAACTTAGGCTCTGATACCTAATTGTAACACCGCTTCTGAATTCAGTTGCTTTAATGTCAAAACAGATTTAGCAGCGGAAAAATTTTCTTTTTAAAAAAACCAAACAGTTAATTTACATTAATTACTTCTCAAAATATCATAGGTGTTACCGAGTAAAGGAACCGACCATAGTATCTAATTACATTACATCATACAATATAAGTGTTCCACCCACAAGAGGCAACAAATTTCCCAAAAGCAACCCGCCTCGCAGGCCAACTAGTCTTTACCTGAAAAGGGAAATCATAGCATCATTAGCTACACTAGCTAGTGAGTACATACAGTCATAAGCATCAATATAGCAAGTCATGCGTCATATCATAAACAATCATTGCTAGCTTAGCACTTTGCGGTGTGCTGACAAGATCGGTAAGAACATGTCTTGCAGGGAAATCACTCCCGCTCAACAACTCCGACTGGGGGATCAGACATGACCAATCCGCGCTGGTGGGGGAGCACAAGGCAATCCACCGAGCATCGTTCACAGAGCCAGAGGCTCCACAGGTAATCCGGCTACAACCGGCCGATTACCAGTCACGTTAAGGCACGGTGGTTCTGCAGAACCTATGATCCAGGATGCCTCCTGAATCCCCGTGAAATCCCAAAGGATTCAGCTACAACCGGCTGACCTTAACCATGCTTCTGATAGTCTGCAGACAATTCACATACACATATACGTACAATTGATCCCATAGGGATCCGACATCTTTCAAATAGTCATTCATGCATAACATCGCAAATTAACTAAGTGGTTCCAAACTGGACCCACTGGCATGCTCCTGACACGTATTCTAACATCTTACAAGTCATACACTTACCTCTTAGAGCGTACCTGCATAAGCAAGTTAGTCATACATAGTACATAGTCATCTATCAGGCAAGCCTTACTCTACTGAGTCTCATGAAAGTAGGCACTCACGTGATTAGCTTACAACGCTCGTTTGCTTAGTTCTGAATCAGCTAACGCGTTTACCTAAAACATTCGGCAATAGCATTAAGCATTTGCATGTGCTAAGTTCTATTACTAGAACATTTATAAAGCCTTCTTAATAGTCTTAAGTCATTCATTAAACTGACTTTGAATAGTACAAAACCTGATCAACAAGAACTTGTTAGCAAAACAAACCCTTGCTGAAATGGCCCCGTCGCGCCGCAACAGTATAAGGTTTCGCGCCGCGACAAGCTGAAAGTCGGACCATGAGAAAAGGTTCATGCGAATGTCGGACAATGGAACTTTGAACCCTCCGACTATTGGACTGGTCATCCGACTGTCGGACCATTCATCCGAAGGTCGGACCAAATGAAAGTCGCATGGTTCATTTTTACATTGCGTCGCGCCGCGACCAACACCTATCGCGCCGCGATCGTGGTTTTTCCAGAATTTCAGCTTCTTCTTCATCAACTTTCATCCGACTTTCAGTTAACATTTTCAAAAACCCAGATTTCTAAACTTGTATTTTTCACTCTTTAACAAACTTATAAGCTTCATATATCATCTATATGAACCTTATAAACAACTTAATACCTTTTAAAACATTAGAACATGATAAACCCACACTTAAAGTAAGCTTCATGTTCTTATTCATGGTGTTCTTCATCTTGGCACCACTTCCAGCCATGAAAACATCCATGTATCTAGTTTGTAACAAGTGTAATCTTATTTAAACTTCAAAACAAGGATCATGCTTACCTTGTCTTAGACTTAGAACTTCAAATCTTCAAACCTTATGAACTCTTCTTGAAGATCTTACGAGAATAGAGAGAGAGTTTTCTTTGCGTGTTTGAGTTCTTTTGCTTTATTTGACTTTAAGAGTCAAATATCTCAATCTATACACACACACATATATATATATATATATATATATATATATATATATATATTAATCTTATCCAGAGGCAAACCGCCTCTGGATAAATATCTATATATATATATAGATATTTCTTCTTTTCTATTTTTCTTTATCTACTAGTACATATATATATATATATATATATTTAACATGCATACAAATAACACATATACATATGTTAACTTAATCCTTATTAATTTTCAACAAGTTCTTACAAACAAATACTCCTATTACATTTATCACTTACGCGTACATACAATTTACAACCAGGCCCAACTTGAGGATGTTACATGAACAAACCGAAGGAAATGTTCCAATAGTAGGCTAAGCTAGAGCGCATTGAATGCGTGAAGTCCCTATTCGACTTCCACATGTAGCAGGGCGAAAATGTAAGCGTCTACATGCTTAAAATGAAAGCATTGGTGGACCGCTTAGAGAGGTTGGGCTTTCCAATTGGGTGGGAGTTGGCTGCGGATGTAATTCTCCAATCCCTGCCCAGTTCCTACTCTCAATTTGTATGGAACTACCATGTACATGGTATGGATAAATCCTTAAAGGAGCTTCATGGCATGCTAAAGACTGTAGAGTCTGACATGGCCAAGAAGCCATCGTCATCCAAATATGTCCTAGCTATCCAGGGAGGCGGAACCAAAAGGAAAGGCGCTCCCCCTTCTAAGGGAAAGGGAGGGGGAAATGTTTCATAACCTACCCCAATTCCGGCCTCAATGGGTAAGGGGAATGCCATGGTTCCACAGGCTGAGGACCCTGCAGAAGCCGAGTGCTTCTACTGCAAGGAAAAGGGGCATTGGCGGCGTTCTTGCCTAAAGTACCTTGAGGAGCTCAAGCGAGTATAATCGAAGGGAGCTGGAACCTCACGTATGTTCATGATTTAACTCCATAACTCCGCTACTTCTAACGGCTGGGTTTTAGATACCGGTTATGGGACTCACCTTTGTAATACTGTGCAGGTGCTAAAACATAGTAGGGTTCTGGGTGCTGCAGAGCTAGACCTGATCATGGGGAACAAAGAGGTGGTCCCTGTGGAATGGATTGGGAGTACGGATCTCGCTTTTCCTTCCGCCCTTTCCAATACCTTGTATAATGTTTGATTTTCGCTCTGCGTGGCACGTAACATTATTTCTTTTCATGCACTTCATGATGATGGTTTTTTCTTACCTTTGATTATGGAATTATTTCTTATTTAAGAGATGGTGTTCATTATTTTGAGGCTTATCCATGTCGTGTTATTTATGAAACAACTGTATGTTTAGTTGGTAATAGATCAATCATGAATATTAATTCTAAGTCCAAAAATGGTTTGGACAAGTTGTCACTGTGACATAGCCTTCTTAGCCATATAAACAAGAAACGTATCGCCAAACTCCAACCGGATGCGAATTTGGAATCGTTTGACCACAGGTCAAGCGAAGTATGTGATTCTTGTTTATTAGGCATGATGACTAAAGAACCATTCACCGGCATTTATGAGAGGGACAAAGACTTTTTTGATATGGTTCACACGGATGTGTGTGGTCCGTTCAAGTCTGCAACAAGAAACAACTGTAGGTACTTCGTTACTTTTACTGATGATTTCAGTAGGTATGGTTATGTTTATTTAATTAACCATATGTCTGAAACCTTTGAGCTGTTTAAGACATACCAAAAAGAACTATGGAATCAATTGGGCAAGCAGATTAAGATTCTTAGATCCAAGTTTCTTGATCATCTTAGGCATTGTGGAATTATCTCACAATTTACTCCACCTAGGACACCGCAATTAAATGGGATTGCTGAGAGGAGGAACCAAACATTAATGGATATTATTTGGACCATGCTGAGTTGTACAAAGCTATCCATAAGTTTTTGTGGCCACACTTTGGAAACCGTCGCTAGGACCTTGAACCTTGTACCAACAAAGAAGGTTGAAAGTACAACATTTGAGATGTGGCATGGAAGAGTTCCTTCGCTTGCCTATCTCAAAGTCTGGGGTTGTGAAGTCTACGTGAAACGTGAGGCTCAAGATAAACTTGAACCAAGAGCTGAGAGGTGTATTTTCATTGGTCACCAGCTGGCTCTATAGGATACTTGTTTTACAAGGCTTCCGAAAACAAAGTTTTTGTTGCTCGAAGGGCAGTCTTCCTAGAAAGGGAGTTGATAACTATAGAGGCTAGTGGGAGGAAGTGGAAACAAAACCAACGGAGGATAAGGTACTTGACACACAATCATTGGCGATCCGTAGATCTCGTAGAGTTTGTAATAAGTCGCAAAGATATGAGATTTTTATATATGAGGGCGATGAGCTATTGGTGGATCATATTGAACCAAACAACTACCGGGAAGCCATAGCAGGCTCTGAGTTAGCTAGGTAGAAGGAGGCAATGGACAGTGATGAAAAAGTAGAAACCTTCTAAGCCCGACTGGTGGCAAATGGTTTCACTCAAACTCATGGTGTAGACTATGATGAAACCTTTTCTCCGGTGGCTATTCTAAAGTTATAAGGATATTAATGGCTATCGCTGCAGATTACGATTTCGGATTATGGTAGATGGATGTCAAAACTGCCTTCCTTGGTGGGAAGTTTGGAGAGGAGGTGTACATGGCACAACTTGCTGGTTACGTACACCCCAAGTATCCTAATAAAGTTTGCAGGCTTAAGAGGTCCATTTATGGTCTTAAGCAAGAATCTCGCAGTTGGAATCTTTGTTTTGATGAGAAAGTCAAAGAAATTGGCTTTTCGAAGAGCATAGATGAACCCAGTGCGTATCTCAGGGCTAGTGGGACTGTTGTACTTTTCATTATCTTATATGTTGATGACATCTTACTCATATAAAACAATGTTACTACCTTGAACGAGGTTAAAACCTATCTTGGGAGTTGTTTTACAATGAAAGAAATGGGAGAGGCAGCATATATTTTGGGGATAAAGATCTATAGAAATAGACCTAAAAGACTCATTGGTTTGAGCCAAAGTACATATATAGATAAAGTCTTGAAGAGATTCAAGATGCAGGATTTCAACGAAGGGAATCTGCCTATGGTGCATGGTATGGCATTGAGCAAGTCTCAACGTCCTAGTTCTTAAAAGGAACTAGAAGAAATTGTAACATCCTCGACTTGGGCCTAGTTCTAAATAGTGTGTACGCTTAGGTGATTAAAATGATAGGAGGATATTTTGGTTATATGTAATTAACGATTTGTTATATATAAATATGCATTGTGTGTTTTAAGTGTGTAACAAGTATAATGTGTATTAATTAAATAAAAAGAAGAAGATTTGGTCCAGAGGCGGTTTGCCGCTGGATAGTGTATATATATAAGTAGGTATGTACAATTGACTTACAAAGTCAAAGTTGGCAAGAACTAACAAAACAAAACCACACACACTTTCTCTCTCGGTTTTGAAGAAGACAAGAAGAAGCAGTTGTTGTTAATTCACAGAAGGTTAGTAGTATGATTTAAGCATGTTTGAAGATTATATACATGTGTTATGGCTAGAAACTCATATTCATGTAAGAACACCATTGAAGAACATTAAAGCTTACTTTGAAAGTTGGTTTTGCATGTTTGGTGTTCTTATTTGGATTTAAATTGTTTATAAATATTATATAGGTAGAACATGAAGCCCTGAAGTGTTTCAAATGTAAAACCAACAAGTATGCAATTCTTGAAAGGATATAAGAATGTGTCCGAATTTCAGTGTTGCAAGGTGTCGGCTTTCAAGACCTATGAAGGTGTCGGAACCCCCTGGTTTGTTGAAATCCGCATGTGTGTCGGAATCCGCTAGAATGTCGGATTCCGCATGCTTGTCGGATTTCCTTCTATGTATCGCAATCCGCAAGTGTCAGATTCCGCATGTAGGTGTCGGATTTCTCAAAATCCGCAAGGACTATCGGATTTCCCAAATCCGACAAATTTGGCGGATTTATGCTACATCCAGATTTAAGTTCCTATGTTTGTTTTGTAAGTTACTAAGGTGAGTACCTACTTTCATGAGACTCGGTAGAGTAAGGCTTGTTTGCTAGATGATTACCTGATTAATTATACATGATTGTATTATGTATGTCTAACTTTTCGTTGCAGGTATGCACGAGAATGTAAGTGTAAGTATGAATAATGTTATGTTACGTTGCTATTTGTACGATATGTATTAGGTGTATGCCATCGGGTCCAAATTGGAACCGCTTAGTTAATGAATGATGATGTGTATGAATATTTAATTAGATGATGTGATATGCAAGATGATGAATCCCTATGGGATTATATGTATGTATGTATGTTTGTGCACTGTCTACAGACTATCTGAAGTATGGTTAAGGTCAGTCGGTTGTAACCGGATCCCATGAGTACTTCGGGATTTCACGGTGATTCGGGAGGCATTCCGGATCGTAGGTTCTGCAGAACCGCAGTGCCTTAACATGAGTGGTAATCAGCTGGATGACCGTTGGATTACTTGTGGAGCCTCTGGCTCTATGAATGATGTTTGGTGGACTGCTTTATGCTCCCCCACCAGCACGGTTGGTTGTGTCTGATCCCCCTGTCTGAGTTGTTGAGCGGGATTGATTACCCTGCAAGACATGACTCTTACCGATCTTGTCAGCACACCGCTATGTGTTAAGCTAGAAATGATTGCTTATGTATGATATATGTTGCATGACTTACTTTATTGATGCTTATGATAAGTATGTACTCACTAGCTATGTTGTTTAGCTAATGGTGCTACGTTGCCCCTTTTCAGGTAAAGACTAGAAGGCCTGGTGAGGCGGGTTGCTTTTGTTATATATGAACCCTTGTGGGTTTGAACACTTTGATTAATGATGTAATATGATACTTATGGTCGGTTCCTGTGTTAGGTAATACCAACGTTGATTTTGAGATGATAATGATGTAAATATTTGAAGATATCTTTTGAAAAGAAAATTTCCGCTGCTAAATCTGATGTTTTGAGTTGGTCGAATTGATCTACTCATAATTTAAATTCGAATTATCAGTAAATTTGCCATTTTCGGAAGCGGTGTTACAATTATGTATCAAAGCCTAAGTTTGAGTGAATTGGGTACTTGTAAGAATATTCGATCTCAAACTCGGGCCCGACCATAAATTAGTGTTCATATGGGGGGTTGAGTGAGAGTGTTATATGAATGTTAATGGTTGTAAGATAGCTTGTTAGTAAGATAAGTAAGTGAGATAGAGTATTAATTGCTCTATCTCTGTTATATAGAAGTATGAAAAGATGTCTGCCAAACGTGGTAATACAAAAGAAGCTTTAAAAGAGATGGAAGATGAGGCTACTCACCTGCCTCATCAAGCTGAGGATGAACATTCTCAGCACAATGCCGGAGGTGGCAGGCCTGAGCTAGATTAGGATGCCTATATAAGGCGTCTGGAAGAAGAGCTGAGAATAGCTAAAGAGCTCTTGTTGCAGACCACGTTGAACAAGCCATGCAAGACTTGTTCTTACTGTTGGATTATGCCCACTTACACACACACGAGTTGGTATGATGGCTGATGAAGCAAGGGCCTATTGGGTCACACGCCAAGTATCGAATCCGGCATCACGGATGGTCTAATGAGAGAGAAAACCATAAACTGGTTATGGGGGGCAAGGCACGCCCGTTCCTCTATGAGGTACGGGCAGGCATTAGCCCATGTTGGGCGTGACTTGGGCGTGGCCTGTGGCTAGGTACCCCCGTGCCTCTGGGAGGCACGCCCGTGCCCAGTACCCAATGGACAGGCATAAGCCAAAGTCAAGTTTGACTTAGGCGTGGCCTTTTGGGCTGGCACGCCCGTACCTTGTGAGGCATGGCTGTGCCTTATGCAGTAACAACCTCTTAACTAGGCTTTCAAAGCTAGTTAAAAGTGGTATTTATTGCCATTAATCTAGTAACTGAATATGACATTAGTATGCACGAATTTGAACTGATTTTTGAGTTCTATATAAGTGGCATAAAGCTAATGTGGTCATGTTCCAAGAATTGGTTTTACTAGAATATATAATTTGCATATATACATCTCTATCAAGCACTAGAAGTACTAAGGCATTGGTGTTCTTGTGTTGGTCATCTTTGTGGTGGTTAGGTTGGCATACCTAACACTCTAGCAAGTCGGAGACGATCAAGTCTTGGTGTGGACTACGATAGAGGTGTACACGTTAGTACACCCAACATCCAAACTCTAAACCCGCTCATACAAAGAATATAGCTTCAAGGGTATCACACTATTTCTTTGTATCTTTATTTTGTTACTTAACCATGTTTAGAGTTTTGGTCCATATGGTGGGCACATTCGTGGTCAAATTTTGAAGCGTATTTTCTACTAGTTTTGCTTCCGCTGCGATTTTAGACCACGAAAACCCAACAGTGGTATCAGAGCCATCTCTAACATGGCTTTGCACTTTTGGAGTTAAACTGGATTTTGTAAGTTTTCTACCAAAAAAATGGTTTTCCGGTGACCGGGCACAGTCGTACCTCTAGGGGTACGGGCCGTGCCGGCAGCCGGGGCACGGGCGTACCAGTGGGGGTATGGGCCGTGCCGGCGGAATTCGTAGAATGGTTAAAATTGTTTAAACTGCACACTGACAAGAGGCAGAATTGGTTTTTGAAACAATATGTTTAAATATATTAAATTCCGGGTTTTGGACTAGTCTTGATTTTGCTGATCTCCACTATATTTTGATTCCTAATTCTATATGTTTTGTACGGCTTGGCATGAAGTTCATAAAAACATATATTTTTAGGTGTATATATGAATATGCAATTTTAAAGGTGTATTAAAATTGCTAAGGCATATGCACAAGGATTCCTTGTTGTGTCTTAAATGTTGTTTTGCAATCTTGATCAAAATATATATATTTGTTTGACATGGTTTTGTGGCACACCATCGTTTTCGTTTGGTTGTGTTTGTTGTGCTTGCCTGGTAACTTGATATGCCCATAGCCTTTGTGATGTTTGTGGTTGGTTTTAGTTTTGGCTTGCGTGCCGTATTCTTGTAATATTTATATTTGTTGCGACTTTCATGTCGTTTATTTGAATCTTTGTACTCGTAATAGATTATTAGGATCGCGACTTACATGTCGTTTCTTGTTATTATGTACTTGTACTTAGATTATTTCAAATATGTAAATATTGCATCAAACCAACCGGGAGACACGGTGTTGGTGTCTTGACGAACCAAATCCGGGAGATTCGCCGGTGTGGAGATCGTGACGGAGTATCCCTTGGTGTTGTCCCTAGATTGACTATGTTTTCCCCGTTTTGGCTCACGGGGAGAACACTTAGGATTTGGACATGTTACCGGATCTTTGTTTATGTTTATAGGTGGTTGTTTTATATTTGGATTCTTTAGGATTTGCATGTTAGAGAATTTTTTAAAATATATAAAACAAAGAGATTTATAAATGAGTTTATATTGAGTTTATATTTCTACGCGCATAAGAATTGGCAAATATTAATATAAAAGTGTTTATATTAAATGGTGAATAAAAAGGAGTTTTTGTCACTTAAATTGCTAATTCACAAAATTGTTAAAATATGATACCACCCAAATCTAACGAAACTTGGATGATTGTCAACCATTTGCACGAGTCATGCCTTGTGGAGTTGTGTGGAAGGTGAGGGTGGCAACACGCAATATTGGTAGTCAAGCTTAAGCACGAACCAATGATTAGGCTAGGGTACTAAAGTTTGTCATGACGGGCGACTTACAAATTATTTTATAAAACTTAAATAATGTCGATCTCTAGCGGAGTCATTTAAGAAATAATAAAAGGATTGGTGTATGAAGGGATCAAACATGCCTTAAGACATTTGATGTCAAAAGGATCCACAAGGATCTAAAAGTTGCAATGGTTGCAATCGGTAAAGTGTCTACCGGCCTAAATAACTTATTTTGTGATCCTCAGTAAACCCGTCACGAGATAGAGTGAAATACGGTTCTTAGCCTGGTTCAAATAATTGAGTTTTTATAACTATTGGGTAATTATTTCTACAAGGATTTGACAACTAAAATTGGTACTTTAATTTTGAAGATGGCATCCAACAACGCTTCTACATCATCATCGAACTCAATTTCCCTAAAATTGTTCCTCCAAAAGGCCAAACTCGATGGCCAAAACTTTATGGATTGGTTCATGCAACTAAGGATAGCCCTTAGGTATGAACAAAAGATGTGGGCCATCGAGGAGCCTTTGCCGGAGGCACCTACGGCTAGTGCGAATAGGGCGGTCCGAGACGCGTATGAAAAGCGCGTCAAGGAAACGAACGAAGTGACTTGCATTATGCTCTCGTCAATGATTCCTGAGCATCAAAAGCAAATGGAATATTTAGGGGCATATGACATGCTTAATCAGCTGAAGGAAATGTTCCAACAGCAGGCTAAGCTAGAACGCTTTGAGTGTGTAAAGTCCCTTTTCGACTGCCATATGTAGGAGAGCGGAAATGTGAGCGTTCACGTGCTTAAGATGAAAGTAGAGGTTGATCTCTTGGAGAGGTTCGGATTCCCGTTGGGGAGGGAGTTGGCGGTGGATGTGATCCTCCGTTCTCTTCCTAGTTCCTTTTCACAATTTGTGTGGAACTATCATGTCCATGGCATGGACAAGTCCCTAATGGAGCTTCACGCAATGTTGAAGACCGTCGAGTCTAATATGTCCAAGAAGCCCTCCTCGTCCAAACCCGTCCTAGCTATCCAGGGAGGCGGAACCAAAAGGAAAGGCGCTCCCCCCTCCAAGGGAAAGGGTAAGGGGAAGGTTGCAAAACCTAACCCAAGTCGGCCCCAAAGGGCAATGGGAAAGCCGTGATGGTTCCACTGGCCGAGGACCCTGCGGAAGCCGAGTGCTTCCACTTCAAGGAAAAGGGGAATTAGCGGAGTTCTTGCCCAAAGTACCTTGAGGAGCTCAAGCAGGTAAATCCGAAGGGAGCGGGTAACTTAGGTACGTTTATGATTGAACTCCACAATACCGCTACTTCTAACGGTGGGGTACTTGATACAGGTTGTGGCACTCATATTTGTAATAATATGCAGGTGCTAAAAGGAAGTAGGGCACTGGGTGCTGGAGAGCTTGACCTGATCATGGGAAACAAGGATGCGGTTCATGTGGAGCGGATAGGGAGTGTTGATCTCGCTTTTCCCTCAGGCCTTGCTATTACCTTGTTAACTGTTTGATGTTCACCCTGCGTGGCATGAAACATTATTTCCTTTCATGCTTTGTTTGACGATGGTTATAAGATTAATTTTGATAATGGAATTATTTCTTGTTTGAGAGATTATGTTCATTACTTTAAAGCTTATCCATGTCGTGGGATTTATGAAACAAGTGTGTGTTTGGATGGTAATAAATCAATCATGAACATTGATTCTAAGTCCAAAGTTGTATTGGACAAGTTGTCTTTGTGGCATAGTCGTCTTGGCCATGTAAACAAGAAACGTATCACAAAACTCCAAGTGGGTGGGATTTTGGAATCGTTTGATCACAGGTCAAGCGAAGTATGTGATTCTTGTTTATTAGGCAAAATGACTAAAGCACCCTTCACCGGCGTTAGTGAGAGGGCTAAAGACGTGTTGGACATTCTTCACACGGATGTGTGTGGTCCATTCAGGTATGCAACAAGAAACAACTGTAGATACTTCGTTACTTTTATTGATGATTTCAGTGGGTATGGTTATGTTTATTTGATTAAGCATAAGTCTGAAACCTTTGAGGTGTTTAAGACATACCAAAACGAAGTGCAGAATCAATTGGGCAAGAGGATTAAGATTCTCAGATCCGATAGGGGTGGTGAGTATCTTAGTACCGAGTTTCTTGATCATCTTAGGGGTTGTGGAATTATTTCACAACTTACTCCACCCAGGACACCACAATTACATGGGGTCGCTGAAAGGAGGAACCGAACTTTATTGGATATGGTTCGGCCCATGATGAGTCGTACGAAGCTACCCGCAAGTTTTTGGGGTAATGCTTTGGAAACCGCTGCTAGGACCTTAAACCTTGTACCAACAAAGAAGGTTGCAAGTACACCGTTCGAGATGTGGCAAGGAAGGGTTCATTCGCTAGCCTATATGGAGGTCTGGGGTTGTGAAGCTTATGTGAGATGTGAAGCTCAAGACAAACTTGAACCCAGAACCGAGAAGTGTATTTTCATTGGCTACCCAACTGGTTCTATGGGATATTTGTGTTACAAACCTTCGGAGAACAAGGTGTTTTTTGCTCGAAGGGCGGTCTTCCTTGAAAGGGAGCTGACATCTGTAGAAGCCAGTGGGAGGCAAGTCGATCTAGAAGAAAGTCTAGATGACACCAATGATCTACCTGATGTTCGCACTAGTACCGCTTCTGAGGTCGGCGTACCGGAAGAAGTGGAACGTCAACCAGTGGTGGATGAGGTACCTGATACACAACCATTAGAGCTCCGTAGATCTGGTAGAGTTCGTAATGATTCAGAAAGATATGGGTTTCTTATATCAGAGGGCGACAAACTATTGGTGGATCATAGTGAACCGACCAACTACCAGGAAGCCGTAGCGGGCCCTGAGTCTGCTAGGTGGAAGGAGGCAATGGACAGTGAGATGCAATCCATGGCGGATAATCAAGTCTGGGACTTGGTTGATCCGGTACCCGGCCACAAGCCAGTAGGGTGCAAATGGGTCTTTAGGAAGAAGACTAACATGGATGGAAAAGTAGACACTTTCAAATCCTGACTGGTAGCAAAGGGTTTCACTCAAACTCGTGGTGTAGACTATGATGAAACCTTTTCTCTAGTGGCAATGTTGCAGTCTATTAGGATATGAATGGCTATTGCTGCATATTACGATTGCGAAATATGGCAGTTGGATGTCAAGACTGCCTTCCGTAACGGGAAGTTGGCATAGGAGGTTTACATTGCACAACCTAATGGTTACGTAAACCCCAAATATCCTAATAAAGTCTGCAAGCTTAAGAGGTCCATATATGGACTTAAGCAAGCATCTCGGAGTTGGAACATTTGCTTTGATGAAAAGGTCAAAAGAGTTTGGCTGTTCAAAAAGCAAGGATGAACCTTGTGTATATTTCAAGGCTAATGGGAGTGTTGTACTTTTCCTAGTCTTGTATGTAGATGACATACTACTCATAGGAAGTGACGTGACTACCTTGCAGGAAATGAAAACTTGGCTTGGGAGTTGCTTCTCTATGAAAGACATAGGAGAAACAACATATATTTTGGGGATAAAGATATATAGAGATAGATCTAAGAGACTCATTGGTTTGAGCCAGAGTACGTTCATAGATAAAGTCTTGAAGAGGTTCAAGATGCAAGATTCCAAGAAAGGAATTTGCCTATGTTGCATGGTATGGTGTTGAGCAAATCTCAATATCCTAGTTCTCAAAAGGAACTAGAGGAAATGAGTTGAGTCCCGTATGCTTCGGCTGTGGGATCGATCATGTATGCTATGCTATGTACTCGGCCTGATGTGTCGTATGCCTTGAGCGTGACGAGCAGATATCAGGCTAACCCTGGTCAAAGTCAATGGGTTGCGGTTAGAAACATCCTTAAATATCTTCGGAGAACTAAGGAAATGTTTATAGTGTTCGTTTGATCGGACGAGCTCAGAGTTACTGGATATTCTGATGCTAGCTTCCAAACGGACAAGGATGATTGCCGGTCTCAATTGGGATTTGTATTCTTGTTAAATGGTGGAGCAATAAGTTGGAGAAGTTCCAAGAAAGATACCTTGGCAAATTCAACCACGGAGTCAGAGTATATTGCTGCAAGCGAGGCTGTTAAGGAAGCCGTCTGGATGAAGAAATTCATTCAAGACCTTGGAGTTGTTCCTAGCATCGCTAACCCTATTGAGATCTTCTGTGACAATGAGCGTGCAGTAGCTCTAGCTAAGGAACCAAGAGCGCATCGACGTACGAGACACATTGCTCGGAAATATCATTTTATCCGTGATATTATCGAGAATGGAGACATTGTGGTTAGTAGAGTACCGACTGAGGGGAACTTGGCAAATCCACTCACCAAACCATTGTCCCAAGTTAAGCATGATTCTCATGCTAAGTCTATTGGTACTCCACGATCGGTCGTTCTTCATTGGAATGAAGAAGTGAATTAAGATCGAGGCGAGTGGTTGGTAAAGTTTTCATCTTCGATTGAATACTTGTTTACGCAACACTAGCCTGTACATAATGGTGATTAAGTGATTGGAGGACCCGTACCTGAGTTTACTTCATGGATATTATCACGAGTAAATCAGTATGATAATATTATTTATCCTTTTACTAGAGATGCATGCGTTGCTTGATTATTAACATGGACTTGTTTAGATTGCTTTCTGACGCAGTTCGTAACTGGCCGTTATAAGGGAAGTTCTCAGGCAATAACTTGTTATTACGACGGGGCGGTGTAGTCAAAGGTATTCATTCCTCTTTTGAGAGATATCCTTGGGCCACTCGTTGATTAAGCTGATGACAAATCAAAATGCATGGCCGTGCTCAAGTTGAATTGATAATGGATCAATTGTGCAACTTGTATTGTTAGTCATAGTTAGTCTATATAGAGAAACATAATTGTGAATGATTTGTGGTTGATCATGTTCCATGACCTACATTCACATCAGATATCGTGAACGAAGGGATAAGTAATCACTTATCTATAGGACCTTTCCTTTTGGTTAGGTATTTTTTTGGGAAGACAAACCCTATGCCGACATGGGGGCATAGATGCCTTGCTAGAGGCTGCTCTATGTCGGTGACGCCTTTCGTGAGTTTGTCATATGCAAGTGGGAGTCTGTTGGATTATGCTCACAGACACACACACGAGTTGGTATCATGGCTGATGAAGCAAGGGCATATTAGGTGACACACCAAGTATCGATTCCGGCATCACGGATGATCTAATGAGAGAGAAACCAGAAACTAGTTCTGGTGGGCCAAGGCACGCCCGTGCCTCTATGAGGTACGGCCGTGCCCTACGGGCAGGAACGAGCCGAAGTCGGGTGTGACTTGGGCGTGGCCTGTGGCTAGGCACGCCCGTGCCTCTGGGAGGCACGCTCGTGCCCTATGCCCAATGGACAGGCACGAGCCCAATTCAGGCGTGACGTGGGCGTGGCCTTTTGGGGTGGCACGCCCGTACCTTGTGAGGCACGGCCGTGCCTTATGCAGTAACAACCTCTTAACTAGGCTTTCAAAGCTAGTTAAAAGTGGTGTTTATTACCATTAATCTAGTAACTTAATATGACATTAGTATGTGAATTTGAACTAATTTTTGAGTTCTATATAAGTGGCATAAAGCTAATGCGGTCATGTTCCAATAATTGGTTTTACTAGAATATATAATTTGCATATATACATCTCTCTCAAGCACTAGAAGTACTAAGGCATTGGTGTTCTTGTGTTGGTCATCTTTGTGGTGTTTAGGTTGGCATACCTAACACTCTAGCAAGTGGGAGACGATCAAGTCTTGGTGTGGACTACGATAGAGGTGTACACGTTAGTACACGCAACTTCCAAACTCCAAACCCGCTCATACAAAGAAGATAGCTTCAAGGGTATGACACTATTTCTTTGTATCTTTATTTTGTTGCTTAACCATGTTTAGAGTTTTGGTCCATATGGTGGGCACATTCGTGGTCAAATTTTGAAACTTATTTTCTACTAGTTTTGCTTCCGCTACGATTTTAGACCACGAAAACCCAACACTTACAAGAAGTTTCTATCCTGCAAGCCTCCGACATTTGAGGGGAGTGCTAACCCCGTAGTTACCATACAGTGGCTCCGTGAAATGGAGCAGGTGTTTGAATCTTGTGATTGTGAACCGGAGTATTGCGTAAAATACGCAGTACGTATGTTGAAAGGAGTGCCATATTCTGGTGGGATACTTTAAAAGCATCTGTTGATAAAGAACTACTAAGTTCTCTGTCTTGGGAGCAATTTTCTGAGAAACTGTTGAAGAAGTACTGCACCAAGTACAACATGGAGAGAATGGAGCGTGATTTTAACAATCTCCAGAAAGGGGATAAGACAATGGAGGAACTCATCACCGCTTTTACCGACAAGATGAGGTTCGTTCCACATCTGACCCCCGATGACGACCAAGAAAACAAGGTTTGTGGCGACCTTGCCGTTGGAATTTTGTCCCCATGTATGAGCAGCTGTTAATATGGATCGGGCATTTTAAGTGGCCTGACAAATGGAGGGAGACCGTATCCATTGCAAGGGCGAATCTGCCAATGCGGGGTTAAAAAGAAAGTTTTAGCCATCTTATAAATCGGGTCCTTCCAAAGGACAATCCTCAACAGGTGGAAAGACTGAGACTTCAAAGAAACCAAGACCTAACACTCCTTGGTGTTCTTAGTGTCATACATATCATTCTTGTGAGTGTTCGAATGCTACCAGATGGTGTTAGAGGTACGGGCAGAAAGGGCCATGCTAGTACTGAGTGTGGTTTTAAAGAAGATGTCCGTTACCGGTGCCACAAGCATGGGCACAAGATGACTGATTGCCCGGAAAGACAAGGTGTTGGAACCAAAGGGTCTTCTAGGGGCCAGAAGAGAGAAGATGCGCCTCGCGCTAAGGGGATGGCATTTCAGATGATAGCTGAGGAGGCGAAAGTAGCAGGGGATGTCATCACGAGTACATTCCTTATTAATTATATCCCTGCCTGTCTATTATTTGATTCTGGAGCTACCTACTCCTTTGTTTCTGTGGCGTGTCGTAAAAGATTGCAATTACCTGTTGTCCCGTTAACTGAGCCACTTAAAGTAGAGGTCGCCGATGGTAAAGTAGTATCTGTTACAGAGAAAGTTCCTATCGCTGTGATCTAAATTGATGGGAGTAGTATCCCTATTTCGTTTTTCATTATGCCTATTGAAAGCTTTGATATAGTGATCGGGATGGATTGGCTTAGCAAGCGCGATGCTGATATTCTCTATTCCAAAAAGATGATTAAGATTCCTCTTTGTGATAGATCTTATGTTGTTGCTCGAGGAGAACGACGGGATTCTGATATTCCCATTGTCTTCGTCATTAAAGCTCAGAAGTCTATTTCTTAAGGTTGTGACTCTTATTTAGCATATGTTATTGATGCTACAATGGAGAAACGACCAGTTCGAGATATCAGGGTAGTCTTTGATTACCCTGAGGTATTCCCTTAAGAAATTCCGGGTTTGCCTCCGATTAGAGATGTTGAATATAAGATTGAGCTTATTCAAGGAGCTACACCTGTGGCTCGATCTTCGTATCGTCTTGCTCCTTCTGAAATTAGAGAGATGATGACTCAAATTCAGAAGTTGCTTGACAAAGGTTTTATTCGTTCAAGTTCCTCACCGTGGGGAGCTCCTGTATTGTTTATGAAGAAGAAGGACGGAACGATGCACATGTGTATAGATTACAGGGAGCTTAACAAGCGAACTGTAAAGAATAAGTATCCTCTTCCTCGAATCGATGATCTCTTTGATCAATTGCAGGGAGTTACATGTTTCTCTAAGATTGATCTTCGGTCGGGGTATCATCAAGTACGAGTTCATGAATAAGACTGCTTTCCGAACTCGTTACGGTCATTATGAATTTCTGGTTATGCCATTCGGTTTAACCAATGCCCCTGCTATCTTCATGGATCTAATGAATCATGTATGTCGTCCATTTCTTGATAGATCCGTGATTGTTTTTATTGATGATATTCTTGTCTATTCGAAGTCGGAAGCTGATCATGAGCTTCATCTTCGTCAGGTTCTCGAAACTCTCAAACGAGAACAATTGTATGCTAAGTTTTCCAAATGTGAATTCTAGCTTAGGGAAGTTCATTTCCTAGGCCATGTCATATGTCAAAATGGTGTCAAAGTAGATCCATCTAAGGTAGAGGCTGTGATGAATTGGGGGATTTCTCGAACTCCTTCTGAAATTAAAAGTTTCCTTGTCTTGGCTGGCTACTATCGGCGGTTTATCCGCGATTTCTCTAAGCTTGCGGGTCCATTGACCAAACTGACTCGTAAAGATTGTAACACCCGCAAACCTGGGCTAGTAGATTAGCGGGTTTATGGTATGTGACTATTCGTGTTTAAATTTCACTAATTTAATTATGTGATTTATTAAGTGATTTTAGTTTATTAATTAATTTAGAACTACGAAATATTATGTATGTAAGTATGTGTGACCGTGAATATGTATGTCGGTATTTAGTGGGTTACACGTGAGGGTGTGTAGGAGAAAGAGGACACCTAATCTTGCATGTTACCTTGTGTGTGTTGATTCATTAGCTCATTATTTTACAAACAAAGAAGAAAGTGTGTATGTGTGTTTTGCTCTCTCTCTCTGTCTGCCAAGAAAACCAAGAAAGAAGAAACAGAAGAAAAGAATCGGGATTTCACTTTGTGTTCTTAAAATCAAGATTTAAGGTTGGTGTGTTTAATTTAACATGTTATTATTCTTCTAAGATGTTTTATCTGATTTAAAAGACATGATTTCGGTTTAGTTTGAGTATTGCATGCTAAGAACACCATAATCGGTTTTGAAAGGATATGATTTTGATGTTTCCATGTGTTCATATGATTCATGTATTTAGAGGATGTTTCAATGTATGAAAATGTGTTTTACTATGTTAAAATTATGTTTCTGGAAAGATTTGAATGAGTTCATGAAATATGGGTTTTAAAATTATGATGATGATGAAGTTCTCGGATTTTTGGGGGGGGAGGATGATGAAAACCGGAAGTTGTGTAATCCGATTCTTATGAATTCCGAAGGTAGAAATCCGATTACCTTAAATCCGATGGAAGCAAAACCGATACTCATAATCCGATACTTGAAATATGACAACCTCAAATCCGATTATTATTATATATAAAAATGAAATCCTATACTTGGAAAGTGATAAGTCAGAATCCGATACATGAAATCCGATACCCAAATCCGGGAATAATGAAATCCAACACTCCTAAATCCAAGACATAGAATCTGACAGTTGGTAAAATCCGATACTTAAGTTCCGGATTTCTAAGAATCTGATGGTGCCAAATCCGATAGTTTAGAAATCCAACACTTTATGTTAGGATTTGTATTCGTTTATTGTTTGATTCTATATTATGAAAAAATTATAAATATATGTGTAAAGTATAAAATTTTATAGAAATAGGAGTTTACTTGAGAAAATACTCATAGAGTATAAATAGGGATATGACCCTTATAATAAGTAAGTTTTGCCATAATCAAAGTTTAAGTGTGTGTTTTGTATGGTGTAAATCTTCTACACACTACATTCTTGCATTACTTCATTCATACTCGAACCACTTGGCACTAACAAGTGGTATCAGAGCCTAAGGAGTGTGATTTGATTCTGAATTCAACATACAAGTTCAAGATTTTTGAAGAATTTGAAGAAAACCGAGAACACATTTTAAGATTTTTGGGTTTTCGTCAAATTTTGTGATTTTCATGAAGATTATGGTTGATTGATGCTCGATTATAATTTTAGAATCATTCTGGAGTGAACAAGAACAAATTAACAACAAAACATCAAGCAAATCGAAGATTTTAGTATGTTTTGTGAAAAACGGGTTTTGAAGAAAATCGCCTGATTCGATATCAATTCGTTGTTGTTTATTGACAGATTTTATATAGAATTGATAGTAGTTGATAGGCGAAGTGATCTGGGCAAGAAATATATAGATTCTTGCAAATTTGAAGAATTTTTGAATCTGAACGGGATGAAGATGAAAGTACCGGATTTTGAATATGAATGTATCGGATTTGAAAGATGAATTTATTGGATTTCATAAATCCGATTGTGTTTACCGGATTTGGTTTATGCGTATTTCATAAATCCGATTGTGTGTACCGGATTTGCCTTTCTATCAGATTTGAAAGTATCGGATTTGGCTTCTTCCAGATTTGAAAGTATCGGATTTGGCTTCTTCCGGATTTGAAATTATCATATTTGGCTTCTTCCAGATTTGAAAGTGTCAGATTTTGAAAGTAGTGGATTTGAGATTTGGCGGATTTGGGATTTGGCGGATTTGGGAAGATTTTCAATTTTCTAATCATTTTCTTTCTTATCAGCTCAACCCCAGCCAGGGGCTTAGCCCCTTGGACCCCGCTATCAGGGGCGCTGCCCCCGAATACCTGTAGTCGTTGTGACTGAATTATCTTGTCACCTTGATTCCTAAGACAAGTGTTTGGAATTTTTAGCTGAGCAGGAGTTCTCAAAGTTTCAGTTATCATTCTGATATTTCTAGATTTGGTTTATTTTGGGTCATTGCTACCATATGTTAAATGTCTAGTACCTTATGTCTAGTCATCCTACGCTTTCCTAACTGATTTTTTGTTCTTCTTTCTTAGTGTCACCAATTTTTGGTCTCAAAACCAGATTTTGGCCATCTATTCCTTGTTTCTTTTGAATCTTGGTTATCTTATACTAGTCATTTCTGACAACCCAGATCACATTATTGGTGAATTTTTTTGAAGGATTGACCAACATCAAATTACTTCAGGTTTTTGAGAAAATTTTGTATTACATGCGAATTCTCTTGAGTAAGGATGGATCCGACTCACTAATTATTATATCAAAGTCACCTACCCACTTATGTGTACCCAAGTTCTTTTGCACTCGTATGTCTTCCAAATTTTTTTTGTGATTTGCGGTGATTTGGTCATGGTTGATTACATGGTATTGGGAGACTTACTTGACAACATTAATCTCCAATATGAGGTTACATCTAACACAAAGTTATAAATCTTCACGAATTCAGATCAAATCATTACCACTCCTTAACGATCAAGAGTGGTTCGAGTATCTACTCATGTCATACAACTAATGGAGATCTTTTTGACATGAATATGTAGGATCCTCCTCATCCCTTTTTCCATGTTTGTTAAAACTGGATCTCATACTGATGTCCTTTATACATGATGCTCATAATATATCATAATCATCATGTGGGGGAGAATAAAAAAATAAGTAAAGAAATTTTACATTGTTGATTCAGTTTTTGAGGGAGAGTAAAAGAACATATTGAAAAGTTATTGTGTCTACTCAAGGGGGAAAGAGACAAAGAAACGTCAGTCCATATTATGTCTATGGGGAGTCAAGATTGTCAGACTTATGAAGACATGGGAACAATCTGATCTACATTGTAGGGGGAGACAAAAAGAAGATTCTTCCCAACACATCAAAAGTGTTTATGCTTCCACTGTCAAAAGCTCAAGATAAAGCATTGTTTCATATTGATGTATTTGGTGGGACGCTACATCCAAAATTGCTTATATAATCTAAGGAAGACAATCCTTAGGTAACTAACGTTCACACTCCTATTTCAATACAAAAGGGGAGAATGTAAAGTATAAAATTGTATAGAAATAGGAGTTTACTTGAGAAAGAACTCATAGAGTATAAATAGGGATATGACCCTTGTAATATGTAAGTTTTGCCATAATCAAAGTTTAAGTGTGTGTTTTGTACGGTGTAAAGAAGATTTGGATGCCCCTAACCGAGCAGGAACATCTGGTCAGGAACAAGAAGAAGACCAAAGCGAATACATATTCAAATTGGAGAATGAACTACTGGACCTTAGAACTAAGATCCATAACTTGGAACAAAGATAACCCAACCTGATACAGATGACACAGATGATGCAACAACCGTTTTACTATTCGTATCCACAACCCGGAGCTTACCCTTTTGCGTTCCCTGTGTATAAGCAACCATGCACATACAAAAAATTCCTTGACTTTAAGCTTTCTGAGTACAGTGGAAGTCCTGACCCTAACATAACCTTGAACTGACTGAGGAAAATCGTGAAGGCACTTGATGCCTGTAAGTGTGAGAATGAATTGAAGGTAAAATATGCATCGAGGATGCTAAAAGGTGATGCTATGATTTGGTGGGACTCTATCACCGGCCATTTTACTGAACAAAAACAGGAAAGCATTACTTGGAGTTAGTTCAAGGAAAAACTTTCTGAACAATATTGTAGTACTTTTGAGGTTGCCAAGATCAAGAAAGAATTCATGGATTTACAGTGGACGATCTGATTAAGCAATTTAATCAGAAGATGAGGTTTGTTAAGCATTGCGTACCTGACGAAGAGTCCAAGATCGCTCACTATGTTGGAGTACTGCACCCCGATCTTCCTAGTGCCACTAGGTTGGCAACCACTTTATCACAGGCTTTCACATTAGTCATGTCAGCAAAAGTGGATTTGATTGCCAAGAACAGACTGAGTGGGGAAAGGATTGCTCCTCAAAAATCGAGGATTGATCATTATAATTCCCAACAGAGGCAGGGTGGGCAAGGCAGTGGGAACAGATAGGGAGACTAGAACAGGAGGTCAAATTTTAGTGGGTCCACCGAGAAAGTGTAACACCCGCAAACCGGGGCTAGTAGATTAGCGGGTTTACGGTATGTGTTTGCTTGTGTTTTAATTACTTAAATTTAACTATATGATTAATTAATGATTTAGCTTATTGATTAATTAGTTTAATCACTATTAAGAGTATATATGTATGCATGTGTGACCGTAAGTATGTTTGTATGTTGGTTAGTGGAGTACTACACGTGTAAAAGTGTGGGAAAAATGAAAAGAGAACATGACACCTATTTGCATGTACTTGTGTGTGTGTGAATACTAGTTTAAATTAGAGAATCATCTGCCATTATTTTCCAAAAGAAAAGTGTGTGTGTGTGTGTGTTATTGCTTGGTCAAGAAAACCGAAGGGAGAAGAAGAAAGAATCGGATTCCAAATTTTATTGTGTGATTAAACCAAGATTAAAAGGTTTGTGTTATTATTCTTTTTTAATGAATTCTTTGATCTTAAAGATATTATTTTGATTTTGTTTGGGGATTGCATGTTACAACACCATAATCGGTATTGATAAGAATATGACTTTGATGATTTAGTATGTATTCATAAGATTTACATGTTCATATGATGATCATTACGTGAGAATGTGTTTAAAAGATATTAATTATGTTTCCGGATTAATGTTATGAATCTATAAAAATCTGGGTTTGAGTTATGATGATTTGAAGATAGCGGATTTGTTGAAATAAGAAGTTATCGGATTTAGATGAAGAAGATAATAGAATCTGATTCTTGCTTAAATCCGGAAGTCTTGAAATATGATACTTGTGAATATGATTACCCCAAATCCGATTGCAATCTTTGTATAAAATGAAATCCTATACTTGGAAAGTGATAGTCAGAATCCTATATCCAAACCGGAACTTTGAATCCGGGAATTATGAAATCCGACACTTCTAAATCTGAGGCTTAGAATCCGATAAAGACAAATCCGATACTTGGAAGAATCCGGTATTTGTGAGTTGCGGATTCTTAGAATCCAACAGTTTGTATTTGAATTTATAATTGTTTAGTGTTGATTTGATGAATGATTTATTTGTAGTTATATGTGCTTAGATGTAATTATGTAATTGGAAATGAATGATTGTTATTGTGTTTTCAGACAATCCAAAGGCTCGGTAACATTAGATTTCTGAGTGCTTCAACTGAGATTGAAAGGTGAGTGGTTGTTGAATGCAATTGGTAAAGATTTGGTTAATATTACTCATGTGATGCATGATTGTATTTGATGGTTTTATATTGGGACTGTTGATTGTGGATATTATTATTGATGTTTATTGCATGATTATTTGATCGATACACACTCTTAGTATAATTTTGAGTTGCGTTTGAGAAATCAGATGGACGTGGAATTGGGTTGGGCTCGTTTACTGGTTGGTTGAACATTGGTAGCCTTACTGTTGCATATGTTGCTTCAGAGTGAGATTTCACTGTGCCAATTTAGTAGAGGGGTATCGGTAAACCTTTGCTTTGGCCGGCATTGGTCGTAGGTTCTGCGCCGAACCGCCGGTCTTCTTAAGGTTGTGATTACATGTTTAGTATTGACTTGATGTTTGCTTTCGGGTTTAGCCTCTACTCACTTATCTTTGTGCTAATTCCCCACAGTTGTTACTTTTTGCAGGTTTGTGCTTGTATATGTTTGATTGAAGGAGAAGTTGACCTAACCATGATGTCAGGTTTTATAAATGAAATGAGCCAGTCATTTTGTAACACAGAGTTTATGTTTGATGGATTGTAAAGAACATATATTTTCCTTAGTATATATTTATAATGAAATGTATGTTTTATCTATTAAAGCTTCTACAGCGTAATTTACAAAAAAAAATTAGAATTTATGGTGTTACAGTTTGGTATCAGAGCCTTGGTTTGGTGATGCAGACATGGCTAGAGTGTTGCATTCCCAAATCTTGGCTCGTGACAGGTCAAGCTTTCCTTAAGGGGAAATTAGAGTGAGTTAGAGTTGTTAGTAGTAGTTAGTATTTTGAGTACTAATGGTTTATGCCAATAAGTTGTGAGATGATGTGATTGTAACACATATGGCTGAAAGAGAGACCCCTATCCTCCCTCCTGTGACCCAATCATTTGCAGAGGCACCTGTGATAGATGATTTGGATACTACTAACCGAGCAGGAACATCTGGCCATGAACAAGAAGATGACCAAAGTGAATACATATTTAAGTTGGAGAATGAACTATTGGATCTTAGAACTAAGATTCATAACTTGGAACAAAGATCCCAACCTGAACAAACTCCAGTACCAACTGCGATCTCTACTCAGGCAACTATACCACCAGTATCAATGCCCCTACCACCTATGACACAGATGATGCAGCCACCCTTTTACTATCCGTACCCACAACTTGGAGCTTACCCTTTTGCGTTCCCTGGGTTTAAGCGACCATGCAAGTAAAAACAATTCCTTGACCGTAAGTTTTCTTAGTACAGTGGTAGTCCTGACCCTGACATAACTCTGAACTGGTTGAGGGAAATGGTGAAGGCACTTGATGCCTGTAACTAAGAGAATGAATTAAAAGTCAAATATGCATCCAGAATGCTGAAAGGAGATGCAATGGTTTGGTGGGATTTTGTCACTGGCTATTTTACCGAACAACAACAGGAAAGTATTACTTGGAGCCCGTTCCACGAAAAACAATGTGAACAGTATTGTGGTACATTTGAGGTTGCCAAGATCAAGAAAGAATTCATGGATCTGCAAATGACCGGAAATATGATAGTGGATGATCTGATTAAGCAATTTAATCAGAAGATGAGGTTTGTAAAATATTGGGTACCTGACGAAGAGTCCAAGATTGTTCACTTTGTTGGAGCACTGCACCCCGATCTTCGTAGCGCCACTAGGTGGGCTACCACCTTATCACAGGCTTTTTCCTTAGCTAACACAAGAGAAGGGGATTTGATTGCCAAGAATAGACTAAGTGGGGAGAAGATTGCCCAACAAAAATCGAGGATTGATCATTATAATTCTTAACAGAGACAAAGTGGGCAAGGCAGTAGATAGAGACAGGGAGACCAGAATAGAAGGTCAAATGTAAGTGGGTCAACACAGAGGGCAACATGATGTGGTCGGTGCAAGTCATATCACAATGGGCAGTGTACGCCCCAAACAAGAAGGTGTGTTAAGTGTGGCCAATTTGGTCATGATCTGAAGGATTGCAGGTTCTCACGCAGTGTTTGTTGGAACTGCCAGAAGGAAGGGCACAGAGTGGGAGAGTGCCCGGTGGGAAACAAAGTGAAGGTATTTGTTTGGCATAATCGAGTAGCAACGGAAGCAAGATATAATACAAAATAATAAGCTAACCAAACAAACACTTCCCATGGACCAATATCTAGACATGGAATTGCAACTAAAATATAATAAACAAGATAGAAGAAAAGTTATACCACAACTCAAGCACAATGATCTTACTCTTGTTAATCTTCAAGAACTCAAGCAAGTCAAGGCTTCACGAATCCAAACAAGGATTCCTCTAATGAAGTCCACCCTAAGCAACCTTGATTCCCAAATGCTAGTAAGTTGGTGTAGCCACCAAAACAACACCCAAGTCTATGTGTTTCTTGCTTCTTGTGTTCAAGAACACCAAGAACAAGATGAACAAGTGAGAGAAAGTTCAAGTGTCAACCAAGAGACCAAGTCATAGCCAAAAGCCTCAACAAGAGCAGATAACTCGTGATCCTTTTGCCTACCACAATTATGAGAAGTTAACCCCATTAAACCAAGTGTTTAAGGCTGTTAATTCTGCTGTTACAGCGAACGTACACGGCCCGTGTAGGTCTACACAGTCGTGTAGGCCCAAAGTCCACGGCCCCAATTGGGCTGAGACGGCCCGTGTCTAACAGGCACTACAGGGCCCGTGTTCATCTACACGGCCCGTGTAGGCCCAAACTACACGACCTTGAATTGGGCTAATACGCCTCATGTATGTTGGACTGGACACGGCCCGTGTTCAGGAACACGGCCCGTGTACCATCCTTCTAAAACCCATTTTGGCCTTTTCCTTTCTTTTGCTTGCTCGTGTTGCCGGAATCAATACTTGGTGTGTGACCCAATAGGCCTATACCTCATCGGCAGTGCCATTAACTCGTTCGTGTCAGCGGGCATATTCCAACAGACTCCCACTTGTACGTGGCACGACAACGAAAAATAACACAAACATATAGCGGCCTCTAGCAAGACATCTATGCTCCCAAGTCAGTATAGGGTATGCCACTCTTGACAAGATCCCAATCATAAAATGATTGTCCTAAAGATAAATGAACATGTACATCCCTTTGTTCGCGATATCCTATGTGAACACAAGGCATGGAAGAAAGTCAACCTTCAGATCGTTCACGATTATGTTTCTCGATTCTAGATTAGTAGTGACCAACAAACCAAGTTAACATTGATCCATCATCAATATAACTTGAGCACGGCCATGCATATGAACGTCAGCACTCAATCATCGAGGGGCCCATGGATATCTTCTCTATACATAGAGGAACAAATTCCTTTCGACTACATAGTCACGCCACATAGATAATACTCTACCCAATCATCTCCCATATAACGACCAGTTACGGACCGCGTTAGAAAACGATCAAAGCAAAGCAGACCTAAGCTTTGGGATCACATGCATCTCTAGTTTAAGGATGAAACGTCATCATCATCCCGAGTTTCTTATGACTAGAACCATGAAGCGAACTCGGGTGTGGGTCCTCCAATCACTTGAAACCCCTTTCAAGTATTGGCAAGAATCACGTTTAACAAAACCAACTCTTTACCTCAATCTTAATTTATACTTCCTTCCTATAAAGTATAACCGATTGTGGAGATTTAGAATGAAAAACATTCTCGGAAGTGTTTAAACATGCTAAGATGTAACACAATAAGGATTCATAAAATACCCGCCCTCGGCGTATTATTAAATCTCCATTTAATAATCAATATAGTATGAATTGCAATACTGCTTAACGTCCCCAAAACATAATTACAAATCAATTATAAACCAAAACATATTCAAGCCAAGTTTTACGCATTAGACATGCTAATGGACCTAGTATGACAAACACCACTAGTCCATAACAACGGCTTAACTAGTGGATTTGTCCCACAACATCCACAATATCTTTTGTTATTCAATTATATCTCTTTTGATAAGATTACTTCAAAAGTATGCATCAAAGCGATCTTACTTTTCAAAAAAGTTAAAGTAATCACACCCTCATTGTCTCAAAAGCCCACAATAGGGTTAGTGATACTTAAGAATCAACAAACAACACCACAAGTTAAGATCATCAACTTTGATCAAAGATCAACCGTTATCCTAGCAGAAACACGCATTAGAATAACTACTTACTCCAAGCCTATTCAAGTCGTCAAACATCAAGAACATATCTCTATATTTCTTGAACTAAATACTATCCCATTGTATCTCTTAAATGCCCCTATGAAGTAGTAATTCCTGAATTAGGTTTGCAGATAACCTAATATCGGGACATTATCTTCCATAGACATTTGACACTAGGAATACAACAAAGCTCCCACTGGCCCTACATACGTAAAAGGCTTTTATCTATGCTTTTAGAAAACTCATTACTATGATCTTCTAATAGTAAGCAAAGATATCTTTCCTTCAAGATGCAAGAATAAGCCCGAAATGGTCTTATCCACTTTTGTAGATATAATTCGGACACTACGGACGTATATTAAGACCCTCGGAGAGTGTTATAAGCACTTCCTCATCACATTGTTCCATGACGGAATGCGGTCATTAATATCCACGAGTACCAAAAATTCTTCAACATAGCCACTAGGACAAGTTTCTCCATAACCATCATGAAAACTTTACCACTAGTCGGTATTTGAAGTTGTCTACAATTCCATCCATGTTAATCCCAACACTACCACCTTGGTTTGCACCTAGGTATGGGATCAAATCAAGTCAAGTACTTCGACATTTCAAATGGATTGCATCTCTTTATCACTTACTTCTTTTAGTTTTAGCAAATTCTGGATTCACTACGTCTTCCAATAGGTGGTGAACTCAACATGACTCACCATCAAGTCATTGCCACTTAGATATAAGAAACCCATATCTCTTTGGCTCTATATGACCCTTATCAGAATTCAAAGAAGTAATGACTCTTAGTCAAGCATACCGGCATACCAGCATAACCATGCTGATCATCTATCAAAGACATCAGATTATATGCTAGTATCATCATCAAGTCTTCATTTAAGTTCCATGTTCTTCCACTGGAATGCCTTAGTTTTAGTTTATCTCTTCTTCCCCTTTTAAGCAACAAACATTGTTCTCAAAAGGTTAAATAACTAAAACTTAGAAGAACTCCTCAAATGTATTAGCACTTCTCGATTTCAAGTTTATCCATCTCCCACTGAATGTAGAATGGATAACTTTGAACTATAAGATAGACAAGCAAAGAACCTTTCTAGTCGTATCTCGACAAATGCTAAATAGACTATCAATTGAATTTGGATTTGAGGACTTAGTCACAATGGCAAATGAATATCCCAACAAATCGGACACACATTCTTGACCCGTCAAAAACCAAATCATTATCAATAACACCAGGTTTCCTACTCCATGACACCATGTACCAATGTGTCTTAGTAGGATATGAATTGTGAAACAATTCCACAATTCACTATATGGTCATCCAATATAGATAATAGATACCTTAGCATCTTAACTAGATCTAAGTACCTTGATCTATATGCACTATTGATGCATAAAGTTGTTTTGGCTAATTCTGAACACCAACAAGGTTTTAGACATATGCCTAAACTAACAAACGTCTCGCAATTACTACCAGCAAGGCAGTGATGAAGAGGTTTCTCTTTCGTTATTCTTTGTGGTATTCTTGAACGGATTATCCACAAAGTGTGATCAATATCCAACAAGCGTATAATCCTCTCGCAAACTCCGGTGAAGGATCTCATAATCATCTTAGCCTAATAAACAAGATCAACATCAAAGCGTTTAGCCCGAGACCAAACCATTCCGAGATCCTAACCACATGGATCTAGGCAACATATTTCTTGTTTATGTGGTTAAGTTGATTATCACACAAAGATAACTCATCCAAACTATTTTGGATTCAGAAGCAATTATTCATGACTATTCTATTACTTATAACAAATCCTTGTGTATGCCATGACATGGGAAATTCTGAACAAAATATCTCACAATAGTTTTTCATAATAAATTTCGTATTTTAAGAATAAACTCATCGTCACCACATGCAAAGTTGTATGCCACGCAGGGCAAAACAACACATGAGCTATGACAAAAAAACCTTGAATAAATAACATTTAAAAAGGTTCAACATCAATTCTTAAAACTTCAAAATTATGTCCACCATAAATGAAAACGAGCATACAAAGAGATGTCACTTGCCACGCAGGGCAATAATACAAAGTAATAAATAAACCGGTGACAAAAGCGAGATCAAGTCTCCTTATCTTCTCTTGGAGGAAAATCACCATGGTTTCCTCGTTCGAGATCCAGTTCTTCATGATTTTCTTTCAACAAAGGACCTACACTTTGTAACAATGTCTAATAGGCCCAAAGTCCACGGCCCCAATTGGGCTAAGACGGCCCGTGTCTAACAGGCACTACACGGCCCATGTAGGCCCAAACTACATGACCTTGAATTCGGCTAATATGCCTCGTGTATGTTGGACTAGACACGGCCCGTGTTCAGTAACACGGCCCGTGTACCATCCTGCCAAAACCCATTTTGGCCTTTTCCTCTCTTTTGCTTGATCATGTTGCCGGAATCAATACTTGGTATGTGACCTAATAGGCCTATACCTCATCGGTAGTGCCATTAACTTGTTCGTGTCAGCGGGCATATTCCAACAAGAAAGTTGGGTCTGGAGTAGGGGCGGGGACCGCTGGGTGTAACACCTCTTCTAAATTCAGTTACTTTAATGGCAAATCAGGTTTTAGCAGGGGAAATTTTTCTTTTTAAAACAACAACAGTTATTTACATTAACAACTTATCAAAAGAACATTGGTGTTACCAAGTACATGAACCGACCATAGTATCTATTTACATTACAACATACAAATACAAGTGTTCCACCCACAAGGAGCAATGTATATCCCAAAAGCAACCCGCCTTGCAGTACCATTAGCTACACTAGCTAGTGAGTATATACAATCATAAGCATCAATACAGTAAGTCATGCATCGTATCATAATCAATCATTGCTAGCTTACCACATAACGGTGTGCTGACAAGATCAATAAGAGTCGTGTCTTGCAGGGTAATCAATCCCGCTCAACAACTCAGACTGGGGAATCAGACACGACCAATCCGCACTGGTGGGGGAGCATAAAGCAGTCCACCAAACAGCGTTCACAAAGCCAGTGGCTCCACAAGTAATCCAGCAACAACCGGCTGATCACCACTCACGTTAAGGCACGGTGGTTCTGCAGAACCTATGATCCAGGATGCCTCCTGAATCACCTTGAAATCCCGAGGGATCCAGTTACAACCGACTGACCTTAACCATGCGTTAGATAGTCTGCAGACAGTGCACATACACATATACGTATATTTGCTCCCACAGGGATCCACCATCTCACATATAACATCTTACAGTTATTCATACGTTAACATCATCATGTATTAACTAAGTGGTTCCAAACTTGACCCACTGGCATGCTCCTGACACATATTCTAACATCTTGCAAGTCATACACTTACCTCCTCAAGCGTACATGCAAAAGGAAGTTAAATACACAAAATACATTCACATAGCATGCAAGGCCTTACTCTACTGAGTCTCATGAAAGCAGACACTCACCTGATTAGCTTACAGTATTCGTTCACTTAATGCTGGTTCAGCTGACACGTTCACCTAATACATTGGCAATTGCGTTAAGTTCTATTACTAGAACACTTTCAAGACCTTCCTAATAGTCATAAATCATTCAATAAACTTACTTCAAACATTTCATAACCTAATCAACAAGAACATGTAAACAAAACACATCCTTGCTGAAAAGGCTCCGTCGCGCCGCGACCATATAAGGTGTCGCACCGTGACGAGTGAATGTCAGATCACAAGTCGCAAGATCCATGCGAAAGTCGGGCCAATGGGTTCTTTTGAACTATCCGACTGTCGGACCATAAGTCGGACGGGTCATCCGACTGTCAGACCAAAAGGTCGGACGGTTCGTGCGTAGGTCGGATCAAAAAGGTCGCATGGTTCAATATAAACGGGGTCGCGCCGCGACCAAAAGCTTGTCGCGCCGCGATCGTGGATTTTCCAGATTCTATCATCTTCTTCATTAACATGCATGCGACTTTCAGTTCATTTATTCAAAAACCCAGATTTCTAAACACGTCTTTTTCACTCTTTAAACACTTCTAAGCTTCATATAGCACCTATATGAATCTTATGAACACTTTAATACCATTTAAAAACATCAAAACATGATAAACCCACTTATAAAGTAAGCTTTATGTTCTTTAATGGTGGTTTCCATTCTAACACAATTTCCAACCTATAAACATCCATGTATCTAGCATATTACATGTATAATTCATACTACAAACACTATACTAACCTTGCTTTAGGTACAGAACTTCAAATCATTAAACTTTAAGAATCCTTCTTCAAAGATCTTACGAGAGCACAGAGTAGTGTGTTTGCTTTGTGTTTTCTTTGCAACTTTTTGCTATATTTGACTTTGTGAGTCAAATATCACACTTGCACACATATATAGAAATCTTATGCAGAGGCAAACCGCCTCTGGACAAATATCTAAATTTTCTTTTCTTTTTCTTTTCTTTCTTTATTCTTTCCTTTCTTTATTAACTAGTTAACTATGTATATTTAATATACATACATATACATACAATTAACACACAATTATACATATATTCATTTAATCCAATTAACCCAACAAGTACACACACAAATACTTTCCTATTACTTTAATCACATACGCGTATGTACTATTTACAACTAGGCCCAAGTTGAGGATGTTATAAATCTACCCCCTTATGAAAATTCCGTCCTCGGAATCTACTCAATGATAAACAGGCGAGGGTACCTTGTCTTCATCTCGTCCTCCACTTCCTACTTCAGGTTTGGACCTAGGTTATGCTTCCACTTCACAAGGACCAGTTTAATCATCTTCTTGCGTAGTTTCTTGACATTCGTGTCAAGAATTTCAACAGGTTCTTCAACTACTCGCTTGGAAGAGTCAACTTTCAATTCCTGCAAAGGAATAATATGTTCTTCTTCAATGTGGCACTTGCGTAAGTAGCACACGTTAAAGGTGTCATGTATTCCAGATAGCTCAGGCGGCAGCTCTAGAGTCACCGTTTGATCATTGACCTTACATATAATCTTGAATGGGCCAATGAAACGTGGACTTAGCTTCCCCTTGCGCCCGAAAAGAATGACGCCTTTCCAAGGAGAAACTTTTAAGAACACATGGTCACCGACCTCAAATGTAGCGGGATGACGCTTTGGATCCGCATACATCTTCTGTTAATCTCGAGCTGCTTTCAGCTTTTCAAGAGCCACATTCACTTTGTTAGAAGTCATATGGACAATTTCAGGTCTAGCAAACTGCTTCTCGCCAGGCTCCAACAAACGGGTCGGAGTGCGACATCATCTTCCATAGAGCATTTCGTATGGTGACATTCCAATGTTGGAATGATATGAATTGTTATAAGCAAATTCAATCAATGGGAGATGAGAATCCCACGATCCACCAAATTCGAGTACACAGGCACGAAGCATATCTTATAACGTTTGAATCGTACGTTCAGATTGGCCATCAGTCTGCGGATGATAGGCGGTGCTCAAATGAACACGAGTGCCAAGTTCGTGTTGCAGACTCTGCCAAAAATTCGAGACAAACCAAGAGTCACGATCAGATACAATCAAACAAGGAAGACCGTGACGTGATACTATATCATCGATATACAACTGGGCTAAACGGGTCATCGAAGCAGAGTCGTTCGTTGCCAAGAAATGAGCACTTTTTGTCAGTCGATCAACGATAACCCAGATCATGTCGTGCCCTCTGGACGTTCTTGGTAACTTCGTCATGAAATCCATTTTGATATTATCCCATTTCCACTCCGGAATATCCAATTGCTGCAGACTACCATAAGATCTCTGGTGCTCCGTCTTTAGTTGCGCGCAGATCTGACATCTCTCCACAAATGAAGCGATGTCCTTCTTCAGTGTTGGCCACCAATATAGCATATTCAAGTCATGGTATATCTTTGTAATTCCCGGATGGACAGATAACTTGGACTTACGGGCTTCCTGGAGAATCAGCTCACGGTTACCTCCAGCAGAAGGTACCCAAATCCTGGATTGAAACGTCTTCAACCCACGATTATCTTCAGTAAGCTGATCCTTTAATATCTTCATTGTCTCAGCTTTGAGATTTTCTTCTTGCAATGCAATCTATTGAGCTACCTTCAGTCGAGAAATCAAATCTGACACATTCGTAATCTTCATAAACTTATCTTATGTTGTCAGTCCTTTACGGCTTAAAGCGTCCGCTACAACATTGGCCTTGCCAGGATGGTAACGGATCTCACAATCATAGTCTTTTATTAACTCCAACCAACGGCGTTGCCGCATGTTGAGTTCTTTCTGAGAAAAGACATACTGAAGGCTTTTGTGATCTATGCAAATCACACACTTTGTGCCATAAAGATAATGTCTCCAAAACTTCAGAGCAAAGACAACGATAGCAAGCTCCAGATCATGGGTTGGGTAGTTCCGTTCGTGTGATTTCAACTGCCTAGAGGCGTAGGCAATCACTCTATAACTATGCATCAAGACGCAACCCAAACCCGCGTAAGACGCATCGCAATATACCGTGAAGTCCTCCAAACCCTCAGACAGAGAAAGAATTGGAGCTTCACACAACAATCGTTTCAAGGTCTGGAAAGCTTCCTCTTGAGCTTCCGACCAGATAAAAACAACATCCTTACGAGTTAGTTTGGTCAATGGTCCCGCAAGCTTCGAGAAATCATGGATAAACCACCGATAGTAGCCAGCCAAGCCAAGGAAGCTTTTAATTTCGGAAGGAGTCCGAGGAACTCCCCAATTCATCACAGCCTCCACCTTAGCTGGATCTACTTTGACACCGTCATAACATATAACATGGCCCGGGAAATGAACTTCCCTAACCCAGAATTCACATTTGGATTGCTTGGCATACAATTGTTCTCGTTTTAAAGTCTTGAGAACCTAACGAAGATGAAGCTCGTGATCAGCTTCCGTCTTCGAGTAAACAAGAATGTCATCAATAAACACAATCACGGATCTGTCAAGAAATGGACGACAAACATGATTCATCAGATCCATGAAGACAGCAGGGGCATTGTTTAAGCCAAACGGCATAACTAAAAATTCGTAGTGACCATAACGAGTTCGAAACGCGGTCTTCGGAATATCTTCTTCATGAACTGGTACCTTGTGATACCCCGACTGAAGATCAGTCTTAGAGAAGCATGTAGCTCCCTACAGCTGATAAAAAAGATCATCTATTCGACGAAGCGGATACTTATTGAAAGTCCTTAGTTGTGTAAAAGATGAGTAAACAAATAATACTTGAAGTAAAGATGATGAAGATAGTATGAACAAGTATGAACACTTTGCATGAGCTTGAAGAATCTCTCTTGAATATATCTTGAACGTAAATGCAGAGATTTCTCTATTACAAAGTAGGCACATGGGCCCTAAACCCTTACGGGCCCAATTCTAACAATTAACTAGACTAAATAATACATAAGGAAAGTGGGCCAAGCCCATATAGTAAACTAGTCCAGATATACATATTACAAACAAAAGAACACAAGGCTAACAAACTATTTAATATCTAACAATCTCCTCTTTTGTTGCCTTGTGCTGAAGCAGGTAATTTTTTCATCTGCTCCTCCTACCTAGGAGTCTTTCCCAACTCCGGATGACCTTTCTTTCTTGAATCTTGTCCTCCACTGATCTGCTATTCTGGTCATTTTTACCAATTCTGATTGATCAGGCAAGTGATGGTTTCTGAAGCATGTTCTGCGGAATTTAGATATTCATCTTTGAAGCGTTCCGTCAGAATATGAACTGAGCTCCGAAAGTCGAAGGAATTCTTTGTCTCCGTTAATATTTGGCATGACGAATCCAACGGCTCCTTGGTAGTCTTCATCAAATTCTTCTATAATAGTGTATTTTCTGTGTTTGTCTAGCTTTGAATGCTGTTGGTTAGGCCTTTGAAAATTTATTTTTGAAAGATCAGCCTCTGCACCAAGCTGTAGATCGTGGATTCTGCACATAATGATTTTCTTTCTCATGAAGTCTCTGACAACTTGGAGAGCCCTTTATTCTTCTTGGGTCTTTTCAAGCTTGTAGGCCAGCTCATCTTCCATATGTGTTATGTCTCCTAAATCAAGAATCTAAGCTCGACCTCATGAAATGTATACCTTTTCCCATCTGCTCTGGTTACATGGAAGTGAACCATTTGGTAGTTGAGGAAGTCACGCAAGTACACGAACTCGATCTTGACGATTGGATATTTGGAGGCTACTTGTTGTTTCTCACTTCTATGGAAGGTGGCGGCGAATCTGACGGCTTTTTCATGCTCTTCTGAGTTTAGCACATACAGATCATCAACCTCTCTGATAGTCTCTGAGAAGATGCCCGGAATTCTTTCTTCAAGATACGGGGTATTTAGCCATTGAGTGGGCCATCGAGGTTGGTCTTTTGCCAGACTTCTCTAGGCCTGATTTTTCTGATGTTTAGCCTTTCTGCTATTACTCTCTCGTAAGTGGCCATGGGCATAGGTCCTCCATGGTAAGTTGCAGGTACCGGCCACTCACCCTCTTTCGGTTCAGATTCTTGAGGTTGCTGCTGACTTATAAGATCGATGGGCGCAATGTTGAATTGCCCCTATTCAGGTGGAAAGATGTCAAGCAGCTCCCTATTTACCGTTGTGAGGACTTTGTGGATGTTGATCAGTGGAGTCTCTTCTACTTCCTTTGTAATTAGCCTTTTGCCTTTGGGTTTTTCTATTAAGGATTCAGGAAGAGAGGATTCTGGCTCTTTTGAATGTGTTTGGATTTGTGGGATTTGGATTGAAGAAGTTTGGATTGTTAGGAGGATTGTTAGGGTTTCTTGTCTTTCTATTTCTGACTCTGCCCCCTGACCTGCTTCAAACTCAAAATCTGCCATTGTAGGCTCAGTAGCAGGCTTAGGTTATTGTTGTTTACCCCCACTCCCACTGCCGCTTTAAACCTCTGACGGCTTTGACACTGGGGCGGCTTTAATTTGTAGTACTGTGCTTTGAGCCCCAATGTAACGCCGCTGCCGCTTCTCCCCCTCATGATGTCCTGGATCCTCAGGATCATCATGCCTACGCTTGCGTGTTTCAGATTGAGCTTTACAGGACTCCTCCATGACTTCCAGCCTTTTGCTTATATGTGAGACGGTGGAGGTTAAGGCATTTAAGGCTTGTAGGACAGTATCTTGGAAGGTGGTGGAGCTGGAGGAGGAGGGATGGGGTTGGTGTTGTAGTGCTGCTAGGATGGTTGATTGTTCGGGTGTAGGATTGGCAACACTGTTTAGTTTTGCATGAAGGAGATCCTTGAGTTCATCGATTGAATAATCTCGCTCAATGACAGTAGGTGGGCGGTTTTCCAGGGCTCGTATTTGGGCTCTGAGGGAGTGGATTTCATAATGGAGTTGTGTGTTGACATACTCCCTCAGACCAGAGTCAAGAGAAGAGAACTTAGAATTCAGGAAAGATCTAAGTTCTGGTGTAACCCCGACCTCACTAAGAGGCTCGGTTGGCACAGGTCTTTCAGACCTGTGGCCCTCAAGCAGTGTTGGCAAAATTGTAGCACTGGAGGGACTTCCGCTCGATCCTCGCGTTACCTCTACAGTAGAGGCTGCTACGGGCGTTCCGGCAACGTCATGAAGACGTGCTAATGCTAATTGTGTTCTAGCAAATGATTGGAAACCAGTAAAAGTTGGCACTAGACTCGATGGTGCTTTGAAAGAAGATGTGGACGGGGGAGGCGGTCCACTGAATTCAAAGCCAGCAAACTCCGAACGAGTTGTCGACTGTGTATGTGATAGATCCCCGTGCAATGAAACCGCTTCCATTTGAGTGGAAGCAGAGTGGCTGGTGGGGTGAGGTGCATGAACTGGTGGGATGCCAGTGTCTGTTTCAATACCAGCCGGAATAGTGTCCCGACTGGTAGTGGATGAGGCTTCCCGGCTTTCTTGGTCTGGGGTACTCTCACCCTCATCATTTTCTTTGTCACTTGCACTATCACTCACCACAACCTCTACTTCTTCATCTTCTCTTTCCATTACCGGGACATCACCAAAGGTGGCAGATATGTCAGATAGATCATGATGAATGTCCTCGGGGTGATCAGAAACTTGTCGCGTGCCAGTGGATTCAAAACGGACTGGAGAAGGTCATGAACCAAACGATATAGATTGTCCTGATGAGGAGGATTCGGTTTGAGTCCTTTCTGTGGAGGACATATTCTCTGATTCAGCATGGGTGGAGGCCTCCGAGTCACTGATTAGAACACCCTCGCTCTCTTGTATCTCTCCTCCCTCACCACTTCCACCGCCCTCTCTACAGATTCTTCTCTCTCAATCACAACCCTACTTGTGGCACCCCTGCGCACCCGAGCCCTAATACCACTAGGACCCTCACCAGGTACTACTGCTCCCGGGGCAGGCACAACCGGCTCTGGTTACACCGGAGGAGCAAACCTATTAACTCTCATGTATTCGCGCACTACCTCACTTTCCTGATTCAGCGTTCGAAGAAGGGCAACAGGCACGGTCATGGCTACGACATCGGGAAGGTCTCTATTTCGTAAGAATCTGGAGATGCGTTGTACTTGGACCTACAGGCTATTGAGTCGCCGAGGGATGGTGTGGTAGGTTTCCAGGTCGGTGGCGATGAAGATGTTCAGGAATTGTTGAAAGGGTATAAAGGTTTTCTGCCGAGAGGTGTCCTTTTCCTTGACCATGCAGACGATCTCCTTAAATATGATGGTGGAGTAGTCCAAGTGGCGGTGGTAAGCAACACCAGCCAACAGTAGTACGGAGTAGTAGGAGCCGCAATCTGTGCCTTGGTGAATACCAGTCAGGGTACGGGAGATGATAGTGTCTAGCGTCTGCCAGAGAGGCGCAAGATTTGTTCGTCTGAACTTATGAATTTGGTTCAGTTCTCCCTGATATCCAAGACCTCGGATTAGATCTAGTACCGCATCAACACCTGCATTTTCATCAAAGTCAGCTCTTCCTGGATAGTGGTCAGCAGCAGGTAGGTCCAGTAGGTTTCTTAGTCTGACAGTAGAAAGAGTTGTGCGGATATTCTCAATTCGACCCCGGAGGCACTTGTGTCCCAAGCGGGTGACACCCTTAGTAAAGGTATACCACAGTTGCTGTAGATAGATTTCAGGTACGTGGGTGGGTGATGTGTTTGGGTTTTCAGTGATTGCCTGGCGGAGAGGATGCGCACGGATTATCTCAGTGATGATAGGGATTTTGGTATCTGTGGCTAGGTCAATGCACACATTGTTGCTTAGAGTTTCAAGCCTATTAGCAGCCGGGACTAGGCTTTCCTCGGGAAGGGGTTGGTTAGCAGCCATCTGTCACAGATAAGATAGATCATATTAGCATAAGAAAAAAACAGATATTTGCTGATTCACATGTGGACCCATGAATGAATATGTGTATCATAGTTCAATGCACATGCGAGTGTTGGGTTTTGACTTTGACTTTGAATTTGTGACTTATGAAATTTGAAGCAAGTCAAAAAAAATTTCTAAGTGTTGAATGTCGGATGAGCTTAAGTAGTACGACAGTCGGATGAGGTGAAAGTCGCATGAGTGTTATTCTTGAAAGTTGCATGAAAGTTAACTTGACAGTCGGATGGACTAATTTCATCCGAAAGTCGCATGAATTTAACAGGCATGTGAAATTCAAATGGTTTTGGTTTCATACGAAAGTCGGATGTATTTGTTTCAAGGGAAAGTCGGATGAACTTGTTTCATCCGAAAGTCGGATGGACTTGTTTCATCCGACAGTCGGATGGCATAAGACTTGGTCTTTTCAGAGTAGTTTTATTTCAAATGTCGCATGGTGTAAAGTTATTCATTCGAAAGTCGCATAGACCAAAGTTCATCTGAAAGTCGGATAGACCAATTTCATCCGGCTGTCGGATGAAATTGCATTTCCTTCATCTGACTATTAAGAACACCCAGTTAGTTTATACTAAGTCCAAAACAATTTTTGACATAAACTAAGTTTATGGACTCAAAGTTGGTACCAATAGACTCGGATTGCAACCCCAAGCAAGTTTGTACTCTCAACCAAGCCTAAACAACTCTATTTTGTTCACATTTGGACTCGAACACTATGTTCTTCAAAGCGAAGAATAGTACCTAAAACACCAAACAAAGACTTCTAAATGACTCGATTTTGTGTGACCTAGAACATGAAATTAGTGCCATTGTGTTCGCATACACTCAAGAATCACTCTATATTATTCAAACATCACAAACAACACCATTAATTGTGTTTTGATTCAAGAAACCTAGAAAAACCCAACCGTTCGATAAACAGGGGTTGAAAAGCCAAAAAGAAAGCAATTTTGGACATGTAAACCACAGAAGATTCACCATTCCTTGTTTCAATCCTCTTGCCGTTCAGTTTTGTGCTGTTTAAACACAATAGATTGCACTACAAGCGAGTTCGATCGAAAGCAGTTGAGAGGGAAGAAGATGAATAGTTTTTTTTGCTTTTTGAATTCTCGAAAGCGTGAAAGGAAAGGAACTGTCAGATAGTTCTATTTATAGACTATCCGAAGGTCGGATGGATCGGGGCTTTGATCCGACAGTCGGATCGACCCGGTTTGGTCCAAATTTGATGCTTGGTCCAATCTATTCAGTTTAGGCCCATGACTTAAATTGGAGCATTATTTAAGCCCAAAAGTTATTTTTCATTCTTTTTGATGTTTTCTACTTCATTTTGGCAAAAGTTATTTTTCATTCTTTTTGTGGTTTTCTTCTTCATTTTGGTGACATAAAACAAACAATGAAATAAACATCTGAAGAAGAATCATCTATGACGATAAATTCTGCACATTTCTCCCCCTACACGAAAGCATAGAAAACATTCATGTTAACTAGTGAATCCGCAACGCTCCCCCTAGATAGGAGCACCTGTATAGGTGCACAGAGAATAAAAGAGCGCGTAAATTTGTTCAAGACATGAAAACAGTAAAGTATTAGAGTTTGAGATTAAGCATGCCAATCTTGGAAATCAAAAATGAGAAGCGGGCTTCGTCCAGTGGTTTAGTGAACAGATCTGCCAACTGATGATCAGTGGGAACATACTGGAGCTCAATTAGACCCTTTTCGACGTTTTCTTTTAGGAAGTGATACTTGATATCAATATGCTTGGTTTTAGAGTGATGGACAGGATTGCAGGAAATGGCAATGGCACTTTGAGAATCACACAACAGGGGAATCTTGGAGTAGGTAAGACCAAAGTCCCGTAGCTGAGTTCGCATCCACAGACTCTGAGAGCAGCAACTTGCAGCAGCCACAAATTCAGCTTCAACTGTTGATGTAGAAACACAGTTCTGTTTCTTTGAACTCCAGCAGACCAAACGATCACCCAAGAAGTGTGCACTCCCTGACGTGCTTTTCCTGTCTAACATACACCCGGCATAATCCTAGTCGGAATACGCAAGCAATTCAAATGATGAGTCGTGGGGATACCACAGACCAAGGTTAGGGGTCCCTTTCAGGTATTTGAGGATACGTTTCACGGCAAGTAAGTGTCATTCTTTGGGACTTGCCTGAAAACGAGCATAGAGACAGGTAGAAAACATTATATCCGGTCTACTAGCCGTGAGATATAGTAGAGAGCCGATCATACCCCGATAGGTTTTCAAATCGCCTGCCTTTCCATCAGGATCAGCAGACAATTTGGTTTTAGAAGACATGGGGGTTGATTTGGACGAGAAGTCCGACATTTCATATTTTCTTAATAAATCATTAATATATTTAGACTGATTTATGAAAGTGCCATTGGAAATTTGTTTAACTTGTAAGCCGAGGAAGAAATTCATTTCTCCCATCATGCTCATTTCAAAATTGCTCGCCATTAATTTTGAGAACTCTATACTGTACTGTGGGTTTGTAGAGCCAAATATAATATCATCTACATATATTTGAACCAAGATGTAGTCATCCCTAATTTTCTTGGTGAAGAGTGTGGTGTCAATTCGTCCCTTCGAATATCCTTCACGAACCAGGTAAGCCGAGAGAACATCATACCAAGCCCGTGGAGCCTGTTTGAGGCCATATAGGGCCTTATCAAGGATGTAAACGTCAGTCGGTCGTTTGGGATCAACAAAACCTTCTGGTTGAGATACATAGACTTCCTTCTTAAGGATTCCATTTAGAAATGCCAATTTGACATCTATCTGGTATACCTTGAAGTCCCTGTAAGCAGCATACGCGAGAAAAACTCGGATGGCTTCAATATGGGCAACATGAGCAAAGGTTTCATCGTAGTCAATATCCTCCTGCTAGTTGTATCCTTTTGCAACCAGTCTGGCTTTGTTCTGAACTACCACACCGTCGGAATCTTTCTTTTTTTGAAGACCCATTTGGTGCCAACAATGGTCTTGTCATGGTGTCGGGGCACCAGTCTCCACACCTTTAAACGGGTAAACTGATCTAGCTCTTCTTGCATGGCAATAATCTAGTCTAGGTCTTGTAGTGCGTCAGCTGTTCATGTGGGTTCTAACAAACTAAGAAAGCTGAAGAACTGACACTCATTTGCTGTGGCAGATCTGGTCTGAACGCTGGAATCTTTGTCTCCAATAATTTGCGTCTCAAGATGTGCAGCCATCCATCTGGTGTTATGAGGAAGAGAGTTATCAGTGACTTCATCAGTAACATCCTGGGGGAAGAATTCATCCAGGCGTTGTTGAATGGATGGTTCACCTTCAGGAGTAAATGAATCTCGGAGGGACTGAGGAGTTCTATTTTTGTGATCCTCAGTGGTAGCATCGCTGACAGTATTCACGGTGGAGTTGGATGCAGTGTACCGGTCACCCAGAATAAGGAATGGGTCGGTAGATGAATTAACAGCCCCTGATGTGGATGTAGTGGCAGTTTGTTGCGTGAGTTCAAGGGATTCTTGAACAACATCTGTAGGCCTGTCAATATGTACACTATTAGTTCCAGAATCATCAGTATCTAAGAAATCAATTATATACTTTAAATCAGAAGATTCATTTCCGTGTGTTATATTCGTTTCTTGTCGATTAAGTCCCGGTCCTGAACTGATATGTTCAGAAGCGATTGCAGGTGACTCAGGTGATAAAGATGTAGTGGTTAAGGTGTCATCAAAAGTCACATTAATACTTTCAATCACAGTATTTGTTCGTTTATTTAACACACGAAACGCTTTAGACTGTGAAGAATAACCAAGGAAAATTCCCTCATCAGCTTTGGGGTCACACTTTCCTAGGTTATCCTCCTCATTGAGAACAGAGCACCAATTACCAAACACGTGAAAGTGTTTAATATTGGGCACTCTGCCATTTGCAAGTTCATAAGGAGTTTTGTTAAAGCGACGGTGTAAAATTGTGCAGTTTTGAGTGTAGCATGCTGTGTTGACTGCTTCTGCCCAATAGGAAGGTGGCAAATCTGCATAGGACAGCATGGTTCGTGCTGCTTCCACAAGCGTTCGATTTCTTCGTTCCACTACCCCATTTTGTTTTGGAGTATATGCTGCAGAGAGCTGATGCATGATTCCCACGGATTCAAGAAAGGAATCCAAGACTTTATTCTTGAATTCGGTGCCATTGTCGGTTCGAATGGTTCCAACATTTCCTTGTCATTGATTTTGCACCTGTTTGAGGAACGATATGATTGTAGATGAAGGCTTCATCCTTCGTCCTCAAGAACTTGACCCAAGTGTATCTTGAATAGTCATCAACTATCACGAGAATGTACTTCTTCCCATTACGAGATTGAACCCTCATCGGTCCGCACAAGTCCATGTGCAACAGTTGGAGAGGTGTTGTTGTGCTGGACACCTGTTTGATTTTGTGAGATGCCCGTTTCATTTTGCCCCTCTCACAGTACTCACAGAGGTGTTCTTTTTCAAACTTCAGTTCGGGCAATCCGCGAACCAAATCATCGTTGACCAGTTTGTTGATATTCTTGATGTTGAGGTGAGATAGTTTGTGATGCCACATCCATGTCAGTTCCGATGAGGCCTTGGACAGAAGACATACTGACTGATTGCCTTCCAGATCTGCGAGATCAATGGTGTATAGATTTGACCACCTGGACCCAGTCATTACCACATCACCATTTTCAGTCTTAACTGAGCAAGTTTTGGCCTTGAAGTTAACTTCTAACCCCTTGTCACAAAATTGCCCAATACTGAATAGGTTGTGTCCCAACCCTTCTACATACGATACTTTGCTTATTTTTATATTTTATTTGATAATGTCTCCAGTTCCCATTATTGGTGCCACGTGGTCGTTTCCAAAACAAACATTTCCCGAGTACTTTGGGACATAGTTCGTAAGGAGACTCTTCTCGCCCGTCATATGCTTCGAGCAACTAGAGTCCAGGTACCACCGGCTAGATATCTGCACATTGAGACAAAATTTGTTGAGGTACCCATTGTGTATTGGGTCCTTGTCTGTTAGCAGAAACAACAGTATCACATGTAGCTTTTGTTAATGAGTTCGTTAGAATGTTAGGAGTACAAACTTGTGACACTGTTTATGGTTGAGACGGTGATGGTATTATGCTTTCTTTGGATATTGTGGGGGAATTGGTTGTTCTGGATGTGATTACAGATTGTTCAATTGCCACGTGACTATAGCCTTTTGGTAGTGAGACATCATCGTCGATGTATTCACTTTGTGTCTTTGGAATTCTTGTCTTGGTTGTGTCTGTTATCACTTTTGTGGGTTTATATTGAACTGTAGGTTGTGTATGCCGTGTGATTTAAGTTTTCTTACTCACTTGATTTGGGACAGTTGGTTTGACGGTACTTGGTTTGGCGTGATTCCAATTGTTGTGGTATCTGCGATTTGGAGTCCATGAAGTGTGTCGAGTGGTAGAATTTGATTCATGATTATGTTTAGAGTACACACTTTCATTACCCATTTGGAGTTTTGCTCTTGTCGAGCGTCTCTTTCGCCAATAGGTGATTTTGTTACCTCTTTTGTTTGTGAAGGAGGCTTGTTTATGAGTGGATTCAAAAGATTTATAGTTTGGATTTGGTTTGATTCTTCGTTTCTTTCAATCATCATCATACACACATTTGAAAGAACAATGACCATCCATGCAACCATCACTCATGCAAAATATTTCAGTTTGAACAAAAGTAAGTGGAGTTCGAACAAGTTTAACATTTAAGATTGACGAATCATTACAAAGTAAAAGAGTTGTTTGTTTATTGAAAGTGGCTGGGTAAATCAAACACTCTTCGTCTTGCCTTCCTTCGTCTTTCTCTGGCTTCTTCCGCCATCCAAAAAGCAGTTTTCTTTCGCTCTTCACAATTCCACCTAGAAGAACATTCGGGTTAGTAGTAAGCATTGCCAAACTATCATTCTTGGAACGAGAGCGTGTTGTTTGTTTCTTGATTAGCTTTGTTTTTGATTTAGATTGTTTTGAGGTACTGTTCTTTCGTGATAACGGTGTATCAATTATCTTGGCTTTTCCCTTAAAGTTATTGGATTCAATTGTTTGCATTCTGAAAAAATCATTCTCAAGTGTATTAAGTTTCTCATTGTTGGAACTCGTGGTGGGCACAAACGCAGCGGAAGCAAACTAGAAAAGTAGCATGAAAGACATAAAATGAAAGCACACACAAAGCCCACAACTAGTTCGAATGGTAGAGCACACTACAAAGCAAATTGCAACTAAAGAACAAGAAGAAGGAGTAGAAGGTACCTCCTTACCATGGCTGGAATTCGAGCTCTATATGTGGATTGGGATGAAGATGAAGAAACAAGAGGCTTCTTCTCCATTGCAAGTCCACACCAAGTATACTTGATCCCATTGTACTAGCAATCCATAGATGAACGTCCACCATGACTTCACCATCTGGAACAGCCCAAAGATGTTCTCCTCTTGCACCAATGATCTTCATATGAACACTCAAGATCACCATCTTAGTGTTGTAGCATGAAACCCATTTTGTACCAAGAAAGAATATGGAGTAGAGATAAGTTGTATATGGTTGCTTTTGTTCTACAGCCTCAAACCATGCCTATTGACACCAGAAACTCAGCCAAATTGCATGTCAATTGATTGGACCATCAAATGGTCCAATAAAACACAACTGTCACTGCAGCTACCCTCTTCACGACCCCTCACGGGCTCTCACAGGTAGTGAAGCCTAAGTGCGCCACGAGAGGACTTAGAACTCCACGAGCCGTGCCGCCCGGTCGAGACTCGTGAGGGCATTTCCTTCACGACCCCTCACGACCTCGTCACGGGCCGTGGAGTACAAAGGCATCACGACGCGTGGCGACCGTCGAACAATCATTAGGGCAGCCTGCTTCACGACCCGTGGAGTACCCTTCACGGTCGTGAAGCCCCGAATCAAAACATTTTTGATTCTTTGACTTTCTCCATCCACATAAAGCTGTCGGGATCAATCCTTGGCGTGTGATCCAATAGGCTCGCGCTTCCTTAGCAGTGATACCGGCATACGTGTGTCAGTGGGCAGATCTCCAACAAACTCCCACTTGCACATGAGACACCGTACCCATATGCATCACAGACAGGGAGTGGCCTCTAGCAAGACATCCCTGCCCCCAAATCAACACGAGGTATGTCATCCCTGACAAGTACCTAATCACAATCCAAACGGGTTTGAAAAGGTCCTATAGATAAGTGATCAATCATCCTATTGTTCGCGATATCCGGGTGAACACGAGACATGGTACAAAGTCATTCTCCGATCGTTCACGATTATGTTTCTCGATCAAGATTGGTGTTGACAAAAATATGCAAGTTGCAACTTATCAACTATCATTGCAAGCATGAGCACTACCGTGCATTTTGGTGTCAGCACCCAATCATCGAGGGGCCCATAGATATCTCTCTAAACAGAGGAACAAATTCCTTCGACTACATTGCCCCATTACATTGGCAATACTTTGCCCAAAAGCCTCCTTTATAGCAACCAGTTACGGATTGCGTTTGAGGGCAGATCAGAACAAGGCAGACCAATGTCGTGGAAACACATGTATCTCCGGTCTAAGGACGAAATGATATTATCATCCTGAGTTACTCTTGACATGTACCATGAAGTAAACTCAGGTGTGGGTCATCCAATCACTTGAAACTCTTTTCAAGTATAGGTAAAGTGTTGCTTCTCTTGTATCCAATCACCGTTGAATACACGACCAACCCTTTCCTTCAGTCTTCGTTCAAACTTCCTTCCGGCGAAGAGTGACTAAGTGTGGACATTTACAATGTAAAACATTCAGGGAAGTGGTAAACATGCTAAGATGGAACACAATAAAGGCAACTGAGAGTACCCGCTACACGTGTATTAACAAATCCCCATTTGATAATCGATACTAGCAGAAGCACAATGTTGCTTAACGTTCCCAAAATCAGCATATCAAAATTTCAACTAAAACAAACTCAAGCCAAGTCTTTGCAAGCACTAGTATGACAATTATCACTATCTTGCAACTACGGCTTTAGCAAAACGGATTCGCCACCATGCTATCCATGTGTATTCGTAAGATAACCATATCTCTACCTTAACCAATCACTCAAAAGTGTGCGTTGGTGAGATAACGGTCTTTTGTCAAGCTATCACACCTTCATTGATTCATCAGAACTCAATAAGATCAAAGATGCTTAAGACAAAGGTTATCTTTCATAAGCCATCGTACTCTCATTGTCTCATAAGATCCCAATAGAGTCAGCCATGCTTTGAGAAGCATACTTATTAACACCATATTTAGTCGGATCACGAACCCCGATAAAGATCGGCAGTTATCCTAAGAAGTATATAAGCAAGCATTTGAATAACAACTTATTCTATGTTGCTTCTTACTAAAGATCAACAAGAACATATTTCAATATTTCTTTAACTCCTTCCATAGGTTTTGTATATCCTATAATCGTCATGGATGCTTAATTCTTGATTTAAGATTTTCCAAGCAAGATCAGGACATTATCTCCAATACGTTGTATGTGCTAGACATATTTAGAATAGGATTACAAAATGCTCCCACTAGCTCTGGCATTCTTCCATGTTTCATCATTGCTATTTGAAAACTCAAACAAATGATTTTCTTATCAACGCAAAGATTCTAACATTGAGATGGCAACATAAGTCCACAAGTGGACTACTTAGGGTTTGTAGATTTCATTAGGACACTTATTGATAGTGAAAGACCCTCGAAAATGTTGTGAGCATTTCCTCAGAAATTCCTATTAAGGAATATAGTCTTCACTTCTATCCAATATAGCCTAAAAGGCTCTTATAAAATAAGTATCCGTGTGGACTTCAACATAACCACCGGGAGAATGTTTCTAGATGATACCTTCCTCATGGTCAATCATCGTGAAACCATTCCTACCAGTCGGAATTTGAAGTAGTCTACAAACTTATCCATGTTTGGTCTATTTCCTCAAATAACCAATCACACCTCGCGGGTTCACACCCAGGTGTAGGATCAACCAAGTCGAAACCTTGGATATCCGTCATGGATAGCATCTCATCTTATCATTTCCTCCTTTCTCCTAGCAGACTCCAAGCCCACTACGCTTTCCGGTAGTTGACGCATTCATCATGAATCATCATTAAGTTGTCTTCCTCAGATATAACGAGTTATATCTTTCTGGTCTTATGACAACTTCTACCAAGAGGTAACGATTTTATGCCTGGTTCTCCAGCATTGCCATTCTGAGTTCCAATCATTTCTGATTGGATTCTAGTGTCAACATCAGGTTCTTCCATTCAAGGTATACTTTACTCTCATTGGAATCCATGGATATTAATTTCTTAAGAGACTCTACCTTTGAGCAACTTACAAGTTCTCACAAGGTTTGTCAAGACAAATATCCCATGGTCTTAGTAGAGTACCTAATGGAGTAAATACCTCTAGATCCTGGGTTCCTCCACCTCACGTCTAAACGTAGGCTAGACAATCCAGACTTTGGAATAGACAAACAAGGATCCTCCTTTTCGTCATATCCTCTAAGGCGTTTACATGACCATCTTTGTTGTTTATAAGATTTAGAACTCATGCCCACCATTTAGAGAATGACCCAAAAACAATTTTGGACATAAAAGTGTAACCTATCACTTGTCGGACCATATCAAAATATCCGGTTCCTCCTTTAGACAACCACATGTAACAATGTGTCTTAAGAGGAATGAATTGTGAGACAATCCCATAATTCTTATGATAGTCACATAATATAAAACTAAGGTACTCAACATCTTAACTAGATTCGAGTATCATAGTTGCATTGCCCTCTCTATCATGTACGTCGTTATGGTGAGTTTTGAACACCTATAAGGTTTCAAAAACTAGTCCATTAAAATAGACATACCATCCCTTCTACCATCACCGGTAAAGGTAACAAGGTATCTAAAGTTACTCCTTAATGTTTGCTTGAATGGTCAACACACTAAAAGTGTGAACGAAATCCAACAAGCTTTGAATCCTCTCACATGCTCAAGTGAAGGATGTTTAAGCCATCTAGCATAACAAACAAGATATGCATTCAACATTTGAGCAATGGTCAAAGTGTTCCAAGTTCCTAAACCTCACGGATCTTGGTGAAGCAAGTCTTGTTTATATAGCTAAATCGACTTTCACAATAGGATAACTTATCAATACATTTATGATCGTTCTATTACTCCTTAAGCATAAGCTTATTTTAAATGCCACGACATGGATAAACTTTGAATTAAATCACCACTAATTTCAAAAGTCAAAGTAATATCCATCGTCAACAAAGGCATTTAGATATAATGTTTCTAGCCATACATGGCATAAACATATATCCAATAAAGTAATAGAATAGCTGGAAGGAAAGACAAGATTCAAACTTCCAATCCTCTCAATAGGGACAACAACTATGTTTCCCACTTTCGAATTCAAGTTCTCCATGGCTCGTCCGCCTACTTCTCTTTTAACACCTTCACTTTGTAACAAACAAATTTGTGACAAACGTGAGCGTTATTGCTAGCGTTCAAAACCTAGCCTTTAGTAGTAGAAGAGCAATGGAGTTTGATCATGAATGTTCCTGAAGTCTAGGAGCTAATTTCTCTTACTCATAAGTGATTTTAGCTCTTTCAGGCTCATAGGGCAGGCGTGGTGGCACCAATTTTCCAATCTTTCCGTAGAAGTAGCAAATTACCTCTTGTGGAGTCTTATCTTCAGGCGCAATCTCATTGCCCTCTGACTTCACATATAAGATAGGCTTGGTAAAACCAAACTTTCCGTTTGAGGTCAATTTCTTCTTCTCGGTTTCTTGTTCCTTTATAATTTTAGCGGGAGTCGGTGAGGCGAGCCATAATTTGGCCATGCAAGACATAGCAGTCCACAACATCCATAATGCTTTATCAAGGATTTCTCCATATTGTGTTTGTGATAGTTCACAATGAACCATTTATATCACTTGGGCAGGGACTTTGGAGAATTTTCATTCACCACAAGCTCTCTCCCTATGGCGAATCCATGCCTCTCCTTTAGGTCCACGTACCTCTCTAACTCAAGGATATGGACACTAATTTTCCCGCCTTCATGCATCCTTCAACCGATCAAGACCACGATGCACTTTTACATGCATGTAGAGGTCTAGGTCGCATTGGTAACATTTTGGCTCTAGAAGGGATTTCTCTATAATGTGCAACTTTGACTCATGGTGGAAGACAATCCTCAACAACCAATCCTAGTCCACAAAGTCCACATTAGTGAGTCTCACCTTCTTTAGGAACGAACGGAGTTTTAAGTTGAAGCGGTGTCGTTAACGTTTGCCAATTAAAGATATAAGAATACACGTTTTAGTTAGTTTTGATACAATCCTCGTTACGATAATTACCCATTTAGTTTTAAGAAAAACAATTGTCTTAACAAGGGCTAAGAACCTTATTTCACTTCACTACATGACGGGTTTGCCGCGGATCACTTCATGAAGTTATTTAGGCCGGTAAACGCTTTACTAATTGCAATCCGATATTACAACTCTTAGACACTTGCGGGATCCATCAACACTCATAGCGTCGGTTTGGCATGTTTGATCCCTTCTCACACCAATTCCTCGTTAAGCCGCTTTGGAAACTCGGTATAGGCACGACAATTACCAAGGCATATTAAGTTGGAATTGTAAATCGTCCGTCAAGATACACGGTGACAACCTTGACAATCATTGGCTCGTGCTTAGCTCCACAACCAATAATTTCAAGTCGCCACACTCACCTTCCACACAGATCCACATGGAACAACTCGTGCTTAGCTCGACAATCATCCCATGTATCACTAGATTCGGGTGGTGTCATCTTACGGGTGGCGTGTGATTTACGTTTGAGAAAAACGGGACTTTTGTCTTTCCGGTTTAAAAAACCTCTTTTCAAGTTGATTAACAAACAAGTGACAAAACGCATTTTTCACTTTAATATAAACCAATTTATATTTATTTGTTAATCGTGAGCGCGCGGGGTTTGTTAAACAATTTAACAACTCTCGTGATTTTATTATTTTGAAAAGTTTTCTAGCATGCGAAGATCCTAACAACCACGCAAGAAAATAACAAAATAAATCACAATCACGCACAAAGCAAATATCCGGTAACACGCCCCTAAACCCTATGCGCCCTCCCCGTGAGCCAAACGGAGAGAGCAAGTCCAAACTAAGGACTCAACCAAAAGGCCTCGCCGGATGTGCTCCCACTGAATCCGTCATCTCCAAATGATCCACCGGACGTCTCCTCCACGACTCTCGATGGTTGTCTTCGGTCTTCTTTTCACAATTACAAACAATTTGAAAAGAAACGGCATGCAAGCCGCGATTGCTATTCTAAGCTACTTACAACAAGTACAAAGGAAAGCAATGGCATGCAAGCCATTATAAATTTACAAATTGACAAACCGAATTAAGTATTGTTACAAACCGTTGTGACTAAAAGTCACCAAATGAATGAATACATAAATAAACAACCAAACAACCAACACATAGGTCTAACGGGCAAGGAGTTACCGGACACAACAACAACCACAAACAAAAACATGGTGTGCCACAACAAAACCATGCAAAATGTATCTCAATTAAGATTCTTCAAACAAGCAAAGCACTCAAGGTACAAAAAGGAACCATCCTTGTATGTATGCATTAGTATCCCAAACACTTTGAGAACACATATTCATATATACACAATATAAGTATATGCATGTGTGCATTTTATGCCAAAACCACCCAATACATATAAATATATGAATCAAGACACATAAACGTGGCTTTTCGAATGTCCAAACAACAAGGACGGATTCTGGAAAAACAGAATCACAAGGTGCTAAAACCGAAAATTTATTTCTTTTTAAAAACAAGGATAAAAACACTGTTCATGAGACCTTCACGGCCCAGAAGCCTTCACGGGCCCTCACGGTCCGTGAAGCCCATGAGCTCCACAACTCTGACAGAGTCAAAACCTTTCACGAGCGACACCCCATGAAGCCACTGGTGTAGGCTTCACGACCCGTGAAGCCAAAACCTCCACGGCCCGTGAAGCTCATATGGACAGAATGTCCATTTTCTGTTTTCAAGCCATCAAAGTGCAATTTCTTTGTAGAGATGGCTCTGATACAACTGTTGGAACTCGTGGTGGGCACAAACGCAGCGGAAGCAAACAAGAAAAGTAGCATGCAAGACATAAAATGAAAGCACACACAAAGCCCACAACTAGTTTGAATGGTGGAACACACTACAAAGCAAATTGCAACTAAAGTACAAGAAGAAGGAGTAAAAGGTACCTCCTTACCATGGCTGGAATTCGAGCTCTACATGTGGATTGGGATGAAGATGAAGAAACAAAAGGCTTCCTCTCCATTGCAAGTCCACACCAAGTATGCTTGTCCCATTGTACTAGCAATCCATAGATGAACGTCCACCATGACTTCACCATCTGGAACAGCCCAAAGATGTTCTCCTTTTGCACAAATGATCTTCATATGAACACTCAAGATCACCATCTTAGTGTTGTAGCATGAAACCCATTTTGTACCAAGAGAGAATATGGAGTAGAGATAAGTTGTATATGGTTGCCTTTGTTCTACAGCCTCAAACCATGCCTATTGACACCAGAAACTCGGCCAAATTGCATGTCAATTGATTGGACCATCAAATGGTCCAATAAAACACAACTGTCACTGCAGCTACCCTCTTCACGACCCCTCACGGGCTCTCACGGGTTGTGAAGTCTAAGTGCGCCACGAGGGGACTTAGAACTCCACGAGCCGTGCCGCCCGGTCGAGACTCGTGAGGGCATTTCCTTCATGACCCCTCATGACCTCATCACGGGCCGTGGAGCACAAAGGCATCACGACGCGTGGCAGCCGTTGAACAATTGTTAGGGCAGCCTGCTTCACGACCCGTGGAGTACCCTTCACGGTCGTGAAGCCCCGAATCAAAACATTTTTGATTCTTTGACTTTCCCCATCCACATAAAGCTGTCGGGATCAATCCTTGGCGTGTGACGCAATAGGCTCGCGCTTCATTAGCAGTGATACCGGCATACGTGTGTTAGTGGGCAGATCTCCAACACTCATGTAGAGTGAATAATGATTTTTCTGATCTTTTGCAGTGTTCACAATTTTCACCAAGATTTATTGGGAATACATCACTTGCATGTATATCGGAATTTGAGTTTCCAAAACAAACACCATTTGTTCGGTTAATCCCATATTCATGCATTCAAAGTCGTATAACTGTTTAGGACTTATCTTGTCACTTATGTGAGGATTAACGTAACCTAAACCTTCATATGTCCATTTAGAAAATTTAACATCCTTAGGTTTGTTCAGAAAAATGGTTTGTGCCATTTGATCTCTTCTGATTAATAGGTCTTCGAGATCTTTTATTTTGGAGTATAGTTGACATCGTTCTTTTTGCAAAAACTTAAAATCTTCTTCAGCTGAGACTTTGGCCGCTTTTAAGTTATGAGTTATTACCTCATTTTCACTTCTTAAGGTATTTAGTTCATTTTCTTTCGCAGTTAATTCTGTTTGAAGATTGTCAAAGTTAGAAGTTGATTGATTCTTGATTCGGTGTTCCCACTTAGAGATTTTACGGTTTTGTCATTCGATGTGTTCAACCAGTGTTTGGGCATACTCAATGTTTACCTTCCCAGAAACACCTACATCATCAGTGTGTGTTTCTTCAAATTCATCAGCCCCATCAGCTTCATTCTCATCCTCATCATTTGAGGAGACTACATCATGAGCCATCAAACAAAAGTGAGCTTGATCAGCACCATCTTCGTCTGAATCATCTGTGTCGGTCAAAAATTGGTCTTCTTCAACAAGCACTGCTCTCCCGCTCTCCTTTTTCTTTGTCAACCGTAGTTTGTTACGGTAGTATTCGGCATCTTTGGTCTTAGGTTTTCGACAGTCTTTGATAAAATGCCCTGTTCTACCTCAGTTGTAGCATTTCTTTTCCTCTTCGTGAGGTTTTGCAGGTTTGTCCATATTCCTCTTCTCATTAGCCACCATTCCTTCACCTTTTCTAGATCCGGATGTGTACCGTTGTCGGTTGTTGGTCTTTCTATTCTTGTTCTAGAAAGCTCTCGTAATCAATGACATAGCTATCAGTACTGCATCCTTTTCTGACATCTCCATCTCTCCTTCCGAGGAGTCGGAGTCAATCACAACCTGCTTCTTTTTGCTACCCCTGGATGTTTCCCGCGGTCTCCTTTCAGCCACTAGTGCAACCGGGTTAGATGGTTTCTTCATTGAAAGTTTGGTGAGAACTTCATCTTGAAACTGATTCATGTCCTCATAAATCGAGTGGTGGGATACCGCCTTGAGATTCCGATTAACATGTTTATACAAGCGAACATGTTCACTCCATTCAGAACCAAGTGCATTGATCCAGTTGACATTTATATCTATATCGGATCTCGTCACGCCATGATCCCTCATTTCGTTCAACAGTCTGCATAAGCGACTATAAGTGTCATGTAACAACTCACCCTCCCTAGCCTTGAATTCCCTGAATGTGTTAACAAGTTGTGTTTCCCTGATAAACGACCCTTGCTCAATACCCTGCATCTGTTGTTTTACTTCGTCCCAAATTTCTTTGGCAGAAGTCAAACTGTCTATCTTTGAGTAGATTTCCGCGCATAGCCCTTGTTTCGAGTAATATTTTGCGTCTTTGTCGGCGCGTGCGCGGTCTTTCTCTTCTGCAGTTAATTCTGATGGGAGCTTTCGTCTCCTTTCAGCAAGAATTGGTGGATTGTTTTCTGGAACAGCCTCGACAATTTTCTCAAAAATGGCATCACCGTTTAAGATGTTGTCTTTCATTATTTCGCCATATTTTTCATTGTGCTCTATGAAGTCCATAAACCTTCCTTTCCATACATTGTACTCATTTCTAAAAAGTACTAGAGGATTAGTGTATTTTCTTATGGCAAGGATTTTGTTGCTTGAACTCATCTTTACTTTGGATCTTTCTCCCTGAAATAGAATGGTTAGTGTGTGTGTGTGAAAGCTTGTGAAGTTGGTTGAAGTGTTTGAGAATTGAGTGAGGATATCCAAGTGTGATTTGATGCGACTGTCGGATGGTCCGAAAGTCGGATGGACTAAAGGTTCTTGGATTTGGGTTTCTGTGACTGTCGGATGAGATTGATTGTTATCCGAAAGTCGGATGAACATTTGGTCCGAAAGTCGGATGTACTTTTGGTGATCCGACTGTCTGATGAAATTGAGTGTGATCCGAAAGTCGGATGAGATTTTCCGTCCGAAAGTCGGATGAACGATTGGTGATCCGAAAGTCGGATGAAAGTCGGATGAGTTTTGATCCTAAAAGTCGGATGAGACTGAAGTTGTGTGCTTTTCAAAAACAAGTTCGGATGAACCTAGAACAAAAGTCGCATGACCTTTGGGAAAGTCGGATGAGCTAAGAGTCGCACGACTGTCGGATGGGTAATAATCCAAAACTTGCAGGTCTGTACTCTGTTCGATAACAGACTGCTAATTTGCCCAAAATACACTAAAAACTCACTAAACTTTTGTTTTGACCTTTCCTTTTACTAGAAACACTTCCCTTTACTGATTTCAACCCAAAACAACAACAAATTTTTGAAAATTTGATGAAACATTAGAAAAACTTTAAGAACTTGAAGAACACTAAATTTTCAAGAACACTACCCAGATGTTGTTTGTTTGTCCTAAAAACACTTAAAAAGGTTTTATCCTTCATAAATACTTCTTAGATACAACAAATAACTTGAAAAACAAGAGATTTTGGCTAAGTGGGTTTTCTTCTTTCTAAGCTTCACGTACACAAAAACAGAAGCAGCTTCTGGGTTTTGTTTCTCACACACAGATGTTTCTTTCAGGTAATGTTGAACCAATCCAGTAGGGACTTGGCTCTGATACCAATTGAAAGTCCTTTGTTGTGTAAAAGATGAGTAAACAAAGAATACTTGAAGTAAAGATGATGAAGTTAGTATGAACAAGCATGAACACTTTGCATGAGCTTGAAGAATCTCTCTTGAATATATCTTGAACGTAAATGCAGAGATTTCTCTAGTACAAAGAGTTACCTTGCAAACTAGGTTTGCAAGGGTTTAAATACAAGTAGGCACATGGGCCCTAAACCCTTATGGGCCTAATTCTAACAATTAACTAGACTAAATAATACATAAGGAAAGTGGGCCAAGCCCATATAGTAATCTAGTCTAGATATACATATTACAAACAAAAGAACACAAGGCTAACAAACTATTTAATATCTAACACTTATTCTTTATAGTTCGCTTGTTAAGCTCCCTGTAATCTATGCACATTTGCATCGTTCCGTCCTTCTTTTTCACAAACAACACAGGAGCTCCCCACGGCAAGGAACTCGAACGAATAAAACCATTGTCTAGCAACTCCTGAATTTGAGTCATCATCTCTCTTATTTCAGAAGGAGCAAGACGATACGGAGAATGAGCCACTGGTGTAGCTCCTGGAATAAGTTCAATCTTAAATTCAACATCACGAATCGGAGGCAAACCCGGAAGTTCTTCAGAAAATACCTCAGGGTAGTGAGACACCACCCAGATATCACGAACTGGTCGCTTCTCCATCGTAGCATTAATAACGTATGCCATATAAGAGTCACAACCTTTAGCAATCAACTTCTAAGCTTTTATCATATAGACAATAGGAATATTAGAATCCCTTCGTTCTCCACGTGCAACAGCATAAGATCCATCAGAGAGAGGGATCTTAATCATCTTTTTGGAACAGATAATCTCAGCATCACGCTTGCTGAGCCAATCCATCCCGATCACGACATCAAAAACCCGCAATAGGCATAATAAAGAAAGAAATAGGGATACTACTCCCGTCAATATAAATCGCAGCTATTGGGACTTTCTCTGTAACAGAGACTACTTTGCCGTCAGCGACTTCTACTCTGAGCGGCTCAGTCAAAGGAACAACAGACAATTGCAATCTTCTATGACAGGCCACAGATACAAAGGAGTAGGTAGCTCCAGAATCAAATAAAACACTAGCAGGGATATAATTAGTAAGAAAACTACCCGTGACATCCCCTGCTGCTTTGGCCTCATCCGCCGTCATCTGAAAAGCCCTACCTTTCGCGCAGGGCGCGTTATCTCTTTTAGGGCCTCGAGAAGAAGAAGAAGACCCCTTTGCTCCAGTACTTTGCCTATCTGGGCAGTCTGTCAACTTGTGCCCAGGCTTGTGGCACCGGTAGCAAACATCCTCTTTAAAACCACACTCTGTCGTAGCGTGGCCCTTCTGCCCGCACCTCCAGCAACGTCTGGTGGAGTTGGAACACTCACTAGAGTGATAAGTTCAGCATTGAGTACACGAAGGAGAATTAGGACTCGGCTTCTTGGAGGAATCATTCTTCCCGCCTACAGTGGATTGTCCTTTGGAAGGACCCGATTTATCTGACGGATTGAACTTCCTCTTTGACCCTGCACCGGCAGATTCGCCCTTGTAGTATAAGCGGTCACCTTCCAATTGTCGGGCTGTATCAAACGCACAATCCAGTTCAACAGCAGCCCTCACATGTGGGCGAAATTCCAGTGGAAGAGCTGGCACAAACCGCCTTATCTTGGTGGTCTGGTCTAGGATCACATGGGGAACAAACCGCAACTTATCAGTGAACGCGGTTATGTGTTCTTCAATTGGCGTGTCCCCTTTCTTGAGATCATTAAAATCTCTATCCATTCTTTCCAGGTCATAATTGGTGCAATACTTCTTCAGAACCTTCTGAGAGAATTGCTCCCAGGTGAGAGCACTCAGCACTTCTTTTCGAACCGAAGCTTTTACCGTATCCCACCAGAAGATGGCATGGCCTTTCAACATACGTATTGAGTATTTCACGCAATACTCCAGTTCGCATTCACAAGATTTAAACACTTGCTCCATCTCCCGGAGCCATTGGATAGTAACAGTGGGGTTCTCACTTACCTTACTTACCAACAAGTCATCATATAGTGCTAGCATACATATAACACTCTCACTCAATCCCCCCTTAGGAACACCTCTTTATGGTCGGGCACGAGCTTGAGATCGAATACTCCTACAAGTACTCAATTCACTCAAACTTAGGCTCTGATACCTAACTATAACACCGCTTATGAATTCAGTTACTTTAATGGCAAATCAGGTTTTAGCAGTGGAAATTTTTCTTTTTAAAACAACAACAGTTATTTACATTAACAACTTATCAAAAGAACGTTGGTGTTACCAAGTACATGAACCGATCATAGTATCTATTTACATTACAACATACAAATACAAGTGTTCCACCCACAAGGGGCAATGTATATCCCAAAATCAACCCGCCTCGCAGGCCATCTAGTGTTTACCTGAAAAGGGAAACATAGTACCATTAGCTACACTAGCTAGTGAGTACATACAATCATAAGCATCAACACAGTAAGTCATGCGTCGTATCATAATCAATCATTGCTAGCTTAGCACATAGTGGTGTGCTGACAAGATCAGTAAGAGTCGTGTCTTGCAGGGTAATCAATCCCGCTCAACAACTCAGACTGGGGAATCAGACACGACCAATCCGCGCTGGTGGGGGAGCATAAAGCAGTCCACCAAACATTGTTCATAGAGCCAGAGGCTCCACAGGTAATACAGCTACAACCGGCTGATCACCAATCACGTTAAGGCACGGTGGTTCTGCAGAACCTATGATCCAGGATGCCTCCTGAATCACTGTGAAATCCCGAGGTATCCAGTTACAACCGACTGACCTTAACCATGCGTCAGATAGTCTACAGACAGTGCACATACACATATACGTACATTTGATCCCACAGGGATCCATCATCTTACGTATAACATCTTACAGTTATTCATACATTCACATCATCATGTACTAACTAAGTGGTTCCAAACTAGACCCACTGGCATGCTCTTGACACATATTCTAACATCTTGCAAGTCATACACTTACCTCCTTAAGCGTACCTACAAAAGGAAGTTAAATACACAAAATACATTCACATAGCATGCAAGACCTTACTCTACTGAGTCTCATGAAAGCAGGCACTCACCTGATTAGCTTACAGTGTTCGTTCACTTAATGTTGGTTCAGCTAACACGTTCACTTAAATCATTGGCAATCGTGTTAAGTTCTATTACTATAACACTTTCAAGACCTTCCTAATAGTCATAAATCATTCATTAAACGTACTTCAAACATTTCATAACCTAATCAACAAGAACATGTAAACAAAACACATCCTTGCTGAAAAGGCCCCATTGCGCCGCGACCATATAAGGCGTCGCGCCGCGACGAGCGAAAGTCGGATCACAAGTCGCATGATCCATGCGAAAGTCGGACCAAGGGGTTGTTTTGAACTATCTGACTGTCGGACCATAAGTCGGACGGGTCATCCGACTGTCGGACCAAAAGGTCAGACGGTTCGTGCGTAGGTCGGATAAAAAATGTCGCATGCTTCAATATAAATGGAGTCGCGCCGCGACCAAAAGCTTGTCGCGCCGCGATCGTGGATTTTCTAGATTCTGTCATCTTCTTCATTAACATGCATGCGACTTTCAGTTCATTTATTCAAAAACCCAGATTTCTAAACATGTCTTTTTCACTCTTTAAACACTTCTAAGCTTCATATACCACCTATATGAATCTTATGAACACTTTCAAGACTAGTTTAATGGGGTATTCATGATTATTGATAGCCATTATTCATAAGTTGGTTATGAAAATTTTAGGCTTCATTTTGGAGTCTATAAAAGTCCAAATATGTTTATGGAACATGGTTGGTTGGTTGTTACTAGTTGGTGCTAGTCATTCTGGATATATGAACTTGTAACTCCAAGTTAGTTCACATACTCTCTCAAGTAACACATACTTAGAAGATAGATTGGCACATCAATCTTCAAGTTGGTGTTAGACCATTGGTGAAGCTTTTGGCGGCGTCCAAACATAGCTAGCACGTGGGGATCATCAACACTTGGTGTGGATACCAATAGTGATACACTACTTTGTGTACATATCTTCATCAACAACAAGGAGAATATATTTTGTATGGTATAATTTCTTATCCTTGTTCTACTTCTTTTAGTTGCATTGTTATTGTTTAGAGTTTGCTCCATTGGGTGGGGTATTGGTGGCATAAAATGAAAATTGTTTTTATACCCGTTTAGTTTCCGTTGCGTTTTCTAGATGCCACTAAATCCCAACACATCCAATCTAATGTTCAGGTGTACCCTTCGTAGGGTACGCCCGTGCCCACCATGTCCAAAACTAGTTTTGACCAGTCTTGGATCTAGTTTGGTTCCCATAATGTTTTGGTTCCTATATTTATATTTTTTGTGTGGCTTGGCATGAAGTGCAGAAGAATATATACTTATAGGTGTATATATAAATATGTGATTTTAAACTTGGTCTTAGAATCACTAATGCATATGTAGAAGGATTGTCTTGGTGCCTTGATTGTTAGTTTGATAATCTTGATCAAATCATACTGTGACTTGGTTTTGTGTGGCACACAATGTGTTTGGCTTAGGTTGAGCTTGCTTGGTTGGTTTGGTAACTATATATGCCCATTAGACCAATGTATTGTGGTGTTTGGTGTGTTTTGGTTTTGGTGGCCTACGTGCTATATTATTGTAATTTTATTACTTGGTGCGGCTTGCATGCCGTTTATTTATTCTTTTGTACTTGTATTAGTAGCATAGGATTGTGGCCTACGTGTCCTTTCTACTTCTATGTATTTGTATAATAGTATAGTGTAACGCCTCATTTTATAAAAACTAGTATTTAAACAAAAGCATATACAACAAATTCACATATAGTTTCAAAAGTAAGCGGAAGCGTATTTACAACAAATCTAAGTATCGTTTCAACAAAGACAAACTTAAAAATACAACTGTAGTTTCTTATACTACACAATAAGCGTTAACTGATTCAAAAGGAGTTGATTTAAAAGCGGTCAAACGAAAGGTTTGCCCTTGTCTTTGCTACGACTTGCAAAACGTTTTAAAAACAATATCTGATATGCTACAAGAGCTTAGTGGATATGCCAAACTAAAAATCATATAAACATACGTACAAGATCATAAAGAGATACCACATGTATGTTAGGCAACAAAGCTAACCTCTGGTTTTAGACCCAGGGCAGCAACATTAGTCACAGTTTTATACCACATCTAAGCCTTACTACACATAGCAGTATGCTAAACAACACTTATGAATAATACATGCATAATATTCTATCATGACAATACATATGTTGTAGATATGAATAATAGTATAGTAAACTCACTTTCTAAGTTGTAATGTTATAAATCAATCCACAAGTAATTATGGTTCAGTGAAAATGTCCACCATTAGTCTCTACAGGTGTAATACCAATAATATATTAAATACATATTGAAACTTAAAAAAAGATAAACTGAACAACACAGGACATTCCCGTACCCTATGATAGGCACACCCATGCCTATGTGGTGTAACATCCTGAGATTGGGCCTAGTAGAAACATAGGCTTTGGGTATGTTACACTTGTATTATTATTTGACTATGTTTATTTAATTACTAATTGAGTAATTGATTATTGTTAACTATATATATTGTTCGTTATATGTGTTGGAGATCTGCCCACTGACACACGTATGCCGGTATCACTGCTAATGAAGCGCGAGCCTATTGGGTCACACGCCAAGAATTGATCCCGACAGCTTTATGTGGATGGAGAAAGTCAAAGAATCAAAATTGTTTTGATTCGGGGCTTCACAACCGTGAAGGGTTCTCCACGGGTCGTGAAGCAGGCTGCCCTAACGATTGTTCGACGGCTGCCACGCGTCGTGAGGCCTTTGGGCTTCAAGGCCCGTGACGAGGTCGTGAAGGAGATGCCCTCACGAGTCTCGACCGGGCGGCACGGCTCGTGGAGTTCTAAGTCCCCTCGTGGCGCACTTAGGCTTCATGACCCGTGAGAGCCCGTGAGGGGTCGTGAAGAGGGTAGCTGCAGTGACAGTTGTGTTTAATTGGACCATTTGATGGTCCAATCAAAAACCTATGCTTTATGGCCGGGTTTTTGAGCTCAGATGCTGGTCATTTTTAGAAAAAAGAGAACACAACAAGAATTTTCTCTCTACTACAATTCTCTCTTGGTATCATGTTAGAATGCTACATACACTATGATGATCTTGAGTGTTCATGTGAGGCTTTCATGGTGCAAGAGGAGATCTACATGGGCTGTTCCAGATGGTGAAGTCATTCTAGGATGTTCATCTATGGCTCACTAGCATTTGGGGATCAAGCTTCTCTTGGTGTGGACTAGCAATGGAGGAGGAAGCCTTTTGTTTCCTAAAATTCATCCCACCTTTGAAGATCTCGAATTCCAGCCATGGTAAGGAGGTACTTTCTACTCCTTTTTCTTGTTCTTTAGTTGCAATTTGCTTTGTAGTGTGTTCCACCATTGGAACTAGTTGTGGGCTTTATGTGTGCTTTTGTTTTATGTCTTGCATGCTACTTTCTTGTTTGCTTCCGCTGCGTTTGTGCCCACCACGAGTTCCAACAGTGGTATCAGAGCCATCTCTACAAAGAAATTGCACTTTGATGGCTTGAAAACCGAAAATGGACATTCTGTCCAGATGAGCTTCACGGGCCGTGGAGGTTTTGGCTTCACGGTTCGTGAAGCCTACACGAGTGGCTTCATGGGGTGTCGCTCGTGAAAGGTTTTGACTGTGTCAGAGTCGTGGAGCTCATGGGCTTCACGGGCCGTGAGGGCCCGTGAAGGTCTCGTGAACAGTGTTTTTATCCTTGTTTATAAAAGAAATAAATTTTCAGTTTTAGCACCTTTCGATTATGTTTTTCCAGAATCTGTCCTTTTGTTTGGACACTTGAAAATCCCTGTTTATGTGTCTTGATTCGTATATTTATATGTATTGGGTGGTTTTGGCATAAAATGCACACGTGCATATACTTATATTGTGTATATATATGAATATGTGTTCTCAAAGTGTTTGGGATACTAATGCATATGTACAAGGATTGTTCCTTTTGTGCCTTGAGTGCTTGCTTGTTTGAACAATCTTAATTGAGATACATTTTGCATGGTTTTGTTGTGGCACACCATGTTTTTGTTTGTGGTTGTTGTTGTGTCCGGTAACGCCTTGCCCATTAGACCTATGTGTTGGTTGTTTGGTTGTTTATTTATGTATTCATTCATTTGGTGACTTATAGTCACAATGGTTTGTAATAATATTTAATTCGGTTTGTAAATTTATTTATGGCTTGCATGCCATTGCTTTCCTTTGTACTTGTTGTAAGTAGCTTAGAATAGCAATCGCGGCTTGCACGCCGTTTCTTTCCAAATTGTTTGTAATTGTGAAAAGAAGACCGAAGACAACCATCGAGAGTCGTGGGAGAGACGTCTCGGCTATATTGGATCTGGTGGATCATTTGGAGATGACGGATTCAGTGGGAGCACTTCCGGCGAGGCCATTTGGTTGTGTCCTTAGTTTGGCCTTGCTCTCTCCGTTTGGCTCACGGGGAGGGCGCATAGGGTTTAGGGGCGTGTTACCGGATATTTGCTTTGTGCGTGGTTGTGATTTGTTTTGATATTTTCTTGCATGGTTGTTAGGATCTTCACATGCTAGAAAACTTTTCAAAATAATAAAATAACAAGAGTTGTTAAATTGTTTAACAAACCCCGCGCGCTCACGATTAACAAATAAATATAAATTTGTTTATATTAAAGTGAAAAATGCGTTTTGTCACTTGTTTGTTAATCAACTTGAAAAGAGGTTTTTTAAACCAGAAAGACAAAAGTCCCGTTTTTCTCAAACGTAAATCACACGCCACCCGTAAGATGACACCACCCGAATCTAGTGATACATGGGATGATTGTCGAGCTAAGCACGAGTTGTTCCATGTGGATCTGTGTGGAAGGTGAGTGTGGCGACTTGAAATTATTGGTTGTTGAGCTAAGCACGAGCCAATGATTGTCAAGGTTGTCACCGTGTATCTTGACGGAAGATTTACAATTCCAACTTAATATGCCTTGGTAATTGTCGTGCCTATACCGAGTTTCCAAAGCGGCTTAACGAGGAATTGGTGTGAGAAGGGATCAAACATGCCAAACCGAAGCTATGAGTGTTGATGGATCCCGCAAGTGTCTAAGAGTTGTAATCTCGGATTGCAATTGGTAAAGCGTTTACCGGCCTAAATAACTTCATGAAGTGATCCGCGGCAAACCTGTCATGTAGTGAAGTGAAATAAGGTTCTTAGCCCTTGTTAAGATAATTGGTTTTCTTAAAAACTAAATGGGTAATTATCGTAACGAGGATTATATCAAAACTAACTAACACATGTATTCTTATATCTTTAATTGGCAAACGTTAACGACACCGCTTCAACTTAAAACTCCGTTCGTTCCTAAAGAAGCTGAGACTCACTAATGTGGACTTCGTGGACTACGATTGGTTGTTGAGGATTGTCTTCCACCATGAGTCAAAGTTGCACATTATAGAGAAATCCCTTCTAGAGCCAAAATGCTAGCAACGCGACCTAGACCTCTATATGCATGTAAAAGTGCATCGTGGCCTTGATCGGTTGAAGGATGCATGAAGGCGGGAAAATTAGTGTCCATATCCTTGAGTTAGAGAGGTACGTGGACCTAAAGGAGAGGCATGGATTCGCCATAGGGAGGGAGCTTGTGGTGAATGAAAATTCTCCAAAGTCCCTACCCAAGTGATGTAAATAGTTCATTATGAACTATCACATGCACAATGTGGAGAAGTTCTTGATAAAGCATTATGGCATGTTATCGACTCCTAAGTCCTGCATGGCCAAAGTATGACTCGCCTCACCAACTTCCGCTAACATTATAAAGGAACAAGAAACCGAGAAGAAGAAATTGACCTCAAGTGGAAAGTTTAGTTTTACCAAACCTACCATATATGTGAAGTCAGAGGGCAATGAGATTGCGCCTCAAGATAAGACTCCACAAGAGGTAATTTGCTACTTCTACGGAAAGATTAGAAAATTGGCGCCACCACGCCTGCCCTATGAGCCTAAAAGAGCTAAAATCACTTATGAGTAAGAGAAATTAGCTCCTTGACTTCAGGAACATTCATGATCAAACTCCATTGCTATTCTACTTCTAAAGGCTAGGTTTTGAATGCTAGCAATAACGTTCACGTTTGTCACAAATTTGTTTGTTACAAAGTGAAGGTGTTAAAAGAAAAGTAGGCGGATGAGGCATGGAGAGTTGGAATTCTAAAAGGGAAACATAGTTGTTGTCCCTATTGAGAGGATTGGAAGTTTGTATCTTGCCTTTCCTTCCAGCTATTCTATTACTTTGTTGGATGTATGTTTATGCCATGTATAGCTAGAAACATTATATCTAAACGCCTTTATTGACGATGGATATTACTTTGACTTTTGAAATTAGTGGTGATTTATTTCAAAGTTTATCCATGTCGTGGCATTTAAAATAAGCTTATGCTTAAGGAGTAATAGAACGATCATAAATGTACTAATAAGTTATCCTTATGTAGAAGTCGATTTAGCTATATAAACTGGACTTGCTTCACCAAGATCCGTCTGGTTTTGGAACTTGGAACCCTTTGACCATTGGTCAAATGTTGAATGCATATCTTGTTTGTTATGCTAGATGACTTAAACATCCTTCACTTGAGCATGTGTGAGGATTGAAAGCTTGTTGGATTTCGTTCACACTTTTAATGTGTTGACCGTTCAAGCAAACATTAAGGAGTAACTTTAGATACCTTGTTACCTTTACCGGTGATGGTAGAAGGGATGGTATGTCTATTTTAATGGACTAGTTTTTGAAACCTTATAGGTGTTCAAAACTCACCATAACGACGTACATGATAGAGAGGGCAATGCAACTATGATACTCGAATCTAGTTAAGATGTTGAGTACCTTAGTTTTATATTATGTGACTATCATAAGAATTATGGGATTGTCTCACAATTCATTCCTCTTAAGACACATTGTTACATGTGGTTGTCTAAAGGAGGAACCGGATATTTTGATATGGTCCGACAAGTGATAGGTTACACTTTTATGTCCAAAATTGTTTTTGGGTCATTCTCTAAATGGTGGGCATGAGTTCTAAATCTTATAAACAACAAAGATGGTCATGTAAACGCCTTAGAGGATATGACGAAAAGGAGGATCCTTGTTTGTCTATTCCAAAGTCTGGATTGTCTAGCCTACGTTTAGACGTGAGGTGGAGGAACCCAGGATCTAGAGGTATTTACTCCATTAGGTACTCTGCTAAGACCATGGGATATTTGTCTTGACAAACCTTGTGAGAACTTGTAAGTTGCTCAAAGGTAGAGTCACTTAAGAAATTAATATCCATGGATGCTAGTGAGAGTAAAGTATACCTTGAATGGAAGAACCTGATGTTGACACTAGAATCCAATCAGAAATGATTGAAACTCAGCATGGCAATGCTGGAGAACCTAGAATAAAATCATTACCTCATGGTAGAAGTTGTCATAAGACCAGAAAGATATAACTCGTTATATCTGAGGAAGACAACTTAATGATGATTCATGATGAATGCGTCAACTACCGGAAAGCGTAGTGGGCTTGTAGTCCGCTAGGAGAAAGGAGGAAATGATAAGATGAGATGCTATCCATGACGGATATCCAAGGTTTCGACTTGGGTGATCCTACACCTGGGTGTGAACCCGCGAGGTGTGATTGGTTATTTGAGGAAATGGACCAAACATGGATAAGTTTGTAGACTACTTCAAATACCGACTGGTAGGAATGGTTTCACGATGATTGACCATGAGGAAGGTATCATCTAGAAACATTCTCCCGGTGGTTATGTTGAAGTTCACACGGATACTTATTTTATAAGTGCCTTTTAGGCTATATTGGAGGGAAGTGAAGACCACATTCCTTAATAGGAATATTTCTGAGGAAATGCTCACAACATTTTCGAGGGTCTTTCACTATCATAAGTATCCTAATGAAACCTACAAACCCTAAGTAGTCCACTTGTGGACTTATGTTGCCATCTCAATGTTAAAATCTTTGCGTTGATATGAAAATCATTTGTTTGAGTTTTCAAATAGCAATGATGAAACATGGAAGAATGCCAGAGCTAGTAGGAGCATTTTGTAATCCTATTCTAAATATGTCTAGTACATAAATCGTGTTGGAGATAATGTCCTGATTTGGCTTGGAAAATATTAAATCAAGAATTATGCATCCATAACGATTATAGGATATACAAAACCTATGGAAGGAGTTAAAGAAATATTGAAATATGTTCTTGTTGATCTATAGTAAGAAGCAACATAGAATAAGTTGTTATTCAAATGCTCCCACTTATTCTATGTTGCTTCTTACTATAGATCAACAAGAACATATTTCAATATTTCTTTAACTCCTTCCATAGGTTTTGTATATCCTATAATCGTTATGGATGCATAATTCTTGATTTAAGCTTTTCCAAGCAAGATCAGGACATTATCTCCAATACGTTGTATGTGCTAAACATATTTACAATAGCATTACAAAATGCTCCCACTTGCTCTCGCATTCTACCATGTTTCATCATTGCTATTTGAAAACTCAAACAAATGATTTTCATATCAACGCAAAGATTCTAACATTGAGATGGCAACATAAGTCCACAAGTGAACTACTTAGGGTTTGTAGATTTCATTAGGATACTTTTGATAGTGAAAGACCCTCGAAAATGTTGTGAGCATTTCCTCAGAATGATTCCTATTAAGGAATGTGGTCTTCACTTCCCTCCAATATAGCCTAAAAGGCACTTATAAAATAAGTATCCGTGTGGACTTCAACATAACCACCGGGAGAATGTTTCTAGATGATACCTTCCTCATGGTCAATCATCGTGAAACCATTCCTACCAGTCGGTATTTGAAGTAGTCTACAAACTTATCCATGTTTGGTCAATTTCCTCAAATAACCAATCACACCTCGCGGGTTCACACCCAGGTGTAGGATCAACCAAGTCGAAACCTTGGATATCCGTCATGGATAGCATATCATATTATCATTTCCTCCTTTCTCCTAGCGGACTCCAAGCCCACTACACTTTCCGGTAGTTGACGCATTCATCATTCATCATCATTAAGTTGTCTTCCTCAGATATAACGAGTTATATCTTTCTGGTCTTATGACAACTTCTACCAAGAGGTAACGATTTTATGCCACGTTCTCCAGCATTGCCATGCTGAGTTTTAGTCATTTCTGATTGGGTGCTAGTGTCAACATAAGGTTCTTCCATTCAAGGTAGACTTTACTCTCACTAGCATCCATGGATATTAATTTCTTAAGAGACTCTACCTTTGAGCAGCTTACAAGTTCTCACAAGGTTTGTCAAGACAAATATCCCATGGTCTTAGTAGAGTACCTAATGGAGTAAATACCTCTAGATCCTGGGTTCCTCCAACTCACGTCTAAACGTAGGCTAGACAATCCAGACTTTGGAATAGACAAACAAGGATCCTCCTTTTCGTCATATCCTCTAAGGCGTTTACATGACCATCTTTGTTGTTTATAAGATTTAGAACTCATGCCCACCATTTGGAGAATGACCCAAAACAATTTTGGACATAAAAGTGTAACCTATCACTTGTCGGACCATATCAAAATGTCCGGTTCCTCCTTTAGACGACCACATGTAACAATATGTCTTAAGAGAAATAAATTGTGACACAATCCCATAATTTTTATGATAGTCACATAAAATATAAAACTAAGGTACTCAGCATCTTAACTAGATCCGAGTATCATAGTTGCATTGCCCTTTCTATCATGTACCTCGTTATGGTGAGTTTTGAACACCCCTAAAGTTTCAAAAACTAGTCCATTAAAATAGACATACCATCCCTTCTACCATCATTGGTAAAGGTAACAAGGTATCTAAAGTTACTCCTTAATGTTTGCTTGAACGGTCAACACACTAAAAGTGTGAACGAAATCCAACAAGCTTTGAACCCTCTCACATACTCTAGTGAAAGATGTTTAAGTCATCTAGCATAACAAACAAGATATGCATTCAACAGTGACCCATGGTCAAAGGGTTCCAAGTTCCTAAACCTCACGGATCTTGGTGATGCAAGTCTTGTTTATATAGCTTAATCGACTTTCACAATAGGATAACTTATCAATACATTTATGATCGTTCTATTACTCCTTAAGCATAAGCTTATTTTAAATGCCACGACATGGATAAACTTTGAAATAAATCACCACTAATTTCAAAAGTCAAAGTAATATCCATCGTCAACAAAGGCGTTCAGATATAATGTTTCTAGCCATACATGGCTTAAACCTACATCCAATAAAGTAATAGAATAGCTGGAAGGAAAGGCAAGATACAAACTTCCAATCCTCTCAATAGGGACAACAACTATGTTTCCCTTTTCGAATTCCAACTCTCCATGCCTCATCCGCCTACTTCTCTTTTAATACCTTCACTTTGTAACAAACAAATTTGTGACAAACGTGAGCGTTATTGCTAGCGTTCAAAACCTAGCCTTTAGAAGTAGAAGAGCAATGGAGTTTGATCATGAATGTTCCTGAAGTCAAGGAGCTAATTTCTCTTACTCATAAGTGATTTTAGCTCTTTCAGGCACATAGGGCAGGCGTGGTGGCGCCAATTTTCCAATCTTTCCGTAGAAGTAGAAAATTACCTCTTGTGGAGTCTTATCTTGAGGCGCAATCTCATTGCCCTCTGACTTCACATATAAGATAGGCTTGGTAAAACCAAACTTTCCGTTTAAGGTCAATTTCTTCTTCTCGGTTTCTTGTTCCTTTATAATATTAGCGGAAGTCGGTGAGGAGAGCCATAATTTGGCCATGCAAGACTTAGCAGTCCACAACATGCCATAATGCTTTATCAAGGATTTCTCCATATTGTGCATGTGATAGTTCACAATGAACCATTTACATCACTTGGGCATGGACTTTGGAGAATATACATTCCCCACATGTTCCCTCCCTATGGAGAATCCATGCCTCTCCTTTAGGTTCACATACGCCTTCATCTCCAGGATATGAACATTAATATTCCCGCCTTTATGCATCCTTCAACCGATCAAGGCCACGAAGCACTTTTACATGCATATAGAGGTCTAGGTCGCGTTGGTAGCATTTTGGCTCTAAAAGGGATTTCTCTAAAATGTGCAACTTTGACTCATGGTGGAACACAATCCTCAACAACCAATCCTAGTCCACGAAGTCCACACTAATGAGTCTCACCTTCTTTAGGAACGAACGGAGTTTTAAGTTGAAGCGGTGTCGTTAACGTTTTCCAATTAAAGATATAAGAATACACGTTTTAGTTAGTTTTGATACAATCCTCGTTACGATAATTACCCATTTAGTTTTAAGAAAACCAATTATCTTAACAAGGGCTAAGAACCTTATTTCACTTCACTACATGACGGGTTCGCCGCGGATCACTTCATGAAGTTATTTAGGCCGGTAAACGCTTTACCAATTGTAATCCGAGACTACAACTCTTAGACACTTGCGGGATCCATCAACACTCATAGCGTCGGTTTGGCATGTTTGATCCCTTCTCACACCAATTCCTCGTTAAGCCGCTTTGGAAACACGGTATAGGACGACAATTACCAAGGCGTATTAAGTTGGAATTGTAAATCGTCCGTCAAGATACACGATGACACCCTTGACAATCATTGGCTCGTGCTAAGCTCAACAACCAATAATTTATAGTCGCCACACTCACCTTCCACACAGATCCACATGGAACAACTCGTGCTTAGCCCGACAATCATCCCATGCATCACTAGATTCGGGTGGTGTCATCTTACGGGTGGCGTGTGATTTACGTTTGAGAAAAACGGGACTCTTGTCTTTCCGGTTTAAAAAACCTCTTTTCAAGTTGATTAACAAACAAGTGACAAAACACATTTTTCACTTTAATATAAACTAATTTATATTTATTTGTTAATCGTGAGCGCGCGGGGTTTGTTAAACAATTTAACAACTCTTGTGATTTTATTATTTTGAAAAGTTTTCTAGCAAGCGAAGATCCTAAACAACCACGCAAGAAAATAACTAAATAAATCACAACCATGCACAAGGCAAATATCCGGTAACACGCCCCTAAACCCTATGCGCCCTCCCCGTGAGCCAAACGGAGAGAGCAAGGCCAAACTAAGGACACAACCAAATGGCCACGCCGGAAGTGCTCTCACTAAATCCGTCATCTCCACCGGATCCAAGGTAGCCAAGACGTCTCCTCCACGACTCTTGATGGTTGTCTTCGGTCTTCTTTTCACAATTACAAACAATTTGAAAAGAAACGGCATGCAAGCCGCGATTGCTATTCTAAGCTACTTACAACAAGTACAAAGGAAGCAATGGCATGCAAGCCATTGTAAATTTACAAATTTACAAACCGAAATAATTATTATTACAAACCATTGTGACTAAAAGTCACCAAATGAATGAATACATAAATGAACAACCAAACAACCAACACATAGGTCTAATGGGAAAGGCGTTACCGGATACAACAACAACCACAAACAAAAACATGGTGTGCCACAACAAAACCATGCAAAATGTATCTCAATTAAGATTGTTCAAACAAGCAAGCACTCAAGGCACAAAAATGAACAATCCTTTTACATATGCATTAGTATCCCAAACACTTTGAGAACACATATTCATATATACACAATATTAGTATATGCATGTGTGCATTTTATGCCAAAAACCACCCAATACATATAAATATATGAATTAAGACACATAAACGGGGCTTTTCAAGTATCCAAACAAAAGGACAGATTCTAGAAAAACAGAATCGAAAGGTGCTAAAACCGAATATCTATTTCTTTTATAAACAAGGATAAAAACACGGTTCACGAGACCTTCACGGCCCAGAAGCCTTCACGGGCCCTAACGGCCCGTGAAGCCCATGAGCTCCATGACTCTGACACAGTCAAAACCTTTCACGAGCAACACCCCATGAAGCCACTCGTGTAGGCTTCACGACCCGTGAAGCCAAAACCTCCACGGTCCGTGAAGCGCTTCTGGACAGAATGTCCATTTTCGGTTTTCAAGCCATCAAAGTGCAATTTCTTTGTAAAGATGGATCTGATACCACTGTTGGAACTCGTGGTGGGCACAAACGCAGTGGAAGCAAACAAGAAAGTTGCATGCAAGACAAAAAGAAAGCACACACAAAGCCCACAACTAGTTCCAATGGTGGAACACACTACAAAGCAAATTGTAACTAAAGAACAAGAAGAAGGAGTAGAAAGTATACCTTCTTCCAGCTGGAAATCGAACTCCATGTGTGGGGATGAACTTGAGAAAACTAAATGGCTTCCATGTGTGGGGATGAACTACGGGCCGTGAAGCCTAAGTGCGCCACGAGGGGACTTAGAACTCCATGAGCCGTGCCGCCCGGTCGAGACTCGTAAGGGCGTCTCCTTCACGACCCCTCACGACCTCGTCACGGGCCGTGAATCCCAAAGGCATCACGATGCGTGGCGGCCGTCGAACAATCGTTAGGGTAGCCTGCTTCACGGCCCGTGGAGCATCCTTCACGGTCGTGAAGACCCGATTTGACATTCTCCTTCCACATAAAGCTGTCGGGATCAATCCTTGGCGTGTCACCCAATAGGCTCGTGCTTCATTAGCAGTGATACCGGCATATGTGTGTCAGTGGGCAGATTCCAACAGAGGTGGGAGATTAGCACAAAGCTAAGTGAATGGAAGTAAACCACCACAGATATACTAGCAAGTAACCGCACAATATCAACAACAGTAAACACATAATCACCCTTTGCCTCACGAGAAGACCGGCGGTTCTACAGGAACCTACAACCAATGTCGGTCAAAACAAAGGTTTACCGATAGCGTATTTGCTATTCTCACACAGTATTATCTTAAGTTGCAACGAATGCATCAAAAGACCACAATACTTATTAGCCGATAGCAAACAAACCCAGCCCAGTATGCCCAGCCGTCAGCTGACTTCACCACAGGCGCAACAATCAATTAATAAACACAATTAATCCATTAGCAGACAAACAGTCTATCAATGCATCAATTCACATACAGTTGCAACCAAACTAGTTACAACTAATATCACTCGTGAGTAAACATCCACTCACCTCGAGTTCTCAGCTTTTCCACTCAGTGATCTAATATTACTGAGCCTTGTCTGTTCCTGAGAACACAACAAACTGAAATCAAACATAAACATGTAAGATTCACATATGCATGCACATATAACACATAGCATTAACAATGCAAATCAACAAATCTAAACTGTCGGATTTCGTAAGAAATCCGACACTACTATCGGAATCCGCCAAGAACCATCGGATTTCAAAGAATGTGATACAGTAATCGGATTTAGGAGAATACGCAACTTCCATCGGATTTCCAAACTTGTCTTAACTTAGCACCTACAATTGGTTTTCATAATTGGAATCCATCATCGGATTCAAACCATCGGATTTCATCATATTCCGGATTCTAAGCACCGGATTTCACAAGATTCGGATTTCAAAAGTACCGGATTCAATACCCAGATTTCCTCACTCGGTTTTCATCATCATCATCAAAATCCGCCATCTTCATAATTCAAGAATCTGGTAACTTCAAACTTGTATAAACCAACTTTCCAGATTATACAATTCATATACAAGTTTATAAAAACACATATAAACATGTTTAAACATGCAAGCATGTATCAAGAACACCTTTTAACACCAAGAACACCAAATCCGATACACTCATCGAGCATGTTCATATGATGTTCATATCAAACCTACTCAAAACCATAGCATGTTAATACAATCTAAGCATATCAACAAGAATCCACAAACCTTTAAGCTTGATTCACAATTTCACAATCATAGAATTCCGATTGCTTTGTTCTTCCTTTCTTCTTTTTCTCTCGGTTTCACACAATAAACACACATGCAAATTGTTTCAAAGTGAAGAAATGAAAGTGAAACCCACGTATACATGTTAATTCCGATTAATTAAGCATAAGGTGTCATCACCTTGAATTTAGTTACATGCACACACACCCACATGCATAATCCGTATATATATATATATATACATCAACACTTAATTAAAGAGTTAATCACTCAAATAAACATTAATCATATAATGGTTCACGTGTAACATACACAAAGCCTACGTTTCTACTAGGTCCAATCTCAGGATGTAACAAATTTTCCCCCCTTAAACTGGATTCCGTCCTCGGAATCTATAAGTCATCAAACAACTACGGGTAACGAGCTTTCATGTCGGCCTCGGTTTCCCACGTCAAGTCTGAACCCAAACTGTGTTTCCACTTAACCAGAACCATCGAAATTTGTTTCTTTCGCAGTTTCCTCACTTTCCGATCTAATAGTTCTATGGGTTCTTCCACCAACTTCTTGTTGGAATCCACTCTCAGATTGCCCGCAGCATATCCTCGAGTGTTTGAATAGTTCTCTCAGATTGCCCGTCTATCTGTGGGTGGTAAGCTGTACTCAGATTAACACGTGTACCTAACTCCCACTGAAAACTGTTCCAGAAGTTCGAGACAAACGTGGAATCTCTATCTGATACGATCGAAAGCGGTATACCATGTCGGGAAACAACTTCATTTATATACATCTGAGCCAACTTACTAAGTGACGCCGTCTCACTGGTAGCCAAGAAGTGAGCACTCTTGGTCAATCTATCAACGATCACCCAAATCATATCATGATTCCTCTGCGTACGTGGAAGTTTGGTTACGAAATCCATCGTTATGTGCTCCCACTTCCATTCTGGAATCTGCAACTGTTTCAGTGATGCATAGGGTTTCTGGTGCTCTGCCTTAACCTGTGCACAAATATGGAAAGACTCCACAAACTATGCAACATCCGTCTTCATTGTAGGCCGCCAATACAGCACCTATAGATCGTTATACATTTTTGTGCTACCTGGATGAACAAATAGTCTAGACTTGTGATCCTCAGTCATAATCAAATTCCGAAGACCTCCAAGCAAAGGCACCCAAACACGAGATTGATAAACCTTCAATTCCCTAGAATCATCTCAGACTTTAGATTTTCATCCTTTAAGGCTTCCAACTGAGCTGCCTTCAATCTATCGATCAAGTCGGAGACTATTTCAATTCGCATAAATTTAATATGTTCACTAACTCCCTTGCGACTCAAAGCATCGGCTACCACGTTGGCCTTCCGTGGATGATAATGAGTCTCGCAATCATAATCTTTAACAAGTTCCAGCCATCGTCTCTGTTGCATATTAAGTTCCTTTTGCGAAAATACATAATGTAGATTTTTGTGATCCGTACAAATAACGCACTTTGTACCATAAACATAATGTCTCCATAACTTTAACGCAAAAACCACAGTTGCTAATTCCAAGTCATGGGTTGGATAGTTCTTCTCATTAGGTTTCAACTGATGAGAAGCATAAGCGATAACTTTATCCCGCTGCATCAACACGCAACCCAACCCTGCCAGAGAAGCATCACAAGAAACTATGAAGTCATCTGACCCATCCGGTAAAGCAAGAATAGGAGCCTGACATAAAAGTCATTTCAGTGTCTAAAAAGCCCTCTCCTGTTCATCAGTCCACTTAAATGGAACCTCCTTGCAAGTTAACTTAGTCATGGGATTCACAATTTTAGAAAAATCTCAGATAAACCGTCTGTAATATCTTGCCAATCCCAAGAAGCTTTTAATTTCATAAGACGACTTCGGAGCCTCCCAATTAATCACTGCTTCTATCTTTGCCGGATCAACCTTGACTCCATCACTGCAAATGACATGCCCCAGAAAGTGAACTTCTCGCATCCAGAATTCACACTTTGAGTACTTGGCATACAACTGCTACCGCTTTAATGTCTCAAGAACTTGTCTCAAATGAATCTCGTGATCAGCTTCGGATTTAGAATTAACCAAAATGATGTCGATAAATACTATCACAGATTTATCTAGAAACGGTCGACAAACCCGGTTCATTAAATCCATAAACACTGTAGGTGCATTAGGTAAACCGAACGGCATGACTAAGAATTCATAGTGACCATACCGGGTACGGAAGGCAGTCTTGGAAATATCTTTGTCAGAAACTCGTACCTGGTGATAACCCGATCTCAAATCGATCTTAGTGAAATACGAAGCACCCTGCAACTGATCAAATAAATCGTCAATCCTGGGGAGAGGGTATTTATTCTTTACCGTTCTCTTATTCAATTCCCTGTAATCAATACACATCCATAGCGTGCCATATTTCTTTTTCACAAATAGAACCGGTGCACCCCACGGTGAAGAACTCGGATGAATAAAACCCCGATCCAATAAATCCTGAATCTGTGTCATCATCTCCCTAATCTCAGAAGGAGCTAACCTGTAAGGAGATCTAGCCACTGGATTAGAACCTGGTATCAAGTCAATCTTATACTCCACCTCTCGAACGGGAGGTAGCCCAGGTAACTCACCTGGAAACACTTCAGGAAAATCTGATACGACTCGTACATTAGAAACAACTCACTTTTTCCTTTCTAGCATCAATAGCATATGCCAGAAAACACTCGCATCCCTTACTCAAGGATTTCTTGGCCTTCAACATAGAAATAATAGGAAATTTACACCTGTTCCTTTCCCCTCGAGCCACTACATGCGACCAGTCAGACAACGGAAAAGAAATCAATTTCCTATGACATTTAATACTCGCCCTATGCTTAATCAGCCAATCCATCCCCAAAACCACATCAAACCCCGCTAATGGCATCAATAGAAATGACACTGGAAAGCACTTACCATCGATATCTATCTCAGCCTTAGTCACAGAACTTGTAACAGGAACTATCTTACCATCTTCTACTTCTATCTCAATCGGTAAAGAAATAACAATAATAGGCAATTTCAACTTATCACAAAAAGCCACAGAAATAAAGGAGCGATTCGCTTCGGAATCAAATAACACACGCGCAGGTAGGGAGTTTATAAGAAACGTACCGGTGATAACTTCATCACTGGCAGTAGCATTGTCTACTGTCATCCGGAATGCCTTACCCTCCGGTGTCAGAGGATTCTTTCGTTTCTGCGCCCCTGATGATGATCCCCCAACATCTCCTGCCCCCGTCCCCGTCCCGGCTCGTCTCCCAGTAGGGAAATCACCAGCCCTGTGTCCCTCTTTCAAACAATTCCAGCAAACATTGCGGGGAAACCTACAATCTTTCATTTCATGCCCATGTGTTCCACAACGCAAACAACGCATGGTCTGAGTAGTACACTGCCCAGTGTGACTGGATTTACATCGGGTACACCATTGGGACTTCACATTCGTACCCCCTGTGGTCGGCTTCCAACTCTGATTTCCCTGAGAAGAATTGCCCTGCCATTTCTTCTTTTGTTGACCACCTACCTGGTCATACTTCGGCTTCTGCAAAGCCGCCTCGTCTTTATTTTGCTTATCCCTGGCTTGAATGTCTCCCTCAGCAGATATTGCCAAGGTGACGGCCTGAGACAGTGATCCAGCCAGCCGAGTAGTACTCCTGTACTCCGGTAACAAAGCTCTGATGAAATGCTAAACCTGGGAAGATTCATCCGGTACACACTGAGTTACAAACCTCAGTTTCGCGTTAAACTGCTCGATCAATTCATCAATTGAAATATTCATGTTCATCTTCCATTCCATAAATTCCTGCCTTATTTTATTCAATTTGAAGGCATTGTAGTACTGCTCGCACAGTTTATCCCGGAATTGATTCCATGTTATTGAATCCATCTGAGCTCTCGATAAGTGGGTGGTAATGGAATCCCACCAAACCATCGCCTTGCCTTTGAGCATCCTGGTGGAAAAGCAAACTCGCATCTCTTCCTCACAGTTGCAAGCATCCAAAATCCTCGCGGTATCTCTCAACCAGTTTAACATAACAGTAGGATTCGTGCTGCCATGGTATTCATCTGGTTTACAATCTAGAAACTCCTATGCCAGGTGGAAATCCCATTTATGGATAAGAGTAGGATCCTTGAGGCATAGATCCCTGTGGATAAGACCCCTTAGGAAACAATGGATAAAAGAACGGTTGTGATGTAGGTTGAGACATTGGTGGTAACAATACAGATAATGGTGGAATCTCAGCCAAAGTAGTAATCGGTGGAAAAATCGGTGGTATCGCATGTGCAGTTGATATCACAGTAGTAACCGGGGGTTGAACTATAGGAACTTGTCTTTGTTACTCCAGTTCCTTTCTCAAGTCTTGTAGTTGACCCTCCAACTGAAAGATGTACTCATCTCTTTCATCCCCAGCGGTACCAGATGTACCGGCATTTTGCGAAGTTTCCGCTATTTTAGTAGGGACTTCAGCAGTAGACAAGACAATAGGGGCACCAGTTGAGTGATCACGATCAGCCATTGTTATCTGTAACAATCACATCACCTCACGATTTATTAGATAAATCCGTTAGAACATAACATACTAACTCCACCACACTCCAATTCACCCTAATCCCATACCCAAGGAGTAATCGACCTACCACGAGCCAAGATTTGGGAATGTAAAACTTCCACTGTGCCTACACTGCCAAACCAAGGCTATGATACCAAACTTGTAACACCGTATTTTTAACCGAAATTTTTTTCATTTTCATAATCACTGCGGAAGTGAATTAAATAACCAAAGTATTTACAACTGTACAAAAACAACTGTTTAAATATCAGTATTACAAAACACGGCTCGTTACAAATAATCTATCAAAGTCCTACGTGATTACTCCCCAAGCTAACCACTCTGAGCCGAGCCGCAGACTTTTCAAAACCTGTAAAAAGAGTGAGAGGTGGGGGATTAGCACAACGCTAAATGAATGGAAGTAAACCACCACAGATATACTAGCAAGTAACCGCATGATATCAACAACAGTAAACACATAATCACCCTTTGCCTCACGAGAAGACCGGCAGTTCTGCAGGAACCTACAACCAATGCCGGCTAAAGCAAACGTTTACCGATAGCCTTTTTGCTATTCTCACACAGTATTATCTTAAGTTGCAACGAATGCATCAAAAGACCACAATACTGATTAGCCGATAGCAAACAAACCCAGCCCATTATGCCTAGCCGTCAGCTGACTTCACCACAAGCGCAACAATCACTTAACATAACACAGTTAATCAATTAGCAGACAAACAGTCTATCCATGCATCAATTCACATACAGTTACAACCAAACTAGTTACAACTAATATCACCCGTGAGTAAAAATCCACTCATCTCCAGTTCTCAGCTTTTCCACTCAGTGATCTAATATTACTGAGCCTTGTATGTTCCTGAGAACACAGCAAACTGAAATCAGTATCCAATTCATAAATATATATCAAACTTACATATTTATATCCTTTTAATCAAACATAAACATGTAAGATTCACATATGCATTCACATATAACACATAGCATTAATAATGCAAATCAACAAATCTAAACTGTCGGATTTCCTAAGAAATCCGACACTACTATCGGAATCCGCCAAGAACCATCGGATTTCAAAGAATCCCATACACCCATCGGATTTAGGAGAATCCTCAACTTCAATCGGATTTCCACACTTGTCTTAACTTAGCACCTACAATCGGTTTTCATAATTGGAATCCATCATCGGATTCAAACCATTGGATTTCATCCTATTCCGGATTCTAAGCCCCGGATTTCACAAGATTCGGATTTCAAAAGTACCGCATTCAATACTTGGATTTCCTCACTCGGTTTTCATCATCATCATCATCAAAATCAGCCATCTTCATAATTTCAAGAATCCGATAACTTCAAACTTGTATAAACCAACTTTCCAGATTATACAATTCATATACAAGTTTATAAAAACACATATATACATGTTTAAACATGCAAGCATGTATCAAGAACACCTTTTAACACCAAATCCCATATACTCACCGAGCATGTTCATATGATGTTCATATCAAACCTACTCAACACCGTAGCATGTTAATACTAATCTAAGCATATCAACATGAATCCACAAACCTTTAAGCTTGATTCACAATTTCACAATCACAGAATTCCGATTGCTTTGTTCTTCCTTTCTTCTTTTGCTCTCGGTTTCACACAATACACACACATGCAAATTGCTTCAAAGTGAAGAAATGAAAGTGAAACCCACGTATACATGTTAATTCCGATTAATTAAGCATGAGGTGTCATCACCTTGAATTTACTTACATGCACACACACCCACATGCATAGTCCATATATATACATATCAACACTTAATTAAAGAGTTAATCAATCAAATAAACATTAATCATATAATGGTTCACGTGTAACATACCCAAAGCCTACGTTTCTACTAGGCCCAATCTCAGGATGTAACAGTTTCCTTATACCCCAAACAGTTAGTAACATCATATAACATCAAATTAACATGTTTTGATCTTAGTTTCATCATTTGAATCACTTGACCCATTAAATCATGAATTCTAATCAAACCAATCATACCTTGTAATTAATAGAACTAGGATGATGGTGATGGATGCTTAAACTTGCTGTGTTCTTGTTCAAAATCCACACGAAGAAAGAGAGTTGCAGCTGTGAATATGTAAATATACTTGTCTATGAATGTACTTGTGGGTTTGCAAGTCAAGATGGAAGTCATGTATATCTAAATGTATGGGTTAATGACACAATTGGTCCCTACACTTATTTAACTTCTATTTTGATAGTTTTGGCCCTTATAGTTTATAAACACATCTAATCCTATAAAGGCAACTCATAATACACATATAACACTTATTATTATATTTTATTAATTAAATGAATTTCGAACCGTCTGTGCTACAACTCTTCCCCACATGGAATGATTTCATCCTCAAAATCAATTGCTGAAGAGTTCTTGATAACTACGTATCATTTCCTGTTCACGCTCCCATGTAAATTTTGACCCATTTCTATGCTTCCATTGGACTTTGACCAGTCTAATTTGTTTGTTACGCAGGGTTTTCACTTTTCTTTCTAATATATATATAGGCTGCTCCACATAGTTCCGTTTGTCGTCAATGCTAACATCTTCTAATGGTACATATGCAGACTCCTCTGCTAAACACTTTCTGATATGCAAACATGGAAGGTGTTGTGAATCTGAGACAATTCATCTGGCAATTCTAGTCTATAAGCAACTTTTCCAACACATGCAATGCTTCTGAATGGCCCAATAAATCTCGGACTGAGTTTCCCCCTCTTTCAGAATCTGATTACGCATTTACACGGTGACACTTTTAGTAATACGTTCTCCCCTACCCCGAACTCAAGTAGTAACCTACGTCTGTCTTCCTAGCTCTTTTGCCTACTCTGAGCAGCTAACAATCTGTCTCTTATCAGCTGGATCTGTTCAGTCATTCGTTGTACCACTTCTGTGCCACCCAGCTCTATTTGACCCACTTCACTCCAACGCACCGGAGTTCAACATTTTCTACCATATAACATTTCATACAGTGGCATCCTAATATTGGAATGAAATTTGTTGTTGTATGAAAACTCTACTAAAGACAAGTATGAATCCCAGCTTCCACCGAAATCAATAACACATGCGCATAACATATGTTCCAGTGTTTGAATAGATTTTTCACTTTGATCATCGGTTTGAGGATGATATGCTATATTGAGATGAAGTTTAGTTCCGAGGTCTTGGTGAAATTTGATCCAAAATCTAGAAGTAAATCGTGTATCTCTGTCTGACACAATAGAGGCCGATGCACCATGACGAGACACAACTTCTTTCACATGCACAACTGTCAATCTTTCTGAAGGGTAAGTCTGTTTAATGGGAATGGAATGTGCACTTTTAGTTAACATGTCTACACTTACCCATATAGCATCATAACCACGTGGGGTTATGGGTAATTAGGTCCATTGTAATGTTTTCCCATTTCTAGACTGGTAGCTTCAAGGGTTGTAACTTCCCATTGGGTTTCTAATGTTCAGCTTTCACCTGCAAGCATGTAAGGAATTTTTCCACATATTGTAATGCCCCAAATTATAAAACTGACCATTTGGACAAAATTTCACATAGTAATTTACATTCAGAAAGTTTTACATAAAGCGGAAGCGTAACTGTTTCAAAAGTACTTATCCAAAATTACACATATGTGATAGTGCTACGAGTTTATCACAAAAACTTGTTCTGTACAACCAGGCATTCATTTTTCCTTATCAAATCAGTCAAACCGGAGCTTTGCCCTTGCCTTGATTGTGCCCTGCAAAATACATAAAATAAGATCTGATAAGCTGCGAGAGCTTAGTGAGTAAACTAGACTGCAAGTCATATATACACATGAATATAATCACATTCTGAACATAGCCAACCACTGGTTCTAGATCCAGAGTAGCAATTTGAGCCACAGTATGAGAGATCTAAAATCTCCAGAATCTCTCCTCTGTCTCAGAGGACTAGCTTTTTTGGGAGATCTAAAAAAATGTACTACGCTAATTCTTAGCCATTACTACACAAAGCAGCATGCTTTATAACATATAAACGAATACATAAAAGTATTCCTTGTAATAACACCATTATGCACATATGAAATATAGTCTAGAAGACTCACCTTGTAATAACAAAAGTAATTAATGTAAGATAAGGCCTCAGGAATCCTCACACGATCCTACACATATAATATAACAATATGATGTCAAAATCACACCTTTCTGATCTAAACTGAAAGCTACATGGGCCGTGTAACCCTACACGGGCCGTGTACCTTATAATCTACTCATCCGACCTTCGGATGACACGACAGTCGGATCAATCAACACTACACGGGCGTGTATTATATACACGGGCCGTGTACCCCATATACTACACGGTCATGTTATTTCAAACATGGTCCATAACCGCCATACTTTTCATCCGACACTTATACACGGGCTGTGTAAGCCTACACGAGCCGTGTTCTGTTCATGCGACTTACAGTACAGCTTCAGCACATACGCTGTTTTCTGGCCAAATCTCCCAAAAACTCATTCAAACAGTTTGTAAACATATTTTAGATGGTTTCTAACATCCGTAACCAATTTAAACACTTAAAACCCATATAAAACATACTTTGATTCATTATCCAACCTTTTGATTCATAAAACCCATATAAAGCTTGAAACTTTATCAACCAAACATACCTTGAGTAATAAGAGGTTGAAGAAGATGATTATGATGACTAAAACTCTGCTTCTTATGATGAAAAATTCCAGAAAACTAACTTTCACTTTTGAAGTTTGAGAGAAACGTATCTTCTGTAAACTTGAAATGAGATAATTGACTACAAAAGTCAATTTCATGTATATATATACATATGTTTCATATATTGTCAACCTTAGTCCTTCTAGTTACATTCATATTTCAAAAGTACTCTTACTTTTAATACATTTATTTTCTAGGTGTTACACATATTTAGCCACATCACATTTCATGCCTGGCCACCAATAATCCACCCTCAGGATGAATAAAGAATCTGGATTTACGAGCTTCCTTTAAAAGAGTTTTGCGCGCAATACCATAGTCTGGTACCCATATACGGCCATAAAGGGTCAAAACATCACGAATATCTTTGATAAGGTTGACCACTTGCCCTTTGATTCGTTCTTTGTTATGATTTTCACTTTTGATTACTTCAAACTGGGTTGTTCGTATCACATCAATTATAAGCATTGTGACAGTCATTCTTAATGATTGATTCTTCATGAGTACGGTTCCTGATTTCCTGCTTAGGGCATCAGCTACTACGTTTGCTTTTCCCTGATGATAAAGTATATCACAGTTGTAGTCTTTCAACAATTCTAACCAACACCTCTACCTCATGTTGAGATTTTTCTGATCCATGGAATATTTCACACTTTTATGATCAGTATAAATAGTGAACTTCACACGGTATAAGTAATATCTCCATATTTTAAGTGCAAAGACTACTACTGCCAACTCCAGATCATGAGTTAGGTAGTTACTTTCATGTCGCTTCAGCTGTCATGAAGCATAAGCAATAACTCTTCCTTTGTGCATTAGCACATAACCCAATCCATGATAGAGGCATTACAAAATACCACTTTATCTTCAATCCCTTCAGGTAATGCAAGAACTGGAGCTTCGCATAACTTCTTTTTTAGAGTTGAGAAAACGGTCTATTTCTCACTTCCCCACACAAATTCAACATTCTTTTTCGTCAATTGAGTTAAAGGAATGATAGTCTTTGGAAAATTATGAATGGACCTCTTGTGGTAACCTTCCAATCCCAAAAAACTTCAGATTTCTGTAGGGTTCTTCGGTGGTTCCCACTTCATCACAACATCTACTTTTGCACGATCCACTTTGATTCCGTTTTGATTAATCAAATGACCCAAAAATTGCACCTCTTGAATCCAAAATTCACATTTCAAAAATTTTGCGTACAATTTCTCTTTTCTCAAAGTTTCTAAAACTTATTTGAGATGCTTTTCATCATCCATTGGGTTCTTCGAATAAATGAGAATATCATCAATGAACACAATTACTGATTTATGTGGCATCGGTCTACAAACTCTCTTTATCAAATCCATGAATGCTGCAGGTGAAATTGGTAAGACCAAACGGCATCACAACAAATTCAAAATGTCCATATCGGGTTCTGAATGCTGTTTTTGGAATCAATTCTAAATTCAACTTGTTTGTCTGGCAGTATCCCAAGTAGATCTTCAGGGAATACATTGTGATATTCACATACTATTTTCACATCTTCTAAACTTGTTTGCTTATTCTCCAATTTAGTATTTGTAACATAAGCTAAGAAAGTTGTATACCTGTGCTACATGTATTTTCGAGCTTTAGACATTGAACACATATATGACTTTCCCTTTTTAATATCACCACATATAGATAGTTCATCCCCATTCGGGGTATGAACCCGTATCACTTTTTGCCCACACAGTATGGTAGCCTGATGTAGCCTAACCAACCCATTCCAACTACAAGTTGGAAATCTCTCATACTCATGCGTATAAGTTTAATAGGGAATCTAATTGTATCCATTTCTACCATATTATGTCTATATACATCAGATACAATTACAGATTTATCATCAGCAATTTCAACTTCAAGAGGAGAAAATAGCTTTTCACACATTCAGTTGAATAGTTTGTAGAAAGAAACACATACAAATGATTTACTAGCACCCGAATCAAATAACACAAGGCACAAAAATTGTTGATAAGATATGTACATGTTACCACATCTGGTTCAGTCTTGGCTTCCTCATCCGTAAGCTAGAAAGCTCTTCCTTTGGGCTTAGGTACATCTTCCTCCTTCACTTCTTTCTCTCATACAATTCGTAATGGAGGTAAGGCTGGAGTAGGTTTAGATCCAGTAGGTTATGTGGTTGAAGTTTGTTAGACCGTTATTTGTTTGTATGCCTTGTGTTCTTTTGTATTATGTAAATTATCTTACTAGACTAGGAATTGTATTGGGCTTGGCATAGTTTTGTAATGTTTAATCTAGTTTAGTTTAATTTAGGCCCATGTGGCTTTAGGCTCATGAGGCTAAGTGTTTAAATACCTTGCAAACCTAGTTTTCAAGGTAACCATTGTCATATTATAAACTCACGGCTTGTAATACGTTCAGTGTAATATTAGAGACTTCAATCTTTCGAGCAAAATGTTCCTACTTGTTCTTTACTAAGTTCTTCATATTTTATACAAGTATTTTAAGTTACTCATCTATTATCACATTTTAAAGGACTTTCAATTGGTATCAGAGCCAAATCCTTGCTAGATTGGTTCAACACTACCTTGACGTAACATATTTGTGCGAGAAACAAAACCCAGAAGATTACTTTGTTCGTGGTCGTGATATAAATTTCAAGTCAAAGCCCATTTTCTCAAATCTTATTCTTTTTTCAACCAACCAGTAGACGAGCCCAGCCTAATTCAACGTATAGCTGACTTCTCAAACACAACTCGATATCATCCAAAGAGCATGTATCGGCCAAATAGTCATGCAACAAATATCATCAATCAACAATCACAATCAATAATCAGATTCAACAATCTATCAATCACATACGCATACATTACATCAATAACATCAACCATAATCTTTACCATCCGCGATTAACGTCCACTCACCTCAAAATCAACGTGAACTCAGATATCTAATATCACTGGGTCTTTGGATTGCCTGAAAACACGATAACAACCAAATCAGTCTCGAATATATAAATATATTTATCCACATATATTTATAATTCATTCAATCATAAATACAAAACTAAATCCTCATAAAATAGAATAAACAACAAACAATTTCAATTCAGATCTTAAACGTCAGAATTCCAATTTGTCGGATTTCTAAGAATCCGCCGGATTTCAAGTGTCCGATTCGGGGCATCGGATTTCCAAATTATCGGATTTCCAAGTGTAGGATTCTAGGTATCGGATTTGAGGTGTACCGGTTTTCAAAGATACCGGATTTGTGGTTGTCGGATTCAAGAATAATGGATTCTGGGTTTTCTCAGATTTCAAGGTCTCGGATCCTAAAGTGTCGATTTTCATGGTATCGGTTTCTGATATATCGGAATCCTTCTTATCGGATTTTATATCATCTTCTTCACCCAGCAATCCACCAACTTCATCATCACCATGGGTTAAACCTAGAACTTCTAAAACTCATCAAACCTTGCCAAAATCATACTCAATCATTTACAAACATGTATTCACGCATCATGAACATCTTTTAATCATGTAAATCACTAAGACAAACAAAACCCATTTAACCAAATAAACTTCTAACTTTATTCATGGTGTTTTACTTCTAATATTGTAAAACACAACAATAAACATAACATAACATTCTATATTCATATAAGAATCATAAACCAACCTTCTTTTCCAATATCAACGATAGCTTCTTCAATCCAAATTCCAAGTTTGCAAAGTTTAAAAAGTTTCTACGGAGGTTTCTTCAATAGAGGATAACTCACACTCTTAGCACACACACACACACTTAACTTTAAGATAATGAACAGATTATCTTCCAATATAAACATATATACACATACACATATAAATTGATAGAAACTAAGCATGATGTGTTAACTCCTCTAATTCACTATTACATGCATACATGCATACTTAACATACATACATACTACACATACATGCATACATTTCATATTTCTTCTAGATACATATATATATATATGTATGTATTTTTTCATATATATATATTTTAGTCAATTAATTAATTCAAACCAATTAATTTAATTAACCACATAATCAAATTAATTGCAAATAAGCACATAATGCTAACCCGCTAATCTACTAGCCCAGATTTGTAGGTGTTACAAGATTAGAGCTTCATAGTGTTCTCTTGAATTCTCCTTCAAAATCAAGCCAATAACAATGAAAGGATGAGTTTTCTATGAACATATGTCTGTATACGTGAGTATACAGATAGGAACCTACTTGTGGGTTAATATTATCCACAAGTGGGTATCTTGTTCCCCTTTTCAATATACAACTCAACGCACGAGTACCCGTTTTAACTAACGGAGATATTTTTGGAATCCTTATCTTAAACCATTTAATATTCTATTATTTTTATCTATTATTGTTATTATTTTTATCAACTCATTAAATAACTACTTTATGTTAGAATATGCCCACTGATACACGTGCACCTAGCATCACTGCTGATGAGGTACGGGCCTATTAGGTCACACGCCTAGGGTAGATTCCGGCAGCATAACCCAAACATGAGAGAATATGAAATTAGGGTTTCTCGCGACCTTCACGGGCCTTCACGGGACGTGAAGAGAAACCCTCCACGAGGCTTCACCACCCGGACAAGTAGTCGTGGGAGCACAGCCTTCACGAGGTCTTCACAGCCCGTGAGAGCCCGTGAAGGTAGGCGCCATGCTTTTATTGGACCACTCGTTGGCTTAATGAGAGTATGTGGTGGAACACGGCCTTAGGAGCCTTCACGAGTGCTTCACGGCCCGTGAGAGCCCGTGAAGGCAGAAGTAAAAGTGTCACTATGATTTTATTGGACCTTTGTGATGGTCCAATCGATGAGTGGCATGACAGCCGACTCTTGAGACATTTTAGCCTCTCAAGCCTTTATAAAAGGCATTCAACTCTCTCCTTAAAAGAACTCTTGCTTCTACTTACAATATACACATATATTTGCTACTTGAAACCTTACATGGCGAGTTAAGATTGGTGTATTAAGTGAAGGCAAGTTCCATACGATTGTAGCTGTTCCAGAAGCACGAGGACATTGTGTGGTTCGTGTGTCAGGTCAATAGCAAGACAAAATCTCGCTCACTTGGTGTGGACTCTCAATAGAGGAGCTCGGATTCGGGTTCTTGAAGATCTTCCTAGCTCGATGGATAGATCCAGCCATGAGATGGTATATTTCTCCTTCTCTTTCTTTTGTTTTAGTTGTTATACTCATTTGTAGTCACGATCCCCACTTGGGGAATACATGCATGTCGGTTTTAATACCCGAAAACCCCGATTTTGATGTTGTTGCTTCCACTGCGTACGGGTGTTGGCGAGCATGGATTTCCTACAGTGGTATCAGAGCCTAGGCTACAAAGATATAGCATGATAATGGCTCGAAAAACCGTTTTTTGGAAGATTCGTTTTTCTGTCCAGTAGGCCTTCATGGGTCGTGAAGAGTTCTTCACGAGTCATGAGGGCCACACGACCAGTGTTCGTGAGGGGTCTGGTCATGGGAAGTGTTTTTCAGGCTTCACGTGTCCTTATAGCCCGTAACAGGTCGTGAAGCTCCTGGGCTTCACGACCCATGAGGGATCGTGAAGGCTCTCGTGAACAGTATAGTCGTGACACTTGGTTTTTAGGCTCACGAGCCCTTCTGACCCATGATCGGTCGGGAAGCCCTTGGGCTTCACGAGCTGTGAGGGGCCATGAAGGAGCTTTTGGGAAGTTTTTGTCCTTAAAGGAAAATTTTATGGATTTTCGGGTCATGGAGGCGATCCTGTTTTCTTGCAGATTCCGGTTGTAAACCCCTCGTAATATTTTGGTACAAATATGGGTATGTAAGGTATGGTCTTGGCATGAGATGCATACACATATGTTGTGTATATATGAATATGGGTATAAAAATTGGTTTTGTGCCTTAATGCATATGTACAAGAATTTCCTTGTTGTGCCTTGAGTGTTTGTGTTGGAAATTCTTACCGAAATATTCGTCTAGTCACGGTTTTGGCACACCGTGCTTTGTGGTTGTTGTTTGTTTCCTTTGGTTGGTAACCATCGCCCTAGACCATGTGGTTGTGCCTTGTGGTTTGTTTGATTGTTTGGATTTATTTGGTAGCCTTAGTGTCACATGTATTGTAGTTTATAATTAATTATCGCGGCTTGCATGCCGTTTCATTCATCCATATGTACTTATACTAGATTGATAGAAAGCGCGTGACTTGCATGCCATTTCCCTTCTTTTATGTACTTGTGTTTTAAAGACCACAATCATGAGTCAAGTGGAAACGTCTTGAAGAGCTTGGATCCGGTTAGTCCCCTTGGAGGTAGCGGGTTCAGTAGGAGCACTCCATGGTCTAGGTTTGTGTCCTTAGTATACCTAGTCCTCCCAGCTTGGCTCGTGGGTAGGACGCATAGGTTTTTGGCATGGTTACCAACCCCTTTGTATGCGTGTGATGTGGTTTATCTTTCTTGCGTGCTTGTTTATGGTTCTTCGCATGCTTGATAACTTTTCTAAGTTAATAAAATCACAAGAGTTTATAAATTGGTTAACAAACTCTCGCGCGTACAAGATTAACAAGACAATATAAACTTGGTGTTATATTTAAAAGTAAAAATTGGTTTTGTCACTTACTTTGTTAATCAATTATTAAACCTTGGTTTTAATCAAGAAACAAAAGCCCGTTTCCTAAAAACGTAAATCACGCACCATCCATAAGATGACACCACCCGATTCTAGTGAAGCATGGGATAATTGTCGACCTAAGCAGGAGTTATTCCATGTGGATCTGTGTGGAAGGTGAGTGTGGTGGCTTGGGGTTATTGGTTGTCGAGCTTAGCATGAGCCAATGATTGTCAAGTGTGCTACCGTGTATCTTGTTGGACGATTTACAATTGCAAACTAAAATCCTTGTGTGATTGTTGAGCTAAGCACAAGTCAACCAAGAATTTTATTTTGGGATTGGTGTAAGTAGGGATCAAACATGCCATCCGATCGTTTTATGTCGTTGGATCCCGCAAGTGTCTAAGAGTTGCAATAGAGATTGCAATCGGTAAAATAGTTACCGGCCTAAATAGCTTCATGAAGTGATCCACGGTAAACCCTTCATGTAGTGGAGTGAAATATGGTTCTTAGCCCTTGTTAAGATAAATTGTTTTTCTAAAAACTTTATGGGCAATTATTTTAACGAGGGTTATATTGAACTAACTAAAACGTATAGTCTTGTTATTTATAGATGTCAAACCATAATAACACCACGTCAAACCATTCGCTTCGTATGTTCCTACATAGGGAGAAACTCACGGGAGTAAACTTCGTTGACTGGCTTAGGCAATTGCGAATTGTCCTTCGCTATGAGTCAAAGTTGCACATCCTTGAGGAACCTCTTCCAGAGCCACCTGCTACCGACGCGACTTGGTCCGTCCGATACACGTATGAAAAGCGTGTTGAGGACACACACGATATTGCCTGCCTCATGTTGTCAACTATGAGCTCAGAGTTGCAAAAGCACTTTGAGATCACGAGTGTGTACGATATGATGAACAAGTTGAAGAACATGTTCCAACAACATGTTAGGGAGGAACACTATGAGTGTGTTAAAAACCTAGTTGGTTGTAGAATGCAGGAAGGTAGGAGTGTAAGTGCCCACGTCCTTAAGATGAAGGGGTACGTGGACCAAATGGAGAGACTAGGATTTCCCATTGGGAGGGATCTTGCTGTGGATATGTTACTCCAGTCCCTGCCCACATCATATGATCGGTTTGTCATGAACTATCACATGCATAATATGGAGAAAAGCATACGTGAATTGCATGGTATGTTGAAGACTGCGGAGTCTGACATGGCCAAACATGAATCCACCTCTTCCATTCCTACCACGAATTCAAGAGAACAAGAGAAAAGGAAGATGAAACCGACACAAACAGAAAAGGTTGGAGTGTCTAAGCCTATCCTCCACATTGAATATGAGGACAATGATTGTGTGCCTCAAGAAGAGATTCAAGAAAAAGTGGTTTGCTACTTCTGCGGAAGATTTGGAGATTGGGGCCGTCACGCATGCCCATCGTGCCGAGAGGATATTAAAATTCTAAGGAAAGGAAGAGTTAATTTCCCCTCTTAAGGTACATTCATAATCCATTGCTATTTCTTCTATTTCGTTGGGTTGTTCACACGAGCTAAATTAACTCACGTTTGTCACAAATTTATTTTGTTACAAAGTGTAGGTACCATTTAAAAGAGGAACCAAGAGCATGAAGAACCGGATCTTTAAAAGAGGAAACACGGAAGATTGACCTCTACAAGAGAATTGGGAATTTTGATCTCGCCTATTCTTACCGGTTTATTTGTTACTTTGTTTTGATACCTTGTGAGGCAAGTTGAGTTTTTATTGTATGTTCATGAAGACGATGGATGGAATTTTGAATTGTGGGCTGTAAAACTTTTTCGCATTACTTATTCATTTTCAAAGTTTATTCATGTCATAGCTTATGTTTTATTTTGGCCTTCAAGGCGCATCATTCTACATTTGATGACGATGAATTCATACTTGAAATTTGAATCTTGTTTTTGAAAAATATTTGTTTATTGATAAAAATCAAAATTATCCATGTCACGACATACATACTACAAGTAATAGAAATCATGAATAATTGATTCTAAGTCCAAAATAGTTTGGATTAGTTGTCTCTATGTCATAATCTACTTAACCATATAAATAAGACAAGTATCGTCTAGATCCATGTGGTTAGGATCTTAGAATGGTTTAACCTCGGGTTGAACATTTGATACTAATCTTATTTATTAGGGTAAGATGATTATGAAACCCTTCACTATGTTTAAATGTGAGAGGGATGCTTACTTGTAAGATATTGATCACACTTCGTTGAAAATTCCGTACAATCACATAACAAAAAGAAACTAATTAAAGATTCAATTGGGACATATAGATAGGATGCTTAGATCTAGTTGAGATGCTAAGATACCTTAAATCTATATCTATGACCACATTATGAATTGCGGGATTGTCTCACAATTCATTCCTTACATAGACACATTCTTAGATGGTGTCGCACTAAAGGAAACCAGGTATTAATAAATATGATCTGGTACATAATGGGTCAAATACGTGTATTCGACTTGTTGGTATGCACATTAAATGTGACGACCCAAGCCCTTGATCTTAATCCAACTTGAAAGTCTATTTAGCACCTTATGAGATATATCTTGAAAGAGTTCTTTGCTTGTATATATATATATATATATATATCAAACTTTGAAGTTGCTTAATCTATATTTAGTGGGAGATTGATGAACTTATGTGGTGCTAATACATTTAAGGAATTATTATAGGTTTTAGATATTTGACCTTGCAAGAACAATGTTTTGTTTCTCCAAAGGAAGGTAATAACTAAAACATTCTAGTGGAAGAACGTGCAACTTAAAGGAAAGACTTGATGGTGAGTCTTGTTCATGTCACCATCTATTGGAAGGCATAGTAGGCCCTGTGTTCACTAAGGTTATGAGAAGTAATTAATCATGAGATAAAATCCATTTTAAGTATCGAATACTTTGCTTAATTCCATACCAAGATGCAAACCGAGATGGTCTAAATGGAATTAACATGGATTGTATTGTAGACTACTTCAAATACCGACTAGGGGTAAAAGTTTCATTATGGTCATTGTGGAAGCTTTTCCTAGTGGTCATGTTGAAGGTCATTTGATACTCGTTGCTATTGTTGCCTTCTTAAGGCAATAAAAGATAGTACACGGATATTCAATACCGCGTTCCTTTATGGAACTATGTATTGAGGAAGTGCTTACCACATTTTCTCCGAGGGTCGTATATATCCGTAGTATGCAAATTAAGTCTACAAGTATGGATAAGTCCTTTGGACTTATACTAACATCGTAAAAGTAAGATCTTTGCTTTCATGAGAAGATCAAAGTCATGAGTTTTGTAGAAGCATAGATAAGACTTTTACATATGTCAGGGCTAGTGGGAGCTTTTGTTGTATACATAGGAGTATGTATCGATTGAAGATAATGACCTATCGTTAAGCGTTCTATGAATCTAAAATAGGGAATTATTGTTTCATGATAATACTTAAGAGATACAAATTTTGAAAATTTGAGCTACAAGAAATATTTGTTTATGTTCTTAGTGTTTGACGACAAGAAATAAGTCTTGGAGTAAGTTTTTACTCTAATACAAATTGCTAATAGGATAACTATCGATCTTGATCAAAGTCTATGGTCCTACTTTGTGGTGTTTATTATTGATTATTAAAAGTTCTTAAGTATCACTAATCCTATTGTGGACTTTTATGACAATGAGGATATGAGTACTTTAGTACTTCGTTATATGATGCTTTTGACAAATACTTTGAATAGTAGTTTGGTCCAAAGATAATTGTGAGGATAAGAAGAATACAAATGGATGTTGCATGGCAAATCCATTGATTAAGTCGTTGTCATAATGACTAGTGATGTTTAACATACTAGGTCATGTAGCATTTCTTATGCATATGATTTTACTTGAAATATTATTTTAGTAGTTGATTGTTTTATGATTAGCTTTAGGAACTGTAAGCAGTATCGTTACTTTTGATTGCTTTCGATATATAGTGGGGACTATATATACGCAGATGCGGTTACTTTCATTAGTCTTTACTGTGTTCCATCTTAGCATGTTTAACCACTTCCCTGAGTGTTTATGCATTCTAGATTTCCACAGTCAGTCATTCTTCAAGGGAAGGAAGTTTGAACTAAGACTGAGGATAGAATTTGGTCATGCATTAATGAAGGATTGAATGCAAGTGACGCCAAACTAACCTATCCTTGAAATGAGTTTCAAGTGATTGGAAGACCCACACCTGAGTTCACTTCATGGATTATGGTCACAAGTGACTCGGGATGATAATATCATTTCATCCTTAGACCGGAGATACATGTGTATCCAAAGCATGAGTCTGCTTTATTTTGATTGCTTTCAAACATGGTTCATAACTGGCTGCTATAAAGGGAGTTTTCAAATAAAGTATGAAGCATGTGGTGGGGCTATGTAGTCAAAAGGATTTGTTCCTCTGGTTAGAGAGATATCCCTGGGCCCCTCGATGATTGGGTGCTGACACCAAATATGCATGGCCGTGCTCAAGTTACAATGATTTTAGATCAGTTGCGAACTTGTTATTTTGGTCACCACCAATCTAGAATCGAGAAACAGAATCATGAACGATCTGGAGACTGACATTTTTCCATGTCTCGTGTTCACACGGATATCACGAACAAAGGGATGTCTATGATCACCTATATATAGGACCTTTTAGCCTTTCTAGGCTACAAGGATTTGTTGAGGATGATGTAACTCGTACCGACTTGGGGGCAAGTATGCTTTGCTAAAGCCACTACTTGTTTGTGGTGTTAGTAACGTTGTATCATGTGCAAGTGGGAGTCTGTTGGTATATGCCCACTAATACACGTGTACTAGAATCAGTGCTGATGAGGCTCGAGTTTAAGGGTCGTTAGCAAGACGGAATCTCGGGAACTTGGTGCGGACAACCGGTAAAGGAGCTCGGTTTCGGGTTATCAAGTTCATCCTTCTCGTTGCCTTGCTCTAGAATCGCGTGATGGTATGTTTCTCCTCCCTTCTCTTTTGTTTTTGTTGCTATATTGCTTTGTAGTCACGATCCTCACTTGGGGAATACATGCATGTCGGTTTTGATACTCGAAATCCCCATTTTTTTATGTCGTTGCTTCCGCTGCGTACGGGTGTTGGCGTGCAGGGATTTCCTACAGTTTTGTTTGCCATAGTTAGTCTAGATCGAGAAACATAATTGTGGATATTTTGGGGTTGACGGTGTTCTATGACTCGCAGTCACACCAGATTTTGTAAACAAAGGGATGAATGGTCACTTATCTATTGGACCATTCTTTTGGATTGGTATTTGTCTTGGAAGACATACCCTATGCTGAGGCATAGATGCCTTGCTATAGCCTGCTCTATGTCGGTGCCATCTTTTATAGGTGTGTCACATGCAACTAGGAGTCTGTTGGATTATGCCTTCAGACACACACGAGTTGGGGACATTACCGATGAAGTAAGGGCCTATTGCATCACACACCAAGTATTGGTTCCGGCATCATCACTAGTCGAAGGAGAGAGAAAAACCAAAAAATGGTTCTCGTGGTCCGAGGCACGGCCGTGCCCCTTTAGGGTATGCCCATGCCTAGAGGCTAGGCACGAGCCCAAGTCAGGCATGACTTGGGTATGCTTGGTTGGGCTGGATCGCCCGTGCCGAGACAGAGGCATGCCCGTGCCTTCACTGTAACAGCCTCTTTAACTAGTCTTTTATGGTTAGTTAAATGTGTGTTAATAGTGTAACTGACCCTAGTCTTTATGGTCAGAAATTTGAACTGATTTGTGAGGCTCCATAAGTACCTAATGAGTCTAAGGCATCATGGTTACACACTTGATTTTTTTGGTGACTAGATATCTCTCATATACACACTAGTTTACAAGGCTTGTGAGTTCTAGTGTGCAAAGGCAAGTGGTAGTGCTTTAGTAGGCTTACCTACACTCTAACAAGTGGGAATTAGGATCACTTGGTGTGGATTGCATTAGAGTTACACTTCTTTGTGTACACATCTTCTAAAGGCACAAATCATCACAAGTGAAGACTAGCTTAAGGGGTATAAATCTTTTCTCCTCTTGTTCTTTTATTGTTTCTTTGTCATGTTTAGAGTCATGGTCCATTGGGTGTGTATTAGTGTGGTTATTAAAAAAATTGTTTTTAAACCTTTTATGCTTCCGTTGCGTTTTCGTTGAACCACTAATACCCAACATGTTCATCAACCAAATCATCATAAAGAAGAAACACATCGTTCAACATCGTCTTTAAATATTCTTCTTTCTTTTCCAGGCAAGGGTTGTTTACTTACTAGGTAGAAAGATTTTCTTGAATAGAATTCCTTGTTAGATTCATCTTTGTTGGCTTAAATCACAAAATGATCGTTAGAGTGATAATAGATTTAATTACCACACAAAGAATTTAAAAAGTTTTGAAACTATTGATTGACCAAATTCGGGTCTTGAAAAGAAGGAATCCAGTTGAATTTAGAGATGACCGGTATCGGGTGTCAAAATGATAGATAATCAGTTGAAGTTTAAATGACCGAATTCAGGTCACAGAAATGATGGTTTTTCAGATTAAAAATGGTTTGAATGAAATCAGGTTTTAAAAATGAATAAAAATCAGGTTAAAATAGGATTAACCAATATCGGGTCTCAAAGAGTTGGAATTCGGTTGAAAATGATCTTTGACCGAATTTTGATGATTGAAAATTTGATGTTTGAAAATTTTGAATAGTGTTGACCAAATTTCGGCTGTGTTTGAAGGAAAGTCTATTAAGCTTAAAAGTCATTTGAACTTTTAAGAGTTGGATCTTTAAAAATGTGGTTCGAAAAACTTGAGTGAATTAGGTTGAATGTGTTAACGGAATTCGGTTGATTTTTAAAACAATTTTGGTTGAAGTGTTCAAATTCTTATGAAGCTTCTTTGATGACTGATTTCAGTTGAAGCTAAAATGTAGCTAAGTTACAGAATTCGGTTGAGTCCTCTTTAGTGACCGTTGACACTTATAGATTTTCATTCTGTTGCTTCCTTTGAATCTTAACTAACATCCTTGATTGTTCTTCCCCGATAAGAACCCAGATCCAATCTCAATCCAAAGTTTTTTGTTTGATCAAATTTCTTCCACCAATTGATGCGCAATGATCAACAAACACTTCCTTGTCCTTTTCTAATCAAAAACAACACCAAATCAATGCGAATTTGGTGTTTTTTGTAACACCCGCAAACCTGGGCTAGGAGATTAGCAGGTTGGCGATATGTGATTAATTGTATTTTCAAATTGCTATGTGTTTAATAAGAGTTGATGAAATTTAATTAACTTAAATTGAAACGCGGTAGAATGGTTACGGTTGCAGAAACCAGAGAAAGTCAGGAACTCTCGGGTCCTTCTTTCCGCTTTAGGTAACGCGGTAGGCTTGAAACGAGACTATACTTCTATTACAGGACTTCTTCCAACAGACTTGTCAATGACCGGTCCCATCCATTCCTTTATTCTATTATTGATAGGGATTTTACCGATGCTGAAGGTAGCTTGCTTACCAAGCCACCCACTTGAGAAGATGGTCGCTAGAAAGAAGCGACGAGGAAGCGAAGCTGTCTACGAAGCTTTGCTTCTCCCCCTGTAGTCGTAATACTAGGCTCGTCGCTACTTTGATTCAAAAGGTAACCGACGGTTCCCGACTTTCTCTGGTTTCCGCAACCGTAACCCTTTTTTTTGGTGTAATTCTAATAAGAAAAGAAAGTACAAGTCAAGTATGCATGTATGTTAACATGTATGTATGCATGCATGAATTAAAAGAATAGGATTTTATAAGAAGAGCCACCTCCTGCTTGGTTTAATTCAAGTATATGTGTACATGTAAATGAATTAACATCTGCTCATAATTCTAAAAGTGTTAAAGGTGTGTGTTTTAGAGAGAAAACCCTTTGTGAAGAAAGCTTCAAAAGTTGCTAACTTGAAATTGGAAATAAAGATCTAGGGTGCTTTAAATTCAAAAGAAGGTAAGATCGTGTTTGTCGCATGTTATAAGTCATGTTGATGATTGTATCTGATTGATTTTATGATAATATAGAGTTTCACCATTGATGGAGCTTCAAAGCTCAAACTAGTAAATGTGTTTTGCATAAAATGATGATTTGATGAGTTCTAGGATGTTCCTAATAGTTGTATACATGTTATATTATGTTTATACATGTTTGGAAGAGTCGTCGCGACGCGACGTGTTCTTAGTAATTGGCGGATTCTTTGAAAATCCGAAGCCAAATCCGATAGTTCCAATCCGAGGTCCAAAATCCGATTCTTGATAAACCGACAATTGAATTCCGACACTAAATCCGAGAGTTGAAATCCGACCCGTAAATCCGATATTTTGTGAAATCCGATTGAGAATCCGACATCTTGTAGCGACGCGACGCGTTGGGGTCTTGGACGCGACGCGTCCGGCAAATTTATGAATTATGAACTTTGTTTGCTATATATTTTGATTGTGTTTTATGTGTATATGTTTTATAAACTTGTTATATGAATTGAAGTATAAATATATGTGGGAAAATATATTTAATATTTCGAGACTGATTTGATTGTTGTTGTGTTTCAGGCAATAAATAGACTCAGTAAAATTAGATCTCTGAGCTCATGCTGGTTTTGTGGTGAGTGGACGTTAATCGCGGATGGTAAAGATTTCGGTTAATGTTATTGATGTGATGCATGACTGTGATTGAGATTGGATTGGATTGGATTGAACTGTTGATTGGGATTATTGATTGTTGATATCTGCTGCAGGACTATTTGGTCGATACACACTCTTAGGATGATTTTGAATTGCGTTTGAGAAGTCAGCTATACGTAGAATTGGTTTAGTCTCGTTTACTGGTTGGTTGAACAGTGGTAGCCATACTGTTGCATATGTTGCTTTAGAGGAGGATTTCACTGTGCCAATTCAGTAGAAAGCTATCGGTAAACCTTTGCTTTAGCCAGCATTGGTTGTAGGTTCTTCGCCGAACCGCGGTCTTCTCGGGATATGTGATTACATGCTTTTATATTGACTGTATATGTTTGTTTTTGGGTTTATCCTCTACTCACTTAGCTTTGTGCTAATTCCCCTCAGTTGTTGCTTTTGCAGGTTCGTGTTTGTGAGGTTGGCTGAAGGAGAAGTTGACCTGACTCTAATATTAGATTTTGAAAAGAAACGAGCCTGGTTATTTTGTAACACCAAAACAATGATACTTTTGTTTGTGAACAATGATTGTACATTTGTTAATATTGGTTTGTATGTAAATGAGATGTTTACTTAAAGCTTCCGCAGCGTATTTAAAAAAATGGCTTGAGTTTTCCGGTGTTACAGTTTGGTATCAGAGCCTAGGTTTGGTGATGCATGCACGGCTAGAGTGTTGCATTCACAAATCTTGAATCGTGACGGGTCAAGCTTTCCTTTGGGGGAATTAGAGTGAGTTAGATTTGTTTGTAGTAGTTAGTATTTTGGATACTAACGGTTTATGCTAATGAGTTATGAGGTGATGTGATTGTAACAGATAATGGCTAACAGAGATACTCCTATCCTTCCTCCTATGACCCATGCTACAACTAAAGCTCCAGTAACCGAACACTTGGGAGATACAGCTACTGCGGGAACATCAGGTCAAGCCCGGGAAGAGGATCACATTGATTATGTGTACCAGTTGGAGAATGAGTTGGTTGAACTCAGAAATAAAGTCCAAAGAATGGAGCAACAGGAACAACAGCAACTTGAACCAACCCCAATGCCGACTGTGATTCCTACACAGGCAACAACGGCACCAGTGACAGCACCTCTACTACCTATGACGCAGATGATGCAACCACCATTTTATTACCCATATCCACAACTAGAAGTCTATCCGTTTGCGTTCCCTGGATATAAACAACCGTGCACTTACAAGCAATTTCTTGATTGTAAACCCTCGGAGTATCACGGGAGTTCTTATCCCAATGTTACATTGAATTGGTTGAGAGAGATGGAAAAGGCACTTGATGCCTGTAATTGCGAAAACGAATTGAAAGTCAAATATGCAACTCGAATGTTGAGAGGAGACGCATTGGTCTGGTGGGATTCTATTACCGGCCATTTTACCAAACAGTAACAGGAGAGCATCACCTGGAGTCAATTCCAGGAAAAGTTGTGTGAACAGTATTGTGGAACCTTTGAGATTGCTAAAATTAAGAAAGAATTTATGGATCTGCAGATGACCGGAAACATGAATGTGGATCAATTAATCAAGCAATTCAATGAGAAAATGTGATTTGTGAAGCATTATGTACCGGATGAAGAGTCGAAGTTGCCCATTTTGTGGGGGCACTACACCCTGATCTCCGTAGCGCCACTAGGTGGGCTACCACACTGTCCCAGGCTTTCACTTTGGCCAAATCAGCTGAAAGGGACATATTGCGAGGAATAGGTTGAGCGGGGAGAGAATCTCCAAACAAAAATCAAGATTTGAACATTACAATGCTCAACAGAGGCAGGGAGGGCAGAGCAGTGGGGGCAAGAAGGGAGAGTAGAATAGGAGACCTACTTCACGTGGGTCTACTAAACGGGCACCTTGGTGTAGTAGGTGCAAGTCTTATCACAATGGGCAGTGTACGCCCGAGACTATGAGATGCGTGAAATGTGGCCAGTTTGACCATGATTTGAAGAACTGCGGGTTCCCGAGGAGTGTTTGTTGGAATTGTCAGAGGGAAGGGCATAGAGTTGGTGATTGCCCGATGAGTAAAAAGACAAGATCTGGGTCAGGAGGGGGAGGAGTTGGAGGATCATCTTCAGCAGGTCAGAAGCGAAAGAATCCACCCACCGCCGAGGGTCGGGCGTTCAAAATGACGATGGATGATGCCACCACCACATACGACGTTATCACAAGTATGTTTCTGATAAACTCTACTCCTGCTAGGGTATTGTTTGATTCTGGAGCAAATTGCTCCTTTATTTCTGTGGAATTTTGTGAAAAGTTGAATATGCCTGTAATTAGACTGGATACTGCTTTAGAGATAGAAGTAGCAGATGGCATGATGGTTCCGGTCACGACTGCTATGGCTGGAGCTAAAATTGATATATATGGCGTGTGTTTTCCTGTTTATTTTCTTGTTATGCCATTATCTGGGTTTGATGTGGTGCTTGGGATGGATTGGCTGAGTCTGAATCAAGCATGTATCAAGTGTCACAATAAGTTAATTTCTTTTCCGTTAGCGGATGACACACGGGTAGTAGCCAGGGGAGAGAAGGCTGGGTCTGTGATTCTTATTATCTCGTGTTTGAAAGCAAAGAAGGCGTTGGGCAAGGGATTTGAATCTTACTTGGCGTATGTGATTGATGGAAAGGAAGAGAAGCAAGCAATGACTGATATCCGGGTGGTAATGGAATACCCGGAAGTGTTTCCAGAAGAGTTGCCAGGATTGCCTCCAGTCCATGAGGTAGAGTTCAAGATTGATCTAATACCTGGTTCTAGACCAGTAGCAAAGGCTCCGTACATGTTGACACCTTCAGAGATTCGGGAGATGATGACACAGATTCAGGATCTGCTAGATAAAGGGTTTATTCGTCCGAGTTCGTCCCCGTGGGGAGCAGCAGTATTGTTTGTAAAGAAGAAAGACGGTATGTTGCGTATGTGTATCGACTACCGTGAACTAAATAAGAGAACGATAAAGAACAAGTATCCATTGCCTAGAATCAATGATTTGTATGATCAGTTGCAAGTAGCTTCGTTCTTTTCTAAGATTGATCTAAGATCAGGTTATCATCAAGTGCGTGTTTCTGAGGAATACGTGTCAAAAATGGCCTTTCGTACGTGCTACGGGCACTATTAATTCTTGGTTATGCCGTTCGGCTTAACCAATGCACCTGCGATTTTTATGGATTTGATGAACAGGGTCTGTCGACCATTCTTAGATGATTTTGTGATAGTCTTCATCGATGATATTCTGATTTATTCAAAGACTAAACAGGAGCATGAACAACATTTGAGACGGGTTTTGGAAACTTTAAAGAAAGAGCATCTGTTTGCTAAGTTCTTAAAATACGAATTTTGGTTGAGGGAAGTTCAGTTCTTGGGGCACGTAATATGTAATGAAGGAGTGAAAGTGGATCCTTCGAAAGTGGAAGCTGTGATGAACTGGAATGCTCCAAAGACACCATCTGAGATAAAGAGTTTTCTGGGTTTGGCTGGATGCTACCGCAGGTTTATTAAAGATTTCTCTAAGATTGCGGGTCCGTTGACTAAGTTAACTCGGAAAGACGTAAAGTTGGTTTGGGGTAGTGAACAAGACAAGGCTTTCCAGACTTTAAATCAGTTGTTATGTCAGGCTCCCATTTTTGCATTTCCAAGTGGATCGGATGATTTTACTGTTTATTGTGATGCGTCATGCGCCGGATTAGGATGTGTGCTTATGTAGAGGGATCGAGTGATTGCGTATGCTTCAAGACAGTTGAAACCCCATGAAAAGAATTACCCGACTCATGATCAGGAACTGGCAGCTATCGTATTTGCCCTTAAACTGTGGAGACACTATTTGTATGGCACCAAATGCGTGATTTGTACGGATCATAAGAGCCTTCGGTATGTGTTTACACAGAAAGAACTGAACATAAGACAGAGACGATGGGTGGAGTTAATAAAAGATTATGATTGCGAGATCATATACCACCCTAGAAAAGCAAATGTGGTAGCAGACGCCTTGAGCCGCAAGGGAGCGGGAAGTTCTATTCAATTCATGCGTATGTAAATTGTATCTGATCTAGTTGATAGACTAAAGTCTGCACAGTTGGAAGCTCTGAAGGAAGAAAACTTGAAGAATGAACTGATGAAGAAACGTAAGGACGAGCTTACTGATGATTCTCGTGGATTGAAGATGTATAAGACTCGTGTGTAGGTGCCTATGCTTGGAGAATTGAGAAAATTGATTCTAACAAAAGCACAAAAGTCCAGACTGTCTGTACACCCAGGAAGCACTAAAAATGTATAATGATCTGAAAGTGCTTTATTGGTGGCCTACAATGAAGGCAGATGTGGCACACTTTGTAGAATCATGCCATATTTGTGCACAAGTGAAGGCAGAACATCAGAAGCCTTACGGGTTCTTGAAGCAGTTGGAGATTCCTGAGTGGAAGTAGGACAGAGACTCCAGATTTGAAGCAGTTGGAGATTCCTTACAGGATCTTGAAGCAGTTGACGAGATTGTTGCGAGACATGGTATACCGTTGTCAATAGTATCCGATAGAGACTCCAGATTTGTTTCTAATTTCTGTAGAAGTCAATAGAGGGAGTTGGGGACGAGAATTAATTTGAGTACTGCTTATCATCCCCAGACTGATGGTCAGACTGAGCGAACCATACAGACACTCGAAGATATGCTACGTGCCTGTGTACTTGAGTATGGTGGATCTTGGGATTCACACCTGCCATTGATAGAGTTTGCGTATAATAATTCTTACCACTCTAGTGTTGGAATGCCTCCGTATGAAATGTTGTACGATCGTCGTTTCCGTACTCCGACGTGTTGGTTAGAGGCTGGTGAGAAACAGTTTGCAGGGCCCGAGATTGTTTAGTTGACTCCTGACAAGGTTGCTATAGCCAGAGAGAAGTTGAAAGCGGCCAGAGATAGACAGAAAATGTATGCAGATCCGTGACGTCATTCAGTATTGTTTAATGTGGGGGAGTTGGTGTATCTAAAGGTCTCTCCGTGGAAGGGCGTAATTCGTTTTGGCAAACGCGGGAAGTTAGCTCCCCGTTATATTGGTCCTTTCCGTATTCATCAGATTGTAAACGACCAGACAGTTACACTGGATCTTCCAGCAGAGTTTGCTGGAATTCACGATACGTTCAATCTTTGTTACTTGAGGAAGTGCAAGGTTGAAGATGAGAGTTAGATTCTCCCAGTACATGAGTTGAAAGTTGATTCAAAGACGAGACTGATTGAGGAACCTGTTGAACTGTTAGATCGCAAAGTGACCAAACTCCGTAAGAAGCAGATTCCAACGGTATTGGTCAAGTGGAAACACAGTTTAGGTTCTGATTTGACGTGGGAGACTGAGGCGGAGATGAAAGATAGATACCCGCATTTGTTCGAATGAGAAGGGATTCCGAGGACGGAATCCTCTTAAGGAGGGGAGAATTGTAACACCAGTAAACCTGGGCTAGGAGATTAGCAGGTTGGTGATATGTGATTAATTGTATTTTCAAATTGCTATGTGTTTAATAAGAGTTGATGAAATTTAATTAACTTAAATTGAATATATGTGTATATGTTACTGGTGAAATTCTAATAAGAAAAGAAAGTACAAGTCAAGTATGCATGTATGTTAACATGTATGTATGCATGCATGAATTAAAAGAATAGGATTTTATAAGAAGAGCCACCTCCTGCTTGGTTTAATTCAAGTATATGTGTATGTGAAAATAAATTAACATCTGCTCATAATTCTAAAAGTGTTAAAGGTGTGTGTTTTGAGAGAAAACCCTTTGTGAAGAAAGCTTCAAAAGTTGCTAACTTGAAATTGGAAATCAAGATATAGGGTGCTTTAAATTCAAAAGAAGGTCAGATCGTATTTGTAGCATGTTAAGTCATGTTGATGATTGTATCTGATTGATTTTATGATAATATAGAGTTTCACCATTGATGGAGCTTCAAAGCTCAAACTAGTAAATGGGTTTTGCATAAAATGATGATTTGATGAGTTCTAGGATGTTCATGATAGTTGTATACATGTTATATTATGTTTATACATGTTTGGAAGTGTTTTGGATCGAAAATCAGAGGTTACAATGGAGTGTGAAGGTTTGAGTCGGCTGGAAAAATGAAGAAGATGATGCGGAGTCGTCGCGACGCGACGCGTTCTTAGTAATTGGCGGATTCTTTGAAAATCCGAAGCCAAATCCGGTAGTTCAAATCCGAGGTCCAAAATCCGATTCTTGATAAACCAACAATTGAATCCCGACACTAAATCCAAGAGTTGAAATCCGACCCGGAAATCCGATATTTTGTGAAATCCGATGGATAATCCGACACCTTGTAGCGACGCGACGCGTCCGGCGAATTCATGAATTATGAACTTTGTTTGCTATATATTTTGATTGTGTTTTATGTGTATATGTTTTATGGACTTGTTATATGAATTGAAGTATAAATATATGTGGGCGAATATATTTATATATTTCGAGACTGATTTAATTGTTGCTGTGTTTCAGGCAGTCAAAAGACTCAGTAAAATTAGATCTCTGAGCTCGTGTTGGTTTTGAGGTGAGTGGACGTTAATCGCAGATGGTAAAGATTTCGGTTAATGTTATTGATGTGATGCATTACTGTGATTGAGATTGGATTGGATTGACTAAACTGTTGATTGTGATTATTGATTGTTGATATCTGCTACATAACTATTTGGTCGATACGCACTCTTAGGATGATTTTGAGTTGCGTTTGGGAAGTTAGCTATACGTAGAATTGGGATGGGCTCATTTACTGGTTGGTTGAACAGTGGAAGCATTACTGTTGCATATGTTACTTCAGAGGAGGATTTCACTGTGCCAATTCAGTAGAGAGCTATCGGTAAACCTTTGGTTTGGCCAGCATTGGTTGTAGGTTCTGCGCCGAACCGCCGGTCTTCTTGGGATATGTGATTACATGCTTTGATATTGACTGTGGATGTTTGATTTTGGGTTTAGCCTCTACTCACTTAGCTTTGTGCTAATTCCCCTCGGTTGTTGCTTTTGTATGTTCGTGTTTGTGAGGTTGGCTGAAGGAGAAGTTGACCTGACTCTGATATTAGATTTTGAAAAGAAACAAGCCTGGTTATTTTGTAACACCAAAACAATGATACTTTTGTTTGTGAACAATGATTGTACATTTGTTAATATTGGTTTGTATGTAAATGATTTGTTTACTTAAAGCTTCCGCAGTGTATATAAAAAAATGGCTTGAGTTTTCCGGTGTTACATTTTTCTTCAAGAACACGAAGAAAAAAAAAGCACCTCAGCTATGAAAATTGACCATTAAAATGTAATCCAAATGGATTCAAACTGTTTTGTAATGGTTCTAAAACACCTTGCAATCACATATCAAGCTTCATTCCATCCAAACACACTGATTTCTCGAAAATATTTAGATCTGACGAAGAACACTTCTTGGTTTTCTTCAAATCTTCAAAACACATGATTTCAATGAAGTTTGTGTATCAAATCTTCACTCCTCCTGCTCTGATACCACTAGTTAGCCCTGATATGATTCAAACCGTGATTAATACCGGTTGTAATATAGATCTAGGGAGAGAATGATAAAACAAACACCTAGATCCTTTTTTGCATTAATGGGGCAACTGATTACAATCCATAATGTGTCATATCACTATATATACTCATAAAGTATTTACATGATGATCCCCTAATGTTTTCCTTTAATGCAAACTTCACCCACAATGTAAACTTCTATTTCTATACAATATTAAATCCTAACAGTCATGTTGACCGAACTCGGTAATGAGTGGTACACGGCCCATGTAGGCTTACACGATTTGCGTAGGCCATTTTCAGTTTAGCTTTTCCAGTTTAGCTTATTCTTTGGTATGGCGAGTTGTTGGGATACTCGCTAGAAAATACTTATTTAGCAAAGTGATTAGATACAAGACGAGTTTACTATCCGTTTTGTATGAGAAGTGTGTAGTATACATGATATAAATTGTATGTTATCTTTGTTATGTAATATAACTATGATCCATATACATTGTAAAGTAGTGGTGTATAGCTATTTAGGTGGTATAGCTATGCACAAGAACATAATCCGGGTACATAGTTACGCATATGGTGTAGCTGTGTACCAGCACAGTGACAGGGTATATAGCTACACAGGTGGTGTAGCTATACACTAGAATAGTGTTAGGAGGTACGCCTACGCATGTGGTGTAGCTATACTCCAATACAGTAACAGTTTGAACAACTTTTCAAGTGTTACAGCTTGGATGCGAGACATACTAGGGAGACTTTACTCATGTTTTATGATTATTTGAGTTCATATAGTATGCTCACTAAGCGTTAGCTTATGTTTCAGTGTTGTATGTTGCAGGTGGCAAAGGTTCCATCAAGGGTAAGACCTCAGCTTCGTGATGGTTCGGATAGCTCCGGATAGTTTGAAAGATAGACTTTGACATATCTTTTGAAATACTCATTAACATGTCTAATTTTGAACTAGTGTTCTCTAACTCTGATAACCTTTTTGGTGTTAACGAAAGCTAAAGTATTTATAAGTTTAAGACGAAGAAAAATGGTGTTACAAGGTTACCACTTTGTAGTTCTCCATAGCCCTTGGTTTGGTCATGGTTGTTCTCACCAAATGTTACTTTAGGACCTTTTTCCTTCTTATAGTTGATGAGCAGGGCTTTGGGGCCTATCATGTTTCTTGAACAGCCACTGTCTAGGTACCAAGTATTATTACGATGCATAGTTATGAATAAAAGAAGAATTAGTAACACTTTGGGCCTCCATTAATTTGTGAATCCCTACGGGTTACACTTAGCTTTCCTCACAACATCTGGTTTCTTAAAGATAGATAAAACAGCCAAATTCCCAGTACTTATTTGCAACTATCTTGATTTCCCATCTTGAAGACATTCAAAGGCCTTATGTTCTTTATTACTACACTTATAACATTTTTTATTTTTGGTGAGCTTGGAGTTTAGACATTCTTAGAATGCCTATAAGCTACCTTATGAGTCCTCAGATGACTATTTGTCATGAGCTAACCAACTTGACCATTCAACTTATGAAGTTGATCTTGTAAGTGGTTAAGGTCTTCATTGACAGGCATCTTAGATTGACCCTTATATTTAGATAGTTTTTGAATAACTAGCTAACGACTTATAGTTCTTCCTATTGATAATCAATTCTTTTACTCGTAGTTCTTCCTATTGAAAGAGAATAATATTTGCATTGGATAGATGAGCTATGATCAGCTGAACGGCTGTCAACTAAGCATTTGTCATGTACCTTTTAATCATCTGATATAGAATAACTAGCTAACGACTTATGAGTTTGGTTAACACTAGAGACTAAATCAGCAATTATCAAGGGTAGAGAACCAGTTGTTACAGAGGTACCAACACATGATTCCTTATATTTACTCTTTTCATTTGATTTAGCTATCATAATATCAGTATTAATACATTCTGAAACCAACACATAACGTGAATCAACTACAGGAATGATTATGTCCTTCTTATGAGAGTTTTTGGCTTTGACAAATCGTTTAGAAAACACACTCTTTCCTTTAATAACTTTGTGAAAGGCTTGGGGCAGAATGTTAGTTTTTCTAAGACGTATACTTCTTTAATAGAATCAACACAATTAACAAATTTGGAGTAATTTCCTCTAATAATGGCTTGAACATGCTTGGGATTATGCTCATTGACACACTGAGTGGTCTTTTCCGCAGAGGCACGCAAAGATGTCACCACTTTTTAAAGATCATTGAACTTTTTGGTTACTTCATTGGTTTCTTTTATTAAGACGTCATTAAAATCTTTTGATTAGCTAGTTCATCTTTCAAAGATATCATTTACTTAAGTTCCTCATCTTTAAGACATAACTTCTCCTTAAGTGATTTTAGTTCTAATTGTAGCACATTTTCTCTTTTAATAGCGGGTTGAAAATCAACACATATGTAATAAAACATGAATTTCTTTTCATTATCATCATTGTTAACTAATTTACCAACGTGATACATAGAAGAAGGTAACTAGTTAGTAGCAGATCATGCTTTAGCTGCATGTTTCATATCTTCATCAAAAGTACAACTACTTGTATTCGCCAGCAAACAATACTTAGCAGAGATTTCATCATCTTCATCAGAGTACAAGTCTTCCTCTGCCCATTCTTGTTATTCAACTATCAACACTTAGCTTTGGGTTTTCCTCTTCTTCTCTAGAAAAACAACAAGGAGCTTTTTGTACTTAGCTTCATGTGTCAACTTTCTCCTATTGCTTTGACATAGGTTTAGGTCCGAAGGTACTCTTGGATATACACTCACTGACAATGTGACCAATCATTCCACAAGAGTGAAACTCATCTGTAGAGGTATCAAATAATGATTTAGATTTTGTTTGCCATCCCTTGGAATCCTCTTGCTAGATATCTTGAAACATTTTCCATTCTTGAAAGGTTTAAACTTCCTAACCAGCATAATAGCTTGCTCAAAAATTGCTTCAAGACTCTCTTAGTCTTCTTCCTTAGCACACGCATCTTCATCAGCTTCACTCTCCTCTTCCTATTCTTCACATGAATCACTCTCAACAATAGTAGCTAGACTTCTGAACTTGTTATCTCTTGAAACAAGGGTTGTGGAAGATGACTTAACCATATCTTTCCTCTCCATTGTAGCAATCTTCCTTTATTCGGTGGACAGCTCGTGGTTTAACAAGTTTTCATAAAGCTCAACAAGGGTCACCACTTTGATCCTTTCACTGTGTCATAGAACCAAAATTTAGTGATTCCATGACTCTAGAAGAGAGCCAGTGAACTTGTTCACCAAAACAAAGTTGCTCTTGATTGTCTCTACCCTCCTAAGATGATTAACTAGGAAGTTAAACCTCGTGTAAGTTTGAGTCAAACTATCAGATTTGTGAGCAAAGTGGAATACATATTCTCTGTTGAGATGAAGCTTCTTGTTTTCCTTCACTTCCTCTATTCCTTTATATGCTACAATTAAAGTGTCTATCATCTCCTTTGTAGATGTGTAGTAGATGACTTGGTGATAGACTTTATTAGGAAGAGACGAAACTATTACAGACCTTACTTTGACATGAAGGTTCACAAGTTCTTTGTCTCCATCAGATCATCGATGGATAGGTAAATGAATAAAATTTATAAATTATTTAATGGTTTAAAATGGTGATTTTGAATATATCCTAGTTAGATTTATGGATATCGTACGGATAGGTTGTAAGTTAGATAAGGGAGCAGGATACCAGCTAAAAAGGGGACACCAACGTAAGTCAGCAACCCCTCTAATCCCCTTTTTCTTCATTTGTTTCATTTCTTCCTGTTCATTTCACTCAAACATAAATATATACAACCATATCTATTTATTATATTCATTATTAAGATTTAAGATCATCATCATCATCATCATCGTCGTCGTCGTCGTTGTCATCGTCATCGTGTAAGTGCTAATTCCTCTATGTTCTTATGTTTGAAGAGTTTAGTGGGTATTTGGATTAAAATTCAATTACTTCAAATAAGTGATTATTGATTATCACAACTAGTTCCTATAACTTCTATAGATTGTATTATATGCGCATAAGTGATTTTAACTTCAAGAATGATGGATTTTAGTCTAAACCCAATGGTGGGTCAATTGAGTTTTTGGTTAAATATTTGGATTCAGATGTTTTGTTTGTTTTTGGAATGTTATAAGGTGTTAGAAAGGTTCCAAAACAACCTTTGAAAGCGTTAGAAATATTTGGAATCGAAATGAGTAGTTTTGGGTCGAAATGGAGCTGCAGAGCAAGCCTGCATCTGACTATGTCCTCGCGACGCAACACGTCGTCTACATGTGACGCGTCCATAAGTACAACAAGATATTTTGTTTCTTTTCTAGTGTTGATACTTGGGTTATGCTTACAGCTCTTAATATGGATAAAGGACACCATTGAAAGATAGTTACCATTATACGGGACCTCATGTGAGTACCTCGATCTAATACTAGTAAATAGTGAATCATGATTTCATGTAATTCTATTTAAATGTATATATAAATAATATGAGTATGATAATACATCAATAGATATGAGATTGGAATAAATAGCATGCACAATTTAAGTAGAAACCACCTTTATATCCCAGAAAGTTAAAGTGGAAGTGGTTGTTAAATGGAATACTTGAAAGTATGGTAAGTTGAACCACATGTGTGTATAGATATATACATGTAATAATTATACAATACTAGTACAAATATATTTGTGGTGATATATATACAGAAATATCTATAATACATATACAGATACAGTACGTAAGTGGATACAATGATAGTCGTACAAGTATAAGTAATGTGACTATACGGTTACGATTATACGAATGTAGTATTTATATATACACCAGGATAGTTGTTCAGATACAGGTATTATAAATATACCAATACGGTACACAAATATGATATACAAGTATAGTATTCATAGTAATAAAATTACAGATAAATATATACCGGTATGCAAAATACAGCAACCATACATATATAGTTGTCAGTCTACAACTACATAAATTACTACAATAACACAGTTATGCTAATAGAGATATATATATACATATATATATACACACAAAAATGTATATATCTATGTATAATATACAGTATTTCAAATGCAGCAGATACATCAATTGTTATACAAGTACAAATGAGATACATATACTATTAGGATGTGTTAATACAACTACGGTTACAGTATTTGACGTACGGATATAATAATAATGTGTGACTACAACTACAATTTTAGTAGTTGAGATTGTTGGTATATGCCCGCTAGCACGCACAAGTTAATAGCATTACTGATGAGCTATAGGCCTAGTGGGTCACACACCAAGCATTGATCCCGGCAACATGATCAAGCAAAAGAGAGAAAAAGGCCAAAATGTGTTTTGGCAGGATAAGACATAGGCCGTGTGTTTGAACACGGGCCGTGTCTAGCCCAACAGGCCCAGGGCGTTTTGGCCCAAATCAAGGTCGTGTACTTTGGGCCGACACGGCCGTGTTATTAAACACAGGGCGTGTTTAGCCTATTAGACACGGGACGTCTTGGCCCTTTTGAGGCCGTGGACTTTGGGCCGACACGGCCGTGTTGGTGAACACGGGCTGTGTACGTTCACTGTAACAGTAGAATTAACAGCCTTAAACATTCTGTTTAATGGGATTTATCTCTATTAATTTGTTGTTTTGTTGGTTACGAAAGTGAGGCCATTTGAACAGATTTGTGGGGGGTGTAACAAAGTTCTTGTTCTTGCAAAAACTCTCTCTAGTTGTTCTTCTTCTTGGTGATCAAGTTTTGGTGCACAAGTAGGAGATATACATATTGATCATGTTGTTTTGGTGTCTAACACCAACATACTAGCATTTGGGAATCATCACATCTTGGGGTGGACTACACTAGAGGAGTCCTTTAGTTGGATTCTCGCGACTTGACAAGAAAGAATTCTTTGTGCTTGCATTGTGGTACAATTCTTCTCATCTTGTTTATTTTGTTCTAGTTGCAACTTTATGTTTAGATTATGGTGCATGGGAAGTATTCGTTTGGTTTGCTTTCAAATTTTGTTCTATATTATGCTTCCGCTACTACTTGATTATGCCAAACAAATAGCTTCAGTGGTATGAGAGCCATATCTAACATTGCTTTGCACTAACGAGTCTAGAAAAACCGTATAAAAATATTTTATAAGAAATTTTTTTTTCTTACCATGGTTTTTCGGAAAGACTTTTGTTGGACTAATCTTGATATATTTGTAGTCCCCATGATATTTTAGTTTTTATATTTTTATATTTGTTGTAACTTGGCATGAAGTGTACACAAATATACACTTATAAATGTATATATGAATATGTGTTTCAAAATTGGTTTGGCATAATCCAACAGACTCCCCCTTGCAAATGACAAACTCATGAAAGGCGTCACCGACATAGAGCGGCTTCTAGCAAGGCATCTATGCCCCCAAGTCAGCCCAGGGTTTGTCTTCCCAAAACAAATACCTCATCAAAAGGAAAGGTCCTATAGATAAGTGATTACTTATCCCTTCGTTCACGATATCCGTTGTGAATGCAGGTCATGGAACATGATCAACCCCAAATCATTCACGATTATGTTTCTCGATAGAGACTAACTATGACTAACAACACAAGTTGCACAATTGATCTATTATCAATTCAACTTGAGCACGGCCATGCATTTTGATTTGACATCAACTTAGTCAACAAGGGGCCCAAGGATATCTCTCCAAAGAGGAACGAATACCTTTGACTACATCGCCCTATCATAATAACAAGTTGTTGCTGAAAACTTCCCTTATAACAGTCGGTTACGAACTGCGTTAGAAAGCAATCTAAACAAGTCCATAATAATAATCAAGCAACGCATGCATCTCTAGTAAAAGGATAAATAATATTATCATCCTGATTTACTTGTGATTATATCCATGAAGTAAACTCAGGTACGGGTCCTCCAATTAGTTAATCACCATTAAGTACAGACTAGTGTTGCGTAAACAAGTATTCAATCCAAGATGAAAACTTTACCAACCACTCGCCTCAATTTTAATTTACTTCTTCCTTCCAATGAAGAACGACCAATCGTGGAGTATTTAGAATAAACAAGTTTATTCAAGGAAGTGTTAAACATGCAAAGATAGAACACAATAATGTTTCATAAAGTAATCTCATCACGCGTATATTAAATCCCCATTTAATAGTCATTACAATAAGAACTACATTATTTCTTTAATGTTCTCAATAACAAATACAACTAAAATAATTAAACCAAGTCACTAGCAAATCTAATACCAATAGACTTAGCATGAGAATCATGCTTAACTTGTGACAAAGGTTTGGTGAGTGGATCTACCAAGTTCCCCTCAGTCGGTACTCTACTAACCACAATGTCTCCATTCTCGATAATATCACGGATAAAATGATATTTCCGAGCAATGTGTCTTGTACGTCGATGCGCTCTTGGTTCCTTAGCTAGAGCTACTGCACCCTCATTGTCACAAAAGATCTCGATAGGGTTAGCGATGCTAGGAACAACTCCAAGGTTTTGAATGAATTTCTTCATCCAGACGGCTTCCTTAGCAGCCTCGCTTGCAGCAATATATTCTGACTCCGTGGTTGAATCGGCCACGGTATCTTGCTTGGAACTTCTCCAACTTATTGTTGCACCATTTAACAAGAATACAAATCCCAATTGAGACCGGCAATCATCCTTGTCCGTTTGGAAGATAGCATCAGAATATACAGTAACTCTAAGCTCCTCCGATCCACCGAACACTAAAAACATTTCCTTACTTCTCCGAAGATATTTAAGGATGTTTTTAACCGCAACCCAATGACTTTGAGCATGGTTAGCCTGATATCGGCTCGTCATGCTCAAGGCATACGACACATCAGGCCGAGTACATAGCATAGCATATATGATCGATCCCACTGCCGAAGCATACGGGACTCGACTCATTTCCTCTAGTTCCTTTTGAGAACTAGGACACGGAGACTTTCTCAACGCCGTACCATGCAACATAGGCAAATTCCCTTTCTTAGAATCTTGCATCTTGAACCTCTTCACGAATTTATCTATGTACGTACTCTGGCTCAAACCAATGAGTCTCTTAGATCTATCTCTATAGATTTTTATCCCCAAAATATATGTTGCTTCTCCCATGTCTTTCATAGAGAAGCAACTCCCAAGCCAGGTTTTCACTTCCTACAAGGTAGTCACGTCACTTCCTATGAGTAGTATGTCATCTATATACAAGACTAGGAAAACTACAGCACTCCCACTAGCCCTGACATATACACAAGGTTCGTCTTTGCTTTTAGAAAAGCCAAACTCTTTGACCTTTTCATCAAAGCAAATGTTCCAACTTCGAGATGCTTGCTTAAGTCCACAAATGGACCTCTTAAGCTTGCAGACTTTATTAGGATATTTGGGTTTTACGTAACCATCAGGTTGTGCCATGTAAACCTCCTCTGCCAACTTCCCGTTAAGGAAGGCAGTCTTGACATCCATCTGCCATATTTCGTAATCGTAATATGCAGCGATAGCCATTAATATCCTAATAGATTGTAACATAGCCACTAGATAAAAGGTTTCATCATAGTCTACACCATGAGTTTGAATGAAACCATTTGCTACCAGTTGGGCTTTGAAAGTGTCTACTTTTCCATCCATGTTAGTCTTCTTTCTGAAGACCCACTTGCACCCTACTGGCTTATGGCCGGGTACTAGATCAACTAAGTCCCGGACTTGATTATCCGCCATGGATTGCATCTCACTATCCATTGCCTCCTTCCACCTAGCAGACTCAGGGCCCGCTACGGCTTCCCGGTAGTTGGTCGGTTCACTATGATCCACCAATAGTTCGTCGCCCTCGGATATGAGAAACCCATATCTTTCCGGCTCATTACGAACTCTACCAGATCTACAGAGCTCTAATGGTTGTGTGTCAAGTACCTCATCCTCCATTGGTTGACGTTCCACTTCTTCTGGTACACCGACCTCAGAAGCGGTACTTGTGCCAATTAGCTTAAACATTGGTGTCATCTAGAATTTCTTCTAGATCGACTTGCCTCCCACTGGCTTCTGCAGATATCAACTCCCTTTCAAAGAAGACCGCCCTTCGAGCAACAAACACTTTGTTCTCCGAAGGTTTCTAAAACAAATATCCCATAGAACCAGCTAGGTAGCCAATGAAAATACACTTCTCGGCTCTGGGTTCAAGTTTGTCTTGAGCTTCACGTCTCACGTAAGCTTCACAACCCCAGACCTTGAGATAGGCTAGCGAAGGAACCCTTCCATGCCACATCTCGATCGGTGTACTTGCAACCTTCTTTGTTGGTACAAGGTTTAAAGTCCTAGCAGCGGTTTCCAAAGCATAACCCCAAAAACTTGCGGGTAGCTTTGTATGAATTATCATGGGCCGAACCATATCCAATAAAGACCCGTGATCAAACGATTCCAAAATCCCATCCACTTGGAGTTTGGAGATACGTTTCTTGTTTATATGGCCAAGAAAACTATGCCACAAAGACAACTTGTCCAATACACCTTTGGACTTAGAATTAATATTCAAGATTGATTTATTACCATCCAAACATACACTTGTTTCATAAATTCCACAACATGGATAAGCTTTAAAATAATGAACACCATCTCTTAAACAAGAAATAATTCCATTATCAAAATTAAACTTATAACCATCATCAAACAATGCATGAAAGGAAATAATGTTTCGTGCCACGCGGGGCGAAAAACAAACATTTAACAAGGTAATAGCAAGGCCTGAGGGAAAGGCGAGATCAACATTCCCTATCCGCTCCACAGGAACCACATCCTTGTTTCCCATGATCAGGTCAAGCTCTCCAGCACCCAACACCCTACTTCTTTTTAGCACCTGCACATTATTACAAATATGAGTGCCACAACCGGTATCAAGTACCCAGCCATTAGAAGTAGCGGTATTGTGGAGTTCAATCATAAACGTACCTAAGTTACCATCTCCCTTCGGTTTTACCCGCTTGAGCTCCTCGAGGTACTTTGGGCAAGAACACCGCCATTGCCCCTTTTCCTTGCAGTGGAAGCACTCAGCTTCCGTAGGGTCCTCGGCCGGAGGAACCATCACGGCTTTCCCCTTGCCCTTCGGGACCGGACTCGGGTTAGGTTTTGCAACCTTCCCCTTACGCTTTCCCTTGTAGGGGGGAGCACCTTTCCCTTTGGTTCCGCCTCCCTAGATAGCTAGGACGGGTTTGGATGAGGAGGGCTTCTTGGACATCTCAGACTCGACGGTCTTCAACATTCCGTGAAGCTCCATTAGGGACTTGTCCATGCCATGGACATGATAGTTCCACACAAATTGTGAAAAGGAACTAGGCAGAGAACGGAGGATCACATCAACTGCTAACTCCCTCCCTAACGGGAATCCCAACCTCTCCAAGCGATCAACCAATGCTTTCATCTTAAGCACGTGAACGCTCACATTTTCACCCTTCTACATATGGCAATCGAAAAGGGACTTTAGGCACTGGAAGCGCTCTAGCTTAGCCTGCTATTGGAACATTACCTTTAGCTGGTTAAGCATATCATATGCCCCTAAATGTTCCATTTGCTTTTGAAGCTCAGGAATCATTGACGAGAGCATAATACAAGACACTTCGTTGGTTTCCTTGACGCGCTTTTCATACACGTCTCGGACCGCCCTTGTCGCATTAGCCGCAGGTGCTTCCGGCAAAGGCTCCTCGATGACCCACATCTTTTGTTCATACCCAAGGGCTATCCTTAGTTGCATGAACCAATCCATAAAGTTTTGGCCATCGAGTTTGGCCTTTTCGAGGAACAATTTTAGGGAAATTGAGTTCGATGATGATGTGGAAGCGTTGTTGGATACCATCTACAAAATTAGAGTACCAATTTTAGTTGTCAAATCCTTGTAGAAATAATTACCCAATAGTTATAAAAACTCAATTATTTGAACAAGGCTAAGAACCTTATTTCACTCTATCCCGTGACGGATTTACCGCGGATCACAAAATAAGTTATTTAGGCCGTTAACCATTTTACCGATTGCAACCATTGCAACTCTTACATCCTTGCGAGATCCTTTTGACATCAAATGTCTAAGGCATGTTTGATCCCTTCATACACCAATCCTTTTATTATTATTAAATGACTCAGCTAGAGATCAACATCAATTAAGCGTCATAAAAGAATTTGTAAGTCGCCCGTCAAGACACACGTTGATACCCTAGCCCAATCATTGGTTCGTGCTTAATCTTGAGTACCAATATTGCGGGATCCCACCACTCACCTTCCACACAACTCCACAAGGCATGACTCGTGTAATGCTCGACAATCATCCAAGTTTCATTAAATTTGGGTGGTGTCGTCTTACGCATGGCGCGTGACTTACTTTTGAAAAACGGGTTTTTGTTTTTCCGGTTAAAATAATATTTTAATAATTTTGAGAATTAACTATTTAAGTGACAAAAACTCCTTTTAATCACCGTTTAATATAATCAACTTTTATATTAATATTGTCAATTCTTATGCGCGTAGAAATATAAACTCATTTATAAATCTCTTTGTTTTATATATTTTCAAAAATTCTCTAGCATGCAAATCCTAAAGAATTTAAATATAAAACAACCACGCATAAAAGATAATCAAAGACCCGGTAACATACCCAAATCCTAAGTGTTCTCCCCGTGAGCCAAAATGGGGAAAACATAGTCAATCTAGGGACAACACCTAAGAATGCTCCGTCACGATCTCCACACCGGCGAATCTCCCGGATTTGGTTCGTCAAGACGCCAACACCGTGTCTCCCGATTGGTTTGATGCAATATTTACATATTTGAAATAATCTAAGTACGAGTACAAAATAATAAGAAAATGACATGCAAGTCGCGATCCTAATAATCTATTACGAGTACAAAGATTTAAATAAACGACATGCAAATCGCACCAAATATAAATATTACAACAATACGGCACGCAGGACAAAACCAAAACCAATCACAAACATCACAAAGGCTATGGGCATATCAAGTTACCGGGCAACCACAACAAGCACAACCAAATGAAACCAATGGTGTGCCACAAAACCATGTCAAACAAATATATATATATTTTTTGATCAAGATTGCAAAACAACATTTAAGACACAACCAGCAATCCTTGTATATATGCATTAGCAATTTAAATACACCTTTAAAATTGCATATTCATATATACACCTAAAAATATATGTTTTTATGAACTTCATGCCAAGCCATACAAAACATATAGAATTAGGAATCAAAATATAGTGGGGATAACCAGAATCAACACTAGTCCAAAACCCAGATTTTAATATATTTAAACATATTGTTTCAAAACCAAATTCTGACCGGCACGGGCGTACCCCAATGGGTACGGGAGAGCCTGCCCTTTTGTCAGTGTACAGTTTAAACAATTTACGAATTCTGCCTGCACGGCCTGTACCCCCACTGGTACGCCCGTTCCCCGGCCGCCGGCATGGCCCGTACCCCTAGAGGTACGACCGTGCCCGGTCACCGGAAAACCATTTTTGATAGAAAACTTAAAAAATCCGGATAAGCCCACCACATGGACCAAAACTCTAAACATGATTAAGCAACAAAAGAAAAGAACAAAGAAGAAGAGTTATACCCTTGAAGCTCTTTGTGCAAATCCGGTTTGAGTTAGGAAGATGTATACACTAACTTGTGTATCTCTAGTGAAGTCCACACCAAGTTGTAATCTTCTCCCACTTCCTAGAGTGTTAGATACGCCAATCTAAACACCACCAAGATGATCAACACAAGAATACCAAAGCCTTAGTACTTCTAGTGCTTGAGAGAGATATATATGCAATTTGTATAATCTAGTAAAACAAGTTCAAAGAACATGACCACATTAGCTTCATGTGACTTATATAGAACTAAAATATGAGTTCAAATTCATGCACACTGATGTCAAATTCAGTTACTAGATTAATGGCAATAAACACCTATTTTAACTAGCTTTGAAAGCCTAGTTAAGAGGTTGTTACTGCACAAGGCACGGGCGTGCCAGCCCAAAAGGCCACGCCCAAGTCACGGCCGACTTGGGCTCGTGCCTGTCCACTAGGCACAGGGCACGGGCGTGCCTCCAAGAGGCACGGTCGTACCTAGCCACAGGCCACGCCCAAGTCACGTCTGACTTGGGCTCGTGCCTACCCGTAGGGCACGACCATACCTCATAAAGGCACGGGCATGCCTTGGCCCACCAGATCCAGTTTCTGGTTTTCTCACTCATTCGACCATCCATGATACCGGAATCGATACTTGGTGTGTGACCCAATAGGCCCTTGCTTCATCAGCCATGATGCCAACTCATGTGTGTGTGTCAGTGGGCATAATCCAACAATACATTGACAAAGTCTTGAAGCGATACAAGATGGAGGATTCCAAGAAAGGAAATCTTCCTATGTCACATGGAGTGATATTGAGTAAGACTCAATGTCCTAGTTCTCGAGAGGAACTAGAAGTAATCAAGCGAGTACCATATGCTTCGGCCATGGGCTCGATCATGTACACCATGTTATGTACTCGTCCTTATGTGTCATGCGCTTTGAGCATGACTAGTAGATATCAAGGTAATCCAGGGCAAGCCCATTGGGTTGCGGTAAAGAACATTCTTAAGTATCTTAGGATAAGTAAAGAAATGTTCTTGATCTTTGGTGGTGAGGAAGAGCTCAAAGTAAAGGGTTACTCTGATGTTAGCTTCCAAACTGATAGGGATGACTGCCGATCACAATCGGGGTTTGTGTTCCTATTAAATGGTGGAGCTATTACTTGGAGAAATTCAAAGCAAGACACGGTAGCTGATTCTACTACAGAGTCAGAATACATTGGGGCAAGTGAAGCTGCTAAAGAAGTTGTGTGGATAAGGAAGTTCATCCGAGACCTTGGAGTGGTTCCAAGCATCTCCGACCCTATTGAGATATTTTGTGACAATGAGGGTGCGGTAGCCTTAGCGAAGGAACCAAGAGCTCACAAGAGAACGAGGCATATACCTCGAAAGTACCATTTGATCAGAGAGATGATTCAAAGTGATGAAGTTGCTATTAGTAGAGTAACCTCGGAAGGCAATTTGGCCGATCCGTTTACTAAACCGTTGTCACAAGCTTCTCATGATTCTCACACTATGGCAATAGGTGTTAGAATTGCTCATGACTTGGTTTAGATTGAATTTTAATTTATGTTTGGACAATTTTGTATTTGGGAATGTTAAGCAGAGATGTTACTAATGTTTGTTTCGATTTATATAGTAGAGATCTATATATACGCATGTTGCAGTTACTTACATTTAGTCTTTATTGTGTTCTATCTTTGTATGTTTAATCTCTTCCCAAGGCTGTTTTATAATATTTAAATCTCCACAATCGGTCATACTTTGTGGGTAGGAAGTATGAGTTATGATTGAGGTAAGGAATTGGTTTTGATAAACGTGATTCTTGCCTATACTTGAAAGGGGTTTCAAGTGATTGGAGGACCCGCACTCGAGTTCACTTCATGGTTTTAGTCATAAGTAACTTGGGATGATAATGACGTTTCATCCTTAAACTAGAGATACATTTGATTCCAAAGCATAGGTTTGCTCTGCTTTGATTGTTTTCTAACGCGGTCCGTAACTGGTCGTAATAAGGGAGATGATTGGGTAGAGTATTGTCTATATGGCGGAACTATGTAGTCGATAGGAATTTGTTCCTTTATGAATAGAGAAGATATCCATGGGCCCCTCGATGATTGAGTGCTGAAGTTCATATGCATGGCCGTGCTCAAGTTGTATTGATGATGGATCAATGTTACTTGGTTTGTTGGTCACCACTAATCTAGAATCGAGAAACATAATCGTGAACGATCTGAAGGTTGACTATATTCCATGACTTGTGTTCACATAGGATATCGGGAACAAAGGGATGTACATGATCATTTATCTTTAGGATAATCATTTTATGATTGGGATCTTGTCAAGAGTGGCATACCCTATACTGACTTGGGAGCATAGATGTCTTGCTAGAGGCCGCTCTATGTTTGTGTTATTTTTCGTAGTTCTGTCACGTGCAAGTAGGAGTCTGTTGGTATATGCCCGCTAGCACGCATGAGTTAATAACACTACTGATGAGGTATAGGCCTATTGGGTCGCATACCAAGTATTGATTCCAGCAACACGATCAAGCAAAAGAGAGAAAAAGGCCAAAATGGGTTTTGGCAGGATAAGACATTGCCGTGTGTTTGAAAACGGGCCGTGTCTAGCCCAACAGGCACGGGGCGTTTTGGCCCAAATCAAGGTCGTGTACTTTGGGCCGACACTACCGTGTTATTGAACATGGGGCGTGTTTAGCCTATTAGACACGGGGCGTCTTGGCCCATTTGAGGCCGTGGACTTTGGGCCGACACGGCCGTGTTGGTAAACACGGGCCGTGTACGTTCACTATAACAGCAGAATTAACAGCCTTAAACATTATGTTTAATGGGATTTATGTCTATTAAGTTGTTGTTTTGTTGGTTACGAAAGTGAGGCCATTTGAACAGATTTGTGGGTGTAACAAAGTTCTTGTTCTTGCTCTTGCAAAAACTCTCTCTAGTTGTTCTTCTTCTTGGTGATCAAGTTTTGGTTCACAAGAAGGAGATCATATTGATCTTGTTGTTTTGGTGTCTATCACCAACATACTAGCATTTGGAAATCATCACATCTTGGGGTGGACTACACTAGAGGAGTTGTTTGGTTGGATTCTCGCGACTTGACAAGAAAGAATTCTTTCTGCTTGCATTGTGGTACAATTCTTCTCATCTTGTTTATTTTGTTCTAGTTGCAACTTCATGATTAGATTATGGTCCATGGGAAGTATTCGTTTGGTTTGCTTTGAAATTTTGTTCTATATTTTGCTTCCGCTACTACTTGATTATGCTAAACAAATACCTTAAGAGATACATATACGGTTATCATATGAATGCAGGACAATCATCCAAATGTGGATACAATGATTTAACATATACATTAACAGAATAGAGAAGATCATAGATATTGTTATTGAACAAAGATAAATACAGAATTACGTATTATACAAACGCGGTAACAAGTTACGGTATGTATAAAAAGAATAAAGCTTAACTAGATTATGAACATTCTTTACAATTACTTATTTTGAGTTGGTCACTCGGCTTTATAGCTCATCAGATACTTCTAAGAATTTTTTCAAGTACTTCAAGATTTATGGATGTTGATTCGGTATATGGGCTCGTGTTTTGTAATCAAATTGTTTAAAGCTTAGTTAATAACAGTTGTTCCCCGACGTTTAAACTTAATACTTAAAATAGTAACCGTTTGTAAAGATTTTCGGTACATACTTTCACTACTATTTCTAAACTGGATTTTGGTTGCTATAAAGTTTGTTTATTTTACGAAGATTTTTCGTAAATATTAAAATTGTAAAACGGGGCATTACACACCATATCGGAAGCAGTAGAGGGTTGATCTTCAAGTTCAACAGTGACACTAAGGATAGATACGGGTTTATAAGGACCCTCTCGAACAATATCCAACATCTTGACATCTAAAGTAGATAGCAAGAGAAGAGCAAAACTTTTACGCATGGAAAAGTTCTTTGCATCAAACATTGGACATCTTATGAGTGAGCCATTGTTTGGCAAACCATTGTTAGTAGATGATGCGGCCATTTTGAAAGGAGTAGAACAGTGGTAGAGTAAGAAAAACATATCTAGATAAGCCAACGTTACTCAGCTAATCTTTTGGTCACTCAACTCGTCTTTTGGTCACTCACCTGATAGCGGAAGAATTTTTTTTATACAAAAACTAAGTTTGTTCCAAAAGATACACATATATATACAGCTGAAGTGAACTACAAACGTTTTATATATACACAAAGAGACGTTAACGTTTTCCAAAAGATTTGTAAAACAGTGGTCAAACAGGAGCTTTTCCCTTGACTTTGCTTCGTCCTGCAAAACATTCTAAAATAGTATCTAATAAGCTACGGGAGCTTAGTAAGTATTCCAAACTGTAAATCATATAAACACACATATAAGATCAAATAAAGATACCACACATATGCCAGGTAATCAATGCTAGCTCTAGTTCTAGACCGAGGACAGCAACATAGGTCACAGTACTATACCACATTTTAGCCCTACTTCACATAGCAGTACGCTAAACAACACATACAAATAATACATGTATAATATTCTGATATGATAACACACACACTGTAGATATGAAGAATAGTCTAGTAAACTCACCTTTAATCTGTAATGTTATATAACAGTCCGCATATGATATGATTCAATGAACACACCAACGCCTAGTCTCTACAGGTATAATATCAATAATATAGCAAACACATGCTACTGCTGAATAATAGAGAACTGAACAGGGCATGGGCACGCCCGTGCCTAGAACTGCAGGAATAGCTATGGCACTCTCAGACATGGGCGTACCTGATCCTTCAAACACGCCCGTGCCTTGTGTAACATCCTCAAAACGGGCCTAAACGTGTGTGATCGTGATACGTCGAGTATTTAATTGAATAAAATAAAATATATATATTTTAGAAAATGATATAAAATATGAAAATAATAGATAAATGGGTTATTAAAAATATTAATAAAAATAGATAAAAATTATAAAATATCGAACGGTTTCAAACGAGGATTCCAAAAATATCCTCGTTAGTTGAAACGGTTAAACAGGAGATGAGTTGTAAGTTGAAAAGGGGAACAAAATACCCACTTGCGGATAATAATATCCACAAGTCGGTCCAGCCCTTTTTGAATACACAGACATATACATTCTCACGTACATACACACACACCTCAAACAAACTCTCTGTTCTTGCAAAAAATTGAAGAAGAAGACTTAAGGGGACATTCAAGCTTTGATTTCTACTACAAATTGAGGATTGATTCTGCCCTAGATCATCACTTTCTTCCTTGTAAGCTTCATCTTCCATGTCTCCATCTCATGTTCTTCATGTTCTTGAATTTGGGTTTTTGAAATAAAACTCGTAAAGCTTTGTTCCAGCAGCTAAATAAGGATCATAATAGTCCTACAAGTTGTTCCTAATCATCCTTTGATCATTGTAAGTTCCAATTCATCCTTGTTCTTGATTATGCCTTTCAAGACTTGAAATTCTAGGTTTACAACTGGGTTCTTTGATTTAGCAATCAAGAACTGAAATTTATAATTGAAATAGGTTCTAATATCATTTATAAGTGTATAGGAATCAATTCCATGAATTAAAGTAGTCTTCTTGTTGTGTTTTGAATTTTGGCTCAAATGGGTCAAAATTGGTCAAATACGGGTCAAACTGATTTTGACCTTCAAGAACTGAAATTTAGTGTTCTAATTGATCTTATAACTTGTTAGGATTGATTAGAACTCAATTGGTGCATTAAAAGTGGTGTTTTTGCACAAATCCAATATTTAGCCTAATTGGGTCAAAATGGCCAAAATGGCCTAAATCTATTTTTACACATCAAGAACTGATTTTTAAGGTTCTAATAGGTTCATATGACTTGTATGAATTGATTAGAACATTGGTTTTGAATGGGAATGGTTGTTTTGCTTGAATTGGCTAATATAGTGAAAAATAGGCCATAAATAGGCAAGAAATTGGAAAATGATACCAAACAATGAGTTTAAAGGTTTTGGTCAATTTCAACACCTTCAATACATCGTATTAGGTGTATATGGTGTGTTGCAAGTGTTGGAATTGGTCTACACCAAGTTTTGGCCATTATGTGCACGTCTTTGTCCATTTAAATGGGATTTTTGTATGAATTAATTGGATAGGAGTTTTTGATATTAGAAAGCTTCCACAAGTGTCAAATGGTCCTATGAAACACTAGAATTTTACTAAAACTGATTTAGAGTTGAATTGAGCAAAAATTGTGTTGTTGTGCACAAAATAGCAAGTTGCTGGTGCACTGCAGGCTGGTCGCGGCGCGATGCCCCTGCACACAGCCTGTTGTGTTGTTTTGTGCTATGTATCCGCGTATTGTTTCTTGGACTGCTATAGTTAGTTAATAAATGGTTAAATAACATCATTAGGGTATTGTTTCAAGTATTTTAGATGTTCCTTACGTGTTCAAGCAATTAATGCGTAAGCATTGGTATTATAGGTCGAGTTGACAATCCGTGAGCGCCAAAGCAAGGTCTTTGCTTATTCTAGCCTAACAGGTGAGTGCCTGATAACATAACGATTAATATATCTATAACATATATTAACAATGAATTGAATACCCGGGTTTGTAAACAATTGATTAAGCGTTTGAATATGTTGCTGAAATGTTGTATACCTTGTAGTATGTATGATAAATTATTATCAGGATATTATACGCACTTGATTAAGTGTAGTTTGTAAAGCATGACGATGCTGGACTTAACATGTTGACAGAGTATGATACGCACTTGTTTAAGTGTAGATTGTATAGCATGATGATGCTAGGCTTAACTTATTGATATACAATAGCATGCACTTGATTAGGTGTATGTTATGATGATAGATATATATTATTGCATGCGCGTAATTAAGTAAAGAATGAATGGCATGATGATACTAGATATTTTGATTGATATAAATAATATGCATCTGTTTAGGTGTATGTTATGTGGATATGATTATGCATTGATTGATGATTCAATTGAATCAGATTATTTGTTTGTGATCGGTACGGATCTATTGGGCAAGGTTTGCCCCGGATAAAGCTGTCCTACATTTAGAACAAAGTTGTTCTACTAAAGGGACAAAGCTGTCCCCTGTGGGTTTTAGCTCAGGGCTTTACTCAGAAGAATCTGTTGATTCTGAAACACAACAGTGGACGCTTTACAGCTTCCCCCACCGGCGCGGTTGATGTGTCTGGTACCCCAGTTTGGTGCATTGAGCCGGGTTCGCTACCCTGCGAGATATATCGCCTTCTGACTATGCCAGCTCATTGCGAGATGCTAGGATAGAATTATTTGAGCATGATTGATGATATGTGATATGTTTATATTGATTGCATGTTATCGTGTACTCACTAGCTATTATAGCTAACAGATACTACATCTCACATGTGCAGGTGATCCATAGTGAGCTTGGGAGCCTGCGGTAGTGTAAATGCTTTGGGAGGAACACTATTATTATGTTTAAAACTCTGTTGAATAATATTTATGTTTGTTTAGCGATAATGGTCGGCCGGTTATGTATCCGTAACACCAAATGTCGTATGTGGCAACATTTTGACTGTTTATACAGTTTGCTACGTGTTTTTACTTCAGCTGCATTTTTAAATTATAAGACAGGTTTAAATGTTCTATTTACAGTCAAAGCCACGCGGTTTGAAAACTTAAATTATATTTTAAAAAGAAAATTTTGGTTCTCAAAAGCACGGTGTTACAAGCTGGTATCAGAGCCTAAGTTTGAGTGAATTGGGTATTTGAAAGAGTACTCAGTCTCAAATTCAGGCTCGACCATTATTTAAAGTGTTCCTCGGGAGGTATTGGGGTGTGAGAGAGATTAATATGACTGACATGATTGTTGCTTAATTCTTTATTTGCTTAACATGATTGATTAAGTATAATAAGTATACTAAGTATATTATGATTTTAATGGTCTAATAGAATCAAGAGATGTTTAGATCAATCTGATGTAATCAGATTGATAATGTTAGATAAAAAGTGATGCCAAAAGAATAGCTGAAGTGATAGTAGTCTTGTGTACTACTAGTATTAAGATAAACAAGGGAACTGTCCTCAGTTCCTATGCAAGTAGCATATAGTAAATGATGGAATCTAAAAACGATTAATGACAATTGAGGAACATATGCTAGTTGTTCCTATTCCATAGCACAGATTGGTCATAAGTCTTAAGGATTTTTTTCTGTCATGTAAACCATTTGCACCTTTGAGGGCACGACGAATCCGGCGGTGATCGAGAGATGGATACGGGATATAGAGTTAGTATTTGAAACCGGCGAAAGCAAGGAGCTACGTATTCTTTTGTCTTTGTGTCTTTTCGTGCTTAAAAGCAATTTATGTTTTCACGTTGATTGATCCACTGAATGTGGAAGTTGTTAGCGGTAAAGTAGTTTCTGATAGTGTTCCCATGGCTGAAATTGATATTGACGGGAATGGTTTTCCCATTTCGTTTCTTGTTATGCCCATTGCGGCATTTGATGTTGTAATTTGAAGGGATTGGTTCAGAAACTGAAATGCTAAGATTCTTCGTTCAAAAAGATGGTTAAAATTCCTCTGTCTGACAGGTCATATGCCGTGGGTCGTGGTAAGGGAAGAATTTCTTGATAGAGGTTTCATTCGTCCCAACTCTTCACCTTTGGGAGCTCTAGTCTTGTTTGTCAAAAAGAAAGACGGGACGATGCAGAAGTGCGTTGATTACAGAGAGCTTGATAAGCGAACTGTAAAAGAGCAAGTACCCTCTTCCTCGTATTGATGATCTGTTTGATTAACTTCAGGGTGCCATTTGCTTTTCAAAGATAGATATTCGTCCTAGTTATCATCAAGTCCGTGTACACGATGAAGATGTTCTAAAGACGGCTTCTAGAACGAGATATGGGCATTATGAGTTTCTTGTGATGCCTTTCGGTTTGACGAGTGCTCTAGCAATATTTATGAATCTTATTAACCATGTATGTCATATGTTTCTTGACAAATTTGTCATAGTATTCATTGATGACATTTTGATTTATTCTAGATTTGAAGTAGAACATGAGACACACCTTCGCGTTGTTCTTGACATTTTGATGCAAGAACACTTATATGCTAAATTCCCTAAATACGAGTTTTTACTTGAAGAAATACACTTCCTTGGTCATGTTATATGCAAGGATAATGTTATGGTTGATCTAGTAAAGGTCGAGGCGTTAATGAATTGGGAAATTCCCAAAACCCCATCAGAGATTCGCAGCTTTCTAGGACTTGCCGGTTACTATCGGCGGTTCATTCAGAATTTTTCTAAAATAGTAGGTCTTATGACGAAGCTTACACGAAAGGATGTTGCCTATTCGTGGTTTGATGAACAAGATAATGTCTTTCAGACATTGAAGCAATTATTATGTCAAGCTCCAATTCTGACTCTGCCAAATGGGTTAGAAGATTTAGTGTTTATTGTGATGCTTCCTACGCAGGTTTGGGAAGTGTCCTTATGCAGAAGGACAAAGTGATAGCTTATGCTTCCCGCCAACTGAAGCCACATGAGAAGAGCTATCTGACTCATGATCTGGAGTTGGCAGCTATTGTCTTTGCTCTGAAACTATGGCACCACTACTTGTATGGTACCAAATGCGTGGTATTCACTGATCATAAGAGCCTCCAGTATGTTTATACACAGAAGGAGCTCAATATGAGGCAACGCAGGTGGATCGAGTTGATTAATGACTATGACTGTGAAATCGAATACCACCCGGGCAAGGCTAATGTGGTGGCTGATGCATTAAGCCGGAAAGGCTCCACAAATACCATCAAATTCATGAAGATCATTATTGTTTCTGATCTTATTACTCGATTGAAGGAGGCTCAGCATGAAGCCTTAACAGAAGATAATCTGAAGGCTGAAGTTATGTCCAAGATGAAGGAGCAGCTACAAGTTGACAGCAGGGGATTGAAGGCATATAGGTCCCGAATCTGGGTACCTAGCATCGGAGGGAACCGGGAGTTAATCTTGAAGGAGGCGCACAGTTTTCGTCTATCTATTCATCCTGGGTGCATCAAGATGTACCATGATCTTAAGGCACTTTATTGGTGGCCTACTCTTAAACGTGACATTGCCTCTTATGTGGAGAAATGTCAGATCTGTGCACAGGTGAAGATCGAGCACCAAAGACCCTATGGTATTTTGTAACAATTACCAATTCCTGAATGGAAATGGGACAACATCACTATGGATCTTGTTACTAAATTGCCCAGGACTTCAAAAGGGCATTACATGATCTGGGTGATGGTTGATAGACTCACCAAGAGTGCACACTTCCTAGCTGTGAATGAATCATTTTTCTATGCCTAGACTTGCTCAGATATATATTAATGAAATTGCCGCCCTACACGGTGTTCCTCTATCTATTGTCTCTGATAGCGATACACGGTTTGTTTCACACTTCTGGAGCAGTCTTCAAAGGGAGCTTGGTACTCGTGTTCATTTGAGTACCGCATATTATCCCTAGACAGATGGTCTGTCCGAAAGGACTAACCAAACTCTTAAAAGACATGCTACGCGCATGTGTACTCGAATATGGTGGCTCGTGGGATTCTCATTTGCCTTTGAATGAGTTTACTTATAATAACTCATATCATTCCACTATTGGTATGCCACCGTATGAGATGCTTTATGGTAGGCGTTGTCGCACACCTACCTGTTGGCTTGAACCAGGGGAGAAACAGTATGCAGATCCGAAACGCAGGTCGGTTACCTTTGAAATAGGTGATCGGGTATTCTTGAAGGTTTCTCCATGGAAAGGGTGTTATCAGATTTGGCAGAAAGGTCAAGTTGAGCCCACGACACATTGATCCTTTCAGAATTATTCAAAAAGTCAATGAGCAGACAGTATCTTTAGAATTACCACTAGAGTTATCAGGTATTCATAATACCTTCAATGTTTTCTATCTTTGTAAATGCAAGGTAGATGAAGATCAGATTCTACCTTTGCAAGATCTGAAACTTGATTCTTCTACACAACTCGTGGAAGAACCAATTGAAATCTTGAACCAGTTGAAATCTTGAACACGAAGGCTAAGCGGCTGAGGAAGGAGACAATTCAGCTAGTCTGGGTTAAATGGAAGCACAATCTCGGGTCAAACCTTGCGTGGGAGATCGAGGAGGATATGAAGGCACTCTATCCCCATCTGTTTTCTGAAAAGCAAATTCCGAGGACGGAATTTTCTTAAGGGGGGTAGATTTGTAACATCCTCAAAACAGGCCTAAACGTGTGTGATCGTGATACGTCGAGTATTTAATTGAATTAAATAATATATATATTTTTTAGAAAATGATATAAAATATGAAAATAATAGATAAATGGGTTATTAAAAATATTAATAAAAATAGATAAAGATTATAAAATATCGACGGTTTCAAACGAGGATTCCAAAAATATCCTCGTTAAGTGAAACGGTTAAACGGGAGATGAATTGTAAGTTAAAAAGGGGAACAAAATACCTACTTGTGAATAATAATACCTACAAGTCGGTCCAGCCCTTTTTGAATACACAGACACATACATTCTCACGTACATACACACACCTCAAACAAACTCTCTGTTCTTACAAGAAATTGAAGAAGAAGACTTAAGGGGATCATTCAAGCTTTGATTTCTACTACAAATTGAGGATTGATTCTGCCCTAGATCATCACTTTCTTCCTTGTAAGCTTCATCTTCCATGTCTCCATCTCATGTTCTTGAATTTGGGTTTTTGAAAGAAAACTCATAAAGCTTTGTTCGAGCAGCTAAATAAGGATCATAATAGTCCCACAAGTCGTTCCTAATCATCCTTTGATCATTGTAAGTTCCAATTCATCCTTGTTCTTGATTATGCCTTTCAAGACTTGAAATTCTAGGTTTACAAGTGGGTTCTTTGATTTAGCAATCAAGAACGGAAATTTATGATTGAAATAGGTTCTAATATCATTTATAAGTGTATAGGATTCAAGTCCATGAATTAAAGTAGTGTTCTTGTTGTGTTTTGAATTTTGGCTCAAATGGGTCAAAATTGGTCAAATACGGGTCAAACTGATTTTGACCTTCAAGAACTGAAATTTAGTGTTCTAATTGATCCTATAACTTGTTGTGATTGATTAGAACTCAATTGGTGCATTAGAAGTGGTGTTTTTGCACAAATCCAATATTTAGCCTAAATGGGTCAAAATGGCCTAAATCTGTTTTTACACATCAAGAACTGATCTTTAAGGTTCTAATAGGTTCATATGACTTGTATGAATTGATTAGAGCATTGGTTTTGAATTGGAATGGTTGTTTTGCTTGAATTGGCTAAAATAGTGAAAAATAGACCATAAATAGGCAAGAAATTGGAAAATGATACCAAACAATGAGTTTAAAGGTTTTGGTCAGTTGCAACACCTTCAATACATCATATTAGGTGTATATGGTGTGTTGCAAGTGTTGGAATTGGTCTACGCCAAGTTTTGGCCATTATGCGCACGTCTTTGTCCATATAAATGGGATTTTCGTATGAATTAATTAGATAGGAGTTTTTGATGTTAGAAAGTTTCCACAAGTGTCAAATGGTCCTATGAAACACTAGAATTTTACTAAAACTGATTTGGAGTTGAATTGAGCAAAAATTGTGTTGTTGTGCATAAAACAGCAAGTTGCTGGTGCACTGCAGGCTGGTCGCGGCGCGATGCCCCCGCACACAGCCTGTTGTGCTGTTTTGTGCTATGTATCCGCGTATTGTTGCTTGGACTGCTATAGTTAGTTAATAAATGGTTAAATAACATCATTAGGGTATTGTTTCAAGTATTTTAGATGTTCCTTACGTGTTCAAGCAATTAATGCGTAAGCATTGGTATTATAGGTCGAGTTGACAATCCGTGAGCGCCAAAGCAAGGTCTTTGCTTATTCTAGCCTAACAGGTGAGTGCCTGATAACATAACGATTAATATATCTATAACATATATTAACAATGAATTGAATTGAATACCCGGGTTTGTAAACAATTGATTAAGCATTTGAATATGTTGTTGAAAGGTTGTATACCTTGTAGTATGTATGATAAATGATTATTAGGATATTATACGCACTTGATTAAGTGTAGTTTGTAAAGCATGACGATTCTAGACTTAACATGTTGACAGAGTATGATACGCACTTGTTTAAGTGTAGATTGTATAGAATGATGATGCTAGGCTTAACTTATTGATATACAATAGCATGCACATGATTAGGTGTATGTTATGATGATAGATATATATTATTGTGTGCGCGTAATTAAGTAAAGAATGAATGGCATGATGATGCTAGATATTTTGATTGATAAATAATATGCATCTGTTTAGGTGTATGTTATGTGGATATGATTATGCATTGATTGATGATTCGATTGAATCAGATTATCTGTTTGTGATCGGTACGGAGCTATTGGGCAAGGTTTGCCCCGGATAAAGCTGTCCTACATTTAGAACAAAGTTGTTCTACCAAAGGGACAAAGCTGTCCCCTGTGGGTTTAGCTTAGGGCTTTACTCAGAAGAATCTGATGATTCTAAAACGCAACAGTGGACGCTTTACAGCTTCCCCCACCGGCGCGGTTGATGTGTCTGGTACCCCAGTTTGGTGCATTGAACCGGGTTCGCTACCTTGCGAGATATGTCGCCTTCTGACTATGCCAGCTCATTGCGAGATGCTAGGATAGAACTATTTGAGCATGATCTATGATATGTGATATGTTTATATTCATTGCATGCTATCGTGTACTCAATAGCTATTATAGCTAACAGATACTACATCTCACATGTGCAGGTGATCCATAGTGAGCTTGGGAGCCTGCGGGTAGTCTAAATGCTTTGGGAGGAACACTATTATTATGTTTAAAACTCTGTTGAATCATGTTTATGTTTGTTTAGCGATAATGTTCGGCCGGTTATGTATCCGTAACACCAAATGTCGTATGTGGCAACATTTTGACTGTTTATACAGTTTGCCACGTGTTTTTATTTCCGCTGCATTTTTAAATTATAAGACAGGTTTAAATGTTCAAATTACAGTCAAACCCACGCGGTTTGAAAACTTAAATTGTATTTTAAAAAGAAAATTTTGGTTCTCAAAAGCACGGTGTTACACCTTGACCCCAAAGCACGGGGGTACCTCATGAACTAGGATTTGCCATGGGGCGATAGGCACGCAACTACCTTCCTTGGGCAAGCTCGTGCCATCCCCTGGTCTGCATATAACTGACTTACATTCCTATGTTTTTAGCCATTTTCGATTCAAAACTAAATTCTAACGATTTCAGACAGCCCAGGGCTATTTTCCCACACCCCTAACAGCTATAAACAATAACTAACATGTTTTGATCCTTAAATCCATCATTTGACCCACTTGACCATTTGAATTTCAAACTAATCAAACCAGACTTACCTAGAGTTATATGAGAATGATTTGATGATGAGAAGAAGTATAAATGAGATGTTTTGATCACTTGTTGGAAGCAATAAATGGGCAGACCTCTATGACCAAGTACATATGGATGTATATCTGTGTTTTTGGTTTGCAAGACTCAAATGAGAAGTCAATATATATCTAGAAGTTTTCTATAATTGCATAAATGGTCCCTTAACTAGTTAACTATTATTTTGGTGGTTTTAACCCTTCTAGTTTTATAAACACCTCTTGTCCCATATGGCAACTCATAATATACATATAACACTTATTATATATTATTCTTAATTTAAGGAATTTTGAACCTTGGGTGTTACAACTCTTCCCCATTAGAGATGATTTCGTCCCCGACTGCTGAATAGTTCTGAATAATTATGCATCATTTCTTGTTCAGCTTCCCATGTGTAGTCTGGCCCCTTTCTATGTTTCCATTGGACTTTCACCAGTCCAATCTGTTTCTTACGTAGGGTCTTGATCTTTCTCTCTAATATGCCTATAGGTTGCTCCACATAGTTAGGTTTGTAAACAATAATGACATCTTTCAATGCTACATATGTAGACTAATCTGCTAAATACTTTCTATTTTCTAAGATACGATACATGGAAGTTTTTATGAATCTGACACAATTCATCTAGAAATTCTAGTCTGTAAGAAACCTTTCCGACACATGCAATGATTCTAAATGGACCAATAAATCTTGGACCGATTTTCCCTTTCTTTCTAAATCTAATCACGCCCTTCCATGGCGACACCTTCAATAATACGTAGTCCCTCACCCGGAACTCAAGTGGTGACATGTGTCTACTCTGAGCAGCTAACAATCTGTCTCGTAACTGTTGGATCTATTCCGTTATTCGTTATACCACTTTTGTGCTACCCAGCTCTTTCTGACACCTCACTTCAACACACCATAGTTTGGCATTTTCTACCATATAGCATTTCATATGGTGGCATCCCAATACTGGAATGATAGCTATTGTTGTATGAAAATTCTGCAAAAGGCATATATGAATCCCAGCTTGCACCGAATCAATAGCACATGCGTGTAGCATGTCTTCAAGTGTCTGAATAGTTCTTTCACTCTGACCATCGGTTTAGGGATGATATTCTGTACTGAGATGAAGTTTAGTTCCGAGGTCCTCAAGAAATTTGTTCCGGAATCTAGAAGTAAATCATGTATCTCTCTCTCTCTATATATATATATATATCTATCAGTCTTTCTGAAGGATAAGTCTCTTTAATGGGAATAAAATGTGAACTTTTATTTCACCTGTCTACAATCACTCATATAGCATCATAACCACATGGGTTCTAGGTAATTTGGTAATTGGGTCCACAGTAATGTTCTCCTATTTCTAGACTGGTATCTCCAAAGGCTGTAGCTTTACACAGGGTTTCTAATGTTCTGCTTTCACTTGTAAGCATGTAGGGCATTTCTCCACATGTATGGCTACATCTCGTTTCATACCTAGCCACCAATAATATACTCTCAAGTCTTTATACATTTTGGTAGCTCCTGGGTGAATAGAAAATCTAGATTTGTAAGCTTTATTTAGGAGAGTTTGATGTGCATTTCTATAACCAGGTACCTAAATATGACCATAATGGGTCAATAAATCACGGTTTTCTTTGATAAGATTGTCCACTTGCCCTTTAATTCGTTCTTTGTTATGATTTTCACTTTTGATTGCTTCTAATTGAGCCGTTCGTATCACATCGATTAAGGGTGTTGTTATAGTCATCCTTAACGATTGATTCTTCATAAGTGTTATTCCAGATTATTTGCTTAAAGCGTCGCTACCACGTTAGATGTCCCCGGATGATAGAGTATTTCACAGTCATAGTCTTTCAAAAGTTCTAACCAATGCCTCTGCCGCATATTGAGGTTTTTCTAATCCACAAAATATTTCAAAATTTTATGATCAGTATAAATAGTACATTTCACACCATATAAGTAGTGCCTCCATATTTTAAGTGCAAAGACAACTGCTACTAATTCCATATCATGAGTTAGGTAATTACTTTCATGTGGCCTCAGCTGTCGGGAAGCATAATCAATAACTCTGCCTTTCTGCATCAACACACAACCCAATCTACGATAAGATGCATCACAAAATACCACCATGTCTTCAATCCCTTCACGTAGTGCAAGAACTGGTACTTCACATAGTCTCTGTTTAAGAGCTGAAAAAGCGATCTGTTGCTCACTTCCCTACACAAATTCAGAATTCTTTTTGGTCAATTGGGTTAAAGGGATAGCAATCTTTGAAAAATTCTGAACGATTCTTCTGTAGTAACATGCCAATCCCAGATAACTTCTGATCTCTGTAGGGTTCTTTGGTGCTTCCCACTTCATCATAGGATTTACCTTTGTAGGATCCACTTTGATTCCATCCTGGTTGATTAAATGACCCAGAAATTGCACTTCTTGAATCTAAAGTTCATATTTAGAAAACTTCGCATACAATTTCTCTCTTCTCAAAGTTTCTAAAACTTCACTGAGATGTTTTTCATGATCTACCGGATTCTTTGAGTAAATGAAAATGTCATCAGTGAACACAATTACTGATTTATCTAGCATCAGTCTACAAACTCTACTCATCAAATCCATAAATGTTGCAGGTGCATTGGTAAGACCAAATGGCATCACAAAAAACTCAAAATGGCCATATCGGGTTCTGAACGTTGTTTTATGAATATCTTTCTTTTGTTATTTTGATTTGATGGTATCCCGAATTTAAGTCAATTTTGAAAACCATAATGCTCCTTGCAACTGATCATATAAATCATCTATTATTCGCAAGCGATATTTATTCTTTATGGTCACTTTGGTAACCTCATGCTAACTGATGCATGTACGAAAAGTACCATCCTTTTTCTTTACAAACAACATAGGAGCACCTCATGGAGAACTACTAGGTTGAATGAACCCTTTATCTAGCAGTTCCTGGAGTTGCTTCATCAATTCCTGCATCTCTGGTGGACCAAGTCTGTACAAAGCCCTTGCAATATGTGAAGCTCCCAGCACTAAATCAATTCTGAACTCGACTTGTCTATTTAGCGGTACCCCGGGTAGATCCTTAGTGAACACATCAGAATATTCACATACTATTTTCACATCTTCTAAACTCTTTTGTTTTTTTTTCTAATTTAGTGTCTATAACATGAGCTAAGAAAGTTATATACCCGTGCTGTAGGTAATTTCGAGCTTTAGAAACTAAACACACATATGACTTTCCCTTTTTGATATCACCACATATAGAAAGTTCTTCCCCACTTGGGGTAGGAACCGATATCACTTTTTGCCCATATAATGCGGTAGCTTGGTAACAACCTAACCAATCCATTCAAAACTATTGCTTGGAATTCTCTCATGGTCATAGGTATAAGTTCAATAGGAAATCTAACTATATCTATTTCTATCACATTATGTCTATACACATCAGATACAATTACAGATTTATCATCAGCTATTTCAACTTCAAGAGGAGAATCTAGCTTTTCACATATTTGATTTAAATATTTGTAGAAAGAAATAGATAAAAATGATTTACTTGCACCTGAATCAAATAGCACAAGAGCAAGCAAATTGTTGATAAGACATGTACCTGTTACAACATTTGGTTTGGTTCTAGCTTCCTCAGCAGTAAGCTCGAAAGCTATTCCCTTGTGTTTAGGTATATCTTTTTTTCTTCACCTCTTTCAGTCCAGTAATTCGTAGAGGAGGTAAAGCTGGAGTAGGTTTGGATCTGGTAGATTGTGCGGTGGGTGTATTTGTAGTTAGGTTCGGGCATTCTGACTAGTGGTGACCCGACTAGTAGCAATTAAAGCATACTCTGATTAAGTTCTTACAGTCTTTTCCCACATGGCCTAGCTTACCACATTTGTAACACGTAGGAGAACCATATCAACATTCTCCTAGGTGATGTTTCTTGCAAGTTGGATAAATTTGGTAGGTTTTCTACATCACTTCCTTTTCTGAAGACTCAACCCTCGGTTTCTTGAATACTAGTGAAGCTCTTTCAATCGGCTTCCTCTCCTTCTCCTGCCTTTCTAAGTTTAACTCTCTCGTTCTAGATGCATCCATCCTAAACTTCACTATTTGGTGTTTAGTGGCATCAATGAATTCTCTTACACTAGGCTTGAGTACCATCATATACATGTACATCTTCATCTTTCATTGGCAACATAGTCGGGACAAAATCGTGCTTGCTCCAGAAATTTTACATTGATCTCTGGAACAGTCTCTGTTGTTTGCTTCAACCTATGCAATTCATCCACGATCCGATCAATTTCCAATTAAGGAACAAACTGCTCAATGGCAATATCTTTAAATTCCTCCCAAGTCATGGTTTCAATTCTAGTGTAACCCCTCTACTTCACTTTCATATCCCACCAGTCCTTTGCAATGCCACACATCTGGTTGGAAGCATATCTCACTTTATTTTCAGGTGCACATGAACACGTATGAAAAGCACCCTATAGTTCTGAAATCCACTTGTGACTTATAACCGGATCAGTAGATCCGTAGAACAATGGTGGTTGGCAGGCCGAAAAGTTCGTGAAAGTGTAGACTTTAGATGTGTCACAAATAATAAATTGTGGTTGGGGATTGACCCCTTCACCTTTTGCAACTAATCTTGCTGCAAATTCTTGTCTGACTAGTTCGCGGTTTTGTTCCTTCATCTGCCCCACCACTTGTGTGACAATGTAAGGTATACTCTGTTCCATATCCTTACTAGGCTCTTTTGCAAGCGTTTATTTTACGGTGGGTTCAACGAATCCTTGGTTAAGATCTGGTGCTCCCTCATCCACAACCTGTTGTACCCCATAGGGATTCTTTCACCGGTAACACTAGTTTCTATCCCCTCGGGTCTATGAGTAGAACCACCCTAATGTTTATTCACTGCTCGTGAACCTCTTGTGTTTACCATTCTAAAATTAGAATGGATGTAACTCTTACAAGTAGTTACATATATGTCCAGATTTCTCACTTACTTCAATCTTATATTACTATACACACTTAACATATTGTTCACATAATTCTAACACATTACCCCTAACCAGATTCATACGTTATAACCAGGATTTTATCAAGTTTCAGCACATATCATGCATTTGTAATATTATAGGCCCTCTTACCACTTCAAATTCGCTATATGTACTAAACTTAGCTTTCACCACTCGGCACCTTACTTCACAAGTTTGGGTCAAATTCTGTATATCATATTCTTAATTACACATATATCAACTTAAATCATAAAGATTTCACATATATTATTTCAGCTCTAAATATATAAAGTATTCACATGTACTCCTCATATAACACATGATCAATGTAAATTTAGTATACTCGCCAAACTGCAAGCCTTCAATTTGACAAAAAAAATTCAAAACCATGGTTGAAGTCAAGACGTGTGCAAATCGTGGCTCTGATACCAAGTTGTAATTCCCCAAATTTATAAAACTAATATTTGAATAAAATATTGTTCAAAAGATTCACATATAGTTGAAAAGATAAGCAGAAGCGTTTTTCTAATACAAAAACTAAGTTTGTTCCAAAAGACACACACATATATACAACTGAAGAGAACTACAGAGGTTTTATATATACACAAATAGGTTTTAACATTTTCCAAAAGATTTGTAAAATAATGGTAAAAGAAGAGCTTTGCCCTTGCCTTTGATGCGTCCTACAAAATGTTTTAAAATAGTATCCGATAAACCATGAGAGCTTAGAGAGTATGTCAATCTTTAAATCATATAAAAACACGTATAAGATCATATAAAGATACCACACATATGCCAAGTAATCAATGCTAGCCTCTGGTTCTAGACCCAGGGCAATAACATAGGTCACAGTACTATACCATATCCGAGCCCTACTGCATATAGCAGTATGCTAAACAACACATACTAATAATACATGTATAATATTCATAAGATTACATACATGTTGTAGATATGAAGAAAAGTCTAGTAAACTGTAACATCCTCGGAAAGGGCCAAGATGCATGCTAACGTGGTACGTGTAATAAATTGAATAAACTGAATATATATATATATATATTTAAAGATATTAAAAGAAAATAACTAAATTAGTTATTAAATGAATAAATATAAAATATTGATAAAAATATAAAAGAATATTAAATGGTTTAGAACAAGGTTTCCAAAAATATCCCCGTTAGTTAAAACGGGTGCTCATGCGTTAAGTTGTAAGTTGAAAAGGGGAACAAGATACCCACTTGTGGATAAAGTTAACCCACAAGTAGGCATCCCTCCTTACTCACGTGGACATTCACAGACATTTGACCTTGTGTATGTGTGTGTTCTTGTGTTCAAGGCTATCAAGAAGAAGAATTCATAAGGTGATCTTTCAAGATTAAATCTGTTGCAATTCTTGTTGTAATCCAAGCTTCAATCTGCTGTTGTCTTCCTTCTAATCCCAATTCTTGTTGTAAGTTCTTGTTCTTCCTCTTTTATTCAAGTTCTTCAAGTTGGGCGTTTTGAGCCAAAATCACCAATTGAAGCCAAAGATGAAATTAGATGTTACCAATTGATTTCCATGTTTTGATTAGTTTTGAGAATTAAAGTTAAAATGGGTCAAAAGTGTGAATTTGGTCCCAAACTCTGATTGTGTTGTTAAATGCTGTAAAGATGGTGTTTTAAGCTTGTATTTCATGTGTTAGTTCATATGTGAAAGGTAGAAATTAACTGGAAAACGAATTGGTAAGTTTTGATAAATGTTTGGCTAGGAAACAGCAGGTTCTGGTCGAACCTGCTGCTACAAATGGAAAGGCACGGGCGTGCCTCTCAAGAACAGACCGTGACCAAGGGCGTATCCATGGGGGTACGGTCGTACCTCCAAAAGGTACGGGCGTGCCTAACCCTAGAGGGTCCGGGGTGGTGCCTGCAGTCACGGGGCGTACCTGAGTATCAGGTACGGGGCGTGCTTGCCCAAGTCCGGGGCATGCCTCGCCAGGCACGAGCGTGCCTTGGCAATGTACGGCCGTACCCTGCTTCTGGCAGATTATGTTTTAAGTGTTAAATTGTATGTATTGATTTGTTTAGGTGTACCACTTGATCAAGGATCACCTGTGACTTAGTGTTTGCATGTTATAGCTCAACAAGTGAGTAACAGTTAACTCGAGCATGATATTAATTGTATTAGAAGATGTTTTGTATGTTACAATCCATTAAATTGTAGATATGCATGTTTAGAGGTTTATGAACCAACTGTGATAACCAAATGATATGTATGCATGTAAAACACCTTTTTAGGTCATTATTGAAATATGAAAGGCCTGTATAGGTCAATCTTGATATGTAAAGGGCCGGAGTAAGCCATTGTGTTTGTGATAAGGCCGGAGTAGGCCATTGTGTGAGTGCTGGTACTACCTTGTAGAGATTGTGGTGCACAGATTCGATGATCACGAATCTTGGTTCTAGCTAAACCGCCGCCCTCAATACTAACTTGGGGCTCTCAGTTTCCCACTGATCCCAAATGGGATATGTTCCCGAAAACGCAATGGTGGACCGCTACCCGCTTCTCCACCAGCGCGGAGGAAGTAACGGTTTCCCAGAGAGGATCATTAAGCCGGGCTTATAACCCTGCAAGACGTGATGCCTGCTGACAACCGGTGCTTCACCATGTGGTAGGATAGACTTGAATGAAGTTATGTGATTTATGAAATGTGTTTTGATACTGTTAATATACTGCTTCTACTTTGATTGTTATTCACTAGCTATTTATAGCTAACCCTCTCATGTTCATTCCATATGCAGGTAAATAGATTGAATGTGAGCACGGATACCTGCAGGGTTGACATGATAGGTTCTTAGGGAACACTATGTAAAGACGATATTATGTAATAGTTAGTGTAATGGTCGAACGAGTTGGTAACGTTTGGAAAGTTTGTTAAACAATACTTTTGTATTACAACTTATATTTATATAAGTTGTATAATATGAATTAAATATTAGCTTCCACACTTGTTTTAAATAAAAAAAATATACTCTGATATTTGTAAAGACCGGCGTTACATAAACTCACCTTATAATCAGTAATGTTACATAACAATCCATAAATTATATGATTGAGTAAACACGTCAATGACTAGTCTCTACAGGTATAATAACAATAATAGATCAAACACATGCTACTGTTGAATAATTGAGAACTGAACAGGGCGAAGGCATGCCCGTGCTTAGAACTATAGGTACGACTGTGGCACTCTCCGACATGGGCGTATTTGATCCTGCAGACACGCCTGTGCCTTGACTTGATACGCCCATGCCTTGACCTAAAGCACGGGTGTACCTCATGAACTAGGGTTTTCCATTGGGTGATAGCCTCACCCATGCCTTCCCCTGCTCTACACGGAACTGACCGATAATCATCTGGTTTTAGCCATTTTTTATTCAAAACTCAATTCTAATGTATTCCAACGGCATAGGAGTGTTTTCCTACACCCCTAACAACTATAAACAATAACTAACATTTAATTAAACATGTTTTGATTCTTAAGTCCATCATTTGACCCACATGACCCATTTAAATGTCAATCTAATCCAACCAAACCTTACCTAGACTTTTATGAGAATGATTTGATGATGATAAGTAGTAGAAATCAGCTGTTTTGATCACTTATTGGAAGCAAAATGATCCCTTCTAGTTTTATAAATGATCCCTTCATGTTTTGATTCTAACTCGTCATGGAAGGATCTTCTGGAGATAAGGATGCATATATCCTTAGGTTGGAGGCTCAGCTTAAACATGCCAACGAGCGTGAGTCTACCAGAGGGGGCAAAGAAACTCATAAGCCCACTAAATTCAAGACATTCTTAAACTGCCAGCCTCCTGTTTTCCATGGTCCAACCAATGATCCGTCAGCAGTTGAGACTTGGATTAGGGATATGCAAAACACCTTTGAGTCTAGCGAATGCGACGAAGACAAGAAGGTAAATTTTGCCAAACGGATGTTTAGAGGTCGTGCATTGGCTTGGTAGGATACGGGGATTGCTGTCACACCATCAGCCACACTGGAGGCTATGACCTGGGATGGGTTTAAGGAGAAGATTCGGGGGGAAGTATTGCTCTGATTACGATATGTTGAGGATCGACAATGAATTCAGGGCACTTGAAAAGGGTGACAAGCCTTTGGAGGATCTTATCTCCAAATTCACTGATAAGATGAGGTTTGTTACTCATCTATTGCCAAATGAAAAGGCAAGGATCACCCACTTTGCCAATACTCTACCGTTGGAATATCGATCCGCTGCGAGATCTGTAGCAACTCTAGATGAAGCATTTGATAATGCTAGAACTACTGATGACGAAAGGGCTAGATCTCAACAGCAACAACAACAATCTGGGGCAGGTAAGAGGAAGTTTGAGCAGCAGTCGAGTCAGAAAGGAGGTGAGAGTGGTTCTGGTGGTAAATCACGGGGTAATACGTCCCAGAAGTCTGAAGACTGGGATTCTAGGTGTACTAAATGTGGGAGGAAGGGGCATCAATATAAAGAATGCAGGTACAAGGAAAACGTGTGTTACAGGTGTCATAAACCTGGGCACCGCATTGTATTATGCCATGGCCAGCCACAGGTGCTGGGGTTCTTCGGCAGCTACGGCTCCGAACAAGGGTGGCGCTCCTCATGCACCAGGGAGAGCTTTCCAAATGACGGCTGAGGAAGCCAAGGATGCAGGTGATGTGATTACAGGCACTTATCTTATTAATACTATTCCTGCATGCATTTTGTTTGATTCGGGAGCTACATACTCCTTTATCTCTAAGTCTTATCGTGAAAAGCTTCAATTGCTTGTTTCTTTGTTATCTGATCCTATTAAAGTTGAGGTAGCTGATGGTAAGGTTGTAAATGTTACCGAAAAAGTTCCAACAGCAATTCTGTATGTTGACGGGAATAGTTTCACTATTTCCTTTCTTGTGATGCCGATAGCGGGTTTTGATGTTGTTATCGGTATGGATTGGCCTAGTATTCGAGATGCTGAGATTTTGTTTTCCAAGAAGTTGATCAGATTCCCTTTATCCGACGGTTCATTTGCTATAGCTCGAGGGGAGAAGAGGGACTCTACCATTCCTGTGATTTCTGTGATTAAAGCTCAGAAATTAATTTCAAAAGATTGTATCTCCTACTTTGCATATGTGGTTAATGCTGAGATAGGAGCAAAGACTATTGATGATATCAGGGTTGTCTCTGAATACCCTGATCTCTTTCCTGAAGAATTACCGGGTTTGCCTCCTGTCAGGGATGTAGAATACCGGATTAATCTTGTTCCTGGAGCTACACCTGTAGCAAAATCTCCCTATCGTCTCGCTCCATCTGAAATCCGGGAGATGATGTCCCAAATCCAGGACTACTTGATAAGGGCTTTATTCGCCCTAGTGCTTCACCGTGGGGAGCTCCTGTTCTATTTCTTAAGAAGAAGGACGGGACTCTCAAAATGTGTATTGATTACAGGGAGCTTAATAAGCGAACTGTAAAGAAAAAATATCCGTTACCTCACATAGATGATCTGTTTGATCAATTGTAAGGTGCCACGTGCTTTTCAAAGATTGATTTACGTTCCGGCTATCATCAAGTCCGAGTTTGGGAAGATGATATCACAAAGACTGCATTTAGAACACGATATGGGCACTACGAATTCTTGGTTATGCCATTCGGCTTAACCAATGCTCCTTCTACTTTTATGGATATGATGAATCGCGTATGTCGCCCTTTTCTTGATAAATTTGTGATCGTGTTCATTGATAATATTCTTATCTATTCTAAGTCCAAGGCGGAACACGAGCAACACCATCGTCTTATTCTGGAGACACTTAAGCGAGAACAACTCTATGCAAAGCTATCTAAATGTGAGTTATGGCTTAAGGAGGTCCATTTCTTGGGCCATGTTATATGCAAGAAAGGTGTTAAAGTTGATCCTGTGAAGATTGAAGCGGTTATGAACTGGGGAACTCCTCAGAATCCTTCTGAGATAAAGAGTTTCTTAGGTCTTGCTGGATACTACAGACGTTTTATCCATAAATTTTCCAAACTTGCTGGTCCATTGACCAAATTGACCCGCAAAGATGTGGCGTATGTATGGAGTGAAGATCAGGAGAAAGCATTCCAGACTCTGAAGCAATTGTTATGCCAAGCACCAATTCTAACATTGCATAATGGGTCTGAAGACTTTATTGTCTATTGTGATGCTTCATATGCAGGTCTAGGTTGTGTTTTGATGCAACGAGACAAGGTGATTGCATATGCTTCTCGTCAATTAAAGACACACGAGAAGAATTATCCTACACATGATCTGGAGCTTGCAGCTGTGGTATTTGCTTTGAAGATATGGCGTCATTACCTGTATGGCACCAAATGTATTGTATGCACAGATCATAAGAGTCTGCAGTATGTGTTCACGCAGAAAGAGCTTAACATGAGACAAAGACATTGGTTGGAGCTGATCAAGGATTATGATTGTGAGATCAAGTACCATCCGGGTAAAGCAAACGTAGTAGCTGATGCGTTGAGTCGAAAGAACTCTCCTGCAATGGCTAAATTCATGAAGATGACTATTGAATCTGATATCATTGCTCAGTTGAAAGTAGCACAACAAGAGGCTTTGCAAGAAAACAACTTGAAAGCTGAGACAATGATCAAGATATATAAGCAATTTGGAGAAGACAGTTGGGGTCTGAAGACATTTCAATCCCAAATCTGGGTACCGAGTCTTGGTGGCTATCAGGAGACAATCTTACACGAGGCATACAAATCTAGATTGTCAATTCATCCCGAAAGCACGAAAATGTATCAAGACTTGAAGTTTTTGTATTGGTGGCCTACATTGAAGCGTGACATAGCTTCATATGTAGAAAAATGCCAAGGCTGCGCGCAAGTCAAAACCGAACAGCAAAAGCCCTATGGTAATCTACAACAACTAGATATCCCGGAATGGAAATGGGATCACATTACCATGGACTTTGTCACTAAGCTACACCGAACTGCAAAGGGGCATGATATGATTTGGGTTGTGGTTGATCGCCTCACGAAAAGTGCACATTTTCTTGCAACTAATGAGTCTGCACCTATGAATCGTTTGGCACAATTGTATATCAATGAGGTGGTGTCACGACATGGCATACCTCTATCTATTGTTTTGGATCGTGATTCACGGTTCACATCAAACTTTTGGCATAGTCTTCAACGTGAACTTGGTACACGGGTGAATCTTAGCACAGCATACCATCCCCAGACAAACGGACAGTCCGAAAGGACTATTCAAAATCTTGAAGATATGCTGAGAGCTTGTATTTTGGAATTTGGTGGTTCTTGGGATTCACATCTTCCCTTGATTGAATTTGCCTATAACAACTCCTATCATTCGAGTATAGGCATGCCACCATATGAGATGCTATATGGTAGGAGATGCCGTACACCTACATGTTGGTTAGAACCTAGAGAAAAGCAATACGCAGGTCCTGACATTGTGCAAATGACAGCTGATAAAGTTAAGATGGCACGTGAGAAGCTGAAAGCTGCACGAGACAGACAGAAAATGTACGTGGATCCAAAACGGAGACCCATTACTTTTGAAGTGGGTGACCGGGTATTCTTGAAGGTTTCACCTTGGAAAGGGGTGATTCGATTTGGTCGAAAGGGTAAGTTAAGCCCGAGATATATTGGTCCGTTTAAAATTCTACAACGGGTCAATGAGCAGACAGTATCACTTGAACTTCCTCCAGAGCTATCTAGTATCCATAACACATTCAATGTGTGCTATTTGAGGAAGTGCAAGGTTGATGATGATCAGATCCTACCTCTGCAAGAGTTGAAAGTTGATTCAACTAAACGCCTTGTGGAGGAACCTGTTGAGATTTTGGAATCCAAAATCAAGAAGCTGCGTAAAAAAATGATCAAGTTAGTACTCGTGAAATGGAAGCATAATCTGGGTCCTAACTTGACATGGGAGACTGAGGATGAGATGAAAGCACGCTACCCACATTTGTTCACTGCTGAGCAGATTCCGAGGACGGAATCTTCTTAAGGGGGTAGATTTGTAACATCCTCAGAAAGGGTCTAGACGCATGCTGACGTGGTACGTGTAATAAATTGAATAAACTGAATAAATATATATATATATATAGATATTAAAAGAAAATAACTAAATTACTTATTAAATGAGTAAATATAAAATATTGATAAAAATATAAAAGAATAAAAGAATATTAAATGGTTTAGAACAAGGTATCCAAAAATATCCCCGTTAGTTAAAACGGGTACTCGTGCGTTAAGTTGTAAGTTGAAAAGGGGAACAAGATACCCACTTGTGGATAAAGTTAACCCACAAGTAGGCATACCTCCTTACTCACGTGAACATTCACAGACAATTGACCTTGTGTATGTGTGTGTTCTTGTGTTCAAGGCTATCAAGAAGAAGAATTCATAAGGTGATCTTTCAAGCTCAAATCTGTTGCAATTCTTGTTGTAATCCAAGCTTCAATCTGTTGTTGTCTTCCTTCTAATCCCAATTCTTGTTGTAAGTTCTTGTTCTTCCTCTTTTATTCAAGTTCTTCAAGTTGGGTGTTTTGAGCCAAAATCACCAATTGAAGCCAAAGATGAAATTAGATGTTACCAATTGATTTCCATGTTGATTTCAGATTCACAGAAGTTGATTTTGTGAATTAAAGACTCTGTTTTGATTAGTTTTGAGAATTAAAGTTGAAATGGGTCAAAAGTGTGAATTTGGTCCCAAACTCTGATTGTGTTGTTAAATGCTGTAAAGATGGTGTTTTTAGCTTGTATTTCATGTGTTAGTTCATATGTGAAACGTAGAAATTAACTAGAAAATGAATTGGTAAGTTTTGGTAAATGTTTGGCTGGGAAACAGCAGGTTCTGGTCGAACCTGCTGCTGCAAATGGAAAGGCACGGGCGTGCCTCTCAAGAACAGACCGTGAACAAGGGCGTACCCATAGGGGCACGGGAGTACCTCCAAAAGGTACGGGCGTGCCTAACCTTAGAGGGTCCGGGGTGGTGCATGCAGTCACGGGGCGTACCTGAGTATCTGGTACGGGGCGTGCTTGCCCAAGTCCGGGGCGTGCCTCGCCAGGCACGGGCGTGCCTTGGCAATGTACGGCCGTACCCTGCTTCTGGCAGATTATGTTTTAAGTGTTAAATTGTATGTATTGATTTGTTTAGGTGTACCAGTTGATCAAGGATCACCTATGACTTAGTGTTTGCCTGTTATAGCTCAACAAGTGAGTAACAGTTAACTCGAGCATGATATTAATTGTATTAGAAGATGTTTTGTATGTTACAATCCATGAAATTGTAGATATGCATGTTTAGAGGTTTATGAACCAACTGTGATAACCAAATGATATGTATGCATGTAAAAGACCTTTGTAGGTCATTATTGAAATATGAAAGGCCTGTATAGGTCAATCTTGATATGTAAAGGGCCGGAGTAGGCCATTGTGTTTGTGATAAGGCCGGAGTAGGCCATTGTGTGAGTGCCGGTACTACCTTTTAGAGATTGTGGTGTGGAGATTCGATGATCACGAATCTTGGTTCTAGCTAAACCGTCGCCCTCAATACTAACTCGGGGCTCTCGATTTCCAATTGATCCCAAATGGGATATGTTCCCGATAATGCAATGGTGGACCGCTACCCGCTTCTCCACTGGCGCGGAGGAAGTAACGGTTTCCCCAGTGACGATCATTGATCTGGGCTTATAACCCTGCAAGAAGTGATGCCTGCTGACAACCGGTGCTTCACCATGTGGTAGAATAGACTTGAATGAAGTTATGTGATTCATGAAATGTGTTTTGATACTGTTAATATACTGCTTCTGCTTTGATTGTTATTCACTAGCTATTTATAGCTAACCCTCTCATGTTCATTCCATATGCAGGTAAATAGATTGAATGTGAGCACGGATACCTACAGGGTTGACAAGATAGGTTTTTGGGGAACACTATGTAAAGACGATATTATGTAATAGTTAGCGTAATGGTCGAACAAGTTGGTAACGTTTGGAAAGTTTGTTAAACAATACTTTTGTATTACAACTTATATTTATATAAGTTGTATAATATGAATTAAATATTAGCTTCCGCACTTGTTTTAAATAAAAAAAATATACTCTGATATTTGTAAAGACCGGCGTTACATAAACTCACCTTATAATCAGTAATGTTACATAACAATCCATAGATGATATGATTGAGTAAACATGTCAATGACTAGTCTCTACAGGTATAATAACAACAATAGATCAAACACATGCTACTGTTGAATAATAGAGAACTGAACAGGGCGAAGGCACGCCCGTGCCTAGAACTGTAGGTACGACTGTGGCACTCTCAGACATGGGCGTACCTGATTCTGCAGACACGCCTGTGCCTTGACTTGATACGCCCATGCCTTGACCTAAAGCACGGGTGTACCTCATGAACTAGGGTTTTCCATGGGGTGATAGCCACACCCATGCCTTCCCCTGCTCTACACAGAACTGACCGATAATCATCTGGTTTTAGCCATTTTTGATTCAAAACTCAAATCTAATGATTTCCAACGGCATAGAAGTGTTTTCCCACACCCCTAACAACTATAAACAATAACTAACATTTAATTAAACATGTTTTGATTCTTAAATCCATCATTTGACCCACTTGACCCATTTAAATGTCAATCTAATCCAACCAAACCTTACCTAGACTTATATGAGAATGATTTGATGATGATAGGAAGTAGAAATCAGCTGTTTTGATCACTTATTGGAAGCAAAATGATCCCTTCTGGTTTTATAAATGATCCCTTGACTAGTCAACTATTATTTTGACGGTTTTAACCCTTCTAGTTTTATAAACACCTCTAGTCCAATATGACAACTCATAATACACATATAATACTTATGATTTATTATTATTAATTTAAGAAATTTCAAACCTTGGTGTTATAGTTCAGCGGATCATACTTGAGGTGTTAGCTGATCCATCCAGTGTACTTAGCTTATCATAACAGTTACTATCTAACTTAGCAAATTAAAAGTGTAATCTTAACAACACATGTTAAGATAAATTAATAGGGTTGAAATGGTTGTCTCCCCAATACTGGTTTTGTTAACATAAAATCCTATTTATTTCAATAAGTAGGTTTGATTAATCGGGTTGAAATGATTATCTCGCCAACAATATAACTTAACAATTATTTGGGGCAATGACATATTGCTATATATCCTTCACTGTGTCATTCCAGATGCTCTGTTTGCAACGCACAGAAATGAGAGTTTGTTGGATCTACATACACTTTAGTGTGTATTTAATTCTACACATTTAGGGTTGCACATAAATTAATTGACGTTATAACGATAATAAATATATACGATATATTTATTTACGATTAGTTAAGGTGAAATGTCTTTCACTCCTAAGTAATGTTTCTAAAAATCTCCCCTACCATCTCTTGAAGTCAGCCGAACTCCCACCCCCACCCCTACATCTTGGTGGTCGAATTTTTCAAGTGCCAAAAAACAATCCAATGTTGAAATACGGGTTCGTAGTTCAAGAGGTGGCTGTATCTGCCTAGCATAAGGTGTAGGGCTGTAATCGAGATGAGCCGAATCGACATAGTGTCAAGCTCGAGCTCAAGCTTGACTCGGTTCCAAAGTTCGAGGCTCGAAACTCGACTCCAGCTCAATCGAGCTTTAATTTTCAAGCTCGAGCTCGACTCGAGTAAGTAATCGACACTATTGAGCTCGACTCGACTCGACTGAAATTTAATTTAATAAAATATTGCAATAAAAAATGTTAAAATACATTCCGGAATTCAAATTTCACATCTTCAAACAATAAAACAGCTTACTACTAAGGGTATAAAAGTAAATAATGTATATATAAAAGGGTAAAATGGTAATTTAGTACAAGCTCGATTAGGCTCGCGAGCCTGCGAGCTGAGTATTACTGAACTCGAACTCGGCTCGAAACCCTACTCGAGTAGCTCGAGCTCGACTCGGTTCACCTCGAGCGATTTCGGTAATTTTTCGAGTCGGTCTCGGATAGCTCGCGAGCTGTCTCGACTCGATTACACCCCTAATTAGTATAGATATGTGAAGTTCTGTGTATGGGATCTTTAAAGGTGAGTTTCATCCGTCACTTTTGTCTTCTCAATGTGCTGCGAAAACCTACAATCCTAACTCTTTTATAAGGTAGCTTTGGATTAAATCCAGATTTTTAGCTTTATGAAATTTATTTCCCATATTATTTGTATACTTAATTTTATTGCTTTTGCTACATGATTTTGATGATTGGTGTGTTTGACGGAAATAACTGGTAACTGAAAGCTGTTTATTTTAGTTATATATGTGTTCGGCAAATTAGTTGATAGTTGGAGCTTAATAGTGTAAAATGATAAAAAAGGACAAATTATAAAAATTGGAGAAATTATAAAACAATTAAAGATGGTATTTAGGTAATTTCGTATATAAAAACTTTCAACTAGTTTTAAAGCTACTTCCAGAAGCTTTTTATTTCAGAGCTTTTTTGTATAAAAAAAAGCTTACTGTCTTTTCATCCGAATATGACTTGTAGCTTTTTATTTTAAAATAAAAAGCTACCAGCTCCAAAAAACTTCATACCGAACATACCCATACCTAAATCTAAAAGCGGTTTCGAATTCATATCGAATTCCATAATATTTTCAAAAATGGCAAAGATTCATTAGATAGGTTGTTGTAGTTCTTCTCAATGATTAGCCATGTCAATGGCTTGATGATAATTATATGGTTAATTGTCTAATGTGAGGGATGAGTGTATTGTGGTTAAGATGTGATCACATAGGTAAGCGAGGATAAGTAAGGGATGAATGTAAGTAATTAATGTTTTATAATAAAATTTTGGATTATCTTATTTCTAACTTATACCTTGTACTTTAAATAAAAGAGTATCATGAATAAAATTTATTAGACAATTTTAAATATTGATTTAGATAAGAATTCTAATTATCAAATCTGAAACATCCATTTTGATAAAAACTGATATTTGATCTTGACTTTTGTTGGTCAAAATTCGATTCAATTTTGAGTTTAATTTGAGTCTAAATTATTATAGATAATTTCATTTATGTTTTTCTTAAACTTTAAATATTGTATTTGGCTACCATATTGCTCATAGTTATAATAATAGTGATCGATGACTTGTACAAGATATATAATCACGTATCTTCATATCATGAGACCGAGTTTTTGCCATAACTTTTGGGTGTTGACGCCATCTGTCCTTATGTTTTTAAATTCTCATTTTTCACGTTTTATAATTATTATTATTTTTTAACCAACTCGTATATCATACAGACATTTAATCTCGCATATTATAATAAATTTACGAGCTAATTTGTTTTCCTTACACTTAAACTTAAAACATGAATAAGACGACATAAATTAATAAACTGCTAAAAAAATAATTCTTTTAACTAATCAGAATTCCAATACATCCATAAAACCAAATATAAGCTCATCCATATATTTATATAGAACTAATCGATAAACGAAAAATGATGTATCCTTCTACTATTATTCCTACTTTATCTCTTTATTTACCACAAGATCACATGTGTAATCTATAAATTCCCATTTCTTATTTTCTTTATTAATTTTAACATTTGTGTTAATTTTATAAGTAAAAAAAATAGTATAAGGATATATCATGAGTCTCGATAAATATACCTAACTCAAAAGTCAACTCATATTTTTGGACAGGGGTGGACCTCTATAGGGGGGTGTGGGGCCATGGTACACCACTCAATTTTACATGCGTAGTGTAAATTTTGATTTTTCGTAGTGTAAATTCTGATTTTTTTCGAGACAGTGGTACCACTAATTTCAAATCTTAAGTCCGGTGCTACCACTGATCCCAAATCCTGAGTCCGCCCCTGTTTTTGGAGACATAGGAATGAGAAAGTACACAAGTCCTGCAGTTCTCCAAGTTTGCAAACCCCAAGCTCTATTCAAGTCATGTGTCACTTTTGGATTAAGCATAGGAAACAAAAGAACGTTCATCTAGATTGGATCTTATAAAGTTGTAATACCTTATTGTATCTAGCATCTTGCTAGTATTTCAATATTACTAATAATATCGGTCTTCTGGTCTTACCGAAATTTCTTCCTAGTAGACTTTTTCTTGATTGTTCCAAAAAAAAAAAGTCAACCGATACACGTCCTAATGTCCATAGTATTTGACTTTTCTCAAAAAAAAAAGTTTCTAGAGTATATATATCTCTATTAAAAAAGTAGTCATGTATTCATTAATTACGAATCAGGTAGATCTAGCCGTTGAAGTACGCCATTGACCGATGTTCACACCCTGCATGTGAAACGTTGAATTTACCTTAAATATATTTATAATTATATAAATAAAATTTCTTTGACGAAGAAAATGAGAATTATAATAAGAGATGTTACATATCCTCCCAACTTATATTCATAATCATCCTTCTACTTATAATAGGGTGTTTGGGGTGGTTTAAAGCTTAAATCGAACCCAATTCGCTAATTTCGGTTTTAGAATATTCAAACACAGCAGTTTCGGTTTTGGGGGGTCTAAGTTATTAACATTTCGGTTTTGGCATTAAAACCGAACCCAACTGGTTTTCAACATTAATATATAATTTCTTATAATAACTTTCATATTTCTAAGATTATATACAAATTTCAGCAACAATATCTAATTTCTTACATAAAATTCAATGTCTAATAACATATTTTAGCACTAAATATCATTTCCAGCTCAAATATTTAAAATATAAACATATTTTGTATCGTATAATCATAATATAAATGTCGATATAAAAGGAGATAAATGAGAATGAGAATGAAAAGTTATTGACCTTAGTAATTGGACATTGAAATATGTAATGTACTTCATTGACTTCTATTTAATAACTATAAAAATTAAAAAATATATATATGATATATAAAATATTAGTGGTTCGGTTTCTTAACGGGCGGTTTTTAGTTAAAACTGAAACTGACATAACGCATCGATTTTTTTAAAATTTAAAACCGAACCATTGGTTTTTAAATAGTTTCGGTTTTTCGGTTTCTATGCTCACCCCTAACTCATAGAATAAAGACAAGTGTAAAAATACAAAAAGACCTTTGGCTAGCGATACCAAGACGTGTAATGTAAGGTAATGTACCTCCCTACTAGTGATTAAGAGTTCAAGTTTCATTTGAGAGAAAAGATGTATTTAAGGTGTGTGTGATTTTATAGTACAATAAAAAGGTGTAAACTGAATGGAGGAGATGAAGAAAACCGAGAGGCGATTTTAACACGCAAGCTAATACTAACAGCAATTCTTGCCTCCAATTTTCTTTACGATTGTCGATTTGTTAAGAATGAAAACCGAGAGGCGAGAAGAAATAAATAGCGATTGAGATTGCTTTGTGATTGCCGCTCATTTAGGTTTGTGTAGATGTGATATCGAGAACCAAGAAGTAACGAAGAATGAATAATTGAACAAACTTTCATATGTGGATTGAGAGAATCAAGATGAATAACGATAACTTTTTTTCTTTAGCACACGGCATTCCAATTCCACCCACCGAGACTACGTCTCTTGAATTCCACGCCAAAAAAAAGAGTGATAATTTGTTCATAACTTTAAGGTATAGTGATTAAGCAACATCATGCTGAATTATTCAGCATAGTTTTTATTTAGAGGCAACAATCAAACACACTAAATGTTAAATGATTCAACATTCTGCGTTAAATAATTTTATTAAACAACAAACAAACAACCCAATAATCTTTTTATTTTTTGTTGGAGTTAACATGTATATGCAATTATGCTTGTGTTTTGTGGGACCCAAATTGTTTTAGGCCCCGGGTGTCTAACCTTGTGGGCTGTGGCCCTCGCCGTAACATATGTTAGAAACTTAAATTATAATATTTTAAAGGGCATTTACGCTTACAAAAATTCTAACATTTTTCATTCTAAATATTAAATTTAAACAACAAAACATTATATTGATAGATATGTAAAATTAATATTAAAATTCTATGCTTATAATGTGCAAATTTAGTATATATAATGTAGAAAGTTTATACTTAAAACGTAAAAAATAAAATTTTATGATATTTTCCATGTGACAGATTCTACAACTCATGGAGAAACTTCAACATGACACTCATTTATTTTTCAATTTTTAACTATTTTATAAGGTTAACTAGACTAAATACGTGTGATACACGGGTTGATTTAAACGATAATAAATATTAAACATTAATATAAACGTATTAAATAAATTTTAAATGAATGAATAAATGGTCAAGATTAAATATTTTTTTAAATGAATGGTTCAGATCATCTAATAAATTTGATCAAATTAGTCTTTTATTTAATAAAGTTAAACGTCATTAGTTATAATTAACAAGGAATTTAAAATGATTTTAAAATATTTTAAAATGATAAAACTAATAATTTGGTTAAATATAATATTTTAAAATATTATAAAGGGTAAATATGATATTTGTAAATTAAGGTGAGCAAATACGATATTATATGATTTAATAAGGGCATATATGAAGTTATTTTTAATAATTTTGACTGTAAAAAGTCAAAATTGATTTTTTGATTTTAAGTGGATAAATGGTCAAAATTTTAAACATTTTTTCAAATGAATTGGTCAAATCGTCTAATAAATTTTATCAAATTAGTCTTTTATTTATATTAGAAGATGACGGTATAGTGGTTATTTCAGCTTTAAAATCCTTCAAAACAAACTATAATATGTGAATACTCTCTCTCTCTCTCCGTCATACCATTCACCGTGACTTCCACCCCTTCATCCTTGTTAAGAACATCCGACAACGTCCAAAGACCGGCATAGCAACTACGAAGGAGTCACGCACGAGCCACCACGTATGACCCACTCTGGTCGACCCAATATCGTCTCTCTGTCTTCCCTTCGCAACGGATTCACATTCGACACACCTATGACCTTCTCAGCTATTGCAATCAGTGCTTTCGGATATATATTAATTAAGTTTTGATTCGCGGATCCATTTTAATTCTGTTGGTTGTTACATGTCACTAATTTTAATTATATTCTTGTATTTGTTATACGATATTCTCTCACAAAAGTCCTATGTACCCGTGATCATGATAGAAATAAAATATTATTCCGAATCTAAAATAGTATAGCATCATATCATATATCATTTATATTCTATATTCCAGGGGAGTGTTCAAACGAAAATTGCGAGAATCAATCTTGGTCGTTCAAGTGGTAAGTGAAATTCATGGATGAAGAGCGTGAGGGGATTGAATGTGCCAAGGTGTATGTAAAGAATTCATGAGTGGGCAATCCAATTAAAGGAGAGGAATCGAACGGCTAAGATTGGTTCTCGTACGAAAAAAAGTTCTCGTTTAAACTTTTCCTTTATATTCTATATATATCTTCACTTTCACAAAACGTCATTCATAACATCATTGTTCCTATTATATAATTCAGTTAATTACAAATTTGGTTCTATGGTTTACTAAAAATTATGGGTTTGGTTTCTCGGTTCGAAAACTTACGGGTTTGGTCCCTATTAATCCGGATTTATTACAAATTTGGTTTCTAGGCCATTAGTCAAATGTTAAACAATTCTAAATGACGGTATAAACCGAAATATGCAAAACTTAAACCAAAACTTGATCACCTTAATATTTTTGAAATCAGACATGTTGTTGTGCACAAACTATCGCCACCGGTACAAGTTAATACTATATAATATATTGATGAAAAAAATGCATACTAGTAGGGTTTGGAATAGAAAAGAAAACTTACTGTTGAAATTCAATGTTTATCAATGCTATTTGATTAGCTATGGTTCCAAAAGCGGTATCAGAAAGGACCATCGTCGTGCCACCCCTCGTAGGCCTTGACATTGACGTTTCTGCCCGATCGACGATTCGAACTTGAATCGTCTGACCAGTAATGCAAATTCGGGGTATGGCTGCACTTATACACCTCACCAAGTACTGCCTCCCACAAGCAGCACCGTTATCCCATATCCCTTCACCAGCTGCTGCAAATAAATTACTTGATGGAAATTGAGAAGCATCGTTTCCATAACATGCCGATGCTGCATGCGTGCAATTTTATCACATAAAATGATAACTTCTGTTATTATAAACAAAATCATAAAAAAAGGTCTAAAGCTGAGAGTTCGTAGGGTCAAATATGAACTTACGTGTGTAGGGAGGGTTGTAGAAGCTAGCCGTGCCGACTTCACAATATACTAACTTGAAAAGCATTGAACCTAGAGAAAGAGAAAGCCATAGAACGGGGCTTTGAAGCTTGAAGAAGAACATCATTAAATATTATAAGGTATGAAGTTGTAATAAAAATAAAAGGTTGGAAGTTGTGTATATATACTGAATTTTGTATTAAATTAAATGCATTAATTATATATAATGCCATCAACGTATAAAAGAAAGAGTAAATTACATTTTTGGTACCTTTGGTTTGATAGTTTTTACAGTTTTAATTAATTTTTTTTGTTTTTATGATTTTAGTTTATAAACGACCATATCTCTTACGACTTTGGTTTATGTTCAAACTAAAATGACTACATACCTCATCGATTTAGAAACCAATCTATTTTTTTATAAATGAAAAAAATAATAAAAATGTAGAAACGAATTAATTATAAAAGGTTTAGTTGTTTAGGGATTAATACCGTAAAAATAAAAAGTTAAGAAATAAAACTTTGAAAATATCAACCTAAAAGGAATAAAAAATATAATTAACTCTAAAAGAAATGTTGTTACACCTATAGTTGATATTAAGAAGTTGTATATTATTTCCAATCAAACTTCACTAAAAACGCAAGAGAAAATTTGAAAAGATTGGTCAACCAAACAAGTTATGTGTTGAAGGTTGACAAATTAAAATTTTTATTATCGAGTTCTTTTAAATTAATTAGGAGTGAAATATGATTTAATCCTTATACTTTATATTAAAAAGTGGTTTAACCAGTAAACTTTTTTAATTATTGTTTTAACCTCTAAACAATTTTTAATATGTTTAAACTTAATCTTCATTAACCCAACTGTTTTTATCCCTAACCACAATCAAACAATATGGGCCACTGTTTTTGTTATAATATTGGATGTTTGATTACGAGAACTATTTTTTTTTAATGAATGTTTTAACCTCTAAAGGATTTTTATTATGTTTTTGTTCACTAAAACGTTTCTAAGTTGTCACGTTTTGCTATCATGTATATCGAACTTTAAAAGTTTCTATTATGTGTATCAAACTTTTAATTTATTGCTATTGTATGTATTTTGGTTACAAAAAAATTTACGAGTTTAATACATACAATAAAACGGTTAATACACACAATAACGACAATTTAAAAGTTCGATACACACAATAGAAAATTTTCAAGTTCAATACATACAATAGCAAAATATAACAATTTAGATACATTTTGGTAAACTAAACCCTTTTTAGTATGTTAAAAGTTAATCTTGTTTAACCCAACTGTTTTTATCACTAACCATAATCAAACCATATGGACACAATACAAGCTACCATCTAAACCGGTTAGCTTTAATCGAATAGAACCAACAATTGCTTTCAGTCATATAAATTCACTACTAGAAATGTTCGGAAATTCAAGACAATTCTAAGGACAATATGTAACGACCGGAATAATTGTAGAAATTGTTGTGATTAATTGAACGAGTAATATATATATATATATATATACGAAATTCGTTTTGATAGAAATATATATTTATACTCGTGTATTATAGAAAGGAAAAGAAAACGGAGAAAAAATAAAAATTCTAGAGATTTTGGGGATCGCGACGCAACGGGTTTACCGGGTCGTGAGGCGATGCATTTTGTTACATGTGTCAGTGTTGCGTGAAACCGAATGTTGCTTGGCGGAATTCCCGGATCCGGGGGCGGTCGCGAAGCCACGCGTACCCCGGGTCGATACCTGTTAGCAGCCTCTATATATTTGAGTTGTGTTTCAGTTCATTTCACACGGTTTCTCTCATCCATACCGTTACTCTGCCCGATTTTAGAGAGATCATAAGCCTATAAATTGTGTCCTTGTGTTGGGGCTCCGTTTTTGCGTGTTTGCGAGCGTCGGGAGTTGCAGTATTGCCATTTTAAGCCAATTTCGACTCCGGTTTCATTTTCAGAGATCTCGAGGGGCATTTTGGAGCTCGTGTGACCAGTCTTCAATGATCGGAGTGTGGAGCTCATTAGATCTCGTTACGTGGTGATATGTCCATCCGGTTTGTAGTGAGTTCAGTTGTTTTACAAAACCAAGCACATAGACAAAATCTATTTGATAGTAATAACGGTTTTTAAGATGATATATCTCTATTTGATAGTATTAAATGTTTATGATAGATTAACTAGTGTTTGCGATGCATGCTCCTTTATTATTGATGAAATGCGATCAATTTGTTCTTTCTTTAGAGTCTCCAAAACTTGTCTCAAGTGCTGTTCATGTTCTAACTCAGTCTTTGAATAGATTAGGATATCATCGATGAAAACAATAACAAACTTATCTAGAAATGGTCGGCAGACTCTGTTCATTAAATCCATAAATACTGCAGGTGTATTAGTTAAGCCGAATGGCATAACTAAGAATTCATAATGACTATAACGCGTGCGAAAGGCTGTCTTGGACACATCTTTATCAGATACACGCACCCGATGATAACCGGATCTCAAATCAATCTTAGAATAGAATGAATCACCCTGTAATTGATCGAACAAATCATCAATTCTGGGCAACGGATACTTATTCTTTATCGTCTTTTTATTCAATTCACGGTAGTCTATACACATACGTAACGTACCGTCCTTCTTTACAAATAACACTTGTGCACCCCATGGAGACGAACTTGGACGAATAAAGCCTTTGTCTAACAGATCCTGGATCTGTGTCATCATCTCTCGAATTTCTTAAGGTGCCAATCTATACGAAGATTTCGCCACTGGTCGAGACCCAGGGATTAAATCAATCTTGAATTCTACCTCACGAACAGGAGGCAACCCTGGCAATTCTTCGGGAAACACATCCGGGTATTCCACTACCATCCGAATATCATTCATTATTTACCTTACTTTCTTTCCATCAATTACACATGCCATGTAAGATTCACATCCTCTATCTAACGCCTTCTTAGCTTTCAAACATGAAATAATGGGAATAACAGACCCAACTTTCTCACCCCTTGCCACCACACGTGAACCATCTGCCAATGGAAATGAGATCAACTTCTTGTGACACTTCATACTAGCTTGATTCAAACTTAGACAATCCATCCCGAGCACCATATCAAAACCAAATAGAGGGATAACAAGAAAATAAACAGGAAAACATGCACCATCTATATCAATTTTAGCTCCAGCCATAACAGTCGTGACTGAAACCATCATACCATCCGCTACTTCTATTTCTAAGGAATTAGCAAGCTTAGTAACAAGCATGTTCAATTTATCATAGAATTCCACAGAAACAAATGAGTGATTAGCTCTAGAATCAAACAATACTCTAGCAAGAGTAGAGTTTATCAAAAACATACCCGTGATAACATTGTCAGTGGTGGTGGTATCATCCACCGTCATCTTAAACGCCCTACCCTCAGCCGTGGGTGGATTCTTTCTTTTCTGACCAGTAGCTGAAGATGATCCCCCAGCCATTCCCGCTCCTGAACCTGTTCCAGATCTCTTTCCCATTGGGCACTCACCTACCCTGTGCCCCTCTTTCTGACAATTCCAGTAGACACTCCTCAGAAATATGCAATTCCTAAAATCATGGCCAAACTGGCCACATTTCCCGCATCTCAAGGTTTGCGGGGTACACTTGGTGATAAGACTTACACCTACCACACCAAGGCGCCCGTTGTGTTGACCCACCTGAAGTAGACCTCCTATTCTGATCTCCTTTCCTTGAACTACTCTGCCCTCCCTACCTCTGTTGGGTGTTGTAGTGTTCCAACCTGGATTTCTGTTGTGAAATCCTATCCCTACTCAACCTATCTCTTGATTTAACATCCTCTTCAGCCGACTTGGCTAAAGTGAAAGCCTGGGATAGTGTGCTGGCCCATCTGGCACTGTGATAATCCGGGTGTAAAGCTCCTACAAAATGCGCAATTTGTGATGCCTCATCTTGCATCCACTGTTTCACAAACCTTAATCTCTCGTTGAATTGTCGTATCAAATCATCAACCGACATGTTTCTCGTCATCTGTAGATCCATAAACTCTTTCTTTATTCCTGTGATCTCAAAAGAACTACAGTACTGTTCATACAATTTATCCTAAAATTGGTTCCAAATTATACTCTCCTGTTGTTGCTTAGTAAAATGCCCTGTCAATGAATCCCACCATACCATCGCGTCTCCCTTCAACATTCTTGTCGCAAACTTTAACTTCGATTCCTCCTCACAATTACAGGCGTCCAATGCCCTGACCATCTCTCGCAACCAGTTCAAAGTAATGTTAGGGTCAGAACTCCCTCGGTATTCTGCTGGCTTACAATCCAAGAATTGTTTATAAGTACATGGTTGCTCGTATCTGGGAAACGCAAAAGGAAAAGCTTCTGTGGCGTAAACGGATACTAAAACAGTTGTTGCATAATCTTGGTTACCGGTGGTAGTGGTGTCATAACTGGTATAGTGGTTGATTGAGTAGTAACCGCAGTTGGGATTGGGGTTGGTTCGGTATGAGTCTGCCTCTGCTGCTCCAGATTTTGAACCATGTTTCGAAGCTCCAAGAGTTCATTCTCAAGCTTATAGATATATTCACTTTGATCCTATTCCTGATCTTGCCCAGAAGTTCCTGCCACATTAATAGTATTCAATTCTTCTATTGTCGGTGCCTCTGCTGACGTTTGGGTCATAGGAGGAAGGATGGAGATCTCTATTTGCCATATCTGTAACAGTCACATAATCTCACAATTCATTAGCATAAATGGCTAGTACACAAAATACTAACTACTACAAGCATCTCCAACTCACTCTAATTCCCCCGAAGGAAAGTTTGACCCGTCACGAGCCAAGATTTGGAATGCAACACACTAGTCGTGCTTGCATCGCCAAACCAAGGCTCTGATACCAAGCTGTAATACCGGAAAATCCTAAGCCATTTTTAAACACATTGCGGAAGCTTTATACAAACAGGATTTCATAAAGTATATCTATTTACAATCATCATCAAAAACATCTGTTCACAAAACGATACAACATTTGTCTTGGTGTTACAAAATACATATGGCTCGTTTTTATTAAAAATACATATCAGAGCATGGTCAAGCTTTCCTTCAACAAAAACCAACAACTCACAAACCTGCAGAAAATAATCAACTGTGGGGAATTAGCACAAAGCTAAGTGAGAGGAAGCTAATCACAAAGGCAAACATCAACAATTGATACAAAAGCATGTAACCACACAATCAAGAAGACCGGCGGTTCGGTGCAGAACCTACAACCAATGCCGGCCAAAGCACAGGTTTACCGATAGCCCTCCGCTGAATTGGCACAGTAAAAATTCCCGCTGACACAACGCATGCATGAGTAGGACTACCACTGTTTAACCAATTAGCAGACGAGCCCAGCCCAATTCCACGTATAGCTGATTTTTCAAACACAACTCAATATCATCCAAAAAGTACTTATCGGCCAAAGAATCATACAATCAGATAATCAACAAACACAATCAATAATTAATAACATCAGACTCAATAGTCTATCAATCACATACACATACATCACATTAATCATATCAACCATAATCTTTACTATCTGTGAGTTAACATCCACTCACCTCGTGATCTCAAACGTGAAACTCAGATATCTTATATTACTGAGTCTTTCTGTTTCCTGAAAACACAGTAACAACGAAATCAATCTTGGATTCATAAATACATTTGTCCATATATATTCATATCTCTTTTGCTCATATATACTAAGCTTGATTCACATATTAATACATATATAACATACAGCATCAAGGAATCAACAAACAACAACATTTCGGAAAAACCCTCCGATGCGTCGCGTCTAATAAACCGACGCGTCGCGTCGCTTCCAATAAACCGACGCGTCGCGTTGCGTCGCATCTACAAATGTCGGATTTAGGGTTGTCGGAATTAGGGTTGTCGGAATTTAGCTTTGTTGGATTTATGGTTGTCGGAATTTAGGGAATGGATTTCAAGGATAAGATTTCATGGATGTCGGTTTCAAGGTATCGGATTTCAGGGAACGCGTCGCGTCCCCCTAATGGACGCGTCACGTCCCCCTAATGGACGCGTCACGTCGCGACCATACCTGGAACATCTTCTTCACTATCCAGCCGACTTATCACAAATCTTTTCCATTATCCAGGTCTGAATTCAAACCAAAACACTTCTAAAATATATACAAACTTTATATATCATGTGTACAAACATCATAGACATCTCAAATCCAATTAAAACTTCAAAACAAACAAAACCCATTTGTCAAGTTTTGAGCTTCAAGCTCCATCAATGGTAATTCACATTTAAGCTCATAAAACACAGCAAGAAACATACCATGATATTCATCAACATACTAGAATCATAAGCTAACCTTGGTTTTGAATTATAGAATCACCAAATCTTCTATCCAAAATTCAAGTCTTGCAACTCTAGAGGTTTCTTCAACAAGAGGTTTCTAAAAACACACACACTAACACCTTTTCTCTTTAGTTCAAATGAGCAGATTTTAACTTCAATGCTATTACACATACACATTATTTCCACAAAACCAAAGCAAGAGGTGTTACCATGCCTTATCCAAATTACATACCTACATGCATACGTACACACATACTTACATACAAATATCTTCTAGTAACATTTTCATATACATATTTATTTTCAATTTAGTTAATTAATTAATTAACTAAGCTCAAGATATTAGTTTTCAATTTATAATTAAACACATAAATACATAATTAATAATTAAACTCAAACAAGCACGTACCGCTAACGACTAGCCCGGGTTTGCGGGTGTTACAGTGAGATACTCACCTTGCATTTGTGGAGTTCACGTATAACAATACTTATCATTCGAGTATCGACATGGAACCTTATGAGATCTTATATGGAAGGAAGTGTCGCACCTACTTGTTGGTTAGAAGCGGGAGAAAAACAATTCGCGGACTCAGAAATTTTGTAGATAACAGTAGAGAAAGTGGCGGTGGCACGGGATTGACTCCATATAGAGAGAGAAATACAAAAGAAGTATTCGAATCAGAAGCATCGACCGAAGGTGTTTCATAGGTTCGTTGACAATTTTGGAAAGAGTGGGTGACCAAGCCTACAAGTTGGAGTTACCGCCGTCATTGGAAGGATTTCAGGATGTGTTTCACGTATGTTATCTATGAAAGTGCTTGGCGGAGGAACCGAGCTCTTTACCGTTAGAGAAATTACAAGTTGATGTTAGTAAACGGTTGATTGAAGAACAGGTGGCCATCTTGGACCATAAGGTTAAGTAGTTAAGAAAGAAACAAGTCAAACTAGTGAAGGTTCAATAGAAGAACAAGCATCGAGGAGATATGACGTGGAAAACCGAAGAAGAGATTAAGACTAAATATCCCCAACTTTTTGCTTAGCAAATTCCGATGACGGAATCTTTTTAAGGAGGGAAGAATTATAACGACCGGAATAATTATAGAAATTGTTGTGGTTTATTGAATGAGTAATGAATATATATATATATACATAGTTCATTTTTGTAGACATATATATTTATATGCGTGAACTAAAGAAAGAAAAGGAAAAAGGAAAAAATTAAAATTCTGGAAATTTTGGGGATTGCGCCGCGACAGGTTTTTGGGGTTGCAACGTGACGCGTTCGGTTACATGTGTCAATGTTGCGTGTAGCAGAATGTTGCTTGGCGGAATTCCTGGATCGGAGGGCGGTGATGACGCGAAACATACCCCTGGTCGTGACGTGACTCGTTGGCAGCCTCTATATATATGAGTTGTGTTTCAGTTCATTTCACATGGTTTCTTTCATCCATATCATTACTCTACCCAGTTTTAGAGAGATCCTAAGCCTAGAAATCGTGTGCTAGTGTTAGGCCTCCGTTTTCGCGTGTTTGTGAGCGTCGGGAGTTGCGGTATTGCCATTTTATGCCAATTTCGACTCCGGTTTCATTTTTGAAGATCTCGAGGGACTTTTTGGAGCTTGTGTGGCCGGTCTTCAACGATTGGAGTGTGGATCTCGTTAGATCTAGTTGCATGGTGATCTTTTAGTCCGGTGTGTGGTGAGTTCAGTTGTTTTACAAAACCGAGCACGTAGACAAAATCTATTTTTATAGTATTAATAGTTTTTAAGATGATATATTTATATAAATTTTTATGATAGATTAACGATTGTTTGCGATGCATTCTCCTTTATTATTGATAAAATAGGATTGATTTATACAATGTTTGTGATGCATGCATATATACTTATAGATATATAAACTGATGATTATGATAGATTGTTATGATGATTTAGAAAGGGGTAGATATACTCAGAGATGTAAAGATGATGCCTAATAGAAAAATTGTGCCTACTAGGATATGCTAGCAAATAGATGATTAGTTGCCGGGTTTCAGGATAACTTTAGCAACACATGGTGTACTTGTATAGTGGAGTGATGTATTGACTACAAAGATGGGTCTGTTGGAATATGCCCGCTGACACGAACGAGTTAATGACACTACCGATGAGGTGTAGGCCTATTGGGTCACACACCAAGTATTGATTCCGGCAACACGATCAAGTAATAGAGAGGAAAAGGCCAAAATGGGTTTTGGCAGGGTGGTACACGGGCCGTGTTCCTGAACACGGACCGTGTCCAGTCCAACATACACGAGGCGTATTGGCCCAATCCAAGGTCGTGTAGTTTGGGCCTACACGGGCCGTGTAGATGAAACGGGCCGTGTAGTGCCTGTTAGACACGGGCCGTCTTAGCCCAATTGGGGTCGTGGACTTTGGGCCTACACGGCCGTGTAGATCTACACGGGCCGTGTACGTTCACTGTAACAACAGAATTAACAGCCTTAAACACTTGGTTTAATGGGGTTAACTTCTAATAATGATGGTAGACAAAGAGACCACGAGTTATCTGCTCTTGTAGAGGCTTTTGGCTATCACTTGGTCCCTTGGTTGACACTTGAACTCTCTCTCTCTCTCTTGTTCTTGGTGTTCTTGAACACAAGAAGCAAATATATACATACTTGATTATTGTTTTGGTGGTCATACATCAACTTGCTAGCACTTGGGAATCAAGGAAGCTTGGGGTGGACTTCATTGGAGGAGTTCTTTGTTGGACTTTAAGCCACTTGACTAGGAAGGTTACTTTGTGTTTTGCACCATTGAGGTATAACCTTTCTTCTCATATTGTTTATATATATTTTAGTTGCAACTCCATTGTTAGATTTTGGTCCATGGGAAGTATTCATTGTTTGGCATCGATTTTTGTTATGTACTTTGCTTCCGTTGCTACTTGATTTTGCCAAACGAATACCTTCAGTGGTATCAGAGCCATATCTAACATGGCTTTGCACTATTGAGTCTAGAAAAACCATAAAAGTGTTTTTGGATAAGAAAAGTGTTTTCTTAAAATTGGTTTTTCCATTGAGACTCTTGTTGTGCTAGAATAAATTTATTCGTAAACGTGTTAATATATTCTAGTTTTTATATTTATATATTTGTTGTAACTTGGCATGAAGTGTACACAAATATATACTTATAAATGTATATATGAATATGTGTCTCAAAATGTTTGATACACTAATGCATATGTACAATGTCCTTTTAGTGCCTTTGGTGTTTTGACAATGTTAACTAAAATATAGATATATATTTATATATCATGGTTATGTGTGGCACACCATGTTTCTATTTGATATACTTGGTTTGATTCGGTAACAAGATATGCCCCTAGACCTATGTGTTGTGATGATTGATTATTTTTTGGTTTTTGGCGGCCTGCGTGCTGTATTGTTGTAATAATATTAATTTATTTACTTATTGGTGCGGCTTGCACGCCGTTTCTTTTATTCTATGTATTTGTATAAATAGTATAGGATTGCGACCTGCGTGTCGTTTATATATGTTCTATGTATTTGTATATAGTATAGATTTAAAACCAAAATAGTCAACGGGAGTCATGGTGATGATGTCTTGGCGAGAAGGAATCAACATGCTATTGGAGGTGTTGGATTTAGTGGGAGCTCATCCAACGAGACCATATCTTGTCCTTAGATTTTTGGCCTCGTTTTCCCCGTTGTGGCTCACGGGGAAAACGCATAGGAATTATGGGCATGTTACCGAATCGTATGTATAGATATTTGCGTGGTTGTGTTTTATTATTCTACGCATGGATTAGGATTCGCATGCTAGATAATTTTTCTATAAAAATTAAATAAAGTACAATGTTTGTTAAAATGGTTAACAATTGCGCGCGAATAGAATTGACAAAGGAAATATAAAATGATATTATATTAAAAGTTCTTAAAATCGTTTTGACACTTACTTTGTTAATTCACAAAAGGGTTTTATAAACCGGAAACAAAATCCCGTTTTTCAAAATGTAAATCACGCACCATCCATAAGATGACACCACCCGAATCTAACGAAGCAAGGATGATTGTTGAGCTAAGCATGAGTCATTCCTTGTGTAGTTGTGTGGAAGGTGAGTGGGGTAACTCGCATGATTGGTTGTCGAGCTAAGGACGAGCCAATTGATGGTCGAGAGTGCCCCCCGTGTGTCTTGTCGGACGATTTACAATTTTAGTATATAATTCTTGGTTAGTTGTCGAGCTAAGCACAAGCTAAACAAAAATTATATATTAAGATTGGTGTAAGATAGGGATCAAACATGCCAACCGACATAATGGATGTCAACGGATACCGCAAGTGTCTAAGAGTTGTAATAGAGATTACAATTGGTAAAGTGGTTGCCGGCCTAAATAGCTTCGCCACGTGATCCGCGGTAAACCCGTCACGGTGCGAGGTGAAATAAGGTTCTTAGCCCTTGTTACAAATAAATTGTTTTGTTTAAAACTATGGGTACTTATTTTAACAAGGATTTCCAAACTAATTAAAACTACTTTGCTATTTTAGATGGTGTCTTCAAGCAACACCAACACCACCAACCATTTTTCACTTAGAGTTTTCCTTGAGAAGGAGAAACTCAATGGTAACAACTTCTTGGATTGGTTTAGGCAACTTAAACTTGTCCTACGCCAAGAAGGGAAGATGGTTACCATAGAGGAGGCCCTACCCGAGGCTCCTGCTGCCAATGCCACTCGGGCTATCCGAGATGCTTATGAGAAGCGTGTCAAGGATACCGAGGACATTACTTGCCTCATCCTAAGTACTATGATCCCCGAGCTCCAAAAGCAAATGGATCATTTGAGTGCTTTTGACTTGATCGCTCAGCTTAAGGAAATGTTCCAGCAGGAAGCGAGACAAGAGAGGTTTGAGTGTCTTAAGACGGTACTTGGTAGCAAGATGGCCGATGGCGGGAATGTGAGTGCACAAGTGTTGCGCATGAAAGCAAACATGGAGCGCATGGAATGGCTCGGATTTACCATAGGGAGGGAGCTAGCCGTGGATTTGATCCTATGGTCCCTGCCCACCGCGTATGATCAATTCGTTATGAGTTATCATATGCATAGTATGGATAAGTCCATCATGGAGCTTCATGGTATGCTTAAGACAACGGAGTCTAGCATGACCAAAAACAAGCCTACCGTTCCAAATCTCGTTCTTGCTATAAGGGAGGGGCGAATCCAGAAGAAGAAGAGGACCGCTTATACCCCTAAGGGTAAGGGGATGGGGAAGATTGGCGCTGCCAAGTCTGGCCCCGCTTCGGAGGGTAAAGGCAAGGGGAAGATGGTTCCCCAAGTTAAGACTCCGAACGAAGCAGAATGCTTCTTCTGCGGGAAGAAGGGCCATTGGCGCCGTAATTGCCCGGGGTACCTAGAAGGTCTTAAGAAGCTCAAGGGGTTGAGCATCACAGGAACTTCCGACTCAGGTGCGTACATGATTGAACTCCATCATACTTCTACATCTGGTAGTTGGGTATTAGATACCGGCTGTGGCACTCACGTTTGTAATATTGTGCAGGTGCTAAGGACAAGTAGAAGGATGGAGAATGGCGAGCTTGACTTGATTATGGGAAACAAGGAGATTGTCCCGGTCAAGGCTCGAGGAGAAGTTGAATTATCTTTTAATTCCGGTTTTTCCATATTATTATTGAACGTATGCTATTCGCCGCTTGTGGCACGAAACATTATTTCTTTTCATGCATTACACGACAATGGTTTTGGTTTTTCTTTTAACAATGGGGTTATTGTTTGTTTTAAAAATGGTATTTGTTATTTTAAATCTTATCCTTGTTGTGGTATTTATGAAGTAGATGCGTACGTTAGTGATAATCGTTCAATCATGAATATTGATTCAACGTCTAAAAATAGTTTAGGAAAATTGTCTTTGTGGCATGGTCGACTTGGCCATATAAACAAGACTCGTATCGCCAAGCTCCAAGCGGATGGGATCTTGGAATCATTTGACCACGAGTCGAATGAAGTATTCAAATCTTGTTTATTAGGCAAGATGACTAAAGCACCATTTTCCGGCGTGAATGAGAGGGGAAAAGGCTTATTGGACATTATACATTCCAATGTGTGTGGTCCGTTTAAGCACATCACAAGAGACAATTCTAGATACTTCGTTACCTTTATAGATGATTATAGTAGGTATGGGTATGTCTACTTGGTTAGACAAAAGTCCGAGACCTTTGAGGTTTTTAAGACTTTCCAAAACGAAGTAGAGAATTAATTGGGCAAGAAGATTAAGATACTTAGATCCGATAGGGGTGGTGAGTATCTTAGTCAAGAGTTTCATGATCATCTTAAGGGTTGTGGAATTATCTCACAACTTACACCTCCTAGGACGCCACAATTAAATGGTGTCGCCGAGAGGAAGAACCGAACATTGTTAGATATGGTTCGGTCTATGATGAGTCACACCCAAGTACCTATAAGCCTTTGGGGTTATGCTCTTGAAACGGCAACAAGAATCCTTAATCTCGTTCCAACGAAGAAGGTCGAGAAAACACCTTTCGAGATGTGGCATGGGAAACCTCCCGTTCTTGCCTATCTAAAGGTTTGGGGTTGTCAAGCCTACGTACGACGTGAGGTAGATGACAAGTTGGAGCCCCGATCCGAAAAGTGTTATTTCATCGGATATCCAGCTGCGGGTATTGGATATATATTCTATAAAACTTCCGAGAACAAGGTATTTGTTGCTCGGAGGGCGGTCTTTTTCGAAAGAGAATTAGTATCCAATCAGCATGGCGGGATTAAGATTCATCTTGAAGAAGTTCGAGAGTCAACGGATGAAAGACCTGACGTTGGCACTAGCCAACAACCCAGTGAGGTTGAGTCTGAGCATGACAATGCGGAGACTAACGTACATCCGTTACCTCCCCGTAGATCCGGTAGAGCTCGCCATGAGCCAGAGAGATATGGATTCCTCATATCTGAGGGCGACGAGTTATTGGTGGATCTTAATGAGCCCACCAACTATTGGGAAGCGGCAGCGGGCCACGAGTCTGCTAAATGGAAGGAGGCAATGGATAACGAGATGCAATCCATGGAGGATAACCAGGTTTGGGAATTGGTTGATCCCACACCCGGTTGTAAACCAATAGGGTGTAAGTGGGTCTTCAAGAAGAAGACCGACATGGATGGAAAAGTAAACACTTTCAAAGCCCGACTGGTGGCTAAAGGTTTCACCCAGACACATGGTGTCGACTATGATGAAACTTTCTCCCCAGTGGCCATGTTGAAATCTATTAGGATACTTTTGGCAATTGCCGCATTTCATGATTACGAAATATGGCAAATGGATGTCAAAACCTCCTTCCTTAATGGGAAGCTCTCCGAAGAGGTGTATATGACGCAGCCTGAGGGTTTTGTGCATCCGAAGCATCCTAATAGAGTGTGTAGATTAAAGAAGTCCATTTATGGACTTAAACAAGCATCTCGTAGTTGGAATCTATGCTTTGATGAGAAAATCAAAGAGTTTGGTTTTTCGAAAAGTGTAGACGAGCCATGTGTATACGTTAGGGCTAGTGGGAGCGCCGTTGTTTTCTTAGTCTTGTATGTGGATGATATCCTACTCATTGGTAAAGATGTTCCAACCCTGCAAAGTGTCAAAGTTTGGCTTTGAAAATGCTTTTCAATGAAAGACTTAGGTGAAGCGGCATACATTCTGGGTATCAAGATCTATAGAGATAGATCTAGAAAACTTCTCGGGTTGAGTCAAAGTACATACATTGACAAAGTCTTGAAGCGGTTCAAGATGGAGGACTCCAAGAAAGGAAATCTTCCTATGTCGCATGGAGTGATATTGAGTAAAACTCAATGTCCTAGTTCTCAAGAGGAACTAGAAGTAATGAAGCGAGTACCATATGCTTCGGCCATGGGCTCGATCATGTACGCCATGTTATGTACCCGTCCTGATGTGTCATGTGCTTTGAGCTTGACTAGTAGATATCAGGCAAACCCGGGGCAAGCCCATTGGGTTGCGGTAAAGAACATTCTTAAGTATCTTAGGAGGACTAAAGAGATGTTCTTGATATTTGGTGGTGAGGAAGAGCTCAAAGTAAAGGGTTACTCTGATGCTAGTTTCCAAACTGATAGGGATAACTGCCGATCACAATCGGGGTTTGTGTTCCTATTGAATGGTGGGGCTATTACTTGGAGAAGTTCAAAGCAAGACACAGTGGCTGATTCTACTACAGAGTCAGAATACATTGCGGCAAGTGAAGCTGCTAAAGAAGCTGTGTGGATAAGGAAGTTCATCCGAGACCTTGGAGTGGTTCCTAGCATATCCGACCCTATTGAGATCTTTTGTGACAATGAGGGTGCGGTAACCTTGGCGAAGGAACCAAGAGCTCACAAGAGAACGAGGCATATACCTCGTAAGTACCACTTGATTAGAGAGATGGTTGAAAGTGGGGAAGTCGCTATTAGTAGAGCAACCTCGGAAGGCAATTTGGCCGATCCGTTTACTAAACCATTGTCACAAGCTTCTCATGATTCTCACACTACGGCGATAGGTGTTAGATTTGCTCATGACTTGGTTTAGATTTAGTTTTAATTTATGTTTGGACCATTATGTATTTGGGAACATTAAGCAATAATATTACTAATGTTTGTTTCGATTTATATAGTAGAGATCTATATATGTGCGTGTTGCGGTTACTCACATTTACTCTTTATTGTGTTCTATCTTTGCATGTTTAACTTATTCCCTAGATTGTTTTACAATCTTTAAGTCTCCACAATCGGTCGTACTTTGTGGGAAGAAAGTATGAATTAAGATTGAGGTAAAGAGTTGGTTTTGATAAAACGTGGTTCTTGCCTATACTTGAAAGGGGTTTCAAGTGATTGGAGGACCCGCACCCGAGTTTACTTCATGGTTTTAGTCACAAGTAACTCGGGATGGTAATGACATTTCATCCTTAAACTAGAGATACATGTGATCCCAAAGCATAGGTCTGCTTTGCTTTGATTGTTTTCTAACGCGGTCCGTAACTGGTCGTTATAAGGGAGATGATTGGGTAGGGTATTGTCTATGTGGCGGGACTATGTAGTCGAAAGGTATTTGTTCCTCTATGTATAGAGAGAATATCCATGGGCCCCTCGATGATTGAGTGCTGACGTTCATATGCATGGCCGTGCTCAGGTTACATTGATGATGGATCAATGTTAACTTGGTTTGTTGGTCACCACTAATCTAGAATCGAGGAACATAATCGTGAACGATCTGAAGGTTGACTATATTCCATGCCTTGTGTTCACATTGGATATCGCGAACAAAGGGATGTACATGTTCATTTATCTTTAGGACAATCATTTTATGATTGGGGATCTTGTCAAGAGTGGCATATCCTATACTGACTTGGGAGCATAGATGTCTTGCTAGAGGCCGCTCTATGTTTGTGTTATTTTTCGTAGTCATGTCACGTGCAAGTGAGAGTCTGTTGGAATATGCCCGCTGACACGAACGAGTTAATGACACTACCGATGAGGTGTAGGCCTATTGGGTCACACACCAAGTATTGATTCCGGCAACACGATCAAGCAATAGAGAGGAAAAGGCCAAAATGGGTTTTGGCAGGGTGGTACACGTACCGTGTTCCTGAACACGGACCGTGTCCAGTCCAACGTACACGAGGCGTATTGGCCCAATCCAAGGTTGTGTAGTTTGGGCCTACACGGGCCGTGTAGATGAATACGGGCCGTGTAGTGCCTGTTAGACATGGGCCGTCTTAGCCCAATTGGGGCCGTGGACTTTGGGCCTACACGGCCGTGTAGATCTACACGGGCCTTGTACGTTCACTGTAACAACAGAATTAACAGCCTTAAACACTTGGTTTAATGGGGTTAACTTCTAATAATTATGGTAGACAAAGAGACCACGAGTTATCTGCTCTTGTAGAGGCTTTTGGCTATCACTTGGTCCCTTGGTTGACACTTGAACTCTCTCTCTCTCTTGTTCTTGGTGTTCTTGAACACAAGAAGCAAATATACACATACTTGATTGTTGTTTTGGTGGTCATACATCAACTTGCTAGCACTTGGGAATCAAGGAAGCTTGGGGTGGACTTCATTGGAGGAGTTCTTTGTTGGACTTTAAGCCACTTGACTAGGAAGGTTACTTTGTGTTTTGCACCATTGAGGTATAACCTTTCTTCTCATATTGTTTATATATATTTTAGTTGCAACTCCATTGTTAGATTTTGGTCGATGGGAAGTATTCATTGTTTGGCATCGATTTTTGTTATGTACTTTGCTTCCGTTGCTACTTGATTTTGCCAAACGAATACCTTCAGGGTCATGTGAAAACGTCACATGCGTGAAAGGAGGGCCTAGAGATTTGGGCACCATTTGTACTTTCTCCTAAACAACATTTAGTCGGAGTTGCGAATGCGAGAGACTTGGGACTTATGATACGAGTAAGAGTCGCGCTTTATTCGGTACCTTGGAACCTTTTTGCCATTGCAAGGGACCTTGGGACTTAGTAGTTGCTAGGGATGCATATGGTTCCATTGTGAGGGACCTTGGGACCCTAGTGGTTGCCGGGGACGCACATGGTATTTGGGGTAGTGATGATAGTGAAGTAAAATGATAGACCCTAATAAGATGATTTGCGATGTATATGACGTTAAACGATGTTTACGATGAATAAACAATGTATATGATGTTAAACGATGTTTGCGATGAATAAATGATGTATAAGATGTTAATAAAGTTAAAAGATGAATATGATGATTTATGATGTCTATATGATATTTACGATGATACTTGACCATGTGGGAATTAATGATGCTATGAGGGTGGGTCAAGTTACGGTTTGGGATTTATTACCTTAAACCTCAAAGATGTTTTATGAACGTTTTAAATTGATGATTTTGTGGTGTTAACTAAGCTGACTCATGAAGCGAAAGCTGACCTTAAACCTCAAAGATGTTTTTAGGTGCGTGGCCTGATGAGATGGGTGCCTATGGGTAGTATATTTTGTTTATGATGTTATATATATTACCTTATGGCTGTGTTATGAACAAGGTTTCAAATGATGATATGATCATGACGTAACGGTGGTTTTTGTTTGAATGAATAGTCAAAACGGTATATCTGTTATTAGTCACATGTTTAGAATAGTTAGATTTGATGAGAGAAACTATCGACATGTATAGATGATAGGTTAAGAGTTAGGAATTATGTAAGTCTGTTATAGACTGACTAGTCAGCTGAAGCTAAGTAGTCAGCGTATAAACAGATATAGAGTTTTCTATGTAAGTACTAGATAGCTCATTTTAAGAATGAAGACTTGAAGACTTGAAGATTCAAGAACCCAAGACTCAAGAACTCAGCTTGATAAGGTCAAGACTGAGTGGTTCAGCTCAGCGTCAGAAGTCAGTTCAGAATTTAAGTAAGTTCTAAATTCTGTTATAAACTCTCCATATCTACGACATTTAAATTAGGATATCTAAACCTAATTTAAACAATCTATTAGTTGGATAGAAATCTCAAACGGAATTAATTAGATATGTTCTAATTAAGGAGTTTGTTACGGTTTTAAAGAAAAGATAAATTCTATCTTTAAACTGCGATTTGTTCGTAGATATATCAAGTATAAGTATAAAACTTCTTATGGGTTTTACAAACGTATGTTTACATACGTGAACGAATACACTGAACAGAGAGACGACTGCATAAGTTGCAAAATTGCATAAGTTGCAAATCGTACGTGTGTTCGTGATACTTGATACGCGTGTGTTGCGATAACTTTGTAAGTTCAAAGTTCGAGAGAGTTTTCAAGAGTTCTTGTTAATCAGTTTAATAAGAACTTCGATCATCAATTAGTTTGTGATTCAAGAGTGTTTAGAGAGAGTTGAGATTATAATCAATGTAATATCAAATCATCCTGTTAATTTGATTAGAGAGTGATAATAGTTACTGTTCTGTTTGATAATTGAGTATACGATTGATTAATTTGATTATTTGTTTATAGTGTATTCAACCACCCCTTCTACAGTGTATCGGTTGCTTGTTCACCCTCTTTGGGACCAACAACTGGTATTAGAGAAAGTTTCTTCATAGGTTGATGATCAAGATCCGCTGTCAAGAGGTTAAGATGTCAACTAGCAAGCAATCAAGTCATATACCAACAATGGCGGCAAAAGGGTGTCCTATTTTTGATGGCACTGACTATCCTATGTGGAAGTTTAGAGCCATGCTATATCTGAATTCTGTGGATCACAGGATGAGTACCGTGATTCAAGATAGCCCAATCATACATTTGATCCATATTAATGCCACTGACAAAACCGTTCCTTCTGGAGAAACTCCCAAGCCTGAAGCATCTTGGACTGAGGAAGATCGTAAACTGTTCAACCTTGATGACAAGGCACAAAGCATTATAGCAAATGCTTTGACAAATCCTCTTCTACATATTGTGGATGGGTTCCAAACTGCAAAAGAGATGTGGGATGCTCTCAGTGTTACGTATGAAGGCATTGACTTGGTCAAGCAACATAAGAAGACAAATCTGAGTCGTTCTTATGAAACCTTTTTTGCTAAAAAGAATGTAACTCTGGAAGATTTGTTTACCAAATTTCAATACTTGATAAATGATCTGATCTTGGTAGGTGTCAAGAAAGATGAGAATGAGTTGGTACTCAAGTTCTTGGATGTGTTACCAGAACAATTCAATGAGATCACCATTGCACTTCATGCTGGAGGAACCTTAGGAAAATATGATCTCAGATCTATCTATGGTTTCCTTCTAAATCATCAACGGATCATGGAACAGAAGAAATTGGCCCAGCAACAACTAAAAGAATCTATAAATAATGCTGGATCTGCATTAATTGCAAAAAAGAAGAAAAAGGGATCTAAGAAGTCTGAAGCTGAGACTGACTCTGAATCTGAATCTGAATCTGAGGAGGTAAGTCCTAACTCCGGTTCAGATGATGAGGAGATGGATGCTCTTACTGAACAAATGGCAATGTTAGCAAGAAACTTTAGAAAGTTCAGAAGAGGAAGGGGTCATTCTTACAGAAACAAAAGTGGTAAGTCTACTTTTGATCCTAAGAAAGCTAAGTGCGATAACTGTCAGAGGATAGGACACATAGCTGCTGAGTGCAGAGTTAAGAAGAGAGAATCAACTTCAGTAGCTGACAAGAATGCCTACAGAGCTGATAAATATAAGAAGAAATATCAAAGACTCAAAGGCAAGCCAGATGAAAACACCAAAGGTCTTCTTGCTGAGACTTGGGATATTGAATCATCTACTTCAGATGATGATGAGCCGGATAGGTATTTGATGGCCATTGAAGATGAAGAGGAACAAGTTGACTATAAGTTAGAAGACAGTTTCTTTGATGATGATCTAGTAGAAGCGGCTAAGCTGAGTAAGCAAACGAGTAACTAGTATCCTGCCTCAATGTATAAGGTAAATAACTTTAGCTCTTACACTAATGAACAAAAAGTCTAATGTTCAACTATTTGTTGAATGACTTCAAAACCTCTCTCACAGTTCAATCTAGTTTGAAAACTGAAATTTCAAAATTAAAAGATGAACTGAAACACTCTGAAACTCTCTTAACTGCTGGTAAATAGATTCAAAGTGATTATGAATGTCAGGTTCACATAAACAAACTTCTAAGTGAAGAACTACAAGAATCAAAAGAACAAGCTGACAATCTAAGAAAGATCTGTGAATCTTGGTGTAAGTCATCAAGAGAAGCAGAAAAGTGTATTAACCAGCAGATACCAAATCAAGTAAAAGAAGTGCTAGGGGGAGATTATAGTGATGCTGCGGATGAAATCATCGAAGATCAAGTCAGTCTTGAAGAGAAAACGATGAAATCAGATGATATACTCCCAAGAACATTCTTACGAAACAAGAATGGGAAACAGGTCAAAACCAATAAGTTTGTGAGACCAACCCAAAGTCCTCAGGTCATTTACACGAACCATCAATCTGAATGTTCCAGATCCAACATAAACTGTAAGTCAGTTATCAAAAGATTGGATTACAATCCTGTGAGAACAACTGTATTTGACAGAATATCTCACGTCAACTCGAAAAGACATAACTCTCAATCCATATATGAAAGGATGTCTAAAAACAGGAAGTTGTCTGTAAGTCGGACTTCACCAAATAAGGGTAACCATAAAGCTGACAAAGGTAAGTCCAAATTTAGTGAAAATCAAGTAGACAAACTGTCGAAAAGGATTGAAAGGTTATCTACATCTTATGACCCTAAAACTGAATCCAAATTTAATGTTTGGAAACTCAAAGATATCACCCAAACACCCATCTTTAGAAGAAAATGCTATAAGTGTGGTGATAGAGGTCATGAGGCCAAAGATTGTGTAAGTACCAATCTTAGACCTGAAAACGAAAAGGATGATCAGTCCAAAACAGACCCATAATATGTTCGAACCGATCAATCAAACTCTAAAGGATGAGCTAAGTTCTCATCCTCAGGACCCACCAAACAGTGGGTTCCAAAAAGAAACTAATATGTTTAGTTGATCATGTGCAGGGCTCCTACAAGTGGTATCTAGACAGTGGATGCTCAAGGCACATGACAGGAAGCAAAGGGATTCTAAGTGAATTCCAAAACAATGAAGGACCCAAGGTGACATTTGGGGATAATTCTCAAGGAAGGACTAAAGGTTATGGAAAGATAATTGCTGGAAAAGTCACTTTCAAAAAGGTAGCATATGTTGAAGGCCTTAAACACAATCTGATAAGTATCAGTCAATTGTGTGATGAGGATTATGAAGTCACCTTCAAAAAGCATGCATGAACAATTTATGATAAGAAGGGAAAACCAATATTAATGGCAAAAAGAGAAAGAGATATCTATTTGTTAGATCTCAGCTCTGCAGATCCTTCAACTGAAACCTGCTTGTATTCTGACTTAACTCCCAAGCTGAGTTGGTTATGGCACAAGAGGCTATCACATTTGAATTTTAAATATATTAACAAATTGTCTAGCAAAGAGTTAGTCTTTGGTCTACCCAAGATCACATTTTCTAAAGACAAACTCTGCTCAGCTTGTGAAATGGGAAAACACCATAAGGGATCCTTCAAGTCCAAACAGAATTTTTCAATTACAGAACCATTGCATATGTTGCACTTGGACCTATTAGCACCCCAAGCCTAAGTGGCAAAAAGTATACTCTAGTGATTGTTGATGAGTTCACAAGATTCACTTGAGTAGTCTTCTTAATAGCCAAACGTGAAGCTGCATATGAGTTAATCAGCTTCATAAGACAAGAAGAGTTGCAAAAGAGTAAGTCTCTTAAACAACTCAGAAGTGATCATGGGACTGAGTTCAGAAACTCAACCCTTGAAGGCTTTTGTGAAGAGAAAGGAATTATCCACAATTTCTCATCTGTACGAACTCCACAACAAAATAGAGTTGCTGAAAGGAGAAATAGAACCTTAATTGAAGCTTCCAGAACCATGCTATGTGAGGCAAAGCTCAAGATGAGCTTCTGGGCAGAAGCTGTAAGTACAGCCTACTATACCCAGAATAGATCAATAATAGTTAAAAGACATGGTAAAACGCCTTACGAGATGTATCATGGCAGAAAACCCAACATTGGATACTTCCACATTTTTGGTTCAACATGCTATGTGCTAAACCAAAGAGATCAGCTCCATAAGTTGGAACCCAAATCTGATCAAGGTATATTTGTTGGATATTCTTCAATATCCAAAGCTTACAGAGTCTTTAATTTTAAAAGAAAGGTAATTGAAGAGTCAGTTAATGTTACGTTTGACGAGACAAGTATTGATGAATCCAACAGAGCTCAAGCTGACCTGGTTTGTCTGAGTGAGCTTGAGAGGAACAAAGAAGATCTCACATCAAATCCCATGTATGTTATGGATGATTCTGATGATGATGATGTTAATAAATCTGACAAGTGTGAATCATCGAAAGAAACTATCAATATTGAAGATAATCAACCTGAGAGTCTTAGTGAATCATCAGGTACATGTCAGATTGAAGATCTAAGTGATCTTTCAATTCCTACTCAGACTGAAGAAGTAAGTCCTATTCAGCATGAGAGACACTGCTCTGACTCAGACCCAGAACCTCAGTCTCCCACTACAACCTTCGGAGAATTAAAAGATCATTCTCTTGATGATGTCATTGGGAACATTGAAGATGCTGTGTTAACTAGATCTAAGGCAAATGCAAACTATGCTGCCTATTCTAGTTTTCTATCTCAAATGGAACCTAAGAAGACTGAAGAGGCTTTAAAAGATGAAGATTGGATTGAAGCTATGCAAGAGGAGCTGACAGAATTTCAAAGAAATAAGGTCTGGACCCTTATCCCTGCTCCCAAAGGAAAAACAATTATAGGCATAAAGTGGGTCTATAGAAATAAAATGGACAAGGATGAAGTAGTGATCAGAAACAAGGCGAGGCTGGTAGCTCAGGGGTATCGACAAGAAGAAGGTGTTGATTATGATGAGACCTTTGCCCCTGTTGCAAGGATTGAAGCTATAAGGTTGTTTCTAGCCTATGCAGCCTTCAAAAACATTAAAGTGTATCAAATGGATGTTAAAAGTGCATTCCTAAATGGAGCACTACAGGAGGAGGTCTATGTGAAACAACCCCCTAGTTTTATTGATTCTAAACATCCACATTATGTCTATAAGTTAGACAAGGCTTTGTATGGACTCAAGCAAGCTCCAAGAGCCTGGTATGATACACTGTCCACCTATTTGCTCTCAAATGATTTTGTTAGAGGAAGTATTGACAAAACTCTATTCATAAGAAAGAGCAGAGGACATGTCATTCTGGTTCAAATCTATGTGGATGACATTATCTTTGGTTCAACAAACCAAGGTCTGTGTGATTGGTTCTCCAAGATCATGTCTAATCAATACAGAATGAGCATGATAGGTGAGATGACGTACTTTTTGGGACTACAAATCTATCAGAAAGAAGATGGTATATTTATTAATCAGAGCAAGTATGTCCTTGATCTGATTAAGAAATATGGTTTAGACTCAAGCCATCCCGCAAAGTCTCCAATGTTACACAATGTCAAGCTACACAAGGACATTGACGGAAAATCTGTATGTCAGACTACATATAGAGGAATGATAGGTTCATTACTCTATTTAACAGCAAGCAGACCTGATATAATGTTTGCTACATGTGTTTGTGCACGATATCAGGCTGATCCAAAGGAATCACACTTGCTAGCTGTTAAAAGAATACTCAAATATCTGAAGGGAACACCAAACTTAGGTTTGTGGTATCCCAAAGGATCAGGTTTTGAGCTGATAGGGTACTCAGATTCACACTTTGCAGGATGTGGTCTTGATAGAAAGAATACTACGGGAGGATGTCAACTTTTGGGTGGAAAACTAGTTAGCTGGACAAGCAAGAAACAAAACTCAGTGGCAATTTCCACAGTTGAAGCTGAATGTGCAACATCGGAGCTGTTGTGCAACAGGGAGCTGTTGTGCTCAAATACTGTGGATGCAACATCGGCTGAAGGACTTTGATTTGCATTATTCAAAGACTCCTATAGTTTGTGACAATCAAAGTGCTATTGCCATTACACACAATCCAGTGTTTCACTTAAGAACCAAACACATTGAGATAAGACATCACTTCATCAGAGATATTGTAGAAAAGGGAAAGACAGAGTTAGTCTTCATTGAGACTGAAGATCAGCTTGCGGATATCTTCACTAAACCAATTGAAGGCAGAAGATTTACAACTCTACTTGGCAAGCTTGGCATGCTCAACCCTTAATCGGTATGTTCCATTCTTTATCTCTGTAAATTTTTTGCTAAGTGCTACATTTGACTGAGTGTCAAAATCTGAGCAGAGTGCTCAATCTGAGTAGAGTGCTCAATCTAAGCAGAGTGCTCAATCTGAGCTGAGTACTATATCTGAAGCTAAGTGCTCCATCTAAGCTGAACATTCAGGATCAGCTGAGTACTCCATCTACGCTGAACACTCAGGATCAGCTGAGTACTCTGTTCCAAAGTGTGGTAAGTTCCACATGTCGAGGTTAGTCCTAACAAATGGTATGTCCAATAATTTGGTAAGTCCAACATATTTACTGTGTGTCCGGTAAACTTAGTTTAACAAGAAGGTCGATCATCAATTAGTTTATGATTCAAGAGTGTTTAGAGAGAGTTGAGATTATAATCATTGTAATATCAAATCATTCTGTTGATTTGATTAGAGAGTGATAATAGTTATTGTTCTGTTTGATAATTGAATATACGATTGATTAATTTGATTATTTGTTTAAAGTGTATTCAACCCCCTCTTCTACACTATATCGGTTGCTTGTTTACCCTCTTTGGGACCAACAACTGGTATCAGAGCAAGTGTCTTCATAGGTTGAAGATCAAGATCCGCTGTCAAGAGGTTAAGATGTCAACTAGCAAGCAATCAAGTCATATACCAACAATGGCGGGAAAAGGGTGTCCTATTTTTGATGGCACTGACTATCCTATGTGGAAGTTTAGAGCCATGTTATATTTGAAGTCTGTGGATCACAGGATGAGTACCGTGATTCAAGATGGCCCAATCATACCAATGATCCATATTACTGCCACTGACAAAACTGTTCCTTCTGGAGAAAATCCCAAGCCTGAAGCATCTTGGACTGAGGAAGATCGTAAACTGTTCAACCTTAATGACAAGGCACAGAGCATTATAGAAAATTCTTTGACAAATCCTCTTCTGCATACTGTGGCTGGGTGCCAAACTACAAAAGAGATGTGGGATACTCTCAGTGTTACGTATGAAGGCACTGACTTGGTCAAGCAACATAAGAAGACAAATCTGAGTCGTTCTTATTAAACTTTCTTTGCTAAAAAGAATGAAACTCTGGCAGATTTGTTTACCAGATTCAATGCTTAATAAATGATCTGATCTTGGTAGGTGTCAAGAAAGATGAGAATGAGTTGGTACTCAAGTTCTTGGATGTTTTACCAGAACAATTCAATGAGATCACCATTGCACTTCATGCTAGAGGAACCTTAGGAAAATATGATCTCAGATCTATCTATGGTTTCCTTCTAAATCATCAACAAATCATGGAATAGAAGAAATTGGCCCAGCAACAACTAAAAGAATCTATAAATAATGTTGTATCTACATTAATTGCAGAAATGAAGAAAAAGGGATCTAAGAAGTCTCAAGCTGAGATTGACCCTGAATCTGAATCTAAGGAGATAAGTCCTAACTCCGGTTCAGACGATGAAGAGATGGATGCTCTTACTGAACAAATGGCAATGTTAGCAAGAAACTTTAGAAAGTTCAGATGAGGAAGGGGTCATTCTTATAGAAACAAAAGCGGTAAGTCTACTTTTAATCCTAAGAAAGCTAAGTGCTATAACTGTCAGAGGATATGACACATAGCTGCTGAGTGTAGAGTTAAGAAGGGAGAATCAGCTTCAGTAGTTGACAAGAATGCCTACAGAGCTGATAAATATAAGAATAAATATCAAAGATTCAAAGGCAAGCCAGATGAAAACACCAAAGGTCTTCTTGCCGAGACTTGGGATACTGAATCATCTACTTCAGATGATGATGAGCCAGATAGGTGTTTGATGGCCATTGAGGATGAAGAGGAACAAGTTGACTATGAGTTAGAAGACATTTCCTTTGATGAGGATCTAGTAGAAGCGGCTAAGCTGAGTAAGCAAACCAGTAACTGGGATCCTGCCTCAATGTATAAGGTAAATAACTTTAGCTGTTACACTAATGAACAAAAATGTCTAATGTTCAACTATTTGTTGAATGACTTCAAAACCTCTCTCACAGTTCAATCTAGTTTGAAAACTGAAATTTCAAAATTAAAAGATGAACTGAAACACTCCGAAACTCTCTTAACTGCAGGTAAAATGATTCAAAGTGATTATGAATGTCAGCTTCACATAAATAAGATCCTGCTAGATCCTACAAGTCAGGATAAGGGTGACCTATATTGGGTCATAGGCTCTGCAGGACATTGTTTATTGATGTAAAAGGCAATTCAGCTACTCGATGAACCTTGGAGAGCCATTAGATCTAGAAAGATGCTTGGTGGACTACTACCTGCTTACCTACTAGCACGGATGTGTGTGTTTGATACCTTAGTTAGGGTAGTTGAGCTACATTGGCTACCTTGTGAGATACGACACCTACTGATATGTCAGCACACCAAAATGTGTTAGGATAGCATCATTTGTGTTTTCATATGTTGTGTTATATTCTTTGTAGAAATGATTGATTTTGTTTATGCTCATATGCTTTTATAGCTAATCCCCATCTACTTTGTAAGTTATTGCATATGTTTATGCACGTTATTGCCAGGGATTACTTTTGATAGAGGCTAAGATACTTATTGCTCGTTAACAGGCATGATGATTGGTTGTAATTGATGTTGGTGACATCCGTTAGTAAACATGAAACCCGCCTTGGTTAGTTTAAATAAAAAAAGACTTTGAAAAGTCTTCCGTTGTTTTATTAATGATTTGAATTATGGTGTGATCCATGAGTTTTGAAAAGTTAAAATTTACTCTCAAGATCGTGGTATTACAAATTAGTACCATAGCATAGGTTTGAGTGAATTGGACATTTGGTTAGGTGTTCAGTCTAAAATGTGAATAGTAAATGTCTAAAATAGATTACCAAAATATATATTGGTGAAGTGAGCGTTAATCAAGAACACAATTTTGAAATATGGTTTTGTAAAATATGAGAGCATGATAACGCAAAATTCAAAAGTTAATAAAAGAAAATATTTATGAATCGTCAGTGGTAAGGATGTTTGACTAATTTAATATAAATGGATTTTTGATACTATGTGAAAGTGAAACTTAATAAGTAACTAACTCATAAGTATTCATGATTTGAGATTTGTATATGAATACTAAAGTATCTAGAAAGAGCTGTCCTTAGTTTCAACAAAATGTTGCAAGTAGTAAACAAGAAAGGCTAATTAATAAGTCCTCGAATTCCTTTTTCATAAGTAGCTTGATTCTAAATAATAAACATGATTGAAACAAAATGTTAAATAGACATATATAAGTTAACTAAAATTATATATAGAAAGTGTACCTTATTTGTGATATGGTACCTTAACAGTATACAATGCAAATTGTTTGCTAAATTATGATTTTGTAACGCCCCAATTTTTAAAATTTGAGTGAAAGCTTTAAACAAAAGCCATTTGATTCAAAATATAATTTGACAAGCTAGCGGAAGCAAATGAAACATATTTGAACCCTCAGGTTCGTACAAAAAGTGATACCGACGTATCTACAACAAAACAGTTCTAGTAAGCCTGTTGTGAGCAGAATCAGAAAATCATTTAAACACTCAAGTTTGAATAAAAGAGGTATGCGTGCATGTAACATCCCAACTTTTTTTTTGCATAAATTCATAAAGTCCCAAAAATGATAATGAAATATTCCATTACATCAATCATCAACAGGTGACCTAACACACGGGACTTACAACGTCAAAATATTTGTTTAAAAGTAACATTCCAAATCAGAGTTTATAGAAAACAAAATGCGAAAGCAGCTGTCAGGTGGGAGCCTTTCCCTTGTCAACTCGTGACGGTCCTAAAAGGAATAACATCAATAGGTTAAGCATAAAGCTTAGTGAGCACACAACACTCGTACATTATATCGAAACACACATCTAGAGATAGTATACATCACATCAAGTATGCCACACAGACGAAGTGGCCTTCTGCCAAACGAGCCTAGCTGCTCATGACACCACACAAGTATCACATCATATATGCCACATAGGCGGAGTGGCCATCTGCCAAACGAGCCCAGCTGCTCAAGATACCACACAGGTATCACATCATATATGCCACACACATGAATCACCATCACATAGATCACGTATCACAACATAATGTAAGAGTTAGTGAAACTCACCTGATCAGCAGTGCGCTAGTAACAGTAATTCACAAAGTTGGTTAACTTAACAAAACTGATCAATGAACCCGACAACAGAACCTACATCACATCGCACGGAAGTCAATACATTGAATGACTCCCTAAATCACACGACACGTAAGTCGGACCTAACTCTCGAATCACACGTCCCTAATTAGGACCTAGCCCAAAGTCGGACCAATCAAAAGTCGGACAACATGCATAAGTCGGATCAAAGTGTCGCAAGGCGTAAGTCGGACAACCTCCAAGTCTTTAAGTCGGACGACACTTAAGTAAGACTAATGCTATGTCGCACCACTTCCTAAGTCGGACCACCATCCAGTCGCACAAGTACTTAGGTCGGACCAAGTAGGTAGGATCGACACCAAACCTGACACATCACAAGTCGTGCCAACATGAAAGTCGGATGGGCACTTCATCTTTGTCGGACCACGTGCAAATCTTAAATCCTACAAAACTCAACCAATTCACACCATTTTTTGTTTTTAAAGATTCCTAACAACTGGTAAACACATCCTTCCAGATCAATTCGATTAACATCAAGATTTAGTGGGTTAAAATCCCTTTTTTGTTGTCGGTTAGAGTTCAACGTAAAATAGGGGTTTCCATCTACAAATTCGATTTAAAACATTAATATTTACCTTGCTTGATGATTCTAATAATATTCTAGCCCCCTATGACCATTAAGCATCCCAAATCGCTATCTCCTTTGAATTAAAACAAAAATAAACTCTTGGGGTGTGTGTATGTGTTTTTCCTGCTCTCGGTCGACATAACAACAGGGGGTAAAAACCCTCTTAAAACCTCTCTAACTCTCTTAAACCACGACGAATTAAACATTGGTTAAGTCATAAAGGATTAGTAGTCAATACCTGAGAGTTTTCTTGAAGATTAAGTTCAAATTCTTGATCCTTCCTTCTTCCTCTTCACCTTAAGCACACACTGACATATGGTGACTCTCTCTATTCTCTGAAAGAAGATTTCAAACAATGGAACAGTAACCAAGCTTGGGGGCTGTGCCCTACTTTTATATATATATATATATATATATATATATATATATATATATATATATATATATATATATATATCACTTTCTCTTGGGCCAAGCCCACTACCTCACAATAGCCTAGGTTTACCCAAGAATATATATATATATACATATATATACATATATATATATATACACACACACATATCAGAAATCCAGAAAATTAGTTAACCCCTGACATCGAATAATAAATTTCAATATTCACAAATTGATTTACATCGACATATAATTACATTCGCGGATTGGGGTATTACAACTCTCCCCCACTTAATCACGACTTCGTCCCCGAAGTCGCTGCTCGAAAAAACATGGGTAAAACATTTTCATTTCCACCTCTAGTTCCCATGTCCACTCGGAACCCTTATGATGTTCCTATTGGAACTTCACCATTTTGACTTGTTTGTTCCACAACACCTTCATTTCCTAGTCAATGATAGCAACAGTTCTCTCGATGTAGTTCAGGTTCTCGTCTATCACAATATCCTCCAATGGTACGAAAGTAGACTCGTCCGCTAAGCACTTCCTCACGTGCAACACTTGAAACGTATTATGAATTCTTGACTATTCTTTGGGTAGTTTAAAACGATACGCCACCCTGTCTACTCATGCAATCACTTTGAACGGACCGATAAATCTAGGGTTCAGTTTGCCGCGCTTCTTGAAGCGTATAATTCCCTTCCAAGGTGCAACCTTCAGTAACACGAAGTCCCGAACTTGAAATTCCAGATCGGACCGTCTCTTATTTGCGTAGCTCTTCTGTCGGTTCTGAGCTGCGCTTAATCTTTCCCAGATTTTCTATATATTCTCTATTGTTTTCTACACTACTTCGGTACTACCAAGTACCTTATGTCCAACCTCACGCCAACAAACCGGGGTTCTACACCGCCTCCTGTATAGCATCTCATACAGGGGTATCCCAATACTCGCATGGTAACAATCATTATAAGAGAATTCCGCTAATGGAAGATAGGTATCCCTGCTACCACCAAAATCCAGAACGCATGCCCGCAACATATCCTCGAGAGTTTGAATCGTTCTCTCACTTTGACCATCAGTCTGCGGGTGATAGGCAGTACTAAAATGCAACTTTGTTCCCAAGTTGTTTTGAATCGTTCTCTCACTTTATGCGGTTTAATTGCTTTGGTCTGAGCTAGCCGAATCAAATTAAACAGCGAAGTAGTAACCGTCACCCGCAAACATCTCACGTTTAACAGCATACACCCCGACTTATGACTCAAGGCGTCGTCCACGACATTAGCCTTACCCCCAATTATACAAGATATCGCAATCGTAGTCCCTTACCAAATCTAGCCACCTACGCTGTCGCATATTCAGATTATTCTGATTCACAAAGTTTTAAAACTCTTGTGGTCAGTATAAATGGTATATTTATTCCCACAGAGGTAATGCCTAAAAACTTTCAATGTGAAAACCACAGCCGCAAGCTCTAGATCATGAGCTGGATAATTGCCCTCGTAGGGTTTAAGATGTCTCGACCATATGCTCAATGTCTAGTACCTTATGTCTAGTCATCCTACCCTTTCCTAATTGATTTTTGGTCCTTCTTTCTTAGTGTCACCAATTTTTGGTCTCAAAACTAGATTTTGGCCATCTATTCCTTGTTTCTTTTGAATCTTGGTTATCTTATATCAGTCATTTCTGACAACCCAGATCACATTGTTGGTGAAATTGTTTGAAGGATTGACCAACATCAAATTACTTCAGGTTTTTGAGAAAAACTTGTATTACATGCGTATGCTCTTGAGTAAGGATGGATCCGACTCACTGATTATTATATCAAAGTCACCTACCCACTTATGTGTACCCAAGTTCTTTTGCACCCGTATGTCTTCCAAAACTTTTTTGGGACTTGCGGTGATTTGGTCAAGGTTGATTACACGGTATTGGGGTACTTACTTAACATTAATCTCCAATATCCGGTTACATCCAACACAAAGTTATAAATCTTCACGAATTCAGATCAAATCATTACCACTCCTTAACGATCGAGAGTGGTTCGAGTATCTACTCATGTCATACAACAAATGGAGATCTTTTTTACATGAATATGTAGGATCCTCCCCATCCCTTTTTCCATGTTTGTTACAACTGAATCTCAGAGTGATGTCCTTTATGCATGATGCTCATAATGTATCATGAGGGGGAGAAAAAAATAAGTAAAAAAATTCTACATTGTTGATTCAGTTGTTGAGGGAGAGTAAAAGATGACATTGAAAAGTTATTGTGTCTACTCAAGGGGGAGAGAGACAAAGAAACATCAGTCTATATCATGTCTAGGGGGAGTCAAGATTGTCAGACTTATGAAGACATGGGAACAATCTGACCTACATTGTTGGGGGAGACAAAAAGAAGATTCTTCCCAACACATCAAAAGTGTTTATGCTTCCGCTGTCAAAAGCTCAAGATAAAGCATTGTTTCAGACTGATGTATTTAGTGGGATGCTACATCCAAAACTGCTTATATAATCTAAGGAAGACAGTCATTAGGTTACTGGCGTTTACACTCCTATTTCAATACAAAGGGGGAGAATGTAAAGTATGAAATTGTATAGAAATAGGAGTTTACTTGAGAAAATACTCAGAGAGTATAAATAGGGATATGACCCTTGTAATAAGTCAGTTTTGCCATAATCAATGTTTAAGTGTGTGTTTTGTATGGTGTAAATCTTCTACACACTATATTCTTGCATTACTCCATTCATACTCGAACCACTTGGGACTAACAATCACTCACAACATCTCCATCTCGGGGTACGTTTGTAGTTCCCCCAACCAACAAATTTCGGTTTCTCCGAGTATCAACCATTTTGAAGTGTAGATAATACACTATGATTTAGGTAGGCGTTACTGTTGGGGTTTGTTCGGTTTTTCAAAATATTTTTTAGCAACGGAAGCATGAACAACAATTTTAAACCTTTTAAAACTCCCCACTAATGATCCATATGCAAGCTTTAAGAAAAAAAACAACCATAGGGTGTTAAGAACTACATTTGTGGCGTGATTAAACCGATGGTGAAGTGGTTGATCAATGAGAAGCAAAGTAGAGACTTCCTCCAAGGTATCCACAAATCAATGAGTCCAACACCTCCAAGATGCTAGTCTCTCCAACCCTTGAAATTCAAGGAAGCAAGAAACAACCTCTTGTTCTTCTTCTTGAACTTACTATGTATGTATATGAGTATGTATTCTAGTATCACACTTTTCTTACTTGAAGAACTCCAATACTATAGAGTAAGGATGTATTCAAGCTTGTTAGAACACTGAGAACAATTCTTGAAGAATAGCAAAGGTGGTAGCATGAACTAGTAACACAAAGACCATGCATGGAGACTTAAAAGCACCAAGCAACAAAAGCCAAGAGGGAGGCCCCTCCCCAAGGCCATTTTCGGCCGAAAATGGTGAGGGGGGAGGGCCCCTCTTTCCTTTGCTTCTTCACTTGGTGTACATGTCCATGCCTTGGTCAACTCCAATCAAGAAGCAATACATGGCCCCTTTGAAGGATTAATGTGTGAATTTCTAGTTTTCTTTCAATTTATATAAAAGAGTATACTAGATATGTTATACTAAGTATAAAATACATGTACATGTATTTTATATACATATTGTTACTAGTAACTCTTTATTTGTAACAAGGATATACATACATTTATATAATTTGTTTCTAGTAACAATTTACATGTAACAAATATATATTTATGCACATATATACATACATATATATAAAATCATATGTTTATATCTATGTATTTGATATGCATTATCTTATATCAATATATAGGAGTGATATTATTATTTCACGTAAATAATAATATACAACAATGCATATATACTTATATATATAATGAGTTGGAAACATATTTAAATCATATTCAAATACATAATTGGTGTCCATTGATTGTAAATGTGTGACGTTATGGGTTTATTTATTATCAGTAATATCGTATTAATTTGTGTCCTGTGCACATAGAACCAACAATCTCCCACTTGCACAAGTTACAAATTAAGCCGATATAGACAATGGTAAGAACGTCTAGCAACACGCCATTGCCCCTAATAATAAATAAAGTGTGTTGATCAACACTTTCACCAACGAAATTAACTCGCTAGATACAAATCGTTGTTATAGGTTAGTCATCAATTATCCCTTTGTTTTAACATCTCGTTGAAGATGAGACATAGATCGTCATCAATTCTCATATGGTGTTCAACTTGTTTTAGGGCATAGAGATATCATACTCCCAATTAAATGAGAGAAACAAATTCCATCTTGACCACATACGTCTCTCATAAGACTCATATCATACCTAATAATAGCGTTTATAACTACCCGGTTAAAGATAGCGTTTAACCACATTAAAGCATGATACTTATCATACTCGAGTCCCAATATGTGTCTTAGGTCTAAGGATACAAAGATACCACATTTTTCTCAAGATTCGCTTATGACACAGATCCATGAAGTGATCTTGAGAGCGGGTCATGTCCAATGTTGGTTCCCTAACAAACATTAGTGAATTTGGCTGCAAACCCTTTTGCCTACTTTCATCACGAATGAAAATCAACCAACCGATTCACATTAGTCTTAATTCATAACTATTCCCATAGTTATAATCGACTGTGGACATTTTAGAATAAAGAATTATTCATGGATTTAAACATGCTAATAAAGAACACAATAAATATTAATGAAGTGATCATATCTCATATATCATTCAGATAAAATAAGTATTGTCATAATGTTCCAAAATATCCAAATACTAAATTACAATTCAAATCCAATCCCTTGCAAAACGAAGACCTATTGCCCTAGAATGAGACTCATACTTAGTCGAGGCAAGAGGTGTCGTAAAAGGATCTACGAGATTCTGATCTGTATGAACTTTGCGAATACACACATCTCCTCTATCCACTATATCCCATATGTAGTGGAAACGCCTGAGGATGTGTTTGGTGCTGTGATGTGATCTAGGTTCTTTTGCCTGGGCAATAACACCTTCATTATCACAAAATATCTCTATGGGGTCTTGAATGCTTGTTATTACCCTACGCAATGAACTTCTTCATCCATGAAGCTTCTTGTCCAACCTCAGAAGCAGCAATGTATTCAGATTCTGTAGTGGATTGTGTAACTACACTTTGCTTAGAAATTTTCCAAGCAACCACACATCCATTCATAACGAAGACATAGCCCGATTGTGATCGAGAATCATCTCGATCTGTTTGGAAACTAGCATCTGTGTAACACTTTACACAAAGATCTTCTTCCAAACCCCCATATATTAAGAACATGTCTTTGGTTCTTCTCAAGTATTTTAAAATGTTCTTGACTGCCATCCAATGGCTATCTCCTGGGTTTTGCTGGTATCTACTCGTCATGCTCAAAGCATACGAGACATCTGGCCTAGTGCATAGCATGGCATACATGATGGATCCAATTGCAGAAGCATATGTGCTCTCATTCATTCTAACTAGCTCTTCCCTTGTGCTAGGGCTTTTAGCTTTACTCAAAACCGTGCCTTGTGCCATTGGCAAGAATCCTCTCTTAGAATTCTCCATCTTGAATCATTTCAAGATCTTGTCAATATATGCACTTTGACTTAGGCCAATAAGACGCCTAGATCTATTCCTATAGATCTTTATTCCAAAAATATATGCAGCTTCTCCCAAGTCTTTCATTGAGAAACACTTCCCATGCCAAGACTTAATGTCTTACAAGGTTGGGATGTCGTTTCCAATGAGTAGTATGTCATCAACATACAAGACAAGGAATGCTATCGCGCTCCCACTAGTTTTCTTGTAAACACACGGTTCATCTTCTGATTTGATAAAACCAAACTCTTTGATTTTCTCATCAAATCGAAGATTCCAACTTCGAGATGCTTGCTTTAGTCCATAAATGGATCTCTTAAACTTGCACACCTTGTTAGGATACTTAGGATCTAAAAAACCTTCGGGCTGAACCATATAGACATCTTCACTTAAGTGTCCATTTAGAAAATCTGTTTTGACATCCATTTACCATAACTCATTGTCATAATATGCGGCTATGGAAATAAGTATTCTAATAGATTTAATCATGGCCACTAGAGAGAAGGTCTCATCATAGTCAATACCATGAGTTTGAGTGAAACCTTTCACCACTAGCCTTGCCTTAAATGTGTGTACATTTCCATCCATGCCAGTCTTTTTCTTGAAGACCCACTTGCTCCCTATAGTCTTACTATTGAGAGGAAGATCAACCAAGTCCCATACTTGATTTTCATACATGGACTGCATCTCAGTGTTCATGGCATCAAGCCATTTATCGGATTCCGGATCTGATATAGCATCTTGGAAGTTAGTAGGCTCAGAAGAGTCTATCAAGAAAATCTCATCATTAGACATGAGAAATCCGTATCTCTCGGGTTCTTGACGAGGTCTACCAGATCTACGAACACTTTGTGTTTCAGTAGGTTCTTGAACAACCAATTGTTCAGGTTCAACAACCGTTTGTTGAATGCTAGTGCCAACCTGACTTGTATTTTGTGGTTCTTGAATTTCTTCAAAGTCTACATTGCTCCCACTTGCCTCTTTCGAAATAAATTCCTTTTCCAAGAAAGTGGCATGCCTAGAAACAAATACTTTGTGCTCATCCGGGTTGTAGAAATAATATCCTAATGAATCTTTAGGATATCCCACAAAATTACTTTTGATAGATCTAGGATCGAGTTTGCATGAAGCTTCTTGTCGTACATGAGCTTAACAACCCTAGACTTTCAAGTAAAATAAGTTTGGAACCTTTCCATACCATATCTCATATGGTGTCTTATCTACCTTCTTGGTTGGGACCATATTCAATATGCACGTAGCAGTTAATAAATCATAACTCCAAAAGGACGAGGGTAGAGTACTTTGGCTCATCATAGACCGAACCATATCTAGTAGAGTTTGGTTCCTCTTTTCGGATACACCATTATGTTGTGGTGTTCTAGGAGGAGTAAGTGGTGAGATAATCTCACAATTACTAAGATGATCCATAAATTCTTGGCTTAAGTGCTCGCCACCTCGATCGAAATGAAGGGCCTTGATTGTTTTGTTGAGTTGATTTTGTACTTCGTTTTGAAACAACTTGAACATTTCATATGTTTCATGTTTATGTTTCAATAAATAAACATAACCAAATCTACTATAATCATCGGTGAAAGTAACGAAGTATCTATCACCATCCCTAGACATTGATCTAAAAGGACCACATACATTCGTATGTATGATTCCTAATAGATCTTTGGCTCTTTCACTTGAACCGGAGAAAGGAGCCTTAGTCATCTTCCCATATAAACATGATTCGCAAACTTCAAATGATCTAGAATCATTTGATTTTAAAATTCCATCCTTTTGAAGTTTTGCAATGCGTTTCTTGTTTATATGACCAAGTCGACAATGTCATAGGTATGTTTGACTTAAGTCATTTTTAGATCGTTTGGTGCTAGTGGTATATATATAATTATCATCAAGAGATCTTTTAAGATTAACTTCATATATTCCATTAAGAGGGCGAGCCTCAAAATACAAAATGTCGTTTTTGAGGGCACGAATGCCATCATCAACGAACCCAAAAGTGAATCCCGATTCTCTCAATCGAGCTACTGAAATAATATTCCTAGTTAAACTAGGTACATAACAACAATTGTTTAATATTAAGAACAGGCCATTTGGTAATAATAATTCAAAAGTTCTAAGGGCTTCAACAACATCATTTGCTCCATTGCCCACGTGGAGGTCCAAATCGCCTGGCTTCAGCAGCTTACTTTTTCTCAACCCCTGCACATTGTTACAAATGTGAATTCCACAACGGGTCACTTTGGACAATTGTTGAAGTGCTGGCCTCACCAGCCTTCTTCTTTTTCAACTCACGGGTCACTTTGGACAATTGCGCCTCCAATGTCCTACCACCCCACATTTAAAGCACGGGTCGCTTTTGGGAAACTTTCCCACCGTCTTGGGTGTAGGAGCTTTGGCAACCTGTTTGCCTTTGTCCTTTCCCTTCACTTTCCCTTTGCCCTTTCCCTTTGAGTTGTTCTTCTTTTTCTTCTTGATTTTCCCTTCCTGAATCATCAAGACCTGAGGTGTTTTGCTTAGAATCTTACTCTCAGTAGTTTTAAGCATCCCATGCAACTCTGAGACAGATTTCTCCAATTATTTATATTGTAATTCATGACGAATTGTTCATAATCTTTGGTCAACGAGTTAAGAATCATATCATGTGCAAACTCGTTCGTTATGGGAGATCCAAGCCTAGCAAGCTGGTCAATGTAGACTTTCATCTTTAGCACATATTCACTAACGGATTGACCTTCCTCCATCTTTCATGCATGGAAGGCTCGAGGGACCTCGAAAAGTTGTTGCTTCGCTTGCTTTTGGAACATTTCCTTTTGCTGACGAAGCATCTCATATGCTCTATGCTCCTCAAGGTTCTTTTGAAGATCTGGAGACATGGTAGCAAGCATGAGGCATGCAACTTCAACCGAATCGTCAGAATGCTTCACTCAAGCATCCCTAATGGCTTTGGCCGCAGTCAATGAAGGTTCTTCAGGGACGGGATCCTGAAGTACGTACAAATTCTTTACATGCTTAAGAACAATTCTCAAGTTTCGATACTGGTCTAAGAAATTTGTACCATTGAGTTTTTCTTTCTCTAAGATTGAACGAAGAGATAAGTTGTTAACGGGAGTAGTTGAGTTAGGGGACATCTACAAAATTAACAAAGTTCAATTTAGTATTTTTGATATTTAATCCTTTAATAATTAATACCCTTTAGAATTATAAAATTCTTTAATTTTTAAAAGCTAGGATCCAAGTTGAACTTAACATTGAATGTTTGGCTAATGCTCTCTCCATCAAGTTAAAACAACAAGGTAGTTATCGTTTACCAATTACATCTCGTATGTAATTCCTAGATCTTTATGGGATCCTAGACAACGATTGTCAATTTTGGCATGTTTGATCCAATCTATGCCTCGGGCTTCCTTACATTTGGCTAATGCTCTCTCCGTAATAAGATTCTGATTAAGTCGTCCAATTTTAAGACGGTGAATTTCCGGTCGAAGACGTTCATGGAATTCGCGGAAAAACACCTCGGTTGTTACAAAAACAATCCACGTGTTTGGCTAGTGCTCTCTCCACGTGAGTGTCGTTGCAACAAGCGAGTGTCTTAAAATGGGATGACATAGACTTACGTTTTGAAAAAGGGATTTAACCGTTTTGTATATATATTAAATAAAACAAAATGAATCGTGTGACAAATATTGCATGCATACAATAATAAGTCCACGTTTTGATAAAATCATATTTTATACATATTGGTCTTGAGTATTCTTAAAATCCATATTTTACGAACTCTCGACGCGTTCAATTTTAAACTAGTATTAATATCCTATATTAATGTGTGTAGTTTCGAGCGCGCGAATACGAGCAATTTTAGCTTGTAATAAAACCATTTTATTATTAAGCTTGAATGGAGTTTGGTTGAGTTTTTAAAATCTCTATTTTATAAAACTTATATATGTATATATATATTGATAATCCCTTAATTATTCAAGTATCAAGCTAATCTTCAATTGCATGTGTACAACTATGAGAGAATACTAATTACACCTTGATTAACACATAGTTCATATAATTGATTATAGCAATTGATACATGATTAGCCTTAATCATAGGCTTATATAATCCATGAGTATATTTACAATTAAGACCCTCTAGTTTGTAATTAATACAAACTTCACTCAAAATGTAATCTTCTATTCTATACAATTAATAAACCTAACAATCTCCCCCTTTGTATAGAAATAGAAGATGTTATGTCTTTTTGGCATCAGACGCAAACTTTAACAATCTTCCCTTTTGAATCATGAAAATACTCTTTTTCGGTTAATATTCTTTTGAAGCTTTGGGGAATCTTCAAATCTTTACCTGATGTCTTCAAAATGACTTCTCATCTTCAAATAGAGACTCTTCACTTCGAGAATATTATTCACTTCAACATCTTGATGAGAACTTGAAACTTGATAGCATACAATGACATCTTTTCTCTTCAATCTCCACTTTTGTATTGGTAACCTTAGGCTTTTCAACCTTTGGTTGTATAATCAATTTAACATGTAGTTATTTTCAGCTTTTCCCAGTCTTCAACCTATTCTTTCTGATCTTGAGCTCTCTTGTCTTAAAAAAAACTTTGCTTTTGCATGAGGAATCTTTTGTTCTCTCCCCCTACAATGTAGCTCTTGATCTTTTCTCTGACTATTGTTCTTTTAAACTTCTTAAATTTTCCAACAATCAATTTTGTCAAACACCATAATCTTTTCTATTGAATCTCTTGATCTTTTTAAAATTTGATAGATATCTCTTTTCTTTGCTCCGCCTTGACTTGACATATATTGATTTTTCAGAATTAAACTTTTCTTTGTCTCCCTCTCAACACATGAATATTGTCTTCGTTAGCTACACAATTTTGATGAGCTTTAAAAATAGCATTGAGAATAAGAACTCATCATCTTCAACTCAGTATGAATCAGCTAATATTTTTGTTTTCCTTTTTCAAGATCAACTAAATTTCAATTTCTTTAAACTTTCTCCCCCTCATGATGATCAGGATTCTTCATGATTTGTGCATGAATACTTCAACATTTATAGCATAGAATCCTCCTCATGACAATCAGTTGAATTTATCAAATATGTATCTCTTTGATATTGTGACCACAATGATATTACAATGAAAGTATCCGAGACAGTATTTAGGGCACCATCTCAAAGTTCCCGTTGGGAAATGTTAACACCGAGATCACATAGATTGCTCGTTAACACAACAGTTTGAATAAACTGTGTGACCCACGTTCAAAACTGGCATATCATTGATTCTGGTAGGACTTCCATGTGATCATTGTGTATATCACAAAGATATCACTTCAAGATGTTCCGGTATTAGTTACGAAAACTGGATACTTATGATAACTCCAACATGTGTCCTAAGAATTAAATTTAATATTGCAATTAGCTCTAGACTCAATATGTGCATGAAAGAAGTCGGGAACCGGAGTAGCTGTCCTCTTTGCTTCAATATTAACAATCTTCGAGTGAGATGTCAATAGAAATGTGCTAATTCTCCGTGTGAAGTTGAAACAATCATCTTTTAAGAGATAATTGAGTAGCTGGGTGGGGTTAATGCATTGCATCACTGGGTTCATGATGTCTTCTTCAATTCCAAATTTCAACACATGAAATCTAGTAGTATATGTGGTTACCCATATTGAAACTGTTTGGAGAGGATCTTTCTTTTCTTTTGATCCTATCTCTCACCCTCAGCTCTCTAATTTTTTTTAACTTCTCCCTCAAACTCTCTTCCCAAAATGAATGTTTATATATCCGTTGGATACAAATGGACACTGGTTATCTGTTCAAATGATTAGGAGCAATCATATTGATGTCAACAAGAATGATTTTCACAAAATATTCAGTTGAGAAAGATTGTCAAGAATGATTTGAGCAATCAAAGAATATGAACAATCAAAGAATCTTGAAGCAGGAAATGACAAAATGATTTGACATGTATGCTCAAAGTGATTTGTTGATCATATGCACCCCCATCTCCTGTTCCACCCCTCTCATTTTCATTTTATCTTTGCCCACCAATGTATCACGTGATAACTGATTCTGCTCACCTATTTGACCTATTAAACCCTTACTTAGTTTTTTAAAAGCATAAGGTGAACTCCTGGGGCAGGTCCTTCCGGTTCTGGATTGACCATAAGAGTAGAATTATCCTACACTCCCTCACTATTTGGTGCTTTATTGATCACTTGAAAGGTATGTGTCACATAAAAAATGATTGACACAAGAATGAACGGTTTCAATAATGAATGGAATATTCGACAATAAAGGAAGGATTTCCAGAATTATTATCGGGATAGAATTCAAGAAATGAAAAATGAGCGTTCAGAAGACCAACAATCAAATGAATCAAGAAAGTCATCAGAATGAATCGATGAATGAATACCTTCTCGATGGGAAAACGATAAAATTTGAAAATTGAAAATATTTTTGAATTTTAAAATTTTGTATTGTTTTTGAAATTTTCATTTTTAAAATAAAATCTCCCTAAGTAGACACATTTGAATTCGAAAATGATTTTCATGAACTAGGTTAGAAAAAAAATTGCTCCCCCTACAAGAATGCACAAAATAGTTTTCTTTTTAAAACAAAATTTCAATCTTGTAGGTTCTCAACAAAAATGATTTGACTGTCAAAGAATCGATGTCATTCTTGCTCCTCCTGCAAATAATGAACCATTATCACACAAGTTATATCAAGGAGTGATAAACTACAAACATTAAGTTTCTCAGATCATTTGATTCGAGCTAATGTTGAACACAATGACATGTTAAATGGACTGTAGGGAACACTCTTCTTTCTTCAACTCAGGATGTTGAACTTGTTAGCATACTGAACACAATGTACTTTTCAACGCATTCTGAATGATCTTCATTGTGTTCCAACAATGTCTCTGACTTGATCTGTAAAACAGATTAAGCACATTTTGGTACTCACTTGAAGTTGGGTCCAACTATGTTAGGTTTATGAATCTTTCTATGCATTGGTCCTGTGTGCCATTGAGGAATACCATTTTGAACAACAAATTTATGATTTGTTCTTGAAGTTTTACAAATATTCTCTTTTGAAAGTCTGATTAAGTGCTTGACTGAGTATACCACAAAAGGATATTTGACATCAGTTTTGAGCATAAAATTTCCATTATGCTTTGCTTTAGAAAAGAATTTGGTATTTAGATGCATGAGCGAATGATATTGCATATCAGCATGATTGTCCTTACTAGAATGATGTTGTCTATGCATTCTTCTTTGTGGTACAGCATTGGACTTAAAACCATCATTGATGGCATTCTTCATTCGAAACTCAAATGCTCTAGGTTTTGTTTCTGAAGATGTCCTGGTAGGTATTGCGTTGGATGAGAATTCATCAGTTATGACATTTTTCATACGAAATTCTGATGATGAAAAACATGCATTTGAATGCACATGATTGATTGAACCACATGGTGAATTAAAGATTGAGGTTTCTGTGGTTGTCTTCTTTTCATCCCAGAATGATGATATCTTTACAAACAAGTCACCTAGATTCTTCTTTGGAATCCAAGCTTGTTTAGTCTTTGGTAAAGAATCATTTGAGCTTACTGAAAATTCAAAAATATAACTTGAATAAGATGCATTCTGTTGACTTCTGAATTCCGTTTGTTTTGGCTTTTGAGAAGAAGTAGTTGCTTTGGGAGTAGAAGCATCAATGAAATCGTCATATGATTTTCTACTTTCAGCATCTGCAACAGAAAAATAAGAGTCAGTATCGCTACCACAATGTGTTTCTAAATCAAAATTGATATTATCAGCAGAAGTCTTGGTAGATTTAGAATCTTTTTCAGCAAGAAGCATTGCGAACTTGAGTTTAGCCAAAAACTGTAGTCTCTCTCTCCAATGTTTTCTTCTCTGTGTGTCCAGAGTCTTCTGAAGCTCAGATATTTTGTTTTTCAGAACTGAGCTAGGAATATATAGTTTCGAAGAAGCAAGAAGCTGGTGCTTAAGTCCTGTGACTTTTCTTTGCAATTTAGCCTTTTCAATACCTAAACTTGCTATCAACTTATCATCATTCTACATCATCCTTTGAAAATCTTGACGTTCAACAAAAAATTCAAATATGAGGCCTTTAGACTTGACATTCTCTTCTTTCAGGTCATTTGCTCTCTTCTTTACATGTTCTGTATCTGCTCCCTTCTTCTTAAATTCAACTTTATACTCTTGACATTTCTTTTACAAAAGTTGAAGTTTCTCAGACACATTAGACATTTGCTCTTTGAACTTGTCATTCTCTTTTGACAAAATTTCTGCTTTCTTTTTCTCCACTTTAGAATGTACTTCAAGTTGTGAGATTTTCTTCACAAACTTGCTTCTTTCTTCTTCAAACATTCTCTTTTCACTTTCCAAACTCTTTTCTAGGTCTAAATTTTGTTTCTTTCTGCAACTCAACTTTTTCAACACGTAGCTGTTGCTCAAGTTGTTTCAACTTATCATGCAATTTAGCTTTTTCAACTTGTAATTCACTTGCTCTTTTCTTTTCAAATTCAACTTGTTCTTTTAGTAATGAACTTTCTGCATTCAGAATTTGAATCTTTTTCTCCTTTTTGATTATATCATCTGATATACGTTCAATCCTTAAATCATAAATTTGATTGCTCCGTGTCAATGTGTGAATCTCTTTGTTCAGTGAAGAAATCTTCTCTTTGAGCTGGATATTCTCATTAACCAATCCTTCTGTCTTCTTTTTCTCAAAATTTACTTCAACTTGTGGAATCTTCATTGACATCTGATAATTATGTTGATACCTGAAAAATATACAATCGTTTAGGAATGATTTGATTTGATAAAAAATTTAATCAATAATAATGATTTGATCAATTAGGAATGAGTTGGTAATGATCAACAATGATTAAAAGTGTACTAGGAGAATCAATTAAAGTGACTATGAGTTGAGAAAATCTGATTCTAATTCAGTCACAATGACGACGGGGGTTCGGGGGCAACGCCCCTTATAGCGGGGTCCAAGGGGCAGAGCCCCTGGCTGGGGTCAAGCTATATCAGAAAATGCAAGAAAATTCAAATTTTGTATTTTCAACCAAATTTTGAGCCATTTAAAATTGCTATGGAGAAAATGATAAGAAAATTAAAAATCTACCCAAATCCGCCCAAATCCCAAATCCGCTATTAGATAATTTCAAATCCGCCTAAAATCCTTCAAATCCGATAATTTCAAATCCGGTAGAAGACAAATCCAGTACTTTGAAATCCGCCTAAAATCCTTCAAATCCGATAAATTCCAAATCCGCGTAAACTAAATCCGATGGTTTAGTTTTAATCAAAATCCGATACAAAGTTAAAAATCTGATAAAATCAGATAAAATCTTTCTCACACACAAACACCAAAAACACTTTTTGACTTAAAATTTTGGATCAAACTTCTCCTTTCTTCATCTTCTACTCAATAACATCAAGAACACCATCAATGTTGATTTTTCAAAAAATCCTCAAAAATGATTTTTATGATCAAATTTATGTTTCTCCACCTTCCCTAACACTTTTTTAACACTCCTTTATCACGAATCTCGATCAAACAACACGAACTGATCCAAAATTGATCAAAATCTTCAAGAACACTTCAAGAAAAAGATTTCATAATTTCTCCTTGTGTGTTTTGAATTAAGCTTTGAGATTTTGCAGATCCAATCACTATGCTATTGCTAAACTTCTTTAAAAAATTCAGCAATCAATTCCAACTAGAACTCGAAATTCCAAATTTCATCCTCAAGAAATCATTAAAAAACCAGAAATTGATTTTTCGATTTCTCTCAAATGGATTGGATTTTGCACTTGAAAATTTTTAATGTAGGTTCCTACAATCATACAAAACAACATATCCAAAAATTAGATCAAATGAAGATCGTATGAATTTTCTAGATTTTTTCAAAGTTTCTGCCCAAAATTAATCCGAAAATTGCAAAAAAAAAACTTCAAAATTTCTTCAAATTTCTTACAATTCTTGATCTAATCTTCAATCAAATCACTCATTAGGCTCTGATACCAATTGATAATCCCTTAATTATTCAAGTATCAAGCTAATCTTCAATTGCATGTGTAGAACTATGAGAGAATACTAATTACACCTTGATTAACACATAGTTCATATCATTGATTATAGCAATTGATACATGATTAGCCTTAATCATAGGCTTATATACTCCATGAGTATATTTACAATTAAGACCCTCTAGTTTCTAACTAATACAAACTTCACTCAAAATGTAATCTTCTATTCTATACAATTAATAAACCTAACATATATATACATATATATGTACATATATATATTGATATAATGAATTTTAATTTTTATAAGACCCCTTTTATATAAAATTCATTTTACATCTTATGTTATGTCAACTTAAAAATACCAAACTCCCATTGTGTGATTTATATTATGTCAAAATTATTATCTAGCATTCAAAAATCCTATTTTCAACCATGCATAATAATATAAACATAAACACACACAAACAACATTTATAAGTGCATAACCAAGCCATTTATCCTAAGTGGTATTTTTGTGAGCCACACACAAATATCAAGTCATAACTAAGGACCATAAAATTCCTCTTGTGATGAACTTGAATCTCCCACTTGTCAAAACAACTCCTTGTAGTGCAAATGACTCCAAGCCTTCATGGTTGACTCCACCACACTTGAAAACTCCAACTTGGTCATTTCTCCATCTTGTTACATTTTTATAAAAGTAAACTAGTCAAAACTATTCTACTACTTACAAAATACAACAAGATGAAACAAAACTAAAATTATTATTACATACCAAATGAAAGAATAATTTTACAACCAAATATGCATGTGGTTTGGTTGTATCCAAAAATTAAATATATAAACATATACAAGTTGCCAACAAGAAAATCCATAACTTTTCTAACAAAAGAAAAGTTGTCCATTTTCTTAAGTAATACATACTAAAAAGTAAAGTTTCTTAAAACTATGCATAAGTGGCTCTGATACCACTGTTGGGGTTTGTTCGGTTTTTCAAAATATATTTTAGCAACGGAAGCATGAACAACAATTTTAAACCTTTTAAACCTCCCTACCAATGATCCATATGCAAGCTTTAAGAAAACAAAACAACCATAAGGTGTTTAGAACTACAACCTTTGTAGCATGATTAAACCGTTGGTGAAGTGGTTGATCAATGAGAAGCCAAGTAGAGACTTCCTCCACACTATCCACAAATCAATGAGTCCAACACCTCTAAGATGCTAGTCAATCCAACCCTTGAAATTCAAGCAAGCAAGCAGCAACCTCTTGTTCTTCTTCTTGAACTTACTATGTATGTATATGAGTATGTATTATATTATCACACTTTGCTTACTTGAAGAACACCAATACTATAGAGTAAGGATGTATTCAAGTTTCTTAGAACACTTAGAACAATTCTTGAAGAATAGCAAAGGTGGTAGCATGAACTAGTAACACAAAGACCATGCATAGAGACTTAAAAGCACCAAGCAACAAAAGCGAAGAGGGAGGCCCCTCCCCAAGGCCATTTTCAGCCAAAAATGGTTAGGGGGGAGGGCCCCTCTTTCCTTTGCTTCTTCACTTGGTGTACATGTCCATGCCTTGGTCAATTCCAATCAAGAAGCAATACATGGCCCCTTTGAAGGATTAATGTGTGAATTTCTAGTTTTCTTTCAATTTATATAAAAGAGTATACTAGATATGTTATACTAAGTATAAAATACATCTACATGTATTTTATATACATACATGATTGTTACTAGTAACTCTTTACTTGTAACAAGGATATACATACATTTATATAATTTGTTTCTAGTAACAATTTACATGTAACAAATATATATTTATGCACATATATATAAATACATGCATACATATATATAAAATCATATGTTTATATCTATGTATTTGATATGCATTATTGTTAGTCCCAGATTGAGTATGCAACAACACATGTTTGTAGAAGGGGGGGTTGAATACAAACTTTAGCTTTAAAAAATTAAAGACACACTTATATACTTTTATATAATTCTTATTGATATGAATCAAGAATTACATGTACTAGAATCGGAAATTCTAAGTACAATAAAAGGTGTCAATCAATTTGTCTAACAGATAGACAAACTAACTCTAAAACAACTAATGTATTTAGAGTGTTCAACACATGAACAAGTTTGATTCTACACAATGCTTGTACTCTACGAAATTTCTCAACTGATGAGATTTTCTTTTAGTGTAGTAGAGACTTCGATGTTATATTGTGTTTGTAGTCTTGTGTATTGTATCTTTGCATGTCCACCAGGCATGAGAATATATAGAAGTCTTGGTGGATCCGGTTGCATAAAGGTAAAAGACAAAGAGGATGTGGAAATATACTATTTTAATTGTAAAGGTAATGGGTGAAAAGTAAAATTACTTTAATCAAAAGTATGATAAAAGCAATTGTACTTTTCTGCAAAAGTGCAACCCATTCACAATATAAAATATTAAAGACGACATCTACTGTCGTGTAGAAGTATCTTTCCCTTTCCATGATTGTACTTTAATCAACACCATGCTTCTGATTGATTTGACTTTACCAAGTATGGGATTGCCAACCATACTTAGTTGTTTGAACAAATCTTCAAGATCTTCGTCTGTTTCAGGTATCATTATCTTTTTCTAGAGGATAAGATCAAACCTTTTTGTCTCATGCTTGATCCAAAAAGTGCATTTTTACTTTTACAAACAAAGATCTAAGGCATAATAGAACAACACATGTTCTGCCTTTTACATATGACTTATAATTTGAAAAGATAGAGTAGATTTGTCATTTTTCATGACTCAGCTAACAAATTGTACAAGGAACTCTGATATTCACTACTCAGTTGACAAAATATATCAGTTGATCACTCTTTGCTAGGACTCAGTTGATACAAATTACTCAGCTGATCATATAGATGCTCAACTGTTCGATAGTAAGCTTAGGAGAACATAAGCTCATGTATTTGTATGATCAGTTGATCAAGAATGCTCAGCTGATCAATCAAATACATCAGTTTATAAGGGGAGATGACTTATGTAAAGAAGGACTTACTTAATTGATGCTCTGGGCCTCAGCTGATCCAATTGTTCACTCAGCTGATAGAGTAGGCACTCAACTGATCAAATTCTTCACTCAGCTGATCAATCTGTTTACTCAGCTGATGGAATATTTTCATCAGCTGAACAACAATTTTGCTCAGCTGATAGACTGTTTTCCTCAGCTGATGGTCTTCTTTACTTTTTTTCTTCATCTGACGTTCCTTGGCTGATATCCTTTGGCTGATACATTGAGTAGGATCTGATGCTCAGCTGATGGTTCCATACTTAGCATATTCTTACATAAACTGATTCAAACAACACATGTTTGAATTCTTTCTAAGTCATACTGAATGTAGGGTTTGGTTATCATCAAATCCTGTGTTTTAGGATAGGCAGAGTTGATTATTAGGGTGAAGTGATTATCTCCCCAACAATCTCCCCCTATTTGATGATGACAAAACCTTTTTCTTTTTGAAGAATTAGTTTGACTTCGAATTACAAAAGATTTAAACTTTTAAGTACATATGGCTACCTAGCAATCTGTTTTTGGTAGCTCTTTTTATTTGAACCTTGTTCTATTTTTGGTTTTTTTTCCAATGTTCCATTTTGTTCTGTTTTTGTGGAATCTTTTTATGTGTTGTACCATTTTGTTCTGTTTTTGTGGTATCTTTTCATTTTTCCATTTTTATATGTTTTTGGTTTTCTGATATACATAAACATTACTTGTAATAACAAAATAAAGAAATGTATGTAAGTGATGACATAGATTAACTACTAACTAACTATTCTATAATGTACAATTAACTAAATAACAACAAAACCTTCAGAGTTAGAATCAGTCTTCAATCATCCCACCAAGGTTTTTCTTTAACTTCAAAATCTTTGGCATGGGGATCAGCTTCAACTAAGACTTCACATTGGGCTTGAACAAGGGCTTCAAAATTTTTATTTCCAGTTCTGCCTCTTGTAGATATCCTTAGCCCAAATAGAAACTTCTTGCTAGCCTTAAGGATTTCAGACTGTCTAAAGAATCTCCATTAGCCAGCTCTGTCCAAAAAGAATATACCTTCAACAGGCATAATTATAAACTTGTACAGCTCAGGAGTGATGTTCAATGGAAGAGATGTGTTGAGACCCTCAAAATCTGATAGGAATTCATGCTGGGGTAGTACCTCTCTTAGCTCAAATGGTTTCAAGGGCTTGGAACCTTTCTTATGAAGATTATCAACTGTGTGCACATGCCTGTAATAGTCGTCTGGAGTGAAGGCCCTTTGTGACACAGCTAGAGCTATCCAATTTTGAATTTTCTGAATGAATTGGACTTTGAGCTTTGATTTGGATTTGAAGAGAAGGTATAGGATCTCAACTAACTCTGTGAACCCATATATGTGACACCTCTCATAGGATACAACTTCACAGCTATTGAAGTTGTTCTGTCTTATTGCTTTGAGGTAGGGTTCACCATCACCTTTATGGACAGTGGCTCTTGTTATTGGAGTTGGTTCTGTTCTGTTTCTCAAAATATTAATTCTTTCTCTGAAGCTTTGAAGTCTTTGTTGATTTAGGTTGATGGGAGCAGATAAATCAAGGTTGAAGAGGGTTTTGATGGCATCAGCATTGGATCTAGCTTTGAGTAGTTCGGCCTGAGATTTTTCTCTTGCCAATTTGTGTTGAGCAGCAGCTTGATTTTGACTTTGTTCTTGCTCTTGCTGATATGCTAGCTCTTTGGCTTGGTAGATTTCTTCAACTGAAACACCTAATGCTTGAGCCATTTGAGCATTCTTCCTTTCTTCCTTTTCATTAAGAGCAAGCTCCCTTTTCATTTGAGCATCTGCTTCAACTTGTTCATCTGTCATCTTTTGTTTGCCTTTATCCTTAGGAGTAGAGGTTGAAGCCTTTTGGACTGATGGGGTTGATTGGACTGGTGGAGCAGATGACTTGTGGAGTATCATTCTCATCATCAGAATCAGACTCTATGGTGATTGGTGGAGAGCAACCCTCAACAACTTTTCTTTTAGGTTATGGCCTATTTGCCATCCTTTTCAACCTTTTGGGAAACCTTTGCTCCCCCTCAGAAGGTGCTTTTTTTAATAGGTGAGGGAGCTATTGCTTTGGGTGCTTCATGCTGTATGATTTTTGAGGCAGTTTCAGCATAGGCAGCATCAATATCCTCTGAGTCAGGATCATCCTCCCTTGAATAACTTGAGAATTTCTCCCCCTTTTTGTCATCATCAAAAGGAGGAGGGGAGTTACCTGCTGCAGGCTTATGGGTTGGGGTAGGGGCAGGGGCATGGGTATGGGTGAAGGAAGGGGTAGAGGAAATTTTAGAGAGCTGAAGGGAGAGGTCATCCTTGAGATCTTTGATAGCTTTCCACAGTGAGATATGACTCATTATGGATTGTTCTGTTAAGGTGTCTATGTCATCAAGGATGCCTTTAAGGTAGGAAGGCATGGGTAGAAGTTGGTCTGGGATAGGGACAGAAATGTTTGGGTTTATCAGGCGGAGGGTTTGAAGTTGGGATAGTAGGTTGGAGATGGTTTGGTTTAGGGAAGAGATAGTGATTGAGGAAGGATGGGAGATTGTGGTTGAGAGGGAAGAAGGGTAGAAAGATGGTCTATTTTGGTAAGGATTGGGGTAAGGTTAATGGGTGCAGGGGAGGGTGTGGGTGGGGTTTTTAAAGACTCAATGTCCTTGGTAAGTTGAGACAATTGAGCAGAGGTTTAGGCTTGGAAGGTTTGGAAGGTGTGGGTTAATTCATCAAGGTTTTGGTGAATTATCTGGATAAGGGTAAGGTTTGGGGTTTGTGTAGATATGGATGGGGTAGAGGTGGAAGGAGTAGATAGAGGTTCAAAGAATTTGGGTAAGGTTTGTGTTCCCTCATTTGAGCCTTGGTGTATAAGCTCAAATTCATTGGGAAAGAGAGTTGAGCCATGTGCAAGCGGTTGGTTTGTACCACTAGCATTGGCAGGCTGTGCAAGTGTAAGAATTGAATTAATAATAGGTGCAAGGTAAGTGGACTGAGTGTGGGGTGCACTCAATAATAGGGAATCCCTTATTGGATCCACATTCTGTTGGGAGAATGTGGATGGTATAGGCTGACTCAATTGAGGGATAGACACAGTGTGACCTTGGGTTGAGGTCTGTCTTTCAATGAGATCAACCTTTTGGGAGGTTGTCTCAGTTAGCGGTTTAAGTCCCTTATTTACAGATGTATCTTGTTGTGAGGATACATCCACTGGTTCAAAGGTTGCAACATCCAATTGCTCCCCCTCAACATGAGGAAGGGTAATTGGAGTTGAGGTCAGAGGTGTGGATTGCACTCCCTCAAAGTGCTCATAATGAGTCACTTCTGGTGACCTTGTATATATGGGGCTACGGATAGGAATAGAACTAGTGACCACAGGAGGTTCACTAGAGCTTGGCTGTTGGAGTGGTGTATGGACTGGAGAGGAGGATAGGCTATCAAAGGTTGGGACGACCATTTGAATATCCTCAGAGGTGGAATCAGTAGTGTCCATACCTTGGGTCATGATGTGACTACTTCTGTCAATGAGCTCCAGAAAGTTGCTCAGAGATCTCTTGTTCTTGGGCATCACCATCATCACCAAGAGGACTTAGCTCCATTGGACTGATAGGAGCAAAATCACCAGCATCACCATCATCATCCTTAGAGCCAGTGTGGCTTTCATCAGCTTCATCATCACCATCATTATCATCATCATTTTCATCACCATCATTATAATCTGCATTGTCGTTAGCAGCATCTATCAGCTCTTGAATTTGGGCAGTGATTGGAGGACCTCTATTTGCCTTCAAGAAATGGAATATCTTTTCACCCATGGCAGGGACAGGTTTATGCTCAAGATGTTCTGTTAAGCCTACATAATCATCCTCTCCAATCTCCCTCATAGCTATCAGGCTCAATAGTCTAATGTAGGGCACCTACGACCTCGATGATTTCTTGTTGGTGCTCTGGGTGATTTTATCAATAAGTTCCGAAAATATCACTTGAGCAAAGTCGATATTTACCCCGAAGACTAGGGCATAAAGCACAAGGAGCTCGGTTTGATTGATGAGATGATGGCTTCTAGATTTAGGACCGAAGCAATGTATGACCACATTGGCCAAATACTTCCATGGATGAGCGAGAGCAGAGACTTTGACTTGAGCATGCACTACAGGTTCATTGTAGCCGATGGTGTCTAAAACGGTTTGAACTTCTGCTCTGGAGGGAAAAGCAGTGTACGGTGGGAAGTTAGGAATAGCAGAGGCTTCACGAAGGGTTTCGGTGGTGATCTGGAGATGATAGTTTCATTGGGCTAGGGTGCAGTGGATGGTGTTGTGGTTTAGGTTATAGGTTGCGGAGTACCATAGTTCACCGATAATGGTAGGGTAAATGTAGTGTGGATCAACGGTGAGACTTTCAAACAGGGGATGGGCTTGAAGGAACTGAACCATTGGTTCATAACCTTGGTTTTCTCGCGAGGCAGGGATGGTGGTGTGGAGTAGAATGTTGTTGGGAGTTATATTCATCGGTTGATTGGGTGTAACATTCTCACCAGGGTTAACAGCCGGGTCTGGAATATAGGTGGCCATTTGGTAGGGATGATGAACAGTGAGTATCGAGAGAGAAGGTAGGGTAGTTCTTTGTAGAGAGTGAGAGAGGGAATTTGGAAAGTTTGAACAGGTAAAGGTGAATGAGAGAGAAATTGGGATATTTATGAAGATTAGTTAACATAGATCGTTAGATACTGACAAAAGATCTAACGGAAAACAAATTAAATAGCTATTAAATGAAAACTGACAAACGGAGTAAATAACTAGGGTTAAAAAGCATTAAATGAGAGTAAAAAGTGAAAATTTACTAAGTGTAGAATCATCAGCTGATCAAGTAAAGTATCAGCTGATGAAAAACTATTAGTTGAGGGGTATCAGCTGATGGAAAACTATCAGCTGATAGTGAGAATTTGGGGTATCAGCTGAGTAAAGTACTTAACTGAGCATGTCTTCCTTATCTTAAAGTGATCAGCTGAGTAAATTTGATCAGCTGATAGGCATCAGCTGAGCATAGTTACTCAGTTTACACAAATCAAGTAAGACTTAGATATGCTTAGATAAGTATCTTATAATTTTCAACACTTATAAATTGACACAAACTAAATTACCACTATTCTAAACTAAAAATTTAGCATACCTAGTTTGGATATTAGGAAGTTGAACCTTGCTTCATCAAATGGCTTTGTGAATAAATCTGCAAGTTGTAAATCAGTGTTGATGTAGTGCAAAGTTACCTTCTTCTTTTGCACATTATCTCTGAGAAAATGATGTCTGATTTCAATATGCTTTGTTTTTTAATGCATGACTGGATTGTTTGAGATGGAGATTGCACTTGTATTGTCACAAAGAATTGGGGTGTCTTCAAACTTCATATCATAATCAAGTAGTTGATTTTGTAACCACAAAATTTGAGCACAACAGCTTCCTGCAGCAATGCATTCTGCTTCTGCAGTACATGTTGACACTGAATTCTATTCCTTACTAGACCAACTAATCAATCTTCCTCCTAGAAGTTGACAACCACCTGAAGTACTTTTTCTGTCTAATGTGCATCCTGCAAAATCAGAATCAGAATATCCAACTAACTCAAAATCTGAGTCTTTGGGGTTCCAAAGAACAAGATTAGGAGTTCCTTTGAGATATCTGAATATTCTCTTAACAGCAGCAAGATGTGATTCCTTAGGATCTGCTTGATATCTTGCACAGAGATATGTTGAAAACATTATATCTGGTCTACTTGCAGTGAGGTATAAAAGTGATCCAATCATTCCTCTATAAGTAGTAATGTTCACTGATTTGCCATCAGTGTCCTTTCCTAACTTAATAGAAGTAGACATAGGTGTTTTCATTGAAGAACAGTTTTCAAAATCAAACTTCTTCAGTAAATCTTTGACATACTTTGTTTGATGAATGAAAATACCATCAACCTCTTGTTTAATTTGCAAACAAAGAAAATAGTTTAACTCACCCATCATGCTCATTTGATAATTATCAGCCATGAGTTTAGAAAACTTTTTCATAGTTCCAAATTAGTAGACCCAAATATTATATCATCTACATATATCTGCACAAGTATCACATCACCTTTGTACTTCCTAATAAATAAAGTGCTATCTACGCATCCTCTTGTAAAACCTTTTTTAATGTGAAAAGAAGAGAGGGTATCATACCAGGCTCTTGGAGCTTGCTTAAGACCATATGAAGCTTTGTTTAGAATGTAAACATGATCAGGTAAGCTTGACTTCTCAAAACCAGGAGGTTGTTTGACATACACCTCTTCTTTCAAATCTCCATTCAGAAATGCACTCTTCACATCCATTTGGAACACTTTGAAGCTTTTGAAGGCATCATAGGCTAGGAATAATCTGATAGTTTCCAATCTTGCAACAGGGCAAAGATTTCATCAAAATCAATACCTTCTTCATGACAGTACCCCTATGCCACTAGCCTTGCTTTGTTTCTGATGATTTTCCTATTTTCATCTAGCTTATTTCTAAACACCCACTTTGTTCCAATTATGGATTTATCCTTTGGTTTGGGTACCAAAGTCCATACATTATTTCTTTTGAATTCTGCCAGTTCCTCTTGCATGGCAGACACCCAGTAAGGATCATTGAGAGCTTCATCAACCTTCTTTGGTTCAATCACTGAGACAAATCCAGAATACAAACAGATGTTGCAAGCTTTTGATCTTGTTCTAACTGGATCATCTATGTTGCCTATCACCAAATTATGAGGATGGTGCTTGAGGTCTTTGAAGGCTTTTTGGATTTCTTTGGAATTAGGATTCATTTAGATTTGGGGAGAAGAAGTTATAAGTTGGCTATCAGCAGTAGAAATGAGTTCATTTTGAGTGCCTGATATAACTTCATCATTGCAATCTGTGGGTATCTCTACTGAAGAGGGAATGAGTGATATGGAATTGGAATCCAATGATGTTGAGTCATTTTCCACATGATTCAGTAGAGGTATAGGATTGGATGAGGATGGTTGTACACGGTTAAAAATTTGGATAGGAACAGGTTCATCTAAATCATGAGCAGCTGGTGGAGAGGGATCTACTTGCTCTGAAGGAACTTCTCCAGTTTGCATAAGATCATTAAATTCTTCACCTGAAACATGATTAGAAGAACAGGAAGCAACAAAGTCATTTTCATTAAAACTTACATTGATAGATTCTTCTATGACTTTGGTTTTGAGGTTGTATACTCTGTATGCTTTAGAAATCATAGGGTAACCTACAAACACTCCTTCATCAGCTTTAGGAGCAAACTTCTGCAATTGATCCTTTTGATTAAGTATGAAACATTGAAAACCAAAGATATGCAGAAAGCTGATGCTTGGCTTCCTTCCCTTGAGCACTTCATATGGAGTTTTGTTGTGCCTCTTGATAATAAGGGACCTGTTCTGTGTGAAACATGCACAACTTACAGCCTCAGCCCAGAAATTAAATGTTAACCCACTTTCACACAACATGGTTCTGGCAACTTCAATCAATGCTTTGTTTCTTCTTTCCGCTACACCATTTTGTTGTGGGGTTCTTGGAGCAGAAAAGTTTTGAGATATCCCTTTCTCATCACAGAAAGATTCTAGAGTTTGATTTCTGAATTCAGTTCCATGATCACTTCTAAGACTCCTCACCAGATTGCCATTCAACACTTCCATCTTCTTGATAAAACAGATAATTTCTTCAGCAGCCTCACTCTTTGCTTTAAGAAAGAAAACCCAAGTATATCTTGAGAATTCATCAACCAATACAAGAGCATACTTACTTCCACCAATACTTGCAGTTGCAACAGGACCAAAGAGATCCATGTGCAACATATAGAAAGGTTCTGTAATTGAGAAGGCCTGCTTGGATGGAAATGTTATGCTGCTTTCCCTTCTCACAAGCAGTGCAAGGTTTAGGCTTAAGATAAGTCAGTGAAGGTAGTCTTGACACTAGTTCACCCTTGCTCAACTTGTTGATGTTTTTAAAATTAAGGTGGGAAAGCCTCTTGTGCCACAGCCAGTTTGTATCCTCATTATTCTTGGAGTACAAACATGTTTCCTTTGAAGGGTCACCAGAGGACATGTCAAGTGTATACACATCCTTGGTTCTCTTGGCACTGAATACTGTAATACCTTCTTTATTTATGATAGAGCCTCCTGTCTTTGTGAAGTGGACTTCTTTATCTCCATCACACAATAGACTTATGCTTATGAGATTATATTTTAGCCCTTTGACATATGAAACTTTTGACAGGTTGAGGTTCCCATTATGAAGCTCACCATAGCCTTTTGTTTGCCCATGGTTGTTGTCACCAAAAGTCACCCTTGGACCTTTCTCTTTCTTGTAGTTACTGAGCAAAGCCTTGTTACCTGTCATGGTTCTTGAACATCCACTGTCAAGAAACCAAGAACCAACACCCTACACAGATTTGAATGAAAGAAGAGTTAGTAACACACGTAGGAATCCACTACTCAGTGGATCCCTGTGGAATGCACCTAGATTTCCACTTCATCTCAGGTTTCTTATGAATGAGAGGAGTGACTATGTTATCATCACAAGTCCGCTGTCTTGAATTCCCTTCTAAAGAACATTCAAATGCCTTATGCTCTTTGCTTCCACATTTATAACATTTTTGAGATTTTGTGGACTTGGAGCATTGAGCAACATGGTTTGAATGCCTATGAGCTTTCTTATCACTCATCATTTGACTAACTTGACCATTCAGCTTATGAAGCTTATCCTGTAAATTTCTTAGGTCTTTATTTACAGGAACCTTAGATTGATCTTTGTTTTTGGAAAGCTTTTGACCAATCTTTGGAGTGGCAGAAATGGGAACAATGTGAACATCATTCTTTTTACTCATAGTTTCTTCTATTGAAAGAGAGTTGATTACTTCTAGATCAATTGATTGTTTAGAAGATGAGCTATGATCAGCTGACAGGTTATCAGCTGAGCATTTATCATCTACTAACCTATTAGCTGATGGAGTAGTATTAGCTAATGATTCTTCAGTTTTTGAAATACTAAGAATTAAGTCATCTGTTTTCAAGGTTTGACAACATAATGTCTCTGAGGTCTCAACTAATGATTCCTTTCCTTTAATCACATCCTTTGACTTTGTGTTATTAGTCTTTTTACATTCTGAAATCTTACTAGAGGATGATTCAACAGAAGGAATAATTGATTCTTTTGAGTGGGAACTCTTGCTTCTAACAAACTTATTTGTGAACACACTTTTGCCTTTAACAATCTTGTGAAAGGTCTGTGGCAAAATGTCAGCTTTGTCTAAGATATTAAGGTTCTTACTAGAATCAACATAGTTAGCAGCCTTAGAGTAATTTCCACCAATAATAGCTTGAACTTGTTTGGGTATCTGCTCCTTGACACACTGAGTGGTCTTTTCTGCAGATACACACCAAGACTTTACTACTTTTTGGAGGTCATTAAACTTTTTGGTTGCTTCACTAGTTTCTTTTACTAAGATCTCATTAAGTAACTTTTGATTAGCTAGTTCATCATTTAAGATTGTTATCTGCTTAAGTTCCTCATCCTTAAGAATTAACTTTTCCTTTAGTGATTCTACTTCTAGGTTTAGATTCTTCTCACTTTGAATAGCAGACTGGAAATCAATACACAAGTAATCAAACATAGCATTCTTCTCATTATCATCATAGTTAATAAATTTTCCAACCTGATACATAGAAGAAGGATCCCAGTTGGTAGTTGAACAAGCTTTAGCAGTCTTTTTCATGTCTTCATCAAAGGAACTACCATCATTGTTGTTGGCCATCACGCAGAACTGAGCAGAGATCACCTCATCTTCATCTGAGGAGAGATCTTCTTCTACCTAATCTTCTTCTTCAGCAACAAGAACTTGGCCCTAGGCTTTCTTCTTCTTCTTGTCAAGGACAGCAGCAAGGAGTTTCTTATACTTGGCTTCATAATCAATCTTGCCCTCCTGCTTTTGCACAGATGAAGAACCAGTGTTATATTTGGACTTACAGTCACTGGCTATGTGGCCAATCTTGCCACACTTATAACACTCTGCTGTGGAGGCATCAAAAGTGGATTTGGGCTTGACAAACTTTGAAGACCTCTTGCTGAACCTCTTGACACCCTTTCCCTTCTTGAAATGTCTGAACTTCTTAACCAGCATAGCTACACCTTCAACCAACTCCTCTAGATTACTTTCCTCACAATCCTTCTCCTCATCACTTTCTCCAACACTCTCCTCTCCATCTCCTTTTTCATCAGAACCAGAATCAATAGCTGCAAAGCTTCTCATCTTTGTATCTCTTGATACAAGGGCAGTTGGTGTAGCTTTCACAACCTCCTTCATCTCCTTGGATGACAACTTCCTTTGTTTGACTGATTGCTCATGGTTGAGTAAGTTACCATAGAGAGCAACCAGAGACATTCCCTTAATCTTCTCACTATGTCTTAGAACAGTGACAAAGTGATCCCATGTTTCAGGGAGGGAGTCTAGAAACTTGTTCACCAAGGAAAAGTTGCTCTTGGTTATGTCTACCCTTTTCAAGTCATGAACTAGGCAGTTGAAACTGGTGTATGTCTGTGTAAGACTCTCACCTTTCAGAGCAAAGAAGAATTCATACTCTCTGTTGAGGAGGAGCCTCTTGTTCTCCTTCACCTCCTCAGTCCCTTCATATGCAACTGTGAGTGTATCTAACATCTCTTTTTCAGAAGAACAATTAAGCACTTGATGATAGATTTCATTAGGTAGTGTAGAGACAAGAGCTGATCTAGCCTTAACATCTAGGCTAACCAACCTCTTATCCTCATCTATCCACAGATGCATGGGTTTGCTTATGATTCTTTCAGTTGTAGAGGTTTGACCTTCAGATTCTGATGGAATAGATAACACTGATGTTAGAACATAAGGACCATCAGTGACTATTGCAAGCATTTGGATATCAAGGGTGGATAGGAAAAGATGTGCTATACTTTTCCACATGGAGAAATTTTCAGCATCAAACATGGGACATCTTGTTAAGGACCCAGTGTTTGAGATATTCATATTGTTTGCGGATGAGGCCATATTGAGAGGGGTAGAAGCAGTTGTAGAGTAAGCAAAACAGATCTAGATATTGATTATCTAACCTGCTCTGATACTAGTTGTTAAACCCAGATTGAGTACGCAACAACAAATGTTTGTAGAAGGGGGGTTTGAATACAAACTTTAGCTTTAAAAAATTAAAGACACACTTATATACTGTTATATAATTCTTATTGATATGAATCAAGAATTACATGTACTAGAAGCGGAAATTCTAAGTACAATAAAAGGTGGCAATCAATTTGTCTAAGACATAGACAAGCTAACTCTAATACAACTAATGTATTTAGAGTGTTCAACACATGAACAAGTTTGATTCTACACAATGCTTATACTCTACGAAATTTCTCAACTGATGAGATTTTCTTTTAGTGTAGTAGAGACTTCGATGTTATATTGTGTTTGTAGTCTTGTGTATTGTATATTTGCATGTCCACCATGCATGAGAATATATAAAAGTCTTGGTAGATCCGGTTGCATAAAGGTAAAAGACAAAGAGGATGTGGAAATATAATATTTTAATTGTAAAGTTAGTGGGTGAAAAGTAAAATTACTTTAATCAAAAGTATGATAAAAGTAATTGTACTTTTTTGCAAAAGTGCAACCCATTCACAATATAAAATATTAAAGACCACATTTACTGTCGTGTAGAAGTATCTTTCCCTTTCCATGATTGTACTTTAATCAACACCATGCTTCTGATTGATTTGACTTTACCAAGTATGGGATTGCCAGCCATACTTAGTTGTTTGAACAAATCTTCAAGATCTTCGTTTGTTTGAGGTATCATTATCCTTTTCTAGAGGATAAGGTCAAACCTTTTTGTCTTATACTTAATCCAAAAAGTGCATTTTTACTTTTACAAACAAAGATCTAAGGCATAATAGAACAACACATGTTCTGCCTTTTACATATTACTTACAATCTGAAAAGATAGAGTAGATTTGACATTTTTCACGACTCAGCTAACAGATTGTACAAGGAACTTTGATATTCACTACTCAGTTGACAAAGTATATCAGTTGATCACTCTTTGCTAGGACTCAGTTGATACAAATTGCTCAGCTGATCATATAGATGCTCAGCTGGTCGATAGTAAGCTTAGGAGAACATAACCTCATGTATTTGTATGATCAGTTGATCAAGAATGCTCAGCTGATCAATCAAATACATCAGTTTATAAGGGGAGATGACTTGTGTAAAGAAGGACTTACTTAGCTGATGCTCTGGGCCTCAGCTGATCCAATTGTTCACTCAGCTGATAGAGTAGGCTCTCAGCTGATCAAATTCTTCACTCAGCTGATCACTTTCTTCACTCAACTGATCAATATGTTTACTCAGTTGATGGAATATTTTCTTCAGCTGATCAACAATTTTGCTCAGCTGATAGACTGTTTTCCTCAGATGATGGTCTTCTTTACTTGTTTTCTTCATATGATGCTTCTTAGCTGATATCCTTTGGCTGATACATTGAGTAGGATCTGATGCTCAGCTGATGGCTTATTTTTCTCAGCTGATGGTTCCATACTTAGCATATTCTTACATAAACTGATTCAAACAACACATGTTTGAATTCTTTCTAAGTCATACTAATGTAGGGTTTGGTTATCATCAAATCCTATGTTTTCGGATAGGCAGAGTTGATTATTAGGGTGAAGTGATTATCTCCCCAACAATTATCTGATATCAATATATAAAAGTGATATTATTATTTCACATAAATAATAATATACAACAATGCATATATACTTATATATATATACTGAGTTGGAAACATATTTAAATCATATTCAAATATGTAATTGGTGTCCATTGATTGTAAATGTGTGACCCTATGAGTTTATTTATTATCAGCAATATCGTATTAATTTGTGTCTTGTGCACATAGAACCAACAGTTACCGTATTTAACTCCTCAACACATAAATTCCCTTTTGCACACTAAGCTAATCTACAAGTAGCCCTACGTGCACTAAGGCAACCCTAACTAAGCACATAATATATCACACAAGTAACCCCTCACTAGATATAGAAGATACTTTTGTTGGGTATCGGTGGTTCAATGAAAATGCAACGGAAACATAAAAGGTGTAAAAACAATTTTTCAAGAACCACATGATACTCAGGAAATGGACCATGACTCTAAACATGTCAAAGCAACATAATAAAAAAAACAAGAAGATAGAGATGTACCCTTGAGCTAGCCTTCCTTATTGTTTTCGGGTTTGAATCTCGGAAGTTAAATACACAAACAAGTGTATCTCTAGTGCAATCCACACCAAGTGCACCTTGGCTCCCACTTGCTAGAGTGTTGATAAGTCTACCAAAGCATCACCAAATGTCTAGACACTCTTGAACTTACAAAGCCTTGTATTCAAGTGTGTATGAGAGAGTATATGTTTGCAAAAGATCAACCAAACAATAAGACTAGTAACCATGTCTCTTTAGCTTCTTATGGTTCTTATAGAACTCCAAAATCAGTTCAAAATTCGAATGCCATAAAGCTAGATCAGTTACAAGCCATAAATCACCTTTAACTAGTCATAAAAGACTAGTTAAGGTGGTTGTTCATGTGAAAGGCACGGGCATACCTTTTGTAACGCCCGTCCTTAAATTTCAGTAGTCTATTTTTTATAAAAATGCGTGCGGAAGCATAGAATTTGATGGGGAGATAATTACTTCACCCTAATAATTAACTCTACCTATCCTAAAACATAGAATTTGATGAAAACCAAACCCTACATTCAGTATGACTTAGAAAGAAATCAAACATGTGTTGTTTGAATCAGATTTTGGAAAATATGCTAAGTATGGAGCCATCTGCTAACCATCAGCTGAGTATCAGATCCTACTCAAAGTATCAGCCAAGGGATATCAGCCGAGGAGCATCAGATGAATAAAACAAGTGAAGAAGACCATCAACTGAGGAAAGTAAACCATCAGCTGAGTGAAGAAATTCGATCAGCTGAGTGCCTACACCCTCAGCTGAGCAAAGACTTTTGCTCAGCTACACCATCAACTGAGTGAACAATGGATTAGCTGAGGCCCATAGCATCAGCTAAGTAAATCTTTCCTAAAACAAGTCATCTTTCTATATAAACTGATGTATTTAGATGATCATCTGAGCATACTTGATCAACTTATCATATAAATACATGAGCTCATGTCCTCCTAAGGTTACTATTGATCAACTGAGCATCTATATGATCAGCTAAGCAATATGTATCAACTGAGTCCTAGCAAAAAATGATCAACTGATATATTTTGTCAACTGAGTAGTAAAATTCAAAGTTCCTAGTACATTCTGTTAGCTGAGTCGAGCAAAATGTCAAATCTGCTTTATCTTTCATATTGTAAAAGTCATATGTAAAAGGCAGAATACGTGTTGTTCTATTATGCCTTAGATCTTTGTTTGTAAAAGTAAAAAGCACTTTTTGGATCAAGTATGAGACAAAAAGGTTTGATCTTATCCTCTAGAAAAGGAGAAAGATACCTCAAACAAACGAAGATCTTGAAGATTTGTCTCAACAACTAGGTATGGCTGGCAATCCCATACTTGGTAAAGTTAAATCAAACAGAGGCATGGTTGTTGTTTAAAGTACAAGCATGGTAAGGGAAAGAAACTTCTACACGACAGTAGATGTATGTTTTAATATTTTATATTGTAAGTGGGTTGCACTTTTTTAGAAAAGTGCAATTACTTTTTTCAAATAGTTGATTAAAGTAACTTTATTTTTCACTCACTACCTTTACAATTAAAATATTATATTTCCACATACTCTTTGTCTCCTTCCTTCATGCAACCGGATACGCCAAGATTTCTATAAATATACATGCATGGTGGAAATGCAACATACAACACAGTGAAGCCTCTACTCCACAGAAAGAAATCTCATCAGTTGAGAAATTCGTAGAGTTTAAGCATTGTGTAGAATCAAACTTGTTCATTTGTTGAACACTCTATATACATTAGTTGTTTTAGAGTTAGCTTGTCTATGTGTTAGACAAATAGATTGCCACCTTTTATGGTACTTAGAATTTCCGCTTCTAGTACATGTAATTCTTGATTCAAAATCAATAAGAATTATATAAAAGTATATCGGTGTGTCTTTAAATTTTTAAAAGCTAAACTTTGTATTCAACCCCCCTTTCTACAAACATTCGTTGTTGTGTACTGAATCTGGTACTAACAACTGGTATCAGAGCAGGTTAGATGATCAATATCTAGATCTGTTTTGCTTACTATACAACTGCTTCTACCCCTCTCAAAATGGCATCATCATCAAACAACATGAACATCTCAAACACTGGGTCTTTAACAAGATGTCCCATGTTTGATGCAGAAAATTTCTCCATGTGGAAAAGTAGAGCACATCTTTTCTTATCCACCCTTGATATTCAAATGCTTGAAATAGTTACTAAGGGTCCTTATGTTCCAACCGTGTTATCTATTCCATCAGAATCCGAAGGTCAAACCTCCATAACAGAAAGAATCATAACCAAGCCCATGCATCTGTGGACAGATGAAGATAAAAGGTTGGTTGGCCTAGATGTTAAGGCTAGATCAGCTCTTGTCTTTGCACTACCCAATGAGATTTATCATCAAGTGCTTAACTGTACTTCTGCTAAAGAGATGTTAGATACACTCATAGTTACATATGAAGGGACTGAAGAGGTGAAGGAGAACAAGAAGCTCCTCCTCAATAGAGAGTATGAATTCTTCTTTGCTCAAAAAGGCGAGAGTCTTACACAGACATACACCAGGTTTAACTTCCTAGTAAATGATTTGAAAAGGGTAAACATAACCAAGAGCAACTTTGTTTTGGTGAACAAGTTTCTATACTCCCTCCCTGAAACATGGGATCACTTTGTTAGTGTACTAAGGCATAGTGAGAAGATAAAGGGAATGTCTCTGGTTGCTCTCTATGGTAACTTACTAAACCATGAGCAATCAGTCAAGCAAAGGAAGTTGTCATCCAAGGAGATGAAGGAGGTCGTGAAAGCTGCACCAACTGCCCTTGTATCAAGAGATACAAAGATGAGAAGCTTTGCAGCTATTGATTCTGGTTCTTATGAAGAAGGAGATGAAGAAGAGAGTGCTGGAGAAAGTGATGAGGAGAATGATTGTGAGGAGAACAATTTGGAGGAGTTAGTTGAAGGAGTAGCCATGCTGGTTAAGAAGTTCAAACCTTTCAAGAAGGGAAAGGGTGTCAAAAGGTTCAGCAAGAGGCCATCAAAATTTGTCAAGTCCAAATCTACATTTAATGCCTCCACAGCAGAGTGTTATAAGTGTGGCAAGATTGGCCACATAGCCAGTAATTGTAAGTCCAAATATAACATTGGTTCTTCATCTGTGCCAAAGTAGGAGGACAAAATTGATTATGAAGCCAAATATAAGAAACTCTTTGCTGATGTCCTTGACAAGAAGAAGAAAGCCCAGGGCCAAGTTCTTGTAGCTGAAGAAGAAGATTGGGAAGAGGAAGATCTTTCCTCAGATGAAGATGAGGTGATCTCTGCTCAGTTTTGCATGATAGCCAACAACAATGATGGTAGTACCTTTCATGAAGACATGAAAAAGGCTGCAAAAGCTTGTTCAACTACCAACTGGGATCCTTCTTCAGTGTATCAGGTTGGAAAGTTTATTAATTATGATGATAATGAAAAGAATGCTATGTTTGATTACTTGTATATTGATTTCCAGTTTTCTATTCAAAGAGAGAAGAAGCTAAAACTAGAAGTATAATCACTAAAGGAAAAATTAATTCTTAAAGATGAGGAAATTAAGCAGATAGCAACTTTAAATGATGAGCTAGCAAATCAAAATATACTTAATAAGATCTTAGTAAAAGAAACTAGTGAAGCAACCAAAAAGTTCAATGACCTCCAAAAAGTAGTAAAGTCTTGGTGTGTATCTGTAGAAAAGACCACTCAGTGTGACAAGGAGCAGATACCCAAACAAGTTCAAGCTATTATTGGTGGAAATTACTCTATGGCTGCTAACTATGTTCATTCTAATAAGAACCTTAACATCTTAGACAAAGCTGACATTTTGCCACAAACTTTTCACAAGACTGTTAAAGGCAAAAGTGTGTTCACAAATAAGTTTGTTAGAAGCAAAAGTTCCCACCTAAAAGAATCAATTATTCCTTGTGTTGAAACATCCTCTAGTAAGATTTCAAAAATGTAAAAATACTAAAAACGCAAAGTCAAAGGATATGAGTAAAGGAAAGGAATCATTTAGTTGATACCTTAGAGACATTATGTTGTCAAACCTTGAAATCAGATGACGTAAATCTTAGTATTTCACAAACTGAAGAATTATTAGCTAATACTACTTTATCAACTAATAGGTTAGTATATGATAAATGCTTAGCTGATGACCTGTTAGATGATCATAGCTCCTCTTCTAAACAATCAGTTGATCCAGAAGTAATCAACTCTCTTTCAATAGAAGAAACTATGAGTAAAAAGAATGATGTTCACATTGTTCCCATTTCTGCTACTCCAATGATTGGTCAAAAACTTTCTAAATACAAAGATCAATCCAAGATGCATGTAAATAAAGACCTAAGAAATTTACAATACAAGCTTCATAAGCTTAATGGTCAAGTTAGTCAAATGATGACTGATAATTGTAAAATGACTAATAAGAAAACTCATAGGCATTCAAATAATGTTGTTCAATGCTCCAAGCCCACAAAATCCCAAAAATGTTATACGTGTGGAAGTAAAGAGCATAAAGCATTTGAATGGTCTTTAGAAGGGATCAAGACAGCGGACTTGAAATGATAACATAGTCATTCCTCTCATACATAAGAAACCTGAAATGAAGTGGAAAGCTAGGTGCATTCCACGGGGATCCACTAAGTAGTGGATTCCTACTTGTGTCACTAACTCTTCTTTCACTCAATCTGTGTAGAGTGTTGGTTCATGGTTTCTTGACAAGGGATGTTCATGAACTATGACAGGTAACAAGGCTTTGCTCAGTAACTATAAGAAAGAGAAAGGTCCAAGGGTGACTTTTGGTGACAACAATCATGGGCAAACAAAAGGCTATGGTGAACTTCATAATGGGAACCTTAAGCTGTCCAGAGTATCATATGTCAAAGGGCTGAAATACAATCTCATAAGCATAAGTCAATTGTGTGATGGGGATAATGAAGTCTACTTCACAAAGACAGGAGGCTCCATAATAAATAAGGAAGATAATACAGTGTTAAGTGCCAAGAGAACCAAGGATGTGTATACCTTGACATGTCCTCTGGGGACCCTTCAAAGGAAACATGTTTGTACTCCAAAAATAATGAGGATACAAATTGGCTATGGCACAAGAGGCTTTCCCACCTTAATTTCAAAAATATCAACAAGTTGAGCAAGGGTGAACTAGTGTCAGGACTACCTTCTATGACTTATCTTAAGCCTAAACCTTGCACTGCTTGTGAGAAGGGAAAGCAACATAAGACATCATTTCCATCCAAGCAGGCCTTTTCAATTACAGAACCTTTCTATATGTTGCACATGGATTTCTTTGGTCCTGTTGCAACTACTAGTATTGGTGGAAGTAAGTATGCTCTTGTATTGGTTGATGAATTCTCAAGATACACTTGGGTTTTCTTTCTTAAAGCAAAGAGTGAGGTTGCTGAAGAGATTATATGTTTTATCAAAAAGATGGAAGTGTTGAATGGCAATCTGGTGAGAAGTCTTACAAGTGATCATGGAACTGAATTCAGAAATTAAACTCTGGGATCTTTCTGTTATAAGAAAGGGATATCTCAAAACTTCTCTGCCCGAAGAACCCCACAACAAAATGGTGTAGCTGAAAGAAGAAATAGAACATTGATTGAAGCTGCCAAAACCATGTTGTGTGAAAGAGGGTTATCTTTTAACTTCTGGGCTGAGGCTGTAAGTTTTGCATGTTTCACACAAAACAGGTCCCTTATTATCAAGAGGCACAACAAAACTCCATATGAAGTACTCAAGGGAAGGAAGCCAAGCATCAGCTTTCTGCATATTTTTAGTTGTCAATGTTTCATACTCAATCAAAAAGATCAATTGCAGAAGTTTGCTCTAAAGGCTGATGAAGGAGTGTTTGTAGGTTACTCAGTGATTTCCAAAGCATAGAGAGTATACAAACTCAGAACCAAAGTCATAGAAGAATCTGTCAATGTGAGTTTTAATGAAAATGACTTTGTTGCTTCTTGTTCCTCTAATCATGTTTTAGGTAAAGAATTTAATGATCTCATGTAAACTGGAGAACACATTCCAGAGCATGTTGATCCCTCTCCACCAATTGCTCATGATGTAGATGAACCTGTTCCTATCCAAATCTTTAACCATGTGCAACCATCCTCATCCAATCCTATACCGCTACTCAATCATGTGGAAAATGACTCAACATTACTGGATTTTAATTCCATATCACACATTCCCTCTTCAGTAGAGATACCCACAGATTGTAACAATGAAGTTATATCAGCCACTCAAAAATGAACTCATTTCCACTGCTGATAGTCAACATATAACTTCTTCTCCCCAAATCCAAATGAATCCCAATTCCCAAGAAATCCAAAAAGCCTTCAAAGACCACAAGTACCATCCTCATAATCTGGTAATAGGAAATATAGATGATCCAGTCAGAACAAGATCCAAAGCTTGCAACATCTGTTTATATTTTGGATTTGTCTCAATGATTGAACCAAAGAATGTTGATGAAGCTCTCAATGATCCCCACTGGGTGACTGTCATGCAAGAGGAACTGGAAAAATTCAAAAGAAATAATGTATGGACTTTGGTACCCAAACCAAAGAATAAAACCATCATTGGAACAAAGTAGGTGTTCAGAAACAAGCTACATGAAAATGGGCAAATAATCTGAAACAAAGCAAGGCTAGTGGCACAGGGGTATTACCAAGAAGAAGGTATTGGTTTTGATGAAACCTTTGCCCCTGTTGCAAGATTGGAAGCTATCTGACTGTTCCTAGCTTATGCTGCCTCCAAGAACTTCAAAGTATTTCCAAATGGATGTGAAGAGTGCATTTATGAATGGAGATATGAAAGAAGAGGTGTATGTAAAACAACCTCCTGGTTTTGAGGAGTCAAGCTTACCTGATCATGTATTCTTTTTAAACAAAGCTTTATATGGTCTTAAGAAAGCTCCAAGAGCCTGGTATGATACCCTCTCTTCTTTTCTCATTAACAAAGGTTTTACAAGAGGATGCATTGATAGCACTTTGTTTATAAGAAAGTACAAAGGTGATGTGATACTTGTGCAGATATATGTAGATGACATAATATTTGGGTCTACAAATTTGGAACTATGCAAAAAGTTTTCTAAACTCATGTCTGATAACTATCAGATGAGCATGATGGGTGAATTAACTATTTTCTTGGTTTGCAAATTAAACAAGAGGTTGATGGTATTTTCATTCATCAAACAAAATATGTCAAAGATTTACTCAAAAAGTTTGATTTTGAAAATTGTTCCTCAATGAAAACACATGTGTCTACTTCTATCAAGTTAGGATAGGACACTTATGGCAAATCAGTGAACATTACTACTTATAGAGGAATGATTGGGTCACTTTTATACCTCACTGCAAGTAGACCAGATATAATGTTTTCAACATGTCTCTGTGCAAGATATCAAATAGATCCAAAGGAATCACATCTTACTGCTATTAAGAGAATATTCAGATATCTCAAAGGAATTCCTAATCTTGTTCTTTGGTACCCCAAAGACTCAGATTTTGAGTTAGTTAGATATTTTGATTCTGATTTTGCAGGGTGTACATTAGACAGGAAGAGTACTTTAGGTGGTTGTTAACTTCTAGGAGGAAGATTAATAAGTTTGTCTAGTAAGAAACATAATTCAATATCAACATCTACTAATGAGGCTGAATACATTGTTGCAGGAAGCTGTTGTGCTCAAATTTTGTGGTTACAAAATCAACTACTTGACTATGATATGAAGTTTGAAGACACCCCAATTCTGTGTGACAATACAAGTGCCATTTCCATCTCAAATAATCCAGTCATGCATTCAAAGACAAAGCATATTGAAATCAGACATCATTTTCTTAGAGATAATGTACAAAAGAAAAAGGTAACTCTGCACGACATCAACACTGATTTGCAGCTTTTAGATTTGTTCACAAAGCCATTGGATGAAGCAAGGTTCAATTTCCTAATATCCAAACTAGGTATGCTTAATTTTATATTAGAATAGTGGTAATTTAGTTTATGTTAATTTATATGTGTTGAAAATCATGTGTTACTTATCTAAGCATCTCACATCTTACTGCTATTAAGAGAATATTCAGATATCTCAAAGGAATTCCTAATCTTGTTCTTTGGTACCCCAAAGACTCAGATTTTGAGTTAGTTAGATATTCTGATTCGGATTTTGCAGGGTGTACATTAGACAGGAAGAGTACTTCAGGTGGTTGTAAACTTCTAGGAGGAAGATTAATAAGTTGGTCTAGTAAGAAACAGAATTCAATATCAACATCCACTAATGAGGCTGAATACATTGTTGCAGGAAGCTTTTGTGCTCAAATTTTGTGGTTACAAAATCAACTACTTGACTATGATATGAAGTTTGAAGACACCCCAATTCTGTGTGACAATACAAGTGCCATTTCCATCTCAAATAATCCAGTCATGCATTCAAAGACAAAGCATATTGAAATCAGACATCATTTTCTTAGAGATAAGGTACAAAAAGAAAAAGGTAACTCTGCACGACATCAACACTGATTTGTAGCTTGTAGATTTGTTCACAAAGCCATTGGATGAAGTAAGGTTCCATTTCCTAATATCCAAACTAGGTATGCTTAATTTTAGATTAGAATAGTGGTAATTTAGTTTATGTTAATTTATATGTGTTGAAAATCATGTGTTACTTATCTAAGCATCTCTAAGTCTTACTGAATCTGTGTAAACTAAGTAACTTTGCTCAGCTGATGTCTATCAGCTGATCAAATTTACTCAGCTGATCACCCTCAGATAAGAAGGAAATGCTTAGCTAAGTACTTCTCTCAGCTAATACTTCCAAATTTTTACTATCAGCCGATAGTTTTTCATCAGCTGATACCCTTCAGCTGATACATTTCAATGATCAGCTGATGGTTCAACACTTAGTAAATTTTTATCTTTTGTGTTCATTTAATGCTTTTTAACCCTAGTTATTTACTTCGTCTGTCAAATTTAATTTAATATCTAATTAATTTGTTTTCCGTTAGAATTTTTGTCAGTATCTAACGATCTCTATTAACTACCCTTCATAAATATCTCACTTCCTCTCTCATTCATCTTTATCCGTTCAAACTCTCAAAATTCCCTCTCTCTCTCTAAAAAGAATTACCCTAGCTTTTATCATCCCTACCAAATGGCCACCTATATTCCTGACCCTGCTATTAACCCTGGTGATAATGTTGCTCCAAACCAACGCATGAACATAACTCCAAACAACATTCTTTTGTGCACCACCATTCCCGTCTCACGCGAAAATCAAGGTTATGAGCCTATGGTACAGTTTCTTCAGGCTCACCCTCTGTTCGAAAGCCTTATTGCTGATCCCCACTATATATTCCCCTCGATTATCGATGAGCTATGGTACTCTGCAACCTACAACCTCAATGACCATACCATCTATTGTACCCTAGCCCAAGGAAACTATCATCTCCAAATCACCACTGAAACCTTACGAGAAGCAGCCGGTATTCCTCACTTCCCACCTTACACTACTTTTCCCTCAAGAACTCTAGTTCAAACCATTTTGCAAACAATCGGCTACAATGAGCCCGTTGTGCACGGTCAAGTGAAAGTTTCTGCTCTTTCCCATCCATGGAAGTATTTGGCCAATGTAGTCATTCGGTGTTTTGGTCCTAAATCTGGAAGCCACCATCTCATAAATCAAACAGAGCTTCTGGTGCTCTATGCCCTTGTGTTTAGGGTTAACATCGACTTTACTCAGGTTATATTCTCTGATCTTATTGACAAAATTACACAGAGCACCAACAAAAAGTCCTCAAGGTCTCAGGTGCCCAACATTCGATTTCTAAGCCTGATAGCAATGAGGGAGATTGGTGAAAATGACTATGTGAGCTTAACTGAACATCAAGATCATATCCCTGTCCCTGCCATGGGTGAAAAAGTTTTCCATTTTATAAAGGCAAACAGAGGTCCTCCCATCACTGCTCAAATCCAATAGTTGATTGATGCTGCTAATGAAAATGCAAATGCTGGTGATGGTGATGAAAGTGATGATAATCATGATGATGATGATGATGATGATGAGGAAAGTCACAATGGTAACAACAAAGATGATGATGATGATAATGCTGGTGATGGTGATGCTGGTAACTTTGGTGATTCTGAATTCACTCCCATAAGTCCAATGATAATGAGTCCTCTTGGTGATGATGTTGATCTACAAGAACAAGAAATCTCTGAGCAACTCCTTGAGCTCATTGATAGGAGCAGGCAAATCATGTCCCAAGCTAAGGATAACACTGGCTCAACCTCTAAGGATATTCAAATGGTAGTCCCAACCTTTGATAGCCCATCCTTCTATCCAGTCCATACACCTATTCAACAGCCAAGCTCTAGTGAACCTCATGTGGTCACTAGTTCTACTCCCATCCGTAGCCCCCTATATACAAGGTCCACATAAGTGACTCATTTTGAGCACTTTGAGGTAGTGACATCCACACCTCTTGCCTCAACTCCAATTACCCTTCCTCATGTTGAGGGGGAGCAATTGGGTGTTGCTAACCCTGAGCCAGTGGATGTATCCTCACAACATGATACATCTGTAAAAATGGGACTTAAACCGCCATCGAGACAGCCTCCCAAAAGTTTGATCTCATTGAAAGACAGACCTCAACCCAAGGTCATACTGTGTCTACATCCCCATTGAGTCAGCCTATGTAACACCGTAAATTCTCAAGCCATTTTTTTTAAATCGCTACGGAAGCGTTAACTGATTTCATCTAATCAAACACCCACAAAGTACAAAGTACTGTTTACAAACATCACATCAAGTTGTGTTACAAAACTTTTATAAACAAGGTTCGTCTCTTCTCAAAACATAATATCAGAGCGTTGGTCAAATTTCCCTTCCCACAAACAAGGCAAAACAGCCAAACTTGCAAAAGAAATCAACCGAGGGGAATTAGCATAAAGCTAAGTGAATGGAAGCTACAAACAAGCAACCAACAACAACAAGCACAATCAGTCCTCAACTAAACAAGCAACAGATCAAACAATCATCACAAACCAATCCAACCTCTAGAGGAACGGAGGTTCTGCAGAACCTGCAACCGATGCGGGCCAAAGCAAAGGTTTACCGATAGCTATTTGCTACTTGGTACAATTAAACCCCTTATGATGCAACAAATGCATAGAAGATCAAGAACTGTGCAACTAATAGCCGATAGCCCTGCCCAAAACATACGATAGCTGACCCCTAACCATGTACGCATATCGTTAACCATACGTACAGGTCTCGCCACGTGCACATATCATTAAACATGTACACTGGCCACACAACAATCCGAAATATCTCAATCAACAAGCATCAATCAACTACCAATGAATAGAAATCAAAACAGTCTATCAACACATCTCAAGTTAAACATTCTATCATGGCAACTCAGACTAAACAGTCGATCATGGCAAACGGATATCTCAAATCTTGCAATCATAAACGTTACCACCATCATCACTCGTGAGTACACTTCCACTCACCTCGGTCCTCGATTTCGTTTGCTCAGTCGTCTAATGTCACTGAGTCTTTGTAGTTCCTGAGAACACAACAAACTGGAATCAATCTCAATTCATATATATATATATATATTCACATATATATTTATATCTCAAATGCTCATAAATAGCATATAAATAATTAACATATAATCTCGAACAATCACACATTAAAACAATCAATCAACCAAAACTTCATAATTGTGAAAAGTAGAGGTCGCGCCACGACCAACCCCAGTGTCGCGCCGCGACAATCCTTCGAATGCGGAGTCACTTCGAGCGCGTCTTTGAATTCGAACCCAAACGCGTCACGTCGCGACAAGGCTTCGAGCAGTCCCTTTCGCATGCGAAGTCCCCTCTCTTCGAACAACACCCCTTCGAACTCGAAGTACATGGTCGTGTCGCGACCTAAAGATGTGTCGCGCAGCGAGGCTGTCTCGCACAGTTCTCAACCTTCTTCTTCTTCTTCCTTTCCATCCGACTTAGATTCTATGGTAGCCATAACCAGAATTTCAAACTTACAAAACTCATCGTAACAAGTTGTTAAACATTATACTTCATGTTTCTAATCATCATAATCAAATCCAATCCCTTTAAAACATCAAAATATATGAAACCCACATACCAAGTTAAGCTTCTAAAAGCTTCATATAAACATCAATGGTGTTTCAACATTCTACATCATATAAACCTAGAAACATATTATAAAACTAGCATGAATCATGTTCATAAGTAATAAGAAACACATACCAAGCTTCAAATCACCAATTCCTTGTTTTCAAAATTTTCATGTTTTGAAAGGTTTCTTCAACTTTGGTTTTGCTCTCAATACACATACAACACTTTTCACTTTCAAACTTTTTGAGCTAGTGACTTTCCAAATTTGCAAATATACAAACACGTGGACACAAAACTCAACTTTCCAAGCAGGAGGTGTCTATCCCAAATTTCTATCCATTCTACATGCATACATACATGCTACACATACATAGAAATTCATTTTTTTTCATTTCAACTTTCAGTAAACAAATATATATATGCATTTATATATATTTAATTCATGTCATGAATTAATTTAATTAACTCTAAATAACCATTTAACCAATTAAATTCAAATAACACAAATACAAACACACCGCTAACCCGCTAATCCACTAGCCCGGGTTTGAGGGTGTTACAAATCTTCCCTGCTTCAGAGGATTCCGTCCTCGGAATCCTATACCACACCTCAAACGGATAATCCACTCTTCATATTCATTTTTTTTTTCTGATTGTCAATTCAATTGTATCACATATACATCGTACTGAAAACACATGAACCCCTTTTCTACATATCTTTCTCAATTTACAATCATCAGCTTTTAACGACTTATCTTTCACATCTCTTCTTCAATTCGACATTCAACTTAACATATAACTCATAGTTGATAAATCTGTCTTTCAACTCATTTTCTTTCACATTCACGTATTTAGACAATATGAACACATTTCTTGAATACTTATTCACAGTACCCTGTTTATCTCATTTCACAAATTCTCCATATTGCTTCACTTTTGCTTTCTAGTAACCATGTCAAACATTACTCCGATATTCACATAACGACTCACAATTGACATTTCAACATTCACTTGATAGAAACCACATCACACCAATTTAATCAATTTGTTTATGAATTCCACGAATCATCAAAATCCAACTCATACACAAATTCATTCTCATATATATATGCACAACTCTTTCTACTTCACTATCTAATAAGGGTTCAGTCGCACTGCTCATCTCACATATCAATGCTTGTCATAAACTCTTCTAGAAGCTTAGTCAATTCTTTCAATTTTCGTCAGAAGTTTCGATATATAACATCACACATTATATTCATCTCATCAATATATAATTCGCCCAACAAACGCTATCCCACTGGTGATAAAATACAAGCGCTCTTACTAATCAGTCAATAATAACTCGTGATATATCCGAATTCCTTCTCATGTAGCAAATTAAACATCAACTCCATTGTAACTTATCATCACCACCACCCTGTTATCTTGAATTATCTCTACAATTTATAAATCCCCGATACTCTGTTTTGACTCGTACACAATCATGTCATTTCCACGAAATATATCATGTTCATTCCTTTTTGCGAGTCATTAATTAAATACTTTGTATGGCATTATACTATTTAGCCCTTCCAAGTGCACTTACAATTTAGTTTCGTAAGCCTTGTTCAAATTAAATCTCCAATTCCAAGCAAAGGCACTTCCTAGTAAAGGCAATTCATGCATAAGATTCACAAGTCTTCATTCCATATGCTCAGGCCATTATATTCCTCTTTTCTCTTCCTCATTTTCCAATAAATTCAATCTGTCATTCTTCAAATCACATGTATCTTCAGTTCACAAATAACAACTGATATTTAGCTAGCTCTTTCACATATATAACTCCTTGTAATTAGATATCAATTATATCTTTTACCCAAACAATTCTGTACATCTCAAACTTACTCAATCTGTAGCAATTCATTTCTTTCTTATACTTGATAATTTCAATCTTTAAGTCATTAACTTCTAGTATAGGCAGTTTCAATTCTATCCATCAAGTCTTGTATACATCAACTCACATAATTTCAAAGTTGTCATCATAAACTTTGTCGTATTTTCACATGTCTATTATCAATTATCCCTCCAAGATAATATTCAAATCTCTCATTCACATTCTTTTATTCATACTAAACATTGTCTCTACCACATGTTCAACCCATCCGTATATTAGCATTCACTACTTCTTTAAATAATCAAGTCAATCATACCTATCTTTCCTTTTAATCAACATTTCTACATAGTCAATACAAACGCATCTGCTACAATCTCCAAGTCATGAGTTAAATCATTCTTCTCAGGAATATTTAACTACCGTAAGACATAATCCATCTCTCAAATTCCAAAGCATAATATCATATATCAATCCAACAAATACCATATTTCAACATACCCTAATCTCTTCAGGTTCATTAATCATCATCATAGATTACCTTTACTCATTAGGTTTAACAACAATAACTCATAATCTTAGTTATTTCTTTAACCAAAACATCTCTAGGTATCACAAAATCATCCAATTTCTCTATTTGTTCATTTTCATTCTCTTTCCTTCTTCTTTGCATAAACCGAAACATATAAATACACATATACAAATAAGGAAATCTTACAACACATTGCATAGCATGCAATTTAACTGATCTAGAAACATTCTTTCCTTAGCATATCATACCCAATTCACATTATTTCAAGCATCACATTCGTATCATCATATCATTTTCTGACAATAGTACCAAATAATTTCACAACTTAGATAATCATAATTTCAACTATCTCTACTTCTAAAGAATCATATTCTTTCAGAAGTAAGCATACACAATTAGCACATAAGGCATCAAACATCCATAGTTAACTCTTGAAGTTAATAAACACACGTACAAATATATAAGTTATCAAATAGTACCCGTTATGTCATCGTCGATATTAACATCGTCATCAGTCATCATATCAAAAGTTCTACCATTTAGCACAGAAGGGTTCTTTCTCTTTCGTCCATCTACTGACGAGGACCCCCACCTGCATCCACTCCTGACCCTGACCCATTTTCCTTTCCTCAGTACATTCATTCGTACGATGACCCTCTTTCTGACAATTCCAACACACACCCCGAGGGAAACCACATTCCTTGATCTCATGTCCAAACAATCCACATCGAATGCAACGCAAGGTCTGGGGTGTGCAAGGCCCCGTATGAACAAATCTACACCGGCGGCACCATAGTGAACTTTGTTTAGACCCACCTGTCATAGGTCTCTTATTTCGATTCTTCTGTTTCTGGCCACTATGCCCACTCTGTCTTTGCGGTTCTTTAACATGTTCAATCATTGATTTCTGCTGCAAAATACATTCTCTATCCATTTTATCCATTGCCTTCCCATCACCCTCAACCGAATTGGATAAGGTAAACGCTTGTGATAATGTATTTTCCTATCTGGTAGTACTTTAATATTTTGGAAGCAAAGCTCCCACAAAATGTTGTATCTTTGATGCCTCATCTGGCACCCACTGTTTCACAAATCGCAGTCTCTCATTGAATTGTTTAATCAAATCATCTACTGTCATGTCTCTTATCATCTTCAAATCCATGAATTCTTTCTTGATTCTCGCAATCTCAAATGAGCTACAATATTGTTCACACAGCTTCTCTAGAAATTGGTTCCAGTAATACTCTGATGTTGCTCCTCGGTAAAATGCCCGGTTAAGAATCCCACCATACCATCGCATCACCTTTAAGCATACGAGTCGCAAATTTAACTCAGATTCATCCTCGTAATTGCACGCGTCAAGAGATTTTACCATTTCTCGCAACTAATTCAAAGTCACGTTCGGATCAGTACCCATGTGATATCTCTGTTGGAACTCGTTGTGGGCATAAATGCAGCGGAAGCACACACAAAGCCCACAACTAGTTCCAATGGTGGAATACACTACAAAGAAAATTGCAACTAAAGAACAAGAAGAGGAAGGAAGAAAGTACCTCCTTACCATGCCTGGAAATCGAGATCTTCAAAGATGGGGTGAGCTTGAGGAAACAAAAGGCTTCCTCCTCCATTGCTAGTCCACACCAAGAAGAATTTGATCCCCAAATGCTAGTGAACCATAGATGAACATCCTATAACGACTTCATCATCTGGAACAGCCCATGTAGCAACTCCTCTCGCACCATTGATCTTCATCATCACACTTAAGATCGCCAACTTAGTGTTAGGAGCATGAAATCTTTAGAGCCAAGAGAGCATATCAAGTAGAAAGATTTGTATTGTGTTCTAATGTGTTCATCTTCAATAACCAACCTCAAGACCCTCTTTTGGCAGGCCATAAAGCAAGCCAAGTGATTGGACCATCAAATGGTCCAATAAAACACAAGTGTCATTACAGCTACCCTCTTCACGACCCCTCACGGGCTCTCACGGGCCGTGAAGCCTATGTGCACCACGAGGGGACTTAGAACTCCACGAGCCGTGCCGCCCGGTCGAGACTCGTGAGGGCATCTCCTTCACGACCCCTCACGACCTCGTCACGGGCCGTGAAGCCCAAAGGCATCACGACGCGTGGCGGCCGTCGAACAATCGTTAGGGTAGCCTGCTTCACGACCCGTGGAGCATCCTTAACGGTCGTGAAGCCCCAAATCAAAACACTTTTGATTCTTTGACATTCTCCTTCCACATTAAGCTGTCGGGATCAATCCTTGGCGTGTGACCCAATAGGCTCGCGCTTCATTAGCAGTGATACCGGCATACGTGTGTCAGTAGGCAGATTCCGACAAACTCCCACTTGCACATGACACACCGTATCCATATGCATCACAGACAGGGAGCGGCCTCTAGCAAGACATCCCTGCCCCCAAATCAATGCGAGGTATGTCATCCCTGACAAGTACCTAATCACAATCCAAACGGGTTTGAAAAGGTCCTACAGATAAGTGATCAATCATCCTATTGTTTGCGATATCCGGGTGAACACGAGACATGGTACAAAGTCATTCTCAGATCGTTCACGATTATGTTTCTCGATCAAGATTGGTGGTGACCAAAATATGCAAGTTGCAACTGATTAACTATCATTGCAAGCATGAGCACGGCCGTGCATTTTGGTGTCAGCACCCAATCATCGAGGGGCCCAAAGATATCACTCTAAACAGAGGAACAAATTCCTTCGACTACATTGCCCCACTACATCAGTAATACTTTGCCCAAAAGCTTCCTTTATAACAACCAGTTACGGACTGCGTTTGAAAGCAATCAGAACAAGGTAGACCAATGTCGTGGAAACACATGTATCTCCGGTCAAAGGACAAAAGATATTATCATCCTGAGTTACTCTTGACATGTACCATGAGGTATACTCAGGTGTAGGTCGTCCACTCACTTGAAATTCTTTTCAAGTATAGGTAAAGTGTTGCGTCTCTTGTATCCAATCACCATTGAATACACAACCAACCCTTTCCCTCAGTCTTCATTCAAACTTCCTTCCGATGAAGAGTGACTGACTGTGGACATTTAGAATGTAAAACATTCAGGGAAGTGGTAAACGTGCTAAGATGGAACGCAATAAAGGCAACTGAGAGTACCTGCTACACGCGTATTAAAAAATCCTCATTTGATCATTGACACCAGCAGAAGCACAATGTTTCTTAACGTTCCCAAAATCAGCATATCAAAGTTTCAACTAAAACAAACTCAAGCCAATTCTTTGCAAGCACTAGTACGTCAATCATCCCTATCTTGCAACTACGGCTTTAGCAAAACGGATCCGCCACCATGCTATCCGTGTGTATTCGTAATATGACCATATCTCTACCTCAACCAATCACTCAAAAGTGTGCGTTGATGAGATAACGGTCTTTTGTCAAGCTATCGCACCTTCATTGATTCATCAGAACTCAATAAGATCAAAGATGCTTGAGATAAAGGTTATCTTGCACAAGCCATCATACTCTCATTGTCTCATAAGATCCCAATAGAGTCAACGATGCTTTGAGAAGCATACTTAGTAACAACGCCATATTTAGTAGGATCACGAACCCCGATAAAGATCGGCAGTTATCCTAAGCAAGCATTTGAATAACAACTTATTCTATGTTGCTTCTTACTATAGATCAACAAGAACATATTTCAATATTTCCTTACTCCTTTCATAGGTCTTGTATGTCCTATAATCATTCTGGATGCATAATTCTTGATCTAAGCCTTTCCAAGCAAGATAAGGACATTATCTCCAATACGCTTTATGTGCTATACATATTTAGAATATGATTACAAAATGCTCCCACTAGCTCTGGCATTCATTCATGTTTCATCATTGCCTTTTGAAAAACTCAAACAAATGATTTTCATATCAAAGCAAAGACTCTAACATTGAGATAGAAACACAAGTCCACAAGTGGACTACTGAGGGTTTGTAGATTTCATTAGGATACTTATGATAGTGAAAGGCCCTCGAAAATGTTGTGAGCATTTCCTCAGAAAATTCCTATTCAAGGAATGTGGTCTCCATTTCCACCCAATATAGCCTAAAAGGCACTCACAAAATAAGTATCCGTGTGGACTTCAACATAACCACCACGAGAATGTTTCTAGATGATACCTTCCTCATGGTCAATCATCGTGAAACCATTCCTACCAGTCGGTATTTGAAGTAGTCTACAAACTTATCCATGTTGGTCTATCTCCTTAAATAACCAATCACACCACGCGGATTCACACCCAGGTGTAGGATCAACCAAGTCAAAACCTTGGATATCCTTCATGGATAGTATCTCAACTTATCATAAACTCCTTCCTTCTAGCAGACTCCAAGCGTAATACGCTTTTCGGTAGTTGACGCATTCATCACGAATCATCATTAAGTTGTCTTCCTCAGATATAACGAGTTATATCTTTCTCGTCTTATGACAACTTCTACCAGGAGGTAATGATTTTATGCCAGGTTCTCCAGCATTGCCATGCTGAGTTTCAATCAATTCTGATTGCATTCTAGTGTCAACATCAGGTTCTTCCATTCAAGGTATACTTTACTCTCACTAGCATCCATGGATATTGATTTAAAAGACTCTACCTTTGAGCAACTTACAAGTTCTCACAAGGTTTGTCAAGACAAATATCCCATGGTCTTAGTGGAGTACCTAATGGAGTAAATACCTCTAGATCCTAGGTTCCTCCATCTTACGTTTAAACGCAGACTAGACAATCCAGACTTTGCAATAGACAAACAAGGATCCTCCTTTTCGTCATGTCCTCTAAGGCGTTTACATGACCATGTTTGTTGTTTATAAGATTTAGAACTTATTTCCCACCATTTGGAGAATGACCCAAAACAATTTTGGATATAAAAGTGTAACCTATCACTTATCGGACCATATCAAAATGTCCAGTTCCTGTGTCTTAAGAGGAATGAATTGTGAGACAATCCCACAATTCTTATGATAGTCACATAATATAAAACTATGGTACTCAACATCTTAACTAGATTCGAGTATCATAGTTGCATTGCCCTCTCTATCATGTACCTCGTTATGGTGAGTTTTGAACACCTCTAATGTTTCAAAAACTAGTCCATTAAAATAGACATACCATCCCTTCTACCATCACCGGTAAAGGTAACAAGGTATCTAAAGTTACTCCTTAATGTTTACTTGAACGGTCAACACACTAAAAGTGTGAACGAAATCCAACAAGCTTTGAATCCTCTCAGATACTCAAGTGAAGGACGTTTAAGTCATCTAGCATAACAAACAAGATATGAATTCAACATTTGACCCATGGTCAAAGGGTTCTAAGTTCCTAAACCTCACGGATCTTGGTGATGCAAGTCTTGTTTATATAGCTTAATTGACTTTCTATATAAGGATAACTTATCAATACATTTATGACCGTTCTATTACTCATTAAGCATAAGCTTATTTTAAATGCCACGACATGGATAAACTTTGAAATAAATCACCACTAATTTCAAAAGTCAAAGTAATATCCATCGTCAACAAAGGCGTTTAGATATAATGTTTCTAGCCATACATGACATAAACATACATCGAATAAAGTAATAGAATAGCTGGAAGGAAAGGCAAGATACAAACTTCCAATCCTCTCAATAGGGACAACAACTATGTTTCCCACTTTTGAATTCCAGTTCTCCATGCCTCATCCGCCTACTTCTCTTTTAACACATTCACTTTGTAACAAACAAATTTGTGACAAACGTGAGTGTTATTGCTAGCGTTCAAAACCTAGCCTTTATAAGTAGAAGAGAAATGGAGTTTGATCATGAATGTTCCTGAAGTCAAGGAGCTAATTTCACTTACTTATAAGTGATTTTAGCTCTTTCAGGCCCATAGGACAGGCGTGGTGGCACCAATTTTCCAATCTTTCCGTAGAAGTAGCAAATTACCCCTTGTGGAGTCTTATCTTGAGGCGCAATCTCATTGCCCTCTTACTTCACATATAAGGTAGGCTTGGTAAAACCAAACTCTCCATTTGAGGTCAATTTCTTCTTCTCGGTTTCTTGTTCCTTTATAATGTTAGCGGAAGTCGGTGAGGCGAGCCATACTTTGGCCATGCAAGACTTAGCAGTCCACAACATGCCATAATGCTTTATCACGGACTTCTCTATATTGTGCATGTGATAGTTCACAATGAACCATTTACATCACTTGGGCAGGGACTTTGGAGAATATACATTCACCACAAGCTCCCTCCCTATGGAGAATCTGTTGGAATCTGCCCACTGACACACGTAGGCCAGCATCACTGTCAATGAAGCGCGGGCCTATTGGGTCACACGCCAAGTTTTAATCTCGACAGCCTACTATAAGAAGAAAGAGTCAAAATGGTCAAATTCCAGTTGACCTAGGCTTCACGACCATGAGGGATGCTCCACGGGTCGTGAAGCAGCTCGTGTCCACGAGTCCTGTCGTGGGCCACATGGTTCGTGAAACCCTAGGGCTTCACAAACCTACACGGCCCGTGAAGGAGGTCGTAAAGGCGCGAACCCTCACGATTCTTGCACGGCGCGGCACGACTCGTGGAGGATAAATGGCCGGTCGTGGCGCATTTATCCTTCACGGCCCGTGAGAGCCCGTGAAGAAGTCGTGAAGGCAGAATTCCAAGTGACACTTGTGTTTCATTGGACCATTTGAGTTGGTCCAATGATATGGTGCCATTGGGGTCCGACTCTGGCTCTTTTGAACAGAATGGAGATCTTTAAAAAGGGCTCTCTTAGTTCATTAGCTACTCTTGGTCCATTTTGTGCAATACATATACTTGTGAGTTCTTCCATTGAGAGAGAGAGCAAGATCAAGTGTTGGTGATTTGTGCACAAGTGTTTTAAGGCTGTTCCACAAGATATCCATCAAGTGTTGGTGGTGCTTCGGTTTGCTAGTACAAAGAGGTTGAAGGTATCTTGGTGTGGACTTGCATTAGGGCTTGGAGCCTTTTCTTTCAAGCTTACATCCCAAATCCGAGTTGTTCCAGCCAAGTATCAAAGTCTTTGAGGGTATGCTTTGATCTCCTTCTTCTCTTTGTTCTTGTTTTTGGTTGCATGCATGTTCTAACAAGTTTTCACCACCATTGGGAAATCATGGGATCCTTTTTGTGTGTTTTTGTTGCTTCCGTTGCGTGCTTTGATCCCCATTGATTCCCAATAGTGGTATCAGAGCCATACTTGTAAGATGCATGCACCTTTGTGGCTTGAAAATCCATATTTTTGATTTTGGACATTCTGTCCAGAAGGCCTTCACGGGCCGTGGAGCTTGCTTCACGAGTCGTGAAGGCCACACGACCAGTCTCGTGGGGTGGTGGTCGTGAAAGGTTTTTTAATCTATTTCACGAGTCGTGGAGCGTACTGCCTTCACGACTCGTGAGGGCCCATGAAGAGTAGTAGCTCATGAAGGCGTCGTGAAGAGGCTGTTTTTGGCCTTTTTGGAAAAGAAAACTTGATATGGATTTTAGCATTTGATTTTGGTGTTTCCAGAATCATTTTAGGCTGTTTAGCCTTGTAGATTAATCCCCGATTTCAAAGTGTTTGGAATCCTAATGCATGTGTACAAGGTTTATTCTTGTGCCGTTAGTTTTTGAATAAACTTAATTGGGATATTGTTTTGTGCATGGTTTGGTGTGGCACACCTTGCTTTGAGGTTGTTTCGTTTTTGTGAGCACCGGTTTGAGCCTAGAACTTTGTGTGGTTGTTTGGTTTCTTTATTTGTTGTTCATTCATTTTGTGGTTTGTACCACATTTGGTTTGCAATAATTTATTTAATCCGGTTTGTAATAATTTATTTATTTGTGGCTTGCACGCCAAAGTATTTATTCTTTGTAATTGTATATTAGCTTAGAATAGATTGTGTGGCTTGCATGCCATTTCTCTTTAAATTGTGTATGTAATGAGAAGAGAAGACCGGAGGCACCAACGGGAGTCTTGAGAGACGTCTTGGCTACCTCGGATCTGGAGGCGCGGGATCGAGTGGGAGCACGCCACGAAGTCTTGGATTATTTGTCCTTAGTAGACTTAGTTCTTCGGTTGGCTCACCGGGGAACACATAGGTTGGCTCAAATCGGTTTTGTATGCGTTGTTGTGTAGTTTTATTTATTTGTTTTTCTTGCGTGGTTGTAGGATCTTCGCATGCTAGAAAATCTTTTGAAAATAATAAAACTATATAGTTTTCCTTAATTGGTTAACAAACCTCGCTCGCTCACATAATTAATAAACGAATATAAAGTGTTTATGTTCAATTGGTGAAAAATGCGTTTTGTCACTTATTTGTTAATCAAAACGAAAAGAGGTTTTTAACCGGAAAAACAAAAGTCATGTTTTTCATAAAAACGTAAATCACACGCCATCCAAAAGATGACACCACCCGAATCTAATGAAGCATGGGTCAATTGTCGAGCTTAGCACGAGTTGTTCCATGTGGACTTGTGTGGAAGGTGCGTGTGGCGTCTTGAAATCTTTGGTTGTCGAGCTTAGCACGAGCCAATTATTTTCAAGGGCGTCATCGTGTATCTTGTTGGACGATTTGCAATTCCAATTTAATACGCCTTGATAATTGTCGTGCCTATACCGAGTTATCAAAGCGGCTTATTGAGGAATCGGTGTGAGAAGGGATCAAACATGCCAAACCGGTGCTATGAGTACCGAAAGATCCCGCAAGTGCCTAAGAGTTGTAATCACGGATTGCAATTGGTAAAGCGTTTACTGGCCTAAATACCTTCACGAAGTGATCCGCGGTAAACCCGTCATGTAGTGAAGTTATGTTGGGTTCTTAGCCCTTGTTAAATTTAAGTGTTAAACTATTGAGTAATTATTTAACAAGGATTAAAATATGTCGAACTAACCTTTTGTGTGTTTTGCCTTCTTTTAGATGGCATCTACAAGCAACACCGCGACACACATTTCACTCCGTCCATTTTTGGAAAAAGAGAAACTCGTAGGCGTAAACTTCATGGATTGGCTTAGGCAATAGAGAATTGTCTTACGCCATGAAAGTAAGTTGTACGTCCTAGAGGAACCTCTTCCGGAGGCTCCTGCTACCACCGCTACGTGGGCCATTAAGGATGCTTATGAGAAGCGCCTTAAAGACACTAATGAGGTGACTTGCCTCATGTTGACGACCATGAGTTCTGAACTGCAAAGGCAATTCGAGGACGTTGGTGCGTTTGACATGATCTCGCAGCTAAAGGAAATGTTCCAGTAGCAAGCGAGGTAAGAACTCTATGAGTGTGTCAAGGCCCTTGTAGGGTGTCGGATGCAGGAGGGCGGGAACGTGAGCTCGTACGTGCTTCGTATGAAGCAATACGTGGACCAGCTCGAGAGGTTGGGCTTTCCTATGGGGAAAGAGTTGGCTACGGAAATTATCCTCCAATCTTTGCCTCAAGCATATGGTCCGTTCATTGTGAACTACCATATGCATAATATGGATAAGTCCTTGATGGAGTTGCACGGCATGTTGAAGACCGCCGAGTCTAACATGGTCAAGGCAAAACCATCGACCTCCGTACCCGTCCTAGCCATCCATGAGGGTGGTGCTAAGAGGAAGCGGCCCGAAAGGGGAAGGCGAAGGTGGCAACACCCAAGCCCAAGCCACTCCCGGCGCCGGAGCCGAAGGGGAAGGAACCAGCTCCTATAGCCCCCTCACCGGAAGAGGCCACCTGCTTCTTCTGCGGGGAGAAGCGACACTACCGGCGTAGTTGCCCCAAGTACACGGAGGAGCTCAAGAGGCTTCGCACCAAGGGACAAGGCGCCACCGGTACGTATATGATTGAACTCCATAACACTTCTACTTCTAACGCTTGGGTCTTGGACACCGGGTGTGGTACTCACATAGTTAATAATGTGGAGGTACTAAGAAGTAGGGACTTGGTTGATGGGGAGCTGGATCTCATCATGGGAAACAAAGTGGTTGTCCCGGTTGAGAAGATAAGGAGTGTGGACCTCGCCTTTCCATCCGTATTATCTATTACTTTATTAAATGTATCTTATTCGCCCTGCGTGGCAAGAAACATTTTATCGTTGTATGCACTTGTTGACGATGGATTTGACTTTAATTTCTCTAATGGAATTATTTCGTGCTTTAAAAATGATTTATTTTATTTTAAAGCACATCCACGTCGTGGCATATATGAGACAAGCGTATGCTTGCAAAGTAATAGATCAATCATGAATGTTGGTTCTAAATCCAAATGTGATTTGGATAAGTTATCTTTATGGCATGGTCGTTTGGGCCACATAAACAAGAAACGCATCGCCAAGCTCCAAGCGGATGGGATCTTGGAATCATTTGACCATGGGTCGGATGATGTATGCGAATCTTGATTGTTGGGCAAAATGACCAAAGCACCCTTCACCGGGGTTTGTGAGAGGGGCAAAGACTTGTTGGATATCGTTCACACGGATGTGTGTGGTCCGTTCAAGCATGTCACTAGGGATAACTCAAGGTACTTCGTAACCTTTACCGATGATTTTAGTAGGTATGGGTATGTCTACTTGGTGAGACAAAAGTCGGAAACCTTTGAGGTTTTCAAGACTTTCAAAAACGAAGTTGAGAACCAATTGGGTAAACGAATTAAGATGCTCAGATCGGATCGTGGTGGTGAGTATCTATGTTCGGAATTCCGTGACTATCTAAAAGATTGTGGAATTGTTTCGCAATTGACACCTCCTAGGACACCAAAATTAAATGGTGTCGCCGAGAGGAGGAACCGAACATTATTGGATATGGTTCGGTGTATGATGAGTCGTACGGATGTACCCATTAGCTTTTGGGGCTATGCATTGGAAACGGCCGTTAGAATCCTTAACCTCGTACCAACTAAGAAGGTCAAGATGACACCCTTTGAGATGTGGCATGGAAAGGTTCCATCGCTCTCATATCTAAAGGTTTGGGGTTGTCCTGCCTACATGAGACGTGAGGTGGAGGACAAATTGAAATCCCGAGCAGAGAGGTGTTTGTTCATTGGATACCCTGCCGGGTCTATGGGATATTTGTTTTACAAACCGTCCGAGAACAAGGTATTTGTTGCTCGGAGGGCCGTCTTTCTTGAAAGGGAGATGCTATCCAAAGACGCTAGTGGGAGAAAGGTAGATCTTGAAAAGATTCAAGAACCCTCCAATGACCAACCTGAAGTTGGCACTAGTTCAGAAGATGATTCTCAGCACAGCGCTGCTGGAGAACCTGACACGGATCCTTTACCTCTTAGAAGATCCGGTAGGAGTCGCATCGAGCCAGAGAGATATGGGTTTCTCATGTCTAAGGGCTGCGACCTAGTGGTGGATCATGATGAACCATCATCTTATCGGAACGCCGTGGTGGGCCCTGAGTCCACTAGGTGGAAAGAGGCTATGGAGTCCGAGATGCAATCTATGTCGGATAACCAAGTCTGGGATTTGGTAGATCCGGTGCCCGGGTGTAGACCCGTAGGGTGCAAATGGGTCTTTAAGAGAAAGACCGGCATAGATGGAGAGGTAGACACCTTCAAAGCCTGACTGGTGGCTAAGGGTTTCACGTAAACTCATGGTGTAGACTATGATGAAACCTTTTCCCCGGTGGCTATGTTGAAGTCTATCCGGATACTTATGGCAATTGCCGCATTTCATGATTATGAGATTTGGCAAATGGATGTAAAAACCGCGTTCCTTAATGGGACACTTAGCGAGGAGGTCTATATGACTCAACCCGAGGGTTTTGTACATGCCAAGCATCCGGATAAAGTCTGCAAGCTTAAGAAGTCCATTTATGGACTTAAGCAAGCATCGCGCATTTGGAACCTGTGCTTTGATGAGAAAGTCAAAGAGTTTGGCTTTTCGAAAAGCAAGGATGAGCCATGCGTATATGTCAGGGCTAGTGGGAGCATAGTTGTGTTCCTAGTCTTGTACGTCGATGACATACTCCTCATTGGAAACGATGTCCCAACCCTTCAAGGTGTAAAAACTTGGCTAGGGAATTGTTTTTCAATGAAGGACCTAGGAGATGCGACTTATACTCTTGGGATCAAAATCTATAGAGATAGATCCAAGAGGCTTATTGGGCTTAGCCAAAGTACATATGTTGACAAAGTCCTAAAGCGGTTTAGGATGGAAGACTCCAAGAAGGGGTTCATTCCAATGTCACATGGTTTGGTATTGAGTAAGACTCAATCCCCTAGTTCCCCAGAGGAACGGGAAGTAATGAAGCGAGTGCCATATGCTTCGGCTGTGGGCTCGATCATGTACGCCATGCTATGTACGAGGCCTGATGTATCGTGTGCCTTGAACATGACAAGTAGATATCAAGCCAACCCTGGCGAAGTTCATTGGACGGCGGTGAAGAGCATTCTCAAGTATCTTCGGAGGACTAAGGAGATGTTCTTAGTGTACGGAGGTGAGGAAGAGCTTAGAGTAAAGGGTTACTCTGATGCAAGCTTCCAAACCGATAGGGATGACTGCCGATCACAATCGGGGTTCGTGTTCCTATTAAACGGCGGTGCTACATCCTGAAGGAGCTCCAAGCAACACACCATGGCCGATTCCACTACTGAGTCGGAATACATTGCGGCCAGTGAAGCTACTATGGAGGCCGTATGGATAAGGAAATTTCTGCTTGATCTGGGAGTGGTTCCAAGCATCAGCGACCCTGTTGAGATCTTCTGTGACAACGAGGGTGCCGTTGCTTTGGCAAAGGAACCGAGGTCTCATCGACGCACGAGGCATATTCCATGGAAATATCATTTTATCTGGGACGTGGTCGAAAATGGAGACATCGTCATCAGCAAAGTACACACGGATAGCAATTTGGCGGATCCGTTCACTAAACCGTTGTCGCAAGCCAAGCACGATGCCCACACACGTGCTATTGGGATTAGATTTGCTAGTGACTTGGTTTGAGTTAAATATTGGTTATTGTATTCGATGTATTTACTATGATATTGGGAGCATTAAGCAATATTGTATTTTTTGAATGTATTGATTATTAAATGGAGATTTAATGATACGCGTGTAGCGAATACTTTCTTTAAACCATTATTGTGTTCCAACTTTGCATGTTTTATCACTTCCTTGAATGTTTTACATTCTAAACTGTCCACGATCGGTCATTCTTCAAGGAATGAAGTATGAACGAAGATCGAGGGAAATGATTGGTCATAGTGCTCAATAGGGATTGAATACAAGGGACACAATATTTCGCCTATACTTGAAAAGAGTTTCAAGTAATTGGACGACCCACACCTGATCTTACTTCATGGTACATGTCAAGAGTAAATCAGGATGATAATATCTTTTATCCTTAGACCGGAGATGCATGTGTTTCACTATTTTGGTTTGCTTTATTCTGACTGCTTTCAAACGTAGTCCGTAACTGGCTATTATAAAGGAGGCATTTGGGTAAAGTATTGCCATTGTATTGGAGGCAATGTAGTCGAAGGAATTTGTTCCTCTGTAAAGAGAGATATCCCTGGGCCCCTCGATGATTGGGAGCTGACACCAAAATGCATGGCCATGCTCGAGATTGCAATGATTGTTGATCAGTTCCAACTCACCTTTTGGTCACCACCAATCTTGATCGAGAAACATAATCGTGAACTTTCGGAGAATGACTTTGTACCATGTCTCGTGTTCACTTGGATATTGCGAACAATAAGATAATTGATAACTTATGTATAGGACCATGTCAAACTCTTTTAGTTTATCATGGTCCTTGTCAGGGATGACATACCCCATGTTTCATTGGGGGCAGGGATGCCTTGCTAGAGGCCGCTCCCTGTCTGTGGTGCCCATGGATACGGTGTGTCATGTGGAAGTGGGAGTTTGTTGGAATCTGCCCACTGACACACGTAGGCCAGCATCACTGTCAATGAAGCGCGGGCCTATTGGGTCACACGCCAAGTTTTAATCTCGACAGCCTACTATAAGAAGAAAGAGTCAAAATGGTCAAATTCCAGTTGACCTAGGCTTCACGACCATGAGGGATGCTCCACGGGTCGTGAAGCAGCTCGTGTCCACGAGTCCTGTCGTGGGCCACATGGTTCGTGAAACCCTAGGGCTTCACAAACCTACACGGCCCGTGAAGGAGGTCGTGAAGGCGCGAACCCTCACGATTCTTGCACGGCGCGGCACGACTCGTGGAGGATAAATGGCCGGTCGTGGCGCATTTATCCTTCACGGCCCGTGAGAGCCCATGAAGAAGTCGTGAAGGCAGAATTCCAAGTGACACTTGTGTTTCATTGGACCATTTGAGTTGGTCCAATGATATGGTGCTATTGGGGTCTGACTCTGGCTCTTTTGAACAGAATGGAGATCTTTAAAAAGGGCTCTCTTAGTTCATTAGCTACTCTTGGTCCATTTTGTGCAATACATATACTTGTGAGTTCTTCCATTGAGAGAGAGGGCAAGATCAAGTGTTGGTGATTTGTGCACAAGTGTTTCAAGGCTGTTCCAGAAGATATCCATCAAGTGTTGGTGGTGCTTCGGTTTGCTAGTACAAAGAGGTTGAAGGTATCTTGGTGTGGACTTGCATTAGGGCTTAGAGCCTTTTGTTTCAAGCTTACATCCCAAATCCGAGTTGTTCCAGCCAAGTATCAAAGTCTTCGAGGGTATGCTTTGATCTCCTTCTTCTCTTTGTTCTTGTTTTTGGTTGCATGCATGTTCTAACAAGTTTTTACCACCATTGGGAAATCATGGGATCCTTTTTGTATGTTTTTGTTGCTTCCGTTGCGTGCTTTGATCTCCATGGATTCCCAACAGAATCCATGCCTCTGCTTTAGGTCCACACACGCCTTCATCTGAAGGATATGGACACTAATATTCCTGCCTTCATGCATCCGTCAACCGATCGTGCCTCTCCTTTAGCATTTTGGCTCTAGAAGGGATTTCTCTAAAATGTGCAACTTTGACTCATGGTGGAGGACAAGCCTCAACGACCAATCCTAGTCCACGAAGTCCACTCTAATGAGTATCTCCTTCTTTAGGAACGAACGGAGTTTTAAGTTGAAGCGGTGTCATTAACGTTTGCCAATTAAAGATATAAGAATACACTTTTTAGTTACTTTTGATACAATCCTCATTACGAAAATTACCCATTTAGTTTTTAAGAAAACCAATTATCTTAACAAGGGCTAAGAACCTTATTTCACTTTACTACATGACGGGTTTGCCATGGATCACTTCATGAAGTTATTTAGGCTGGTAAACGCTTTACCAATTGTAATCCGAGACTACAACTCTCTGACACTTGCGGGATCCATCAACACTCATAGCGTCGGTTTGACATGTTTGATCCCTTCTCACACCAATTCCTCGTTAAGCCGCTTTGGCAACTCGGTATAGGCACGACAATTACCAAGGCGTATTAAGTTGGAATTGTAAATCGTCCGTCAAGATACACGGTGACACCCTTGACAATCATTGGCTCATGCTAAGCTCGACAACCAATAATTCCAAGTCTCCACACAGACCTTCCGCACAGATCCACATGGAACAACTCGTGCTTACCTCGACAATCATCCCATGCATCACTAGATTCGGGTGGTGTCATCTTACGGGTGGCGTGTGATTTACATTTGAGAAAAACGGGACTTTTGTCTTTCCGGTTTAAAAAACCTATTTTCATGTTGATTAACAAACAAGTGACAAAACGCATTTTTCACTTTAATATAACCCAATTTATATTTATTTAATAAACAAGAGCGCGCGGGGTTTGTTAAACAATTTCACAACTCTTGTGATTTTATTATTTTAAAAAGTTCTCTAGCATGCGAAGATCCTAAACAACCACGCAAGAAAATAACAAAATAAATCACAACCACGCACAAAGCAAATATCCCGTAACACGCCCCTAAACCTATGCGCCCTCCCCGTGAGCCAAACGGAGAGAGCAAGGCTAAACTAAGGACACAACCAGAAGGCCTCGCCGGATGTGCTGCCACTGAATCCGTCATCTCCAAATGATCCACCGGATCCAATATAGCCGAGACGTCTCCTCCATGACTCTCGATGGTTGTCTTCGGTCTTCTTTTCACAATTACAAACAATTTGAAAAGAAACGGCATGCAAGCCGCGATTGCTATTCTAAGCAACTTACAACAACTACAAAGAAAAGCAATGGCATGCAAGTCATAATAAATTTACAAATTTACAAACCGAATTAAATATTATTACAAACCATTGTGACTAAAAGTCACCAAATGAATGAATACATAAATAAACAACCAAACAACCAACACATAGGTCTAACGGGCAAGGCGTTACCGGACACAACAACAACCACAAACAAAACATGGTGTGCCACAACAAAACCAAGCAAAATGTATCTCAATTAAGATTGTTCAAACAAGCAAAGCACTCAAGGCACAAAAAGGAACAATCCTTGTACATATGCATTAGTATCCCAAACACTTTGAGAATACATATTCATATATACACAATATAAGTATATGCATGTGTGCATTTTATGCCAAAACCACCCAATACATATAAATTTGAATCAAGACACATAAACTAGGCTTTTCAAGTGTCCAAACAAAAGGACTGATTCTGGAAAAACAGAATCGAAAAGTGCTAAAACCGAAAATTTATTTCCTTTTACAAACAAGGATAAAAACACTGTTCACGAGACCTTCACGACCCATAAGCCTTCACGGGCCCTCACGGCCCGTGAAGCCCATTAGCTCCACGACTCTGGCACAGTCAAAACCTTTCACGAGCAACACCCCATGAAACCACTCGTGTAGGCTTCACGACCCGTGAAGCCAAAACCTTCACGGCCTGTGAAGCTCATCTGGACAGAATGTCCATTTTCGGTTTTCAAGCCAACAAAGTGCAATTTCTTTGTAGAGATGGCTCTGATATGACTGTTGGAACTCGTGGTGGGCACAAACGTAGCGGAAGCACACACAAAGCCCACAACTAGTTCCAATGGTGGAATACACTACAAAGCAAATTGCAACCAAAGAACAAGAAGAGGAAGGAAGAAAGTACCTCCTTACCATGCCTGGAAATCGAGATCTTCAAAGATGGTGTGAGCTTGAGGAAACAAAAGGCTTCCTCCTCCATTGCTAGTCCACACCAAGAAGAATTTGATCCCCAAATGCTAGTGAACCATAGATGAACATCCTATAATGACTTCATCATCTGGAACAACCCATGTAGCAACTCCTCTTGCACCATTGATCTTCATCATCACACTTAAGATCACCAACTTAGTGTTAGGAGCATGAAATCTTTGGAGCCAAGAGAGCATATCAAGTAGAAAGAGTTGTATTGTGTTCTAATGTGTTCATCTTCAATAACCAACCTCAAGACCCTCTTTTGGCCGGCCATAAAGCAAGCCAAGTGATTGGACCATCAAATGGTCCAATAAAACACAAGTGTCTAACAGCTACCCTCTTCACGACCCCTCACGGGCTCTCACGGGCCGTGAAGCCTAAGTGCACCACGAGGGGACTTAGAACTCCACGAGCCGTGCCGCCCGGTCGAGACTCGTGATGGCATCTCCTTCACGACCTCGTCACGGGCTGTGAAGCCCAAAGGCATCACGACGCGTGGCGGCCATCGAACAATCGTTAGGGTAGCCTGCTTCACCACCCGTGGAGCATCCTTAACGGTCGTGAAGCCCCGAATCAAAACACTTTTGATTCTTTGACATTCTCCTTCCACATTAAGCTGTCGGGATCAATCCTTGGCGTGTGACCCAATAGGCTCGCGCTTCATTAGCAGTGATACCGGCATACGTGTGTCAGTGGGCAGATTCCGACAAACTCCCACTTGCACATGACACACCGTATCCATATGCATCACAGACAGGGAGCGGCCTCTAGCAAGACATCCCTGCCCCAAAATCAATGCGAGGTATGTCATCCCTGACAAGTACCTAATCACAATCCAAACGGGTTTGAAAAGGTCCTACAGATAAGTGATCAATCATCCTATTGTTCGTGATATCCGGGTGAATACGAGACATGGTACAAAGTCATTCTCCGAAAGTTCACGATTATGTTTCTCGATCAAGATTGGTGGTGACCAAAAGGTGAGTTGCAACTGATCAACAATCATTGCATTCTCAAGCACGGCCATGCATTTTGGTGTCAACTCCCAATCATCGAGGGGCCCAAGGATATCTCTCTAAACAGAGGAACAAATTCCTTCGACTACATTGCCCCATTACATCAGTAATACTTTGCCCAAAAGCTTCCTTTATAACAACAAGTTACGGATTGCGTTTGAAAGCAATCAGAACAAGGCAGACCAATGTCGTGGAAACACATGTATCTCCGGTCAAAGGACAAAAGATATTATCATCCTGAGTTACTCTTGACATGTACCATGAGGTATACTCAGGTGTGGGTCGTCCAATCACTTGAAATTCTTTTCAAGTATAGGTAAAGTGTTGCATCTCTTGTATCCAATCACCATTGAATATACAACCAACCCTTTCTCTCAGTCTTCGTTCAAACTTCCTTCCGATGAAGAGTGACTGACTGTGGACATTTAGAATGTAAAACATTCAGGGAAGTGGTAAACATGTTAAGATGTAATGCAATAAAGGCAACTGAGAGTACCTGCTACACGCGTATTAACAAATCCCCATTTGATCATCGATACCAGCAGAAGCACAATGTTTCTTAACGTTCCAAAATCAGCATATCAAAATTTCAACTAAGACAAACTCAAGCCAAGTCTTTGCAAGCACTAGTATGTCAATCATCACTATCTTGCAACTACGGCTTTAGCAAAACGGATCCCCCACCATGCTATCCATGTGTATTCGTAAGATGACCATATCTCTTCCTCAACCAATCACTTAAAAGTGTGCGTTGATGAGATAACGGTCTTTTGTCAAGCTATCGCACCTTCATTGATTCATCAGAACTCAATAAGATCAAAGATGCTTCAGATAAAGGTTATCTTGCACAAGCCATCGTACTCTCATTGTCTCAAAAGATCCCAATAGAGTCAACGATGCTTTGAGAAGCATACTTATTAACAATGCCATATTTAGTAGGATCACGAACCCCGATAAAGATCGGCAGTTATCCTAAGCAAGCATTTGAATAACAACTTATTCTATGTTGCTTTTTACTATAGATCAACAAGAACATATTTCAATATTTCCTTACTCCTTTCATAGGTCTCGTATATCCTATAATCATTCTGGATGCATAATTCTTGATCTAAACCTTTCCAAGCAAGATGAGGACATTATCTCCAATACGCTTTATGTGCTAGACATATTTAGAATAGGATTACAAAATGCTCCAACTAGCTCTGGCATTCATTCATGTTTCATCATTGCCTTTTGGAAAACTCAAACAAATGATTTTCATATCAAAGCAAAGACTCTAACATTGAGATGGAAATACAAGTCCACAAGTGGACTACTGAGGGTTTGTAGATTTCATTAGGATACTTATGATAGGGAAAGACCCTCGAAAATGTTGTGAGCATTTCCTCAGAAAATTCCTATTTAAGGAATGTGGTCTCCATTTCCACCCAATATAGCCTAAAAGGCACTCACAAAATAAGTATCCGTGTGGACTTCAACATAACCACCACGAGAATGTTTCTAGATGATACCTTCCTCATGGTCAATCATCGTGAAACCATTCCTACCAGTCGGTATTTAAAGTAGTCTACAAACTTATCCATGTTGGTCTATCTCCTTAAATAACCAATCACACCTCGCGGGTTCACACCCAGGTGTAGGATCAACCAAGTCAAAACCTTGGATATCCTTCATGGATAGTATCTCAACTTATCATAACCTCCTTCCTTCTAGCGGACTCCAAGCCTACTACGCTTTCCGGTAGTTGACGCATTCATCACGAATCATCATTAAGTTGTCTTCCTCAGATATAACGAGTTATATCTTTCTGGTCTTATGACAACTTCTACCAAGAGGTAATGATTTTATGCCAGGTTCTCCAGCATTGCCATGCTGAGTTTCAATCAATTCTGATTGGATTCTAGTGTCAACATCAGGTTCTTCCATTCAAGGTATACTTAACTCTCACTAGCATCCATGGATATTGATTTAAAAGACTCTACCTTTGAGCAACTTACAAGTTCTCACAAGGTTTGTCAAGACAAATATCCCATGGTCTTAGTAGAGTACCTAATGGAGTAAATACCTCTAGATCCTGGGTTCCTCCATCTTACATTTAAACGCAGACTAGACAATCCAGACTTTGGAATAGACAAACAAGGATCCTCCTTTTCGTCATATCCTATAAGGCGTTTACATGACCATGTTTGTTGTTTATAAGATTTATAACTTATTTCCCACCATTTGGAGAATGACCCAAAACAATTTTGGATATAAAAGTGTAACCTATCACTTATCGGACCATATCAAAATGTCCAGTTCCTCATTTAGACGACAACATGTAACAATGTGTCTTAAGAGGAATGAATTGTGAGACAATCCCACAATTCTTATGATAGTCACATAATATAAAACTAAGGTACTCAACATCTTAACAAGATTCGAGTATCATAGTTGCATTGCCCTCTCTATCATGTACCTCGTTATGGTGAGTTTTGAACACCTCTAAGGTTTAAAAAACTAGTCCATTAAAATAGACATACCATCCCTTCTACCATCACCGGTAAAGGTAACAAGGTATCTAAAGTTACTCCTTAATGTTTACTTGAACGGTCAACACACTAAAAGTGTGAACGAAATCCAACAAGCTTTGAATCCTCTCACATACTCAAGTGAAGGACGTTTAAGTCATCAAGCATAACAAACAAGATATGAATTCAACATTTGACCCATGGTCAAAGGGTTCCAAGTTCCTAAACCTCACGGATCTTGGTGATGCAAGTCTTGTTTATATAGCTTAATTGACTTTCTATATAAGGATAACTTATCAATACATTTCTGACCGTTCTATTACTCAAGCAGAAGCTTATTTTAAATGCCACGACATGGATAAACTTTGAAATAAATCACCACTAATTTCAAAAGTTAAAGTAATATCCATCGTCAACAAAGGCGTTTAGATATAATGTTTCTAGCCATACATGACATAAACATACATCCAATAAAGTAATAGAATAGCTGGAAGGAAAGGCAAGATACAAACTTCCAATCCTCTCAATAGGGACAACAACTATGTTTCCCACTTTTGAATTCCAGTTCTCCATGCCTCATCCGCCTACTTCTCTTTTAACACCATCACTTTCTAACAAACAAATTTGTGACAAACGTGAGCGTTATTGCTAGCGTTCAAAACCTAGCCTTTAGAAGTAGAAGAGAAATGGAGTTTGATCATGAATGTTCCTGAAGTCAAGGAGCTAATTTCTCTTACTTATAAGTGATTTTAGCTCTTTCAGGCACATAGGGCAGGCGTGGTGGCACCAATTTTCCAATCTTTCCGTAGAAGTAGCAAATTACCCCTTGTGGAGTATTATCTTGAGGCGCAATCTCATTGCCCTCTGACTTCACATATAAGGTAGGCTTGGTAAAACCAAACTTTCCATTTGAGGTCAATTTCTTCTTCTCGGTTTCTTGTTCCTTTATAATGTTAGCGGAAGTCGGTGAGGCGAGCCATACTTTGGCCATGCAAGACTTAGCACTCCACAACATGCGATAATGCTTTATCAAGGACTTCTCTATATTGTGCCTGTGATAGTTCACAATGAACCATTTACATCACTTGGGCAGGGACTTTGGAGAATATACATTCACCACAAGCTCCCTTCCTATGGAGAATCCATGCCTCTCCTTTAGGTCCACACACGCCTTCATCTCAAGGATATGGACACTAATATTCCTGCCTTCATGCATCCTTCAACCAATCGTGCCTCTCCTTTAGCATGTTGGCTCTAGAAGGGATTTCTCTAAAATGTGCAACTTTGACTCATGGTGGAGGACAAGCCTCAACGACCAATCCTAGTCCACGAAGTCCACTCAAATGAGTATTTCCTTCTTTAGGAACGAACGGAGTTTTAAGTTGAAGCGGTGTCGTTAACGTTTGCCAATTAAAGATATAAGAATACACTTTTTAGTTTGTTTTGATACAATCCTCATTACGAAAATTAGCCATTTAGTTTTTAAGAAAACCAATTATCTTAACAAGGGCTAAGAACCTTATTTCACTTCACTACATGACGGGTTTGCCGCGGATCACTTCATGAAGTTATTTAGGCCGGTAAACGCTTTACCAATTGTAATCCGAGACTACAACTCTTTGACACTTGCGTGATCCGCCAACACTCATAGCGTCGGTTTGGCATGTTTGATCCATTCTCACACCAATTCCTCATTAAGCCGCTTTGGCAACTCGGTATAGGCACGACAATTACCAAGGCGTATCAAGTTGGAATTGTAAATCGTCCGTCAAGATACACGGTGACACCCTTGACAATCATTGGCTCGTGCTAAGCTCGACAACCAATAATTTCAAGTCGCCACACTCACCTTCCACACAGATCCACATGGAACAACTCGTGCTTAGCTCGACAATCATCCCATGCATCACTAGATTCGGGTGGTGTCATCTTACGGGTGGCGTGTGATTTACATTTGAGAAAAACGGGACTTTTGTCTTTCTGGTTTATAAAACCTCTTTTCAAGTTGATTAACAAACAAGTGACAAAACGCATTTTTCACTTTAATATAAACCAATTTATATTTATTTGTTAATCGTGAGCGCGCGGGGTTTGTTAAACAATTTAACAACTCTTGTGATTTTATTATTTTGAAAAGTTTTCTAGCATACGAAGACCCTAAACAACCACGCAAGAAAATAACAAAATAAATCACAACCACGCACAAAGAAAATATCCGGACACGCCCCTAAACCCTATGCGCCCTCCCCGTGAGCCAAACGGAGAGAGCAAGGACAAACTAAGGACACAACCAGAAGGCCTCGCCGGATGTGCTGCCACTGAATCCGTCATCTCCAAATGATCCACCGGATCCAATATAGCCGAGACGTCTCCTCCATGACTCTCGATGGTTGTCTTCGGTCTTCTTTTCACAATTACAAACAATTTGAAAAGAAACGGCATGCAAGCCGCGATTGCTATTCTAAGCTACTTACAACAAGTACAAAGGAAAGCAATGGCATGCAAGCCATAATAAATTTACAAATTTACAAGCCGAATTAAATATTATTACAAACCATTGTGACTAAAAGTCACCAAATGAATGAATACATAAATAAACAACCAAACAACCAACACATAGGTCTAACGGGCAAGGTGTTACCGGACACAACAACAACCACAAACAAAACATGGTGTGCCACAACAAAACCATGCAAAATGTATCTCAATTAAGATTGTTCAAACAAGAAAAGCACTCAAGGCACAAAAAGGAACAATCCTTGTACATATGCATTAGTATCCCAAACACTTTGAGAATACATATTCATATATACACAATATAAGTATATGCATGTGTGCATTTTATGCCAAAATCACCCAATACATATAAATATATGAATCAAGACACATAAACTAGGCTTTCAAGTGTCCAAACAAAAGGACAGATTCTGGAAAAACAGAATCGAAAAGTGCTAAAACCAAAAATTTATTTCTTTTTACAAACAAGGATAAAAACACTGTTCACGAGACCTTCACGCCCCATAAGCCTTCACGGGCCCTCACGGCCCGTGAATCCCATGAGCTTCACGACTCTGACACAGTCAAAACCTTTCACGAGGAACACCCCATGAAGCCACTCGTGTAGGCTTCACGACCCGTGAAGCCAAAACCTTCAAGGCCCATGAAGCTCATCTGGACAAAATGTCCATTTTCGGTTTTCAAGCCAACAAAGTGCAATTTCTTTGTAGAGATGGCTCTGATACGACTGTTGGAACTCGTGGTGGGCACAAACGCAGCGGAAGCACACACAAAGCCCACAAATAGTTCCAATGGTGGAATACACTACAAAGCAAATTGCAATTAAATAACAAGAAGAGGAAGGAAGAAAGTACCTCCTTACCATGCCTGGAAATCGAGATCTTCAAAGATGGGATGAGCTTGAGGAAACAAAAGGCTTCCTCCTCCATTGCTAGTCCACACCAAGAAGAATTTGATCCCCAAATGCTAGTGAACCATAGATGAACATCCTATAACGACTTCATCATCTGGAACAGCCCATGTAGCAACTCCTCTTGCACCATTGATCTTCATCATCACACTCAAGATCACCAACTTAGTGTTACGAGCATGAAATCTTTGGAGCCAAGAGAGCATATCAAGTAGAAAGAGTTGTATTGTGTTCTAATTTGTTCATCTTCAATAACCAGCCTCAAGACCCTCTTTTGGCCGGCCATAAAGCAAGCCAAGTGATTGGACCATCAAATGGTCCAATAAAACACAAGTGTCATTACAGCTACCCTCTTCACGACCCGTCACGGGCTCTCACGGGCCGTGAAGCCTAAGTGCGCCACGAGGGGACTTAGAACTCCACGAGCCATGCCGCCCGGTCGAGACTCATGAGGGCATCTCCTTCACGACCCCTCACGACCTCGTCACGGGCCGTGAAGCCCAAAGGCATCACGACGCGTGGTGGCCGTCGAACAATCGTTAGGGTAGCCTGCTTCACGACCCGTGGAGCATCCATCACGGTCGTGAAGCCCCTAATCAAAACACTTCTGATTATTTGACATTCTCCTTCCACATTAAGCTGTCGGGATCAATCCTTGGCGTGTGACCCAATAGGCTCGCGCTTCATTAGCAGTGATACCGGCATACGTGTGTCAGTGGGCAGATTCCAACAATCTCGATGGTTTACAACCCAAAAGTTGTTTGTACGAACAAGGTTGTTTAAATACCGGATATCCAAAAGGATAATCTCCCTGTAAAGTGGAAGTATTGAAAAATAATGGTTGCGTCACTTGCGTTACCGGAGGAAACGGAGTAGTAACCGGCAAAGTAGTAGATTGAGTAGTAACAGTTGTTGGTATCTTTGACAACATATTCTGATTAATCCTCTCTTTTCCGATACCACGAACTATATCTTTGAGTTCCTGAAGTTCATTTTCTAACTTGTGAATATATTCCTCTCGATCATTTTCCTGGTCATAACCTAAAGTACCCACACGATTTGTCGTATCCACAGTATCAGTCACTGAAGTCTTAACCACCGTTTGGGTCACAGGAGGATCTGCAGGGGTATCTCTGTCAGCCATATCTGTACAATCACACCATCTCACAATCTCATTAAATAAACCGTTAGTACACAACATACTAACTAACAGATAGCTTCACCAATTCACTCTAATTCCCCCAAGGAACATTTGACCTAACACGAGCCAAGATTTGGGAATGCAACACTCTAGCTGTGCCTGCATCGCCAAACAAGGCTCTGATACCAACTTGTAACACCGTAAATTCTCAAGCCATTTTTTTAAAATCGCTGCGGAAGCATTAACTGATTTCATTTAATCAAACACCCACAAAGTACAAAGTACTGTTTACAAACATCACATCAAGTTGTGTTACAAAACTTTTATAAAAAAGGCTCGTCTCTTCTCAAAACATAATATCAGAGCGTTGGTCAAATTTCCCTTCCCACAAACAAGGCAAAACAGCGAAACCTGCAAAAAGCAATCAACCGAGGGGAATTAGCACAAAGCTAAGTGAATGGAAGCTACAAACAAGCAACCAACAACAACAAGCACAATCAGTCCTCAACTGAACAAGCAACAGATCTCAACACATTAAACAATCATCACAAACAAATCCAACCTCTAGAGGAACGGCGGTTTTGCAGAACTTGCAACCGATGCAGGCCAAAGCATAGGTTTACCGATAGATATTTGCTACTTGGTACAGCTAAACCCTTTCCGATGCAACAAATGCATAGAAGATCAAGAACTGTGCATCCAATAGCAGATAGCCCAGCCCAAAACATACGATAGCTGACCCCTAACCATGTACGCATATCGTTAACCATACGTACAAGTCTTGCCACGTGCACATATCATTAACCATGTACACTAGCCACACAACAATCCGAAATATCTCAATCAACAAGCATCAATCAACTACCAAAGAATAGCAATCAAAACAGTCTACCAACACATCTCAAGTTAAACATTCTATCATGGCAACTCAGACTAAACAGTCTATCATGGCAAACGAATATCTCAAATCTTGCAATCATAAACGTTACCACCATCACCACTCATGATTACACTTCCACTCACCTCAGTCCTCGATTCCGTTTGCTCAGTTGTCTAATGTCACTGAGTCTTCGTAGTTCCTGAGAACACAACAAACCGGAATCAATATCAATCCATATATATATATATATATATATTCACATATATATTTATATCACAAATGCTCTTAAATAATATATAAATAATTAACATATGATCTCGAACAATCACGCATCAAAACAATCAATCAACCAAAATTTCATAATTCTGAAAAGTAGAGGTCGCGCCGCGACCAATCCCAGTGTCGCGCCGCGACAAGCCATCGAATGCGAAGTCACTTCCTGCACATCTTTGAATTCGAGCCCAAACACGTCGCGTTGCGACAAGGCTTCAAGCAGTCCCTTTCGCATGCGAAGTCCCCTTTCTTGGAACTACACCCCTTCGAACTTGAAGTACACGGTCGCGCCGCAACCTAAAGATGTGTCGCGCCGCGAGCCTGTCTAGCACAGTTCTCAACCTTCTTCTTCTTCCTTTCCAACCGACTTAGATTCCATGGTAGCCATAACCAGAATTTCAAACTTACAAAACTCATCATAACAACTTGTTTAAACATTATACTTCATGTTTCTAATCATCATAATCAAATCCAATCCCTTTAAAACATCAAAATATATGAAACCCACATACCAAGTTAAGCTTCTAAAAGCTTCATATGAACATCAATGGTGTTTCAACATTCTACATCATATAAACCCAGCAACATAATATAAAAATAGCATGAATCATGTTCATAAGTAATAAGAAACACATACCAAGCTTCAAATCACCAATTCCTTGTTTTCCAAATTTTCATGTTTTGAAAGGTTTCTTCAACTTTGGTTTTCCTCTCAATACACATACAACACTTTTCACTTTCAAACTTTTTGAGCTAGTGACTTTTCCAAATTTGCAAATATACAAACACGTAGACACAAAACTCAACTTTCCAAGCAAGAGGTGTCTATCCCAAATTTCTATCCATTCCACATGCATACATACATGCTACACATACATACAAATTCATTTCTTTTTCATTTCAAGTTTCAATACACAAATATATATATATATGCATTTATATATATTTAATTCATGTCATGAATTAATTTAATTAACTCTAAATAACCATTTAACCAATTAAATTCAAATAACACAAATACAAACTCACCGCTAACCCGCTAATCCACCAGCCCGGGTTTGCGGGTGTTACAGCCTATACCATTCACATTCTCCCAACGAAATGTGAATCCAATAAGGGATTCCATACTACTGAGTGCATCCCACACTCACTCCACCTATCTTGCACCTATAATTAATTCAATTCTTACACATGCACAGCCTGCCAATGCTAGTGGTCCAAATCAACCACTTGTACAGGGCTCAACAGTCTTTCCTAATGAATTTGAGCTTATACACCAAGGCTCAAATGAGGGAACACAAACCTTACCCAATTTCTTTGAACCTGTCTCAATCCCTTCCACTTCTCAACCCTCTACCTCTACCCAGACACCAAACCTTACCATTCTTGAAACCATACATCAAAACCTTGACCATCTTACCAAAACCTTCCAAACCCAAACCACCACTCGACTGTATAGACTTAATCAAGACATAGAGTTCCTTAAAAAATCTTCCCCACCCTCCCGTACCCCTCTCCATACTTCAACTGACCTCTCTCCTATTATAGCCAAATTAGACCATCTCTCTACCCTTCTTCCATCTCAACCACAAACTCCCATCCTACCTCAATCCACTATCTCTTCCCTCAACCAAACCATCTCCAACATACTATCCTAACTTCATACCTTCACACAATTAATCCAAACATTCCTGTTCCTATCCCTAAACAACTTCTCCCCATGCCTTCTTTTCTTAAAGGTATTCTTGAGGATCTTGAAACCCTTACTGAACAATCAAGGATGAGTCACCTCTCCTTATGGAAGGCTCTGAAGGATCTAAAGGATGAAATCTCCCTCCAACTCTCTAAACTTGTACCTACCCATTCCTCTACCACCAAAACTACCCCTACCCCAATCCTAACCCCAACCTCATGTGACTCCCCTCCTTCTTTTGATGATGCCAAAAAGGGGGAGAAATTCTCAAGTTCACCTAGGGAGGATGATCCTGATTCAGAGGACATAGATGCTGCCTATGATGAAAGTGCCAAAAACATTTTGCAGCAAGAAGCACTCAAAGCAACAACAACAGCTCCTCCAGTTCCCAAAAGAAAAGCAACTTCTGAGGGGGAGCAAAGATTTCCAAAAAGATTGAAGAGAATGGAAAATAGGCCAAAGCCAAAAAGGAAAGTTGATGAGAGTTGAAGAAGATGAACAAAGAAAGAGGGAGTTTGCAATTAAAGAGCAAGAAGAAATGGAGAATGCCCAAATGGCTCAAGCATTGGGTGTTCCAGTTGAAGAGATCTACCAAGCCAAAGAACTAGCATACCAACAAGAACAAGAACAATCTCAAAGTCAAGATGCTGCTCAACTCAAACTGGCAAGGGAGAAATGTCAAACTGAATTGCTCAAAGAAAGATCTCATGCGGATGCAATCAAAACCCTATTCAGCCTTGATCTATCTGCTCCCTACAACTTAAGTCAACAAAGATTACAAAGCTTCAGAGATAGAATCAATATCCTAAGAAACAGAACCGAACCAACTCCTATCATAAGAGCCACTATCCATAAAGGTGATGGTGAATCCTACCTCAAAGCTATAAGGCAAAACAACTTCAATAGCTGTGAAGTTGTATCATATGAGAGGTGTCACATCTATGGGTTCACAAAATTAGTTGAGATCCTGTACCTCCTCTACAAATCCAAAAGCAAGCTCAAAGTGCAATTCATTCAAAAGATTCAGAATTAGATAGCTCTAGCTGTGTCACAAAAGGCCCTCACTCCAGATGATTACTATAGGCATGTGCACACAGTTGATAATCTGCATAAGAAAGGCTCAAAGCCCTTTAAACCTTTTGAGCTAAGAGAGGTACTGCCCCAACATGAATACTTGCATGAATTTGAGGGTCTCAACACAACCTTTCCACACAACATCACCCCCGAGCTTTTCAAGTTTATATCTATGCCTGTTGAAGGTATATTCTTTCTGGATAGAGGTGGCACTTAGGGGTTCTTTAGACAGTCTGAAATCCCCATAGCTAGTAGAAACTTTCTCTTAGGGCTAAGAACATCTACAAGGGGCAGAACTGGAAATGAACAATTTGAAGCCCTTGTCCAAGCTCAATGTGAAGTATTAGCCGAAGCAGATCCTCTAGCAAGGACTTTTGAAGTAAAGAAGAAGAATGGTGGGATTGAAGACTGATCTAACTCTAAAGACTTGTTGATCTCCTGTTGATTGTATATTCTGTTTATACTAGTTTAATTACTAGTTAATATTCAGTAAATACTTCTGTACATTTTCTTTATTCTGTTATTTCAAGTGATGTTTATATAAATCAGAAAATCAAAAACATATAAAAATGGTGTTAGGTTTATTAATTGTATGGAATAGAAGATTACATTTTGAGTGAAGTTTGTATTAATTACAAACTAGAGGGTCTTAATTGTAAATATACTCATGGAGTATATAAGTCTATGATTAAGGCTAATCATGTATCAATTGCCATAATCAATTATATGAACTATGTGTTAGTCAAGGTGTAATTAGTATTCTCTCATAGTTCTACACATGCAATTGAAGATTAGCTTGATACTTGAATAATCAAGGGATTATCAATTGGTATCAGAGCCTAAGGAGTGATTTGATTGAAGATTGGATCAAGAATTGCAAGAAATCTGAAGATTTTTTGATGATTTTTTTTCAATTTTCGGATTATTTTTGGGCAGAAACTTTGAAAAACTCTAGAAAATTCATACGATCTTCATTTGATCTAATTTTTGGATATGTTGTTGTGTATTATTGCAGGCACGTACAGTAAAAGTTTCATGCAAATATTATATACCGTTTGAGAGAAATCAAAATTTTCGGTTTCTGGGTTTTTGGTTGGTGTTCTTGAGGATGAAATTTGGGATTTCGTGATTTAATTGAGATTACGGGGCTATAATTCAAAACGAGTCTTAGCATTTACATGATGAATCATTCAAGTTAGATAAGATTGATGGTGTTCTTGATGTTCTGGAGAAGATGAAGTTATCGGATTTTGAAGATGAAGTTATCGGATTTCATAAATCCGATTAAGTGTTTATCGGATTTGAAAAGTACCGGATTTACTTTCTACCGGATTTGAAAGGGTTGGATTTGAAAGTGTCAGATTTGGACATGTTAGAAAGTGTCGGATTTGGACATATTTGAAAGTGTCGGATTTGGAAATGTTTGAAAGTGTTGGATTTGGACATATTTGAAAGGGTCAGATTTGGACATATTTGAAAGTGTCAGATTTGAACATATTTGAAAGTGTCGGATTTGGACATATTTGAAACTGTCGGATTTGGACATATTTGAAAGTGTCGGATTTGGGCGGATTTGGATATATTTTCAATTTTCTTATCATTTTCTCCATAGCAATTTTAAATGGCTCAAAATTTGGTTAAGAATACAAAATTTGAATTTTCTTGCATTTTCTGATATAGTTCGACCCCAGCCAAGGGCTCTGCCCCTTGGACCCCGCTATCAGGGGCGCTGCCCCCGAACCCCGTCGTCGTTGTGACTGAATTAGAATCGGATTTTCTCAACTCATAGTCACTTTTATTGATTATCTTAGTACACGTTTAATCATTGTTGATCATTACCAACTCATTCTTAATTGATCAAATCATTATTATTGATTAAATTTTTGATCAAATCAAATCATTCTAAATGATCGTATATTTTTCAGGTATCAAGATAAATATCAAGATGTCAACGAAGATTCCACAAGTTGAAGTAAATTTTGAGAAAAAGAAGGCAGCAGGATTGGTTAATGAGAATATCCGGCTCAAAGAAAAGATTTCTTCACTGAACAAAGAGATTAACAAATTGACACGGAGCAATCGCTTTTATGATTTAAGGATTGAATGTATATCAGATGATATAATCCAAAAGGAGAAACATATGCAAATTCTGAGTGGAGAAAGTTCATTACTAAAAAACAAGTTGAATTTGAAAAGAAAAGAGCAAGTGAATTACAAGTTGAAAAAGCTGAATTGCATGATAAGTTGAAACAACTTGAGCAACAACCACTTGTTGAAAAAGTTAAGTTGCATAAAGAAACAAAGGTATTAGACCTAGAAAGGAGTTTGGTAAGTGAAAAGAAAATGTTTGAAGAAGAAAGAAGCAAGTTTGTGGAGAAAATCTCACAACTTGAAGTACATTCTGAAGTGCAGAAAAAGAAAGCAGAGATTTTGTTAGAAGAGAATGACAAGTTCAAAGAACAAATGTCTAGAGTGTCTGAGGAACTTCAACTTTTGGAAAAGAAATGTTAAGAGTATAAAGTTGAAGTTGAGAAGAAGGAAGCAAATACAGAACAGGTAAATAAGAGTGCAAATGATCTGAAACAAGAGAATGTCAAGTTTAAAGACCTCATATCTGAATATTCTGTTGAACGTCAAGATTTTCAAAGTATGTTGAAGAATGATGATAAGTTGATAGCGAGTTTAGGTATTGAAAAGGATGAATTGCAAAGAAAAGTCACAGGACTTGAGCAACAGCTTCTTGCTTCTTCTAAACTATATATTCCTAGCTCAGTTCTGAAAAACAAAATATCTGAGCTTCAGAAAACTCTAGACACAGAGAAGAAAACATTGGAGAAAGAGAGACTACAGTTTTTGGCTAAACTCAAGTTCGCAATGCTTCTTGCTGAAAAAGCTTTTGAATCTACCAAGACTTCTGTTGATAATATCAATTTTGATTCAGAAACACATTGTGGTAGCGATATTGACTCTTATTTTTCTGTTGCAGATGCTGAAAGTAGAAAATCAGATGACGATTTCATTGATGCTTCTACTCCTAAAGAAACTACTTCTTCTCCAAAGCTAAATAAAATTGAATTCAGAAGTCAACTAAATGCATCTTATTCAAGTTATATTGATTCTGAATTTTCAGTAAGCTCAAATGATTCTTTACCAAAGACTAAACAAGCTTGGATTCCAAAGAAGAATCTAGATGACATGTTTGTAAAGATATCATCATTCTGGACTGAAAAGAAGACAACCACACAAACCTCAATATTTAATTCACTATGTGGTTCAATCAATCATGTGCATTCAAATGCATGTTTTTCATCATCATAATTGCGTATCAAAAATGTCATAACTGATGAATTCTCATCCAACGCAATACCTACAAGGACATCTTCAGAAACTAAACCTAGAGAATCTGAGTTTCGAATGAAGAATGTCATCAACGATGGTTTTAAGTCCAATGCGGTACCACAAAGAAGAATTCATAGACAACATCATTCTTGTAAGGACAATCATGCTCATATGCAATATCATTCATTTAAACATCTAAATTCCAAATTCTTCTCTAAAGCAAAGCATAATGGAAATTTTGTGCTCAAAACTGATGTCAAATATCCTTTTGTGGTATACTCAGTCAATCACTTAATCAAACTTTCAAAAGAGAATAATTGTAAAAGTTCAAGAACAAATCATAAATTTGTAGTTCAAAATGGTATTCCCCAATGGCACACAGGCCCTATGCTTAGAAAGGTTCATAAACCTAACATAGTTGGACCCAACTTCAAGTGGGTACCAAAAGGTGCTTAATCTGTTTTACAGATCAAGCCAGAGACATTATTGGAACACAATGAAGATCATTCAGAATGCGTTGAAAAGCACATTGTGTTCAGTATGCTAACAAGTTTAACATCCTGACATGAAGAATGAAGAGTGTTTCTTGCAGTTCATTTCACATGGCATTGTGTTCAGCAGTAGCTCGAGTCTAATGATCTGAGAAACTTAATGTTTGTAGTTTATCATTCCTTGATATAACTTGTGCAATAATGGTTCATCATTTGCAGGGGGAGCAAGAACGACATCGATTCTTTGATAGTCAAATCATTTTAGTTGAGAACCTACAAGATTGAAATTTGTTTTCAAATGAAAACTATTTTTGTGCATTTTTGTAGGGGGGGCAATTTTTTTTTCCTATTTGATGAAAAATCATTTTCGAATTCAAATGTGTCTACTTAGAGAGATTTTATTTTCAAAATGAAAATTTCAAAAACAATACAAAACTTTAAAATTCAAAAAGCTGTTCAATTTTCAAATTTTATTGTTTTCCCATCGAGAAGGCATTCATTCGTCGATTCATTCTGATGTCTTTCTTGATTCATTTGATTGTTAATCTTCTGTACGCTCATCTTTCATTTCTTGAATTCTATCCTGATAATAATTCTGGAAATCCTTCCTTTATTGTCGAATATTCCATTCATTATGGAAACCGTTCATTCTTGTGTCAATAATTTTTTATGTGACACATACTTTTCAAGTGATCAATAAGTCACCAAAGAGTGAGGGAGTGTAGGATAATTCTACTCCTGTGGTCAATCCAAAACCGGAAGGACCTGCCGCAGGAGTTCACCTTTTGCTTTAAAAAAACAAAGTAAGGGTTTAATAGGTCAAATAGGTGAGTAGAATCAGTTATCACGTGATACTGATTGGTGGGCAAAGATAAAATGAAAATGAGAGGGGTGGAACAGGAGATGGGGGTGCATATGATCAACAAAGCACTTTGAGCATACATGTCAAATCATTTTGTCATTTCCTGCTTTAAAATTCTTTGATTGTTCATTTCTTTGATTGCACAAATAATTCTTGACAATCTTTCTCAACTGAATATTTATTCTTGCTGACATCAATATGGTTGCTCCTAATCATTTAAATAGATAATCAGTGTCCATTTGTATCCAACGGGGATACAAACATTCATTTTGGAAAGAGAGTTTGAGGGAGAAGTTGAAAAATATTTAGAGAGCTGAAGGTGAGAGATAGGATCAAAAGAAAAGAAAGATCCTCTCCAAACAATGTCAATCTGGGTAACCACATATACTACTAGATTTCATGTGTTGAAATTTGGTATTGAAGAAGACATCATGAACCCAGTGATGCAATGCACTAACCCCACCCAGCTACTCAATTATCTCTTAAAAGATGATTGTTTCAACTTCACATGGAGAATTAGCACATTTCTATTGACATCTCACTCGGAGATTGTTAATATTGAAGCAAAGGGGACAGCTACTCCGGTCCCCGACTTCTTTCATGCACATATTGAGTCTAGAGCTAACTGCAATATTAAATTCAATTTTTAGGACACATGTAGGAATTATCATAAGTATCCAGTTTTCGTAACTGATACCGGAACATCTTGAAGTGATATCTTGATATACACGATGATTAGATGGAAATCCTACCAGAATCAATGTTATGCCAGTTCTGAACGTGGGTCACACAGTTTATTCAAACTGTTGTGTTAACGAACAATCTATGTGATCTCGGTGTTAACTTTTCCCAACGGGAACTTTGAGATGGTACCTTAAAGACTGTCTCGGATACTTTCATTGCAATGTCATTGTAGTCCCAATGTCAAAGAGATACATATTTGATAAATTCAACTGAATTTCATGAGGAGGATTCTAAGCTATAAATGTTAAAGTATTCATGCATAAATCAAGCTGAATGTCAATTACAATTGCATGATGTTCATGAAGAATCCTAATCATCATGAGGGGGAGCAAGTTTAAAGAAATTGAAATTCAGTTGATCTTGAAAGAAGGAAACAAAAATATTAGTTGATACTTACTGAGGTTAAGATGATGATGAGTTCTTATTCTCAATGCTATTCTTAAAGCTCATCAAAATTGTGCAGCTAAAGAAGACCATATTCATGTGTTGAGAGGGAGACAAAGAAAAGTTTAATTCTGAAAAATCAATATATGTCAAGTCAAGGGGGAGCAAAGGAAAGAGATATCTATCAAATTTGAAAAAGATCAAGAGATTCAAAAGAAAAAATAATTGTGTGATCAAGACATTATGATCAAGATAAACAAGATCAAGAGCTACATTCAAGGGGGAGAGAAAAAAATATTCCTCATGCAAAAGCAAAGCTTATTTGAAGATAAGAGAGCTCAAGATTAGAAAGAATAGGTTGAAGATTCCCCAAAGCTTCAAAAGAATATTAACCGAAAAAGAATATGTGCATGATTCAAAAGGGGAGATTGTTAAAGTTTGTGTCAGATGCCAAAAAAACATTACATCTTCTATTTCTATACAAAGGGGGAGATTGTTAGGTTTATTATTTGTATAGAATAGAAGATTACATTTTGAGTGAAGTTTGTATTAATTACAAACTAGAGGGTCTTAATTGTAAATATACTCATGGAGTATATAAGCCTATGATTAAGGCTAATCATGTATCAATTGCCATAATCAATGATATGAACTATGTGTTAGTAAAGGTGTAATTAGTATTCTCTCATAGTTCTACACATGCAATTGAAGATTAGCTTGATACTTGAATAATAAAGGGAATATCAAATGGAGAAATGAAAAGATACTTAAAAAAACAGAACAAAATGGTACAACAAAGAAAAAGATTCTACAAAAACAGAACAAAATGGAACACTAGAAAAGAAACCAAAAATAGAACAAAGTTCAAAATAAAAAGAGTTAGCAAAAACAGATAGCTAGGTAGCCAAATGCACTTAAAAGTTTAAATCTTTTGTATTCGAAGTCAAACCGATTCTTCAAATAGAAAAAGGTTTTGGCATCATCAAATAAGGGGAGATTGTTAGGGAGATAATCACTTCACCCTAATAATTAACTCTACCTATCCTAAAACATAGAATTTGATGATAACCAAACCGTACTTTCAGTATGACTTAGAAAAAATTCAAACATTTGTTGTTTGAATCAGATTCTGGAAAATATGCTAAGTATGGGACCATCAGCTGAGTATCGGATTCTACTCAAAGTATCAGCCAAGGGATATCAGCTGAGGAGCATCAGAAGAATAAAACAAGTGAAGAAGACCATCAGCAAAGGAAAGTAAACCATCAACTAAGTGAAAAATTCGATCAGCTGAGTGCCTACACCATCAGCTAGCAAAGACTTTTGCTCAGCTACACCATTAGCTGAGTGAACAATAGATCAGCTGAGGCCCAGAGCATCAGCTAAGTAAGTCTTTCCTAACACAAGTCATCTTTCTACATAAAGTGATGTATTTAAATGATCATCTGAGCATACTTGATCAACTGATCATATAAATACATGAGCTTATGTCCTCCTAACGTTACTATTGATCAACTGATCATTTATATGATAAGTTGAGCAATATGTATCAACTGAGTCCTAGCAAAAATTGATCAACTGAATATATTTTGTCAACTGAGTAGTGAAATTCAAAGTTCCTAGTACATTCTGTTAGCTGAGTCGAGCAAAATGTCAAATCTACTCTATCTTTCAGATTGTAAAAGTCATATGTAAAAGGCAGAACATGTGTTGTTCTATTATGTCTTAGATCTTTGTTTGTAAAAGTAAAAAGCACTTTTTGGATCAAGTATGAGACAAAAAGGTTTGATCTTATCCTCTAGAAAAGGAGAAAGATACCTCAAACAGACGAAAATCTTGAAGATTTGTTTGAACAACTAAGTATGGCTGGAAATCCCATACTTGGTAAAGTCAAATCAAACAGAAGCATGGTTGTTGTTTAAAGTACAAGTATGGAAAGGGAAAGAAAGTTCTACACGAAAGTAGATGTGGGTTTTAATAATTTATATTGTGAGTGAGTTGCACTTTTAATAATCTATATACATTAGTTGTTTAGAGTTAGCTTGTCTATGTGTTAGACAAATAGATTGCCACCTTTTATTGTAATTAGAATTTCCGCTTCTAGTACATGTAATTCTTGATTCAAAATCAATAAGAATTATATAAAAGTATATCGGTGTGTCTTTAAATTTATAAAAGCTAAAGTTTGTTGTTGTGTACTCAATCTGGGACTAACAATTATTAAACAAAACACTCAAAGCGTTACCAATCCGTTCGACCATTACACTATTTATTAAACAACATAGTTTATACAAGTGTTCCCCAAAACAAACATGACATCCCAGCAGGTACCCCTCCTCACTAGCAATCTATTTACCTGCATATGGAATGTACATGAGAGGGTTAGCTATAAATATCTAGTGAATAACAATTAAGCGGAAGCAGTATATCAAGAGTATCATAAACACATTTCATGCGTCACATAACTTCATTCAAGTCTATCCTAACAAATGGTGAAGCACCGGTTAGTCAGCAGGCATCATGTCTTGCAGGGTAATGAGCCCGGCTTAGTGATCCTCACTAGGAAACCGATACTTCCTCCGCGCCGCTGGAGAAGTGGGTAGTTGTCCACCATTGCGTTATCGGGATACATATCCCATTCGGGATCAGCGGGGACTGAGAGCCCCTAAATTGTATCGAGGGGTGGAGGTTTAGCAAGAACCAAGATTCATGATCATCGAATCTCCACACAACCTAGCTGGCGACACAAGGCCCCAACTCAAGACCCAGATGATCTGGCCCCAATGTCCAACAAAGTACCGGTTCACAAACAATGGCCTACTCCGGCCTTAGCAAAAACACAAATGGCCTACTCCGGACTTAACATATCAACAATGACCTATACAGGTCTTTAATATATCAACAATGACCTACACAGGTCTTTAAACATGCGTAGATATCATTTGAATAACACAATTGGTTCATGAAACCTTTAAACATGCATAACTACAATTTTTCAGTTTATAACATACAAAACATCTTTTTAATACTATCAATATCATTCTCGAGTTAACTGTTACTCACATGTGGAGTTATAACAGGTAAGCACTAAATCACAGATGATTCCTAATCAACTGGTACACCTAAACAAGTTAATAGATACAATTAAACACTAAAACAGAATATGCCAGAAGGCAGGGTACGGCCGTACCTAGCTAAGGCACGCCCGTGCCTGGCGAGGCACGCCCCGGACATAGGCAAGCACGCCCCGTACCTGATACTCAGGTACACCCCGTGACTGCAGGAACTCCCCCAGACCTTCTAGGGTTAGGCACGCTCGTACCTCTTGGAGGTACGCCCGTGCCTCCCCGGGTACGCCCAAGGTCACGGTTGGATCTCGAGAGGCACGCCCGTGCCTTTCCATTTGCAGCAGCAGGTTCGACCAGAACCTACTGTTTTCCAGCTTTACCAATACCAAAACACTACCAAATCGTTTCCGGTTGATTTCTTTCATTCATATGTGAACTAAAACATAAAAACCAATTTAACAACACACTTCTTACACCATTTAACAAATTCAGACTTTAACACCAAATTCTCCATTTTGACCCATTTGGTCTTTAATTCACAAAATCAATCAAGATGAAGCCTTTAATTAACAAAACTACCTGCTATGAACTTAAAATCGTCTTAGAAATCAATTGGTAACATCTATTTCAATCTTTGGCATCAATTGGCAATCAAAGCCAAAAATACCCAAACTTGAAACTTGAAGAAATAAGGACTTAAAAAAACAAGTAGGATGAAGAAGATGATTAAGGTAGACTAGAACTTGGATTTACACTTGAATTTTAGCAAATTACTTCTTGATTGATCCTCCTTGAATCCCTTCTTGAATTTCTCCGTCAAAGTTGAATATGGAAGAAGAAGGACAACAATGAGTTGTTTGATGTGTTTCACGTGAGTATGAAGGAGAGTACTTGTGGATTAGTATTATCCACAAGTGGGTATCTTGTTCCCCTTTTCAACTTACAACTTAACGCATGAGTACCCGTTTTAACTAACGGGGATATTTTTGGAAACCTCGTTCTAAACCATTTAATACTCAATTATTCTTTTCTATTTTTATCTATATATTTATTAACTCATTTAATAACTAATTTAGTTATTTTTCTTTAATATCTACAAATATATATATTTTATTCAATTTATTAATTTATTATACGTACGACGTCAGCATGCGTCTAGGCCCTTTCTGAGGATGTTACACCTTTGACTAGGCATGGGAGTTCCATCCTAGTCAGGCACCCCCAAGTCACGCTTGACTTGGGCTCATGTCAGCCCATTGGGCACGGGCGTATCCCAAAAAGGCACGGCCGTGCCTCGGCCCACCAGAACCATTATCTGGCTTTCTTTCTCCTTTTACTATTTGTGATACAGGAATGAATACTTGCCGTGGAACCTAATAGGCCCTTGCCTCATCGGCAATGTTTCTAACTCGTGTGTGTCAGCGGGCATAATCCAACAGACTTCCACATGCACGTGACACACCTACGAAACGTGTCACTAACATAGAGCGGCGTGTAGCAAGGCATATATGCCCCCAAGTCAGCATATGATATGTCTTCCTAGACAAATACCAATCCAAAGGAATGGTCCTATAGATAAGTGATCATTCATCCCTTCATCCATGATATCCGGTGTGAATGCGAGTCATGGGACACCGTCAACCGTAAAACATCCACAATTATGTTTTTCGATCTAGACTATCTATGACGAATAAAACAAGTTGCAAAATTGATCCATTATTAACTCAACTTGAGCATGACCATGCATTTTTGTGTAATCAACTTAGTCAACGAGGGGCCCAAGGATATATCTCAAAAGGAGGAATGAATACCTATGATTACATCGTTTCTTCATAATAACAAGCTACTGCACGCTCATTGTCATTAAAGATCTCAATAGGATCAGGGTTGTTAGGAACAACTCCAAGATCTTGAATGAATTTCTTCATTTAGACAGCTTCCTTAGTAGCCTCGCTTGTAGCAGTTTACTCTGACTCCATGGTTGAATCAGACACAGTATCTTGCTTGGAACTTCTCCAACTAATAGCACCACCATTTAACAAGAACACGAACCCCGATTGAGGCCGGCAGTCGTCCTTGTCGGTTTGGAAGCTAGCATCAAAATAACCAGTAACCTTGAGCTCCTCCGATCCACCGAAGAGAAAAAAATCTCTCTAGTCCTTTAAAGATACAATAGAATGTTCTTAACCGCAACCCAATGACTTTGACTAGGATTAGCCTGATATCTACTCACCATGCTTAAAGCATACGAAACATCAGGCCTAGTACATAGCCTAATGTACATGATCGATCCCATTGCCAAAGCATACGGGACTTAACTCATTTCATCTAGTTTCTTTTGAGAACTAGGACATTGAGACTTTCTCAATGACACACCGTGCACCATATGCATATTCCCTTTCTTGGAATCCTGCATCTTGAATCTCTTCAAGATTTTATCTACATATGTACTCTGGCTCAAACCAATGAGTCTCTTAGATCTATCTCTATAGATCTTAATCCCTAGATGTATGTTGGCTCTCCCAAGTATTTCCTAGAAAACAACTCCCAAGCCAGTTTATAACCTCCTGCAAGGTGGTAATGTTGTTCCCTATAAGGCTATAAGTAGTATGTTGTTAGTCCCAGATTAAGTATGCAACAACAAATGTTTGTAGAAGGGGGGGGGGGGTTGAATACAAACTTTTGCTTTTAAAATATTAGAGACACGCCATTATACTTTTATATAATTCTTATTGATTATGAATCAAGAATTACATGTACTAGAAGCGGAAATTCTAAGTACAATAAAAGGTGGCAATCAGTTTGTCTAACACATAGACGAGCTAACTCTAAAACAACTAATTTTTAAAGAGTGTTCAACACATGAACAAGTTTGGTTATACAAAATGCTTAAACTCTACGAAATTTTCTCAACCAATGAGATTGCTTGTGTTGTGTAGAAACTTCACACTTTTTGCATGTCCACCATGCATGAATATATAGAATTCTTGGCGTATGCGGTTGTATGAAGGAAGGGGACAAGGAGTGTGTGAAAATATAATATTTTAATTGTAAAGTTAGTAGGTGATAAAGTTACTTTAATCAACTTTTTGATAAAAGTAATTGTACTTTTCTGAAAAAGTGCAATCCACTCACAATATAAAAATATTAAATCTCACTCCTTTGAAATGTCTAATCTATGAACAGTAAACCTTCAAGTGATTGTATAGAGAGATGATAGATGAGAGAAAACACACACTTCACGTTTTGCTTGGAATATCAATATTGCATTAATTGCTCAAACGTTACAAGCGCTACCTAATGCAAGGGGTCTAAGGCCTATTTATAGGCCACGCCCATAAAGTAGGCTTTCCTACATTTTTCTAAATTAACAATCTCCCCCTAAATGGAGAGAAAGCCTATTACATTGAAATGAAATGAAAAAAGTAGATAATTACATAATAGACCTATTCCTTATTACAAACATCATCTGCCACCTCCGAATTATCCTGCGGCTGTCCAGCGTCCTTTTGATTTGTTCTATTGTTCGTATCAGCCTAGCCATTTCAGTCTCACTTAAAGTAGATTGATCCCTTTCAGCCTTTTCTTGGAGACGGTGAAATACAGTTTCAGAGTCCCATCTGAGTATGTCATTAAGTCTATCATCCGAACCATGATCTTTCGGCGGCGTTGATTGACAAAGATGACACCTCTTTGACCCGCATAGCTTAAATGATTTTCATCAATAACTGTGAGCTCCTCTAGGGTTTGTAGATCAATATGATGTTGCAGTGGTATGAGAAGATTCACATCGAGTTGATTACTCTCGGCGCCTAGTTGTATATCATGCTCATGGAAAAATTCTATGAATCTCCTCATATATTTCATTAGAGCTGATCGTCCTTGTTGTTCTTCATAGGACTTGTTAATCTTTGTGGATAGCTCCTCGTATATGTACTCAATGTCGTGCAGCTTGACATGTCTGAAGTCAGCTTCATTAAGGGAGATTCTCTGACCATCTACCCGTTGAACATCATATACAGCAAACCTGTACCTTAGAGAGTTTTGCATGCTGACTCAAAGTACTTTGCTGATTGGGTACTCTAACACTATCTGCTCCCTCGGGGTTTTGTATTTATTGAAGATATGAGTATATCGTCTCCTTTGTGCTTCATCAAGACCTCTCAGTTCTGGAGGAGTCTTGTCTCTGATTTGAGAAGCATAGATGGTAGGGATCCGATCTTCGAGGTAAGCAGCGTTCACACCATACTTGCCCCATACTGGGTTTTTCAGTGCTTCCCGTGTGAACATATTGTGTCGATCTAGGCCTGGGTCTGACGAAGTTGGAATTGGACGAGCTGGTTGGACATTCAGAGGGATAGGCCAGTCTGATGATGTTTGTTAAAGTTGTTGTGCCTGCTAAGCTTCTTGATTTTTTCTCAGGATGTCGGCAGCTGACACCTGGAATATTTTTGATTCTGGAGGAAATAGTTGATGAACCTCCTCAGATATGCCCCGGAGAACCCTGGTAAGAATTAACTTTCTGATGGTTTCCTCCATTTGCTTCTTGGTAACCAACTCCCTCGCAGGCTTTGCAACCCTTGAAGAAGCTGGATTTTGAACAGTAGGCACCGGCATTCCTCAAACCTGTCCACGATCTGGACCTCCTCGGTTCTTTCAGGTAGTTTTTCAAAAGAGAACCCCTCAATCTGTTTCATCAATTCATCTGACTCATCCCTTTCATCTATATCAGCAGTTTCCGTTTCAAATTCAAACACTGGGATGTCAGGTTCCGGGTTAGTTATTTGTTGTTGCTCTTGCTGTTGTTGTTGCTGTTTTTGTTGTTGTTGTTGTTGTTGTGATTCTGCCCCGATCCCCATTGCGGCTGCTAATCGTTCAGTTAAAGAGGTAAAGGTCAAAACGCGGGGTCTTTTCTCCCCATGGTGACGATCATGATCGGGATCATCGTCATCATGCCTACGTTTTGACCCAGCAGCTTGGGATTTGCACGTAGATTCAAGAGTTGTCAACCTGTTTTCCACAGAATCCAGCTTTTGAAAGACTACATTACCCAGATCCTCCATTGTGTTCATTACTGTTTCTTTGAAATCATTGAGGTTGCTACCATTATATGTTTGTTCATTCCGAAGGGTTTCAAGGAGATCTAAATTCTATTCACGGTCTGGGGCCTTTTCCAACAAACGGGCATATAGTAGGGATTTTAATATGTCTGTAGATAAGCTCGAGCCGTCATCAACTTTGGATTTTAGAGAAGCAAGAGTTTTTTTGATGTCAGCTATGCGATCGGTGATAGGGTTTAGAGCCTCCTGCAATTCCTCCTTGGTAACAAACCGAGACTCACTTAGAGTACTTGTTGAAGTCTCCACCATAGAGGCGGAGCTACTCGCATGCAGAGCTGAAGTGGTGAACACTCCGCCGAGATTTTCACCTGATCCTCGAATGGCACTTTCAGTAGTGCCACCTATAGGTGTTCTGGACTGTTGTCTGTTAAACAACATCGTTATTTGTGCAAGTGTTGATTGGTGTCTAGAAAGGAAAGAAGATATCTGCGGTATATAAATGTGCGTAGAAAAGACGGTCGAGGTTGAGAGAGGCAGATCTCTAGTTTCAATACTAGCCATCTCCGAATGAGAGGCCGGTAGAGTATGTGCAAAATCTATGTGGAATGAAGCAAGTGTCTGTTAAGAAACACTTGAGTGGCTGGTGGGGTGAATGTGCACTGTTGGGATGACACTGGCTATTTCAACACCAGAGCTGAGAATGTCAGCCCTGATGGCAGGTGTAGCTTCCTGGGTTTTGGGGCTTGGGGGTCCCTCAGCACTCGTGTTTTCTTTTCTCACTCCACTCTCTTCTACCTCTATCTCTTCCTCTTCATCTATTTCTTCCTCTTCCATATCCATATCAAAATCATGACTTGCACTTGTTTCATCAAGAGGACTTGGTTGATAGCCATATATGAATTTTGTTTCATAGTCGAAGGCCTCAAGTAGATTTGGTAATAAGTCAGAAAATCTCAAATCCTCTTCCTCAGTCACCACAGGCATTTTAGCCTTTTGTTGAGCAGTGTTGTCGAAGACCTGTGGTGCTACTCCTGGGGTATACCTGGTCAGTGCGAATGTATCAGTTTCAAAGTCAGGGGCAACTGAACCAGCATGTAGGTCAGGCACAGGAGATTCCGGCATTGGTTCGGGTAGTACATCGGAAAATGAGGCAATCATAGATTGGATCTGTGCAGGGTCATACTCCGCCCCTCCCTCACTATGTGTTTCACCTTCATCCTCTTCACCACCCCTCTCAACGCTTTTCTCTCTCAGCACTTCCCTCTTAGCTTCCCCCGTGGAAGTCTGAGGCCTATGTACTATCACCTCACTTGGAGCTACTGGCCCTGGGGTAGGTGCAACCGGCTCTGGTTGCTCCATAGGGCCCAGTCCTACACTCTGCGTATACACTCTCACAACTTCATTCTGTTCACAGAGATCTAGCAGAGAAACCGGAAATGGTTGCGGTTGAATCGGATGATCAGCGGTAAGAACTTTCACATGCATAAATTGTTTTGGCCGGATTGCATCATGATTTGGCCTTCGAGGGATTTCCTCGTTTCAGTCCATTGCGAATTGGACCATCATCGGCAAAAACCTTTGGTACGGCAAAAATCTGCCCTTTGCTCGTTTAAGATCAGAATGTTTGCCCTCTACCTACTGCACAAGATCAAGAAAGATTAAAGTGGCATAATCGATATGTAGGTGATTAGCCGCAACATAGATTAGTTTGATTTGATTGGTGTTGGGGTATTTGTAGCCAGTATGTTTAGGGGTGAGGCAATGCTGGAGAATGGTAAGGAACATATAGAACATGGGGTGAAGGTTGGCTCTTTTGAAGTGGGAACGAAGCTGTAAGTCCCCAATGTAACCCATAGCATGAATGCCCGCAAGGGCAGCAGTTTCATCAGGCATCTCCAGAAAGTCAAGGAGAGGAGGTCTGCTTCTAGTAGTGGGGAGCCGAAGGATTTCCCGAAGTCGACTGGCGGTGATGTTAAGAATGAAATGTTCTACGTCACCACGGATAGATACACAACAAGAGTCGGGATTTGTATGTGTGTGGACTGTGTGCCAGAACTGTTGCACATATAACTCAGGTACATGAGTTCCAGAAGTAGATGGATCGAAGGTGATAGCATGGTTAAATGGGTGGACACGGAGTATTACGGTGATGATGTAGGGTTTCTGAAATTATCAAGGTTTATGAACTGCTTGTTATCATGGGTGACCACAGAAATAAACTGATTTCTGGGAAGGAGTTGATCGTCAGCGTTATGGGATTGGCTTGCTGTCAAAGAACGATATGAGATAGATTCATCTTCCATAGCCATGATTAATCATGTAAGAATAGCCAATAGGTTAGAAAGCTGAACTTTGACGAATAAATCAATGAAATGTATTGACTTGTAAAGTCAAAACATTCAAGGGTGAAGCACTTTAACATTTGTTGACTTCAAAACTTTCATTTTGAATCAAACTTCGAAAAATTTGTCAAACCCCAAAAAAAAAATTTATATCACCCGAAAGTCATTCATTGATGAAGTGGTATTTTTGATGAGCAAAAATGTGTTTTGACACATGTTTTACAATGAATACATGTATCTAAACACTTTTATAACACTAAAATTTTTCTCATTTTATCCATAACATGAAGATCTAGGCCAAAAATGAAATCAAGGGCAATCTTCAACCACTTAAAGAACACGAAGAACACTTATCAAATTTTGTGAGGTTTTCTTTGATAAAACCATTGTTCTTGTGTTCCTAAGCCCCATCGTAAGTCACATTTCCATTAACATCATCATTTTATAGTCGAACAAAGCATTTGAAACTCGAAACGGTGACTTCCGAGTTGTATAGTGCAACCTTCGTTTTTGTGCATTTAAAGGTGATATTAACATGATTTGTTACTTATTTGTTGTATACCTTTAGTAAGTAAGCAAGTTTATCACAAAAATTGAAATTTTTGGCAGCAACTTTGAACAAGATTTGGATAATTCGTAACAGGAGATTTCTCGAAAGTTTGGAAATTTAGAAAGCGTAAAGAACACACTAAAATATGCCACCTATTTATAGAAAAAAATTCAAACGGTAACTTTTTGAGTTACACGCTCGAAGTCCAAAGGCTTCGTAGGTGAAAAAATGCGCTCGAAGTCCTCTTGACAACTACCGTTGACTTCGAAGTCCATGAGGCTTCGAGTTCGAAGTGGGAAGATTTCGAAGATGAAAAACACGCTCGAAGTGGTCTAGAGGACAACTGTTGAGCTCGAAGTCCAAAGGCTTCGAGTTCAAAGTGTGAAGGCTTCGAACTCGAAGTGAGTTTATGTTGAAAGAACTATTCATGTCCGCTCGAAGTGTATTGAAAATACAGTTTGGAGTTTGAAGTCTACTAGCTTCGAATTGATGGTAGTAGACGCGCTCGAAGTGAGCTTGGACTTGATAATTTCTAATTCGAAGTCCACTGATTTCGAATTAAGTTCATGGAAGGCACTCGAAGTGAACTTGGACTTGATGAATTCGTATTCGAAGTCCACTGACTTCGAACTAAGTCCAAAGAGGGCGCTCGAAGTGAACATTCCATGGTATGCTTCGCATGCGAAGTCCATTGACTTCGAATGCGAAGTATATTAAACTTGTACGAATGATTGACACTCCCCCTCAAATTGTGCTAGCCTGTATCTGCAACATGAACAAATAAAGTGAACTACCCACTCAAAACAAATGACTGATATTCAAACTTTATAATTCAACATATCCAGTTTGGATACTAAATCATTAAAACGAGATTCGTCTAATGGTTTAGTAAAGAGATGAGCCAGTTGATCTTCAGTCTTGACATATTGAAGTTCTATCAGACCTTTTTCTACATTATCTTTAATAAAATGATACCGTATGTCAATGTGTTTGGTCTTTCAGTGGTGGACTGGATTGCATGAGATGGCAATGGCAGATTGTGAATCACACAGTAAAGGTATTTTGTCATAGTGTAGGCCAAAGTCTGAAAGTTGAGTCCTAACCCACAAACTTTGAGAGCAGCACATTGCAGCAGCAACATATTCAGCCTCAGCAGTTGAAGTAGAGACACAGTTCTGTTTCTTACAAGCCCAACACACTAACCGATCACCCAAAAAGTGTGCATTGCTAGATGTACTCTTTCTATCAAGCATGCAACCAGCATAGTCGGCATCTGAATAGGCATATAACTGTAGACTATAGTCCCTTTGATACCATAGACCTCGATCAGGAGTACCCTTGAGATACTTGAATATTCTTTTGACTGCCAGCAGATGTGATTCCTTTGGATTAGCCTGAAATCTAGCACATAAGCATGTAGAGAACATTATATCTGGCCCACTAGCCGTTAGATACAGTAATGAGCCAATCATACTCCGATAAGTTTTTAAATCAACTGCTTTTCCCTCAAGATCAGCAGACAGTTTAGTTTTTGAAGACATGGGGGTATATAGTGAAGAACAACTAAGCATGTCATATTTCTTCAACAAGTCTTGAATGTGCTTGGATTGACTAGTGAAAATGCCATGACTCAGCTATTTCACTTGTAATCCGAGAAAGAAATTCATCTCTCCCATCATACTCAATTGAAAACGATTTTGCATGGTATGTGCAAACTCATCACTGTACTTTGGATTTGTAGAACCAAAAATGATGTCATCCACATAAATTTGTACTAAGATTAGATCCTTTCCTTTGGCTTTTGTGAATAAAGTGGTGTCGGTTTTTCCTTTACTGTATCCCTCACCCAGCAAATATTCAGACAAGACATCATACCAAGCTCTCGGGGCTTGTTTTAGTCCCTATAAGGCTTTGTCTAGAATATAAACATGCTATGGGAATTTGGGATTGACGAAGCCTTCTGGCTGAGACACATAAACCTCCTCCTTGAGGATTCCATTTAAGAATGCTGTCTTGACGTCCATTTGAAAAACCTTAAAGCTTTTGTAGGCAGCATAGGCTAAGAATAATCTTATGGCTTTTATTCTAGCTAAAGGAGCAAATGTTTCGTCATAGTCGATTCCCTCCTATTGGTTGTAACCCTTAGCAACCAGCCTAGCTTTGTTTCTAACAACTATTCCATCGGAATCCCGTTTGTTCTTAAAAATCCACTTGGTACCAACCACTGACTTATCCTCTGGTAGTGGTACCAATCTCCAAACTCTGAGTCTTTCAAACTGGTTAAGTTCTTCTTGCATTGCAATGACCCAATTTGCATCTTGTAAAGCATCGAAGACTTTGGTGGGTTCAATCATAGATAGGAAACTAGTCCTTACCCCATCTTGAACATTTCCTATAATTTGAGATTCGGGATGGGATTGTGTCCATCTTATTCCGCGGGGGTTTGGGTTTGGAGGAAAGAACTCATTTAAACAGTTTGAGAGTTCAATGTCTTCCTCTGTTGATATTGGGTGCGAATCATAAACAAACGTATCCTCATAAAACGGCTCATGAGGAATTGTAACTGGATTGAGAGTTGATGTAGACGGAGAATCCACGGTTGGATATGAAGACGAGTTGTCAACCTCCGTTGCATTTGTAGTAGGAGACATTGCATCATTCCTGTCACCAGCATTTGGAACATTATATTCAGATTGTAAGAAATCAAATAAGAAATCTAAATTGTGTTTTGATGAATTAGGATTTATATTTGTTTCTTTTCTTTGAAGTACTGGTCCTGAACTGACTTGTCCATAAGCAACTTCATTTTTTTTAAATGTGTTAACATCTAACATATCGTCGAATGTAACATTTATACTTTCCATAACACAGTTAGTTCTTTTGTTTAACACCTTGTAGGCTTTAGACTCATGTGAATAACCTAGGAAAATTGCTTCATCAGCCTTGGCTTCAAATTTTCCTAGATTATCCTTTTCATTGAGTACAAAGCACCTATTACCAAATATATGAAGATATTTGATATTAGGTACAATGCCATTTGCCAATTCATATGGAGTTATATTGAAACGCTTATGGATGAGAGAACGATTCTGTATGTAACACGCGGTGCTGACTGCTTCAACCCAATAGGAAGGTGGGAGACCAGAGTAAGCAAGCATAGTACGAGCAGCCTCAACCAGAGTTCGGTTGCATCGTTCCACCACTCCATTCTGTTGTGGAGTGTATGCTGTAGAGAATTGATTTGAGATCCCCACTAGGTCAAGGTAGTCAGACAAGATTTTGTTCTTGAACTCAGTTCCATTATCCGTTCGAATGGAGACAACACTGTGTTCAAACTTGTTCTGCTGTTGTTTGATGAAGTTGATGATAGTAGGAGTTTCTTCATCTTTCGACCTTAATAACTTGACCCAAGTATACCTAGAGTAATCATCGACAATGACTAGGATATACTTCTTCCCATTGCGTGTTTGGACTCTCATCGGACCGCATAGATCCATGTGCAGAAGCTCCATTCTTTTCTTTGTACTGGAGACTTGCTTGACTTTGTGAGATGAACGTTTCATCTTCCCTTTTTCACAGTCTGCACACAGATGGTCTTTGGAGAATCTTAACTTTGGCAAACCTCTCACCAAATCTCTTGTAAACAGTTTGTTGATATTGTGGAAGTTGAGATGTGAGAGTTTCCTGTGCCACTGCCAAGTTAAGTCCAATGAGGCTTTGCTAAGTAGGCAAACTGAGGTCTTCGTGTTGTAGTTGTTTAGATCAATTGAATACAAGTTAGACTTCCGGGTTCCTGCTACATTATCATTCCCAAAACAAACATTCCCGGAGTACTTGGGAACGAAGTTTTTGAGAAGACTCTTGTCACCTGTCATATGCTTGGTGCAGCCTGAGTCCAGGTACCAGAGATTAGGTTCTTACACACATAAAATAATGAAGATTTAGGTCCCCATGCTGAAATGGGTCCTTTCTTGTTAGGTGATACATTGGTGTCAACAACCTCTTGAAAAATACAATGTATTCTTTTCTATGTGTTCCATTGACTCTTTTGTTCTTCTTTGTTAAACTTTGAAGTATTAATCCAGAATGGATCAGGAACAATTTTAGATTCAATGGTTAGAATAATCTCTCCTCTTTCAAGAATTGGTGGACTATCTATGTCTTTGATGTCCACTACCTGAACAACATCTTTTCGTTGCCAAACTTGAATTATTTTGGGTTTTGCAACTGTTTGAGATTTGGGTTTTGCAACTGTTTAACATTTGGGTAGGTGTTTGGTGGTAACAGGTTTGTATATTGTGTTGGATGGTTTTGATTCTTGATGTTTGTTTGGTTTAAATTTTGAGCTTGATGTTCTTGAAGAATTTGACTTTGCCTTGGATGATAGAAATTTGGTACGTGATGATTTTGATTTCCTTGTGTTGGATTCCCTATTATTCCAGGCCTTCAAAAACTCTTTATATCCTCCTTTTCTATATGCTTCTAACTCTTGAATTGTGATTAATCTATTTTCATAGTTCCAATAATTCATGAGTTTTAAAGCATGTTTAGTCACCCACTAATGAATGAATATTCCGTGTGATGTGATAAAGGGGGCATTTATTTGATTCGACCCTTGAGGTCTCCACTTCTCACAAGCACGAATTCCCATTTGTTTTAGAAGCCTATCATATTCACACTTGTATTCACAATATCCGTGCAAACAACCATGACTTGTGCAAAAACAGGTACTTGCTTTCATTTCATTTGTGGAAAGTGAATTACAGTGACTAAAGAAATTTGAAATGTGATGACACTTCTTGGAAAAATCAAAACAAAGCTTAGAGAAACTGGGTTCAAACTTTCTTCTGTTTTTATTTGTGCAAACACTCTTCTTGTTGTTGACTTTTCTTCTCACATCTGAAACATTTGAAAAGTTGTTAGTTGTAAGTGGTTTTGAGCTCTTTTTGACAACCTTTGTTGGTAACTATGATTTGTACTTGGGAGAGTGTGTGAGATTAGCTTTGGGAATGGCATTTGGTTGCCTTTTGGTGGTTTCAGTTGATTTGTGATGTAACTTTGGAATCCATAGCTCTTCCACCTTTGTTTTACCTTTTTCTTCTTTGGTATATTTTCTTGTTGGTTGGGAAGTAGATGGAGTAGAAGTGCATGTCAGGGTTTCCTTTTTATAGTGACATGAAATACTCTTTTCTGATTTATTTAGTTCCTTTTCTAAATCATTTGTGTTAATGGTTTGAAAATAATAAGCTACAAGTATTTCGAGTTGCCTTTGTAACACCATATGTGGTATATATACTTGGGCTTCCAGAACTGCTTGCGGCTTTTTAAGATCATCAGGATAGGTGAAACCATTAGACTCATCTGTCTTACTAAGATTTTGAGGCTCAGATGAGATAGATTCATTTAATTCCTGATAGTCAAAAGGAATCTCAGATTTTAGTTTAGAGTTTCTTTTAAAATCTTCATCCACAACATCTTCTTCTTGACCAACAAATACCATTTTGTTAATGATGCCAGCATTCCTTAAGTTGAAATCATATAATTGTTTGGTTGTCACTTTCTCACTGATTCAAGGGTTTTCAAATCCAAGGCCATCATAGGTCCATTTTGAGAATTTTCTTTCTTTGGATTTATTGAGAAAAATGGTTTGTTCTGTTTGACCCCTTTTAATCAGTGTGTCTTCAAGCTCTTTGATTTTTTAGCACAATTCACCCTTTTCCTTGAGAATAAATTTTGTGTCATTTTCTGTGCTGATCTTTTCTGCTTTGAGGTCATGTAATTGTGTACTCATGTTTGCACTTAGCTCAATCAGTTCGTTTTCTTTTTCAATGATTTTGATTTTAAGTTCTTCAATTTCTTTATGAACCTGGAAAGTTTCCATTTGTTGATTTCTTATGATTTCTTTTAGTTTTTCTTTATCTGATTTTGATTTTTGTACATTTTTCTCTACCATTTTCATTCGTGACATGATGATCTGAACATGTTCCATGCTCAGACCACATCCCGTTAAAGAGTTAGAGTGTACCTCATCATCATCATTGTCAGCATCAAGCCTTTCATCATCGGTATTGTCATAATGTGCCTCTGGCTCTTCTTCTTCATCAGTGAACTCATCTGCAACATCAGCCATTAGGCAAAATTGGGCTTGTGCCTCCTCATCCAGATAACTATCATCTGTATCGGTGAAGAACTAGTCTTCTTCAACCATCATGGCCCTTCCTGCACTTTTCCTTTTGGCCAGCCTGAGTTTTTGCTTATAGTACTTAGCGTCTTTCTTCTTTTTCTATGTGCTGTCTTTTATGAAGTGGTCATTTCCCCCACAATTGTAGCATTTTCGTTCTTCTTTTCTCTCCTCCTTGGCAATCCTAGGTTTCTCAGCAACCTTAAAGTTTTCTGGTCTTCGAGACCCAGAAGTGTATCTTTCGCGATTATTGGTTTTGGAGTACCTATTCTTGAATGTCTTGGTGATGAATGACATGGCCTTTATGACTTCTTCCATTTCTGTTCCATCTGACTCATCAGATTCTAAGTCAGACAGGGCCACTTGTTTGAATTTTTGTGTTTTGGAGGACTCGTGGGGTGATGGTTCTGAAGCAACTAGGGCTAAGGGATCAGTAGAAAGTTTGGGAGATGACTTTGAGACCTCATCTTGGTATTGCTGAAGGTCCTTAAAGATATTGTGGTACGTGACAATTGTAAAGTTTCGGTTGATGTGTTTGTAATGCTTCACATGCTCTTTCCATTCAGGACCTAGAGCACGAAGAAACACGCAGTTAATATCCAAATCTGTCCTCTCAACCTTGTTTGTTCTGAGTTCATTCTGGAGCTTGCAGAAACGACTGTAAGTGTCAATTATCAGTTCGTTATCCCTGGCAGTAAATTCGTGAAACATGTTCACCAATTGTGTTCGTTTTATATGTTCTCCTTGCTCAGTTCCTTGCAATTGTCGTTTGATCTCATCCCAGATCTCTTTGGCTGTTCCTAAACTGTCAACCTTCATGTACATCTCAGAAGATAAACCTTGTTTGAGATAGTACTTAGCAAGCCTATCTGCTTTCTTCCTTTCTATCTCAGCCGCATTTAACTCGTCATGAGTTTTCTCTCTCACCTCTCCAGGAATTGGAGGGTTGTTATCGGGTCGTACACCAATGATTCTATAGAATTTCTTTTCCCCGTTGAGAATAGAATCAATCATCATCTCACCATACACTTCATTGTGTTCCAGAAAATCCATAAACCTCCCTTTCCATACTAGATAGTCATTGCGAAAGAGAATAGGGGGTTTCGAGTCTGTGCCAATGGCCAATATCTCGTTGGAACTTGACATTTTTGTTTAATTACTTGAAAGTTTAGAAGAGATTGTTAACATGGAAAAAGTTGGTGATTGGGTTTCGAAGATGGTTTCATCGAAGTGTTTTGTTTTGATTCGAAGTGAAGAATTCGAAGTGAATGTTCAAGGAATTCGAAGTGAATTAATGAATGAATTCGAATTGAGCTATTAAGTTGACTTCGAATGAAACAGTTGTTTTTTGTCTTCGAAGGCTTGTTTCAATGTTTACAAACTAGTAATATTCGAATGCGAAGTAAGGTAAGTTCTGAAAATTTGGTTTCGAAGTGTATTTGGAATGAAGAACAAGCTCGAAGTCAAAGGGTTTTGTTTTCGAAATGGATTTGTAATTTGATGAATGCGCTCGAAGTCAAGGTGATGGAGTTACTTTCGAATTCCAAGTGCACTTGGGGTTTTAAGTCCGCTCGAAGTGGTCTAGAATATGTTTCGAACTTGGAACATGTAACGATTTTGAACTCGAAGTGTTAAGGCTTCGAATTCGAGATATGCTTCCTTCGAATTTATGGAAAGATACGCTTGAAGTCTTCTATGAGCAACAAATTCCGGATTTTTAGGGATCTGTTCTCAACTGCCTAGCTCGAAGTCTTATTTGGAATAACTAACCCGCTCGAACTCCATAGTAGATGTAACACCGTATTTTTAACCCAAAAATTTTCATTTTTTAAAATATACTGCGGAAGCGATTTAACACCCAAGTAATTACAAATCACAGCTCATCACAAGTAATCTATCCGAGTTCTAGGTGATTACTCCCCAATCTAACCACTCTCAGCCGAGCCGCTGACTTACCAAAACCTGAAAAAAGAGTGAGAGGTGGGGGATTAGCACAAACCTATGTTAATGGAGTACCACAAAACAGATATATCAGCCTGAACCGCATGATATCAACAACCACAAATAAACACCCTTGGAAGACCGGTGATTCTGCAGGAACCTACAACCAATGCTGGCCAAAGCAAAGATTTACCGATAGTCCATTTGCTATTCTCACACAGTATTATCCTCTAGTAGCAACATATGCATCCCAAGGTCCTAATACTTCTTAGCCAATAGCAAATGAACCCAGCCCATAAGCCCAGTCGAAAACTGACTTCCCTTCCAACATGTATACATATCACATAATACAACAATTAACATCCAACAGTTAATTAACCAACATATATACAATCCATCCAACAATAGTTGCAACCAAACCAGTACAACTAATATCACCCGTGAGTAAACATCCACTTAACTCTAGTTCTCAGCTATTCTACTCAGTGATCTAATGTTAGTGTGCCTTGTCTGTTCCTGAGAACACAACCAACCATCAGTATTCAATTCATAAATATATATCAAACATATATTTATATCCTTTTAATTAAAAATAAACATGTAAGATTCACATATGTATGCACATATAACACATAGCATTTAAACAATGCAAACAAAAGCTAAACTATCGGATTTGAGTAGAAATCCGATACTACCATCGGACTTGCACCAAATCCACAACCACCATCGGATTTCAAGAAATCCGATACACCTGTCGGATTTCCACACTTGTACCTTAACTTGGCACCCACAATCGGATTTCATAAATAGAATCCACCATCAGATTCAAACCATCGGATTTCACTAGTTTCGGATTTCACAAGTCCCGGATTTATGAGTATCGGTTTTCCAATACTCGGATTCCCATTACCACTTCCACAATCCGCCATCTTCAAGATTTCATCAATCTGACAACTTCAAACTTGTATACATCAACTTTCCAGATCATACAATTTAGATAAAAGTTTATAGAAACACAATTAAACACATTTAAACATGCAAGTATGCATCAAGAACACCTTTTAACACCAAGAACACCAAATCTGAAAACCTCATAAGATGTTCATATCAAAACCCAACTGTATATATCAAACTGTAACATGATTATCACAATCAATAACATGTTAACAAGAATCAATAATAATCAACAAACCTTAAAGCTTGAATCAGACAATCAAGAAATCACAAATTCCGATTGCTCTTCTTCTTTCTTGTTTCTTGCTTTCGGTTTTACACACATTTACACACACACATGCAATTACTTCAAAGTGAAGGAAAGCATTCACAAACCCACGTATATACCTATAAAAGCATGAGATGGCATGCTTAGCCATGTAAACACATGCACACACACAAATTCTCATGTAAACATACACACACACACACACATATATATATATGACCAACAATAATTAATTACTTAATTAGAATTTAAATAAACTTAATCAAGTAATAATCCACGTGTAACATACCCAAGCCTATGTTTCTACTAGGCCCAATCTCAGGTTGTTACAAATCCTCCCCCCTTAAACTGGATTCCGTCCTCGGAATCTATACATCATCAAATAACTGCGGGTAACGAGCTATCATGTCAGCCTCGGTTTCCCACGTCAAGTCTGAACCCAAACTGTGTTTCCACTTAACCAAAACCATCGGAATCTGTTTCTTTCGCAGTTTTGTCACTTTCTGATCTAATAGTTCAATGGGTTCCTCCACCAACTTCTTGCTGGAATCCACTTTAAGATCATGTAGAGGTAGAATGTGACTCTCATCCTCAACTCTACATTTCCGCAAGTAACAAACGTTGAAGGTATTGTGAATACTTGACAATTCTGCTTGAAGGTCGAGAGTAACCGTCTCATCATTAACCACCCATTGGACATGAAACGGTTAAATATAACGAGGAGCTAACTTTCCCCGCTTCCCAAAATGGATAACCTCCTTCCACGGAGAAACCTTCAGATAAACCAATTCCCCCTCAACAAACATAACAGACCTACGACGTGGATCAACATACATCTTCTGTCCATCCCTCACAGCCTTCAACTTCTCTCCCGCAATAGCTACTTTTTCTGCGGTGATCTGCATAATATCAGGCCCCGCATACTGTTTCTCACCCGCCTCTAACCAACACGTAGGAGTACGGCAACGACGACCATATAGCATCTCATAAGGTGGCATACCGATACTCGAATGATAAGAATTGTTATACGTGAATTCAATCAACGGGATATGGGAATCCCAAGAACCTCCATATTCTAACACACATGCCCGCAACATATCCTCAAGTGTTTGAATAGTTCGCTCAGATTACCCGTCTGTCTGAGGATGGTAAGCTATACTTAGATTCACACGTGTACCCAACTCCCGCTGTAAACTGTTCCAGAAAATCGACACAAACCTGGAATCTCTATCGGATACGATTGAAAGTGGTATACCATGTCGGCAAACAACTTCATCTATATACAACTGAGCCAACTTACTGAGTGATGCCATCTCACCGGTAGCCAAAAAGTGAGCACTCTTGGTTAATCTGTCAACGATCACCCAAATCATATCATGATTCCTCTGCATACGTGGAAGTTTAGTTACGAAATCCATTGTTATGTGCTCCCACTTCCACTCTGGAATCAGCAACTGTTTCAATGATCCATAGGGTTTCTGGTGCTCTGCCATAACGTGTGCACATATATGGCAAGACTCCACAAACTGTGAAACATCCGTCTTCATTGTAGGCCACCAATACAACACATTTAGATCGTTATACATTTTTGTGCTACCTGGATGAACAGATAGTCTAGACTTGTGAGCTTTTGTCATAATCAAACTCCGGAGACCTCCAAGCAAAGGCACCCAAACACGAGATTGATAAACCTTCAATCCCCTAAAATCATCACTCGGGTCATTCTTTTTCTTAGTCATAATCTCTGACTTTAGATTTTCATCCCTCAAGGCTTCCAACTGAGCGGCCTTCAATCTGTCAATCAAGTCGGAGATTATTTCAATTCGCATAAAAAAAGAATATGTTCACTAACTCCCTTGCTACTCAAAGCATCGGCTACCATGATGGCTTTCCCTGGATGATAGCGAATCTCGCAATCATAATCTTTAACAAGTTCCAGCCATCGCCTCTGTCGCATATCGAGTTCTGTATGCGAAAACACATACTGTAGGTTTTTGTGATCCGTACAAATGACGCACTTTTTACCATAAAGATAGTGTCTCCACAATTTTAACGCAAAAACCACAGCTGCCAATTCTAAATCATGGGTTGGATAGTTCTTCTCATTAGGTTTCAACTGACGAGAAGCATACGCAATCACTCTATCCCTTTGCATCAACACGCAACCCAAGCCTGACAAAGACGCGTCACAGTAAACTATAAAGTCATCTGACCCATCCGCTAAAGCAAGAATAGAAGCCTGGCACAAGAGTCGTTTCAACGTCTGAAAAACTCTTTCCTGTTCGTCACTAAATTTAAATGGAACCTCCTTATGAGTCAATTTAGTCACGGGATTCGTAATCTTAGAAAGTCTTTAATGAATCTTCTGTAATACCCAACCAATCCCAAGAAGCTTTTAATCTCAGAAGGCGACTTCGGAGCCTCCCAGTTCATCACTTCTTCTATCTTTGCCAGATCCACTTTGACTCCATCACTGCAAATGACATGCCCTAGAAAGTGAACTTCCCGCATTCAAAATTCACACTTCGAATACTTGGCATACAAGTGCTCCCGTTTTAACGTTTCAAGAACGTGTCTCAAATGAACCTCGTGATCAGCTTCAGATTTAGAATAAACCAGAATGTCATCAATAAATACTATCACAGATTTATCCAAGAACGGTCGATAAACCCCGTTAATCAAATCCATAAATATTGCAGGTGCGTTAGTCAAACCAAACGGCATGACTAAAAACTCATAATGGCCATACCTGGTACGGAAAGCAGTCTTAGCAACATCTCGGTCAGAAACTCGTACCTGGTGATAATCCGATCTCAAATCAATCTTCGAGAAATACGAAGCACCCTGCAACTGATCAAATAAATCATTTATCCTGGGCAGAGGGTATTTATTCTTTAATGTCCTCTTATTCAGTTCTCTGTAGTCAATACACATACGTAGAGTAGCGTCTTTCTTTTTAACAAACAAGACTCGTGCACCCCATGGTGAAGAACTCGGAAGAATAAATCCCCGATCCAACAAATCCTGAATTTGTGTCATCATCTCCCTTATCTCAGAAGGAGCCAACCTGTAAGGAGATCTAGCCACTAGATTAGAACATGGTATCAAATCAATCTTATACTCTACCTCTCGAATGGGAGGTAGCCCAGGTAACCCATCCGGAAATACTTCAGGATATTCTGATACGACCCGTACATCAGTAACTGCCCGCTTTTCATTTCTAGCATCAATAGCATATGCTAGAAAACACTCGCATCCCTTACTCAAGGATTTCTTAGCCTTCAACATAGATATAATAGGAAACACGGACTTGTTTCTTTCCCCACGAGCCACCACGTGCGACCCATCAGATAACGGAAACGAAATCAACTTCCTATGACATTTAATACTCGCCCTGTGCTTACTTAGCCAGTCCATCCCCAAAACCACATCAAAACTCACTAATGGCATCAACAGGAATGATACAGGAAAGCACTTACCATCAATATCTATCTCAGCACCCGTCACGAAAGTCGTAACAGGCACTATCTTACCATCTGCTACTTCTATTTTAATTGGCACAGAGATAATACTAGTAGGCAAATTCAACTTAGCACAAAATGCTACAGAAATAAAGGAGCGATTCGCTCCAGAATCAAACAATACACGAGTAGGTAGGGAGTTTATAAAGAACGTACCGGTGATAACATCACCGGTGGCAGTAGCATCATCTACTGTCATCCGGAACGCCCTACCCTCCGGAGTCGGAGGATTCTTCCTTTTCTGCCCCCTGCTGCTGACGAACCTCTAACCGCCCCTGCCCCAGTCCCTGACCCTGTCCCTGGTCATCTCCTTGTAGGGCAATCACCTGCCCTATGTCCCTCCTTCTAACAGTTCCAGCAAACATTCCGAGGGTACTGACAATCTTTCAATTCATTCCCGTGCGTTCCACATCGCACGCATCGCATCGTCTGAGTAGTACACTGCCTAGTGTGAGTAGCCCTGCACCTTGTACACCGCTGAGACTTAACTCCAGAATCCCCTGAAGATACCTTCCTATTCTGGTTGCCTTGGGAGTGGTTACCCTGCCATTTCCTTTTCCGCTGGCTACCCCCTGCTTGATCTTATTTAGGCTTCTGTAAGGCTACCTCATCACGAGTCTGCCTATCCTTGGCCTGGATGTCCCCCTCAACATATTTTGCCAAGGTGAAGGCCTGGGACAAAGATCCAGCCAATCATGTGGTGCTCCTATACTCTGGCAATAATGTCCCGATAAAGTGCTAAACCTGAGAAGATTCATCAGGCACCCACAGAGTTACAAACCTCAGTGTAGCATTAAATTGTTCAATCGGTTCATCCACCGTCATCTTCTACATCATCCTTAGTTCCATGAACTCCTGCCTTATTTTATTCAATTCAAAGGCGTTGTAGTACTGTTCACATAGCTTATCCCGAAATTGATTCCACATGATAGGATCCATTTGTGCTCACGATAAGTGGGTGGTAATGGAATCCCACCAAACCATCGTTTTGCCTTTCAACATTCTTGTAACATCCTCAAATCGGGCCTATTCGTACGCTCCATTTGGTACGTGTATAAATTAAAAAGAATTAAATTAAGAATATATGCTAAGTGTTTTAAGATAAAAAGTTATTGGTTAATTAAATGGGAATTTAAAAATAATAAAGAAAATAGAAAGTAATGATTAATTATTAAATGGTTTCGAACGAGGTTTACAAAAATATCCTCGTTACTCAAAACGGGTATTTGTGCGTTGAGTTATATGTTGAAAAGGGGAACAAAATACCCCTTGTGGATAAATGAGAACTAAAAATAGTTCTCATGTATATCTCCCTGTACACACACGTCTACACATATATACACACACTAAGTTTGGTGAGAATTGGAGTAAGATGGGATTGTGTGTTTGAGAGGGAAGGAGGGTAGATAGATGTTCTAGTTTGGTGAGAATGGGAGTAAGGTCAGTGGAAGGTGCAGGGGGCAGGGGAGGGTTGGGATGGGGTTTTGACGGAATCTATGTCTTGAGCAAGTCGAGACAGTCAAGTATGGGTTTGAGTTTGGAAGGTTTGAAAGGTTTTGGTAAGGTTTTCAAGGTTTTGGTTTATGGTTTGAAGAAGGGTAAGGTTTGGGTTTAGTGTAGAGGTATAGGATTGAGAAGTGGAAGGGGTTGAGATGAGTTCAAAGAACTTGGGTAAGGATTGTTTTTCCTCAACTGAGCCTTGGTGTATAAGCTCAAATTCATTGGGAAAGACTGTCGATCCCTGTACAAGTGATTGGTTTGTACCACAAGTATTGACAGGCTGTGCATGTGTAAGAATAGAATCAAGAATAGGTGCAAGGTATGTGGAGTGAGTGTAAGATGCACTCAATAGCAGGGAATCCCTTATTGGATCCACATTCTGTTGGGAGGATGTGAATGGTATAGGCTGACTCATAATGGGTATAGACACAGTATGACCTTGGGAGAAGGTCTGTCTTTCAATAAGAACATCCTGTTGGGAGGATGTCTCAGATATCGGTTTAAGTCCCATTTTTACAGATGCATCCTGTTGGGGGATACATCCACTGGCTTAGGGTTAGCAACATCCAATTGCTTCCCCACAACATGAGGAATGGTAATTGGAGTTGAGGTCAGAGGTGTAGATGTCACTACCTCAGAGGGCTCGAGATGAGCAACCCCTGTTGTCCTTGTATATAGGGGGCTACGAGGAGGAGTAGAGCTTGGCTGTTGGATTGGTGTATGGACTTGAGATGAGGATGGGCTATCAAAGTTTGGGACTACCATTTGAATATCCTCATATGTTGAGTCAGAGCTATCCTTACCTTGGGATATAATGTGCCTGCTTCTATCAATGAGCTCAAGTAATTGCTCAGAGACTTCTTGTTCAGGTTGATCTAGCTCAGTAGCATCACCAAGCGGACTCATGACTATTGGATTTAAGGGAGTAAAACCGGAATCACTAAAATTATCACCAGCACCATCATCACCATCACCATCAACATCATTGTTATCATCATCACTTTCCTCAGCATTACCATCATCATTACTATCACCACCACTGCCATCACCATCTTCATTATCAACATTTGCCTCAGCAGCATTATCGATTAATTCTTGCATTTGGGCAGTGATGGGAGGACCTCTGTTTGCCTGAATAAAATGGAATACCTTTTCACCCATGGCAGGGACAGGAATACTTTCAAGATGTTCATTAAGTCTGACATAATCATTTTCACCTATCACCATCATTGCATACTCAAAAAACGAATGTAGGGCACTTGACCTCTGGAGGATTTCTTGTTGGTGCTCTGAGTTATTTTATCCACAAGGTTAGAGAAGATGACCTGAGCAAAATCAGTATTCACCCGAAACACTAGGGCATATAATACTAGCAACTCAGTTTGGCTTATCAGATGGTGGCTTCCTGATTTTGGACCAAAGCATCTAATGAAGACGTTGGCCAGATACTTCCACGGGTGCGAGAGAACAGATACTTTGACGTGCCCATGTACAACAGGCTCATTGTAACCAATGGTTTGAAGGATAGTTTGAACTTGGGTTCAAGAAGGAAAGGCATTGTATGGTGGGAAATAAGGAATACCAACAGCTTCCCTCAAGGTTTCAGTGGTGATCTGCAGTTGATAATTTCCTTAGGCTAGGGTACAATAAATGCCATTGTCATTTAGGTTGTAAGTGGCGGAGTACCATAGTTCTCGATGATGGTGGGGAATATATAGTGGGGATCAGCGGTGAGGCTTTCAAACAGAGGATGAGCTCGAAGGAACTGCACCATGGGTTCATATCCTTCGTTTTCGCGAGAGGCGGGAATGGAGGTGCACAAGAGAATGTTGTTAGGAGTGATATTCATGTGTTGGTTAGGTGCAACATTCTCACCAGGGTTGACTATAGGATCAAGGATGTAGGTTGCCATTTGGTAGGGATGATGAACAATTAGGAAATATCGAGAGAGAATGTTAGGGTAAAGCTTTTTAGAGAGAGAGGGAGTTTGAAGAATTTAAACAGATAAGGGTGATTGAGAGAGGAAGTGGGGTATTTATAAAGTGTAGTTAATAGAGATCGTTAGATGCTGACAAAAATTCTAATGGGCAATATAATAATAAGCTATTAAATGAAATCTGACAGACGGAGTAAATAACTAGGGTTAAAACGCATTAACTGAGCACACAAGATAAAAATTGACTAAGTGTTGAACCATCAGCTGAGCATTGAAATGTATCAGTGGAAAGGCATCAGTTGATGAAAAAGCATCAGCTGATAGTGAGATTTTAGAATTTATTAGCTGATAGAGGTACTTAGCTGAGCATTTCTTCCTTGGCTGAGGATGATCAGCTGAGTGAATTTGATCGGCTGATAGGCATCAGCCGAGCAAACTTACTTAGCTTACACAGGATCAGTAAGGCATAGACATCCTTAGATAAGTAAAACATGATACTCAACACTTTATCAATTAACAGAAACATAACTACCACTACTCTAATCTAGAAATTAAGCATACCTAGTTTGGATATTAGGAAATTGAACCTTTGCTTCATCCAATGGTTTTATGAACAAGTCTGCAAATCAGTGTTGATGTAGTGCCAAGTTACCATTTCTTTTGAACATTATCTCTGAGAACATGACGTCTGATTTCAGTATGCTTTGTATTTGAATGCATGACTGGATTATTTGAGATGGAAATGGCACTTGTATTGTCACACAGAATTGGGGTGTCTTGAAACTTCATATCATAGTCAAGTAGTTGATTTTGTAACCACAAAGTTTGAGCACAAAAGCTTCCTGCAGCAATATATTATGCCTCTGCAGTAGATGTTGATACTGAATTCTGTTTCTTACTACACCAACTTATTAATCTTCCTCCTAGAAGTTGACAACCACCTGAAGTACTCTTTCTATATAATGCACACCCTGCAAAATCAGAATCAGAGTATCCAACTAACTCAAAATCTGAGTCTTTGGGATACCAAAGACCAAGATTAGGAGTTCCTTTGAGATATCTGAATATTCTCTTAATAACAACAAGATGTGATTCCTTTGGATCTGCTTGATATCTTGCATAGAGACATGTTGAAAACATTATATCTAGTCTACTTGTAGTGAGGTATAAAAGTGACCCAATCATTCCTCTATAAGTGGTAATGTTCACTGATTTGCCATCAATGTCCTTTCCTAACTTAATAGAAGTAGACATAGGTGTTTTCATTGAGGAACAATTTTCAAAATCAAACTTTTTAAGTAAATCTTTTACATATTTTGTTTGATGAATGAACATAACTTCAATCTCTTGTTTAATTTGTAAACACAGAAAATAGTTTAATTCACCCATCATGCTAATCTGATAGTTATCATACATGAGTTTAGAAAAGTTTTTGCATAGTTCCAAATTGGTAGTCCTAAATATTATATCATGTACATATATTTGCACAAGTATCACATCACCTTTGTAATTCCTTATAAGCAAAGTGCTATCTATGCATCCTCTTATAAAAGCTTTGTTAATGTGAAATGAAGAGAGGGAATCATACCAGGCTCTTGGAGTTTACTTAAGACCATATAACGCTTTGTTGAGAAAGAATACATGATCAGGTATGCTTGACTCCTCAAAACCAGGAGGTTGTCTAACATACACTTCTTCTTTCAGATCTCCATTCAGAAATGCACTCTTCACATCCATTTGGAATACTTTGAAGTTCTTGAAGGCAGCATACGCTAAAAACAATGTGATAGCTTCCAAACTTGGAACATGGGCAAAGGTTTCATCAAAAATAATACCTTCTTCTTGACAGTACCCGTGTGCCACTAGCCTCGCTTTGTTTCTGATGATTTTCCCATGTTCATCTAGCTTGTTCCTGAACACCTACTTTGTTCCAATAATGGTTTTATCCTTTGGTTTAGGTACCAAAGTCCATACATTATTTCTTTTGAATTCTACCAGCTCTTCTTACACGGCAGTCACCCAGTGGAGATCATTAAGAGCTTCATCAACCTTCCTTGGTTCAATCATAGAGACAAATCCAGAGTAAAAGCAGATATTGCAAGCTTTTGATCTTGTTCTAACTTGATCTTCTATATTGCCTATAACCAGATCATGAGAATGATATTTGTCGTCTTTGAAGGCTTTTTGGATTTCTTAGGGATTAGGATTAATTTGGATTTGGGGAGGTGAAGTTATGTGTTGACTATCAACAGTAAAAATGAGGTCATTTTGGGTGGCTGATATAACTTCATTATCACAATCTGTGGGTGTCTCTACTGAAGAGGGAATGTGTAATATGGAATTAGGGTCCAATGATGTTGAGTCATTTTTCACATGATTCAGTAGAGGTATAGGATTGGATGAGGTTGATTGTACATGGTTAAAGATTTAGATAGGAACAGGTTCATCTATATCATGAGCAGTTGGTGGAGAGGGATCAACTTTCTTTGGAGTAGTTTCTCCAGTTTGCATAAGATCATTAAATTCTTCTCCTGAAACATGATTTGAAGAACAGGAAGTAACAAAGTCACTTTCATTAAAACTTACATTGATAGATTCTTCTATGACTTTGGTTCTGAGGTTGTATCCTCTGTATGCTTTGGAAATCATTGAGCAACCTACAAACACTCCTTCGTCAGCTTTTGGAGCAAACTTCTGCAATTGGTCCTTTTGATTGAGGATAAAGCATTGACATCCAAAAATATGCAGAAAGCTTATTCTTGGCTTCCTTCCCTTTAGCACTTCATATGGAGTTTTGTTGTGCCTCTTGATAATAAGGGATCTATTCTGTGTGAAACATGCACAACTTACAGCCTCAGCCCATAAATTAAAAGGTAACCCACTTTCACATAACATGGTTCTGGCAGCTTCAATCAATGTTCTGTTTCTTCTTTCAACTACACCATTTTGTTGTGGGGTTCTTGGAGCAGAGAAGTTTTGAGATATCCCTTTCTCATCACAAAAAGTTTCCAGAGTATGATTTCTGAATTCAGTTCCATGATCAGTTCTAAGACTCCTCACTAGATTGCCATTCAACACTTCCATCTTCTTGATAAAACATATGATCTCTTTAGTAGCCTCACTCTTTGCTTTAAGAAAGAAAACCCAAGTTTATGTTGAGAATTCATCAACCAATACAAGAGCATACATTCCACAAATACTAGCAGTTGCAACAGGACTAAAGAGATCCATGTGCAACATATTGCAGATCATGAGTACGACTTAGGAGTATTTCCTTTCTCATGAACTCCCTTATGACAACCACCCCCTCTATTCCTCTCTACTCTTACCGGTTTTTCATGCCGGCTCATCCTCGAAGTGTGTGATGTCTCCCAAGTTTACGTTCCTTAATTCGACCTCATGAAATGTACATCTCTTCCCATCCGCTCTTGTAACATGGAAATGAAACATTGAGTAGTTGAGGAAGTTGCGCATGTACACCAGATCAATCTTGGCAATAGGGAACTTGGAAGCCACCTATTCCTTTGGACTTGCATGAAATGTGGAAGCAAATCTCACAGCTTTTTTATGCTCAGTAGAGTTGAGCATATAAAGATCATCCACCTCCCTAAGCTGCTCCATGTAGATTTTGGGGAATCCTTTCTCAAGATAAGGGGCCCCTAACCACTAGGTTGGCTAACGAGGCTGGGACTTTGCAAGAGCTTCTCTAGGTATAATGTTTTCAATTGTTAGACTTTTTGCAATAACTATTTCATGAGTGGCCAATGGTTTAGGTCCTCCATGATACGTTTCAGGTATCAGCCACTCTATTTTAGTTGTTGCTGACTTATTAGATCTATTGGTGCAATGTTGAAATGCTCTTGTGTTGGGGGAAAGATGTCAAGCAGCTCCCGATTAACGGTTGTAAAGACCCTTCTTATATTGATCAAGGGTTGCTCCTCCTCCTCTTCTGTTGCTGGCCTTTTGCCTTTTGATTTTTCGGTTGAGGTTTCAGTGAGGGAAGGATCAGTTTCAGGAGTTTGTGTTTGGATTGTAGGAGTTTGGATATGTGGGATTTGGATTAACGGGGTTTCTGTACCTCTGCCGCCTCTACCTCTACCTCAGCTCCTTGATTTAGTTCAAATTCAAAATCCATACCCTTTTGTTTCTCACCACCCCCACTGCGACTGCCACTTTGACCCTCCTAAGGTGTTGATACAGGAGCGGGTTCTAATCGTAGAACTGAACTTTGTGTGCCGATGTATCTCTGACCAACCCTCTGCCTTCTCTCCCCCTCATGATCTCCTGGATCCTCAGGATCATCATGCCTCCTCTTATGAGATTCTACTTCAGCTTTGCAGGAGGTTTCCACCGTTTCTAGCCTCTGCCCAATCCCGGATACTGCTGTGGTAAGGGAATTTATGGCTTGCAAGATAGTGTCTTGGAAAGTGTTTGAGCTAGAAGGTGGGTCTTGGGGTTGTTGAGATTGCAGTGCTGCCAGTAGGTGTGATTGTTCGGATGTGGTTCAGCAACACTGTTGAGTTTGGTGTGGAGTAGGTCCTTGAGTTCATTGATCATATAATCTCGCTCAACGATGGTGGGTGGTTTGTTGGCTACATTTGAGCTTTGAGGGTGTTAATTTCATTTTGTAGGGTTTCTGTTTGGGTGTATACATATTCTTTAAAATTTGAATAAAGGCGGGATAACTTAGAATCCATGTAGATCCTAAGTTCGGTAATAACCCCAAGCTCACGTAGAGGCCGGGTTTGCATAGGAGTCGAGGAGACCCTATGGCCCACACGCAGCGCTGGCATAGTGGTAGCACTGATGGGACTTCCACTCGATCCTCACGACACACTGCTAGGGGATGCCATTATGAATTTTCCTCCGACATGACTAAGATGCGCGGCAGATGATCGTGTCCTAGCAAAGATATTTATTCCTTGATGAGTAGGTGCTAGACTCAGTGGTGAGAGAAGAATGGATGTGGACGGGGGAGACTATCCACTGATTTCAATGCAAGCAAACTTCGATTGAGTCGCCGACTGTGTATGTGCTGTATCCCCATGGAATGAAATGGCCCTCATTTGAGTGAAGGCCGAGTGGCTGGTGGGGATTTATGCTTGCACTGGTGGGATGCCAGTGTCTGTTTCAATACCAGCCTGAATAGTGTCAAGACTGGTAGCAGATGTGGTTGCCCAGCTTTTTGTGGCTAGAGATCCCTCTCCCTCCTCTCTTTCTTTCTCACTCTCTCTCCTACTAACACCTTCTTCTCAAAACACGTCACCCTTCAAAGTTGTGTATATTTCTGATAAGCTTTGATGAATATTTTCTTGTGCTTCTGACATCTGCCGAGTCCCAGTTGACTCCACAGGTACTGCTTGTTGTTCTGGCGCCGAGGGGGTAGCTTCGGACTCAGATTCTATCCTTTTTGAAGAGGACTTACTCATATATTTGTCACTGACGGAGGCCTCAGAGTCACTTATGTTGAGCTGGTTAAATGCAGATGCGGTGTGATCACGCTCGCTCTCGTGTTTATCACCACCCTACTCACTTCGCTCATGCTCAACCCTACTCGAGGCACCCATATGCTCACGAGCTCCTAGACTTCTAGGACCCTCACTAGGCTCTACAGCTCCTGGGGCAGGCACAACCGGCTCTGGTTGCGCCATAGGAGCTATCCTATTTTCCCTCATGTACTCCCTCACTGCCTCACTCTCCTGATCAAGCATGCGGAGTAGAGCTGTTGGTGGCCATTTCATTGACCATTCGGATAATCTCCTCAAATATTATGGTGGCATAGTTTAGGTGCATATGGTATGCAACACATGCCAGTATCAGAAGAAAATAGTAGGAATCTCCATTTGTTCCTCTGTGGATACTAATAAATGTTCTGAATATAATGGTTGCGAGTGTTTGTCAGAGTGCGACCAGATTTGTCCTTTTTAATTTGTGAATCTGACTGAGTTCTCCATCATATCCTAGCCCATGAATGAGCTCTAGCAAGTCATCAACTCCCGGAGCTTCGTCAACTGCAGTTTTGCCTGGGTAGTGGGTGGCTCCTGGTAGGTTTAGTAGGTTTCGGAGTCTGGTGGCTGAGAGGGTCACACAGCCATTTTCAATTTTGCCGCGGAGGCACTAGTTTCCCAAGTGGGTTACTCCTTCCCTGAAGGTATACCACAGTTGTTTTAGATAAATTTCTTGCACATGGGTAGGAGAGGTGTTTTTGTTTTCAGTTATGGCTTAGCATAGAGGGTGGGCTCGGATGATTTTAGTGACGAGAGGTATTTTTGTTTCGGTTTCAAGGTCAAAGTATACGTTATTGCTACTGGTTTTGAGACGTTCTTTGGAAGGTACTAGTCTCTCCTTAAGAAGAGGTTGAGCTGGTTGGTTAGCAGCCATCTAAAACAAGTAGAGAAAACATATCAGTCATAAAGTTATGGCTAATAGTTGAATGATTGCTTTCATATGTAAATGTGTTTGATTATGAGTTTTTTTGATTTCACATGTGAATATTGAACCTTGACTTTGACTAATAGGTGAACATTGACTTTTGGTTTGAAGTGTGATTCTTTGAAAATTTCAGAATTTTCTTAAGTGTTGAAAGTCGGATCATACAACGAACTGAAATTCTGATAAGTATAATTAACTGAAGGTCGGATCAGTGAGTATTTAGCAAATTTCAAGAGAAAGTCGGATCAAGTTAAGTGTAAGTGAAAGTCACATAGGCTTTGTTTCTCTAAAAGTCGGATGGACTTAAGTCGCATAGACTTGTTCAATCAGAAAGTCGCATAGATTTGTTTATTCATTCGAAAGACACATACACTAGGTCAATCCGAAAGTCACATGGACTTGGTCAATTTGAAAGTCAGATACACTTAACATATTTAGACAATTTCCAACTAAGAGAAAGTCAGATGGAATCTTGTTCAAGTGAAAGTCGGATAGACTAAGTTTATCTGAAATTCGGATGGACGTATTCATCCGAGAGTCAGATGAACTTGGTTGTTCGAAAGTCACATAGACTAACTCATCCGAAAGTTGGACAGACTGAGTTATCCGGAAGTCGGATCATTCAAAACTTCAAAAGTCAAACAATTTAGAACACTTTGTATTTTTCACATTGAGAATCGATTTCTGTTCAAGAATTGTGTTTATCAACTCAAATTTGGTACCAATCGACTCGGAATTCAACCAACAACATTTGCTTTCCATGTGATAGACCAAACCAACCACATTTAAACAATAAAAGACAAGATTTGACACTATTCTAATGATGCGCTAACTGCTTCAAAAACCTTTTTCAAAATCACAAATGCAGTCAATGTTCGAGTCTTACTTGTGCATCAAGTTGTTCGCACTTGCTCAAAACATCATTTCGACAAGGATTGGCCTTCAAAAACCACCCTTTAAGGTGTTTTGTGTTCAAAATTTTGAAACATCACATTCGGTCAAGAACAGGGTAATAACAGGGAAGAAGAAGGCCCGGATCTTTGAATGTTTGTTGTTTTACATCATCTTTTTTGTTTACCTTTGTTGTTTGATGATAAAGAACACGATTACAGACTTAGAAGCACACATATAGAAGGTACTTTCTCGAAGAAGAAGACAGAGATGAAGAAGATGAACTGTGGCTCTTTTGCTTTTTGAAGTTTGATAGTGTGAAAAGAACAAAATATCGGATCAACACCTTTTATAGGGTGATCCGACCTTTGGTTAACCCAGGTCGGCCCATACTTGTTTTATGGACCGGGTCCAACCTAAAATAAGATTTGTTTAACTTGATCTTTGTTTTTCTGCATTTTATCTACTTTTGTTTTGTATTTTGGTTTATTTTATTTTTGATACAATAAAATGAACTCCTCCTTGACAGTTAAGCAGATAGACAATTTTATGTTCTTCAACTGCGAATGTTTTTCTAGTTTTAGCTGATTTTCTCCCCCTACAAGAATGCATATTAATGCATACGTGTAGACCAGTGAACCACAACGCTCCCCCTAGACATGAGCATCTTATATTCCTGCACACTAAACAAAACCATGCGTAGTACTGTTTGATGAATTAAAGATATATCAGAATGAGACGGAACAGTGGGATAATGAATTACAGTTTCAAATTCAGAATTCCAATCTTAGACACCAAATACTTAAATCGTGATTCATTTAACGATTTCGTGAATAAGTTAGCTAACTGATTATCAGTATGAACGTACTGTAATTCAATGAGACCTTTCTCCACATTGTCCTTTAAGAAGTGATACCTGATGTCAATGTGCTTGGTTTTTGAGTGATGTACCAGATTGCAAGAGATTGAAATTACACTTTGAGAGTTACATAGCAAGGAAATTTTAGACTATTTAAGACCAAAGTCTCTCAGTTGAGTTCTCATCCACAAACTCCATGAGCAGCAACTGGCAATAGCCACAAATTCAGCTTCTACAATGGATGTAGACACACAGTTCTGTTTCTTGAACTCAAGTAGACTAAACAATCTCCCAAGAAGTGTGTACTACCCGATGTGCTTTCTCTATCTAACCTGCATCCGGCCTAATCTGAATCTGAGTATGCAAGCAATTCAAACGACGATTTGCGGGGATACCACAGTCCAAGGTTAGGGGTTCCCTTCAAGTACTTCAAGACACGCTTAACAGCAAAGAGATGTGATTCTTTAGGATTTGTTTGAAAGCTGGCACACAGACATGTAGAGAACATTATGTATGGTCTACTAGCCGTTAGGTATAGTATAGAGCCAATCATGCCCCGATAAGTTTTCAAGTCAACTTCTTTTCCGTCAAGATCAGCATATAACTTGGTTTTAGAAGACATTGGGGTGGCTTTGGACGAGCAGTCGGACATTTCATATTTTCTTAGTAAATCATTGATGTACTTCGACTAATTTATGAAAATGCCATTTGATATTTGTTTTACTTGAAATCCAAGGAAGAAATTCATCTCCCCCATCATGCTCATTTCGAAATTTCTCGCCATTAGTTTTGAAAACTCAAGACTGTACTGCGGGTTCGTAGAACCAAAGATAATATCGTCTACATAGATCTGGACTAGAATATAGTCATGTCCGATCTTCTTTGTGAAAAAAGTGGTGTCTATCCTTCCTTTGGAGTACCCTTCATTAACCAGATAGGCTGAGAGTACATCATACCAGGCGCGTGAAGCTTGTTTGAGTCCATGGAGAGCCTTGTCAAGAATGTAAACATCGTTGGGTTTTTTAGGGTCAACAAATACCTCTGGTTGGGATACATATACTTCCTTCTTCAGGATTCCATTTAGAAAGGCTGTCTTAACGTCCATTTTGTAAACTTTGAAATCCCTGTAGGCATCATAACTAGAAATACCCAAATAGCTTCTATACGGGCAATAGGAGCGAAGGTTTAGTCATATTCAATTCCTTCCTATTGATTGTATCTTTTTCTACCAGAAGAGCCTTGTTGTGTATCACAACTCTATCAGAGTCCTTGTTCTTGAAGACCCACTTGGTACCGGAAATAGTTTTTCCTTCTGGTCGAGGTACCAGTCTCTAAGCATTTTGCCATGTGAACTGATCCAATTCGTCTTTCATTGCTAGGATTCAGTCGGCATCTTGTAGAGCATCAAAAGTGCGTGTAGGTTCTATCAAGCTTAGAAAAGTTTAGAACTGAAACTGATTGGTTGTGGATAATCAAGTTTGAACGTCAGCATCTTTGTTGCTAGTTATCTGAGTCTAAGGGTGTGCGGTTGTCCACTTGGTAACATGGGTAGTTGGGGTGTCATTTGTGGGGGTATTATCTGTGTGAGGAAAGAAATCATCCAATTGATGTTGAGTGGATGTTTCCTCAACTGGTGTTGATGATTCTGGATTATACTGAGGGGTAGTATCTCCTTGGATCTTAGTGTCAGCATCTTCATCAGGATTCGTAGGAGAATTTGGTGTAGTGTACCTTTCACCCAAAATAAGGAACGGGTCAACAACAGAATCGACAGGTCTCGAGGAAGATGCGGTTGCCATTTGCTATGAGAGTTCAAGCGATACCTGAACGACATCTGTAGGCCTGTCATTAGGTACACAATTAGATCCAGAATCATTATCAAATCAAATATATTTTTCAAATCAGAAGACTCTTTTGCATTAGATATATTTGTTTCTTGTCGATTAAGTGTAGGTCGTGAACTGATATATCCAAAAACGATTGCTGGTGACTCTTGTGATAGAGATGTTGTAATTAAAGTATCATCCAAAGTCATATTTATAATTTCAACCACAACGTTAGTTCTTTTATTCAACACGTGAAATGCCTTTGACTCTTGCGAGTAACCAAGGAAGATTCCTTCATCTACTTTTGAATTGAATTTTCCAAGGTTAGCTTTTTCGTTTAGAATAAAGCACCTATTGCCAAACACATGTAAATGTTTGATATTAGGAACTCTGCCATTTGCAAGTTCATAAGGAGTTTTGTTAAAGCGGCGATGTAGAATTGATCCGTTTTGCGTGTAGCATGCTGTGTTGACTGCTTCCGCCCAGTAGGAAGGTTGCAGATCAGAGTAAGATAACATGGTCCTAGCAGCTTCAACCAGCGTTCGATTTCGTCATTCAACTACCACATTCTGTTCAGGGGTGTATGCTGCTGAAATATGTTTTGTGATCCTCATAGAGTCAAAAAAGCAATCCAAGACTTTATTCTTGAATTCAGTGCCGTTGTCAGTTCAGATTGTTCCAACTTCTACGTGTGACTAATTCTACACCTACTCAAGAAAAGAGATGATTGTTGATGAAGCTTCATCTTTAGTTCTCAGGAACTTGACGTAGGTATATCGTGAGTAGTCACCTACTATCATGAGGATATACCTCTTCCCATTCCTAGACTGCACTCGCATCGGCCCACACAAATCCATGTGGAGCAATTGCATAGGGACTTTTGTGCTTGACACTTGTTTTACCTTGTGTGAAACTCGTTTCATTTTACCCTTCTCACAATGCTCGCACAGATTTTCCTTTTCAAACTTTAGTTTGGGCATCCCACGAATTAAATCACCTGTTACCAACTTATTGATATTTTTAAAGTTGGGGTGAGATAGTTTACGATGCCATATCCAGGTGAGCTCCGATAACGCTTTAGACACAAGAAATACTGACTATTTGCCCTCCAGGCCAGCTGATCAATAGTGTACAAGTTATATCTCCTGGAGCCGGTCAGTATCACGTCACCTTTCTCTATTCTGACAAAGCAATTTTTGGCTTTGAAATTGACTTTAAGTCCCTTGTCACAGAACTCCTTTTACTAACCAAATTGTGAACCAATCCCTCTACATACGACACTTGGCTAATTTTTATAATTTCTTTTACTCTATCCCCGGTTCCCATTATTGGTGCAACGTTGTCGTTCTCAAAACAAACATTTCCTGAGTAGTACGGGAGAAAGTTCATGAGAAGACCCTTTTCTCCCGTCAGATTCTTTGAACAGCCGGAGTCCAAGTACCACCGGCTAGATGCACATTGAAAACAAGAGTTGTTGAGGTACCCATTTTAAGTGGGTCCTTGAGAGTTAGCACATGCAATAGGGTTCTATTAATTTTTTAGTTACTGATGCAGTTGCTTTTATTTTGGGAACCCATGCTTGTGTCATGGTTTGGGATTGGGTTGATGATGGAGTTGTGAGATATTTTGATGAGTCAGGGACTGATGCAACAGTTGTTGGTTTGATTACAACACGGTTAAATCCTTTTTAAAGAGATACATCATCAACAATGTATTCAATTTTTTTCTTTTGTTCTCTTGATTCTTCGTTCTTTGATTTGGACGATGATGTAATGGCGGGTTGGACTTTGATTTTATTTTGCTGAATCGATTGTTGATTTGGCCATGATATATGAGCTTGATTAGCTCTCTGATTTGTTGTATATGTTTTGTTTGCAACAACATTGTTGTTGGTGAGATTCCAATGAATGTGGTACCTACGGTTTGGTGTCCAATTGTTTGTAAAGGTTTTACTTTATGTTTGGTGATTGGAAAACCGCGAATTGGAATTATGCTTAGCTTTCACACGTGCATCGTTTGTTTAAAATGGTGTTCCATTGAAACGTTTCTTTCGGCAGTAGGTAATTCTATTACCCTTATGAAGGAAGCCTGCTCGTGGCACGATTCAAATGATATGTATCCCGCATTTGGTTTAGCTCCACGATGCTTTCGATCTTGATCATATACACAATGATAGGAGCAATGCCCTTTTACATAATCATCACTCATGCAAAATGTTTCAATTTTAACATAATCATCTTGATTTTGAACATAGTTAATACAAAAATAGACGAATCATTACATAACAAAAGATTTGTTTGTTTAGACAAATTTGCGGAATAAATTAAACAATCTTCTTGCTTCCTTCTACATCCTTTCCTTGATGCTTCATCCTCCATCCAAGTACCTGCTTCTTTTCCCCCTTCACCCCAGCACCTAGATGTACATTTTGGTGGAATATGCCCACTGATACACGTGTACTAGCATCACTGCTGATGAGGTACGAGCCTATTGGGTCACACGACAAGGGTAGATTCCGGCAGCACAACGCAAACATGAGAGAATATGAAATTAGGGTTTCTGGCGAGTCGTGAAGAGAAACCCTCCACGAGCCTTCACCACCCGGACAAGTAGTCGTGGGAGCGAGACCTTCACGGGTGCTTCACGGCCCGTGAGAGCCCGTGAAGGCAGGCACCATTCTTTTAATTGGACCACTCGTTGGCCCAATGAGAGTATGCGGTGGTACCCGGCCTATGAGGCCTTCACGAGTGCTTCACGGCCCGTGAGAGCCCGTGAAGACAGAAGTCAAAGTGACACTTGGTTTTTATTGGACCTTTGTGTTGGTCCAATGGGTGAGTTGCATGACAGCCGACTCTGTGGACTTTGTCATGCTTCCAGCTTCTATATAAGGCTAGTATATCTCTCTCTATAAGAACTCTTGCTTCTTGCTCATTATAGACACATATACATATATGGTTCTTGGTTCTAAGAGAGCAAGGTAGTGTATCAAGTGAAGGCAAGTTGTTTAAGTGTTGTGGCTGCTCCAGATTCACGAAGACGACGTGTGGTTCGTGTCTCGGGTCGTTAGCAAGGCAGAATATCTGTTACTTGGTGTGGACTATCAATAGAGGAGCTCGGTTTCGGGTTCTCGAAGATCTTTCTAGCTCGGTAGATAGCTCCAGCCCCATGATGGTATAATTTCTCCTCCCTCTCGTTTGTTTTAGTTGCTATATTCGGTTGTAGTTATGATCCCCACTTGGGGAATACATGCATGTCGGTTTAAATTCCCGAAAACCCCGGTTTTTGATGTCGTTGCTTTCGCTGCGTACGGGTGTTGGCGTGCATGGATTTCCTACAGTGGTATCAAAGCCTATGCTACAAAGATATAGCACGAAAATGGCTCGAAAAACCGTTTTTGGAAGATTCGTTTTTCTGTCCAGTAGGCCTTCACGGGCCGTGAAGTGTTTTTCACGATTCGTGAAGGCCACACGACTAGTGTTCGTGAGGGGTCTGGTCGTGGGAAGTGTTTTCAGGCTTCACGAGTCCTCATGGCCCGTGACCGGTCGTGAAGCACTTGGGCTTCACGAGCAGTGAGAGGTCGTGAAGGCACTCGTGAGCAGTTTAGTCGTGAAACTTGGTTTTTAGGCTCACGAGCCCTTCTGACCCATGATCGGTTGTGAGGCCCTTGGGCGTCACGAGCCGTGAGGGGCCGTAAAGGAGCTTCTGGGAAGTTTTGTCCTTAAAAGAAAATTTTTCGTGGTTTTTCGGGTCATGGAGGAGTTTCTGTTTTCTGGCAGACTCCGTTTATTTAGCCCCTCGTAATATTTTGGTACAAATATGGGTATGTAAGGTATGGTCTTGGCATGAGATGCATACATGCATACACATATGTTGTGTATATATGAATATGGGTATAAAAGATGGTTTTGTGCCCTAATGCATATGTACAAGAATTTCCTTGTTGTGCCTTGAGTGTTTGTGTTGGAAATTCTTACCGAAATATTCTTTGGTCACGGTTTTGGCACTCCGTGCTTTGTAGTTGTTGTTTGTTGCTTTTAGTTGGTAACCATCGCCCTAGACCTTGTGGTTGTGCCTTGGGATTTATTTGGTGACCTTGGTGTCACGTGTGATGTAATTAATTATTTATTCATTTGGTATGTAATTTATTATCGCGGCTTGCATGCCATTTTATTTATCCATATGTACTTGTACTAGATTGATAGAAAGCGCGTGACTTGCATGCCATTTCCTTTCTTTTGTGTACTTATATTTTGAAGACCACAATCAAGAGTCAAGTGGAGACGTCTTGAAGACCTTGGATCCGGTTAGTCCCAATGGAGGTAGCGGATTCAGTGGGAGCACTCCATGGTCTAGGTTTGTGTCCTTAGTAGACCTAGTCCTCCCGGCTTGGTTCGCGGGTAGGACGCATAGGTTTTTGGCATGGTTACCAACCCCTTGTATGCGTGTGATGTGATTTATTTTTCTTGCATGGTTGTTTATGTTTCCTCGCATGCTTCATAACTTTTCTAAGTTAACAAAATCACAAGAGTTTTTAAATTGGTTAACAAACTCTCGCGCGTACACGATTAACAAGACAATATAAACTTGGTTTTTATATTTAATGTGAAAATCGTTTTTGTCACTTACTTTGTTAATCAAATATTAAAACTTGGTTTTAATCAAGAAACAAAAGCCCGTTTCCTAAAACGTAAATCACGCACCATCCATAAGATGATACACCCGATTCTAGTGAAGCATGGGATAATTGTCAAGCTAAGCACGAGTTATTCCATGTGGATCTATGTGGAAGGTGAGAGTGGTGACTTGGAGTTATTGGTTTTCGAGCTTAGCACGAGCCAATGATTGTCGAGTGTGCTACCATGTATCTTGTTGGACGATTTACAATTGCAAACTAAAATCCTTGTGTGATTGTCGAGCTAAGCACGAGTCAACCAAGAATTTTAATTTGGAATTGGTGTAAGTAGGGATCAAACATTCCAACCGACCGTTTTACGTCATTGGATCCCGCAAGTGTCTAAGAGTTGCAATGGAGATTGCAATCGGTAAAGTGGTTACCGGCCTAAATAGCTTCATGAAGTGATCCGCGGTAAACCCGTCATGTAGTGGAGTAAAATATGGTTCTTAGCCCTTGTTAAGATAAATTGTTTTTCTAAAACATTATGGGTAATTATTTTAACGAGGATTATATCAAACTAACTAAAACGTGTATTCTTGTTATTTATAGATGTCAAACCATAATAACACCACGTCAAACAATTCGCTTCATACGTTCCTACATAGGGAGAAACTCACGGGAGTGAACTTCGTTGACTGGCTTACGCAATTGAGAATTGTCCTTCGCTATGAGTCAAAGTTGCACATCCTTGAGGAACCTCTTCCGGAGCCACCTGCTACCGACGCGACTTGGTCCGTCCGATACACGTATGAAAAGCGTGTTGAGGACACACACGATGTTGCCTGCCTCATGTTGTCAACTATGAGCTTGGAGTTGCAAAAGCACTTTGAGCACATGAGTGTGCACGATATGATGAACATGTTGAAGGACATGTTCCAACAACAAGTTAGGGAGGAACACAATGAGTGTGTTAAAAACCTAGTCTGTTGTAAACTGCAGGAAGGTAGGAGTGTGAGTGCCCACGTCCTTAATATGAAGGCGTACGTGGACCAAATGAAAAGATTAGGTTTTCCCATGGGGAAGGAGCTTGATGTGGATATAGTACTCCAGTCCCTACCCACATCATATGATCAGTTTGTCATGAACTATCACATGCATGACATGGAGAAAACCTTACGTGAATTACATGGTATGTTGAAGACTGCGGAGTCTGACATGGCCAAACATGTATCCACCTCTTCCATTCCTACCACGAGTTCTAGGGAACAAAAGAAAAAGAAGAAGAAACCGACACGAAAGGAAAAGGTTGGAGTGTCCAAGCCTATTCCCCGTGTTGAATCTGAGGACAATGATTGTGTGACTCAAGAAGAGATTCAAGAAAAAGTGGTTTGCTACTTCTGTGGAAGATTTGGAGATTGGGGCCGTCACCCTTGCCCATCGTGCCGAGAGGGTATTAAACTTCTAAGGAAAGAGAGAGTTAATTTCCCCTCTCAAGGTACATTCATGATTCATTGCTAATTCTTCTATTTCGCTGGGTTGTTCACCCGAGCTAATTAACTCACGTTTGTCACAAATTTATTTTGTTACAAAGTGTAGGTACCCTTTAAAAGAAGAAAGAAGAGTATGAAGAACCGGATCTCTAAAAGAGGAAACTTGATAGATTGACCCCTAAAAGAGAACTGGGAGTTTTGATCTCGCCTATTGTTACCGGCTTAATTATTACTTTGTTTTTGATGCCTTGCGAGGCAAGTTTAGTTTTTGTTGTATGTTCATGAAGACGATGGATGAGATTTTGAATTTTGGGTTGTAAAAGATATTTTCGCATTACTTATTCAATATCAAAGTTTATTCATGTCATAGCTTATGTTTTATTTTGGCCTTCAAGGCGCATTATTCTACATTTAATGACGATGAATTCATAGTTGAAATTTGAATCTTGTTTTTGAAAAATATTTGTTGATTGATAAAAATCAAAATTGTCCATGTTAAGACATACATGCTACAAGTAATAATTAATCATGAATGATTGATCTGAGTCCAAAATAGTTTGGATTAGTCGGCTGTTTGTCATAATCTACTTAACCATATGAATAAGATAAATATCGCCTAGATCCATGTGGTAAGGATCTTGGACTAGTTTAACCTTGGGTTAAACATTTGATGCTAATCTTATCTATTAGGGTAAGATGATTATGAAACCCTTCACGGTATATGTGAGAGGGATGCTAGCTTATAAGATATTGATCACCTTTGGTAGATAATCCGTACAAGCACATAACAAAGAGAAACTAATTAAAAGAATCAATTGGGACATATAGATAGGATGCTTAGATCTAGTTGAGATGCTAAGATACATTAAACCTATATCAATGACCACATTATGAATTGCGGGATTATCTCGCAATTCGTTCCTTAACATAGACACATTTGTACATGGTGTCACGTTAAAGGAAACCGGATATTGTTGAAAATGATCTGGCAACTAATGGGTCAAATATGTGTGTTCGATTTGTTAGTATACACATTGAATGTGACGAGCCAAGTCCTTAATCTTAATCCAACTTGAAAGTCTATTTAGCACCCTATGTGATGTATCTTGAAAGAGTTATTTGCTTGTATCAAAGTTTGGATATTTTCAATCTACATATGGTGGGAGATTGAAGAACTCAAATGGTGCTAATACATTTAAAAGGTTCTTATATGTTTTGGATATTTGACCTTACGAGAACAATGTCTTGTTGCTCAAAAGGAAGATAATAGCTAAAGCATTCCAGTGGAAGAACGTGCAACTTAAATGAAAGACTTGATGTTGGCACTAGCATATGATCAAATATCGACATGAGAATGCCGGTTATCCTGACCGTGAGTAATTACTTTCAAGGCTGATAGAAGTCATATAGCCAAAGAGATATGAGTTCCTCACATCTAAGTGGCAATGACTTGATGGTGAGTTTTGTTCATATCACCATCTACCGGAAGACATAGTGGGCCCTGTGTTCACTAAAGTTATGAGAAGTAATTAATCATAAGATGAAATCCATTTTAAGTATGCGAATACTTTGCTTAATTCCATACCAAGGTGCAAACCGAGATGGTGTATGTGGAATTAACATGGATTGTATTGTAGACTACTTCAAATACTGGCTAGGGGTAAAGGTTTCATGATGGCTATTGTGGAAACTTTTCCTAGTGGTCATGTTGAAGGTCATTTAATACTCGTTGCTAATGTTGCCTTCTTATGGCAATAAAAGGTTAGTACACGGATATACAAGACCGCGTTCCTTTATGGAACTTTGTATTGAGGAAGTGCTTACCCCACTCTCCGAGGGTCTTAGATATCCGTAGTATCCAAATTTAGTCTACAAGTGTGGATAAGTCCTTTGGACTTATACTAACATCATAAAAGTAAGATCTTTGCTTTCATGAGAAAATAAAAGTCATGAGTTTTCTAGGAGCATAGATAAGACTTTTACATATGTCAGGGCTAGTGGGAGCTTTTACTGTATACCTAGAAGTATGTATCGATTGAAGATAATGTCCCATTGTTAAGTGTTCTATGAACCTAAAATAAGGAATTATTGTATCATGATAATATTTAGGAGATACAAGATTTTGAATTACAAGAAATACTTGTGTATGTTCTTAATGTTTGACGACAAGAAATAAGCATTGGAGTAAGATTTTTACTCTAAAACTAATTTCTAATAGTATAACTGTTGATCTTGATCGAAGTCTTTGATCCTACTATATGGTGTTAATTATTGATTAGAGAAGTTCTTAAGTATCACTGATCCTATTGTGAACTTTTGTAACAATGAGGATATGAGTACCCTAGTTCTTCATCATATGATCTCTTTGACGGATACTTTGAATAAGTAGTTTCGTCAAAAGATAATTGAGAAGATAACAAGAATACAAATGGATGTTGGATGGCAAATCCATTGAATAAGCCTTTATCATAATGACTAGTGATGTTTTACATACTAGGTCATGTAGCATTTCTTATGCATATGATTTGGCTTTAAATATTGTTTTAGTTGTTGATTGTTTTATATTTGCTTTGGGAACTGCAAGCAGTATCGTTACTTTTGATTGCTTTCGATATATAGTGGGGACCATATATACGCAGATGCGGTTACTTTTATTAGTCTTTACTGTGTTCCATCTTAGCATGTTTAACCACTTCCCTGAGTGCTTATGCATTCTAGATTTCCACAATCAGTCATTCTTCAAGGGAAGGAAGTTTGAGTTAAGACTGAGGTTAGGGTATGGTCATGCATTAATCAAGGATTGAATGCAAGTGACACAAAACTAACCTGTACTTGAAATAAGTTTCAAGTGATTAGAAGACCCACACCTGAGTTCACTTCATGGATTATGGTCACAAGTGACTCGGGATGATAATATCATTTCATCCTTAGACCGGAGATACATGTGTATCCAAAGCATGAGTCTGCGTTATTTTGATTACTTTCAAACGTGGTTCGTAACTGGCCGCTATAAAGGGAGTTATCAAATAAAGTAAGAAGCATGTGGCGGGGCTATGTAGTCAAAAGGATTTGTTCCTCTGGTTAGAAAGATATCCATGGCCCCTCGATGATTGGGCGCTGACACAAAAAATGCATGGTCGTGCTCGAGTTACAATGATTTTAGATCAGTTGTAAACTTCTTATTTTGGTCACCACCAATCTAGAATCAAGAAACAGAATCGTGAAAGATCTGGATATTGATATTTTTCCATGTCTCATTTTCACACGGATATCGCGAACAAAGGGATGTTTATGATCACTTATCTATGGGACCTTTTAGCCTTTCTAGGCTACCAGGATTTGTTGAGGATGACGTAACTCGTACCGACTTGGGGGCAAGTATGCTTTGCTAGAGCCGCTGTTTGTCTGTGGTGTTGGTAACGTTGTATCATGTGCAAGTGGAAGTCTGTTGGAATATGCCCACTGATACACGTGTACTAGCATCACTGCTGATGAGGTACGAACCTATTGGGTCACACGCCAAGGGTAGATTCCGGCAGCACAACGCAAACATGAGAGAATATGAAATTAGGGTTTCTGGCGACCTTCACGGGCCTTCACAGGCCGTGAAGAGGTCGTGAAGAGAAACCCTCCACGAGCCTTCACCACCCGGACAAGTAGTCGTGGGAGTGAAACCTTCACGGGTGCTTCACGGCCCGTGAGAGCCCGTGAAGGCAGGCGCCATTCTTTTAATTGGACCACTCATTGGCCCAATGAGAGTATGCGGTGGAACCCGGCCTATGAGGCCTTCACGAGTGCTTCACGGCCCGTGAGAGCCCGTGAAGATAGAAGTCAAAGTGAAACTTGGTTTTTATTGGACCTTTGTGTTGGTCCAATGGGTGGGTGGCATGACAGCCGACTCTGTGGACTTTGGCATACTTCCAGCTTCTATATAAGGCTAGTATATCTCTCTCTATAAGAACTCTTGCTTCATGCTCATTATAGACACATATACATAGATGGTTCTTGGTTCTAAGAGAGCAAGGTAGTGTATCAAGTGAAGGCAAGTTGTTCAAGTGTTGTGGCTGCTCCAGATTCACGAAGACGACGTGTGGTTCATGTCTCGGGTCGTTAGCAAGGCGGAATATCGGCTACTTGGTGTGGACTATCAATAGAGGAGCTCGGTTTTGGGTTCTCGAAGATCTTTCTAGCTCGGTAGATAGCTCTAGCCCCATGATGGTATAATTTATCCTCCCTCTCGTTTGTTTTAGTTGCTATATACGGTTGTTGTCACGATCCCCACTTGGAGAATACATGCATGTCGGTTTAAATTCCCGAAAACCCCGGTTTTTAATGTCGTTGCTTCCGCTGTGTACGGGTGTTGGCGTGCATGGATTTCCTACACATTTGAGTTAGAAGAAGAAATTACTAACCGATAATCTTTTGTGATTTTCGTGAAGATTATGGTTGATTGATGCTCGTTTATCATTTTAGAATCATTCTGGAGTGAACGAGATCAAATTAACATCAAAACAGTACGCAAATCGAAGATTTATGTATGTTTTGTGAAAAACGAGTTTTGGGGAAAATCGTCTAAATTCGATATCAATTCGTTGTAGTTTATCAGAAAAATTGATATAGGATTGATTGAAGTTGATAGGCGAAGTGATCTGGGCAGGAAATATATAGATTCGTGCAAATTTAAAGAATTTTTGAATCTGAACGGGTTGAAGATGAAGGTACCGGATTTTGAAAATGAAGTTATCAGATTTCATAAATCCGATTGTGTGAACCGGATTTGGTTTATGCGGATTTGAAAATTATCGGATTTCAAATTTGGCGGATTTCAAAGTCTTGGATTTGGTTTCTTCCGGATTTCTAAATCTCGGATTTGGTTTCTTCTGGATTTGAAAGTGTCGGATTTGGCTACTTCCGGATTTGAAAGGGTCGGATTTGGCTTCATCCGGATTTGAAAGTATCGGATTTTGCTTCTTCCGGATTTCAAAGTACCGGATTTGGGATTTGGCGGATTTGGGTTTTGAGCGGATTTGGGAAGATTTTCAATTTTCCCAGCCAGGGGTTCTGCCCCTTGGACCCCGCTATCAGGGGTGCTGCCCCCGAACCCCCGTAGTCGTTGTGACTGTATTATCTGTTCACCTTGATTCCTAAGACAAGTGTTTGGATTTTTTGGCTGAGTCAGGAATTCTCAAAGTTTCAGTTATCATTCTGATGTTTCTAGATTTAGTCTACTTTGGGTCATTGCTACCATATGCTGAATGTCTAGTACCTTATGTCTAGTCATCCTACCCTTTCTTAACTGATTTTTGGTCCATCTTTCTTAGTGTCACCAATTTTTGGTCTCAAAACCAGATTTTGGCCATCTATTCCTTGTTTCTTTTGAATCTTGGTTATCTTATATCAGTCATTTCTGACAACCCAGATCACATTGTTGGTGAAATTGTTTGAAGGATTGACCAACATCAAATTACTTCAGGTTTTTTAAAAAAAATTTGTATTACATGCGTATGCTCTTGAGTAAGGATGAATCCGACTCACTGATTATTATATCAAAGTCATCTACCCACTTATGTGTACCCAAGTTCTTTTGCACCCGTATGTCTTCCAAAATTTTTTTTGGAACTTGCGGTGATCTGGTCAAGGTTGATTACACGGTATTGGGAGACTTACTTGACAACATTAATCTCCAATATCACGTTACATCCAGCACAAAGTTATAAATCTTCACGAATTCAGATCAAATCATTACTACTCCTTAACGATCGAGAGTGGTTCGAGTATCTACTCATGTCATACAACAAATGGAGATCTTTTTGACACGAATATGTAGGCTCCTCCCCATCCCTTTTTCCATGTTTGTTACAACTGATTCTTAGAGTGATGTCCTTTATGCATGATGCTCATAATGTATCATAATCATCATGAGGGGGAGAATAAGAAAAATAAGTAAAGAAATTTTACATTGTTGATTCAGTTGTTGTTGAGGAAGAGTAAAAGAACATATTGAAAAGTTATTGTGTCTACTCAAGGGGGAGAGAGACAAAGAAACGTCAGTCTATATCATGTCTAGGGGGAGTCAAGATTGTTAGACTTATGAAGACATGGGAACAATCTGAGCTACATTGTAGGGGGAGACAAAAAGAAGATTCTTCCCAACACATCAGTAACAGAATCGATGATTTTAGCCTTACCCTTGAAAGCGGTAGACTCAGGTGTATGCATTTTGAAAATTTCATTTTTGAAAGATTTAAGTTTTAAGTGATGTTCAAAAAGATTGGTTTCCAACTCTTTAAGCTCCTCTCTACACTCTCTACATCTTCCTCCCGAGTTGGCTAAATTTAATTTCTCCTTGTCATCCTCATTGATTAGTAGTTTAATTTCCTTGTTTGTTTATACTAATTTTTAGCTTGTGAAAGACAGATCATTTGTAGTTATGCTGTGTGTGGAATCAGTAAATGAGAAACAATCATCAATGTGCACATGAGGGGTGTGTGAATCAGATGTGCTAGGTGTAGCAGAATTATGAAGGTGAGTGTTTTCATTTACAAGAAAGCCAATTATGTCATATAAAACTGCAGTTAGTAATTCAAAGTTGATTGATTTATTGAAAAGTTCGGTTTCAACCGGTTCAAATCTTTGCTGTAATTCCATGTGAGGAATATATATGTGCGAGGTTCTGTTAGAAAATTGGAAATTGATGGCATAGATTCCATGTCTGATTGTCTATAACTTCGAAAGTAATCATCTAAAATTATTGGTTCAAATTCTGTTGTTTCGTATGATTGATTCAAGCTTTCATAGTCATAAGAGGTTGATGCCTTTTTCGAGGTACATCTTTTGTGCTCCTCTTCTGCAAGTTCGTCGACTTGTCCCACAAACAACCTTTTCTTCGTTAATCCCAGATTCATGCTATCAAAGTCGTACAGTTGTTTAGCGGTAATCTTGTCAGTCATATGAGGATTAACAAAACCTAAGCCTTCGTATGTCCATTTTGAAAATTTGGTGTCTTTAGGTTTGTTGAGGAAAATGCTTTGTGCTGTTTGGTCTTGTTTTATGAACAAGTCTTCGAGACCTTTTATTTTTAAGTATCGCTGATATCTTTCCTTTTGTAAGAACTTAAAATCTTCTTCTATCTATACTTTGGCAGCTTTTAGATTATGAATGATTACCTCATTTTCATTTCTTAAGGTGATTAGTTCATTTTCCTTGGAAATAACTTCAGATTGAAGGTCATCTAAATTAGAAGTTGATTGCTTTCTGATTTTAGATTCTAATTTAGTGATATTTTGGTTCTGTTTTTCAATATGATCAACCAATGTTTGTGCATACTCAATACTTACCTTTCCATGAATAGCCACATCTTCGGTTTGATTTTCCTCAAACTCTTCATCAACCTCTTCCTCTTCATCATCACTTTCATCTGAGGAACTTGCGTCTTGAGTCATTAGGCAGAAATGAGCTTGATTCGTGTCATCCTCGTCGGAATCATCAGTGTCACTCAATAACTGGTCCTCCTCCACCAGCATCGCCTTTCCACTAACTTTCTTCCTTGTTAGCCTCAACTTGTTCTTGTAGTACTCGGCATCTTTGGTTTTAGGTTTTCTATAGTCCTTGATGAAGTGCCCAGTTCTACCACAATTGTAGCATTTCTTTTCTTTGTCTTGAGTTTTAGAAGGCTTTTCTAAATGCTTCTTCTCCTCTGGTTGATCCCCTTCTATTCTTTTGGACCCGAAGTGAATCTTTGATAGTTGTTAGGCCTTCCATACTTGTTTTGGAAAGCCTTGGTTATCAGTGACATAGCTTTCATGACAACTTCCATGTCCGAGGATTTAGTTTCTCCCTCGAATGAGTCAGAATCGTGCGCAACCTGTATTCCTTTTGACGACCTGGAGCTTCTCTTGATCTTTTCTCAGCTATGAGAGCAACAGGGTCAGTGTTTTGTTTTACGGAGATTTTTGCCAGCACTTCGTCCTTAAATTGATTCAGTTCTACATAGATTAAGTAGTGAGACACTACTTTTAGATTTTGGTTCACGTGTTTGTATAGTCGGACGTGTTCTTGCCATTCTATACCCATTACATTGATCCAGTTAACATTGATGTCAAGATCCGATCTTATAAAACCATGATTTCTCATTTCATTCAGCAGCCGACAAAAACACCTATATGTGTCTTGTAGCAGTTTACCTTCTCCTGTCTTGAACTCTCAAAAGGTATTTACAAGTTGGGTTTCTCTAATGAACACTCCTTGTTAAGTGACATGCATTTGTTGCTTAACTTCATCAAAAATTTCTTTAGTTAAATTTAAAACTATGTATTTTGGAGTTAATCTCAACACATAAACCCTGCTTAAGATAGTATTTGGCATCCTTGTCAGCGCGTGCCCTGTGTCTCTCTTTTGTAGTTAGTTCGGAAGGAAGCTTTCGTCTTCGCTTAGCAGCTATTGGTGGGTTGTTGTCGGGAACAACCTGAATGATCTTTTCAAAAACGGATTCACCATTGAGAATATTGTCTTTCATCATTTCCCCATACTTTTCATTATGTTCAATGAAATCCATAAAATGTCCATTCTATACCATGTATTCATTTCTGAGTAGGACTGGGGGTTTAGTGTATGTCCCAATTGCAAGGATTTTATTACTTGAACTCATCTTATCATTTTGTAGATCTTTTCCGTGGAATGAATTAGTTAGTTTACTTGGAACTTTGATTTTGTGAGAAACTTTGACTTTTGACCTTCAAAGTTCTAAGTCGGATGAAGTTCAAAGGTCGGATGACTTTATAAGTCTTGAAAGTCAGATAGAAGAGTTTTGAGGTGACTTTCGGATGGAAGTGTTTAAGTGTAGGTCGGATGGTTTTAGGTGAAGGTCGGATGAGTGATGCGAGTGTCGGATGATTTCAAAGTTCGGATGACTTGAAGGTCGGATGACTTGTAGGTCGGATGACTTGAAGGTCGGATGACTTGAAGGTCGGATGACTTGAAAGTCGGATGACTTGAAGGTTAAATGAACCTAAAGTCACTTGCACCACAAAATTGAGAGTCTGATGAGATAAAGGTCGGATGGCCTGAAAGTCGGATGATGGTAGTAATCCAAAACTTGCAGGTCTGACCTCTGCTTAAGGACAGACTTCTAAATTTGCCTAAAACACGCTAAAATTTCAACTAACTTTTTCTTTGACCTTCCTCAGCTATAAAGACACTTTCTGAAGCAAAATTTGACTCAAACTAACAACAAATTCTTCAAATTTTTGATGAAACAGTGAAGTGTTGGGGTTTTGTTCAATTTTTCAAAATATATTTTTAGCAAAGGAAGCATGAACAACAATTTTAAACTTTTTAAAAATCCCCACCAGTGATCCATATGCAAGCCTTAAGAAAACAAGAAAACCATAGGGTGTTTAGAACTACAACCTTTGTAGTGTGAGAAAACCGTTGGTGAAGTGGTTGATCTATGAGAAGCCAAGAGAAGACTTCCTCCAAGGTATCCACAAGCCAATGATTCCAACACCTTGAAATGATAGTTTCTCCAACCCTTGATTTTCAAGAATGCACACAACAACCTTTGTTCTTCTTCTTGAACTAGATGTATGTATTTTGAGTATGTACGTATTACCACACTTCCATGTCTTGGTCAAGTCTTTTGCAAGAAACATTACATGACCCCCTTTTAGGATTAATGAGGAATTTCTAGATTTATTTCATAAATATATATAAAAGATATACAAGATGTGTCATATGATGTATAAAAAACAACTACATGTATTTTATATACATACTTGATTGTTAATAGTAGCTCTTTACTTGTAACAAAGATATACATACATTTATATAATTGTTACTAGTAACAATTTACTTGTAACAAATATATATTTATACATATATATACATACATATAAAATCATATGTTTATATTTATGTATTTGATATGCATTATCTTATATCAATATATCATAGAAATATTTTTATTTCACATAAATAACAATATTCAACAATGCATATAACTTATATATATAATGAGTTGGAAACATATTTAAATCGTATTCAAATATGTAATTGGTGTCCATTGAGGTAAATGTGTGACCCTATGGGTTTATTTATTATTATTAGTAATATCGTATAAACTTGTGTCTTGTGAACATAGAACCAACATGAAGAACACCAAGAACTAGAAAAAGAAGAATTCAATATATGGACTCAAATGTTGTTTGTTCAAGAGATAAACACTACTGGATTTTTTCTCCAACTCAAATGCTTATCCAAAAAATACTTGAAAAACAAGAAGATTTGAGAAAAATGGGGTTTGACTCAAATGGGTTTTCACGACCAAGATCAGAGGAAAACTTTTGGGTTTTGTTTCTCACACTTTGATGTTACTTCTAGATAATGTTGAACCAATCTAGCAAGGAGTTGGCTCTGATACCAATTGAAAGTCCAAAGATGTGATAATAGATGAGTAATCTAGATGATACTTGTAAGAAATATGAAGAACCAAACAAGAACACAAGTATGAACACTTTGCTTTAGCTTAAAGATAAGTTGATATTGCTGTGTACGTGAGTTACAAGTTGTAGGAATTACAAATGCAAAGGTTACCTTGAAAACTAGGTTTGCAAGGTATATAAGGACAATACCTCATGTGCCTAAAGCTTCATAGGCTTACATAACTAAACTATCTAACTTTACAATTGTGGGCTGATGTGTGAAATCTAAGTTATAAAATTAAGTCCAAAAATCACCTTTTCTAGCACTCACACACTATAGGCAAGTATACCTAATCATGTAGTAGCATAGTAGAGGCAAGTAATGGGTATCGTATCCACGGACAGCAGTGCAACACCAAAACGAATAATGGACTATTAGCTACTCTAAAGTTGAGGCTTTTTAGTTTTAAAATTATAATTTAACTAGAGAAACTAATTAAAATAAATAACTAGAACTGTTGTTGAGACTTTTGCGAGACTGAACCAATAAAAACACACGCATCCACCCTAATCACTCCCCCTAGCTTGATTGACTTTACTATACTCAATTTCCCAATTTCATATAGTTATTATGTAAAAGATTTGACAAACAACTTCCGATTGAATATCATACCTAAAACCGACCTAGTTCATAATCTATCCATCAGGTTAAAATGTATTCAACAAATCCCAATCACGTCCGTGATGGTAAAGTTCATATCTTTTAGTTTAGGTTATCGTAACGAGATCCTGATTACTTTTCCAAGTAAACCCTCAAACGATTCATAGACAAACCATTTGTAGAGGCAAATATATCATAAAAAACATCCGATTTATATTCAATACAAGCCATAGATCAAGAAACGAAGGTTAAAACCAATAAAGATTGAAACTTTGGTTGAATAAACATGAAAACTAGAATCAATCCATACATTAATCAAAGAAGTCAAGCAATATCATACTAGGGTTTGATCATAGGGTGAATACAAAGAAGATTTAGCCCATAGATAGGCCTTGAATCATCAAAAACACAAAGTAATCCATAAATGAATCAGAAAACAACTAGATCTAAACAAACCGGATTGCAATTGATGATGATTGACGATTGATCTTTGATTTCCAAGCCTCCAATGGTGAGAATTGCTCCTCCAGGATTGATCTAGACTTCAGAAGTGTGTAAAAGTTGGCTACAATGCAAAAAGTCCTTTTCTGAACCCTGAAAATTTCAATTTATAGAAGTGCCCAGCTGACGAGCTCGCGGCGCGAGGCATAGCTTGCAATTTTCTAGAGAATTTCCTCCGGCGTGAGTAATTCTCGCGGCACGAGTCGGGTACCTCGCGGCGCAAGGTCCTGATTTTCGCTTTGTTCTTCGTTTTTCTTCAGTTTCTCGACCGGTTCCGCTGTTTATTTGATTTCTCCAACACATGTCAACCTGAAAACATCCCAAATCATAATTAGGTGTAGAATTTGCTCAATTGCGCACAATAGACATGTAAAAATCACAATATTAACGGATTCAAACATAGTTAAATCCGGAAATATCATGGGCCAAGCCAATACACTTAACTAGTCTAGGAACAATATATAATTAATATAAAAGAACACAAGGCCTACAAACATATATTGGACTAACAGATTCCAACTTCAAGATGCTTGCTTATGTCCATAAATGGATCTTTTAAACTTGCAGACCTTATCAGGGTACTCAGGGTGCACAAAACCATGAGGTTGTGCCATGTACACCTCCTCTTCGAACTTCCCATTAAGGAAGGCGGTTTTGACATCCATTCGCCATATTTTGTAATCATAATATGCAACGATAGCCATATGTATCATAATAGACTTCAGCATAGCCATTGGAGAAAAAGGTTTCATCATAGTCTACACCATGAGTTTGAGTGAAACCCTTACCTACCAGCTGGGCTTTGAAGGTGTCTACTTTTCCATCTATGCCGATCTTCTTCTTGAAGACCCACTTGCACCCTACTAGCCTATGGCCGAGTAGGGGATCAACCAAGCCCAAGACTTGATTATCCACCATGGATTGCATCTCACTATCCATTGTCCCCTTCCACCTAGCTGACTCTGGGCCCCTACGGCTTCCCGGTAGCTGGTTGGTTCATTATGATCCACCAACAGCTCGTCACCCTCGGATATGAGAAACCCATATCTTTGCGGCTCGTTATGAACTCTACCAGATACGGAGCGTCAATGATTGTGCATCAGGTACCTCAGCTTCCATCGGTTGAGGCTCCACTTCCTCCGATTCGTTACCCTCAGAAGTGGTACTATTGCCAACATCAGGCCATTCATCGGCGTCATCTTGGATTTCCTCAAGATCGATGTAACGTCCTAAATTTTTTTTACCTTTACCAACGCGTACGATTCATAGTCTACTATAACTAAAACATTGTATCACTTTAATTACAACCCCGGGTGATAACCCGTAAAAGCTTGAATTCAAGTGTAATTGTTTTGGAGTACATCATTAAATACAAAATAGTTTAAAACACTGTGGAAGTTTGTGGGAGATGAGCTATCAACCGCGTGCTGGAGCCCTACCGTTGCTATCACCTGAAAATAAGGTTAAACAACAATCGTAAGCACGAAGCTTAGCGAGTACACTTACTTACAATCGACCATATGACATCAAATCATCTGTTTCACAATCATGTTACATCTTTCATTCCCGCTACCGTATTAGTCGGTCCCACATTCCCGCTACCGTAGTAGTCGGTCCCACATTCTCGTCACCGGAGTGAACGGTCCCATCACAGCCGTCACCGAAGTGAACAGTCTAATCATTCCTGTCACCGTAATGAACGGTCCCATCATTCCCGTCACCGAAGTGAACGGTCTAATCATTCCCGTCAGCGAAGTGAACGATCCCATCATTCCCGTCAGCGAAGTGAACGGTCTAATCATTCCCATCAACTTTTTCAAGCAACCGCACCTCCATTCATAACGAAGACATAGCCAGATTGTGATCGAGAATCATCTCAATCTATTTGGAAACTATCATCTGTGTAACACTTTACACAAACCCCCATATATCAAGAACATGTCTTTGGTTCTTCTTAAGTATTTTAAATGTTTTTGACCGCCATCCAATGGCTATCTCCTGGGTTTTGCTGGTATCTGTTCGTCATGCTCAAAGCATACGAGACATCTGGCCTAGTGCATAGCATGGCATACATGATGGATCCAATAACAGAAGCATATGAGATATCACTCATTCTATCTGGCTCTTCTTTTGTGCTAGGGCTTTGAGCTTTACTCAAAACCGTGCCTTGTGCCATTGGCAAAACTCCTCTCTCAGAATTCTCCATCTTGAACCGTTTCAAGATCCTGTCAATATATGCACTTTGACTTAGACCACTAAGATGCCTAGATCTATCCCTATATATCTTTATTCCAAGAATATAGGCGGCTTCTCACAAGTCTTTCATTGAGATACACTTCCCAAGCCAAGACTTAATGTCTTGCAAGGTCGGGATGTCGTTTATAATGAGTAGTATGTCATCAACATACAAGACAAGGAATGCTACTGTGCTCCCACTAGTTTTCTTGTAAACACACGGTTCATCTTCTGATTTGATAAAACAAAACTCTTTGATTTTCTCATCAAATCGAAGATTCCAACTTCGAGATGCTTTCTTTAGTCCATAAATGGATCTTTTAAGCTTACAAACCTTGTTAGGATACTTAGGATCTACAAAACCTTCGGGCTGAACCATATAGACATCTTCACTTAAGTGTCCATTTAGAAAAGCCGTTTTGACATCCATTTGCCATATCTCATAGTCATAATATGCGGCTATGGCAATAAGTATTCTAATAGATTTAATTATGGCTACTAGAGAGAAAGTTTCATCATAGTCAATACCATGAGTTTGAGTGAAACCTTTTGCGACTAGCCTTGCCTTAAATGTGTGTACATTTCCATCCATGTCGGTCTTCTTCTTGAAGACCCACTTGCTCCCTACAGTCTTACTATTGGGAGGAAGATCAACCAAGTCCCATACTTAATTTTCATACATGGACTGCATCTCAGTGTTCATGGAATCAAGCCATTTATCAGATTCCGGATCCGATATAGCATCTTGGAAGTTAGTAGGCTAAGAAGAGTTTACCAAGAAAATCTCATCATTGGACACGAGAAATCCGTATCTCTCGGGTTCTAGACGAGGTCTACCAGATCTACGAACACTTTGTGTTTTAGTAGGTTATTGAACAACCAATTGTTCAGGTTCAACAACCGTTTGTTGAGTGCTAGTGGCAACCTAACTTGTATTTTGTGGTTCTTGATTTTCTTCAAGGTCTACATTGCTCCCACTTGCCTCTTTCAAAAGAAACTCCTTTTCTAAGAAAGTGGCATGCCTAGAAACAAACACTTTGTTCTTAGTCGGGTTATAGAAATAATATCCTAATGAATCTTTAGGATATCCTACAAAATTACATTTGATAGATCTAGGATCGAGTTTGCTTAAAGCCTCTTGTCGTACATGAGCTTCATAACCCCAGACTTTCAAGTAAGATAAGTTTGAAACCTTTCCGTACCACATCTCGTATGGTGTCTTATCTACCTTCTTGGTTGGAACCATATTCAATATGCACGTAGCAATTAATAAAGCATAACTCCAAAAGGACGAGGGTAGAGTACTTCGAGATGATCCATAAATTCTTGGCTTAAGTACTCGCCACCTCGATCAGAACGAAGGGCCTTGATTGTTTTGTTAAGTTGATTTTGTACTTTGTTTTGAAACAACTTGAACATTTCAAATGTTTCGTGCTTATGTTTCATTAAATAAACATAACCAAATCTACTATAATCATCGGTCAATGTAACAAAGTATCTATCACCATCCCTAGACATTGATCTAAAAGGACCACATACGTCCGTATGTATGATTCCTAATAGATCTTTAGCTCTTTCACTTGAACCGGATAAAGGAGCCTTAGTCATCTTCCCATATAAACATGATTCGCAAACTTCAAATGAGCTAGAATCGTTTGATTTTAAAATTCCATCCTTTTGAAGTTTTGCAATGCGTTTCTTGTTTATATGACCAAGTCGACAATGCCATAGGTATGTTTGACTTAAGTCATGCTTAGGTCATTTGGTGCTAGTGGTATATATAGAATCGCCATCAAGAGATCTTTTAAGATTAACTTCATATATTCCATTAAGAGGGCAAGCCTCAAAATACATAATGTCGTCTTTGAAGGCACGAATGCCATCATCAACGAACCCAAAAGTGAATCCCGATTCTCTCAACCGGGCTACTGAAATAATATTCCTAGTTAAACTAGGTACATAACAACAATTGTTCAATATTAAGTACACGCCATTTGGTAATAATAATTCAAAAGTTCCAAGGGCTTCAACAGCAACATATACTCCATTGCCCACGTGGAGGTCCAAATCGCCTAGCTTCAATAGCTTATTTCTTCTCAACCCTTTCACATTATTACAAATGTGAGTTCCACAACCGGTATCAAATACCCAGAAATTAATAGAAAAAGTATACATTTCAATCACATATATACCTGAAGTGCTGGCCTCGCCAGCCTTCTTTTTTTTCAACTCCGCGAGGTAGGTTGGAGAATTGCGCCTCCAATGTCCTACCACCCCGCATTCAAAGCACGGTTCATTCTTGGGAACCATTCCCGAAGTATTGGGTGTAGGAGCTTTGGCAACCTGTTTTCCTTTATCCTTTCCCTTTTCTTTCCCTTTGCCCTTCCCCTTTGAGTTGTTCTTTTTCTTTTTCATGATTTTCCCTTCTTGAATCATCAAAACCTGAGGTGTCTTGCTTGGAATCTTACTCTCAGCAGTTTTAAGCATCCCATGCAACTCTGAGACAGATTTCTCCCAATTGTTCATGTTGTAATTCATGACGAATTGATCATAAGCTTTGGTCAACGAGTTAAGGATCATATCATGTGCAAACTCGTTGGTTATGGGAGATCCAAGCCTAGGAAGCTTGTCAATGTATCCTTTCATCTTTAGCACATAGTCGCAAACGGATTGACCTTCCTCCATTTTCCATGCATGGAAGGCTCGAGTGACCTCGAAGCATTCTTACTTCGCTTGCTTTTGGAACATTTCCTTAAGATGGCGAAGCATCTCATATGCTCCATGCTCCTCGAGGTTCTTTTGAAGATCCGGAGACATGGTAGGAAGCATGAGGCATGCAACTTCGACCGAGTCGTCGGAATGCTTCACCCAAGCATCCCTAACGACTTTGGCCGCAGTCAATGGAGGTTCCTCAGGAACGGGATCCTCAAGTACGCACAATTTCTTTCGTGCTTAAGAACGATTCTCAAGTTACGATACCAGTCTAAGAAATTTGTACCATTGAGTTTTTCTTTCTCTAAGATTGAACTAAGAGATAAGTTGTTAACGGGCGTTGTTGAGTTAGGAGCCATCTACAAAATTAACAAAGTTCAATTTAGTATTTTCGATATTTAATCCCTTAATAATTAATACTGTAACACCCGCAAACCTGGGCTAGGTGATTAGCGGGTTTACGGTATGCGTTTGTTTGTGTTTTAATTGCTTTAATTTAATTATGTAATTAATTAAGTGATTTTAGTTTATTAAAATATTTGAATTAGAATTATGAAGTAGTATGTATGTATGTATATGTGGCCGTATGTATGTATGCATAAGTTTAGTGGGATACACATGGGGTTTGTGTAGGAGAAAGAGGACACCTATTTGGATGTGTCTATGTGTATACACCTACTATCATAAACTCAAATATAAGAAAGTGTATGTGTGTGCTAAGAATTCTGCCAAGAAAACCGAGAGAAGAGTAAGAAGAAGAATCGGATTCCATTTTATTGTGTGATCAATCAAAGATTTAAAGTTGGTGTTTATAAATTAGCATGTTATAATCCTTCTTGATGTGTTATATGATTTAAAACATGATTCATGTTTAGTTTGAAGATTGCATGCTAATAACATCATGATCGTTTTTTTTGAAAGAATAGGATTTTGATAGTTTCGTATGTTCATATGATTCATATGGTTATTTGCATGAGAATGTATTTAGAAATGTTTAAAGTATGTTTCTGGAATGATGATTTTGGATTTATAAAATCCGGGTTAGAGTTATGATGTTTTGATGTTGGCGGAATTGATGAGTATGAAGTTATCGGATTTGGATGAAAACCCACATTTGAGAAATCCGAATCCTTAAAACCGGAAGTCTTGAAAACCGACACTTGTGAAACCGAAACATTGAAATCCTTGACTAAATCCGATACTTGGATTATGACAACCCCAAATCCGATTGCTATATTTATATATGAAATCTTAAACTTGGAAAGTGATTTAAGTCAGAATCCGATACATGAATCCGGAACTTGAAATCCGGAAATGATGAATATCGATACTCTTTGAATACTTGTGCTTGAAATCCGATTAAAGTGAATCCGACAATCTTGGAATCCATCGGATTTCCAAATCCGACACTGGTGAAATCTGACACTTGGGTTGCGGATTTTTAAGAATCCAAGTGCAAATCCGATAGTTCAGTGAATCCGACACTTTTTGAGTTTTGATTTATATTTATTATTGATAGTTTGATATTATGAATAGATTATAAATATATGTTTAAATATATTTATGGGATCGGGACTGATTAATTATTGTTATGTTTTCAGGCAATCCAAAGGCTCAGTAACATTAGAATTCGAGGTGCTTCCTCTGAAATTGAAAGGTGAGTTGATGTTGGATACGAATGGTAAACATTTGGTTAATATCACTGATGTAATGTATGATTGTATGTGATGGTTTGATATTAGAACTGTTGATTGTGAATATTATGTATTGGGTGACTATTCGATCGATACGCACTCTTAGTATGATTTTGAGTTGCGTTTGAGAAGTCAGCTATACGTGGAATTGGGCTGGGCTCGTTTACTGGTTGGTTGAATAGTGGTAGCCTTACTGTTGCATATGTTGCTTCAGAGTGGGATTTCACTGTGCCAATTCAGTAGAGGGCTATCGGTAAACCATTCCTTTGGCCGGCATTGGTTGTAGGTTCTACGCTGAACCGCCGGTCTTCTTAGTGTTGTGATTACATGATTTGTATTGGCTTGATGTTTGCTTTTGAGTTTGGCTTCTACTCACTTAGCTTTGAGCTAATTCCCCACAGTTGTTGTTCTTGAAGGTTTTGTTTGTGAGTGCTAGTGGTAGGAGAAGTTGACCTAACTCCGATGTCAAGTTTTAAAAGAAACAAGCTAGTCATTTTGTAACACAGAGTTTATGTTTGATGGATTGTAAAGAACATATATTTTGTTTAGTAAATATTTGTTAATGTAATGAATGTTTAATTAATTTAAGCTTCCGCGGCGCAAATAAAAAATGGCTTAGATTTTATGGTGTTACAGTTTGGTATCAGAGCCTTGGTTTGACGATGCAAGCACGGCTAGAGTGTTGCATTCCCAAATCTTGGCTCGTGACAGGTCAAGCTGTCCTTCAGGGGGAATTACAGTGAGTTAGAATTGCTTGTAGTAGTTAGTATTTTGAGTACTAACGGTTTATGCTAATAAGTTGTGAGATGATGTGATTGTAACATATATGGCTGAAAGAGAGACCCCTATCCTCCCTCCTGTGACCCAATCATCTGTAGAGGCACCTGTGATAGAAGACATGGATACGACTAACCGAGCAAGAACATTTGGGCAGGAGCAGGAAGAAGATCAAAGTGAATATATATTCAAACTGGAGAATGAACTGATGGATCTTAGATATAAGATTAATAACTTGGAACAAAGATTAACCCAAACTGAACAAATTCCAATGCCAACTGCGATCTCTACTCATGCAACCGTACCACCAGTATCGATGCCCCTACCACCAGTGACACAGGTGATGCAACAACCGTTCTACTATCCGTATCCACAACCGGGAGCTTACCCTTTTGCGTTCCCTGGGTTTAAGCAGCCTTGCACATATAAACAATTTCTTGAATGTAAGCCATCTGAGTACAGTGGAAGTTCTGATCCTAACATAACCTTGAACTGGCTGAGGGACATGGTAAAGGCACTAGATGCCTGTAACTGTGAAAACGAATTGACGGTGAAATACGCATCAAGAATGTTGAAGGGTGATGCTATGGTTTGGTGGGATTCTATCACTAGCCATTTCACTAAACAACAACAGGAGAGCATTACTTGGAGTCAATTCCAAGAAAAACTCTGTGAACAGTATTGCGGTACATTTGAAGTTGCTAAGATCAAGAAGGAATTCATGGATCTGCAAATGACCGGAAATATGACAGTGGATGATCTGATTAACAAATTTAATCAGAAGATGAGGTTTGTAAAGCACTGGGTACCAGACGAAGAGTCAAAGATTGCTCACTTTGTGGGAGCCTTACACCCCGATTTTCGGAGCGCCACTAGGTAGGCTACTACCTTATCACAAGCATTTACCTTGGCTAAGATAGCAGAAGGGGATTTAATTGCAAGGAACAAGTGTAGTGGGGAGAAGATTGCCCAACAAAAATTGAGGATCGATCATTATAATTCCCAACAGAGGCAGGGTGGTCAAAGTAGTGGATATAAAAAGGGAGACCAAAGTAGGAGGTCGAATGTAAGTGGGTCAACACAGAGGGCACCGTGGTGTGGTCGGTGCAAATCATATCACAATGGGCAGTGTACGCCCCAAACTAGAAGGTGTGTTAAGTGTGGCTAGTTCGGCCTTGAACTGAAGGATTGCAGGTTCCCACGCAGTGTCTGTTGGAACTGCGAGAAGGAAGGGCACATAGTGGGAGAGTGTCCGGTGGGAAAGAAAACTGGGTCTGGTGCAGGGGCGGGGACAGCTGGGGGATCATCTTCAGCTGGTCAAAAGAGGAAGAATCCACCTACTACTGAGGGTAGGGCCTTTAAGATGACAGTGGAAGATGCCACCACTACTGACGATGTCATAACCGGTATGTTCCTGATTAACTCTACCCCCGCAAGAGTGTTATTTGATTCTGGAGCTAATCGCTTGTTTGTGTTTGTGGAGTTTTGTGGTAGATTAAATATACCTGTTATTAAACTTGCTAGTACCTTAGAAATAGAAGTAGCAGATGGCATGATGGTTCCAGTCACGACTGCTGTGGCTGGAGCTAAAATCGATATTTATGGTGTATATTTTCCTTTTTATTTTCTTGTCATGCCTCTATCTGGTTTTGATGTGGTACTAGGTATGGATTGGTTAAGTTTGAATCAAGCAAGTATTAAATGCCACAAGAAGTTGATTTCGTTCCCATTAGCGGATGATACAAGAGTGAAAGCAAGGGGTGAGAAAGTCGGGTCTGCAATTTCAATAATTTCGTGTTTAAAGGCAAAGAAAGCATTGAATAAAGGTTGTGAATCGTTTATAGCATATGTGATTGATGGAAAGAAGGAGAAGCAAGTTATGACAGACATCCGGGTGGTAACAGAATACCCGGATGTGTTTCTAGATGAGTTACTAGGTCTACCTCCTGTTCGAGAGGTAGAATTCAAGATAGATCTGATTCCTAGATCTCGACCAGTGGCTAAAGCACAGTACAGACTGGCACCTTCAGAAATCCGAGAAATGATGACACAAATTCAAGACTTGTTAGATAAAGAATTTATCCGTCCAAGTTCATCTACGTGGGGTGCGCCAGTATTATTTGTAAAGAAGAAAGACGGTACATTACGAATGTGCATTGATTATCGGGAATTGAACAAGAGAACGATAAAGAATAAGTACCCGTTACCCAAAATTGATGATTTGTTCGATCAACTACAAGGAGCTTCCTTCTTCTCGAAAATTGATTTAAGATCGGGTTACCATCAAGTACGGGTGTCAAAGGAGGATGTATCAAAGACAGCTTTCCGCACACGATATGGTCACTATGAGTTCTTAGTTATGCCAATCCGTTTAACCAATGCACCAGCGATATTTATGGATCTTATGAACAGGGTCTGTCGACCATTTCTTGATAAGTTTGTTATTGTTTTTATTGATGACATTTTGATTTATTCAAAGACTGAGATAGAGCATGAGCAACATTTGAGACAGATCTTGGAAACTTTGAAGAAAGAACAGTTGTATGCAAAGTTCTCGAAATGTGAGTACTGGTTAAGAGAAGTTCAGTTTTTGGGACATATAATTTGTAAGGAAGGGGTTAAGGTAGATCTTTCAAAGGTAGAGGCAGTGATGAGCTGGAATGCCCCAAGAACACCATCGGAGATAAAAAGTTTTCTAGGATTGGTTGGGTACTACGGCAGATTTATCAAGGATTTTTCTAAGATTGCGGGTCCGTTAACCAAGTTAACTCGAAAAGATGTGATGTTTATGTGGGGTAACGAACAAGACAAAGCTTTTCAGATATTAAAAGAATTGTTATGTGGAGCTCCAATCCTTGCTTTGCCAAATGGATCTGAAGATTTTACAGTGTATTGTAATGCATCGTTGGCTGGTTTAGGGTGTGTATTAATGCAGAGAGATCGGGTGATTGCTTATGCTTCCAGACAGTTAAAACCACGTGAAAAGAACTACCCGACTCACGACTTGGAGCTAGCAGCTGTGGTATTCACGCTCAAATTGTGGAGATATTACTTGTACGGCACCAAATGCGTGATTTGTACAGATCATAAGAGCCTGCAGTATGTGTTTACTCAAAAAGAATTGAATATGAGACAGAGACGCTGGGTAGAACTAATAAAAGATTATGACTGCAAGATCAGATATCACCCTGGAAAGGCAAATGTAGTGGCAGATGCCCTGAGCCGTAAAGGAACTGGAAGTCCTATTCAATTTATGCGCATTGAGATAATATCTGATCAAATAGATAGACTAAAGTCTGCTCAGTTGGAAGCCCTTAAAGAAGAAAATTTAAAGACTGAGTTAATGAAAAAGAGAAAATATGAATTGGATGACCATTCTCGTGGATTAAAAACATTCAAATCTCGTGTGTGGGTTCCTAAACTTGAAGAATTGAGACAATCAATTTTGATAGAAGCACACAAGTCGATACTATCTATACAACCAGGAAGCACTAAAATGTATAACGATCTGAAAGTGCTTTACTGGTGGCCTATGATGAAAACAGATGTGGGACATTTTGTAGAATCATGTCATATCTGTGCGCAAGTAAAAGGAGAACATCAGAAGCCTTATGGGTCTTTGAAACAGTTGGAGATTCCAGAGTGGAAGTGGGAACACATCACGATGGATTTTGTAGCAAAATTACCACGAACTCATAAGAATCATTATATGATATGGGTGATAGTAGATCGTTTGACAAAGAGTGCTCATTTTCTAGCCACCTGTGAGACAGCTTCATTGGGTAACCGTTGTCAATTGTGTCTGACAGCTTCATTGGTAACCGTTGTCATTTACTGGCACAACTATACATAGACGAGATCATTGCGAGGCATGGTATACCGTTGTCAATTATGTCTAACAGAGATTCAAGGATTTTATCTAATTTTTGGAGGAGTTTGCAAAGAGAATTGGGAACTAGAGTTAACTTCAGTACAACCTATCATCCTCAGACAGACGATCAGACTGAACGAATCATACAGACACTCGAGGATATGTTGCGAGCTTGTGTATTAGAGTATGGTGGATCTTGGGATTCACACCTGCCATTAATAGAATTTGCGTATAATAACTCTCATCACTCCAGTATCAGAATGCCTCCGTATGAAATGTTGTACGGTCGTCGATGCTGTACTCCGACTTGTTGGTTAGAGGCCGGTGAGAAATAGTTTGCAGGTCCCGAGATAGTACAGTTGACTGCTGATAAGGTTGCTATAGCTAGAGATAAATTGAAAGCAGCAAGAGATAGACAGAGAATGTACGCTCATCCGAAACGACGTTCAGTAAAGTTTGATGTGGGAGAGTTAGTGTACTTAAAGGTTTCTCCGTGGAAAGGGGTAATTCGGTTCGGCAAGCGTGGGAAGTTGGCACCCCATTTCATTGGTCCTTTCCGTATTCGTCAAGTTGTAAATGATCAAGCAGTTACACTAGATCTTCCTACAGAGCTTGCTGGAATCCATGATACATTTAATGTCTGTTATCTGAGGAAGTGTAAAATTGATGATGAAAGCCAGATTCTCCTACTGCATGAGTTGAAAGTTGATTCCAAGAAGAGACTGATAGAGGAACCGGTTGAATTGTTAGATCGAAAAGTGACCAAACTTCGAAAGAAACAGATACCTATGGTATTGGTCAAATGGAAACATAGTTTAGGTTCCAATTTAACCTGGGAGACCGAGGCAGAGATGAAAGAAAGATATCCCCAATTATTTGAGCAGGAAAGGATTCCGAGGACGGAATCCTCTAAAGGAGGGGAGATTTCTAACACCCGCAAACCTGGGCTAGTGGATTAGCGGGTTTACTGTATGTGTTTGTTTGTGTTTTAATTGCTTTAATTTAATTATGTAATTAATTAAGTGATTTTAGTATATTAAAATTTTTGAATTAGAATTATGAAGTAGTATGTATGTATATGTGGTCGTATGTATGTATGCATGAGTTTAGTGGGATACACGTGGGGTTTGTGTAGGAGAAAGAGGACACCTATTTGCATGTGTCTATGTGTATACACCTGCTATCATAAACTCAAATCTAAGAAAGTGTATGTGTGTGCTAAAAATTCTGCCAAGAAAACCGAGAGAAGAGTAAGAAGAAGAATCGGATTCCATTTTATTGTGTGATTAATCAAAGATTTAAGGTTGGTGTTTATAAATTAGCATGTTGTAATCCTTCTTGATGTGTTATATGATTTAAAACATGATTCATGTTTAGTTTGAAGATTGCATGCTAATAACATCATGATCCTTTTTTTTGAAAGAATAGGATTTTGATAGTTTCGTATGTTCATATGATTCATATGGTTATTTGCATGAGATTGTATTTAGAAATGTTTAAAGTATGTTTCTGGAATGATGGTTATGGATTTATAAAATCTGGGTTAGAGTTATGATGTTTTGATGTTGGCGGAATTGATGAGTATGAAGTTATCGGATTTGGATGAAAACCCACATTTGAGAAATCTGAATCCTTAAAACCGGAAGTCTTGAAAACCGACACTTGTGAAACCGAGACATTGAAATCCTTGACTAAATCCTATACTTGGATTATGACAACCCCAAATCCGATTGCTATATTTATATATGAAATCCTAAACTTGGAAAGTGATTTAAGTCAGAATCTGATACATGAATCCGGAACTTGAAATCCGGAAATGATGAAAGCCAATACTCTTTGAATCCTTGTGCTTAAAATCCAATTAAGGTGAATCCGACAATCTTGGAATCCATCGGATTCCCAAATCCGACACTGGTGAAATCCGACACTTGGGTTGCGGATTTTTAAGAATCCGAGTGCAAATCCGATAGTTCAGTGAATCCGACACTTTTTGAGTTTTGATTTATATTTATTATTGATAGTTTGATATTATGAATAGATTATAAATATATGTTCAAATATATTTATGGGATTGGGACTGATTAATTATTGTTATGTTTTCAGGCAATCCAAAGGCTCAGTAACATTAGAATTCGAGGTGCTTCCTCTGAAATTGAAAGGTGAGTTGATGTTGGATACGAATGGTAAACATTTGATTAATATCACTGATGTAATGTATGATTGTATGTGATGGTTTGATATTAGAACTGTTGATTGTGAATATTATGTATTGGGTGACTATTCGATCGATACGCACTCTTAGTATGATTTTGAGTTGCGTTTGAGAAGTCAGCTATACGTGGAATTGGGCTGGGCTCGTTTACTGGTTGGTTGAACAGTGATAGCCTTACTGTTGCATATGTTGCTTCAGAGTGGGATTTCACTGTGCCAATTCAATAGAGGGCTATCGGTAAACCATTGCTTTGGCCGGCATTGGTTGTAGGTTCTGCGCCGAACCGCCGGTCTTCTTAGTGTTGTGATTAGATGATTTGTATTGGCTTGATGTTTGCATTGGTTGTAGGTTCTGCGTTGAGCCGCCAGTCATTTTGTAACACAGAGTTTATGTTTTATGGATTTTAAAGAACAGATATTTAGTTTAGTAAATATTTGTTAATGTAATGAATGTTTAATTAATTAAAGCTGCCGCAGCGCAAATAGAAAAAAATGGCTTAGATTTTATGGTGTTACAAATACCCTTTAGAATTATATAAAATTCTTTTATTGTTAAAGGCTAGGATCAAAGTTGAACTTAACCTTGAATGTTTGGCTAATGCTCTCTCCATCAAGTTAAGACAACAAGGTAGGTAACGTTTACCAATTACATCTCGTATGTAATTCCTAGATCTTTATGGGATCCTAGACAACAACTGTCAATGTTGGCATGTTTGATCCCATCTATTCCTCAGGCTTCCTTACGTTTGGTTAATGTTCTCTTCGTAATAAGAATCCGATTAAGTCATCCTATTTTAAGACGGTGAATTTCCGGCCCTAGACGTTCATGGAATTCACGAAAAACACCCCGGTTGTTACAAAAACAATCCACGCGTTTGGCTAATGCTCTCTCCACGTGAGTGTCGTTGCAACAAACGAGTATCTTAAAATGGGATGGCATAGACTTACGTTTTGAAAGAGGGCTTTAACCGTTTTGTATATTTATTAAATAAAACAAAACGAATCGTGTGACTAATATTGCATGCATACAATAAGTCCACGTTTTGATAAAATCATATTTTATATATATATATATATATATTGGTCTTGAGTATTCTTAAAATCCATATTTTACGAACTCTCGACGCGTTCAATTTTAAACTAGTATTAATATCCTATATTAACGTGTGTAGTTTCCAGCAAGCGAATATGACAAATTTTAGCTTATAATAAAACCATTTTATTATTAAGCTTGAATGAAGTTTTGTTGAGTTTTTAAAATCTCTATTTTATAAAACTCATATATATATATATACATATATATGTACATATATATATATATATATATATTGACATGATGAATTTTAATCTTTATAAAACCCTTTTTATATAAAATTCATTTTACATCTTATGTTATGTCAACTTAAAATACCAAATTCCCATTGTGTGATTTATATTATGTCAAAAATATTATCTAGCATGCAAAAATCCTATTTACAACCATGCATAATAATATGAACATAAACACACACAAATAACATGTATAAGTGTATAACCAAGTCATTTATCCTAAGTGGTATTTTTGTGAGCCATACAAAAATACCAAGTCATGACTAAGGACCAAAAAATTCCTCTTGTGATTAACTTGAAGCTCCCACTTAAACAACTCCTTGTAGTGTTAATGACTCCAAGCCTTCATGGTTGACTCCACTATACTTGAAAACTCCAACTTGGTCATTTCTCCATCTTGTTACATTTTTTTAAAAGTAAACTAGTCTAAACTATTCTACTACTTACAAAATACATCAAGATGAAACAAAACTAAAATTATTATTACATACCAAACGAAAGAATAATTTTACAACCAAATCGAATTTCCAACACATCACAAAACGTCTATGGCTTGTTATGCACAACATACACTCAAACAAACATATATATCAACACTTGATATTTAGGAAACTTTTACAACCAAACGTGAATGTGGTTTGGTTGTTTCCCAAAATAAATATATAAACATATACAAGTTGCCAACAAGAAAATCCACAACTTTTCTAACAAAAGAAAAGTTATCCATTTTCTTAAACAATACATACTCAAAAATAAAGTTTCTTAAAACTATGCATATGTGGCTCTGATACCACTGTTGGGGTTTTATTCGGTTATTCAAAATATATTTTAGCAACGGAAGCATGAAAAACAATTTTAAACTTTATAAAACTCCCCACCAATGATCCATATGCAAGCCTTAAGAAAACAAGACAACCATAGGGTGTTTAGAACTACAACCTTTGTAGCGTGAGTAAACCGTTAGTGAAGTGGTTGATCTATGAGAATCCAAGAGAAGACTTCCTCCAAGGTATCCACAAGCCAATGATTCCAACACCTTGAAATGCTAGTTTCTCCAACCTTTGATTTTCAAGAATGCAAGCAACAACCTTTGTTCTTCTTCTTGAACTAGATGTATGTATTTTGAGTATGTATGTATTACCACACTTAGCTAGCTTGATACACCAATACAATAATGTAAGGATGCATGCAAGACCTTCAAGAAAACATAGAACAATTCATAGAAATAAGCAAAGGTGGTAGCATGTGTATATTGCAAAAGAACCATGCATCAAGACTTAAACAACCAAGCAACCAAGAACAAAAGGGAGGTCCCTCCCTTAGGACCTCCTTGAACGAAATTGGTGAGGGGGGAGGACCTCATTTGCCTTGCTTCTTGACTTGGTGAATGAGTCCCATGTCTTGGTCAATTCTTTTGTAAGAAACATTACATGACCCCCTTTTAGGATTAATGAGGAATTTCTAGATTTCTTTCATAAATATATATAAAAGATATACTAGATGTGTCATATGAAGTATAAAATACATCTACATGTATTTTATATACATACTTGATTGTTAATAGTAGCTCTTTACTAGTAACAAAGATATACATACATTTATATAATTGTTACTAGTAACAATTTACTTGTAAAAAAATATATATTTATACATATATATATACATACATATAAAATCATATGTTTATATTTATGTATTTGATATGCATTATCTTATATCAATATATCAGAGAAATATTTTTATTTCACATAAATAACAATATTCAACAATGCATATAACTTATATATATAATGAGTTGGAAACATATTTAAATCGTATTAAAATATGTAATTGGTGTCCATTGACTATAAATATGTGACCCTATGGGTTTATTTATTATCAGTATTATCGTATTAATTTGTGTCTTGTGAACATAGAACCAACATGAAGAACACCAAGAACTTGAAGAAAAAGAAGAACTCAGAATATGGACTCAAATGTAGTTTGTTCAAGAGATAAACACTACTGGATGTTTTCTCCAACTCAAATGCTTCTAACTATCCAAAAAGTACTTGAAAAACAACAAGATTTGAGAAAAATGGGGTTTGACTCAAATGGGTTTTCACGACCAAGATCAGAGGAAAACTTTTGGGTTTTGTTTCTCACACTTTGATGTTACTTCCAGATAATGTTGAACCAATCTAGCAAGGAGTTGGCTCTGATACCAATTGAAAGTCCAATGATGTGATAATAGATTAGTAATCTAGATGATACTTGTAAGAAATATGAAGAACCAAATAAGAACACAAGTATGAACACTTTGCTTTAGCTTAAAGATAAGTTGATATTACTGTGTACGTGAGTTACAAGCTGTAGGAATTACAAATGCAAAGGTTACCTTGAAAACTAGGTTTGAAAGGTATATAAGGACAATACCTCATGGGCCTAAAGCCTCATGGTCTTATATAACTAAACTAGCTAACTTTACAATTGTGGGCCAAGCCCAATACACTTAACTAGTCTAGTAACAATATATAATTAATACCACAGAACACAAGGCCTACAAACATATATTGGACTAACAGATTGCAACTTCAAGATGCTTGCTTATGTCCATAAATGGATCTTTTAAACTTGCAGACGTTATCAGGGTACTCAGGGTGCACAAAACCATCAGGTTGTGCCATGTACACCTCCTCTGCCAACTTCCCATTAAGGAAGGCGGTTTTGACATCCATTCACCATATTTCGTAATCATAATATGCAACGATAGCCATAAGTATCCTAATAGACTTCAGCATAGCCATTGGAGAAAAAGGTTTCATCATAGTCTACACCATGAGTTTGAGTGAAACCCTTAGCTACCAGCCGGGCTTTGAAGGTGTCTACTTTTCCATCTATGCCGATCTTCTTCTTAAAGACCCACTTGTACCCTACTAGCCTATGGCCGAGTACGGGATCAACCAAGCCCAAGACTTGATTATCCACCATGGATTGCATCTCACTATCCATTGTCGCCTTCCACCAAGCAGACTCTGGGCCTCTACGGCTTCTAGGTAGCTGGTTGGTTCATTATGATCCACCAATAGCTCGTCACCCTCAAATATGAGAAACTCATATCTTTGCGGTTCGTTATGAACTCTACCAGATACGGAGCGTAAATGATTGTGCATCAGGTACCTCAACCTCCATCGGTTGAGACTCCACTTCCTCCGGTTCGTTAACCTCAGAAGTGGTACTAGTGCCAACATCAGGCCATTCATCGGCGTCATCTTGGATTTCCTCAAGATCCATGTAACGTCCCAATTTTTTTTTTACATTTACCAACGCGTACGATTCATAGTCTACTATAACTAAAACATTGTATCACTTCAATTACAACCACGGGTGATAACCCGTAAAAGCTTGAATTCAAGTGTAATTGTTTTGGAGTACATCATTAAATACAAAATAGTTTAAAACACTACGGAAGCTTGTGGGAGATGAGCTATCAACCGCGTGCTGGAGCCCTGCCGTGGCCATCACCTGAAAAGAAGGTTAAACAACAACCGTAAGCACGAAGTTTAGCGAGTACACTTACTTACAATCGATCATATGATATCAAATCATCTATTTCACAATCATGTTACATCTTTCATTCCCGCTACCGTAGTAGTTGGTCCCACATTCCCGTCACCGGAGTGAACGGTCCCATCATACCCATCACTGAAGTGAACGGTCTAATCATTCCCGTCACCGAGATGAACGGTCCCATCATTCCCGTCACCGAAGTGACGGTCTAATCATTCCCGTCACCGAAGTGAACAGTCCCATCATTCCCGTCACCAAAGTGAACGGTCCCATCATTCCCGTCACCGAAGTGAACGGTCCCATCATTCCCATCTCTGAAGTGAACGGTTCCATCACTCCCTTCACCGAAGTGAACGGTGCCATCATTTCCGTCACCGAAGTGAACGGTCCCATCATTCCCGTCACCGAAGTGAACGTTCTAATCATTCCCGTCACCAAAGTGAACGGTCTAATCATTAAGCATAGCATAACACATTATCAGTTCATCAATTCATCAGTCATAATTTCATCATACATAAATTCATCATTCATCAATCATCAAATCATATAGCATATAGCACATTAATCACATACATCATAGGGTTTAGATGGTAAGTAAGAATACTCACCTGTCTTGTAGTTCGATCACACAGTCTTAGTTCACTAGTACACTTGTGGTTACTTGCCAGTCAACCGTCACCTACAATAGGTCTAATAAATCAATACCGTGTACGAATCCCTCGTTCGTTTACTCACATAATACATTCGGGTCTCACATTGGACCCCGTTACCAAGTTTCATAAGTTTGACCATATGAGGTCCTCAAAGTCGAATGAGTTTAAGCATGTACAAGTCACATGGACTACGTGAAAGTCGCATGGCATATAAAGGTTGTGTAAGCCGCATGAAGTCATATACTTATCTCTGAAAGTCGCATGAGTCCACATGCACACACTAAAAGTCGCATGAACATAGTTTACATCTAAAAGTAGCATGAGTGTTATTGGCATAAGTCGCATGGGGTTTATGCATGAAGTCGCATGGGGGTATTTCGTATCAGGAAGGTCGCATGGGTGTTTGGATATAGCGAAAGTCGCATGGAGTATATATGAAATTCGCATGGTTATAGGTACATAGGGTGAAAGTCGCATGGAAGGAGATAGGTATATGAAAGTCGCATGGTTTACAAATACAAAGGTCGCATGGATGGTTTTAGGCATAAGTCGCATGAATGGTTTCAATATGAAATTCGCATGGAGGTTAAGGGGAAATGTCGCATGGTATAAGTATGAAGGTCGCATGGCTCAAACATAGAGTCGCACGACTCAAACACAAAGTCGCATGGCATGGGAGTCGTCCCTGCCAGTTCATCATTTCAACTTACAGGCTCCATGGCCAAAAATCAAGTTCTTTAAAAATTCAACCATCTCATTTCATTCTTGTTACAAAACATTTCTCCACTCATTAAAACACTTCCTTCAAGATTTAAACACATTTCATCAAGTATTAAGGCTCAAATCTCAATTTCTTTTTCTCTGGTTCTTCATAAACCCAATACCCCAAAAACCCAGGTTCTAATCTTGCTCTATAATCATTCAAATAAGATAAAATTGATGTTTACAACACCATAACGGGGTAAGAAGCATTACCTGATGATTTTCTTAGCAATTCTTTATGTCCCAAGGTGATGCTTGCTTCCTTTCCTTCTCCACTTCTCCAGAGCAATACACACACAAACACACACTGACTTTGAATGGATGAAATAGTGAAGATGGTGGTGTTAGGGGTTGTGCCCTAGACCCCCTTAAATACTTGTTTTCTAAAAAGGCCTAAGCCCAATTCCAATTACTTAATGAATTATTCACATTAGTCCATTAAGCCCATTATTTATTCAAGCCCAATTAAATTAATCTAGTCCATTATTAATTCCATAACTCAACGCTACACCCATTTTCTCAATAAAATACTCTTTTATTTATTTTTGAAAGTTCGGGTATTACAATCGACTTGCCTCTCACTGACCTCTACGGATATTAGCTCCTTTTCAAGGAAGACCACCCTTCAAGCAACAAATAATTTGTTACCACATAATACCATGTTCCACCCTTGCCCGCTCCACGGTCAAATGGAAGTATAGGCAACGTACCCCTCAACCTATGGCTTCATCAGATATCTTAATCATAACGTACATTGTGTCTACCTAACGTGTTGACTTTCAACATGCTTACAGCATAATCTGGAGCAACCCTAGTCATACTAAGGCATTTCTACTCTACAAGCATACTACCGCCACTCTATCATCTACTTCAATAGGTGGGTTTCCAAAACCCGTTTAAGTTGGGATCACGGATCTGTTTCTTTTATTCACCACACTGTATGTATAGACAATGCACTAATCAATAGGTGGCATTGCCATACAGTCCTCACTACTATATTAGTTCATATCATGCATCATATGTTAAAACTTAGCTAGCAGGCAAACCTGGACTTTCTAAGGCACCCTAGCTATAGTCATTATATCTCTGCAAGTACCCCTCACCGGATTCACAAGATTCCCCAGGATGCTGGTAGGTTCCGGTAAGTATCGTGTGCAACTAATAATATGGGCCCTATTATTACGGACACACTACACATACTGGATCCTAACATCATCCTTGAAAATCCTGATTCACTGGCTTGGGCCATGTCATCACATCTTGTCAATCATATAGTCAGTCATCATGTACGCATTATCATGCCATTCTATTCAGATTCTACTAAAGCAGTTCAATTCCAAAATCTCAATTAACATGGTCATCATATCATAAATTCATACCTTGTACTCGTGTGTGACCACTCGGACTAGCTCCAGCCGATAGCTCATCGTAACATAAATCATTTGAAAAAGTTTCAGAACTATATCTAAAATCCTTCACGAACCAAGGTTTAAGTTCAAACCCACGTAAACGGATTCGAATTTCTTAAACCAAGGCTCTGATACCAAGTTGTAACGTCCCAAAAATTTTTATTTTTATTTTTTTTGCAATTACCAACGCGTATGATTCATAGTCTACTATAATTAAAACATTGTATCACTTTAATTACAACCCCGGGTGATGGCCCGTAAAAGCTTGAATTCAAGTGTAATTGGTTTGGAGTACATCATTAAATACAAAATAGTTTAAAACACTGTGGAAGCTAGTGGGAGATGAGCTATCAACCGCGTGCTGGAGCCCCGCCGTGGCCATCACCTGAAAAGAAGGTTAAACAACAACAGTAAGCACGGAGCATAGTGAGTAAACTTACTTACAATCGACCATATGACATCAAATCATCCGTTTCACAATCATGTTACATCTTTCATTCCCGCTACCTAGTAGTCGGTCCCACATTCCCGCTACCATAGTAGTTGGTCCCACATTCCCGTCACCGGAGTGAACGGTCTAATCATTCCCGTCACCAAAGTGAACGGTCTAATCATTCCCGTCACCGAAGTGAACGGTCCCATCATTCCCGTCACCGAAGTGAACGGTCCCATCATTCCCGTCACCGAAGTGAACGGTTCCATCATTCCCGTCACCAAAGTGAACGGTCCCATCATTCCCGTCATTGAAGTGAACAGTCTAATCATTCCCGTCACCGAAGTGAACAGTCTAATCATTAAGTATAGCATAACACATTATCAGTTCATCAATTCATCAGTCATCATTTCATCATTCATCAATTCATCATTCATCAATCATCAAATCATATAGCATATAGCACATTAATCACATACATCATAGGGTTTAGATGGTAAGTAAGAATACTCACCTGTCTTGCAGTTCGATCACACAGTCTTAGTTCACTAGTACACTTACTTGCTAGTCAACCGTCAACTACAATAAGTCTAATAAATCAATACCGTGTACGAATCCCTCGTTCGTTTACGCAAATAATACATTCGGGTCTCACATTGGACCCCGTTACCAAGTTTCATAAGTTTGACCTTATGAGATCCTCAAATTCGGGTGAGTTAAAACATGTACAAGTCGCATGGACTACGTGAAAGTCGCATGGCATATAAAGGTGGTGTAAGTCGCATGAAGTCATATACTTATCTCTGAAAGTCGCATGAGTTCACATGCACACACTAAAAGTCGCATGAACATATTTTACAGCTGAAAGTCGCATGAGTGTTATTGGCATAAGTCGCATGGGGTTTATGCATGAAAGTCGCATGGGGGTATTTTGTATCAGTAAGGTCGCATGGGTGTTTGGATATAGCGAAAGTCGCATGGAGTATATATGAAAGTCACATTGTTATAGGTACATAGGGTGAAAGTCACATGGAAGGAAATAGGTATATGAAAGTCGCATGGTTTACAAATACAAAGGTCGCATGGATGGTTTTAGGCATAAGTCGCTTGAATGGTTTCAATATGAAAGTCGCATGGATGTTAAGGGGAAATGTCGCATGGTATAAGTATGAAGGTCGCATGGCTCAAACATAGAGTCGCACGACTCAAACACAAAGTCGCATGGCATGGGAGTCGTCCTTGCCAAGTCATCATTTCAACATATACAGGCTCCATGGCCAAAAATCAAGTTCTTTCAAAACTCAACCATCTCAGTTCATTCTTGTTACAAAACATTTCTCCACACATTAAAACACTTCCTTCAAGATTTAAACACATTTCATCAAGTATTAACGCTCAAATCTCAATTTCTTTTCTCTGGTTCTTCATAAACCCAAAACCCCAAAAACTCAAGTTCTAATCTTGCTCTAAAATCACTTTAACAAGATAATATTGATGTTTACAACACCACAACGGGGTAAGAAGCATTAGCTGATGATTCTCTTAGCAATTCTTTATGTCCCAAGGTGATGTTTGCTTCCTTTCCTTCTCCACTTCTAGAGAGCAATACACACACAAACACACACTGACTTTGAATGGATGAAATAGTGAAGATGGTGGTGTTGGGGGCTGTGCCCTAGACCCCCTTAAATACTTGTTATCTAAAAAGGCCTAAGCCCAATTCCGATTACTTAAGCCCAAATGGCTCAACCCCAAATGAATTATTCACGTTAGTCCATTAAGCCCATTATTTATTCAAGCCCAATTAAATTAATCTAGTCCATTATTAATTCCATAACTCAACGCTACACCCATTTTCTCAATAAAATACTCTTTTATTTATTTTTGAAAGTTCGGGTATTACAATCGACTTGCCTCCCACTGACCTCTACGGATATCAGCTCCTTTTCAAGGAAGACCACCCCTCAAGCGACAAATAACTTGTTCTCGGAAGGTTTGTAAAACAAATATCCCATAGGGTCAGCTAGGTAACCGATGAAAATACACCTCTCAGCTCTGGGTTCAAGTTTGTCTTGGGCCTCGCATCTCACATAGACCTCAGGGACCACCTCTCATCGAAAGGCCTGAACGAAAGGCAAGATCCACACTCCCAATCCACTCCACAGGGACCACCTCCTTGGTCCCCATGATCAGGTCAACACCTAGAACCCTACTTCCTTTTAGCACCTGCACAATATTGCAAATGTGAGTGCCACAATCGGTATCTAAAACGCAGCCGTTAGAAGTAGCGGTGTTGTGGAGTTCAATCATAAACATACCTGAGGTACCAGCTCCATTGGATTTGACTCGCTTGAGTTTCTCAAGGCAGTTTGGGCAAGAACGGTACCAATGCCCCTTTTCCTTGAAGTAGAAGCACTCAGCTTCTGCAGGGTCCTCGGCTTGCAGAACTAGACCCTTCCCCTTACCTTTCGGGGCCGGGATTGGGTTAGGATTGGGTTCACCATCCTTACCATTTCCCTTCATAGGGCGAGCAACCTTCCTTTTCTTGCTCCCTCATTCCTGATAGCTAAGACGAACGCGGAAGTGGTGGACGGCTTCTTGGCCATGTTAGACTCTACCATCTTCAGAATGCCATGAAGCACCATAAGGGTTTTGTGCATACTATGCATATGGTAATTCCATATGAAATGCGAGTATGAACCGAGCAAGGATTAGAGGATAATATCCGTATCCAACTCCTTCCCGAGGGGAAAACCCATCCTCTCAAAGCGATCCACATATGCTTTCATCTTAAGCACATGGACGCTAACGTTTCCACCCTCCTGCATGCGCCAATCAAATAAGGACTTCACGCACTCGAAGCGCTCTTGCCTAGCCTACTGTTGGAACATTTCCTTCAGCTGGTTAATCATATCATGCACCCCTAGATGATCCATTTTCTTTTGAAGTTCGGGAGTCATTGAAGAGAGCATGATGCAAGCCACTTCGTTCGTGTCCATAATGCGTTTCTCATGCGCATCTTGGATTGCCCTAGCCACATTAGCCGCAGGAAGCTCCGGTAGAAGCTCCTAGATGGCCCACATCTTTTGTTCATACCTAAGGACTATCCTTAGTTGCATGAACTTATCCATGAAGTTTTGGCGATCGAGTTTAGCCTTCTTGAGGAACAACTTAAGGGAAATAGAGTTTGATGAAGTTGAAGCGGTGTTATTGTTGGTTGCCATCTACAAAATAAAGTACCAATATTTAGTTCTAAAATCCTTGCAAAATAATTACCCTAAATAGTTATGAAAAAGCAATTATTTAACAAGGCTAAGAACCATATTTCACTATATCCCGTGACTGGTTTACCGCGAATCACAAAGCAAGTTATTTAGATCGGTAACCATTTTACCGATTGCAACCATTTTGCACCTCTTAGATCCTTGCAGGATCCTTCAACATCCTTGATGTCTAAGGCATGTTTGATCCCTTCCTACACCAACTCCCTTGTTGTCCTTAAATGACTCGGCTAGAGCTCGACGCCACTTAAGTATCACTAAAGAATGTGAAAGTCGTCCGTCAAGACACACGTTGGTACCCACGACCAATAATTGGCTCGTACTAAAACTTGACAACCAGTATTACAAGTTGACACACTCACCTTCCACATAATTCCACAAGGAATGACTTGTGCTAAAGCTCGACAGTCATCCAAGTTTCGTTAGATTTGAGTGGTGTCGTCTTACGTTTTCCCCATGACCCATACAGGGAAAACAATGTCATTTAAGGACAAAACCAAAGATCCTCGTCGTGTGGGCTCCTCCAAATCCAACGTCTCCATTAGCACTCCGGGTTCGCCTCGCCAAGACATCACCACCGTGACTTCCGATGGCTAAAATAAATTTATTCTAGATACAAATACATAGCAATAAGAAAACCTCGTGCACGCCATGGTCCTAATAAACTATTACAAGTACAAAGAAACGGCATGCAAGCCGCACACAAAATTAAATTACATCAAATACGGCATGCAAGCCAAAACCAAAGTAACCATCCACAACAATACATAGGGCAATGGGCATCTAATGTTACCGAACAACACGAACAAACACAACCAAAGACAAAATCATGGTATGCCACCAAAACCATGCAAATATATATTTTGATCAAGATTGCCAACAAAACACTTTAGGCACAAATGACAATCCTTATACATATGCATTAGTTATTTTTATACCAAGTTCAAAATTACATATTCATATATACACCTATAGATATATGTTTTTATACACTTCATGCCAAGCCATACATAACATATATATATAGGAATAAAAATATATTGGGATATGACCACATCCAAGACTAGTCCAATCTATTGGTCAAAACTAGATTTTTAAGATTTTCAAAAATCTGCTCCAAAAACCAGATTCTAGCCAAAACATTACGGGCACGGGCGTGCCCACCACTGTGCCAGTTTACAATTTTAAACATTTTAACCCTTTATAATCATTCTCCAAGCACGAGCCTTCGGAGTATCTTTTTGATAGGCGCCTCTGCCCGTACCCGCATAGGCATGACTGTCCCCGGCCGCTAACATGCACTGTACCCCAAAAGGTACGGCCGTACCCGGTTGCTAGAATACCATTTTTTACAGAAATTCTAGTTTTCAAACCCCAATGTGCAAAGCCATGTTAGAGATGGCTCTGATACCACTATTGGGTATCGTTGGTTCAACGAAAATGCAACAGAAGCATAAAAGGTGTAAAAACAATTTTTCAAGAACCACATGATACTCACCAGATGGACCATGACTCTAAACATGTCAAAGCATCATAATAAGAAAAACAATAAGACAGAGATGTACCCTTGAGCTAGCCTTCCTTCTTGTTTCCGGGTTTGAATCTTGGAAGTTAAATACACAAACAAGTGTATCTCTAGTGCAATCCACACCAAGTGCACCTTGGCTCCCGCTTGCAAGAGTGTTGATAATTCTACCAAAGCACCACCAAATATCTAGACACTCTTGAACTTATAAAGCCTTGTATTCACGTGTGTATGAGAGAGTACATGTTTGCAAAACATCAACCAAGCAACAAGACTAGTAAGCATGGCTCTTTAGCTTCATATGGTTCTTATAGAACTCTAAAATCAGTTCAAAATTCGAATGCCATAAAGCTAGATCAGTTACAAGCCATAAAGCACCTTTAACTAGCCTCACTGTGAAAGGCACAAGCGTGCCTTTGACTACGCACGGGCGTACCAACCCAGTCAGGCACACCTAAGTCACGCCAGACTTGGGGTCATGCCAACCTATTGGGCACGGGCGTACACTAAAGGGCCACGGCCTACCAGAACCATTTTCTGGATTTCTCTCCTTTGACTATTTGTGATGCCGGAACCAATACTTGGGTTGTAAGCCAATAGGCCCTTGCCTCATCGGCAATGTCATTAACTTATGTGTGTCAGCGGGCATAATCCAACAACTTCATGATTCCGTCAAGTTCTAATATGTACCATGGGTTTGTAACAATACAGGCCTTCGCATTATTACCAATACATTATACATACCAGATCTTAGCCTCACCACTAAGTCCCTCGATTCACGAGTTTAGGTTTTGCATCACTAAAAGTCTAGGCATCACGTATAAGGAATCATGTATAAGGTATCATATCATCATCATCGGTCTAGTATACTGTGAATACGGTGCTATTCATAAATCTAGTAACACAGGTGGTTGAGCGCTTGAATCTACCCTACCACAACCATCAAACGAGAACATGTAATAAGGGCAATTCAAGTGTTCTAAACTTACATATCCAGTTGTATGCATGGCATGGGGTGATCATAGTATACTACACATCAATATCATCAACATCTGACTAATTAACACAATTCAAAAATCATATAATCAATTAGTGCTCACCAAGACCTCCAGCTCCAGCTGACAGCACGTTTTGAAAATGGTTTGAAAAATCATTTAGAAAATCTGGTATTGAACCAAGGTCTGAGTCAAACATCCCAACTGCGTGCTTAAATCCTTTAAAACGAAGCTCTGGTACCAAGTTGTAACATCCCAATTTTTTTGCATAAATTTATAAAGTCACAAAACTGATAATGAAATATTCCATTACATCAATCATCAACAGCCGGCCCAACACACGACACTTACAGCGTCAAAATATATGTTTTGAAAGTAACATTCATAATCAGAGTTTATAGAAAACAAAATGCGAAAGCAGCTGTCAGGTGGGAGCCTTCCCTTTGTTAACTTGCGACGGTCCTTAAAGGAATAACATCAACATGTTAAGCATAAAGCTTAGTAACCAAACAAAACTCGTACATTATATCGAAACAAACATCTACAGATAATGTACATCACATTATGTATGCCACACAGGCAGATGGGCCATCTGCTGAACGAGCCCAGCTACTCACGACACCACACAGGTAATCAACAAAAAGGGATAAAAACCCTCTCAACCACCACGAATTAAACTTTGGTTAAGTCGTAGTCAATACCATAATGTTTTCTTGATGATTAAGTTCAAATTCTTAATCCTTCTTTCTTCCTCTTCACCTTAAGCACACACAAACATATGTTGATTCTCTCTCTCTATATATATATATATATATATATCATCTGAATGAAGATTTCAAACAATCGAACATTAACCAAGATTGGTAGGACACATTGTAATGCATCACACATATCACATATATGAATCAGAGTTTAGGAAACTCACCTCACCAATCAGATAATAACACAGTGCTATGCCAGAAATCTCTCAGGTATTCACCAACAATACAGTCCTACAAGTAATATACCATTAAGGTATTAAACAAATAAAAATTTTGGAAAAATATAAACTAAACACGGGAGAAGCACGCCCATGCTTCCTAGAGGCACGCCCGTGCCCTACAATCCAGACCCAAGGCATGGCCCAACCAAACATGGGCGTACTGGGCCGAATACACCTGTACCTTACCTAGGCACATCCTTGCCGCAGCACGCCCGGACCTCATAAACAAAGGCAGTCAAGGTCTCTTAGGCACGACCGTACCCTTAAAGGCAGGCGCGTGCCTTTCGTTTATCAGCACAAGTTCACCGACTGTCTTGCCGTAACTCCGGTCAAAACACATAAAACTCAACTTTAAGTCAATTCTAATGTTACAAGGGTGTTTTCCTGCACCCGAAACAACTTCTAACTATCAAATAACAACAACAATATGCTAAAACATGATTCAGTCCTTGAATCATCTAGAAACCAATTAAAACTCAAGAAAACAGCTAATAATTCATACCTTAAGTTTGTGTGATTGGTAGTATAAATTTATGCTAATTGAATCTATGGATCTTGATCTAAAAATGGAAGATGAAATTGGACAGCCTTTTCAATAGATGAGTTTGTATGTGTAATTGTGTGGATTGACTAACTCAAAGTCAAAACTAGTTATATATATGTATAACTTTGGATATTGACATAAATGGTCTCTCAACTTTTTATCTTTTGTTTTGACAATTTTAACCCCTCATGTTTTTAAACACCTCCTAATCTTAAATAGGTAACCAACTAAAACATATCACTTGTTTAGTTTATTAAATCAATAAATTTCTTGAACTTTGGGTGTTACAAATATTGTGTTCTCAAGTGAAATATAAGTAAAGGTAATGAAGTATTATATACTCATATAAAAAGAAAGAGGAATTATGAAATTCACAATTAGTTATATCCACAACAGTGGTTGTATATGAAGTAATACAAACAAGCACTATAAAAGAATTAAAAATGATTAATAAGATTGACATAGTAATATGTTTAAGCTAAGAATGTGGTTAAGATTGATTTATAAGATTGACATAGTAATATGTTTAAGCTAAGAATGTGGTTAAGATTGGGAAAGGATTAAGGTAAAATAATTGATAGAACAGGTTGAAGAAGCCTATCGTGAATACAAGAATTAAAAATGATTAAAGTAACATGGATAGACAAACGAAATGCAAACTAGGGTCAAGTAAACCCGTTATGTAGGAACAAAATGAGCGAATGCATAATAATGATGTATAAAGATCAATTTTGGGGTGATCGAGACAATTATGTTTTTGCAATTGGAAACCTTAATAATGGAAGCATCCATGAATGGAACAAAGTGGAAATAACTAGTAATTATATACTCTAGTTAAAGCCAAGTATTATGAACCGAAGATGTATGTGACAAACGTGTGTTTAAATGATTAAACAAACGATGATTCCTGAAAGTATCATTTTAACATGATGAATGAAAGATAATGAAATTTCTAAATACATAAAGATATTTCATGATTTAAATAAATAGAGAATTGAAAACTTAAGGCCACAGGCGCCCAAGTAATGTGTGATTGGAAATTTGGTAATTCCCAAAAGCTAAGTAAAGAAAGAGATAAGTATGAAGATAACCAAGAGTAATAAAAGGTTATAATCCAATGATTAGAGTATGTATTAACAAGTGAAAATGACAAATATTTGCATTTAATTGTAGAGGGAATCCAAAAAAATATGAAGTATAAATGATGGAATATCTGTACATACCTGAAGGAGTACATTGAGGAACTCAAAGTGTAATATGTGTAGAATCTAAAGGCCCTCCCAAATACTTCTTTATGTGTTTGAACTTCAAAAGAAAAAAAAAAGAAATAGAAGAAAAAAATGCAAGTACAGGTAATTGAAGAAGGAAAAATCTCATCATGACATACAATTAATTAACTAATAAATTATACATATATATATATAGCTAATACAAAGCCATTTAAAAGAAACAAACTTATCCTTAGTTATCTAATACTATCCAAACTAACAAACTCATACTTATCCTTTTTCAGCCACTAATTCTTTAGTGATAAGATAGGATAATGACTCGATTCTATCAAACAACTTGCTTATTTAAATTACCAAATAAAAACTACAATAAACTACTAAATAAGATAATTAAACAAGATTAAAACCCAAAATTCACCCCCTTAATCTTGATCAATTTCCTCATCAAAGCAATGCCGGTTCTTCATCTTGTATTAAGTTGGTTTCATTCTCTTTGTCTTTCCATTTTGTACATTCATTAGCAAAGTGTCCAAATTCCCGACAATCATAGCATCGAAAACCACTTTTGTCAACTCTACCTCTTCCTCTTCCTCGGCCCCTTCCACCTCTGTTGGAGTTTCTTCCGCGTCCTCTTCCACGTCCATTATTTTCACCATGTTTTTGTTCACTTGTCAACATGAGTTGACCTTGCTTTTCTTCCTTTTCATCATGGCTTTTGAGTCTATCTTCATACGCTTTTTAATCTTCTTATCGCTTCTTCCAATGGCATGCTCAATAGAGGCAACAATTGGCAAATACTTCTTTGGAACGGAATTAAGAAACTTTCTAACAATCACTTCTTCATCATGACATAAACCAAGACATTTAAACTTCTCAACTATACCACTTATCTTACCCGAAAATTCGTCGATTGTCTCGGTCTCTTTCATCTTTAGTTTCTCCAACTCGCCCCGTAAAGTTTGCAACCGAGCCTTTTGTACCCGTTTGGTACCTAAATATCGAATCCGAATGGATTCCCAAAAATCGTGTGCATCCTTGTGTTTGCAACTTACAAAAGAATATCTTCCGGGAAAATAGGATAAATTATAGCTTTTGTAGTATAATTTCCTTTCTCGTCCTCATCTTCTCCGGTTACCCTCTTCCAAACCATGCGCTCTCAATACCATTTCAACCAAAATTGACCATGATGTGTAATTGGTGTCGGTAAATTGAGGAAGATCATCAGGCAAGAGATTGCAAAGTTGGCAAGGAGTTAGAGTTAGGATCAGGAGTTGTGGCAGGTGGGGGATCCTCGTCAGCAAGTGGACAAAAGAGAAAGAACTCTTATGAGCAAGAGGGTAGAAATTTCAACATGATGGTTGATGATATTACCGCTACTGAGGGCGATGTAACGGGTACGTTTTGATAACCTTTATATTTACACGTATGTTTATTAACTTTAGAGTTAATTGAGAATGTATGATGCCTATGTGTGTTAAGTGTGTTTGATTGTTTCTAAAGAGTATGATTCTTTAGAAAGTAGAGATATTTGATTGTGAAATTGTCTGATGCATATGATAGAAAGTGATATGACGGTAAATGATGAGATACAAAATATGATGTGAATTGAGTATGAAGTACCCTCGAATGATGTTTTCAGATTTTGTAGAATTGCATGCTAGGTTATGTGTTGCAAGAGTTGTCTTGCCTTCTGTGTTTATTTATGCTTATATATATATATATATATATATATATATATGTATGTGTTTATACAAAGAAGGAGGAAAATGGATGAGTTAATGAAGTTTGGAAGATTTTATGACGATCAAGAGATAGTTTGATAAAGATATAATTGAGATTACGAAATTATTGGTAAAGCTAACGTTTGAAGATAATCTATGATAGTTATTAATGAACTTGAGGAGATTGATGATTCGTTGAGATATAGTATTTGTTGGATTGATGCAAAAGATGCTAAGCTATGAAAATGGAGGAATGGCTTATGTCTTGTGACAATTGAAGATTCTTGACAGGAATTATTTAATCCATGTCTTTGAAGATGCAGCAGATGCGTTTGTGTTGATAATATGAAGATATTGATTATAAAGAAATATATGTGAGATTGATTTGAGTATTAAAAGAAGTAGCAGATGTTTATATATATGAATGAGCCTAACATGTGAGAGAGATGATGGTTAAATGAAGCAAAGATTGTAATTGAGAAATTTGATATCATCTTGAAGAGACAAATTATTGTCAGATATGTGGATATACGAGAAAAAAATTATGATGAAAATCTCGAAAATTATGTGAGTCAACGCACACTTAACTTGATGGATGGAAATGAGACTATCCTTATTAGAAATTGGTGACATGGATGATTGAGAATACCAAGTAAAAGAAAGAAGTTGATTGCTACAGATTGGGCAAGTATGAAATATGCAAGAATTGTTTGGATAAAGATGTTATTGGTGCCTAATTACAAGGAGATATACATGAGAAAGAGCTAGTTATGATGATAATTGACACGTATGAACTGAAGATATATGTAAATTGAATGACAGAACGAATTTACGAGATAATGAGAAAATAAAAATGTAATGGCCTAAGCTTATGGAATGAAGATTTGTAGATCAAATGTATGAATTGCCTTAGCTAAAGAGTACCTGTGCTTGGAACTGGAAATTCATTTTTGAACAAGACTCATAGAACTATATTGCCAATGCAATATATACTTTCATGGAATTATGATTTGAGTGTGTTTGAGTTAAAGCAAAGTATTAGAGATTTACAAACTGTTAAGATACCAGAATTATGATAATGACAAACTATGATGAAGTTGATGTACTACATGAAAAGGAATTTGATGTATCACAAGTGATTCTGGACTGGGTAGTAAGAAGTGTTGGTATGATTACCACTAGTAGAATGTGATATTTTGAGAAGAATTACATTGATGAGATGATTTGAAGATATAAAAATTTTTATACTTAGAGGTTTGTGATGAGAATTGAAGAAATTGACTAAACTTCTGGAAGAACTTATAACAAAAATTAAGACGAGAAATGAGAAGTACAACTGAATTTTATGGGATGGTCGGGCAGAAAGAATTGCATAGATAAATGAGAGTGAACTTGTGATTTGTGTTGAAATTTTGATGATTCATGGAATTCATAATTGTATTGAGTAGACAAATGTGATATGATTTCTATTTAATGGTTGTTCAGATATCAGTGGTGAGATGATTATGTACTTATCATGGTAATGTTCAGACATGCTAATAGGGAACAAAAGAAAGATGATACGAAGATACCCATGTATGGTAAACAATGAGTGACTTATATATGAAGTTATTAATTCAGATAAACAGATTGATGTGAACTAGTATTCAAGAGACATGTTGATATTGTATAAAAGTGTAAATGTGAAGGAATATTGTTGAAGGATAGGTTTCGAGTTTAAGAGTTATATTACTAAATTGAGAAAGAGTTGTTAAACTCTAATGATTATGAGATGACAAAAGATAAGTAGAAATGAATGTCAGTAAATGGTAATAAGTTGGATATAGATATGCATTATAGAGGATTTGACAACCTAAAATGAAAGAATATGAATGGGCATTCCGTTTAAAATGTGCTATAGGATTCCGGGGACGGAATCCTCTAAAAGAGGGGAGATTTGTAACACCCGCAAATCCGGGTTAGTTGTTTGACGAATAATAAGTATATGATTTCGTGATTATTTGAGTTTATTTGGTTAAGTAGTTATTTAGAAATAATTAAACTAGTTAGTTAATGAATTGGATAAAAATGTAAATATGAGTATTATTGGTAAATGGCAGGAAAGGATTTTATGTATGTATGTTATTATGTATGTATGTATGTATGTGTGTGGGTGTATGTGAGGTGATGACACCTCAATTTGAAAGTAATACGTGTATGTGTGTGTGAATAAATCTGATGAAACATGCTTTTATTAATTAAAAGAAAGAAAGAAAAGTGGAGTGTGTGTATGTGTGTTTCTCTCTGGAAAAGAAGAACAAGAAAGAAAAGGAGAAAACTTGGATTTCTTAAAGAGAAGATTCGTGTTGTTATAATTCAAGATAAGGGTGAATTTTTTATTCTAATATGATTAAAACGATCTGAGTATGTTTGATTTATGTTTTATAAGCTTGAACTTGAAACACCATTGTTGATTTTGAAGAAATGGGTTTTGATGACTTTGTTGTTGTGTATGATTAAAATGATGTTTATGATGTTAAGTATACATGATATATGGTATATGTGAGTTTAGATTGAAGATAGATGAAGTTGGTAATGTTTACAAGAAGAATTGATGGCTGGAAATCTGATAAAAATGAGAGATATGATTCTGGGCGATGCATGTCGCGGCGCTACGTTGAAGGTCGCGGCGCGACCTTCATGAAATCCGGAATTTGTTGGGTATGCATGGGGATCAAAGCACGCAACGGAAGCAACAAAAACACACAAAATTATCCCACGAATTCCCTATGGTGGTTTAAACTTGTAAGAACATGCATGCAACCAAAAACAAGAACAATTAGAAAAAGGAGAACAAATCATACCCTCGAAGACTTTGATACTTGGCTGGAACAATTCAGATTTGGGATGTAAGCTTGAAACAAAAGGCTCCAAGCTATGCAAGTCCACACCAAAAAACCTTCAACCTCTTTGTACTAGCAAATCGAAGCACCACCAACACTTGATGGATATCTTCTGGAACAGCTTTGAAACACCTGTGCACAAATCACTAACACTTGATCTTGCTCTCTCTCTCTCAATGGAAGAACTCACAAGTATATGTATTGCACAAAAATGGACCAAGGGTAGCCAATGAACCAAGAGTGCCCTTTTTAAAGACCTCCATTCTGTTCAAAAGAGCCAGAGTCGGACCCCAATGGCACCATCTCATTGGACCAACTCAAATGGTCCAATGAAACATAAGTGTCACTTGGAATTCTGCCTTCACGACTTCTTCACGGGCTCTCACGGGCCGTGAAGGATAAATGCGCCATGACCGGCAATTTATCCTCCACGAGTCGTGCTGCGCCGTGCAAGAATCGTGAGGGTTCGTGCCTTCACGACCTCCTTCACGGGCCGTGTAGGGTCGTGAAGCCCTAGGGTTTCACGAACCATGTGGCCCACGACAGGACTCGTGGACACGAGCTGCTTCACAACCCGTGGAGCATCCTTCATGGTCGTGAAGCCTAGGTCAACTGGAATTTGACCATTTTGACTCTTTCTTCTTATAGTAGGTTGTCGAGATTGAAACTTGACGTGTGTCAATGGGCAGATACCAACAAACTCCCACTTGCACATGACACACCGTATCCATGGGCACCACAGACAGGGAGCGGCCTCTAGCAAGGCATCCCTGCCCCAAACTAAACATGGGGTATGTGATCAATTATCTTATTGTTCGCAATATCCAAGTGAACACGAGACATGGTACAAAGTCATTCTCCGATCGTTCACGATTATGTTTCTCGATCAAGATTGGTGGTGACCAAAAGGTGAGTTGCAACTGATCAACAATCATTGCAAACTCGAGCATGGCCATGCATTTTGGTGTCAGCGCCCAATCATCTAGGGGCCTAGGGATATCTCTCTTTACAGAGGAACAAATTCCTTCGACTACATTGCCTCCAATACAATGGCAATACTTTACCCAAATACCTCCTTTATAATAGCCAGTTACGGACTACGTTTGAAAGCAGTCAGAATAAAGCAAACCAAAATAGTGAAAAACATGCATCTCCGGTCTAAGGATAAAAGATATTATCATCCTGATTTACTCTTGACATGTACCATGAAGTAAGATCAGGTGTGGGTCGTCCAATCACTTGAAACTCTTTTCAAGTATAGGCGAAATATTGCGTCCCTTGTATTCAATCCCTATTGAACACTATGACCAATCATTTCCCTCGATCTTCGTTCATACTTCCTTCCTTGAAGAATGACCGATCGTGGACAGTTTAGAATGTAAAACATTCAAGGAAGTGATAAAACATGCAAAGTTGGAACACAATAATGATTTAAAGAAAGTATTCGCTACACGCGTATCATTAAATCTCCATTTAATAATCAATACATACAATATTGCTTAATGTTCCCAATAACACAGTAAATACATCGAATACAATAACCAATATATAACTCAAACCAAGTCACTAGCAAATCTAATCCCAATAGCACGTGTGTGGGCATCGTGCTTGGCTTGCGACAACGGTTTAGTGAACGGATCCGCCAAATTGCTATCCGTGTGTACTTTGCTGATGACGATGTCTCCATTTTCGACCACGTCCCGGATAAAATTATATTTCCGCGGAATATGCCTCGTGCGTCGATGAGACCTCGGTTCCTTTGCCAAAGCAACGGCACCCTCGTTGTCACAGAAGATCTCAACAGGGTCGCTGATGCTTGGAACCACTCCCAGATCAAGCAGAAATTTCCTTATCCATACGGCCTCCTTAGCAGCTTCACTGGCCGCAATGTATTCCGACTCAGTAGTGGAATCGGCCACGGTGTCTTGCTTGGAGCTCTTCCAGGATATAGCATTGCCGTTTAATAGGAACACGAACCCCGATTGTTATCGGCAGTCATCCCTATCGGTTTGGAAGCTTGCATCAAAGTAACCCTTTACTCTAAGCTCTTCCTCACCTCCGTACACCAAGAACATCTCCTTAGTCCTCCGAAGATACTTGAGAATGCTCTTCACCGCCGTCCAATGAGCTTCGCCAGGGTTGGCTTGATATCTACTCGTCATGCTCAAGGCACACGATACATCAGGCCTCTTACATAGCATGGTGTACATGATCGAGCCCACAGCCAAAGCATATTGCACTCGCTTCATTACTTCCCGTTCCTCTGGGGAACCAGAGGATTAAGTCTTACTCAATACCATACCATGTGACATTGGAATGAACCCCTTCTTCGAGTCTTCCATCCTAAATCATTTTAGGACTTTGTCAACATATGTACTTTGGCTAAGCCCAATAAGCCTCTTGGATCTATCTCTATAGATTTTGATCCCAAGAATATAAGTCGCATCTCCTAGATCCTTCATTGAAAAAAAATTCCCTAACCGAGTTTTTACACCTTGAAGGGTCGGGACATCGTTTCCAATGAGGAGTATGTCATCGACATACAAGACTAGGAACACAACTATGCTCCCACTAGCCCTGACATATACGCATGGCTCATCCTTGCTTTTCGAAAAGCCAAACTCTTTGACTTTCTCATTAAAGCACAGGTTCCAACTGCTTGATGCTTGCTTAAGTCCATAAATGGACTTCTTAAGCTTGCAGACTTTATCCGGATGCTTGGCATGTACAAAACCCTCGGGTCGAGTCATACAGACCTCCTCGCTAAGTGTCCCATTAAGGAACGCGGTTTTTACATCCATTTGCCAAATCTCATAATCATGAAATGCGGCAATTGCCATGAGTATCCGGATAGACTTCAACATAGCCACCGGGGAAAAGGTTTCATCATAGTCTACACCATGAGTTTGCGTGAAACCCTTAGCCACCAGTCGGGCTTTGAAGGTGTCTACCTCTCCATCTATGCCGGTCTTTCTCTTAAAGACCCATTTGCACCCTACGGGTCTACACCCGGGTATCGGATCTACCAAATCCCATACTTGGTTATCCGACATAGATTGCATCTCGGACTCCATAGCCTCTTTCCACCTAGCGGACTCAGGGCCCACCACGGCGTTCCGATAAGATGATGGTTCATCATGATCCACCACTAGGTCGCAGCCCTCAGACATGAGAAACCCATATCTCTCTAGCTCGTTGCGACTCCTACCGGATCTCCTAAGAGGTAAAGGATCCGTGTGAGGTTCTCCAGCAGCGCCGTGCTGAGAATCATCTTGTGAACTAGTGCCAACTTTAGGTTGGTCATTGGAGGGTTCTTGAATCTCTTCAAGATCTACCTTTCTCCCACTAGCGTCTTTGGATAGCATCTCCCTTTCAAGAAAGACGGCCCTCCGAGCAACAAATACCTTGTTCTCGAACGGTTTGTAAAACAAATATCCCATAGACCCGGCAGGGTATCCAATGAACAAACACCTCTCGGCTCGGGGTTTCAATTTGTCCTCCACCTCACGTCTCACGTAGGCAGGACAACCCCAAACCTTTAGATATGAAAGCGATGGAACCTTTTCATGCCACATCTCAAAGGGTGTCTTCTTGACCTTCTTAGTTGGTACGAGGTTAAGGATTCTAACGGCCGTTTCCAATGCATAGCCCCAAAAGCTAATGGGTACATCCGTACGACTTATCATACACCGAACCATATCCAATAATGTTTGTTTCCTCCTCTCAGCGACACCATTTAATTGTGGTATCCTAGGAGGTGTCAATTACGAAACAATTCCACAATCTTTTAGATAGTAACGGAATTCCGAACTTAGATACTCACCACCACGATCCGATCTGAGCATCTTAATTCGTTTACCCAATTGGTTCTCAACTTCGTTTATGAAAGTCTTGAAAACCTCAAAGGTTTCCGACTTTTGTCTCACCAAGTAGACATACCCATACCTACTAAAATCATCGGTAAAGGTTACGAAGTACCTTGAGTTATCCCTAGTGACATGCTTGAACGGACCGCACACATCCGTGTGAACGATATCCAACAAGTCTTTGCCCCTCTCACAAACGCCGGTGAAGGGTGCTTTGGTCATTTTGCCCAACAAGCAAGATTCGCATACATCATCCGACTCATGGTCAAATGATTCCAAGATCCCATCCGCTTGGAGCTTGGCGATGCATTTCTTGTTTATGTGGCCCAAACGACCATGCCATAAAGATAACTTATCCAAATCACATTTGGATTTAGAACCAACATTCATGATTGATCTATTACTTTGCAAGCATACGCTTGTCTCATATATGCCACGACATGGATGTGCTTTAAAATAAAATAAATCATTTTTAAAGCATGAAATAATTCCATTAGAGAAATTAAAGTTAAATCCATCCTCAACAAGTGCATAAAATGATAAAATGTTTCTTGCCATGCAGGGCGAATAAGATACATTTAATAAAGTAATAGATAAGCCGAATGGAAAGGCGAGGTCCACGCTCCCTATCTTCTCAACCGGGACAACCACCTTGTTTCCCATGATGAGATCCAACTCCCCATAAACCAAGTCCCTACTTCTTCTTAGTACCTGCACATTATTAACTATATGAGTACCACACCCGGTGTCCAAGACCCAAGCGTTAGAAGTAGAAGTGTTATGGAGTTCAATCATGTACATACCGGAGGCGCCTTGTCCCTTGGCGCGAAGCCTCTTGAGCTCCTCCGTGTACTTGGGGCAACTATGCCGGTAGTGTCCCTTCTCCCCGCAGAAGAAGCAGGTGGCCTCTTCCGGTGAGGGGGCTATAGGAGCGGGTTCCTTCCTCTTCGGCTCCGGCGCCGGGAGTGGCTTAGGCTTGGGTGTTGCCACCTTCGCCTTCCCCTTTTCCTTGCCCTTGGAGTGTGAAGCGGGCCGCTTCCTCTTAGCACCACCCTCATGGATGGCTAGGACGGGTGCGGAGGTCGATGGTTTTGCCTTGGCCATGTTAGACTCGGCGGTCTTCAACTTGCCGTGCAACTCCATCAAGGACTTATCCATATTATGCATATGGTAGTTCACAGTGAACGGACCATATGCTTGAGGCAAAGATTGGAGGATAATTTCCGTAGCCAACTCTTTCCCCATAGGAAAGCCCAACCTCTCGAGCTGGTCCACGTATTGCTTCATACGTAGCACGTGGGAGCTCACGTTCCCGCCCTCCTGCATCCGACACCCCACAAAGGCCTTGACACACTCGTAGAGTTCTTGCCTCGCTTGCTGCTGGAACATTTCCTTTAGCTGCGGAATCATATCAAACGCACCAACGTCCTCGAATTGCCTTTGCAATTCAGAACTCATGGTCATCAACATGAGGCAAGTCACTTCATTAGTGTCTTTAAGGCGCTTCTCATAAGCATCCTTAATGGCCCGCGTAGCGGTGGTAGCAGTAGCCTCCGGAAGAGATTCCTCTAGGACGTACAACTTGCTTTCATGGCGCAAGACAATTCTCAATTGCCTAAGCCAATCCATGAAGTTTATGCCTATGAGTTTTTCTTTCTTCAAAAATGGACGGAGTGAAATGTGTGTCCCGGTGTTGCTTGTAGATGCCATCTAAAAGAAGTCAAAGCACACAAAAGGTTAGTTCGACATATTTTAATCCTTGTTAAATAATTACCCAATAGTTTAACACTTAAATTTAACAAGGGCTAAGAACCCAACATAACTTCACTACATGACGGGTTTACCGCGGATCACTTCGTGAAGGTATTTAGGCCGGTAAACGCTTTACCAATTGCAATCCGTGATTAAAACTCTTAGACACTTGCGGGATCCTTCGGTACTCATAGCACCGGTTTGGCATGTTTGATCCCTTCCCACACCGATTCCTCAATAAGCCGCTTTGATAACTCGGTATAGGCACGACAATTATCAAGGCGTATTAAATCGGAATTGCAAATCGTCCAACAAGATACACGATGACGCCCTTGACAATAATTGGCTCGTGCCAAGCTCGACAACCCAAGATTTCAAGACGCCACTCGCACCTTCCACAAAAGTCCACATGAAACAACTCGTGCTAAGCTCGACAATTGTCCCATGCTTCATTAGATTCGGGTGGTGTCATCTTTTGGATGGCGTTTGATTTACGTTTTTGAGAAAAACGGGACTTTTGTTTTTCTGGTTAAAAACCTCTTTTCGTTTTGATTAACAAATAAGTGACAAAACGCATTTTTCACCAATTAAGGAAAACTATATAGTTTTATTATTTTCAAAAGATTTTCTAGCATGCGAAAATCCTACAACCACACAAGAAAAACAAATAAATAAAACTACACAACCACGCATACAAAACCGATTTGAGCCAACCTAAGTGTTCCCCGGTGAGCCAACCGAGGAACTAAGTCTACTAAGGACAAACAATCCAAGACTTCGTGGTGTGCTCTCACTCGATCCCGCACCTCCGGATCCGAGGTAGCCAAGACGTCTCCCAAGACTCCCGTTGGTGCCTCCGGTCTTCTCTTCTCATTACATACATAATTTAAAGAGAAATGGCATGCAAGCCGCACAATCTATTCTAGGCTAATATACAATTACAAAGAATAAATACTTTGGCGTGCAAGCCACAAATAAATAAATTATTACAAACCGGATTAAATAAATTATTACAAACCAAATGTGGTTCAAACCACCAAATGAATGAACAACAAATAAAGCAACCAAACAACCACACAAAGGTCTAGGCTCAAACCGGTGCTCACAAAAACGAAACAACCACCAAGCATGGTGTGCCACACCAAAGCATGCACAAAACAATATCCCAATTAAGTTTATTCAATAACTAAAGGCACAAGAATAAACCTTGTACATATGCATTAGGATTCCAAAAACTTTGAAATCCATATTCATATATACACAATTTACATGTATGCATGTGTGCATTTTATGCCAAAACCACCCAATACATACAAATAAAAGAATTAGGATATTATGGGGCTTAATCTACAAGGCTAAACAGCCTAAAATGATTCTGGAAACACCAAAATCAAATGCTAAAATCCATATCAAGTTTTCTTTCCAAAAAGGCCAAAAACAACCTGATCACGACGCCTTCACGAGCTACTGCTCTTCACGGGCCATCACGGGCCGTGAAGGCAGTACGCTCCACGACTCGTGAAACAGATAAAAAACCTTTCATGACCACCACCCCACGAGATTGGTCGTGTGGCCTTCACGACCCGTGAAGCAAGCTCCACGGCCCGTGAAGACCTTCTGGACAGAATGTCCAAAATCGAAAATATGGATTTTCAAGCCACAAAGGTGCATGCATCTTGCAAGTATGGCTCTGATACCACTGTTGGATATCCATGGGGATCAAACCACGCAACGGAAGCAACAAAAACACACAAAATGATCCCACGAATTCCCAATGGTGGTTTAAACTTGTAAGAACATGCATGTAACCAAAAACAAGAACAAAGAGAAGAAGGAGAACAAATCATACCCTCGAAGACTTTGATACTTGGCTGGAACAATTCGGATTTGGGATGTAAGCTTGAAACAAAAGGCTCCAAGCCCTAATGCAAGTCCACACCAAAAAACCTTCAACCTCTTTGTCCTAGAAAACCGAAGCACCACCAATACTTGATGGATATCTTCTGGAATAGCCTTGAAACACTTGTGCTTAAATCACTAACACTTGATCTTGCTCTCTCTCTCTCAATAGAAGAACTCACAAGTATATGTATTGCACAAAAATGGACCAAGAGTAGCCAATGAACCAAGAGTGCCCTTTTTAAAGACGTCCATTCTGTTCAAAAGAGCCAAAGTCGGACCCCAATGGCACCATCTCGATGGACCAACTCAAATGGTCCAATGAAACATAAGTGTCACTTGGAATTCTGCCTTCATGACTTCTTCACGGGCTCTCACCGGCCGTGAAGGATAATTGCGCCATGACTGGCCATTTATCCTCTACGAGTCGTGTCGCGCCGTGCAAGAATCGTGAGGGTTCGTACCTTCACGACCTCCTTCACGGGCCGTGTAGGGTCGTGAAGCCCTAGGGAAGTTTACTCACGGGTGGTTTTGGTGGTAACATTATGAATTGATCGATTGAAGGATTGTTTGAATGCAATAATTGCTTGTTGATTCGAATATGAGATATTTGTTTGATTAGTTCGTTATGCGAAGATAGATTGATTGTCAAGCCATGATAGACTGTTAAATCTGCTATTTGCTAAATGAGAATTACATGTTCATATATTTTATATGTGAAAGAGTTTTGATTGTGATTGTGACCGGAAGAGTATTTGGATTGTTTGAGAACCGACTTTTGTGTAACGGGTCAGAAGAGATCAGCTTCTGCTTAAGGGCTGGTTAGGGTCAGCTGCTGATGTAAGAGCTAGGCTCGCTTGCGGTTGGTTGAACAGTAGTAGCCCTTCTGTTGCATTTGTTGCTCAGAGGGGAGTTTACTATGCCAATCGGAAGGGAGCTATCGGTAAACCTTTGCTTTGGCTAGCTTTGGTTGTAGGTTCGGCAGAACCGCCGGTCCTCGGGATGGAAGAGATTGTTGAATTGACGGATCGATTGACGTGATTGTTGTTCAGAGATTCAGTTGTGAACTGAGTTTGTTGTATGCTTGTCTGTAGCTTCCATTCACTTAGCTTTGTGCTAACCCCCCACGGTTGATTGCTTTTTGCAGGTTTATGTGAGTAGCAGTTTAGCTTTGTTTGTGGAAAGGGGAATTTGACCAATACTCTGATATTGTGTTTTGAGAAGAGACGAGCCACGTTTTATAATCTTTTGTAACACGAACGGATGTTGTAATTTGTAAATGTACTTTGTACTTATGGATGTTTAAGTTAAATGAAATTAGAGAATGCTTCCGCAGCGTTTTAAAAAAAATGGTTTAAGATTTACGGTGTTAAAGATTTGCTCCTCATCCGGGGGGTCAAGTGGGCCGTTGGACGTAATCGTAAGAAACAATGGGTTTCTTACTTGTGCAAAGGAACTATTTCAAGAAAGATGGCTGAGATAATTTATCCTTGTGATGCAGCAGAAGTGAGTGTAGTATTTCTGAAAGATAAAACTAAATTATACTTACATATGAACATGAAGAGTGAAAGGGCAACAAAAATATAATGTGGACAAATAGTTAACTACAATCATTTGATTCAATCAAGATAGGGTCTATGTAGAGTGTGGGTTTAAACAAAAGTGTATTTACACATTGACTCCCGTACATAAAAGTAAAGAAAAGAAATAGTTCTAAATGTAAGTGTAGTTAAGAAAAAATAATTACAATTGTGAAAATTAAATTTCATACAATGCCAAGAGATGAAAAGTTACATCCTTTAGTAATATATATTTGTACATTTATGGACTGAATAAAAAAGATTAAGGACGAATATTCAAATTCAATCATCTTTACAAAGATGAATATGGAAAAGAACAAGTAGAATAAAATATGTGCCATACAAATAATGAATGAATCCAAAAGTGTAAGTTCTACCCATCATCTTGAGGTATAATAAATGACCTCTTAAATGAGTCGGGTTAGAATGTTTTTCTATACTTAGGACCACGAGGTGAGTAAGGACTTAAATCACAAATCCTTACATGGTACTCATAGGACCATTAAATGCACAATATGCATGCATGGTACATAATGGATAATGAATATGATAGTAGTTTTGATCATGCTTATTGGAAAGCTAAATCATCCTAATTATGGGATAACAGTCTTGATTGTGTGATAGTATTAATCCTCTTATGGTTTGTAATCAATTGCAAAGGTTCATGCATGTTCTTGCCAATGTTTCTTTTGATAGAGGCTGGGACACTTGTTGCTTGTTAAGAGGTATGATGGTTGATTGGTATTATTGTTGGTGACACCCTTTTGTAAACATGAACCCCGCTTTGATTAATTTAATTACAGAAATATTTTGAAAGTCTTCCACAGTTTGATTAATGATTTGAATTATGTTGTTATTCTTGAGGTTTGAAAAGTTAAAAAATTACTAACACGGTGTTAGAAGGTAGTACTAGAGCCCAAGTTTGAGTGAATTGGACACTTGGTTAGGTGTTCAGTCTAGAATGTTAATATTAAATGTCTAAAATATATTACCGATATGTGTGTGTGTGTGATAATCAAGAAGAACATAGTATGGAAATAAAGGTTTTGTAAAATATGAGAGCATGATAACAGAGAACTTAAAAGTTAATAAAAAAATGGAAATGTTTATGAATCGTGAGTGGTAAGGATGTTTGAGTAACATTTAATAAGTAACAACCTCATAGTAGCCATGTTTGCTGCTATTTGTCTATGAATACTAAAGTACCTGGAAAGAACTCTGTAATGTAACATCATTTATATTATGCAGCTTTCTAGTTCTCCCACATGTGTAATCTATTCTCTTCTTACAAAAATGGGTATCTTAGACTTTTTGTTATAGAGAGGCTTTATCACCACTGCCTTGTATATCTCTATCTGATATGTGTTAGTCATATGTTTGTTTGTAGGCCTTGTGTAATTTATGTTTATTTAGACTAGGCTTTTATGTAATAGTTAAGCCCATATAGTTCAAGGCCAAGCCTAGTAGGCCCATGGGACTTGAACTATATAAACCTTGTAGCCCTAGTGGCAAGAACAACCTTTGCAAGATCTAATATATGAAATTACATCTTTTGTGTGTGTTTTGAGAGCAAAGTGTTCTTTATATTTTTCATATTTATCTATCTTCTTAATCTTTGGACTTTCAATTGGTATCACAACCAATTCCTTGCTGAATTGGTTCTAGGAAACCTAGAAATCACTTCATTGTGTGAAAGAATCCTAGTTCAGAACCCATTCTTCATCTTCACGTGAAAACCCACTTATTCTTAAAAACCACTTTTGTTCAAATCATCATGATCTCTAAGTTCGTTGAATGATTTAAAATTATTTGTGGTGAAGAAAACTAATAGTGATCTTCATATTCAAAAACAAAAATTTTTTGGTTTATTTTGATTTTTTTTTTGTTTTTTCAAGTTCTTGAGGTTATTCACTATTTTTGCAAAAATTTGGTCTGTTTGTTGTTGTTTTGTTTAAAGTTGATTTCGGTAAGTGTTTTTGAGTTGGAGAAAGCTTAAGGAACAAGAAATTTCAAGTTTCATTGCTTTTTGAGGTGTTTTGATTTCTGGTTCGAAAATAGTACAGTGTGCAACATAGATGACCGGCTGAATTGTCGGACTTGTTGTTTGGTTCGACTTGTTCCTTAGTCCGACTTATTACTTTGTGCGACTTGATACTTTGTGCGAGTTGAATATTGTTCCGACTTAACTCACTTGTTCGACCTAAGCCCTGTTCCACCTAAGTATCTTGTGTGACTTGAACACTTGTGTGATTTTGAGACTTGTTAGACTTGACTTGCTGTGCAACTTTGACACTTGTTCCACTTTGACACTTCTGCCACTTGAGAACCCGTCCGACTTAGAAACTTAAAATCACCCATCCGACTTGAAACCCCAAAACATACCCGTCTGACTTACAAACTTAGCATAACCATCTGACTTATAAGTTAAACTCGTACCACTTACCACATTACATTTTTCACACAACCCGAGTTCTAACCAATTAACCGTTATCAATACATTTCAAGGAAAGATGTATAGAAGAAGATGAGTACCAGTAATGAAATCCTCGCCATTGGCACCGAAACAAAATCACCCGTCCTGTACTGCAATAACTACAATGTTTGGAATGGTAGGTTCATGGAATTTATGGAACATAATGAGAAGTATGGTGAGATGATGACAGATAGCATACTTAATGGTGATGTTATGTTTGAGAAAGTTATCAAGGCTATTCCTAACAATAACCCACCAATTGCTACTGAAAGAACACCAAAACTTCCCTCTGAGCTGATAGCCGAAGAAAAGGATCGTGCAAGGGCTGATAATTTAGCCAAGTGCTACCTCAAACAAGGATGGTGTGGTGAAATCTACTCTAAGAATGACAACTTGACATCATCCAAAGCTATCTGGGATGAAGTCAAGAAACAAATGCAGGGAACCGAACAAGGAGCCTTTATTAAGGAAACCCAGCTTGTCAATACCTTCCGTGAATTCCAGGCAAGATATGGAGAACTTCTAATGGACACCTACAACCGCTTCTGTAGACTTTTGAATGAGATGAGAAACCATGGTGTCAACAAGTCCGACCTAGACATCAATGTGAATTGGATTAATGCACTGGGTTCGGAATGGTAAGAGCATGTGAGGCTATACAAACACATCAACCGCAATCTCAAGGTTGTAACTCACCACTCAATCTATGAAGACTTGAATCAGTTTCAAGATGAAGTTTTGTCAATGACAACTACAAAACCAACTTTTGATCCACACACCCTTGTATTTGAAAGGAGACCCAAAGATCACTCCAGAGCATCTAAAGGCAAACTGATTGCTTCTGAGTCTGAAACATCAGAAGGGGAGTCTGATACATCTGATATGGAGCAAGTGATGCAAGCAATGTCTCTAATTTCCAAGGCATTTCAGAATAGATTTGGAAAGACAAACAATCCCAGAGATACACTTCGGGATCAAGAAGAAAGGAAGAGGTTTGAGAAGCCTAAGGAAGTGAAAGAAGAGGAAAAGAAGTGCTACAACTGTGGTAGGGCTGGGCACTACATCAAGGAATGCAGGAAACCTAAAAGGAAAAATGTCGAGTACTACAATACCAAGTTGAGGATGAAAAAGGAAGAAAGCAAGTGAGAGAGAAATGATGGTGGAGGAGGACCAGTTCGTGAGTGACACTAACAACTTAGATGAAGATAAGACGACACAAGCTCATTTTTATCTCATGGCTCAAGATGTCAGGTTCACCAGTGACAGTGAAGGAGATGAAGAAGAGGAAGCTGATGATCAAGAGGTTGATGATCCAGAGGATGAAGAGGAGGTTGCTAACCGGAAAGGTAAGTGTTAAAAATGCTCAAACTTTGGTTGATCACATTGAGATACAAAATGCAAAAAATCATAAAATTGAAAACAAAACTCAAACATCAACCACAACCAAATATGGATGAACTTCAAAAGATATTAACCACTAAAGAAAATGAATTAACCACTTTAACATCTAAAAATGAAGTAATAATTCATGACCTAAAAGCAGCTAAGGTATCCGTATAAGAAGATTTCAAACATTTGCAAAAGGAAAGATGTCAACTATACACCAAAATAAAAAGTCTTGAAGACTTATTAATCAAAAGAGATCAAACTGCACAAACCATTTTCTTGAATAAACCAAAAGACAAGAAATTTTCAAATTCGACATATGAGGGTCTAGGCTTTATTAATCCCCGGATTAGTGAGAAGATTACCGCTCAACAATTGTACAACTTCGAAAGTATGAATCTGGGACTAACTAAAAGGATGGTGTTTGTCGGACAAGCAGAAGAACTTGAGGAAGAAGAGACTAAACGACAAACCTCAACCAAGGCACAAGCTTCATATGACTATGAAAGTCTAAATCGGCCTTATGAAACAATAGAGTTCTTACCTCTTCTGTTAGATGACTACTTCGTTCTCGATTAATTTTTAGATTAATATATTTAGTGACAAAAACCTATTTTCACTTTTAATAGTTTGTTAATCATATGCGAGCGAGAGATAAGTATAAACCAATTTTATAAAACTTTTTGTGATTTAATTTTTATAGAAAATTTTTCTAGCATGCCACAGGTCACGAGTTGGAAGAACTCGTGAAGCATAAAATCCACTTTCACGACCAAACCCCAAACCACACCGGTTGTGTAGCTTTCACGGCCCGTGAAGAGAACCTCCACGACCCGTGAAGGCTTACTAGACATTTTTCAAAACTTTCAAAAACCAATTTTTTGAGCCATTTTGTGCTATAATCATGTAGCAATGGCTCTGATACCACTGAAGGAATCCATGCATGTTACAATACCCATAAGCAACATAAGCAAAGGTTTGATAAAAGAGTTTTTAGGTGTTCAAAACCACATGCACAAGATTCTTTTAGAGGATCAAACTACAAATGAAATATAACAACAAAGAAACCATAAACAAAGAAGAGTAAATCATACCCTTGATGTCTTAGATGGTGGTGGGATCGTGCGAATGTTATACTTGAACCAAAACTTGAGTCCCTCTATTAGTATCCACACCAAGAACTTCGTGAATCCCTTTGCAAGAGGTTGGAAGGTCGACTATCTTTCTAGAATGATCTCCCAAGAACAACACCAAGTTCCCTTTGCCCTAAATGCACTAACTTAAGCTTAGAAAAGACAAGCTACAAGAATGCACTAATGTGTGTGTGAGTTGATTTTGGAAAAAGTTCCAAAAAAGAGAAATTAGAGGGGTTAATATAGGCTGGGGAGAAGTTCAAGTGGCACCAAGGTCGGCCTCTAAGGCTTGCCCTCATTGGACCAACCAAAAAGGTCCAATAAGATTAAAGTGTTCCTTTGACTTCTGCCTTCATGGGCTTTCATGGGCCGTGAGGCAGTTGTGAAGGCACCATCCCTAAGACTTCCTCCCCGGCTCATGAAGCCTCATGAAGTGCTTCACCTCACAACTTCTTCACGATCCGTGAGGGTCCGTGAAGGTCGACAGAAACCCTAATTTAACAATTTGACTCTCTTGACTTTTGCTGTCGGATTCTACACTTGGCGTGTGACCCAATAGGCCCGTACATCATCAGTAGTGATTCCAGTATACGTATATTAGTGGGCAGATAACCAACAAAATCGCCTTCAGATATCAAGAGTTTTCTAGGATTGGCGGGTTACTATCGCTGATTTAATAAAGACTTTTCTAATATTGCGAGTCCATTGACTAAGTTAACCCGTAAGGATATGCAATTTAAATGGAGTGATGAACAAGAAGCGGCTTTTCAAACTCTGAAGCAGTTGTTGTGTCAATCTCTTATTCTTACACTACCGAGTGAATATGATGATTTTGTGGTGTATTGCGATGCTTCTTTTGTTGGTGTCGGTTGTGTTTTGATGCAACGTGATCAGGTGATTGCTTATGCCTTACTCTAGCTGAAACCACATGAAAAGAATTATTCGACCCATGACTTGGAGCTAGCAGCCGTTGTCTTTGCGTTAAAATTATGGAGACATTATTTGTATGGCACTAAATGTGTAATTGTACGGATCATAAGAGTCTGTCGTATGTGTTTACACAAAAAGAGTTAAACAAGCGGTAAAGGTGATGGTTGGAATTGATAAAGGACTATGATTGAGAAATTCGATATCACCCATGAAAAGCTAACGTGGTAGCAGATGCGTTGAGCTAGAAGGGAGCAAATGATAATATCCGTTTTATGAGAATAAAGATTGTGTCTGACTTGGTGGATAAACTGATCTGGAAGCTTTAAAAGATGAGAAGTTGAAGTCATAAGTTATGATGAAAAGAAAAAAAGAAGTGGTTGATGATTCACGTGGATTGAAGAGTTACAAGTCTCGTTTTTTGGTGTCATTGCTTGGAGAACTTCGGAAGTTGATTTTAACAGAGGCTCGCAAGTCCAGATTGTCGGTACATCCCCGAAGTACTAAAACGTATAACGATCTTAAGTTATTGTATTGGTGGCCAATGATGAAAGCAGACGTTGCATAGTTTGTAGAATTATGTCACATTTGTGCACAAGTCATGGCAGAACACCAGACACATTATGGATCATTGAGACAACTGGAGATGCCCGAATGGAAGTGAGAACACATCATGATAGATTTTGTAACCAAACTTCCACGTACTTAATGAAATCATGATATGATATGGGTGATTGTTGATCGTTTGACTAAAATTTCCCACTTTTTGCTACTAGTGAGACGGCATTTGTGACATCCGTCACTAGAGTAGGTTAGCCAGTTTAGACTCTCAACTTGTTGTTATTATGCTTCACGCATTTGATTTCCCTTGAAATCCTAAAGATCCAAATAAGTGATAAGTATTAGAAGATATATCCTCTTTACGCACTATTCAGACCATGACACTTAGATAATCCTATAATTACATGCCTAAAGTGTGAAACAAATTCGTTACATGCACCTTGAATGCACATCAAGGGTGACACAAGCTCAAGTACTAAATAGAGCTCATAAGAATAAAAGTACAATTATTGGAACAGTTGTTATTAGTACATAAACTCTATTGAGACTCGAATAACTTTAAAGAAGATTAATAAACTAACAAGCAACTGTATGACACTAAAATTAAAGTAATAGTAATAATAACACAACAAATAAGTTGGCATTACAAACCAAATTAATAAAACTCTAGAACAACTCTTAAAATCTAATAACCCTAACTAATAACATGAATTGTAACACATGGCAAGGTTAAGTGCACCACTTGCACTCCTACTCAAAGAAGTAATATAAATAAAAAAATTATATATACATATAGAAAATTACTACAAAAATCGGCCAAATCATGGGGGGAAAAGAGGGTGGACTTTTCAAATTTCAAAACATAACCAAAATTAACTTCAATCTCAACTTTAATACATAGGCTCCTTTCCTAAAACATCACACCCTCTCCTCCTCCATTCTCTCTCAAAAATCGATCCCCATATCTCTCTCCCTCATTCTCTCCCTCATTCTCTATTGGAGTGTTCTTCATCCATCCTCTCCTCTCTTGATCTTGCTCTTCGAACACTAGGCAACAAAGTAAGGAATCAAGAACATAACTCAAGAATTTCGAGTATTAAGGTAAGAACTACACAATCCCTAACCCTTAATCAAGTTGCTTCATTCCTAATCATAACAAATTCTGATTTTTATGAACCCCCGTGATCAATCCTTGAAGAACTTGGAGTCTTGAAGATCCAAACTCACAATCGGCAAATCGGTAATCGATCTAATCTTTCTCATCGTTTCTCTACACCTTCACCCTCTTTATTTATCTATTTGAAAACCATAAGTGATGAATATAAAAGAAAAATGTAAGAAACAATACAAAAATATATAAAAGAATGATTTTGATGAACAATAAGCGAAACACAATCAAAAGGCTAAAACTTGTTACTAAAAGATGAGGAATATAAAATCTAGAATCTGACAGAAACTTTTGGTCATGTTTAACAGGTCATAACTTGGGCAATTCGTGGACTTTTATTTCGTATTTTAAGTCTAAACAGAAGTACTTTGAGTCTACTTTCTACTCCAATTGATCTCATCTCAAAATGATATCGTTTGATCATCCAAACAAATTAAAAGATTTTGGTGCACAAATCTTGATTTTTGGGACAGAAGCATAGGTAACTTATCCGCACTATAAATCACTTATTTTGATGAATAAAACTGTGAGATTCATACAAGACGAAGTTTCACGTGTCTATACAGTTATGTAAAAATTTTAGAAATTAATTCATTCGTTTACTATTTCAAATAGTAATGAACTTTCTGTCGCATAAAATAGTGGTATTTTCGGTTTAGTTGATTACCACAAATTTATTTTAATATAAAAGTAAAAGAATAAATTCTGGAAAAAATTAGGGTTTCATCTAGAGACATAGAAGTACAATTCATAAAAATTTAAGAATTTAACTAGGTTATTTAGAGGGGTTTAAAAATACAAAATGTGACTACAAATTCTTCTAGAAAACTACTTGAGTCCTAAAAAGAATTTTTAAAATCATTAAAATAAAGTAATGGAACTTATAACAAATCTAAGTGATAATACAAATACATCTAACATAAGAAAGACATTATCTGAATTAATACAAGAGTAGTCTATCAAACTTATATTACTACCTAAGAGTTTCACACCATGAGAACTAATTTCATGTAGATCTTTGAGCGGAATACATCTCACTAGCTACTACCAACACTCCAGGTGAGTACTCGTGACCCCTTTTGCATGTTTTCTTGGGGAAAATGACACTCAATAAATTGCTTTATTTCTCATGCCTTGAATTGAAATTCTTTTTGACAACTTGGATTATGTGTTACATGCTTGTGTGAACCCAATGATGGGTTAAGCCAATTGAATTCCAATATTCCTATTTAGCCAACTTAGTGCTCCAGCTGGTAGGCCTTGTTGGATGACAAATTCCTATTGGACATTGTGGTCCGGTTATCATTATTCCTATTAGACATGTGGTCCGGTTATCATTATTCCTATTGGACATGTGGTCGGGCCTTAGCATGACTCATAGCGAGAATCGAACTCTTCTTATTATTTTGTGATGTGGGTGTTTGTTAATGCTTCGATTTATTATTTGGTTTTGGGCTTGTTTGTAACACCGGAGAAATCACAAGCAAATTTTTTTTTAAATGCACTGCGGAAGCTTTAAGTAAACGAACTCATTTACATACAAACCAATATTAACAAATGTACAACCATTGTTCACAAACAAAAGTATCATCTGTTTGGTGTTACAAAATAACACGCTGGTTTCTTTTCAAAATCAAATATCAGAGTCAGGTCAACTTCTCCTTCAGCAAACCTCACAAACACGAACCTGCAAAACCACAACTGAGGGGAATTAGCACAAAACTAAGTGAGTAGAGGCTAAACCCAAAACCAAACATCCGTAGTCAATATCAAAACATGTAACCACATATCCAAGAAGACTGGCGGTTCGGCGCAGAACCTACAACCAATGCCGGCCAAAGCAAAGGTTTACCGATAGCTCTCTACTGAATTGGCACAGTGAAATCCTCCTCTGAAGCAACATATGCAACAGTAAGGCTACCACTGTTCAACCAACCAGTAAACGAGCCCAACCCAATTCCACATATAGCTAACTTCTCAAACGCAACTCAAAATCATCCTAAGAGCGCGTATCGACCAAATAGTCATGCACCAGATAACAACAATCAATATCACAATCAACAGTTCAATCAACAATCCTTCCAATCACAATCATATCATGCATCACATCAATAACATTAACAGAAATCTTTACCATCCGCGATTAACGTCCACTCACCTCAAAACCAGCACGACCTCAGAGATCTAATTTTACTGAGTCTTTTGATTACGTGAAAACACAGTAACAATCAAATCAGTCTCGAAATATATAAATATAATCGGCCACATATATTTATACTTCAATTCATATAACAAGTCCATAAAACATATACACATAAGACACAATCAAAATATATAGCAAACAAAGCTCATAATTCATTAATTCGCTGGACGCATCGCGTCCAAAGATCCGACGCGTCGCTTCGCCCAATTTGTCGGATTTCTCAATCGGATTTCACAACATATCGGATTTACGGGTCGGATTTCAACTCTCGGATTTCAGTTGTCGGATTCTCAGGAACCAGATTTTGGGTATCGGATTTGGACTTCGGATTTCAAAGAATCCGATAATAAGCAAGAACGCGTCGTGTTCATGGCTAGGACGTGTCGTGTCGTGATGGACTCTGCATCATCTTCTTCATTTTTCCAACCGACTCAAACCTTCAAACTTCATTTTAACCTCTGATTTTCTATCCAAAACACTTCCAAACATGTATAAACATAATATAACATGTATACAACTTTCATGAACATCCTAGAACTCATCAAATCATCATTTTATGCAAAACCCATTTACTAGGTTGAGCTTTGAAGCTCTAACAATGGTGAAATATCATTTACTCGTGTTTTTCAACAGATTCAAGCATCAAGATAACATATAACATGTTACAAACATATGCCTACCTTTCTTTTGAATTAAAACACACAAGATCTTGATTCCACAAATTCAAGTAAGTAACTTTGCAAGGTTTCTTCACACAAGGTTTTGCTCTTCAAACACACACTTCACACTTGCTTCTTTTAGAATAAAATGAGCATGGCTCACCCACGTATACATATATTTGGTTCTTACCAAAGCAGGAGGTAGCTAAGTATTTCTATTCATGCATACTTGCATACTTACATACCATACATACATATCATACTTAACTTTCTTTTCTTTTCCTTTCTAACCAGTAAATATATATAATAAATTAACTTAATTTAAATTACTTAATTCAATTAAGTTTATAAATACACACATAACAAGTTTAACTCAATAAATCACATACCGCCAACCCGCTAATCTCCTAGCTCGGGTTTGCCGGTGTTAAATTGTTGCCCGTATACCTGACACGGGTTATGGGGTTTACTTTCACACGATCATTTATTTTCGTTGGTTGTCTATGTTGCCGTGGAACCGACTTAACACGGCACAAGACTCCTCTTGTGTCGGGGAAACGTCGTGACACGTTGGATTAATTTCATTTAGTGAGTTTCTCTATTTTATATCATTGTGTTTTGACGATCCTCTCCGTCACACTTCGCGATTCCACCTTGGCGGGGTGTGACAGCATCTCTTGGCAAATTAGCTCAGTTGTATATTGATGAGATAATTTCAAGGCATGGTATTCCTTTATCAATTGTTTCTGATTGAGATTCTAGATTTGTTTCGAACTTCTGGAAGAGCTTACAATAAGAATTGGGGATGTAAATTAATTTAACTATAGCTTACCATCCTTAAAGGATGGTCATATTGAACGAACCATATAAACACTTGAAGAGATGTTGCGTGCTTGTGTATTAGAGTATGGTGGTTCTTGGGAATCCCATTTGCCATTGATTGAGTTTGCGTATAACAACTCCTATCATTCGAGTATCAGTATGCCCCCTTATGAGATGTTATATGGTCATCGCTGCCGTACTCCGTCATGTTGGTTAGAGGCAGATGAAAAAACAGTATATGGGTCCATAGATTGTTCAGATAACAACTAACAATGTTGCTATTGCTCGAGAGAAACTCAAAGTTGCCAGAGATAGAAAATGTATGCGAATCCACGTCGTCAACCTGTTTCTTTTGTGGTAGATGACTTGGTCTATCTTAAAGTATTACCGTGGAAAGGGATTATTCATTTTGACAAATGCGGGAAGTTAGCTCCCGGCTACATTGTTCCTTTTCGTATATGGAAGATAGTGAATGATCAGATAGTTGTTCTACATCTTCTTTTTGAGTTAGCAGGTATTCATGACACGTTCAATGTTTGCTATTTGCGTAAGTGTAAAGTGGAAGATGAAAGTCAAATCCTCCAAGTGCATGAGTTAAAAGTTGATTAAAAAAAGAGACTAGTTTAAGAACCCGTTGAACTTTTAGATCGTAAAGTGACTAATCTTTGTAAGAAATAGATTCCAATGGTGTTGGTTAAATGGAAGCACAGTTTGGGTTGTGATTTAACTTTGGAGACAGAAGCAGATATGAAGAGTCGATGCCCTCATATGTTTGAAGGCAATGATATTCCAAGGACGGAATCCTCTTGAGAGGGGGAGATTTGTAACATCCATAAACCCAGCCTAGTTGTTTGTGGTTCGGTGGTAAGTAATTTGTGATTATTTGCGTATTTAATTGAATATGTGAATAAATAAATATTTTATGTCACATCAGTATATTACTTAGTTGAATTCGTTTTTTAACGAGGGTCGTAAATAATACCTCGTTGCATGCTAATTAATTGAGATTGATTGCTTAAATTGATTAACTCTATATTAGAAAACAGTGTAGTGCATTGAGGTTTGTAAATATCTAAAATGTTGTTGCCACCTTATTTCTTTGATAAACTTCACTATGAAGTATCCATGTGTTTGTATGTGTGTATGAGTGTATGTTTTGAAGAAAATAACAGAGAAGTAAACTTGAAATCTTGAAGTTTGATTTGGTGAAGTAATCATGCAAACTAAGGTTGGTATATGTTTCTACCATGATTCTTATTTATATTTGATATGTATATATTTTAGTTTTGATGTTTTAATCTATGAACTCCATTAAAGAAGTTATGAAGTTTTGAAGAAACTTAAGAAGTGGGTTTTGATGATTTGAATGTTTTAATTGGTTTTGGTGTATTTGTGATGCTTGTTTATATGTTTTATGAAGTTTGTGTATAGTTTGGATGTGTTTTCGAGTGATTTTCACTTTGTATGTATATGTATACGTTCGACTGTAAGAATAACACGAGAAGAAGATGAAGTCGGTTATAAGGGCATCTGACTTAGGCCCCGTGAGGTCTGACTTTGTTGATCCGACCTAGCTTGGGTTGATTCGGTTTATGCTAGTTCTTGTTTGTTTATGATGTTACCCGTCTGACTTTGGAGTTGTTCCGACTTGGTGTGGTGCAACTTGGATGGTTCGACTTTCTCTCGAACCGACTTTAGAGGAGTGGTCTGACTTGTTTATGCTGCTGCCCAGTCCGACTTATGTTACGCAAGTTTTGTGTCTGACTTGGGTGATGTGTGGTCCGAATTTTGGTCCTGGTCCAGTTTCTTTGACGGTCTGACTTTGGGAGGTCCGACTTACTTAAAGTGATCCGACTTTGGGCAATCAACCTTAATTAGTGTTGTTTTCACCACGATGCGGCGCGTTGAGGAGATTTTTAGTTTTGGATTTTTGTTTATTGCTTGATTGTGTTGCATGTTATATGTTTGTTTCATATGTGAAATTTACATGTTGCTTATGGTTTTGACTGATATAAATATATATGTATATATGTGTATGAATCGAAGACTGATTTCGATGTTGTTGTGTTCTCAGCAAACGCGAAGACTCAGTAAAATTAGACAATTGACTAACAAAGATTGAGAACAGAGGTGAGTGGAGGTTTACTTACGAGTGGTATTGGTTGTAACTGATATGGTTACTTTGAATTGAGATGATTAATGCAATGATAGACTGTTTAGTCTAATGATTGTTAATTGTTGATTAATGATTGAATAACTGCTTATGTGTTATTTGGTCGAGTTAAAAGATATGTGCGCATGGTACAGATAAAGGTCGGCTGCTGGATAGGGTTGGGCTCGTTTTCTATTGGTTGCACAATTCTAGACCTTCTGATGCATTTGTTGCAATGGAAGGGGTTTAACTCTACCAAGTAGTAAAAGGTTATCCATAAACCTTTGCCTTGGCCCACATTGGTTTTAGGTTTTGCCCCGAACCGCCGGTCCTCTAGAATTATGTGATTGTCTGATTGTTATTGTTGATTGTGTTGGTTGTTGCTGATAACTATTTGTTTGTAGCTTCAATTTACTTAGCTTTGTGCTAATTCCCCACCTTTAACCTATTTTGCAAGTTTGAGTAAATGCAGCTGTTAGCTGGGGTTATGTGTAAAGGGGAGTTTGACCACCCTCTGATATTGTATTTTGTAAAATGATGAGCCATGTTTTGAGCAACGTTGTAACACAACGGATATTGTAATTTTGTTTACAATGTATTGTATATGTGGGTGTTTATGCATATCTTTATTTTACTTCAAAGCTTCTGCAATGATTTAAAAAAAATGGCTTAAGATTTTCTATAACATCCGTAAACCCGGCCTAGTTGTGGGCGGGTCAGTGATAAGTGTTGTTTGCGTATATATGATTACTTATGCGAATAAGTGGATATTTGTTATAGCATGATTTGATGAATTGAATAAGGTTGGATTAGTACGAGGATTAGATAATGCCTCGTTGTGTGTTAATTAATTTGGAGAATTAATTAATTGGGACTAACTAGTAAGGTTAATGTTAAATTGTAATTTGATTAAATAATTAATAAATTGATTATTAATTATGTATGTGGCAATATATATCACTGGAAGATATATATATTAAGTATATGGATGCATGTATGTATGTGAGTATGTATGTATGCATGAAAATGGATAAGAATTAGAGTATCTACCTCATGCTTGGTTTTTTGGAAATTGTGTATACATGTATATGGCAGGAAATCCTCTCTTCATTTGTTTCAATAGAGAAAAGTGTGTTTGTGTGTGTTTTGAGAGAGAAAAACTCAAGAAAGCAAACTTGGAAATTTGGAATTGAGATTTGTTGGTTGTTAATTGCATATAAAGCAGGGTATGTGTTTCTTATTAACTATATGATGATTCATGATGGTTTTGTGTGTTTAAATCTTGCTCGAATCGCATATTGAAATGAAGAACACCGTTAATAGCTTTTGAAGAAACTTGACATGTTTGTTTTGCTAGTTTTGTTATTTTAAATTGTTTAAAGGTGTTTATGATGATTGTTAGCATGTTATATGAAGCTTATACATGTTTTAGAAGTGTTTGAGATTGAATTCAGAAATTAAAATGTGATTTTGTAAGTTTCAAGTCGGCTGGATTTTGAAGAAGATGATGCAGGTCAGGACGCGATGCGACGCGTCCATATTAAGAACGCGACGCGTTCCCAAAATCCGACGGATTCTTTGAATCCGAGTCCTAGAATCCGACAAAGTAAATCCGGATGTCTCGAATCCATTATTGAGAATTCGACACTGGGAAATCCGACCCTGAAATCCGAGAAACATAGAATCCAACAATTTCAAATCCGGTAGAGTTGAAATCCGACATTTGGCGACGCGATGCGACGCGTCGGTTTCCTGGTCGCGACGCGTCTAGGGATTTTCAGGATGTGTTATTGTTTGTTCATTCTTAGATGTAGTATGTTGCATAGATATTCTAATGTGATTCTAGCTTATGGTTTATGAGAAACAGAGATACAAAGATATATGAGTTGATATATATTTATGAAACAGATATTGATTTCAGTTTTATTGTGATCTCACGAACGGAACATGTAACGCCGTGGTTTTTTCGAAAATCTACACTTAACTAATTTTTTTTCAATCATCGCAGCGGAAATGTTAATTGTAATCATTAATTATTAATAGAATTCGATCGTTATATATATCGTCTTAAAACCACTACGTTAACACGCAGTCAATTCGACATTTAATTAATTTAAACATTAATTTATGAAAATAACCACAAGTCGGCTTAACGTTAAAGCATAATAAACTATCACTATCCAGCAGCACCCACGCTCACCAAGCCTACACTCAGGCTACATGTACGAGTACGAGACCCATTTCAAAAAACAAGTGTCGGCTTACGCCTCGTGAGTCAGCATAGGTACCAAAATTATCCATTTAATAATAAATAGTGAGATTCATGTCATATAATAACACCCAACCCATAACTTGACCCACACAGATATTATCATAAATCCCCGCATGGTCAAGTATCATCATTAAACATATTTAATTTCATCATAGAGCATCATTAACATCATAGACATCTTTTACATTATGGAAACACATCATATCATCATAAAGCATCGTTTTCATCTCTAAACATCGCTAATTATCAAGGTAGCCAACACTTCTTAGTTAGGGTCTATGATCATACATTGCTGTCATCACTACCCCAAACACCATACGCGTGCCCGGCAACCACTAGGGTTCCAAGGTCCGTCCGTATAGGCACCATGTGCGTGCTAGGCAACTGCTAAGTCTGGTAGTCCGTCCGCACTGGCGTAAGTTCACTACGCGTGCTCGGCAAGTCTGGTACCGATCGGGGCGTGACTCCCTCGTGTAATCAGACACCCCTAGTCCGTCCGCTATAGCTACTCCAACAAAATTCGTTTAGGTGAAAGTACAACCGGTGCCCCATCGCTAGACCCTCCTTTCACCAACGTGGTGTTATGCGCATTGACCTCATCATCGTCGGTCAAACACCACTCCAGTGTACGTATACACCATGTGTTGCCAGGGTTGTCTAAAAAACTCGACAACTAACCATCGTTGTGTTAGCAAATCCTAGAAGGCACACTTTTCCCCCTAGGCATCATCTCTACATCTAAAAAGGTATGTCCACCCTACCCGCAAGTCATCATAACCTCATAAAATATTCGTCGTTAATTAATTACATCTAAAGCATCATTAAAATTCATCATATAACATCATCTTATAATTAATTAAACACATTGCAATTTCAACTTTAAATATTTTTCAAACACAAACATCTTTTAAAAAGTGCTTCTTAAATCGTTAAGTCCTTCGAAAACGATTTTGTCTTCGTACGCTGTATTAGAAAATACTGAACTCACCTGAAATCCCATAAGCATACCAAAGTAGTCCACGCAACCTTTACCGAGCAACCTAAGTCATATCAAGCGAGAATAGTCGGTACAACCATTTAATACCCTAATCATACATTCATCAAGACAATGGGTCACAAATTACAAAATAGGGTTAGACACCAAGTATCCTTATTTCTCGCATGCAAGTCGGCTGTCCTTCTTAAATCATTTGACCCATTTAACAATTAATTTAGCGTTTGAAGTCTAATTTATATTAAATTACATATTTTAAGCTTTCTAACAATACATATTTTGCCTTTTAACTCTTTACGAGTGATTTACTATGATTTACTATGATTTCATGAAAATAATAACACATCTTTTAAACATAATTCGACCAGCTGAAACAATCTCATATTTTGACCCATTTAGAACAAGAATTGGTCATCAATGTCTAAAGGCAATAAAAACTAGACATCTTAAGCTTTCAAACCATGTATGATACACCTGAATCCGACATGCAAGTGATTTTAAAACAATTTTATAAGACAGCCCATGGTTCTTGCCCAATTACAACATCTCAAAATCCACTTCTAATTCACCATTTAAGCTATATCTTTCTATTACCATGCATTATGGATTTGATTAACACCCTCACACAAACTGCTTAGTACACACATAAGTGTTCTTGTTCTTAATTCTTTGAAAGCTTTTGATGCTTTCTAGCTTATAAGCAACACATACCTCAATATAAGTTACATACACACACACACACCACATTCTTGATGTTTCGTAAGTCATGAACACACACACACACACACACACACACACTTCTTGTCGTCTACAATCATAAACGCACACACACAACATACATGTCTTTTGTAACGTATCTCCATGCACACACAACCCGCACACAATCCTCAAGTTAAATCTCACATGTACACAACTACGGTCACTCGTAAACGATCATATACGAAGATGTTCCGTTGTTGCCCGCAACAAACACACGCATATCCTTACCATAAAAAAACTAATCAAACACTCATACTTACGATCAGGGCCGGCCCAAAACACGTGCGACCCGTGCGCAGGCCCAGCAATTGGACTAGGGGCATCATATTTATAGCCCAATACATATATACCTAGGTTCATTTTATATAACCCATTCTAGATTTGGGCTTGTTCCGCAGTTGGGATTGGGAGTGGAGTCACGGAGACATGGAGAAATCAAAAGAAGAACAAGTGTAGTCGTTTAGACGTTTACTCGTTAATAGGGCAATGAAGAGCGGAAGAGGCGTCCTGGGAATCTGGGATTTGGGAACTAGGGAAGAAATCGAAGAGGCGCACAGGGAAGAAATCGAAGACAAATGGCTATTCACTCGTTACAGGTCCTCTCGACAGTTCTTGGAATCGCCAATCGATACTCGACAGTTCTTCCAATCAACGGTTCTTGCAATCGATAGCTCCTCTTGTCCTCTCGACAGTTCTTGCAATCGATAGTTCTTGCAATTTTGCCCCAATTATACATTAATACACTCATACACAAAGTCTCGATTTCTCGATTACAGACTTTGAGACTTACAGTTCTTCGGTTCTTGGCTTCTTGCAATCGACAGACATAGTTCTTGCCCCAAGCCCCCAAGTTCTAAGGTTTGATTCTTTGAATGAATTTATGAATCAATGTGCTTTTTTATATATAACTTTACACCATTCAAATATTACATTTGTTTCACTGTTTGATTCTTATAGCTCCTCTGATCCTCTTGAGTCTCGATAGGCGATTTACTCATTTACAGCTCCGGTTCTTGCAATCGGCCAATCGACAATTCTTGCAATCTTGCCCCAAGTTCTAACTTCTAAGGTTTGATTCTTTGAATGAATTAATTAATTAATCTGTTTATATATATATATATATATATATATATATATATATATATAAAATTCATTCAATCTGTTTTGATTCAATCTGTTTTTTATGAATGAATTTGTTCTTGCAACTATGAAAATATCATCATATGAATGATCCGAATGGATTATATATGAATGGATTATATATATAATTCATTCAATATGTTTTGATTCAATCTGTTTTTTATGAATGAATCTGTTCTTGCAACTATGGAAATATCATCATATGAATCTGTTCTTGCAAGGAAATATCATCATATGATGATATGAATGGTCCGAATGGATTATATATATAATTCATTCTATCTGTTTTGATTCAATCTGTTTTTTATTGCAACTATGGAAATATCATCATATGAATCTATTATTGCAACTATGGAAATATCATCATATGAATGGATTATATATATAATTCATTCAATCTGTTTTAATTCATTCAATCTGTTTTTTTTTTGTAAAATCATATCATCATATGAATGGATTATATATAGTATGTTCTGGATTAGATGATATACAACTATGGAAATATTAATGAATGAGTCATATTAATCTGTTTTTTAATCATATTCCATTGTACCAAATTCCATTATATAACAAAGAAAAACATATGAATGAATGAATCTAATTTTTTAATCATATGAATGAATGAATCAATCTGTTTTTCTTTGTTATATATATATATATATATAGGAGGGTTCATGCGAAAAGGACCTTATTTGCGAAAAGTGCGAGAAGCAATCTCAGCCACTTATTTCTATTTGATCTAGTGATCTAAACTAATCATATTTTTTATTTAATTTTAATTTAAAAGGGTATTATAGTAAACAAAAAAAATTTCTCTCTCAAATCTATTTTTATTACTTATTTCTCTTTCCTAAATTTTAATTAAAAACAAAAATAGATTAAAATTTATTTACGAGTAAATTATTTATTTTTACGGAATTCACCTGTGAACAAAAACCAAAAATATTTACGAGTTTTTTATCATTGTTGTGTTCAATAATAAACATAACCAAATTATTTACGAGTTTTTCATTCTTATTTGTATTTGACCAAAAAGTACCAGTTTTAAAAAAAATTATAATATTCAATATTGAACACAATCAATGATATACGAGTTTTAATATCAATTTTCAATATTCGAATATTGAACACAGTCAAATATATACAAGTTTCATGATAACTTTACAATATTCAATATTGAACACAGTCAATGATATACAAGTTTTATAATAACTTTACAATATTCAATACTAAATACATCCAACTTTCTCTAATTATTCAACCTGGAACGTAACTATTCACTAAATAATAACATATTAAAAACCGTATAATCTAAAACCCAAAATTTATCTATGTGTGAACAGTGTATAAAAAACAACCCAAAAAACAAACAGAAAAAATAAAATGAAACGATCAATCCTCTATAATAAAACATAAAATAGAAAAATTTAAAAACCATCTTCATCAAACCTGCATAACCCAGAAGAAAATAAAAAAAAGAAGAAGAAGAAGGAGATGATTGATCTATCCTCTGTAATAACAAAAAAATTTACAAAGCATCTTCATCAAACCTACATAACCCAGAAGAAAATAAAAAAGAAGAAGAAGAAGGAGATGATCGGCGATGATTGATCGAGGTTCGTTGGGAGGATGTGGCAGCGATGTGGAGGTCGACATTTTTGGAGATGCCGGCGGCAGCGATGTGGAGGTGGCAGCGATGTGGAGGTCGACATTTTTGCAGATCTGAAAAGGGTGGCGATAAAACGTGGGCGGCAGCGATGGTGAAGCTTTTGAGTCTATAGGGCGGCGATGATGGTGGCCAAATCTTCAAAAAGCTCCGGTTAACACTTCAAAGAGAGAGGAGGGAAAATCTTTTAGGGTTTTTTCAAAAATATGAATGGAGATGAGTTCTTTTAGGGTTTTTGAGACGGAACCTTTTGAGTCCTTGGGGCGGCGGCGGCGTTTTTGACTCGAGAGTGGTGGTAGCAACGGTGTAGGCCGGCAGGTTTGAGGTTGGCATGAAGCATCCAACAGCCGTTGTCCTTACTCTCGCTTTTCATGTACGTAGTTGGGGATCATGTGGTGGGCGGCCAAAGGTTCCCGATGGAAAAGGGAGAGCATCTTATCGCCTCAATAGTAGCTACATCAACGCCGGCCAAATCTTGAAAGAAAGGAGTGGAGATTTTTAGGGTTTTTAAAAATGGGAATGTGTAGAGGTTGAAAACTTATAAACCGTAGGGTGAGGAGAGATAGAGATAAATGTGTGTATTGTCCATACTATCCTTTTGTATTTTTAACTAATACCATTTAATTTCTTTTTAATTACAAAATTGCCATAACTCTTAATAGCCATTGATTAAGCAATCTGATGGTTAAATATGTTTCTCGCACATTTATAGAAATCCGATTTTGTTGCAGCTTAATCAAAGTATATCTACCTTACTACCTAAAGGGTCAAAGTTTAATTCTACAATGATTGAAGTTTGAAGGCTTGAAGCTTAATCAGGTTTTATCCTTCTAAGCTTGACTTTATTTTGTATTATGTGATTTGATTGCCTAGTTGTTTGATTGCTTAGTTGCTTGATTTAACCACCAACATGTCTCGTGGATAACAACCATCAGGTGCTCAAAATAGAAAACGTAAAAAAAGAGAAAAACAACTTGTTAATTCATTACAAGGATCACTAAATAAATTTATTGTTAGACAAGAAAATGAACATGTTCATGTTAGTGAAGATCCAATAGATAATTCTAATATTAATGAAGATCCGATCAATAATTCTAATATTAATGAAGATCCAATAGATAATTCTAATGAGTTTGTTGATAAACCAAGTAATGTGAACATTTATGATCCTAGAGTTTGGGATGGTTTAGATGGTAAAATGAAAGACTTACTTGTGGAAAAAGAACCTATTAGGGAAATACAAGCTAATTTCCATTTCCCCGAAGATGCAAATCGTAGGCATTTTTCTTTTGATTATTACACTCGTAAACTAAGAAAGGTGATGCAATTGATAGAAAATGGTTGGTTTATTCAAAAGAGCTTGATAAAGTTTTTTGTTTTTGTTGTAAGTTATTTAAAACTGCTCGGTCTAGGAGTAATTTGGCAGGTGAGGGGATAAAAGATTGGAGAATCTAAGTGAAACTTTACACCAACATGAAAATAGTTCTGAGCATATGATTAATTTAAGAACTTGGAATGAAACACGAGTTAGACTTAATACTAATCAAACCATCGATAAAGAGTTACAAGAAAGTATTAAAAAGGATACGGAACATTGGAAGGGTGTTATCGTAAGAATTATTGTTGTTGTCAAATGTCTAGCACAATATAATTTGCCTTTTCGTAGAACAAATGAAAAAATTTACGAGAATTCAAATGGTAACTTTTTAGGTTTACTTCAAATTCTTGCCGAGTTTGATCCCGTAATGAAACATCATTTTTTACTTATTCAAGATAAAAAAACCCATAATCACTATCTTAGCCATAAAATTCAAAATGAGTTAATTGAAATGCTTGCATTTGAAGTAAAAAATGCAATCTTAAAAAAAATTAAAGAAGCAAAATATTTTTTTGTAATTCTTGATTGTACTCCGGATGTGAGTCATAAAGAACAAATGACTTTAATCATAAGATGTGTTGATGTAGTAAGTAGTCCAATTAAAGTAGAAGAGTTTTTTCTTGAGTTTTTAGTTGTAGAAGATACATCAGGCTTAGGCCTTTTTAATGTGTTAGAACGTGCTTTAGAAGAACTTAGATTAGACATAAATTGTGTGCGTGGCCAAGGATATGATAATGGATCTAATATGAAAGGGAAACACCAAGGTGTATAAAAACGATTACTTGATAGAAACCCTAAAGCCTTTTATATGCCATGTGTGTGTCATAGCTTAATTTAGTTTTATGTGACATGGCAAATTCTAGTCACATGGCAAAAACATTTTTTAGTACATGTCAAACATTATATAATGTGTTTTCTAGTGCTACAAAAAGATGGAGTGTGTTACTTGAATATATAGATGAATTAACATTAAAATCATTATCTTCTACTCGTTGGGAAAGTCATATTAAAAGTGTTAAGGCTATAAAGAGTCAAATTGCCGAAGTAAAAGATGCCTTAATACAATTAGCACAAGTAAGTGATGATGAAAAGGTTTGTAGAGATGCGGAATCATTAGTAAATGATGAACTTTCGAGTTTTGAATTTGTTGTAAGTTTAGTCATATGGTATGAAATTTTATATAGAATTAATTTGGTAAGTAAAAAGTTACAATCCAAAAATATGCTTCTTGATGTTGCAATAAGAAATTTGGAGGGATTAGTTAATTTTTTTGAAAAATATAGGGAGAATGGGTTTGACATGGCTCTTAGTGAAGCTAAAGATATTGCATATACAATTGGAGTGGAACCTATATTTCCTATGAAACACATTTCTTATAGGAAACGGCAATTTGATGAAATCCCAAATACCGAAAGAGAACAACAATCTTCTCAAGAGGTTTTTAGAATAGATTATTTTCTTGTTTTAGTGGATATGACACTTTCTCAATTGAAAAGTAGATTTGAACAAATGAAACATTTTGAATCTATTTTTGGATTTATGTTTGATGGATCGAATTTGATTTCTTTATTTGATGAAGAGTTAAAAAAATGTTGTTTGAATCTTGAATTAGCTTTAACAAATGGTGATGATAGCAATATTGATGGAAATTATTTGTTTATGGAGTTACAAATTTTACAGAGTATGTTGCCGGATGAAGCATCTGATGTAGATAGCCCATGGACATCTATTCGGATTATGGAGTTTGCTAAAAGGATGGATATGTTTCCCGATGTCTTACTCGCCTATAAAATCTTGTTGACAGTAACGGTTACAGTTGCATCGGCGGAAAGAAGTTTTTCCAAGCTTAAACTTCTGAAGTCGTATCTTCGAAGTACCATGACTCAAAATAGATTGAATGGTTTAGCAATTTTGAGTATCGAAAATCAATTTTTAAAGAATATTAACTATGACACGATTATTGATAAATTTGTTTTAAAAAATACATGTAGGCATCGTTTTAGGTAGTTTGTAACTTTTTTTGTAAAGCTTAAACTTTTTAAGTAAAATTATGTTACATTTTGAAATCGTTTATATATATATATATATATGTTACATATTTTATTTGTGCGTAGTAAATTTTGTACATAGGGGAATTAATAGCCCGCTTTGTGCAGGGCATCAAAACACTTTGGACCGGCTCCGCTTACGATATGCACCGCAAACGGCAATCAAACAACCCCCTTTTTTTTCCTTCGTAAATTAAATCACACTAACTCAGATTTTATTCAACACACACATACATCATGCGACACAGACATATAATTAATTCACACACATACATCATGTGGATTAATCACGACCACACATGTACCATGAATTTAATTGAAACAAATATCTTATGTTTCATTTGTAACTTTCAAGCCGTAACTTTCTAGCCATAGTTATGTGATTATGGAGATTTATATAACTTCATTGGATCTAAATACTAATAATGAATCCTATCAAGCTACAAGAAAAGCGTACGTCATCTGTTGGCTATGAACACTTAGCCGATTAATTCCCCATCAAAATCCCTACACAACAACTAGGATAGAATACTTACTTGTGGAGAAGAGAATGCTTGCTAAACCTTAGTCCTTGAGCCTTGGTCCTCTCACGATTACAAAAATCCTTGGCAGCAGATCTCTCTCTTGAAACTCATGGCCAACAGTTAGGAGGTAGGAAAGAATGGCTGATAGTTGGATTTAAGGAGAATTAGGGTTTACTTAAGTTCATTATTAAGTTTGGGAATGCCACTGTAGTCTCCTAAGCATTCTTTTATCACCTTTAGTCCTTATAGTTTCAATCATCTTAATATTTATATAAACCACTACTAATTCCACTACTAATTCTTAAGGGAACAGTTAACTAAAAGACTTTATTAATATTAATTAATAAATCGTAATTACTTTACCATAATTATTTACAATTTTCAAAAAGAATAGAATAATTCTTTATTACATTAATTATAAGAAGTTTGGTCGTTACAATTCTTCCTCTCTAAAGAAGATTCCGTCCCGGAATCCGCACAATCAAGCCAACGAGTAAAAAGTATATATATTGTTCATCTCGGGGTTCATTCGTTCATCGCACACACCGTTCAATTCTTTCATTATTATTAGATATTTTCACCCGTTACTTGGAGATTTAGTCTTAAAGACAATACATTCTAAACTCAAGACAACTATACCAATCAATGTTCTAAATTAGAAATTGGAAATCGTCAACCCTTACTCTGAATCCTCACTCCATCGAACTCGGAACTAACAAATTTCAAAGAACTCTCGATTAAAATTTTTGTCACCATTTGTTCCCTTCATACATTTTATTCCAAGAATTAATCTAAGACAACATAACAATCCACTTAACAACTCTTCAACAAAACCACTTTGTGACACCAAAGTCAACTACCTAGGTTTAAAATGTATATAAAATTCGTTTATCTTATAATCATTCCATTCAACCTCTCTTCACATCTTTTTAATATGCACAATATCATTCACTATTCATGAAACAAACCAGTCACTTTGCATCTACCTCGGGTAATTCATGCTCAGGCGTATTCGGGATGACATTGGCAAAGCATAATCACAATAGTACCCCATATGAGTGTCTTCCTCACTGTCCTCGCATCTCTCGAGTTATCCAAAGTAATCACTCTTATCAATGATTTTATACGGCTTCAATCATAATGAGTCTGTCAAATCTTTATCTTAAGTGTAATTAAAACCTTGATAAACTAGTGGTCAGGCCGAAATAGATTTATCATATTTGTTTTCCATAAGAATGTCCACATCGCAACATTCTTGAGATGATACATAAATTCCATAAGTGTTTATATTTAGTTTCCCTTAAACCACCTAAATTTATTATACTAATACCATAAGGGCATGGTCCACCCACATTTCTTATTCCTGCTTTAGAATCATTTTCTCGTACCATTAATATTCAAGAGACAATCATCTATAGTCTTTTACCGACTTGACTTATGAATAACAAGCTTAGACTACAAACCTTTGGTTTTCTAACCTAATATTACCAAAAACTTTCGTGTGTGTTCATACACATCAAATCTTTATCTTAAGTGTAATTAAAACCTTGATAATCTAGTGGTCAGGCCGAAATAGATTTATCATATTTGTTTTCCATAAGGATGTCCACATTGCAACATTCTTGAGAATATACATAAATTCCATAAGTGTTTATATTTGGTTTCCCTTAAACCACCTACATTTATTATACTAATACCATAAGGGCATCGTCCACCCACATTTCTTATTCCTGCTTTAGAATCATTTTCTCGTACTAACTATCATCTAAAATACAGGTAGGACAACCATAAATATAATCCTCAAGAAACCGTGTTGTTTAAACTTGAAACATTACTACCAAAAGACGGTGAACAACCAATCATATAAACAAATGAGCAACAAATCAAACACTCGTTCACTCACCCGTCCCCCGCTTAAAAGTCTTGTTCGATCCTATTTGAGCCGATCTAGCCATGAGTCTAAGTGTTGGTCTCAGCACTCAGTTCACTCACAGCCTGGCTTTGATACCAACTTGTAACGCCGTGGTTTTTTCGAAAATCTACACTTGGTTAAAAAAAATTTCAATCATCGCAGCGGAAATGTTAATTGTAATCATTAATTATTAATAGAATTCGATCGTTATATATATCGTCTTAAAACCACTACGTTACCACGCAGTCATTTAATTATTTTAAACATTCATTCATGAAAATAACCACAAGTCAGCTTAACGTTAAAGCAGTAATAAACTATCACTATCTAGCAGCACCCACACTCACCAAGCCTCCACTCAAGCTACCTATACAAGTACGAGACACATTTCAAGAAACAAATGTCAGCTTACGCCTCGTGAGTCAGCATAGGTACCAAAATCATTCATTTAATTATAAATAGTCAGATTCAAGTCATATAATAACACCGAGCCCATAACTTGACCCACACAGATATTATCATAAATCCCCGCATAGTCATGTATCATCATTAAACATCTTTAATTTCATCATAGAGCATCATTAACATCATAGACATCTTTTACATTATGGAAACACATCATATCATCATAAAGCATCGTTTTCATCTCTAAACATCGCTAATTATCAAGGTAGCCATCAATTCTTAGTTGGGGTCTATCATCATACATCGCTGTCATCACTACCCCAAACACTATACGCGTGCCCGGCAACTACTAGGGTTCCAAGGTCCGTTCGTACCGGCACCACGTGCGTGCTAGGAAACTGCTAAGTCCCGTAGTCCGTCCACACTGGCGTAAGATCACTACGCGTGCCCGGCAAGTCTGGTACCGATCGGGGCGCGACTCCCTCGCGTACTCAGACACCCCTGTCCGTCCGCTATAGCTATTCTGACAAAAGTCGTTTAGGTGAAAGTACAACAGGTGCCCCATCGGTAGACCCTCCTTTCACCAACGTGGTGTTATGCGTGTTGACCTCATCATCGTCGGTCAAACACCACTGTGTTGCCAGGGTTGTCTAGAAAACCCGACATCTAACCATCGTTGTGCTAGGAAATCCTAGAAGGCATACTTTTCCCCCTAAGCATCATCTCTACATCTAAAAAGGTATGACTACCCTACCCGCAAGTCATCATAACCTCATAAAATATTCGTCGTTAATAAATTACATCATAAGCACCATTAAAATTCATCACATAACATCATTTTATAATTAATTAAACACATCGCAATTTCATCTTTAAATATATTTCAAACACAAACATCTTTTAACAAGTGCATCTTAAATCGTTAAGTCCTTTGAAAACGATCTTCTCTTCGTATTCCGTTTTAGAAAATACTGTACTCACCTTAAATCCCATAAGCATACCAAAGTAGTCCACGCAACCTTCACCGAGAAACCTAACTCATATCAAGCGAGAATAGTCGGTACAACCACTTAATACCCCTATCATGCATTAATCAAGCCAATGGGTCACAAATTCCAAAATAGGGTTAGATACCAAGTATCCTTATTTCTAGCATGCAAGTCGGCTGTCCTTCAATCATTTGACCCATTTAACAATTAATTTAGCGTTTGAAGTCTAATTTATATTAAATTACATCTTTTAAGCTTTCTAACAATACATAATTCGCCTTTTAACTCTTTACGAGTGATTTACTATGATTTCATGAAAACAGTAACATATCTTTTAAACATAATTCAACCATCTGAAACAATCTCATATTTTGACCCATTTAGAACAAGAATTGGTCATCAACGTCTAAAGGCAATAAAAACTAGACATCTTAAGCTTTCAAACCATGTATGATACACCTGAATCCGACATCCGAGTGATTTTAAAACAATTTTATAAGACAGCCCATGGTTGCTGCCTAATTACAACATCTCTAAATCCACTTCTAATTCACCATTTAAGCTATATCTTTCTATTACCATGCATTATGGATTTGATTAACACCCTCACACACCCTGCTTAGTACACACATAAGTGTTCCTGTTCTTAATTCTTTGAATGCTTTTGATGCTTTCGAGCTTATAAGCAACCCATACCTCAATATAAGTTACATACACACACACACACCACATTCTTGATGTTTCGTAAGTCATGAACACACACACACACTTGCTGTCGTCTACAATCATAAACGCACACCCACAACATACATGTCTTTTGTAACGTATCTCCATGCACACACAACCCGCACACAATCCTTTGATAACCGATAAGTTAAATCTCACATGTACCCAACTACGGTCACTCGTAAACGATCATATACGAAGATGTTCCGTTGTTGCCCGCAACAAACACACGCATATCCTTACCATAAAAAACTAACTAAACACTAATACTTACGATATGCACCGCAAACGGCAACAATCAAACACCCTCCTTTCTTTTCCTTCGTAAAATAAATCACACTAACTCAGATTTTATTCAACACACACATACATCATGCGACACACACATATAATTAAGTCACACACACATACATCATGTGGATTAATCACGACCACACATGTACCATGAATTTAATTGAAACAAATATCTTATGTTTCATTTGTAACTTTCAAGCCGTAACTTTCTAGCCATAGTTATGTGATTATGGAGATTTATATAACTTCATTGGATCTAAATACTAATAATGAATCCTATCAAGCTACAAGAAAACCGTACGTCATCTGTTGGCTATGAACACTTAGCCGATTAATTCCCCATCAAAATCCCTACACAACAACAACTAGGATAGAATACTTACTTGTGGAGAAGAGAATGCTTGCTAAACCTTAGTCCTTGAGCCTTGGTCCTCTCACGATTACAAAAATCCTTGGCAGCAGATCTCTCTCTTGAAACTCACGGCCAACAGTTAGGAGGTAGGAAAGAATGGCTGATAGTTAATTACATCATAAGCACCATTAAAATTTATCATATAACATCATTTTATAATTAATTAAACACATCGTAATTTCATCTTTAAATATTTTTCAAACACAAACATCTTTTAATCAGTGCATCTTAAATCGTTAAGTCCTTTGAAAACGATTTTGTCTTCGTATTCCGTTTTCTGAAATCCCATAAGCATACGAAAGTAGTGCACGCAACCTTCACCGAGCAACCTAACTCATATCAAGTGTGAATAGTCGGTAAGATACCAAGTATCATGCATTAATCAAACCAATGGGTCACAAATTCCAAAATAGGGTTAGATACCAAGTATCCTTATTTCTGTCATGCAAGTCAGCTGTCCTTCTTGTAACGCCCCAATTTTCAGAAAAACATAAATAAAACCATACTTGAAGTTCTTTAGAAATAAAAGAGTTATTTTACAAATAAGCGGAAGCAACAAAACTATTTTGAACCCTCGGTTCATACAAAAGCCTGAAAGATACTTATTTACATCAAAAGATGTTTTCTCGCTAAACAACTGGGCGTTAAGTTTCGAAACACAGTTTTACTTAAATACATGACAACCGTCAAACTGAAGTTTTGCCCCTAGTTTTTGATAAAACCTGCAAAACATTTTATAAAATAATATCTGATAAGCTGAAGAGCTTAGTGAGTAAACTAGACTGCCAATCATATAAACATGGGTAATTAACTGAGCCACTACTGCCCAAGGCAGTATGCTTACTAATTCACATAATTAATTAACTTAGCCACTACTGCACAAGGCAGTATGCTTTCTGATATCTGATTAATTAACTGAGCCCCAGTACTGTGCTATTTCTGAGCCACTACTGCACAAAGCAGCATGCTTATATTAACTGAGCCTTACTGTACATGGCAGTAAGCTTAACACACATAAACATATATATTGTAACATTACTGTAACACTACTGAACCTTACTGAGTATAGCACCCTTATCTGAGTATCCTAACATATCAATAACCTGATATAATAACATACATGCCATAAATATGAATAGTAGTCTAGAAGACTCACATTATAGTCTTTGATGCTAAGATCTCCAACTGATACTGACTCTGATACAAGGTCAATCACCTCCCTATATATACCATACAACAAAGTATCACTTTAAAGCAATCTGATCTGAAGCATAGCCTACACGGGCCGTGTACCCCTACACGGGCCGTGTCCCTTAAACACTACACGTCCTGAGCTGGCTACATAGCTAGTGTTGACCAGTCATCCTTCACGGGCCGTGTTATGTACACGGGCTGTGTTATGTACACGGGTCGTGTACCCCTCCTGCTACACGACCATATCTTGGCTACATGGCCGGTGTTGATAACTCACCTACACGGGCCGTGTAGTCCCACACGGGCTGTGTACCTCATACTCTACACGACCATGTATACCAACATGGCCCTGTGACCGCCTTGTACTCTACACGGGCCGTGTACCATACAAAACCAGCCGACTGTTTGCTGTAGTTCCGGCCAAACCACCACCACAATCACTTATAATTCAAGAAAACGGAACTGGGGTGTTTTCCTACACCCCAAACAACTACTAAACTGAAAACAACAACCTAAACAAACTTTACTCCATGATTCACCATTGAATCACTTAAAAACCCATAAAACTTGAAGAACATGGTCAAGAACTCTTATCTCCAAGCTTGTATAGTTGCTATGCTCAATCCCAAACACTTGTTCTACTGTTCTTGATCAACCAACTGAAGATATAGCTCTGGACTTGAAAGCAATCGTGAGTTTTGTTCATTGCAAAGTGAAGAAATGAAGACTTTGACTATACAAAGTCAAAGTTGGCAATATATATATATATATATATATATATATATATAACTATGGACTAATTGCACAATTAGTCCCTCAACCTTTCCAAGTTCCGTTTTGACGGTTTTAGCCCCTCTAGTTTATAACCACATACTATCTCGTATATCCATTAGTAACTCGTATACCACTTTATACATTTCTCGCGTTAACTTAATAATATAATTTCCGGGTGTTACACTTCTTCAATCATTTGACCCATTTAACAATTAATTTAGCGTTTGAAGTCTAATTTATATTAAAGTATATCTTTTAAGCTTTCTAACAATACATAATTCGTCTTTTAACTCTTTACGAGTGATTTACTATGATTTCATGAAAACAGTAACATATCTTTTAAACATAATTCAACCAGCTAAAACAACTATTATTTTGATCCATTTAGAAGCAAAATTGGTCATCAATGTCTAAAGGCAATTAAAAGTAGACATCAAAAGCTTTCAAACCATGGCTGCCGCCTAATTACAACATCTCTAAATCCACTTCTAATTCACCATTTAAGCTATATCTTTCTATTACCATGCATTATGGATGTGATTAACACCCTCACACACCGTGAACACACATAAGTGTTCGTGTTCTTACTTCTTTGAATGCTTTTGACGCTTTCCAGCTTATAAGCAACCCATACCTCAATATTAGTTACATACACACACACACCACATTCTTGATGTTTCATAAGTCATGAACACACACACACACACACACACACACTTGCTCTCGTCTACAATCATAAACGCACAAGCACAACATACATATCTTTTGTAACATATCTCCATGCACGCACAACCCGCACACAATCCTTTGATACCCGATAAGTTAAATCTCACATCTACACACCTATGGTCACTCGTAAATGATCATATACGTAGATGTTCCGTTGTTGCCCGCAACAAACACACACATATACTTACCATAAAAAAACTAATCAAACACTCATACTTACGATATGCACCGCAAACGGCAACAATCAAACACCCCCCTTTTTTTCCTTCGTAAATTAAAACACACACACTCGGATTTTATTCAACACACACATACATCATGCGAGACACACATATAATTAATTCACACACACATACATCATGTGGATTAATCACGAGCGCACATGTACTATGAATTTAATTGACACAAATATCTTATGTTTATTTGTAACTTTCAAGCCGTAACTTTCTAGCCATAGTTATGTGTTTATGGAGATTTATATAACTTCATTGGATCTAAATACTAATAATGAATCCTATCAAGCTACAAGAAAACCGTACGTCATCTGTTGGCTATGAACATTTAGCGAATTAATTCCCCATTAAAATCCCTACACAACAACAAGTAGGATAGAATACTTACTTGTGGAGAAGAGAATGCTTGCTAAACCTTAATCCTTAAGCCTTGGTCCTCTCACGATTACAAAAATCCTTGGCCGCAAATCTCTCTCTTGAAACTCACGGCCAACAATTAGGAGGTAGGAAAGAATGGCTGATAGTTGGATTTTAGTAGAATTAGGGTTTACTTAAGTTCATTATTAAGTTTTGGAATGCCACTCTAGTCCCCTAAGAATTTTTTATCACGTTTAGTCCTTATAGTTTCAATCATCTTAATATTTTTATAAACCACTACTAATTTTTAAGCGAACAGTTAACTAAAAGACATCATTAATATTAATTAATAAATCATGATTACTTTAGCATAATTATTTATAATTTCAGAAAAAAATAGAATGATTCTTTATTACATTAATTATAAGAAGTTTGGTCGTTACAGACAAGGCTCGGTAATATTAGACCACTGAGTGGAGATTGAGATCAAGAGGTGAGTAGACGTTTAACTCACGACTGGTGTTAGTTGTAAATGGTTTTTGTTATAACTGTTTATGGATTGACGCATAGATAGACTTTATGTCTGATAATTGATTAACTGGTTGTTTGTTAATTAATTATTGCGTCAGTGATATGTATACATGATTGTTGGGAAGTCAGTTTCGGCTGGGCAAATGGGCTGGGTTTGTTTGCTATCGGCTAATCAGTATTTGGATCTTTTGATGCATTCGTTGCAACTTAAGGGTAATACTGTATGAGAATAGCAAATGAACTATCGGTAATCCCCCACCTCTCACTCCTTTTCAGGTTTCTGGTGAGTTATGCGGTTCGGTTGTGAGGGGGTGTTACTTGGGGAATAATTGACGGGCACTCTGATATTAGTTGTGATGAGTCGTGGTTTTGTAATACTTGTATTTTGACTTAACTGAAAACTTGGAAAACTATTTGGTGTATTCAGTTGTAAATATTTTCAGTTATGTTATCGCTGCCGCATTATTTTAAAAAGAAAAAAATTTGGGTTGAAAATACGGTGTTACAAGTTTGGTATCAGAGCCTTGGTTTGGCAATGTAGGCATAGTGGAAGTTTTACATTCTCAAATCTTGGCTCGAGTTAGGGTCAATTATTCCTTGGGTGTGGGATTGGGGTGAATGAGAGTGTTGTTGTTGAGTTTAGTAAGTTGTATACTAGCGGAATAATCTAATGAGTTGGTAAGATGTTGTGATTGTTACAGAGGACAATGGCTGATAATGAGAACTCAACTAGCGCCCCTTTTGTCCCATCAATAGTAGAAGTTTCTACATCAGCAATAGAGGTTCCTCAACATGCTGGTACATCGGGTACAGCTGAAGATGATTGGGAGGAATATATCTTTCAGTTGGAAGGGCAAATGTTGGATCTAAGGAAAGAGTTGGAGCAACAGAGAAAAGTTCTTGTGAGTCGACCACCAGTTATCACAGTAGCTTCTACTACACCTGAGATACCGCCAATATTTCCGGTCATTACTACACACACAGAGATACCTTCTGTATCGATACCGTTTCCACCGATGTCTCAACCGACGTCCCAACCATTTTTCTACCTGATGTTTTCACAAAGATTGTTGCCATATCCTTTCATGGGATTTCCACTTGGTATGGTATTTAAACAACCGTGCACTTATAAATAGTTTTTGGACTGTAAACCTTGGGAATATCATGGTGATACGGATCCTAACGTTACCATGAATTGGTTGAGAGATACATTTAGAGTTTTGGATGCATGTGATTGTGAGAGTGCAACGAGGGTCTGGTTTGCCACCCGGATGTTAAAAAGAAAGGCAACGGTATGGTGGAATTCTCTGACGACACATCTGGGTAAAGCTCATATGGATGCAATTACTTGGGAGCAATTTCAGAACAAACTATGCGAACAATACTGTAATGCGTTTGAAATGAACAAAATCAGGAAGGAATTTATGGATTTGCAAATGACGGAGCAGATGTCAGTGGATGATTTGATTGGGCAGTTTAATGAGAAATTGAGGTTTGTGACTCAGTGGGTACCTGATGAACCGTCAAAAGTGCAGCATTTTATTGGAGCATTACTCCCGGAGTACAGGAGTACAACACGGCTAACTAGTTCGTTATCACAGGCCTTTACTTTGGCCAAGTCAGCTGAGGGTGATATTAAAGCAAGGGATAAAATGAATCGTGATAAGGCCGCTTTGCAAAAGACGAAGTATGAATAGACTGGTAATCAGCAAAAGAAGAATTGGCAAGGAAACCAGTCACAGGGAAGTCAGAATCGGAGAGTAACCACTGGGGTTCTGGTCAGAAACCGCAATGGTGTGTTCAGTGTAGGTCTACCCATTATGGGCAGTGTACAGCTTAGACCATGCGATGTATACGTTGTGGAACGTTTGGGCATGAGGTAAATGATTGTAATTATCCTCGAAATGTATGTTGGAATTGTTTGAAAGAAGGACACAGGGCAGGTGAGTGTCCTTCTGGGAGGAGGGTTGGACGGGGACTGGGGCGGAAGTGGTTGGGGGATCATCATCAGCAGGGCAGAAGAGAAAGAACCCTACTACGCAAGAGGATAGGGCTTATAATATGATGGCTAATGACAATGCCATCACCGATAAAGATGTAACAGGTATGTTTTGAAAAACTATATAAGCGTTTACATGTTAATTAACTTTAAGTTAATTGCGGATATTCTATGCATGTTGTGTGCTAAAATATTTGTGTTTATTTCTGATGAGACTGATTCTCTAGAAATAGAAGTAAATGATAGTAAATGATTTTCTATATGATTTATCTAAATTACGTCAAGAAATGATATGATGATAAGTATGTAATACTTGTTATGATGCTAAATGAGTTATGAAATGCCATAGAGAGATATGTTCAGATTAATTGAATTGCATGATATAGTGTGTATCGCAAGAGTTATGTTGCATTATGTGTTTATGTGTATTCAAAATTGTACGAAGAAAGAAGAAAGAGATGGATTACTGAAGATTGGATAAGTGTGAGATATGCAGAAATGCTTGGATAAAGATATAATTGAGACTATAAGAGGATTCTTAATATATTGAATATAGTTGATCAATGATGGTGAAATGATGAACCTGAAAGAATTTTGTAGTATGATGCGAAATTGTATTTGTTGATTTGAATTATGATGTTATGCGATGGAATTGGATGTATAGCTAGTGTCTTGTAATAGTTGAGATATCACGAGAGGAAATTTGAACTGTGACTTGGAAGTTGCAGTAGATGTGTTTATAGTAACGTTATGGGAAGGTTAACTATAAGAAAGGAAGTGTATGATTGACTTGACCAACACAAGATGTAACCAATGTCTAATTACAAGGAGTTATTTATGTGACTAAGATGATGATTGAATTAAATCAGAGAACGTGATTGTAGGATTTAATGTTACCTCAGATAGATGATATGGTGACAGATGTGTTGATATATGAAAGAGCTAGCTATGATAATATTTGATTTATGCGAAGCGAAAGTATATCTGACATAGTGGATGAAAATAGAGATTTTCTCCACCAGAAAGTTTAAAAAAATGAAAGATTGAAGCAATTGAGAATGAGAATGAGAAAGAGAAAAGGGGGAATTTAATTGCCTGAACATATGAATTGAAGACTTGTGGATCTTGTGTGTGAGATACCTTTGCTTGGAAATGCCTATACCTGGAGATGTCTTTGCTTGGAATTGCAGTTTGACTTTTACAAGGATTTATGAATTTATTTTGCTAATGCATTACTATGGAATAAAGATATGAGGATTGTGTATTAATTGTTTACTAAGAGAGCAGAGATAACATGTCTTATGAAAATTCGACATTATGGGTGCAAGCTGAAGCAGTATACCAGAAACTTATGAATCTTTGAGATGTCAAGACGGTGGTGATGGACAAGTCACGATGGAGATTGTATTTAATTTGTTTGTATATAGAGAAATCTAGATATGTTATGAGGGGTTATTGATTGTTCAGTATTCTTACTACCAGTAAGATGACATCTGTTGGACAGACGGACTTGATTGAATATTAAGGAGATGATTTGAAGATATGATGGTTCATATTTGATGACTTTTGATGGAAAATAGAGATTCGCTTGAACTTATGAAGAGTTTACAACAAAAGTTGAAACGAGAGTTTAGTAGTGTAACTGAACTCCTCATGATTGGTTGAATGAAACAAGCTATACAGATGATTGAAAATATATGAGGTATGTGTTAATGTGTGATTGGAGTATGACGGTTTGTGGAACTATTGTCTACATTGTGTTCTTATGTAATTGGATTGTGTGAAATAGCTTCTGTTAGTGGAACACAAGAATACCAATTGTGTAATATTATTAGATTGTTGTGATAAACTTCAACATGTTAACTTGAAGTAAGTGAGAAACAAAATGTGAATACTTTGATATGACAGACAGTGAATGTGTAAAAAACTATTGGAATTTATGACTGAGTTAAACATGTATTCGAAAGATGTCTGAAGACAGGATTTATGAACTAATGGTTGATTTAAAGATGAGATTAGAAAGAAAAGCTATAAGACTGTTGGAGTTATATAATGATGAGAATTTGTATAAACATATTTCTATTTTATTGATAATTGAGAGCGCAATTGACTTATCTGGTTGGACTATCAGAAGAATATATGAAGAGTTTATACTTTCGTTGAATGTGTGTGCGATGAGATTCCGAGGACGGCATCCTCTAAGGAGGAGAGATTTGTAACATCCGTAAACCCGGCCTAGTTGTGGGCGGGTCAGTGATAAGTGGATCGTGCTTGTTTGCATATCTATGATTACTTATGTGAATAAGTGGATATTTGTTATAGCATGATTTGATGAATTGAATAAAGTTGGATTAGTAAGAAGATTAGATAATGCTTCATTGTGCGTTAATTAATTTGGAGAATTAATTAATTGGGAGTAACTAGTAAGGTTAATGTTAAATTGTAATTTGATTAAATAATTAATAAATTGATTATTAAATATGTATGTGGGAATATATATCACTAGAAGATATATATATATATATATATATATATATATTAAGTATATGGATGCATGTATGTATGTGAGTATGTATGTATGCATGAAAATGGATAAGAATTGGAGTATCCACCTCCTGCTTGGTTTTGTGGAAATTGTGTATACATGTATATGGCAGGAAATCCTCCGTTCATTTGTTTCAAAAGAGAAAAGTGTGTTTGTGCGTGTTTTGAGAGAGAAAAACTCAAGAAAGGAAACTTGGAAATTTGGAATTGAGATTTGTTGGTTGTTAATTGCATATAAAGCAGGGTATGTGTTTCTTATGAACTATATGATGATTCATGATGGTTTTGGGTGTTTAAATCTTGCTGGAATTGCATATTTAAATGAAGAACACCGTTAATGGTTTTTGAAGAAACCTGGCATGTGGGTTTTGCTAGTTTTGTTATTTTAAATTGTTTAAAGGTGTTTATGATGATTGTTAGCATGTTATAAGAAGCTTATACATGTTTTAGAAGTGTTTGGTATTGAATTCGGAAATTAAAATGTGATTTTCTAAGTTTCAAGTCGACTGGATTTTAAAGAACATGATGCAGGTCAGGACGCGACGCGACACATCCAGATGAAGAACGCGACGCGTTCCCGAAATCCGACGGATTCTTAGAATTCGAGTCCTAGACTCCGATAAAGTAATTCTGGATGTCTCGAATCCGTTATTGAGAATCCGACATTGGGAAGTCTGACCCTGATATCCGAGAAACATAGAATCCGACAATTTGAAATCTGGTAGAGTTGAAATCCGACATTTAGTGATGCGACGCGACGCGTCGGTTTCCTAGTCGTGACGCGTCGAGGGATTTTCAGGATTTTTTATTGTTTGTTAATTCTTAGATGTAGTATGTTGCATAGATATTCTTATGTGATTCTAGCTTATGGTTTATGAACAAGAGAGATATAAATATAAATATATATATATATATATATATGAGTTCATATATATATATCTATGAAACAGATATTGATTTCGGTTTTATTGTAATCTCAGGAACGTACAAGGCTCAGTAATATTAGACCACTGAGTGGGGATTGAGATCAAGAGGTGAGCGGAAATTTAACTCACGAATGGTGTTAGTTGTAACTGGTTTTGGTTATAACTGTTTATGGATTGATGCATGGATAGACTTTATGTCTAATAATTGATTAACTGCTTGTTTGTTAATTGATTGTTGCGCAGTGATATGTATACATGATTGTTGGAAAGTCAGTTTCGGCTAGGCACTTGGGCTGGGTTTGTTTGCTATCGGCTAATCAGTATTTGGATCTTTTGATGCATTCGTTACAACTTAAGGGTAATACTCTGTGAGAATAGTAAATGAACTATCGGTAAACCATTGCTTTGGCCAGCATTGGTTGAAGGTTCCTTCCGAACCGCCGGTTTTCCCGGGACACTATTATCTGTTTGTCTGGTATCATGCGGTTGTGATTGATGCTTGGTTGTTGTAGTTTTACTTTCATTCACTTAGCTTTGTGCTAATCCCCCACCTCTCACTCCTTTTCAGGTTTCTGGGGAGTTATGCGGTTTGGTTGTGAGGGGGTGTTACTTGGGGAATATTTGACGGGCACTCTGATATTAGTTGTGATGAGCCGTGGTTTTTGTAATACTTGTATTTTGAGTTAACTGAAAACTTGGAAAACTATTTGGTGTATTCAGTTGTAAATATTTTTAGTTATGTTATCGCTTCCGCATTATTTTAAAAAGAAAAAAATTTGGGTTGAAAATACGGTGTTACATTTTGTCCTACTTCTCAACACGTATTGTAACACCGCTTCTGAATTCAGTTACTTTAGTGACAAATTAGGTTTAAGCAGTGGAAATTTTTCTTTTTAAAACAACAAACTGTTATTTACAGTAATAACTTATCAAAACAACGCTGGTGTTACAAAGTACAGGAACCGACCATAGTATCTATTTACATTACATCATAATAAATTCAAGTGTTCCACCCACAAGGGGCAATGTACAACAAAAGCAACCCGCCTCGCAGAACATCTAATCTTTACCTAGAAAAGGAAATCATAACATCATTAGGTACACTAGCTAGTGAGTACATACAATCATAAGTATCAATATAATAAGTCATTCGTCATATGATAAACAATCATTGCTAGCTTAGCACATAGCGATGTGCTGACAAGATCGGTAAGAGTCGTGTCTTGCAGGGTAATCAATCCCGCTCAACAACCCAAACTGGGGGATCAGACATGACCAATCCGCACTGGTGGGGGAGCATTAAGCAGTCCACCAAGCATCGTTCACAGAGCCAGAGGCTCCACAGGTAATCCAGCTACAACCGGCTGATCATCACTCACGATAAGGCACGGCGGTTCTGCAGAACCTATGATCCAAGATGCCTCCTGATTCACTGTGAAATCCCGACGGATCCAGTTACAACCGACTAACCTTAACCATGCGTCAGATAGTCTGCAGACAGTGCACATACACATATAACATTAACAGTGCACATACACATATACGTACGTTTGATCCCACAGGGATCCATCATTTTACATATAACATCTTTCAGGTAGAGTTTCATGCATAGTATCCTACATTAACTAAGTGGTTCCAGTTTGGACCCACTGGCATGCACCTAGTACATTTCGTAGAAAATAAACTTACCTCCTAGAGTATACCTGCAAAAGTAAGTTAGTCATACATAGTACATTCACATAGTCATTTAGCATGCAAGCCTTACTCTACTGAGTCTCATGATCGCAGGCACTCACCTGAGCAGTTTACTACGCACAGGTATTTGGTTTGAGTCCTTTCAACACAACAAGTTCACCTAACATATCATACTTACATTAGTCATTCACATGTGCATGCAAGACTTACCAAACAACCATTTTACTTTGGACAACAAATCCGCCAGAACTATCGGATTTGGGCAATCCGATGGTTCTGTCGGATTCATGAAATCCGACACATTCAAACCATGAAATCCGATGCTCACTTTATCAGATTCCAACACTTAGGAATTTCATTGTGCATATGAAATCTGACACTTGCGGATTCCAACACATATAAGGAAACCCGACACTTGGGAATCTGACACTTTAGGAAATCCCAATCATGAAATCCGATAGACTTGCGGAATGCAACAACATTAATGGATTCCAACAAATCTGGTATTCAACACATGCGGATTCCGACACATTCATAGTATCGGAATCTGACAACTTCATAGCTTGGAATTCCGACAGCTACATTTGGTCATCTAAACAACTTCCAATTCGTTTGTTTCAAGCCCAGAACATGTTAGAACATCATATTCCACTTGTTGAACATCTTAAACATGCCAAATCCTCACAAGAACACCAAACATGTAAAACCCATTAAAATGTGAGTTTTCCATGTTCTTCAAGATGTCCATGTATGGATTTGTGTTTCTAACATCACCACTCACGATTCTAATCTTCTAAATATACTGGAATTAGGTTGCTAACCTTTAAGATCAATAACCGACTCCTTTTCTTATTCTTTTCTAGAAATCCGAGAGCAGCAGCGAGAGACAAAGAGAGACGAGAGTGTGTGTGTTTTGTCTTGTGCCAACTTTGACTTGGTAAAGTCAACAAAACACATGCACACACCTATATATACTTTCTAATTCAAGAGGCGGTTGCCTCTTGCTTCATTAAGGGTTTTCCTTTTCCTTTTAATTAAATATATACATACACTTAACATACATGCATACATACACACATAAACGCACATAAAATATAAACATCAACTCATTTAATTCAACAATTACTTACATAATACTCCCTATTACAATAACTATACATACGCACATACTAATCATAACTAGGCCCAAGCTGAGGATGTTACAAATCTACCCCCCTTAAGAGGATTCCGTCCTCGGAATCCGCTCAGTGATAAACATGTGAGGGTACCTTGCCTTCATTTCGTCTCAACTTCCCAAGTCAGGTTTGGACCTAGGTTGTGCTTCCACTTCACAAGGACTAGTTTAATCATTTTCTTGCGCAGTTTCTTGACCTTCATGTCAAGAATCTCAACATGTTTTTCAATTAGTCGCTTGGAAGAGTCAACTTTCAATTCCTGCAAAGGAATAATCTGTTCTTCTTCAACGTGGCACTTGTGTAAGTAGCACACATTAAAGGTGTCGTGGATACCAGCTAACTCAGACGGCAGCTCTAGAGTCACCCTCTGATCGTTCACTTTGCGTAAAATCTTGAATGGGCTAATATAACGAGGACTTAGCTTCCACTTACGCCCAAAACGGATAACGCCTTTCGAGGGAGAAACTTTTAGAAACACACGATCACCAACATCAAATGTCGCGGGACGACGCTTTGGATCCGCGTACATCTTTTGTCGGTCTCGAGCTGGCTTTAGTTTTTTAAGTGCAACGTTTACTATATCTGATGTGATCCGGACAATTTCCGGTCCAGCAAACTGTTTCTCACCCGGTTCCAACCAGCAAGTTGGAGTACGGCAGCGTCTCCCATATAACATCTCGTATGGTGGCATTCCAATGCTGGAATGATACGAATTATTGTAAGCAAATTCAATCAATGGGAGATGAGAATCCCACGATCCACCAAATTCGAGTACACACGCACGAAGCATATCTTCTAACGTTTGGATCGTACATTCAGATTGGCCATCAGTCTACGGATGATAGGCAGTGCTCAGATGAACACGAGTGCCAAGTTCACGTTACAGACTCTACTAGAAATTTGAGACAAACCGAGAATCACGATCAGATACAATTGAACATGGAAGACCATGACGTGACACAATCTCATCGATATACAACTGGGCTAAACGGGTCAGCGAAGCAGACCCGTTCGTTGCCAAGAAATGAGCTCTTTTCGTCAGTCGATCCACAGTAACCCAGATCATGTCGTGCCTTCTGGATGTCCTCGGTAGTTTCGTCACGAAGTCCATCGTGATATTATCCCATTTCCATTCCGGAATATCCAACTGCTGTAGATTACCATAAGGTCTCTGGTGCTCCGTCTTCACTTGCGCACAGATCTGACATCTCTACACAAATGAAGCGATGTCCTTTAAAGTTGGCCACCAGTATAACAACTTCAGGTCGTGGTACATCTTCTTAATTCCCAGATGGACGGATAATTTAGACTTATGGGCCTCCTGCAGAATCAGCTCACGGTTACCTCCAGCAGAAGGTACCCAAATCCTGGATTGAAAAATCTTCAACCCACGATTATCTTCAGCAAGCTGATCCTTTAACTTCTTCATTGTCTCAGCCTCTAGATTTTCTTCTTGCAATTCAGTCTGCTGAGCTTCCTTCAGTCGAGAAATCAAGTCTGACACAACCGTGATCCTCATGAACTTAGCTTCTGCTGTCGGTCCTTTATGGCTTAAAGCGTCCGCTACAACATTGGCCTTGCGAGGATGGTAACGGATCTCACAATCGTAGTCTTTTATTAACTCCAACCAACGGCGTTGCCACATGTTGAGTTCTTTCTAAGAAAAGACATACTGAAGACTTTTGTGATCTGTGCAAATCACACACTTTGTACCATAAAGGTAATGTCTCCACAACTTCAGTGCAAAGACAATAGCAGCAAGTTCCAGATCATGTGTTGGGTAGTTCCGTTCATGTGATTTCAACTGCCTAGAAGAATAGGCAATCACTCTATCACGTTGCATTAGGACGCAACCCAAACCCGCATAAGAGACATCGTAGTATACTTTAAAGTCTTCCGAACCCTCAGGCAGAGTAAGGACCGGAGCTTCACATACCAACCATTTCAAGGTCTGAAAAGCTTCCTCTTGAGCTTCCGACCAGACAAAAGCAACATCCTTGCGAGTTAGTTAGGTCAACGGACCCGCAAGCTTCGAGAAATCGCGGATAAACCACCGATAGTAGCCAGCCAAGCCAAGGAAGCTTTTAATTTCGGAAGGAGTCCGAGGAACCCCCCAATTCATCACAGCCTCCACCTTAGCTGACTCTACTTTGACACCATCTTGACATATAACATGGCTCAGGAAATGAACTTCCCTAAGCCAGAATTCACATTTGGACAGCTTGGCATACAATTGTTCTCGTTATAAAGTCTCAACAACCTGGCGATGATGAAGCTCGTGATCAGCTTCCGTTTTCGAGTAAACAAGGATATCATCAATAAACTGGATCACAGATCTATCCAGAAACGGACGGCATACCCGATTCATCAGATCCATGAAGATGGCAGGGGCATTGGTTAAGCCGAACGACATAACAAGAAAATCGTAATGACCATAACGAGTTCGGAACGCGGTCTTCGGAACATCTGCTTCATGAACTCGTACCTAGTGATACCCCGACCGAAGATCAATCTTAGAGAAGCATGTAGCCCCCTGCAATTGCTCAAAGAGATCATCTATTTGAGGAAGCGGATACTTATTATTTACAGTTCGCTTGTTAAGCTCCCTGTAATCTATGCACATTCGCATTGTTCCGTCCTTCTTCTTCACAAATAATACAGGAGCTCCCCACGGCGAGGAACTCGAACGAATCAAACCTTTGTCTAGCAACTCCTGAATTTGAGTCATCATCTCTCTTATTTCAGGATGTGCAAGATGATACGGAGAACGAGCCACATGTGTAGCTCCTGGAACAAGCTCTATCTTAAATTCAACATCACGTATTGGAGGCAAATCCGGAAGTTATTCAGGGAATACCTTAGGGTAGTCAGACACCACCCAAATGTAACAACCTTTAGCAATCGACTTTTGAGCTTTAATCATGGAGACAATGGGAATATCAGAGTCCCGTCGTTCTCCACGTGCAACAGCATAAGATCCATCAAAGGGAGGGATCTTGATCATCTTTTTGGAACAGATAATCTCAGCATCACGCTTGCTGAGCCGATCCATCCCGATCACAACATCGAAGCCCGTAATAGGCATAATAAAGAAGGAAATAGGGATACTACTCCCGTCAATGTAAATCACAGCTATTGGGACTTTCTCTGTAACAGAGACTACTTTGCCGTCAGTGATCTCTACTCTGAGCGTCTCAGTTAATGAAACAACAGGTAACTATAATCTTTTACGACACACCACATATACAAAGGAGTAGGTAGCTCCAGAGTCAAATAAAACATTTGTAGTGATATAATTGATAAGAAAAGTACCCGTGACGACATCTCCTGCTACTTTGGCCTCATCAGCTGTCATCTAAAAAGCCCTACCTTTTGCGCGGGTGCGTCATCACTTTTCGGTCCTCTAGAAGAAGAAGACCCTATGGCTCGAGCACTTTGTCTTTCTGGGCAGTTTGTCAGCTTGTGCCCGGGCTTGTGACACCGATAACACACGTCCTCTTTAAAACCACACTCAGTTGTAGCGTGGCCCTTCTGCCCGCACCTCCAGCAATGTCTGGTAGAGTTAGAACACTCACTAGAGTGATAAGTTCGGTATTGAGAACACCAAGGAGAATTAGGCCTCGGCTTCTTGGAGGAATCAGTCTTTCCGCCTGCAGTGGATTGTCCTTTGGAAGGACCCGATTTATCAGAAGTCTGGAACTTCCTCTTTGACCCTGCACCGGCAGATTCGCCCTTGCAGTATAAACGGTCACCTTCCAATTGTCGGGCTATATCAAACACCCGATCCAGTTCAACAACAGCCCGCACATGTAAGCGAAATTCCAGTGGCAGAATTGCCACAAACCGCCTTATCTTGGTGGTCTCATCTGGAATCAGATGGGGAACAAACCGCATCTTATCAGTGAACGCGGTTATATGTTCTTCGATTGGCTTATCCCCTTTCTGGAGATCATTGAATTCCTTCTCCATACGTTCCAGGTCATAATCGGTACAATACTTCTTGAGCACCTTTTTAGAGAACTGCTCCCAGGTAAGAGCACTCAGAAACTCATTGTTAACAGAGGCTTTCACCGTATCCCACCAAAAGATGGCACGACCATTTAACATCCGTACTGCATACTTGACACAGTACTCAAGTTCACATTCATACGATTCGAACACTTGCTCCACCTCCCGGAGCCATTGGATAGTAACGGTGGGGTTATCACTCCCCTGGAATGTCGGAGGATGGCAAGTTAGAAATTTCTTATACGAACAAGTCTTGCGAAGCTTATTCAGTGTAGCTTGCAATAAGAGCTCCTTTGTCACTCATAACTCTTCCTCCAAACGCCTAATAATAGCATCCCGATCTGGCTCAGGTCTGCCCTCTCCAGCATTGTGCTAAGATCTCTGATCTTCAGCCTGATGAGGCAGATGAGAAGCCTCATCCTCTAACTCTTTAATGGCTTGTTCAGTATGTCCACGTTCAGCAGACATCTTTCTAGATTTCTATATGATAGAGAAAGAGCAATTAATACTCTATCTCACTTACTTAACTTACTAACAAGTCATCATATAATACTAGCACACATATAACACTCTCACACAACCCCCCATATGAACATTTCTTTATGGTCTGGCCTGAGTTTGAGATCGAATACTCTTACAAGTACCCAATTCACTAAAACTTAGGCTCTGATACCTAATTGTAACACCGCTTCTGAATTCAGTTACTTTAGTGACAAATCAGGTTTTAGCAGCGGAAATTTTTCTTATTAAAACAACAAACTGTTATTTACATTAATAACTTATCAAAACAACGTTGGTGTTACCAAGTAAAGGAACCGACCATAGTATCTATTTACATTACATCATAATAAATTCAAGTGTTCCACCCACAAGGGGCAATGTACAACAAAAGCAACCCGCCTCGCAGGACATCTAATCTTTACCTGAAAAGGGAAATCATAACATCATTAGCTACACTAGCTAGTGAGTACATACAATCATAAGTATCAATATAGTAAGTCATGCGTCATATCATAAACAATCATTGCTAGCTTAGCACATAGCGGTGTGCTGACAAGATCAGTAAGAGTCGTGTCTTCCAGGGTAATCAATCCCGCTCAACAACCCAAACCGGGGGATCACACACGACCAATCCGAGCTGGTGGGGGAGCATTAAGCAGTTCACCAAGAATCGTTCACAGAGCTAGAGGCTCCACAGGTAATCCAGCTACAACCGGCTGATCACCACTCACGTTAAGGCACGGCGGTTCTGCAGAACCTATGATCCAGGATGCCTTCTGATTCACCGTGAAATCCCGAGGGATCCGGTTACAACCGACTGACCTTAACCATGCGTCAAATAGTCTGCAGACAATGCACATACACATATACGTACATTTGATCCCACAGGGATCCATCATTTTACATATAACATCTTTCAGGTAGAGTTTTATGCGTAGTATCATACATTAACTAAGTGGTTCCAGTTTGGACCCACTAGCATTGTTTGTCCCATGTTTAGAATAATTAGATTTGATGAGACAAACTATAGCTATGTATAGATAATAGGTTAAGAGTTAGGAATTATGTAAGTCTGTTATAGACTGACTAGTCATCTAAAGCTGAGTAGTCAGCGTATAAACAGATATAGAGTTTTCTATGTAAGTAGTAGATAGCTCGATGACTTCAAAGCTGAGATATGTTTTAAGAGTGAAGACTTGAAGACTTGAAGAATTGAAGATTCAAGAACTCAGCTTGACAAGGTCAAGACTGAGTGTGTGAGCTCAGCGTCAGAAGTCAGTTCAAGAATTTAAGTAAGTTCTAAATTCTGTTATAAACTCTCCATATCTATGACATTTAAATTAGGATATCTAAACCTAATTTAAACTATCTATTAGTTGGATAGAAATCTCAAACGAAATTAATTAAATATGTTTTAATTAAGGAGTTTGTTACGGTTTTAAAGAAAAGATAAGTTCTATCTTTAAACTGCGATTTGTTCGTAGATATATCAAGTATAAGTATAAACCTTCTTATGGGTTTGAAAAACACGAATGAATAAAAACAAGTACGTGATACTACATAAGTTGCAAAACGTATGTATATTCGTCATACTTGATACGCGTGTGTTGCGATAACTTTGTAAGTTCAAAATTTGAGAGAGTTTTTCAAGAGTTCTTGTTAATCAGTTTAACAAGAAGTTCGATCATCAATTAGTTTGTGATTCAAGAGTGTTTAGAGAGAGCTGAGGTTATGATCATTGTAACATCAAATCATCCTGTTGATTTGATTAGAGAGTGATAATAGTTATTGTTCTGTTTGATAATTGAATATACGTTTGATTAATTTGATTAATTGTTTAAAGTGTATTCAACCCCCCCTTCTACACTGTATCGGTTGCTTGTTCACCTTCTTTGGGACCAACAACTGGTATCAGAGCAAGTTTCTTCATAAGTTGAAGATCAAGAGGTTAAGATGTCTACTAGCAAGCAATCAAGTCATATACCAACAATGGCGGCAAAAGGGTGTCCTATTTTTGATGGCATTGACTATCCTATGTGGAAGTTTAGAGCTATGTTATATCTAAAGTCTGTGGATCACAGGATGAGTACCGTGATTCAAGATGGCCCAATCATACCAATGATCCATATTACTGCCACTGACAAAACTGTTCCTTCTGGAGAAACTCCCAAGCCTGAAGCATCTTGGACTGAGGAAGATCGTAAATTGTTTAACCTTGATGACAAGGCAAAGAGCATTATAGCAAATGCTTTGGCAAATCCTCTTCTACATACTGTGGCTGGGTGCCAAACTACAAAAGAGATGTGGGATACTCTCAGTGTTACGTATGAAGGCACTGACTTGGTCAAACAACATAAGAAGACAAATCTGTGTCATTCTTATGAGACTTTCTTTGCTAAAAAGAATGAAACTCTGGTAGATTTGGTTACCAGATTTCAATGCTTGATAAATGATCTGATCTTGGTAGGTGTCAAGAAAGATGAGAATGAGTTGGTACTGAAGTTCTTGGATGTGTTACCATAACAATTCAATGAGATCACCATTGCACTTCATGCTGGAGGAACCTTAGGAAAATATGATCTCAGCTCTATCTGTGGTTTCCTTCTAAATCATCAACAGATCATGGAACAGAAGAAAGTGACCCAGCAACAACTAAAAGAATCTATAAATAATGCTGGATCTGCATTAATTATAGAAAAGAAGAAGAAGGGATCTAAGAAGTCTCATGCTGAGACTGACTCTGAATCTGAATCTGAGGAGGTAAGTCCTAACTCCGGTTCAGATGATGAAGAGATGGATGCTATTACTGAACAAATGGCAATGTTAGCAAGAAACTTTAGAAAGTTCAGAAGAGGAAGTGGTCAATTTGACAGAAGCAAAAGTGGTAAGTCTACTTTGGATCCTAAGAAAGCTAAGTGCTATAACTGTTAGAGGATAGGATACATAGCTGCTGAGTGCAGAGTTAAGAAGGGAGAATCAACTTTAGTAGTTGACAAGAATGCCTACAGAGCTGATAAATACAAAAAAAAATATAAAAGACTCAAAGGCAAGCCAGGTGAAAACACCAAAGGTCTTCTTGCTGAGACTTGGGATACTGAATCATCTACTTCAGATGATGATGAGCCAGATAGGTGTTTGATGGCCATTGAGGATGAAGAGGAACAAGTTGACTATGTATTAGAAGACAGTTCCTTTGATGAGGATCTACCAGAAGCGGCTAAGCTGAGTAAGCAAACCAGTAACTGGGATCCTGCCTCAATGTATAAGGTAAATAACTTTAGCTTTTACACTGATGATAAAAAATGTCTAATGTTCAACTATTAGTCGAATGACTTCAAAACCTCTTTCACAGTTTAATCTAGTTTGAAAACTGAAATTTCAAAATTAAAAGATGAACTTAAACACTCTGAAACTCTCTTAAATGCTGGTAAAAAGTTTCAAAGTGATTATGTGTAACATCCTCAACTTGGGCCTGGTTGTAAATTGTACGTACGCGTAAGTGATAAATGTAATAGGAGTATTTGTTTGTAAGAACTTGTTGAAATTAATAAAGATTAAGTTAACATATGTATATGTGTTATTTGTATGTATGTTAAATATATATATATATATATATATATATATAGGTACTAGTAGATAAAGAAAAAAAGAAAAGAAGAAATATATATATATATATATATATATATATATATATAGATATTTATCCAGAGGCGGTTTGCCTCTGGATAAGATTAATATATATGTGTATAGATTGAGATATTTGACTCTTAAAGTCAAATAAAGCAAAAGAACTCAAACACACAAAGCAAACTCTCTCTCTGTTCTCGTAAGATCTTCAAGAAGAGTTCATAAGATTTGAAGATTTGAAGTTCTAAGTCTAAGACAAGGTAAGCGTGATCCTTTTTTTGAAGTTTAAATAAGATTACACTTGTTACAAACTAGATACATGGATGTTTTCATGGCTGGAAGTGGTTCCAAGATGAAGAACACCATGAATAAGAACATGAAGCTTACTTTAAGTGTGGGTTTATCATGTTCTAATGTTTTAAAAGGTATTAAGTTGTTTATAAGGTTCATATAGATGATATATGAAGCTTATAAGTGTTAAAAGAGTGAAAAATACAAGTTTAGAAATCTGGGTTTTTGAAAATGTTAACTGAAGGGATGAAAGTTGATGAAGAAGAAGCTGAAATTCTGGAAAAACCACGATCACGGTGTGACAGGTGTTGGTCGCGGCGCGACGCTATGTAAAAATGAACCATGCGACTTTCATTTGGTCCGACCTTCAGATGAATGGTCCGACAGTCGGATGACCCGTCCAACAGTCGGAGGGTTCAAAGTTCCATGGTCCGACTTTCGCATGAACCTTTTCTCATGGTCCGACTTTCAGCTTGTCGCGGCGCGACACCTTATACCGTCGCGGCGCGACGGGGCCTTTTCAGCAAGGGTTTGTTTTGCTAACAAGTTCTTGTTGATCAGGTTTTGTACTATTCAAAGTGAGTTTAATGAATGACTTAAGACTATTAAGAAGGCTTTATAAATGTTCTAGTAATAGAACTTAGCACATGTAAACGCTTAATGCGATTGCCGAATGTTTTAGGTAAACGCGTCAGCTGATTCAGCACTAAGCAAACGAGCGTTGTAAGCTAATCAGGTGAGTGCCTACTTTCATGAGACTCAGTAGAGTAAGGCTTGCCTGATAGATGACTATGTACTATTTATGACTAACTTGCTTATGCAGGTACGCTCTAAGAGGTAAGTATATGACTTGTAAGATGTTAGAATACATGTCAGGAGCATGCCAGTGGGTCCAGTTTGGAACCACTTAGTTAATTTACGATGTTATGCATGAATGACTGTTCAAAAGATGTTGGATCCCTGTGGGATCAAATGTACGTATATGTGTATGTGAATTGTCTGCAGACTATCAGAAGCATGGTTAAGGTCAGCCGGTTGTAGCTGAATCCTTTGGGATTTCACGGGGATTCAGGAGGCATCTTGGATCATAGGTTCTGCAGAACCACCGTGCCTTAACGTGAGTGGTAATCGGCCAGTTGTAGCCGGATTACCTGTGGAGCCTCTGGCTCTGTGAACGATGCTTGGTGGACTGCCTTGTGCTCCCCAACCAGCGCGGATTGGTCGTGTCTGATCCCCCAGTCTGAGTTGTTGAGCGGGAGTGATTTCCCTGCAAGATATGATTCTTACCGATCTTGTTAGCACACCGCAATGTGCTAAGCTAGCAATGATTGTTTATGATATGATGCATGACTTGGTATATTGATGCTTATGACTGTATGTACTCACTAGCTAATGTAGCTAATGATGCTATGATTTCCTTTTCATGTAAAGACTAGATGGCGTGCGAGGAGGGATACTTTTGGGAATTTGTTGCCCCGTGTGGGTGGAACACTTGTACATTTGTGTTGTAATGTAATTAAATAGTATGGTCGGTTCCTGAACTAGGTAACACCAGGATGTTTTGATTGAATGACATTGTAAATAAATGTTTGGTTGTTTTAAAAATAAAAATTCCCGCTGTTAAATCTGTTTTGTCATTAAAGCAACTAAATTCAGAAGTGGTGTTACAATTAGGTATCATAGCCTAAGTTTGGGGGAATTGGATACTTGAAAGAGTATTCGATCCCAAGCTCGGGCCCGACCATAAAGAAGTGTTCCTAGAGGGGGGATTGAGTGAGAGTTATATGCATGCTAGCATTATGTGATGATTTGCTTGTAAGATAAGATAGTGAGATTGAGTATTAACTGCTCTTTCTCTGTTATGTGAAGTCTAGAAAGATGTCTGCCGAACGTGGCAATACCGAGCAAGCAATTAAAGAGCTAGAAGATGAGGCTTCGCATATGCCTCATCAGGCTGAGGATGAACGTTCTCAGCAAAATGTCGGTGGAGGCAGACTTGAGCCAGATCAGGCTGCTATCATAAGGTGACTGGAGGAGGAGCTTCGTGTAACAAAGGAGCTCTTGTTGCAAGCAACGTTGAACAAGCCACGCAAGACTTGTTCATATAAGAAGTTTTTAACTTGCCATTCTCCAACGTTCCAGGGGAGTGATAACCCCACAGTGACCGTACAGTGGCTCCGGGAAATGGAGCAGGTATTTAAATCTTGCGAATGCGAGCCGGAATATTGCGTGAAATACGCAATTCGATTGTTGAAGGGCCGTGCCATCTTCTGGTGGGATACGGTTAAAGCTTCGGTTCGTAAGGAAGTGTTGAATGCTCTCACTTGGGAGCAATTTTCTGAGAAGGTGCTTAAGAAGTATTGCACCGAGTATGACCTAGAGAGGATGGAAAAAGATTTTAACGATCTCAAGAAAGAGGATACGCCGATTGAAGAGCATATAACCGCGTTTACTGATAAGATGCGGTTCGTTCCCCATTTAATCCCAGACGAGACCACCAAGATAAGGCGGTTTGTGGCAACTCTGCCACTGGAGTTTCGCCCGCATGTGAGGGCTGCTGTGAAATTGGATCGGGCATTTGATGTTGCCCGAAAACTAGAAGGTGACCACATTTACTGCAAGGGCGAATCTACCGGTGCAGGGTCAAAGAGGAAGTTTAATCCGCTTGAAAAATCAGGTCCTTCCAAAGGACAATCCACTGCAGGTGGGAAGACTGATTCCTCCAAGAAGCCGAGGCCTAATTCTCCTTGGTGTTCTTTATGCCGAACTTCCAACTTTGCCGAGTGCTCTAACTCTACCAGACGTTGCTGGAGATGCGGATAGAAGGGCCACGCTACGACCGAGCGTGGTTTTAAAGAGGATGTGTGTTATAGGTTCCAGAAGCCCGAACACAAGTTGACTGATTGCCCAGATAGGCAGAATACTGGAGTTAAATTGTCTTCTTCTTTTAGAGGACCGAGAAGAGATGACGTGCCCCGCGCGAAAGGCAGGGCATTTCAGATGACGGCGGACGAGGCCAAAGTAGCAGGGGATGTCGTAACTGGTACTTTTCTTATTAATTATCTCCCTGCTAGCATTTTATTTGATTCTGGAGCTACCTACTCCTTTGTATCTGTGGCTTGTCATAGAAGATTGCAATTACCTGTTATTTCTTTAACTGAGCCGCTCAGAGTAGAGGTCGCTGACGGCAAAGTAGTCTCTGTTATAGAGAAAGTTCCAATAGCTGTGATTTATATTGACGAGAGTAATATCCCTATTTCTTTCTTTGTTATGCCCATTGCGGGATTTGATATTCTAATCGGGATGGATTGGCTCAGCAAGAGTGATGCTGAGATTATCTGTTCCAAAAAGATGATTAAAATCCCTCTGGATGATGGATCTTATGCTGTTGCACGTGGAGAACGACGGGATTCTAATATTCCTATTGTCTCCATGATTAAAGCTCAGAAGTCGATTGCCAAAGGTTGTGACTCTTATCTGGCATATGTTATTGATGCTACGATGGAGAAGCAACCAGTTCGTGATATTCGGGTGGTGTCTGACTACCCTGAGGTATTCCCTGAAGAACTTCCGGGTTTGCCTCCGATTCGTGATGTTGAATTCAAGATAGAGCTTATTCCAGGAGCTACACCTGTGGCTCGTTCTCCGTATTCTCTTGCTCCTTCTGAAATAAGAGAGATGATGACTCAAATTCAGGAGTTGCTTGACAAAGGTTTTATTCGTTCGAGTTCCTCGCCGTGGGGAGCTCCTGTATTGTTTGTAAAGAAGAAGGACGGAACGATGCGAATATGCATAGATTACAGGGAGCTAAATAAGCGAACTGTAAAGAATGAGTATATGCTTCCTCGAATAGATGATTTGTTTGATCAGTTGCAGGGGGCTACATGCTTCTCTAAGATTGATCTTCGGTCGGGGTATCACCAAGTACGATTTCGTGAAGAAGACGTGCCGAAGACTGCATTTCGAACTCGTTATGGTCACTACGAATTTCTGGTTATGCCGTTCGGCTTAACCAATGCCCCTGCCGTCTTCATGGATCTGATGAATCGGGTTTGCCGTCCGTTTCTTGAAAGATCTGTGATTGTATTTTTTGATGATATTCTTGTGTACTCGAAGACGGAAGCTGATCACGAGCTTCTTCTTCGTTTGGTTCTCGAGACATTAAAGCGAGAATAGTTGTATGCTAAACTATCCAAGTGCGAATTCTGGCTTAAGGAAGTTCATTTCCTCGGCCATGTTATATGTCACGACGGTGTTAAAGTAGACCCAGCTAAGGTGGAGGCTATGATGAATTGGGGAGTTCCTCGAACTCCTACCGAAATTAAAAGTTTCCTTGGCTTGGCTGGCTACTATCGGCGGTTTATCCGCGATTTCTCGAAACTTATGGGTCCATTGACCAAACTAACTCGCAAGGATGTCGCTTATGTCTAGTCGGAAGCTCAAGAAGAATCTTTCCAGACCTTGAAACGATTATTATGTGAAGCTCCAATCCTTACTCTGCCTGAGGGTTCAGTGGACTTCACAGTATATTGTGATGCGTCGTATGGGGGTTTGGGTTGCGTCCTAATGCAACGTGATAAAGTGATTGCCTACGCTTCTAGGCAGTTAAAATCACACAAGCGGAACTACCCAACCCATGATTTGGAGCTGGCTGCCGTTGTCTTTGCACTGAAGCTGTGGAGACATTATCTTTATGGCACAAAGTGTGTGATTTGCACAGATCACAAGAGTCTTCAATACGTTGATGGAAAAGTCAGTGAAAATCAAGTAGACAAACTGTCTAAAAGAATTGAAAGGTTATCCACATCTTATGACCTAAAACTGAATCCAAATTTAATGTTGGAAAACTCAAAGAAATCACCCAAACACCCATCTTTAGAAGACAATGCTATAAGTGTGGTGATAGAGGTCATGAGGCCAAAGATTGTGTAAGTTCCAATCTTAGACCTGAAAACATAAAGGATGATCTGTCCAAAACAGATCCAGAATCTGTTCGAGCTGATCAGTCGAACTCTAAAGGATCAGCTAAGTGCTCATCCTCAGAACCCACCAAACAGTGGGTTCCAAAAAGAAACTAATGTGTTTAGTTGATCATGTGCAGGGCTCCTACAAATGGTATCTAGACAGTGGATGCTCAAGGCACATGACAGGAAGCAAGGGGATTCTAAGTGAATTCCGAAACAATGAACGACCCGAGGTGACATTTGGGGATAATTCTTAAGGAAGGACTAAAGGTTATGGAAAAATAACTGCTGGAAAAGTTACTTTCAAAAAGGTAGCATATGTTGAAGGCCTTAAACACAATCTGATAAGTATCAGTCAACTGTGTGATAAGGATTATGAAGTCACCGTCATAAAGCATGAAGGAACAATTTATGATAAGAAGGGAAAACCAATATTAATGGCAAAAACAGAGAGAGATATCTATTTGTTAGATCTCAGCTCCGCAGATCCTTCAACTGAAACCTGCTTGTATTCTGACTTAACTCCCAAGCTGAGTTGGTTATGGCACAAGAGAATATCACATTTAAATTTCAAATATATTAACAAATTGTCTAGCAAAGAGTTAGTCTCTGGTCTACCTAAGATCACATTTGCTAAAGACAAACTCTGCTCAGCTTGTGAAATGGGAAAACATCATAAGGGATCCTTCAAGTCCAAACAAAAATTTTCACTTACAGAACCATTGCATATGTTGCACTTGGACCTATTTGGACCTATTAGCACCCTAAGCCTAAGTCAAAAAGTATACTCTAGTGATTGATGATGAGTTCACAAGATTCACTTGGGTAGTCTTCTTAAAAGCCAAAAGCGAAGCTGCATATGAGTTAATCAGCTTCATAAGACAAGAAGAGTTGCAAAAGGGTAAGTCTCTTAAACAACTCAGAAGTGATCATGGGACTGAGTTCAGAAACCCAACCCTTGAAGGCTTTTGTGAAGAGAAAGGAATTATCCAGAATTTCTCATCTGTAAGAACTCCACAACAAAATGGAGTTGCTGAAAGGAGATATAGAACCTTAATTGAAGCTGCCAGAACCATGCTATGTGAGGCAAAGCTCAAGCTGAGCTTCTGGGCAGAAGCTGTAAGTACAGCCTGCTATACCCAGAATAGATCAATAATAGTTAATAGACATGGTAAAACACCTTATGAGATGTATCATGGCAGAAAACCCAACATTGAATATTTCCACATTTTTGGTTCAACATGCTATGTGCTAAACCAAAGAGATCAGCTCCATAAGTTGGAACCTAAAGCTGATCAAGGTATATTTGTTGGATATTCTTCAATCTCCAAAGCTTACAGAGTCTTTAATCTTAAAATAAAATTAATTGAAGAGTCAGTACATGTTACATTTGATGAGACAAGTATTGATGAATCCGACAGAGCTCAAGCCGACCCAGTTAATCTGAGTGAGCTTGAGAGGAGCAAAGAAGATCTCACATCAAATCCCATGTATGTTATGGATGATTCTGATGATGATGATGGTGATAAATCTGACAAATTTGCATCATCGAAAGAAACTATAAATATTGAAGATAATCAACCTGAGAGTCTCGGTGAATCATCAGGTACATGTCAGATTGAAGATCTAAGTGATCTTTCGATTCCTACTCAGACTAAAGAAGTAAGTCCTATTCAGCCTGAGAGACACTGTTCAGACTCAGACCCAGAACCTCAGTCTCCCACTACAACCTTCAGAGTATTAAAAGATCATCCTCTTGCTGATGTCATTGGAAATATTAAAGATGGCGTGTTAATTAGATCTAAGGCAAATGTAACTATGCTGCCTACTCTAGTGTTCTATCTCAAATGGAACCAAAGAAGACTGAAGAGGCTCTAAAAGATGAAGATTGGATTAGGCTATGCAAGAGGAACTGACAGAATTTCAGAGAAATAAGGTCTGGACCCTTGTCCCTGCCCCCAAAGGAGAAACAATTATAGGCACTAAGTGGGTCTATAGAAATAAAATGGACAAGGATGGAGTAGTGATCAGAAACAGGGCAAGGCTAGTAGCTCAGGGGTATCGACAAGAAGAAGGTATTGATTATGATGAGAACTTTGCTCCTATTGCAAGGATTGAAGCTATAAGGTTGTTTCTAGCCTATGCAGCCTTTAAAAACTTTAAAGTGTATCAAATGGATGTTAAAAGTGCATTCCTAAATGGAGAACTACAGGAGGAGGTCTATGTGAAACAACCCCCTAGTTTTATTGATTCTAAACATCCAGATTATGTCTATAAGTTAGACAAGGCTTTGTATGGACTCAAGCAAGCTCCAAGAGTCTGGTATGATACACTGTCCACCTATTTGCTCTCAAATGACTTTGTTAGAGGAAGTATTGACAAAACTCTATTCATAAGAAAGAGCAGAGGACATGTCATTCAGGTTTAAATCTATGTGGATGACATTATCTTTGGTTCAACAAACCAAGATCTGTGTGATTGGTTCTCCAAGATAATGTCTAATCAATATAGAATGAGCATGATGGGTGAGATGACTTACTTTTTGGGACTTCAAATCTATCAAAAAGAAGATGGTATTTTTATTAATTAGAGCAAGTATGTCTTTGATCTGATTAAGAAATATGGATTAGACTCAAGCCATCCCGCAATGTCTCCAATGTTACACAATGTCAAGTTACACAAGGACATTGATGGAAAATCTGTATATCAGACTACATATAGAGGAATGATAGGTTAATTACTCTATTTAACAACAAGCAGACCTGATATAATGTTTGCTACATGTGTTTGTGCACCATATCAGGCTGATCCAAAGGAATCACACTTGCTAGCTGTTAAAAGAATACTCAAATATCTGAAGGGAACACCAAACTTAGGTTTGTGGTATCTAAAAGGATCAGGATTTGAGTTGATAGGGTACTCAGATTCAGACTTCGCAGGACGTGGTCTTGATAGAAAGAGTACTACTGGAGGATGTCAACTTTTGGGTGGAAAATTAGTTAGCTGGACAAGCAAGAAACAAAACTCAGTGGCAATTTCAACAGCTGAAGCTGAATATGTAACTGCAGGGAGCTGTTGTGCTCAAATACTGTGGATGTAACATCAGCTTAAGGACTTTGATTTATATTATTCAAAGACTCCCATATTTTGTGACAATCAAAGTGCTATTTCCATTACACACTACCCAGTGTTTCACTCAAGAACCAAACATATTGAAATAAGACATCACTTCATCAGAGATATTGTAGAAAAGGGAAAGATAGAGTTAGTCTTCATTGAGACTGAAGATCAACTTGCAGATATCTTCACTAAACCAATTGAAGGCACATGATTTACAACTCTACTCGGCAAGCTTGGCATGCTCTGTTGGAACTCGTGGTAGGCACAAACGCAGCGGAAGCAAACAAGAAAGAAGCATGCAAGACATAAAAAGAAAGCACACACAAAGCCCACACGAAGTTCCAATGGTGGAATACACTACTAAGAAAATTGCAACTCAAAACAAGAAGGAGGAAGAAAGTATACCTTCTTCCAGCTGGAAATCGAGCTCCATGTGTGGGGATGAACTTGAGGAAACAAAATGGCTTCCTCCTCCATTGCTAGTCCACACCAAGAAGAGTTTGATCCCATTGTACTAGCAATCCATTAGGTGAACGTCCACCAAGACTTCACCATCTGGAACAGCCTAAAGATGTTCTCCTCTTGCACCAATGATCTTCATATGAACACTCAAGATCACCATCTTAGTGTTGTAGCATGAAACCCATTTAGTACCAAGAGAGAAAATGGAATAGAGATAAGTTGTATATTGTTGCTTGTGTTTTCCAGCCTCAAACCATGCCTATTGACACCAGAAACTGGGCCAAATTGCATGTAATTTGATTGGACCATCAAATGGTCCAATAAAACACAAGTGTCACTGCAGCTACCCTCTTCACGACCCCTCACGGGCCGTGAAGCCTATGTGCGCCACGAGGGGACTTAGAACTCCACGAGCCGTGCCGCCCGGTCGAGACTCGTTAGGGCATCTCCTTCACGACCCCTCATGACCTCGTCATGGGCCATGAAGCCCAAACGCATCACGACGCGTGGCGGCCGTCGAACAATCGTTAGGGCAACCTGCTTCACGACCCGTGGAGCATCCGTCACGGTCGTGAAGCCCCGAATCAAAACACTTTTGATTATTTGACATTCTCCTTCCACATTAAGCTGCCGGGATCCATCCTTGGCGTGTGACCCAATAGGCTCGCGCTTCATTAGTAGTGATACTGGCATACGTGTGTCAGTGGGTAGATTCCAACATGCTCAACCCTTAATCGGTATGTTCCATTCTTTATCTATGTTCAATCTGAGCTGAGTGCTCAATCTGAAGCTGAGTTCTCCATCTATAGCTGAACACTTAGGATCAGCTGAGTAATCAATTCCATGTGTGGTCAGTTCCACATGTTTAGGTTAGTCCTAACAAATGGTATGTCCAATAATATGGTAATTCCAACATATTTACGGTCTATCTGTAAACAAACGTCAGTCGTTTATCAATCTTTAATGATATATTCTTATCATAAAAATATCATTAATCCTGTTAGTATCCGGTTCAATATAACAGTGTGTGTTTGGGTAACTTACAATAAATTTAGCCGTTGTAACAAACTGCGTAGAAGTTTTTACGATAACGGTCATATTTATTACCCTCCGATAACGGTAACTTTTCTCTACCATTGAAAAGGTATAAATAAGAGAGACTTTTCATCATATTTCGCTTACTCTTCTCTACTCTCTTAAACCCTAATCTAGCTGTGTGCAGAGTTCATTGCTCAGTGCTAAACCCTACTACTGCTAAGTGAAATCCAATACGATAAGCTCGATTTCAATGGAGGGTTATACTTTTAATTTGACTGAACAAATGATCCGTGGTGGAAATTTCAATAACAACGCACTCCTCACCTATAAACAAAACAATGTCATCGCCTATATTAAAATTCCAAAGTCCAAACTTGGCAGGGGATATGAGGAGTGGGTCTCCTACATTCGCAAGGGACCCCTGGCACATGCATTTCTTCGTGGTCCTGCTGTGCTCATCTCTCAACTTCTCACAGAATTCTGGTATATGTGTAAACTAGATACAACTCAACCAGTTATACAGGGTACGGTCCTAAGTGGACAAGTGGCGATAGAAGTAGATGCAAATTGTCTTCGCCGAATACTTCATCTCCCAGTTCATAATCATTATGAGGCGACGGTTTCTAGGGAAACTTCACGAAGAGTTTTACCATTAATAGGTCATCCTCACGTTTTTGGCGTCATACGGAAATCTGTTTTCTAGGCGGCATGGGGATTTATGGTATCCACTATGGTTCGTTCCCTTGGATACAAGGTGGGTGGCCTGGATAATGTTAATGAGTTTGAAATGCAAGTGTTATACAACTTATTTTATGATCGACGATTGGATTACACTAAGTTGATCTTTGAGGCATTCAAGTCATTAGTGACCAAGAACATACGGGACACCGTTGTGCCCTTCGCAAGATTTATATCCATGGTCATCGAGGACAGATTGGGTAGGAGATATACTGCTCAATATGAGTCAACCCCTACTCCTGTTCTCAGCTACAGGATGTTCGCCCATGATATTTTCCCTGAGCATCCTATAATGAGTGCTCAGATGAGGGTGTATGTATAGCTTCCGACTCCTGAGTCAAGTGAAGCTGAGACAGAGGAGGAAACTGCGGAAGAAGTAGGTGACGATGCTGGTTCTGATGATGAATCCTCTCAAGCTGATCAACCTAGGACTCAGCTCAGACCCCGTGCTCAAATAATTTCATCCACCACTTCGAGTTTTGAGTAAAGGAGTTTGTTTTCTAGCTCTGAGTCTCCACTGCTAGGTGCAGCAGGTATACTTTCGCATCCCTTATCTCCTTCTCTCTCTTTTACTTCTCCATCTCCAGATTTGGGAGATAAGACTGAGTCAAGCCCAACTCAGTCTAACCCCTCTCCTCCACCTCACACATCTCCATCTATCTTACAATCTACAGCCAACCTTGGTCAGCCCACTGCTACCAAGGATATATCCTACACCTATACTAGAAAGTCTGCCAAAGGTGGTCCTTCACCTCAAAAGGACTCTGGAGCTGATATCTCATTGATACCTCCACCGGCAGGAGCTGAGGGGGAGACACCTTCTCTTAAGGTGCCAACCTCAAGGCTCAGTTCAACCCTTAAGCCTAAACCGGGTATGGTGTCTACTCAGCCCATAGTTACTAGTGCCATGGGAGAGCCTACTTCTATGCCTTCACAGCCCCATGAAGGTAACATTGAAATACTAACCAATCCCCAGGGTTAAATACCCCCCCTCCTCACCACTAAGCCTAGCTCACCCCACTACCATACCTCACGACATTGGTCATTCTTCTCTTCCATTCTTACACACTCTAGCACGACCTGTCAATGAACCTTTCATACACCAGGAAGGTTTACAGGGTCCGCATTCTGGCCCCCTTGATTCCATAGGTCAGCACCAACCTTTGGATATGGGACCCACATCCTTACCTATTGAGGAACACTCAACAGCCACTCCTACGGTGGAAATACACTCCTCCACTGGATAGGAGGACGTTGAGGTAAGAAAAAGACCTGAGGAGCCCAAGCTGATGACCACAGATGCTCATGTTCTTATGGAATTTCTTCAATCTCAGTTTGAGCTCCTGCAGAAGAAGAGGAGAAATGATAAAGCCAAGTTGATGCGAAAAATTCATGATCTTTCGACTTCAGTAGCCAACTTGGAAAGCTTCGTGCTCACATTCAGACCCTCCCCTATTGATGATGACAAAAAGGGGGAGGAAGAATCGAAGAAATGTGATGATAAGGTTGAGGGGGAGCATACAGAAGAAGTACAATTTGAGGAACAAGCTCATGATCAGTTTATGAGTATTGTAGATTAGCCTTCCCAAGAACAACAGGCTCCAACAGTTCAAATTACCACAACTTCACAAGCTTAACCAAAAACTCCACATAAAGAAACATCTCAAGCTGCTCACACGAACTTTCCTCAAGCTAATTTGCCAAAATTTTTTGAAGTTGAGTCCGTTCCAACTTCACAAATAGATAAAGGGAAGAGTAAGGTGTTTGAGATGGTAAAAAGAAAGAAAAGAAGTGTTATGACTCTAGCAAAGAGAAGAAAGGTCATCATTGCTGAGCCTGAGCCAGAGCAACAAGGCAAGTCTCAATTAGTTGCACATGAATCTGACTCAAGTGATGAAGCTGATGCAGCACAAAAATCCAGTGACGTGCTTGCTGAGCAAATGTTACAAGAGATGGCTAAAGAACTAGGCATAATAGTGGAGGAAATAAAAGAGTAGCAACGACAAGCTGAAATTCAACGAGAAAAGGATAAAGCTGAGGCTGCCAGAGCTGAAGTTGAAGCTGACTATTCTGGACCTAAAGCTGCCCCAATTCCCTACTCAGATGTGGATCTAAGGCATTGTTATAAAAGAACACATTATAATCCAAAGATTGAATCAATCACACTGAGTAGAAAAGGAGAATTGGTAATTATCAACTTTGTATTAGACAACAAACAAGAAATTGGTTTAGATATGAGATGTCTGTACAAGTTGGGGTTCTCAGAATTAAAATTCGTAGCCACAACCTGAAGGTATTTATTTGGCATAATCGAGTAGCAACGGAAGCAAGATATATTACAAAATAATAAGGTAACCAACCAAACACTTCCCATGGACCAATATCTAGACATGGAATTACAACTAAAAGAAAGAACAAGATGGGTAGAAATGTTATACCACAACTGAAGCACTATAATCTTACTCTTGTTAATCTTCAAGAACTCAAGCAGGTCAAGGCTTCAAGAATCCAAATAAGGATTCCTCTAATGAAGTCCACCCCAAGCAACCTTTATTCCCAAATGCTAGTAAGTTGGTGTAGCCACCAAAACAACACCCAAGTCTATGTGTTTCTTGCTTCTTGTGTTCATGAACACCAAGAACAAGTTGATCAAGTGAGAGAGAGTTCAAGTGTCAACCAAGAGCCAAGAGACATCCAAAAACCTCCCTTAGAGCAGATAACTCGTAGCCTCTTTGTCTACCACCATTATTAGAAGTTAACACCATTAAACCAAGTGTTTAAGGCTGTTAATTCTGCTATTATAGCGAACGTACACGGCCCGTGTAGGTCTACACGGCCGTGTAGGCCCAAAGTCCACGGCCCCAATTTGGCTAAAACGGCCTGTGTCTATCAAGCACTACACGGCCCGTGTAGGCCCAAACTACATGACCTTGAACTGGGCTAATACGCCTCGTGTATGTTGGACTGGACACGGACCGTGTTCAGGAACACGGCCCGTGTACCATCCTGCCAAAACCCATTTTGGCCTTTTCCTCTCTTTTGCTTGATCGTGTTGCCAGAATCAATACTTGGTGTGTGACCCAATAGGCCTATACCTCATCGGTAGTGCCATTAACTCGTTTGTGTCAGCGGGCATATTCCAACAGACTCCCACTTGCACGTGGCACGACTACGAAAAATAACACAAACATAGAGCGGCCTCTAGCAAGACATCTATGCTCCCAAGTCAGTATAGGATATGCCACTCTTGACAAGATCCCAATCATAAAATGATTGTCCTAAAGATAAATGAACATATACACCCCTTTGTTCGTGATATCCTATGTGAACACAAGGCATGGAATAAAGTCAACCTTCAGATCGTTCACGATTATGTTTCTCGATTCTAGATTAGTGGTGACCAACAAACCAAGTTAACATTTATCCATCATCAATATAACTTGAGCACGGCCATGCATATGAACGTCAGCACTCAATCATCGAGGGTCCCATGGATATCTTCTCTATACATAGAGGACCAAATTTCTTTCGACTACATAGTCCCGCCACATAGATAATACTCTACCCAATCATCTCCCTTATAACGACCAGTTACGGACCGCGTTAGAAAATGATCAAAGAAAAGCATACCTATGCTTTGGAATCACATGCATCTCTAGTTTAAGGATGAAACGTCATCATCATCCCGAGTTTCTTATGACTAGAACCATGAACCGAACTCAGGTGCGGGTCCTTCAATCACTTGAAACCCTTTTCGAGTATAGGCAAGAATCACGTTTAACAAAACCAACTCTTTACCTCAATCTTAATTTATACTTCCTTCCCATAAAGTATAACCGATTGTGGAGATTTTAGAATGATAAACATTCTCGGAAGTGTTTAAACATGCTAAGATGAAACACAATAAGGATTCATAAAATACCTGCCCTCGGCGTATTATTAAATCTCCATTTAATAATCGATATGGTATGAATTGCAATATTGCTTAATGTACCCAAAATATAATTACAAATCAAACATAAACCAAAACATATTCAAGCCAAGTTATACGCATTAGACATGCTAATGGACCTAGTATGACAAACACCACTAGTCCATAACAACGGCTTAACTAGTAGATTTGTCCCACAACATCCACTAGATCTTTTGTTATTCAATTATATCTCTTTTGACACGACTACTTCAAAAGTATGCATCAAAGAGATCTTACTTTTCAAAAAGTTAAAGTAATCACACACTAATTGTCTCAAAAACCCACAATAAGGTTAGTGATACTTTAAGAATCAACAAACAACACCACAAGTTAGGATCATCAACTTTGATCAAAGATCAATAGTTATCCTAGCAGAAACATGCATTAGAGTAACTACTTACTCCAAGCCTATTCAAGTCGTCAAACATCAAGAACATATCTCTATATTTCTTGAACTAAATACTATCCAATTTTGTATCTCTTAAATGCCCCTATGAAGCAGTAATTCCTGAATTAGGTTTGCAGATAACCTAATATCGGGACATTATCTTGCATAGACATTTAACACTAGGAATACGACAAAGCTCCCACTAGCCCTCACATACGTAAAAGGTTTTATCTATGCTTTTAGAAAACTCATCACTATGATCTTCTAATAGTAAGCAAAGATATCTTTCCTTCAAGATGCAAGAATAAGCCCGAAGTGGTCTTATCCACTTTTGTAGACATAATTCGGATACTACGGACGTATATTAAGACCCTCGGATAGTGTTATAAGCACTTCCTCATCATATTGTTTCATGACGAAACGTGGTCATTAATATCCACGAGTATCAAACATTCTTCAACATAGCCACAAGGACAAGTTTCTCCATAACCACCATGAAAAACTTTACCACTAGTCGGTATTTGAAGTTGTCTACAATTCCATCCACGTTAATCCCATCACTACCACCTTGGTATACACCTAGGTATAGGATCAAGTCAAGTCAAGCACTTGGACATTCCAAATGGATTGCATCTCTTTATCATTTACTTCTTTTATTTTTAGCGAATTCTAGATCCACTACGTCTTCCGATAGGTGGCGAACTCAACAAGACTCACCATTAAGTCATTACCACTTAGATATGAGAAACCCATATCTCTTTGGCTCTATATGACTCCAATCAGAATTAAAAGAAGTAATGATTCTTAGTCAGACATACCAGCATAACCATGTTGATTATCTATCAAAGATATCAGATTATATGCTAGTATCATCATCAAGACTTCATTTAAGTTCCACGTTCGTCCACTGGAATGCCTTAGTTTTAGTTTCTTTCTTCTTCCCCTTTTAAGCAACAAACATTGTTCTCAAAAGGTTAAATAACTAAAACTTAGAAGAACTCCTCAAATGTATTAGCACTTCTTGATTTCAAGTTTGTCCATCTCCCACTGAACGTAGAATGAATAACTTCGACCTATAAGATAGACAAGCATAGAACCTTTCTAGTCATATCTCAATAAATTCTAAATAGACTATCAATTGAATTTGGATTTGAGGACTTAGTCACAACGGCAAATGAATATCCCAACAAACCGGACACACATTATCGACCCGTCATAAACCGGATCAATAACACCCGGTTCCCTACTCCATGACACCATGTACCAATGCGTCTTAGTAGGATATGAATTGTGAAACAATTCTACAATTCACTATATGGTCATCCAATATATAGATAATAGATATCGTAGCATCTTAACTAGATCTAAGTACCTTGATCTATATGCCCTATTGATTCTTAAATTTGTCTTGGTTAATTCTGAACACCAACACGGTTTCAGACATATACCTAAACTAATAGACGTCTCGCCACTACTACCATCAAGGTAGTGACGAAGAAGTTTCGCTTTTGTTATTCTTTGTGGTATGCTTGAACGGATTATCCACAAAATGTGATCAATATCGAACAAGCTTATAATCCTCTCACAAACTCCGGCGAAGGATCTCATAATCATCTTAGCCTAATAAACAAGATCAACATCAAAGCGTTTAGCCCGAGACTAAACTATTCCAAGATCCTAACCACATGGATCTAGAAGATATATTTCTTGTTTATGTGGTTACGTTAATTATCACACAAAGATAACTCATCCAAACTATTTTGGACTCAGAATCAATTATTCATGAATATTTTATTACTTGCAACAAATCCTTGTGTATGCCATGACATGGGAAATTTTGAACAAAATATTTCACAACATATTTTCATAATAAATTTCATAGTTTAAGAATAAACTCATCGTCACCACATGTGAAGTTGTACGCCACGCAGGGCAAAACAACACATGAGCTATGACATAAAACCTTGAATAAATAACGTTTAAAAAGGTTCAACATCAATTCTTAAAACTTCAAAAATTTTTGTTCACCATAAATAAAAACGAGCATACAAAGAGATGTCACTTGCCACGTAGGGCAATAATACAAAGTAATAAATAAACAGGTGACAAAAGCGAGATCAAGTCTCCTTATCTTCTCTTGGAGGACAATCACCATGGTTTCCTCGTTCGAGATCCGGTTCTTCATACTTTTCTTTCACCAAAGGACCTACACTTTGTAACAAAATAAATTTGTGACAAACGTGAGTCAATCAGCTTGGATCAACAACCCAGCTTATAGAAGAATAGCAATGAATCATGAACGTATGGAAAGTTAACTCTCTCTTTCCTGAGAAGTAATATATCCTCTCGGCATGTAGGGCAGGCGTGACGGCTCCAATTTCCAAATCTTCCACAGAAGTAGCAAACCACCTTTCCTTGAGTCTCTTCTTGAGGCACATTCTCTATGTCCTTCGACTAAACACCAAGGATAGGCTTGGAAACACCAACATTTCCTCTTAGGGTCGGTTTCTTCTTCCTTTTCTTTTATTTCTTTAAGCCCAATACGGGAGTGGTTGAGGTGGAATTATGCTTGGCCATGTCAGATTCCGCAGATTTCAACATGTCATGCAATTCGCTTAAGGACTTCTCCAATCCTTGCATATGATAGTTTGTGACAAACTGTTCATATGATGCGGGCAGAGACTGGAGTACAATATCCACAGCGAGCTCTCTCCCAATAGGAAATCCTAACCTCTCCATTTGGTCCACGTTTGCCTTCATCTTAAGGACATGGAGACCAACATTCCCGCCTTCCTGCAGCCTACAACCGACTAGGCTTTTAACACACTCATAGTGTTCCTGCCTAACTTGCTGCCGGAACATGTCCTTGAGATTGTTTAACATATTGTACACACTCATGTGCTCGAGTCGCTTTCGCAAATCCGAGCTCATAGTTGACAACATGAGGCAGGCAACATCGTGCGTGTCCTCAACACGTTTTTCATACCCGTATCGGACGGCCCAAGTCGCGTTGGTACAGGTGGCTCCGGTAGGGGTTCCTCAAGGATGTGCAACTTTGATTCATGGCGTAGGACAATTCTCAATTGCCTAAACCATGCAATAAAATTCACCCCCGTGAGTTTCTCCCTTTCTAGGAACACACGAAGTGAGATGTTTGACGTTGTGTTGTTTTGGTTTGACATCTATAAATAACAATAATACGGGTTTTGGTTAGTTTAGATAAATCTTGTTAAAAATAATTACCCCATAGTTTTTGATAAAACAATTATTTGTAACAAGGGCTAAGAACCTTATTTCACCTCGCACCGTGACGGGTTTACCGCAGATCATGTGGCGAAGCTATTTAGGCCGGCAACCATTTTACCAATTGTAATCTCTATTACAACTCTTAGACACTTGCGGAATCCGTTGACATCCATTATGTCGTTTGGCATGTTTGATCCCTTCCTTACACCAATCTTAATATATAATTTTTGTTTAGATCGTGCTTAGCTCGACAACTAATCAAGAATTATATACTAAAATTGTAAACCGTCCGTCAAGACACACAGGTGGCACTCCCGACCATCAATTGGCTCATGCTTAGCTCGACAACCAATCATGCGAGTTACCCCACTCACCTTCCACATAACTACGCAAGGAATGACTTGTGCTTAGCTCGACAATCATCCTTGTTACGTTAGATTCGGGCGGTGTCATCTTACGGATGGTGCGTGATTTACATTTTGAAAAACGGGATTTTGTTTCCGGTTTCTGAAAACCTTTTGTGAATTAACAAAGTAAGTGTCAAAACGATTTTTAAGCACTTTTAAATATAATACAAAGTTTATATTTTCTTTGTCAATTCTATCCGCGCGAGATTGTTAACCATTTTAACAAACGTTGTATTTTATTTAATTTTATAGAAAAATTGTCTAGCATGCGAATCCTAATCCATGCATAGAAAAATAAAATACAACCACGCAAATATATATATGTATAATTCGGTAACATGCCCAAAATTCCTATGCGTTTTCCCCGTGAGCCACAACAGGGAAAACGAGGCCAAAACTTAAGGACAAGGTAAAATCTCATTGGGTGAGTTCCCACCGAATCCAACACCTCCAATAGCGTGTTGATTCCTTCTCGCCAAGACGTCATCACCATGACTCCCGTTGACTTCTCCGGTTCTAATTCTATACTATTTACAAATACATAGAATATATATATAAACAACACGTAGGTCGCATTCCTACACTATTTATACAAATACACGGAATAAAATAAACAGCGTGCAAGCCGCACCAACAAATATATAAATAAATATTTACATCAATACGGCACGTAGGCCACCAAAAATCCGAATCAATCAACCACCACAACACATAGGTCTAAGGGCATATCGTGTTACCGAATTAACCAAACGCAACATAAGTGAAACATGGTGTGCCACACAAAACCATGATATAAATATATATCTATATTTTAGTCAAGATTGTCAACAACATCAAAGGCACCAAAATGACAATCCTTGTACATATGCATTAGTGTACCAAACCATTTTTGTGAGACATATTCATATATACATTTATAAGTATATATTTGTGTACACTTCATGCCAAGTTACAACAAATATATAAATATAAAAACTAAAATATTAACAACGCTACAAATATACCAATTTTAGCCTAACAAGAGTCTCCATGGAAAAACCAATTTTAAGAAAACAATTTTCTTATATCAATGAATTTATATGGCTTTTGAGACTTGATGTAAAAACTAACATATTAAGTAGGCTACAAATATACCAATTTTAGCCTAACAAAGATCTACATGAAAAACCATTTATAAAAAACAATTTTCTAACATAAAAACACATATATGAATATTATGTAGGCTACAAATATATCAATTTTAGCCTAACTAAGATCTACACGAAAAACTTTCAAGAAAACAATTTTCTTGTATAAAATATTCATATGGTTTTTCTAGACTCATTAGTGCAAAGCCATGTTAGATATGGCTCTAATACCACTGAAGGTATTTGTTTGGCATAATCGAGTAGCAACGGAAGCAAGATATAATACAAAATAATAAGCTAACCAAACAAACACTTCCCATGGACCAATATCTAGACATGGAATTACAACTAAAAGAAAGAACAAGATGGGTAGAAATGTTATACCACAACTCAAGCACTATAATCTTCCTCTTGTTAATCTTCAAGAACTCAAGCAGGTCAAGGCTTCAAGAATCCAAACTAGGATTCCTCTAATGAAGTCCACCCCAAGAAACCTTGATTCCCAAATGCTAGTAAGTTGGTGTAGCCACTAAAACAACACCCAAGTCTATGTGTTTCTTGCTTCTTGTGTTCAAGAACACCAAGAACAAGATGAACAAGTGAGAGAGAGTTCAAGTGTCAACCAAGAGCCAAGAGACATCCGAAAACCTCCCTTAGAGCAGATAACTCGTAGCCTCTTTGTCTACCACCATTATTAGAAGTTAACCATTAAACCAAGTGTTTAGGGCTGTTAATTCTGCTGTTACAGCGAACGTACACGGCCCGTGTAGGCCCAAAGTCCACGGCCCCAATTGGGCTAAGACGGCCCGTGTCTATCAAGCACTACACGGCCCGTGTTCATCTAAACGGCCCGTGTAGGTCCAAACTACACGACCTTGAACTGGGCTAATACGCCTCGTGTATGTTGGACTGGGACACGGCCCGTGTTCAGGAACACGGCCCGTGTACCATCCTGCCAAAACCCATTTTTGCCTTTTCCTCTCTTTTGCTTGATCGTGTTGTCGGAATCAATACTTGGTGTGTGACCCAATAGGCCTATACCTCATCGGTAATGCCATTAACTCGTTCGTGTCCACGGGCATATTCCAACACAACTATCGAAATGATGAAAAAGAGTCAAATTAGACAAGAGATAGTTGATGTGCTGAAGACACTCTTCATAAGAATTGATCAGTTAGGTGAGATTCCTGCTGTTGAAATTGATACTTTCCTTAATCGAGGCAAAACTGCAAGAGTTAGAGCAGCAAGCCAGCGAGCTAAAAGAGACATCGATTTACACGTTCCAAAGGGAGTTGAATTCAGAGAAAATACTTATATCTCTCAACCTTTGGAAGGATTCTTGTATCTTGATGTGGAAGGTAATCAATGTTTCTTAAGAGTAGCAGATCTTCATTTGGCAAATCTGGAAGTGATTCTGTACTTGAGAATTCTATGTGATGACTCAACTCAGAACTCAGTATTCAGATATCATCTCAACAAAGAAATCAGATCAAGAAAAACTAAGATGAAAGAGCTGCCAGAAGGTGAAGAGATTGTGAATGATGTTATCAAGAAAGCTGCAATATGGGAACATAAATGTTATGATATGTGTTTAGAAGTTGGAGATCCTATTGATTAAATAGATTAGTTCTATGTTTTTGTAAGCACTAAGTGTGCATAAGCTAATCGTAATGATTAAGCTACAATGTAAATGATGTGTTCATTAATACAAACTAAACTTTGATATGTTCAACTTTTTATTATTTGATATGTTCAAAGTTATGTTTGATATGTTCAAACAAACAGCTTTGTAAGTTTATGCTGATGATTGATATGTTCAAACAAACAGCTTTGTAAGTTTAAGCTGATGACTGATATGTTCAATTATAAACTGATATGTTCAGTTGTATAAGTTTTGTAAGTTCAGAACTTAAATTAATTATGATAAGTTCAGTATCTAAGTAGTTGTATAGCCAAATACTTAGAATACAAGTCTTATAATAGATTTGTAACGTAAATATCTTGTAAGTTCAAGATATGATGAATAAGTATGGACCAGTTCAATACTTATTTCATGAACTAACTTTGGTCAGTTCCAGAGTGGTTCGACATAATTCTGTTAACCTATACCTACTTTGATTCAATATTTGTCATCATCAAATAGGGGGAGATTGTTATTCCCATGTTTAGAATAATTAGATTTGATGAGACAAACTATAGCTATGTATAGATAATAGGTTAAGAGTTAGGAATTATGTAAGTCTGTTATAGACTGACTAGTCAGCTGAAGCTGAGTAGTCAGCGTATAAACAAATATAGAGTTTTCTATGTAAGTACTAGATAGCTCGATGACTTCTAAGCTGAGATAGGTTTTAAGAGTGAAGACTTGAAGACTTGAAGAATTGAAGATTCAAGAACCCAAGATTCAAGAACTCAGCTTGACAAGGTCAAGACTGAGTGTGTCAGCTCAGCGTCAGAAGTCAGTTCAAGAATTTAAGTAAGTTCTAAATTCTGTTATAAACTCTCCATATCTACGACATTTAAATTAGGATATCTAAACCTAATTTAAACTATCTATTAGTTGGATAGAAATCTCAAACGGAATTAATTAGATATGTTCTAATTAAGGAGTTTGTTACGGTTTTAAAGAAAAGATAAGTTCTATCTTTAAACTGCGATTTGTTCGTAGATATATCAAGTATAAGTATAAACCTTCTTATGGGTTTGAAAAACACGAACGAATAAAAACAAGTACGTGATACTGCATAAGTTGCAAAACGTACGTGTGTTCGTCATACTTGATACATGTGTGTTGCGATAACTTTGTAAGTTCAAAGTTCGAGAGAGTTTTTCAAGAGTTCTTGTTAATCAGTTTAACAAGAAGTTCGATCATCAATTAGTTTGTGATTCAAGAGTGTTTAGAGAGAGTTGAGGTTATAATCATTGTAACATCAAATTGTCCTGTTGATTTGATTAAAGAGTGATAATAGTTATTGTTTTGTTTGATAATTGAATATACGTTTGATTAATTTGATTAATTGTTTAAAGTGTATTCAACCCCCCTTCTACACTGTATCGGTTTCTTGTTCACCCTCTTTGGGACCAACAGGCATGCACCTAGTACATTTCGTAGCATATAAACTTACCTCCTGGAGTATACCTGCAAAAGCAACTTAGTCATACATAGTACATTCACATAGTCATTTAATATGCAAGCCTTACTCTACCGAGTCTCATGATCGCAGGCACTCACCTGAGCAGTTTACTACACACAGGTATTTGGTTTGAGTCCTTTCAACACAACAAGTTCACCTAACATATCATACTTACATTAGTCATTCACATGTGCATGCAAGACTTACCAAACAACCATTTTACTTTGGACATAACACAAATCCGCCAGAACTATCGGATTTGGGAAATCCGATGGTTTTGTCGGATTCATGAAATCCGACACATTCAAACCATGAAATCCGATGCTCACTTTATCGGATTCCAACACTTAGCAATTTCATTATGCATATGAAATCCGACACTTGCGGATTCCAACACATATAAGGAAACCAGACACTTGGGAATCTGACACTTTAGGAAATTCCAATCATGAAATCCGATGGACTTGCGGAATCCGACAATATTAACGGATTCCAACAAATCCGGTATTCACCACATGCGGATTCCGACACATTCATAGTATCGGAATCCGACAACTTCATAGCTTGGAATTCCGACAGCTACATTTGGTCATCTAAACAGCTTCCAATTTGTTGGTTTCAAGACCCGAACATGTTAGAACATCATATTCCACTTGTTGAACATCTTAAACATGCCAAATCCTCACAAGAACACCAAACATGTAAAACCCATTAAAAGGTGAGTTTTCCATGTTCTTCAAGATGTCCATGTATGGATTTGTGTTTCTAACATCCCCACTCACGATTCTAATCTTCTAAATATACTGGAATTATGTTGCTAAGCTTTAAGATCAACAACCGACTCCTTTTCTTATTCTTTTCTAGAAATCCGAGAGCAGCAGCGAGAGACAAAGAGAGACGAGAGTGTGTGTGCTTTGTCTTGTGCCAACTTTGACTTGGTAAAGTCAACACAACACATGCACACACCTACATATACTTTCTAATTCAAGAGGCGGTTGCCTCTTGCTTCATTAAGGGTTTTCCTTTTCCTTTTAATTAACTATATACATGCACTTAACATACATGCATACGTACACACATAAACGCACATAAAATATAAACATCAACTCATTTAATTCAACAATTACTTACATAATACTTCCTATTGCAATAACTATACATACGTATGTACTAATTATAACTAGGCCCAAGCTGAGGATGTTACAAATCTACCCCCTTAAGACGATTTCGTCCTCAGAATCCGCTCAGTGATAAATAGGTGAGGGTACCTTGCCTTCATTTTGTCCTCAACTTCCCAAGTCAGGTATGGACCTAGGTTGTGCTTCCACTTCACAAGGACTAGTTTAATCATTTTCTTGTGCAGTTTCTTGACCTTCATGTCAAGAATCTCAACAGATTCTTCAACTAGTCGCTTGGAAGAGTCAACTTTCAATTCCTACAAAGGAATAATCTGTTCTTCTTCAACGTGGCACTTCGGTAAGTAGCACACGTTAAAGGTGTCGTGGATACCAGCTAACTCAGACGACAGCTCTAGAGTCACCGTCTGATCGTTCACTTTGCGTAAAATCTTGAATGGGCCAATATAACGAGGACTTCGCTTCCACTTATGCCCAAAATGGATAACGCCTTTACAGAGAGAAACTTTTAGAAACACACGATCACCAACATCAAATGTCGCAGGACGACGCTTTGGATCCGCGTACATCTTTTGTCGGTCTCGAGCTGCCTTCAGTTTTTCAAGTGCAACGTTTACTTTATCAGATGTGATCTGGACAATTTCTGGTCCAGCAAACTGTTTCTCACCCGGTTCCAACCAGCAAGTTGGAGTACGGTATCGTCTCTCATATAACATCTCGTATGGTGGCATTCCAATGCTAGAATGATATGAATTATTTTAAGCAAATTCAATCAATGGGAGATGAGAATCCCACCATCCACAAAATTCGAGTACACACGCACGAAGCATATCTTCTAATGTTGGATCGTACATTCAGATTGGCCATCAGTCTGCGGATGATAGGCAGTGCTCAGATGAACACGAGTGTCAAGTTCACGTTGTAGACTCTGCTAGAAATTTGAGACAAACCGAGAGTCACGATCAGATACAATTGAACATTGAAGACCGTGACGTGACACAATCTCATCGATATACAACTGAGCTAAACGGGTCAGCGAAGCAGACTCGTTCGTTGCTAAGAAATGAGCACTTTTCGTCAGTCGATCCACAATAACCCAGATCATGTCGTGCCCTCTGGATGTCCTCGGTAGTTTCATCATGAAGTCCATCGTGATATTATCCCATTTCCATTCCGGAATATCCAACTGCTGTAGATTACCATAAGGTCTCTGGTGCTCCGTCTTCACTTGCGCGCAGATCTGACATCTCTCCACAAATGAAGCGACGTCCTTGTTCAAAGTTGGCCACTAGTATAACATCTTCAGGTCATGATACATCTTCGTAATTCCCGGATGGACGGATAATTTGGACTTATGGGCCTCCTGCAGAATCAGCTCACGGTTACCTCCAGCAGAAGGTACCCAAATCCTGGATTGAAAAGTCTTCAACCTACGATTATCTTCTGCAATGCAGTCTGTTGAGCTTCCTTCAGTCGAGAAATCAAGTCTGACACAACCGTGATCCTCATGAACTTAGCTTCTGCTGTCGGTCCTTTACGGCTTAAAACGTCCGCTACAACATTGGCCTTGCAAGGATGGTAACGGATCTCACAATCGTAGTCTTTTATTAACTCCAACCAACGGCGTTGCCGCATGTTGAGTTCTTTCTGAGAAAAGACATACTGAAGACTTTTGTGATCTGTGCAAATCACACACTTTGTACCATAAAGGTAATGTCTCCACAACTTCAGTGCAAAGACAACAACAGCAAGTTCCAGATCATGGCTTGGGTAGTTCCGTTCTTGTGATTTCAACTGCCTAGAAGCATAGGCAATCACTCTATCACGTTGCATTAGGACGCAACCCAAACCCGCATAAGAGGCATCGCAGTATACTTTAAAGTCTTCCGAACCCTCAGGCAGAGTAAGGACCGGAGCTTCACATAGCAACCGTTTCAAGGTCTGAAAAGCTTCCTCTTGAGCTTCCGACCAGACAAAAGTAACATCCTTGCGGGTTAGTTTAGTCAACGGACCCGCAAGCTTCGAGAAATCGCGGATAAACCGTCGATAGTAGCCAGCCAAGCCAAGGAAGATTTTAATTTCGGAAGGAGTCCGAGGAACCCCCCAATTCATCACAGCCTCCACCTTAGCGGGATCTACTTTGACACCATCTTGACATATAACATGGCCCAGGAAATGAACTTCCCTTAGCCAGAATTCACATTTGGACAGCTTGGCATACAATTCTTCTCGTTTTAAAGTCTCGAGAACCTGGCGAAGATGAAGCTCGTGATCAGCTTCCATCTTCGAGTAAACAAGGATATCATCAATAAACTGTTGGGATTCCATGGGGATCAAAGCACGCAACGGAAACAACAAAAACACACACAAACGATCCCATGAAGTCCCAATGGTGGTGAAAACTTGCAAGATCAAACATGCAACCAAAAGTGAACAAGGAGAAGAGAGAAAGCAAGCCATACCCTTGAAGACTTTGATAAAATTCTGGAACAACTTTGGATTTGGGATGATCTCTTGAAACAAAAGGCTTCAAGCACCAAAGATGTCCACATCAAGCTTAACTTCTTTCTCCTTGTACTAGCAAGCCACCAAACCACCAACACTTGACAATTTGGTTCTGGAACAGCCCTTGAACAACACTAGATGATCACCAACACAAGGTCTTGTGCTTCTCTCAACTTAGAACACTCACTTGTGTATATCACTCTAATGTGTGCAAATGCAAGACCTAACCAAGAGTAATGAAAGAACTAAGAATGGCTCTTTTAAAGACACCATCTTTGTTCTCTTGAGTCCAGAGTCGTGCTAATTGGCACTCATCCATTGGACCAACAAAATGGTCCAAGCAAATACAAGTGTCACTTAAAATTCTGCCTTCACGACTTCTTCACGGGCTCTCACGGGCCGTGAAGGATAAATGCGCCACGACCGGCCATGAATCCTCCACGAGCCGTGCCGCGCCGTGCAAGAATCGTGAGGGTTGTGCCTTCACGACCTCCTTCACGGGCCGTGTAGGGTCGTGAAGCACTAGGGTTTCACGAACCATGCGGCCCATGACAGGACTCGTGGACACGAGCTGCTTTACGACCCGTGGAGCATCCTTCATGGTCGTGAAGCCTTGGTCAACTAGAATTTGACCATTTTTACTCTTTCCTCTTATAGCAGGCTGTCGAGATTGAAACTTGGCGTGTAACCCAATAGGAACGCGCTTCATCGGCAGTGATGCCGGCCTACGTATGTCGGTGGGCAGATTCCAACAAACTCCCACTTGCACATGACACACTGTACCCATGGGCACCACAGACAGGGAGCGGCCTCTTGTAAGGCATCCCTGCCCCCAACTAAACACGGGGTATGTCATCCCTGACAAGTACCAAGTCAAACTAAAAGAGTTTGACATGGTCCTATAGATAAGTGATCAGTTATCTTATTGTTTGCGATATCCAAGTGAACACGAGACATGGTACAAAGTCATTCTCCGATCATTCATGAATATGTTTCTCGATCAAGATTGGTGGTGACCAAAAGTGAGTTGCAACTGATCAATAATCATTGCAAGCTCGAGCATGGCCATGCATTTTTGGTGTCAGCGCCCAATTATCGAGGGGCCCAGGGATCTCTCTAAACAGAGGAACAAATTCCTTCGACTACATTGCCTCTAATACAATGACAATACTTTACCCAAATACCTCCTTTATAATAGCCAGTTATGGACTACGTTTGAAAGTAGTCAGAATAAAGCAAACCAAAATAGTGAAACACATGCATCTCCGGTTTAAGGATAAAAGATATTATCATCCTGATTTACTCTTGACATGTACCATGAAGTAAGATCAGGTCGTCCAATCACTTGAAACTCTTTCAAGTATAGGCGAAATATTGCGTCCCTTGTATTCAATCCTATTGAACACTATGACCAATCATTTCCCTCAATCTTCGTTCATACTTCCTTCCATTGAAGAATGACCGACGGTGGACAATTTAGATTGTAAAACATTCAAGGAAGTGATAAAACATGCAAAGTTGGAACACAATAATGATTTAAAGAAAGTATTCACTACACGTGTGTCATTAAATCTCCATTTAATAATCAATAAATTCAAAAATACAATATTGCTTAATGTTCCAAATAACATAGTAAATACATCAAATACAATAACCAATTTACAACTCAAACCAAGTCACTAACAAATCTAATCCCAATAGCACGTGTGTGGGCATTGTGCTTAGCTTGTAACAACGGTTTAGTGAACGGATCTGCCAAATTGCTATCCGTGTGTACTTTGCTGATAACGATGTCTCCGTTCTCGACCACGTCCTGGATAATAGGAACACGAACCCCCATTGTGATCGGCAGTCATCCCTATCGGTTTGGAAGCTTGCACCAGAGTAACCCTTTACTCTAAGCTCTTCCTCACCTCCGTACACCAAGAACATCTCCTTAGTCCTCCGAAGATACTTGAGAATGCTCTTCACCACCGTCCAATGAGCTTCGCCTGGGTTGGCTTGATATCTACTCGTCATGCTCAAGGAAACTAGGGGATATGGCACTCACTTCATTACTTCCCGTTCCTCTAGGGAACTAGGGGATTGAGTCTTACCCAATACCAAACCATGTGACATTGGAATGAACCCCTTATTGGAGTCTTCCATCCTAAACCGCTTTAGGACTTTGTCAACGTATGTACTTTGGCTAAGCCCAATTAGCCTCTTGGATCTATCACTATAGATCTTGATCCCAACAATATAAGTCGCATCTCCTAGATCTTTCATTGAAAAACAATTCCCTAACCAAGTTTTTACACCTTGAAGGGTCGGGTCATCGACATACAAGACTAGGAATACAACTATGCTCCCACTAGCCTTGACATATACGCATGGCTCATCCTTGCTTTTTGAAAAGCCAAACTCTTTGACTTTCTCATCAAAGCACAGGTTCCAACTGCGTGATGCTTGCTTAAGTCCATAAATGGACTTCTTAAGCTTGCAGACCTTATCCGGATGCTTGGCATGTACAAAACCCTCGGTGTAACACCCGCAAACCCGGGCTAGGAGATTAGCGGGTTGGCGGTACGTAAGTAATTGTGTTTTAATTTGTTATGTGTTTAAATTAAGAATTAATTGAATTAATTAAACTTAATTTATATATATATATATAGGAATAGTAGTACTGGAGGAAAAAGGAAAGAAAGGAGTTAGTATGTATGTATGTATGAATGTATGTATGCATGCATAATTAAAGAAAAAGACTCCATGCCACCACCACCTTAGATTTGTGTGTAAACATGTATACGTGTGTGTGTGTACGGCACTTTAGTGAAACTACCTGCTTATTTATCAAAAGTGGAAAGTGTGTTGTGTGTGTAAAAAGAAAGAAAACCTTCTTGTGAAGAAACATCAACAACTAGCAACTTGAAATTTATAAAGTCAAGATTTGGAGTTCAATAATTCAAACTAATGGTAAGGATATGTTCATATCATGTTTTGAATTAGTTTGACATGTTTAGTTGTTAAAATACATGATTGCATATGAAATCACCATGTTCAAGTTTGAAGTTTTATGAACAAATGGGTTTTTGTGGATTTTGTGTTTTGTTGGATTAAATGATGTTTAGGGTGCATGAGAATATGTTTAAAGATGGTTAGATATGATTTTAGTAAGTTTGATTAAGTTCTGGAAATTGGTTATGGTGTTTTGACTGTTTGAACGTGGAGAAGAAAGAAGATGAATCTGGAAATATGAAGATCGCGGCGCGACACATATATGTCATGGCACGACGTTCGGCTCTGAATTCGAAGGTCATGTGTTCGAAGTCCTAGGCTTCACATTCGAAGTCCTCCCCGCTCGAAGGCCTGTCGTGACGCGACGCATGTTGGTTCCGAATTCGAAGGCGCTCGAAGATGGCTTCGCATTTGAAGTGGCTGCTCGATGAGGTCGTCGCTGCGCGACCTCGGCATTTTTAGAATTTTACTTGTGTTGATTATTTGAATGCGAGATTTCTTTGGTATATTTTATATGTAAGCTATATGATATATGTGAAGGTATATGTGATATAAATATATGAAAGAATATATATTTATGATGAAAAGACTGATTCTGGTGTTGATTGTGTTTTCAGGAAACCCAAAGAGTCAGTGATATAAGATATCTGAGTTTCCCGTTTGAGAACAAAAGGTGAGTGGACGTTAATCGCGGATGGTAAAGATTACAATTAATGTTATTGATGTGATGCATGATGTGTTTGAGATGGGATTGATTGATTGAACTGCTGATTGTGATATTGATTGTGGATATCTGTTGCATGACTATTTGGTCGATACGCGCTCTTAGGATGATTTTGAGCTGTGTTGAGAAGTTAGCTATACATGGACTTGGGTTGGGCTTGTCTAACTGGTTGGTTGAATAGTAGTAGCCTCCCAGTTGCATTTGTTGCTCAGAGGGGAGTTTACTGTGCCAATTGCTATTGGTAAACCTTTGCTTTGGCCGGCATTGGTTGTAGGTTCTGCGCCGAACCGCTGGTCTTCTCAGGATATGTGATTACATGATTGATGTTGATTGTGAATGTTTGCATTTGATGCTTTAGCCTCTACTCACTTAGCTTTGTGCTAATTCCCCTCAGTTGTTGATTTGCAGGTTCGTGTTTGTAGATGCTGAAGGAGAAGTTGACCCCCACTCTGATATTTTGGTTTAAATGAAACGAGCCTGTAGTTTTTGTAACACCAAAACGATATTGTGGTTTATGAACAATGATGTATATTTTTAAATGGTGGTTTGTTTATTATATGTTTGTTTAAATTAAAGCTTCCGCAGCGTTTAAGAAAAAATGGCTTGAGTTTTCCGGTGTTACAGTTTGGTATCAGAGCCTAGGTTTGGAGATGCATGCACGGCTAGAGTGTTGCATTCCCAAATCTTGGCTCATGACGGGTCACGCTTTCCTTCGGGGGAATTAGGGTGAGTTAGAGTTGTTTGTAGTAGTTAGTATTTTGGATACTAACGGTTTATGCTAATGAGCTATGAGGTGATGTGATTGTAACAGATTATGGGTGACAGAGAGACTCCCATCCTTCCTCCTATGACCCAAGCTGCAAATGAAGCCCTAGTGATCGAGCAATTGGGGAATACTGAAACTGCAGGAACATCGGGTCAAGACGGGGAAGAGGAACAAAGTGATTACGTGTATCAACTAGAGAATGAACTGGTAGAGCTCAGAAATAACGTTCAGAGTCTAGAGCAGCAGCAACAGAGTCAACCAGAACCAACTCCAGAACCAATTGCGATTCCCACACAGGCAACTATACCACCAGTGACAACGCCTTTACCGCCAATGACTCAAATGATGCAACAACCTTTCTTTTATCCGTATCCACAACCCGGAGGTTATCCATTTGCGTTTCCAGGATACAAACAACTGTGCACTTACAAGCAATTCCTTGATTGTAAACCATCTTAATACCGGGGGAGTTCTGATCCCAGTATCACTTTAAATTGGCTAAGGGAAATGACGGAGTCTTTGGATGCCTGCAATTGCGAGAATGAATTGAAAGTAAAATACACATCGAGGATGCTGAAGGGAGACGCTATGGTCTGGTGGGATTCGATTGCCGGACACTTTACAGAGCAACAGCAGGTGAGCATCACCTGGAGTCAGTTCCAGGAGAAACCTTGCGAGCAATATTGCGGTACTTCTGAGATTGCAAAGATTAAAAGAGAATTTATAGAGTTGCAGATGACTGTAAATATGACTGTGGACCAATTGATTTCGCAATTCAACGAGCAAATGCGATTTGCGAAGCATTGGGTACCTGATGAGGAGTCGAGGATTGCCCATTTTGTGGGGGCACTGCATCCTGATCTTCCTAGCGCCACCAGGTGGGCTACCACACTATCTTAGGCGTTCACTTTAGCCAAGTCGGCTGAAGGAGATTTGATAGCAAGGAATAGGTTGAGTGGGGAAAGTGTAACACCGCCGTTTCGAGAACCAAATTTTTCTTTTTAAAATACCAATTTATCATTTTCATTCAAATTACGCAGCGGAATATAAAACAAGTGGCTAATATTTTACATTTAAAAATTGCCACATACTAGGTTTGGTGTTACAGTTACTGAACCGGCCGACCATTATCTGCTACAAGATAAACATAACTTCAGAGCTAAACAAAATACAGTGTTCCTCCTAAAACATGCAACTACCCGCAGGCACCCGAGCTTACAGCCTAAGGAACACCTACACATGTGGAGAGTAGTATCTGTTAGCTATAATAGCTAGTGAGTACACGATAGCATGCAATCAATATAAACATACCACATATCATCAATCATGCTCAAATAGTTCTATCCTAGAATCTCGCGATGAGCTGGCGTAGTCAGGAGGTAGCATATCTCGCAGGGGGATCAACCCGGCTCAATGCACCAAACTGGGGTACCAGACACATCAACCGCTCCGGTGGGGGAGCTGTTAAGCGTCCACCGTTGCGTTTTGGAATCAACCGATTCCTCTGTTGTACAGCCGCAGGTATACCCGAATAGGACAGCTTTGTCCGCGTTTTGGAATCAACTGATTCCTCTGTTGTACAGCCGCAACTATACCCAAAAAGGACAGCTTTGTCCGGGAAAACCATGCCCAATCATAAACACATAATCTGATTCAACCGAATCATCAATCAATCAATAATCATGTCCACATAACATACACCTAAACAGATGCATATTATTTATACCAATCAAATATCTAGCATCATCATGCCATTCATTCTTTACCTCATTGCGCGCACGCAATAATGTATATATCTATCATCATAACATACACCTAATCAAGTGCATGCTATTTTGTATCAATAAGTTAAGCCTAACATCATCATGCTATACAATCTACACTTAAACAAGTGCGTATCATACTGTGTCAACATGTTAAATCTAGCATCGTCATGCTTCACTAACCACACTTAATCAAGTGCGTATAATATCCTGATAATCATTTATCATACATACTACAAGGTATACAACCTTTTATCAACATGTTTAATCGCTTTATCGATGGTATACAAATCATCGTATTCAATTCAATTCATTGTTAATATATGGTATATATATATTAATTGTTATGTTATTAGGCACTCACCTGATAAGCTTAAACTGAATGTTATAGTGTTCCGGGTCTCCTCGATTGTCAGGCTCACCTAAACAATCACCCCGTATATCAGAACTACTCAAAACAACAAACTATATGCTGAAACAGGGTTCCTTGCGGCCATAAGCAAGGATGCTTGCGCCCACAAGGGCAAAAATATGATTGCGCCCGCAAGTAAGGCCTTACGGCCGTAAACAGTGCACCCCTTGCAGCCGCAAGGCTCGTCCCTTGCGCCCGCAAGCACTTCTGCACAAACCAATGCGATTTCAGCCCCTGTTTTGACCATTTTCAACCCCAAAACACAACCAATCGATTACAATCCAATTTCCAGTGTTCACATATGAATTTGGCACTCAAACTAAGCTAGAAACAACTATCATTTCATACTTTAACATCAAATTCAAGGATTGGGATCAAAATCTCCATTTTGACCCATTTGAACTTTAATTCAAAAATTCAATCAAAAACTCTGTTTTAATTCAAGAATTTGATTGTTTACAACTTAGAAATGATATAGAAACGGATTGGAATCAATAGAATCAACTGTAGAGATCAATTTGTAAATTTGACCCATTTGACCTAAATGGTCAAAACTCAAGAACATGGTGATTCAAGGAAGAAGGCTTACTAGTTAGAACTGGAGATGATGAAGATGATGTTTACAACAGATTGGAACTTGAAATTTGTAGCAAGAATCAGATTACTTGATGTTTTCCTCTTGAATCTCTTCTTCAAAGCCAACACATAAGAACACCAAGTCAAGATAGAGTTGAGAAAGTGTCTGTGTTTGTTCAAAGAGGTTACACGTGAATATACCGACATATGCCCACTTGAGGGTTAATATTATCCACAAGTGGGTATCTTGTTCCCCTTTCCAACTTACAACTTTACGCACGAGTACCCGTTTTAACTAACGGGGATATATTTGGAAACCTCGTTCTAATCCATTCAATATCTTATCATTCTTATCTTCTTTCAATAACATTTTAATGTTATCATTTCTTTATTATTTTCTTCTATTTTTCCCAAATAATCAATTATATACATTTAATTCCTTTTATCCAATATTTAATTAGAATTTTAACGTATCAGATTCGAACACGACTAGGCCCAATATGAGAATGTTACAAATCTACCCCCTTAAAAAGATTCCGTCCTTGGAATCTACTTTAAGTGAACAGGTGGGGAGAGCGGGCCCTCATATCCTCCTTGGTCTCCCATGTCAGGTTTGACCCAAGGTTGTGCTTTCATTTGACCAAGACCAGCTGATTAGTCTCCCCTCTCAGCCGCTTAGTCTTCGTGTTCAGAATCTCAACTAGTTCTTCCACGAGTCGTGTAGAAGAATCCACTTACAGATCTTTCAAGGGTAGAATCTGATCTTCAGCTACCTTGCACTTACAGAGATATCAAACACTGAAGGTATTATAAATACCTGATAATTCTGGAGGCAACTCTAAAGATACCGTCTGCTCACTAACTTTCTGGATAATTCTGTAAGAACGAATATATCACGGACTCCGTTTGCCCTTTCTGCCGAATCTAATAACACCCTTCCAGGGAGAAACTTTCAAAAATAACCGATCACCTAAATCAAAGGTAACCGGCCTGCGTTTCGGATCAACATACAACTTTTGCCTATCCCTGGCTGGTTTAAGTTTCTCACGTGCAAGCTTAACTTTATCTGCAGTAATCTGGACCTAATCAGGTCCAACATATTGTTTCTCCCCTGGTTCAAGCCAACAGGTAGGTGTACAACAACGCCTACCATAAAGGATCTCATACGGTGGCATACCGATACTAGAATGATATGAGTTATTATAAGCAAAATCATTCAAAGACAAATGAGAATCCCACAAGCCACCGTATTCGAGTACACATGCGCGTAGCATGTCTTCAAGAGTTTGGATAATCCTTTCGGACTGTTCGTCTGTCTGTGGATGACATGTTGTACTTAAATGAACACGAGTACCGAGTTCCTATTGAAAACTACTCCAGAATTGTGAAACAAATCGTATATCCCTATCAGAAACAATAGATAGAGGAACACCGTGTTGAGAAACAATTTCATTGATACAAATCCGAACAAGTCTAAGCATAGAAAAAGATTCATTAACTGCTAGGAAGTGTGCACACTTGGTGAGTCTATCAACAATCACCCAAATCATGACATGCCCCTTTTTAAAGTCCAGGGCAATTTAGTAACAAAATCCATGGTGATGTTGTCCCATTTCCATTCTGGAATTGGTAATTGTTGCAAATTACCAAAGGGTCGTTGGTGCTCGGTCTTCACCTGTGCACAGATCTGACATTTCTCCACATAGGAGGCAATGTCACACTTCAAAGTAGGCCGCCAATAAATTGCCTTAACATCATGGTACATTTTCGTGCACCCAGAATGAACAGATAGACGAGAATTATGCGCCTCCTTCAAGATTAACTCCCGGTTCCCTCCGATGCTAGGTACACAGATTTGGGACCTGTATATCTTCAATCCCCTGCTGTCATGTTGTAGCTGCTCCTTTATCTTGGACATAACTTCAGCCTTCAGATTAGCTTCTGCTAAGGCTTTTTACTGAGCCTCCTTCAATCGAGTGATAAGATCAGAAACAATAGTGATTTTTTTTCATGAATTTAATGGTATCTGTGGAGTCCTTTCAGCTTAAAGCATCAGCCACCACATTAGCCTTGCCCGGGTGGTATTTGATTTCACAGTCATAGTCGTTTATCAATTCCATCCACGTGCGTTGCCTCATATAGAGCTCCTTCTGTGTAGAAACATACTGGAGGCTCTTATAATCAGTGAATACCACACTTTTAGTGCCATACAAGTAGTGGCGCCATAGTTTCAGAGCAAAGACAACAGCTGCCAACTCCAGATCATGAGTCGGATAGCTCTTCTCATGTGGTTCCAGTTGGCGGGAAGCATAAGCTATCACATTGTCCTTCTGCCTAAGGATACTTCCCAAACCTATGTAAGAAGCATCACAAAAAACGATAGAATCTTCTGACCCATTTAGCAGAGTCAGAATTGGAGCTTAACATAATAATTGTTTCAATGTCTGAAAGACATTATCTTGTTCATTAGACCACGAATAGGTAACATCCTTTCGTGCAAGCTTCGTCATAAGATCTACTATTTTAGAAAAATTTTGAATGAACCGCCGATAGTAACCGGCAAGTCCTAAGAAAACTTCGAATTTCTAATGGGGTTTTGGGAATTCCCCAATTCATAACTGCCTCGACCTTTACTAGATCAACCATAACACTATCCTTGCATATAACATGACCAAGGACGTGTATTTCTTCAAACTAGATCAAAGGTCTATCTTTGAAAATCAAGTAGCACCATGTAGTTGATGAAACATATCATCAATATGAGGAATAGGGTACTTGTTCTTTACAGTTCGCTTATTCAGTTCCCTGTCATCAATGCACACCCGCATCGTCCCGTCTTTCTTTTTAACTAACTAGACTGGAGTTCCCTAAGGTGAAGAGCTGGGACAAATGAAACCTCTATTAAGAAGTTCCTGAATCTGAGTCATTACCTCATGAACCTTAGATGATGCAAAACGATAAAGAGATCGAGCTACAGGCGTAGCACCTGGAACAAGATCAATCTGATATTCTACTTCTCTTACCGGTGGCAATCCCGGTAATTCATCAAGGAAAACATTAGGGTATTCAAAAACTACCCTAATGTCGTTAATAACCTTCTTCTCCATCTTTGTATCAACAACATAAGCCAAATAGGAATCACATCCCTTAGCTACGAATTTACGAGCTCTCACCAGTTATATCAATGGAATTTCAGAAAGTCTTGCCTCACCACGAGTCACAACATATGACCCGTCGGACTGAGGAATTTTAATCACCTTTTCAAACAAAGAATCTCAGCATTTCGGTTGCTGAGCCAATCCCTTCAAATTACAACATCAAATGCCGCAATGGGCATAACAAGAAACGAAATGGGAAAACTATTCCCGTTAATATCAATTACCGCCACAAGAACACTAACAGTGCCTTACCGCTAAGAACTTCCACTTTCAGTGGATCAATCAACGCGAAAGCAGATAATTGTTATTAAGCACAAAAAGACGCAGAGACAAAAGAATACGTAGCTCCTTGCTTTCACCGGTTTCGAATATTAATTCTATATCCCGTATCCAACTCTCGATCACCGCCGGATCCGTTGTACCCTTAAAGGTATATATGGTTTACATGACTGAAAAGCCTCAAGACATGTGGTCATTCTATGCTATGGAATAGGAACAACTAACATATGTTCCTCAATTGTTATTATTCGTTTTAGATCTCAACATTTACTATATGCTACTTTCATAGGAACTGAGGACAGTTCCCTTGTTTATCTTAATACTAGTAGTACACAAGACTACTATTACTTCTGCTATTCTTTTGGCATCACTCTTTTATCTAACATTATCAATCTGATTACATCAAATTGATCTAAACATCTCTTGATTCTATTAGACCATTAAAGTCTTAATATACTTACTATACTTATCTTGTTTGATTAATCATGTTAATCAATTTAGCAATTAATGAACAACTGTGTTAGTCATATGAATCATATCAATCTCTCTCACACACCAATACCTCCCGAGGAACACTTTAAATAATGGTCGAGCCTGAATTTGAGACTGAGTACTCTTTCAAGTGCCCAATTCACTCAAACATAGGCTCTGATACCAGCTTGTAACACCGTTGTTTCGAGAACCAAAATTTTCTTTTAAAAATACCAATTTATCATTTTCATTCAAATTACGCAGTGGAATATAAAACAAGTGGCTAATATTTTACATTTAAAAATTGCCACATACTAGGTTTGGTGTTACAGTTACTGAACCGGCCGACCATTATCTGCTACAAGATAAACATAACTTCAGAGCTAAACAAAATACAGTGTTCCTCCTAAAACATGCAACTACCCGCAGGCACCCGAGCTCACAGCCTAAGGAACACCTGCACATGTGGAGAGTAGTATCTGTTAGCTATAATAGCTAGTGAGTACACGATAGCATGCAATCAATATAAACATACCACATATCATCAATGATGCTCAAATAGTTCTATCCTAGCATCTCGCGATGAGCTGGCGTAGTCAGGAGGTAGCATATCTCGCAGGGGGATCAACCCAACTCAATGCACGAAACTGGGGTACCAGACACATCAACCGCTCCGGTGGGGGAGCTGTTAAGCGTCCACCGTTGCGTTTTGGAATCAACCGATTCCTCTGTTGTACAGCCGCAACTATACCTGAATAGGACAGCTTTGTCCGTGTTTTGGAATCAACCGATTCCTCTGTTGTACAGCCACAGCTATACCCAAAAAGGACAGCTTTGTCCGGGCAAACCTTGCCCAATCACAAACACATAATCTGATTCAACCGAATCATCAATCAATCAATAATCATGTCCACATAATATACACCTAAACAAATGCATATTATTTATACCAATCAAATATCTAGCATCATCATGCCATTCATTCTTTACCTCATTGTGCGCACGCAATAATGTATATATCTATCATCATAACATACACCTAATCAAGTGCATGCTATTATGCATCATTAAGTTAAGCCTAGCATCATCATGCTATACTATCTACACTTAAAAAAGTTCGTATCATACTGTGTCAACATGTTAAATCTAGCATCGTCATGCTTCACTAACCACACTTAATCAAGTGCATATAATATCCTGAAAATCATTTATCATACATACTACAAGGTATACAACCTTTTATCAACATCTTTAATCGTTTTATCGATGGTATACAAATCATTGTATTCAATTCATTATTAATATATGTTATAGATATATTAATTGTTATGTTATCAGGCACTCACCTGACGAGCTTAAACTGATTGTTATAGCGTTCCGGGTCTCCTCGATTGTCAGGCGCACCTAAACAATCACCCCGTATATCAGAAATACTTAAAACAGCAAACTATATGCTGAAACAGGGTTCCTTCCGGCCATAAGCAAGGATGCTTGCGCCCACAAGGACAGAAACATGCTTGCGCCCGCAAGCAAGGCCTTACGGCCGTAAACAGTGCACCCCTTGCGGCCGCAAGGCTCGTCCCTTGCGCCCGCAAGCACTGCTGTGTGATTTCAGCCCCCGTTTTGACCATTTTCAACCCCAAAACACAACCAATCGATTCCAATCCAATTTCCAGTGTTCACATATGAATTTGGCACTCAAACTAAGATATAAACAACTATCATTTCATACTTTAACATCAAATTCAAGGATTGGGATCAAAATCTCCATTTTGACCCATTTGAACTTTAATTCAAAAATTCAATCAAAAACTCTGTTTTAATTCAAGAATTTGATTGTTTACAACTTAGAAATGATATAGAAACGGATTGGAATCAATAGAATAAATTGTAGAGATTAATTTGTAAATTTGACCCATTTGACCTAAATGGTCAAAACTCAAGAACATGGTGATTCAAGGAAGAAGGCTTACTAGTTAGAAGTGGAGATGATGAAGATGATGTTTACAACAGATTGGAACTTGAAATTTGTAGCAAGAATCAGATTACTTGATGTTTTCCTCTTGAATCTCTTCTTCAAAGCCAACACATAAGAACACCAAGTCAAGATAGAGTTGAGAAAGTGTCTGTGTTTGTTCAAAGAGGTTACACGTGAATATACCGACATATGCCCACTTGTGGGTTAATATTATCCACAAGTGGGTATCTTGTTCCCCTTTCCAACTTACAACTTTACGCACGAGTACCCGTTTTAACTAACGGGTATATTTTTGGAAACCTCGTTCTAAACCATTCAATATCTTATCATTCTTATCTATTTTCAATAACATTTTAATATTATCATTAACTTATTATTATTTTCTAGTTTTCCCAAATAATCAATTATACACATTTAATTCCTTTTATCCAATATTTAATTAGAATTTTAATGTATCAGATTCGAACACGACTAGGCCCAATATGAGAATGTTACAGAAAAAATTTCCCAACAGAAATCGAAATATGAACATTATAGCACTCAACAACGGCAAGGAGGGCAGGACAAAGGAAACCGTCAGGGAAGTCAGAATAGGACGCCTACAGTAGGTGGGTCAACTCAAAGGGCACCTTGGTGTAACATGTGCAAATCCTATCATCATGGACAGTGTACGCCCCAATCTATGCGATGCGTAAAGTGTGTCCAGTTTGGCCATGACTTGAAGAATTGCAGATTACCAAGGAGTGTCTACTGGAATTGTTAGAAAGAGGGGCACAGAGTGGGTGACTGCCCGTTGAGTAGGAGGTCGGGGTCTGGGTCAGGAGGGGGAGGAGCTAGGGGATCGTCTTCAGTGGGTGAGAAGCGAAAGAACCCACCCACTGCAAAGGGTCGGGCCTTTAAAATGACGGTGGATGATACCACCACCACAGACGACGTTATCACGGGTATGTTTCTGATAAACTCTATCCTGCTAGAGTGTTATTTGATTCAGGGGCAAATCGTTCCTTTGTTTATGTGGAATTCTATGATAGATTAAATGTGCTTGTGATTGAACTTGCTACTGATTTAGAGGTAGAAGTAACTGATGGTATGATGGTTCCGGTCACGACTGCTGTGGATGGAGCTAAAATTGTTATAGATGGCGTGTATTTTCTTGTTTATTTTCTTGTTATGCCTTTATCGGGGTTTGATGTGGTGCTCGGGATGGATTGGTTGAGTTTGAATCAAGCTAGTATCAAGTGCCACAAGAAGTTGATTTCTTTTCCATTGGCTGATGGTACGAGAGTGGTAGCAAGGGGTGAGAAAGCTGGGTCTGTAATTCCAATCATTTCGTGTTTGAAAGCCAAGAAAGCTTTGGATAGAGGATGTGAATCGTACTTGGCATTATGTAATTGATAGGAAGAAAGAAAAACAAGCAATGAGTGATATCCGGGTGGTAACGGAATACCTGGAGGTGTTTCCGGAGGAATTACCAGGACCACCTCCAGTTCGTGAGGTAGAGTTCAAGATAGTTCTGATTGTTGGTTCTCGACCAGTGGCGAAGGCTCTGTATAGGTTGGCACCTTCAGAAATCCGGGAGATGATGACGCAGATTCAGGATCTGCTCGATAAGGGGTTTATTCGTCCGATTTCGTCCCCGTGGGGAGCACTGGTATTATTTGTGAAGAAGAAAGACGGTACATTGCGTATGTGTATCGGCTACCATGAATTGAATAAGAGAACGATAAAGAACAAGTATCCGTTGCCGAGAATCGATGATTTGTTTGATCAACTGCAAGGAGCTTCGTTCTTTTCTAAAATTGATTTGAGATCAGGGTATCACCAGGTGCGTATTTCAGAAGAAGACGTGTCAAAGACGGCCTTTCGTACGCGCTACGGGCACTACGAGTTCTTGGTTATGCCGTTCGGCTTAACCAATGCACCTGTGATCTTTATGGATTTGATGAACAAGGTCTGTCGACCATTCTTGGATAATTTTGTGATAGTCTTCATTGATGATATACTGATTTATTCAAAGACTGAGGAGGAACATGAACAGCATTTGAGACAGGTTTTGGAAACACTGAAGAAAGAACACTTGTTTGCCAAGTTCTCAAAATGCAAATTCTGGTTGAGAGAGGTTCCGTTCTTGGGGCATGTTATCTATAATAAAGGAGTGAAAGTGGATCCTTCTAAACTGGAAGCTGTGATGAACTGGAATGCTCCAAAGACACCGTCTGAGATTAAAAGCTTTCTTGGTTTGGCTGGATACTACCGCTGATTTATTAAAGATTTCTCCAAGATTGCGGGTCCGTTGACCAAGTTAACTCAGAAAGACGTGAAGTTTGTTTTGAGTAGTGAACAAGATAAAGCTTTCCAGACTTTAAAGCAGTTGTTATGATAGGCTCCCATTCTTGCATTGCCAAGTGGATTAGATGATTTTACTATTTATTGCAATGTGTCATATGCTGGATTGGGGTGTGTGCTTATGCAGAGGGATCGGATGATTGCGTATGCTTCAAGGCAGTTGAAACCACATGAAAAGAATTACCCGACACATGATTTTGAGCTGGCAGCCGTTGTTTTTGCCCTAAAGCTGTGGAGACACTATTTGTATGGCACCAAGTGTGTGATTTGTACCGACCATAAGAGTCTTCAGTATGTGTTTACACAAAAAGAACTGAATATGAGACAGAGAAGATGGGTGGAGTTGATAACAGATTATGATTGCGAGATCAGATACCACCCTGGGAAAGCAAATGTGGTGGCAGATGCCCTGAGTCGTAAGGGAGCAGGAAGTTCAATCCAGTTTATGCGTATGGAGATAGTATCAGACTAAGTGGATAGACTGAAGTCTGCCCAACTGGAAGCCCTTCAGGAGGAAAATTTGAAGAATGAATTGATGAAGAAGCGTAAGGATGAACTTACTGATGATTCTTGCGGATTGAAGATGTATAAGACTCGGGTGTGGGTGCCTATGCTTAGAAAATTGAGAAAGTTGATTCTAACTGAAGCACACAAGTCAAGACTGTCTATACACCCAGGAAGCACTAAAATCTACAACGATTTGAAAGTGCTTTACTGGTGGCCTACAATGAAGGGAGATGTGGAACACTTTGTAGAATCGTGCCATATCTGTGCACAAGTGAAGGCAGAGCATCAGAAGCCTTAAGGATCCTTGAAGCAGTTGGAGATTCCTGAGTGGAAGTGGGAACATATAACGATGGATTTTGTGACTAAACTACCACGAACTCAGAAGAATAATGATATGATTTGGGTGATAGTGGATCGACTGACAAAGAGCGCTCATTTTCTGGCTACGTGTTAGACGGCTTCACTGAGTAAGCTGGCTAAATTGTACATTGACGAGATTGTTGCGAGACATGGTATACCGTTGTCGATAGTATCTGACAGAGACTCCAGGTTTGTTTCGAACTTCTGGAGGAGTCTACAGAGAGAGTTGGGGACGAGAATTAACTTGGGTACTACTTATCATCCCCAGACTGATGGTCAGACTGAGCGAACCATACAGACACTTGAAGATATGTTACGTGCCTGTGTAATTGAGTATGGTGGATCTTGGGATTCGCACCTGCCGTTGATAGAGTTTGCGTATAATAATAGTTACCACTCTAGTATTGGAATGCCTCCGTATGAAATGTTGTACGGTCGTCGCTGCCGTACTCCGACGTGTTGGTTAGAGGCTGGTGAGAAACAGTTTGCAGGACCCGAGATTGTTCAGTTAACTGCTGAAAAAGTTGCTATAGCCAGAGAAAAGTTGAAAGCGGCCAGAGATAGACAGAAAATGTATGCAGATCCGCGACGTCGTCTGGTGTCACCGTGGAAAGATGTGATCCGTTTCGGCAAACGCGGGAAGTTCGCTCCCCGTTTTATTGGTCCTTTCCGCATCCGTCAAATAGTTAATGATCAGGCAGTTACACTGGATCTTCCAGCAGAGCTTTCCGGGATTCATGATATGTTCAATGTCTGTTATTTGAGGAAGTGCAAGGTTGAAGATGAAAGCCAGATTCTCCCAGTGCATGAACTGAAAGTTGATTCGAAGAAGCGATTAATAGAAGAACCTGTCGAACTGTTGGATCGTAAAGTGACCAAGCTCCGTAAGAAACAGATTCCAATGGTGTTGGTCAAATGGAAGCACAGTCTAGATTCTGATTTGACTTGGGAGACTGAGGCTGAGATGAGAGAAAGATACCCCCACTTGTTTGAACGAGAAGGGATTCCGAGGACGGAATCCTCTTAAGGAGGGGAGATTTGTAACACCCGCAAACCCGGGCTAGGAGATTAGCGGGTTGGCAGTACGTAATTAATTGTGTTTTAATTTGTTATGTGTTTAAATTAAGAGTTAATTGAATTAATTAAACTTAATTTAAATATATATATATATATATATATATATGTGTGTAGGAGTAGTAGTACTGGAGGAAAAGGAAAGAAAGGAGTTAGTATGTATGTATGAATGTATGTATGCATGCATAATTAATGAAAAAGACTCTATGACACCACCACCTTAGATTTGTGTGTAAACATGTATACGTGTGTGTGTGTACGGCACTTTAGTAAAACTACCTGCTCATTTATCAAAAATGGAAAGTGTGTTGTGTGTGTAAAAAGAAAGAAAACCTTCTCGTGAAGAAACATCAACAACTAGCAACTTTAAATTTATAAAGTCAAGATTTGTAGTTCTATAATTCAAACTAAAGGTAAGTATATGTTCATATCATGTTTTGAATTAGTTTGACATGTTTAGCTCTTAAAATACATGATTGCATAAGAAATCATCATGTTCAAGTTTGAAGTTTTATGAACAAATGGGTTTTGGTGGATTTTGTGTTTTGTTGGATTAAATGATGTTTAGGGCGCATGAGAATATGTTTAAAGATGTTTAGATATGATTTAAGTAAGTTTTAGTAAGTTTAATTAAATTCTGGAAATTGGTTAGGGTGTTTTCACTGTTTGAACGTGGAGAAGAAAGAAGATGAATCTGGAAATATGAAGAACGCGGTGCGATGCTCGGCTCGGAATTCGAAGGTCATGTGTTCAAAGTCCTAGGCTTCGCATTCGAAGTCCTCCCCGCTCGAAGGCCTATCGTGACGCAACGCGTCTAAGTTCGCAACGCGACGTGTGTTGGTTCCGAATTCGAAGGAGCTCGAAGATGGCTTCGCATTTGAAGTGGCTGCTCGAAGAGGTCGTCGCGGCGCGACCTCGACATTTTCAGAATTTGACTTGTGTTGATTATTTGAATGCAATATTTCTTGGTATATTTTATATGTAAGCTATATGATATATGTGAAGGTATATGTGATATAAATATATGAAAGAATATATATTTATGATGAAAAGACTGATTCTGGTGTTGATTGTGTTTTCAGGAAACCTAAAGACTCAGTGATATAAGATATCTGAGTTTCCCGTTTGAGAACAAAAGGTGAGTGGACGTTAATCGCGGATGGTAAAGATTACGATTAATGTTATTGATGTGATGCATGATGTGTTTGAGATGGGATTGAGTGATTGAACTGCTGATTGTGATATTGATTGTTGATGTCTGGTGCATGACTATTTAGTCGATACGCGCTCTTAGGATGATTTTGAGCTGCGTTGAGAAGTCAGCTATACGTGGACTTGGGCTGGGCTTTTCTTACTGGTTGGTTGAACAGTAGTAGCCTCTCTGTTGCATTTGTTGCTTAGAGGGGATTTTATTGTGCCAATTTAGTGGAAAGCTATCGGTAAACCTTTGCTTTGGCCGGCATTGGTTGTAGGTTTTGCGCCGAACTGTCGGTCTTCTCAGGATATGTGATTACATGATTGATGTTGATTGTGAATGTTTGCATTTGATGCTTTAGCCTCTACTCACTTAGCTTTGTGCTAATTCCCCTCCGTTGTGGATTTGCAGGTTCGTGTTTGTAGATGTTGAAGAAGAAGTTGACCCCACTCTGATATTTTGGTTTAAATAAAACGAGCTTGTAGTTTTTGTAACACCAAAACAATATTGTGGTTTATGAACAATGATGCAAATTTGTAAATGGTGGTTTGTTTATTATATGTTTGTTTAAATTAAAGCTTCCGCAGCGTTTAAAACAAATGGCTTGAGTTTTACAGTGTTACACTCGGGTTGAGTCATATAGACTTCCTCACTTAGTGTCCCATTAAGGAACGCAGTTTTTACATCCATTTGCCAAATCTCATAATCATGAAATGCGGCAATTGCCATGAGTATCCGGATAGACTTCAAGATAGCCACCGGGGAAAAGGTGTCATCATAGTCTACACCATGAGTTTGCCTGAAACCCTTAGCCACCTGTTGGGCTTTGAAGTTGTCTACCTCTCCATCTATGACGGTCTTTTTCTTAAAGACCTATTTGCACCATACGGGTCTACACCCGGGTACCGGATCTACCAAATCCCATACTTGGTTATCCGACATAGATCGCATCTCGGACTCCATAGCCTCTTTCCACCTAGCGGACTCAGGTCCCACCACGGCGTTCTGATAAGATGATGGTTCATCATGATCCACCACTAGGTCGCAGCTCTCAGACATGAGAAACCCATATCTCTCTGGCTCATTGCGATTCCTACCGGATCTCCTTAGAGGTAAAGGATCTGTGTCAGGTTCTCCAGCAGCCCCATGCTGAGAATCATCATGTGAACTAGTGCCAACTTCAGGTTGGTCACTGGAAGGTTCTTGAATTTCTTCAAGATCAACCTTTCTCCCACTAGCGTCTTTGGATAGCATCTCCCTATCAAGTAAGACGGCCCTCCGAACAACAAATACCTTGTTCTCGGAAGGTTTTTAAAACAAATATCCCATAGACCCGGCAGGATATCCAATGAACAAACATCTCTCGGCTCGGGGTTCTAATTTGTCCTCCACCTCACGTCTCACGTAGGAAGGACAACCTCAAACCTTTAGATATGAAAGCGATGGAACCTTTCCATGCCACATCTCAAAGGGTGTCTTCTTGACCTTCTTAGTTGGTATGAGGTTAAGGATTCTAACGGCCATTTCCAATGCATAGCCCCAAAAGCTAATGGGTACATCCGTACGACTCATCATACACCGAACCATATCCAACAATGTCCGGTTCCTCCTCTCGGTGACACCATTTAATTGTGGTGTCCTAGGAGGTGTCAATTGTGAAACAATTCCATAATCTTTCAAATAGTCACGGAATTCCGAACTTAGATACTCACCACCACGATCCGATCTGAGCATCTTAATTTGTTTACCCAATTGGTTCTCAACTTTGTTTTTGAAAGTATTGAAAACCTCAAAGGTTTCCGACTTTTGTCTCACCAAGTAAACATACCCATACCTACTAAAATCATCGGTAAAGGTTACGAAGTACCTTGAGTTATCCCTAGTGACATGCTTGAACGGATCACACACATCCGTGTGAACGATATCCAACAAGTCTTTGCCCGTCTCACAAACGCCGGTGAAGGGTGCTTTGGTCATTTTGCCCAATAAGCAAGATTCGCATACATCATCCGACCCATGGTCAAATGATTCCAAGATCCCATCCGCTTGGAGCTTGGCGATGCGTTTACTATTTATGTGGCCCAAACGACCATACCATAAAGATAACTTGTCCTAATTACATTTGGATTTAGAACCAACATTCATGATTGATCTATTACTTTGCAAGCATACACTTGTCTCATATATGCCACAACATGGATGTGCTTTAAAATAAAATAAATCATTCTTAAAGCATGAAATAATTCCATTAGAGAAATTAAAATTGAATACATCGTCAACAAGTGCATAAAATGATAAAATGTTTCTTGCCACGCAGGGCGAATAAGATACATTTAATAAAGTAATAAATAAGCCGGATGGAAAGGCGAGATCCACACTCCCTATCTTCTCAACCGGGACAAACGCCTTGTTTCCCATGATGAGATCCAGCTCCCCATCAACCAAGTTCATACTTCTTCTTAGTACCTACACATTATTAACTATGTGAGTACCACACCCGGTGTCCAAGACCCAAGCGTTAGAAGTAGAAGTGTTATGGAGTTCAATCATATACATACCAGAGACTCCTTGTCCCTTGGTGCGAAGCCTCTTGAGCTCCTCCGTGTACTTGGGGCAACTACACCGGTAGTGTCCCTTCTCCCCGCAGAAGAAACAGGTGGCCTCTTCCGGTGAGGGGGATATAGGAGCGGGTTCCTTCCCCTTCGGCTCCGGCGCCGGGAGTGGTTTAGGCTTAGGTGTTGCCACCTTCGCCTTCCCCTTCCCTTTGCCCTTGGAGCATGAAGCGGGCCGCTTCCTCTTAGCACCACCCTCATTGATGGCTAGGACGGGTGTGGAGGTCGATGGATTTGCCTTGGCCATGTTAGACTCGGAGGTCTTCAACATGCCGTGCAACTCCATCAAGGACTTGTCCATATTATGCATATGGTAGTTCACAATGAACTGATCATATGCTTGAGGCAAAGATTGGAGGATAATATCCATAGCCAACTCTTTCCCCATTGGAAAGCCCAACCTCTCGAGCTGGTCCTCGTATTGCTTCATGCGAAGCACGTGGGTGCTCACGTTCCCGCCTTCCTACATCTGGCACCCTATAAAGGCCTTGACACACTCGTAGAGTTCTTGTCTTGCTTGCTGCTGGAACATTTCCTTTAGCTGCGAGATCATGTCAAACGCACCAACGTCCTCGAATTGCCTTTGCAACTCGGAACTCATGGTCGTCAACATGAGGCAATTCACCTCATTCGTGTCTTTAAGGCGTTTCTCATAAGCATCCCACACCGATTCCTCAATAAGCCGCTTTAACAACTCGGTATAGGCACGACAATTATCAAGGCGTATTAAATCGGAATTGTAAATTGTCCAACAAGATACACGATGACGCCTTTGACAATAATTGGCTCGTGCTAAGCTCGACAACCAAAAATTTCAAGACTCTACACGTACCTTCCACACAAGTCCACATGTAACAACTCGTGCTAAGCTCAACAATTGTCCCATGCTTCATTAGATTCGGGTGGTGTCATCTTTTGGATGGCGTGTGATTTACGTTTTTAAGAAAAACGGGATTTTTGTTTTTCCGGTTAAAAACCTCTTTTCGTTTTGATTAACAAATAAGTGACAAAACGCATTTTTCACCATTTGAACATAAACACTTTATATTCGTTTGTTAATCATGTGAGCGAGCGGTGTTTGTAAACCAATTAAGGAAAACTATATAGTTTTATTATTTTCAAAAGATTTTCTAGCATGCGAAAATCCTACAACCAAGCAAGAAAATAAATAAATAAAACTACACAACCACGCATACAAAACCGATTTGAGCCAACCTAAGTGTTCCCCGATGAGCCAACCGAGGAACTAAGTCTACTAAGGACAAACAATCCAAGACTTGGTGGCGTGCTCCCACTCGATCCCGCGCCTCCGGATCCAAGATAGCCGAGACGTCTCCCAAGACTCCCCTTGGTGCCTCCGGTCTTCTCTTCAAAATACATACATAATTTAAAGAGAAATGGCGTGCAAGCCACAAATAAATATATTATTACAACCCGGATTAAATAAATTATTACAAACCAAATGTGGTACAAACCACCAAATGAATGAACAACAAATAAAGCAACCAAACAACCAAACAAAGGCCTAGCCTCGAACCTGTGCTCACAAATACGAAACAACCACAAAGCATGGTGTGCCACACCAAACCATTCACAAAACAATATCCCAACTAAGTTTATTCAAAAACTAAAGGCACAAGAATAAACCTTGTACATATGTATTAGGATTCCAAACACTTTGAAATACAAATTCATATATACACAATATACATGTATGCATGTGTGCAGTTTATGCCAAAACCACCCAATACATACATATATAAGCATTAGGATATTATGGGGCTTAATCTACAAGGCTAAACAGCCTAAAATGATTCTCGAAACACCAAAATCAAATGCTGAAATCCATATCAAATTTTCTTTTTCAAAAAGGCCAAAAACAGCCTGTTCACGACGCCTTCACGAGCTACTGCTCTTCACGGCCCCTCACGGGCCGTGAAGGCAGTACGCTCCACGACTCGTGAAACAAATTAAAAACCTTTCACGACCACCACCCACGAGACTGGTCGTGTGGCCTTCACGACCCGTGAAGCAAACTCCACGGCCCGTGAAGACCTTCTGGACAGAATGTCCAAAATCGAAAATATGGATTTTCAAGCCACAAAGGTGCATGCATATTACAAATATGGCTCTGATACCACTGTTGGGATTCCATGGGGATCAAGGCATGCAACGGAAGCAACAAAAACACACACAAACGATCCCACGAAGTCCCAATGGTGGTGAAAACTTGTAAGATCAAACATGCAACCAAAAGAGAACAAGGAGAAGAGAGAAAGAAAGCCATACCCTTGAAGACTTTGATAAAATTCTGGAACAACTTCGGATTTTTGATGATCTCTTAAAACAAAAGTCTTCAAGCACCAAAGATGTCCACACCAAGCTTAGCTTCTTTCTCCTAGTACTAGCAAGCCACCAAACTACCAACACTTGACAATTTGGTTCTGGAATAGCCCTTGAACAACACTAGATGATCACCAACACAAGGTCTTATGCTTCTCTCAAATTAGAACACTCACTTGTGTATCACTCTAATGTGTGCAAATGCAAGAACTAACCAAGAGTAATGAAAGAACTAAGAATGGCTCTTTTAAAGACACCATCTCTGTTCTCATGAGTCCAGAGTCGTGCTAATTGGCACTCATCCATTGCACCTACATAATGGTCCAACCAAATACAAGTGTCGCTTAGAATTCTGCCTTCACGACTTCTTCACGGGCTCTCACGGGCCGTGAAGGATACATGCGCCACGACCGACCATGAATCCTCCACGAGCCGTGCCGCGCCGTGCAAGAATCGTGAGGGTTGTGCCTTCACGACCTCCTTCACGGGCCATGTAGGGTCGTGAAGCCCTAGGGTTTCACCAACCATGCGCCCCATGACAAGACTCGTGGACACTAGCTGCTTCACGACCTGTGGATCATCCTTCACAGTCGTGAAGCCTTGGTCAACTAGAATTTGACCATTTTGATTCTTTCCTCTTATAGCAGGCTGTCGAGATTGAAACTTGGTGTGTGACCCAATAGGCCCGCGCTTCGTCGGCAGTGATGCCGGCCTACGTGTGTCGGTGGATAGATTCCAACATAAACACGATCATGGATCTATCCAGAAACGGACGGCATACCCGATTCATTAGATCTATGAAGATGGCAGGGGCATTGGTTAAGCCGAACGACATAACTAGAAATTCGTAATGACCATAACGAGTTTGGAACGCGGTCTTCGGAACGTCTACTTCATGAACTCGTACCTGGTGATACCCCGACCGAAGATCAATCTTAGAGAAGCATGTAGTCCGCTGCAATTGCTCAAAGAGATCATCTATTCGAGGAAGCGGATACTTATTCTTTACAGTTCGCTTGTTAAGCTCCCTGTAATCTATGCACATTCGCATTTTTCCGTCCTTCTTCTTCACAAATAATACAAGAGCTCCCTACGGCGAAGAACTCGAACGAATAAAACCTTTGCCTAGAAACTCCTGAATTTGAGTCATCATCTCTCTTATTTCAGAAGGTGCAAGACGATACGGAGAACGAGCCACAGGTGTAGCTCCTGGAACAAGCTCTAACTTAAATTCAACATCACATATTGGAGGCAAACCTGGAAGTTCTTCAGGGAATACGTCAGGGTAGTCAGATACCACCCAAATATCACGAACTGGTCGATTCTCCATCGTAGCATCAATAACGTATCCCAGATAAGAGTCACAACCTTTAGCAATCGACTTTTGAGCTTTAATCATGGAGACAATGGGAATATCAGAGTCCCGTCGTTCTCCACGTGCAACAGCATAAGATCCATCAGAGAGAGGGATCTTGATCATCTTTTTGGAACAGATAATCTCAGCATCACGCTTGTTGAGCCAATCCATCCCGATCACAACATCGAAGCCCGCGATAGGCATAATAAAGAAGGAAATAGGGATACTACTCCCGTCAATATAAACCAGGGCTATTAGGACTTTCTCTATAACAAAAACTACTTTGCCGTCAGCGACCTCTACTCTGAGCGGCTCAGGTAATGAAACAACAGGTAACTGTAATCTTCTACGACACGCGACAGATACAAAGGAGTAGGTAGCTCCAGAGTCAAATAAAACTCTAGCATGGATATAATTGATAAGAAAAGTACCCGTGACGACATCTCCTGTTGCTTTGGCCTCGTCAGCTGCCATCTGACAAGCCCTACCTTTTGCGCGGGGCGCGTCATCTCTTTTCGGTCCTCTAGAAGAAGAAGGCCCTTTGGCTCCAGCACTTTGTCTTTCTGGGCAGTCTCTCAGCTTCTGCCCGGGCTTGTAACACCGATAGCACACGTCCTCTTTGAAACCACACTCAGTTGTAGCGTGGCCCTTCTGCCCGCACCTCCAGCAACGTCTCGTAGAGTTAGAACACTCACCAGAGTGATAAGTTCGGCATTGAGAACACCAAGGAGAATTAGGCCTCGGCTTCTTGAAGGAATCAGTCTTTCCGCCTGTAGTAGATTGTCCTTTGCAAGGACCCGATTTATCAGACGGCTGGAACTTCCTCTTTGACCCTGCACCGGCAGATTCGCCCTTGCAGTATAAACGGTCACCTTCCAATTGTCGGGCTATATCAAACGCCCGATCCAGTTCAACAGCAGCCCGCACATGTAAGCAAAATTCCAGTGGCAGAGTTGCCACAAACCGCCTTATCCTGGTGGTCTCATCTGGAATCAGATGGGGAGCAAAGCGCATCTTATCAGTGAACACGGTTATATGTTCTTCGATTGGCTTATCCCCATTCTGGAGATCATTGAATTCCCTCTCCATACATTCCAGGTCATAATCGGTGCAATACTTCTTCAGCACCTTTTCAGAGAACTGCTCCTAGGTAAGAGCACTCGGCACCTCCTTGTTAACAAAGGCTTTCACCGTATCCCACCAAAAGATGGCACGACCTTTTAACATCCGTACCGCATACTTGACACAGTACTCAAGTTCACATTCACACGATTCGAACACTTGCTCCATCTCCCAGAGCCATTGGATAGTAACGGTGGGGTTATCACTCCCCTAGAATGTCGGAGGATGGCAAGTTAGAAATTTCTTGTACGAACAAGTCTTGCGAGGCTTGTTCAGTGTAGCTTGCAATAAGAGCTCCTTTGTCACTCGAAGCTCTTCCTCCAAATGCCTAATAACAGCAGCCTGATCTGGCTCAGGTCTGCCCTCTCTAGCATTGTGCTGAGATCTCTGATCTTCAGCCTGATGAGGCAGATGAGAAGCCTCATCCTCTAACTCTTTAATGGCTTGTTCAGTATGGCCACGTTCGGCAGACATCTTTCTAGATTTCTATATGATAGAGAAAGAGCAATTAATACTCTATCTCACTTAACTTACTAACAAGTCATCATATAATACTAGCACACATATAACACTCACACACAACCCCCCACAGGAACACTTCTTTATGGTCGGGCCCGAGCTTGAGATCGAATACTCTTACAAGTACCCAATTCACTCAAACTTAGGCTCTGATACCTATTTGTAACACCGCTTCTGAATTCAGTTACTTTAGTGACAAATCGGGTTTTAGCAGCGGAAATTTTTCTTTTTAAAACAACAAACTGTTATTTACATTAATAACTTATCAAAACAACGCTGGTGTTACCAAGTACAGGAACCGACCATAGTATCTATTTACATTACGTCATAATAAATTCAAGAGTTCCACCCACTAGGGGCAATGTACAACAAAAGCAACCCGCCTCGCATGACATCTAATCTTTACTTGAAAAGGGAAATCATGACATCATTAGCTACACTAGCTAGTGAGTACATACAATCATAAGTATCAATATAGTAAGTCATGCGTCATATCATAAACAATCATTGCTAGCATAGCACATAGCAGTGTGCTGACAAGATCAGTAAGAGTCGTGTCTTGTAGGGTAATCAATCCCGCTCAACAACCCAAACAAGGGGATCAGACACGACCAATCCGCGCTGGTGGGGGAGCATTAAGCAGTCCACCAAGCATCGTTCACAGAGCCAGAGGCTCCACAGGTAATCCAGCTACAACTAGCTGATCACCACTCACGTTAAGGCACGGCGGTTCTGCAGAACCTATGATCCAGGATGCCTCCTGGTTCACCATGAAATCCCGAGGGATCCAGTTACAACCGACTGACCATAACCATGGGTCAGATAGTCTGCAGACAATGCACAAACACATATACGTACATTTGATCCCACAGGGATCCATCATTTTACATATAACATCTTTCAGGTAGAGTTTCATGCATAGTATCATACATTGACTAAGTGGTTCCAGTTTGGACCCGCTGGCATGCACCTAGTACATTTCGTAGCATATAAACTTACCTCCTGGAGTATACCTACAAAAGCAAGTTAGTCATACATAGTACATTCACATAGTCATTTAGCATGCAAGCCTTACTCTACTGAGTCTCATGATCACAGATACTCACCTGAGCAGTTTACTACGCACAGGTATTTGGTTTGAGTCCTTTCAACACAACAAGTTCACCTAACATATCATACTTACATTAGTCATTCACATGTGCATGCAAGACTTACCAAACAACCATATTACTTTGGACATAACACAAATCCGCCAGAACTATCGGACTTGGGAAATCCGATGGTTCTGTCGGATTCATGAAATTCGACACATTCAAACCATGAAATCCCATGCTCACTTTATCGGATTCCAACACTTAGGAATTTCATTATGCATATGAAATCCAACACTTGCGGATTCCAACACATATAAGGAAACCCGAGACTTGGGAATCCGACACTTTAGGAAATCCCATTCATGAAATCCGATAGACTTGCGGAATCCGACAATATTAACGGATTCCAACAAATCCGGTATTCACCACATGCGGATTCCGACACATTCATAGTATCGGAATCCGACAACTTCATAGCTTGAAATTCTGACAGCTACATTTGGTCATCTAAACAACTTCCAATTTGTTGGTTTCAAGCCCAGAACATGTTAAAACATCATATTCCACTTGTTGAACATCTTAAACATGCCAAATCCTCACAAGAACACAAAACATGCAAAACCCATGAAAAGGTGAGTTTTCCATGTTCTTCAAGATGTCCACGTATGGATTTGTGTTTCTAACATCACCACTCACGATTCTAATCTTCTAAATATACTTAAATTAGGTTGCTAACCTTTAAGATCAACAACCGACTCCTTTTCTTATTCTTTTCTGGAAATCTGAGAGCAGCAGCGACAGAGAAAGAGAGACGAGAGTGTGTGTGTTTTGTCTTGTGCCAACTTTGACTTGGTAAAGTCAACACAACACATGCACACACCTACATATACTTTCTAATTCAAGAGGCGGTTGCCTCTTGCTTCATTAAAGGTTTTCCTTTTCCTTTTAATTAACTATATACATACACTTAACATACATGCATACGTACACACATAAACGCACATAAAATATAAACATCAACTCATTTAATTCAACAATTACTTACATAATACTTCCTATTACAATAACTATACATACGTACGTACTAATTATAACTAGGCCCAAGCTGATGATGTTACACGTATAACAACCTTTGGTTTTATATTTACATTATTTGGCATCATTCTTACCACAAGTTCCACACCTTATTCTTCCTTTTGATCCCTCAGCCTTCACCTCTATCTTTTTTTCCCGACGAAGTAAAAACTAACAATGATTATTTATTAAAGTGTGGAAATAGTTTTAAATAACGAACACATGAAAGTTTTCAAAGTACGGTTATATTAATAACCATACTTCAAAGAGTGCACAAGAACAAATTTGAGTACTAAGTACAAACTAAACAAGAACAAACTTGAATACAAATTAGCGAAGAAACGCTTAACCTTTTATCGAACAATGAGAAGGTATTTATACGCTAAGTAAATTAATCCTGACCATCTAATTTATTTACACGTGTACTGCTTTACATAAAGTTAGGAACAGAAATCTAGATTGTCGTTTCAAGTTCCTTCAGAAGTGCTGATTGCACACTTTACTTAACAGGAAGATGCTGGTACTGAAACGTGCTTTAAATAATGAAGACCTGTTGATAACTGAAGACTTACTTCAGTTGGCGTTCACTTCAGAACTAATCTTCAGATGAACTTCAAGGCCTTTTTCTTCAGATGAGGTGCGTGAGATTAATTTACAAATGAGTTAATTACAAAAATGGTCCGTGTGGTTGTCACTGATTTTCACTTTGGTCCTTTAACTTCAAAAATTACGAATATAGTCACCATGGTTGTCGTTTTATTTCACTTCCAGTCCTTTAGCCTAACCACCGTTAATTTCAACCGTTAAAAGTCCCCATGTGCCTTGCACATGAGGGTATTTTGGTCAATTTGTTTGTTATCCATATTACCAAACACTACTAACCCTAATTCATTATTTAATAGTATCTTTTTTATTAAATTACTAACCCTCTTCTCTACTCCATCTCTCTCTCATAAACACAGCAACTTGAAGTGGTTTTGAAGACTCACCACCACAACCACCACCAGCCTTCTGATCTACCACTGTGCCACCGTGGTTGTCTTCAACAATGCCGCCGCCACAACCATCAGCACCATGACTATATTTATTTTGTTATAAACCAGTTATTATCCAAATCCTTTCATTAATTCCAAGCTCAAATTAAACAAATTTATAATCCATTCTACAACATGATTAACTCTTATTATCTAACAAAGATTAATCATTTTTATTATTAAAAAATAAAACCAGATTGAACATTTTCTACAACATGATTAACCTTCATTCATTTTTATCAAGAAAAAATCGAACCATATTTATCAAGAAAAAAATCGAACCAGGTTTATGAAGAAAAAATCGAACAAGAATTATTAAGAAAAAATCCAACCAGATTAATCATTTAACCACGAAAACACACATGAACCAAGAATAAATGGCATATGGTCTTACACACATGAGAAGAAAAGGGGAAGGATTTTGGAGGCGTGATGTGTTGGAATTAGATAAATTAAGTATACACACCAATAACATAGCAGTCAGATCCAATGGTTGTTCAGTTCCCGCTGACGGTGGTGATGGTGGTTCCGTTAACCGGCGACTGTGGTGGTGATGTTTCAGATCTGACAAAATGGTGGTTCATATTTGCGGTGGTGATAGTAGTTCAGATCTACGGCGGTCGTTCAAGGATGGTTGTTCAAAACCGACGAGATGATGGTTCAAGGATGGTGGTTATAGTGGTTCACAACTGGGCTGACGGTGGCGACCTCGAAGGGGGCCGGTCTATAGGTGGCACCGCTGTTCATTCTACAAAGGGCGATGGTGGTCGATCTTCAGAAAAAGGGGGGCGGTCGTTGTTCAACAAAGCCTGGTGGTGGTTGGTCTCCATACGGTGGCTCTAAAGAAGGCGGTGGTGGTCTGCTCTCCATATACGGCGGCTGTAATTTTAGAGTTTTGAGGGAGAGAGATTTCAGAGAGAAAGAAAGCTGAATAAGGTTAGATTGACCAAAATACTAGTGTTTGGTAACAAGAATTAAGGTTAGATTGACCAAAATACCCTCGTGTGCAAGGCACATGGGGGCTATTAACGGTAGAAATTAATGGTGGTTAGGCTAAAGGACCGAAAGTTAAACAAAACGACAACCACAATGACTATTTTCGTAAGTTTTTAAAGTTAAAGGACCGCAAGTGAAAATCAGTGACAACCACATGGACCATTTTTGTAATTAACTCTTTACAAATTGAATAAAGAATAATCCTTCAAACGCCTTCTTCGAAAGCTTCTTCAGGAATGGAATATACACAAATATAGGACTAACAATCTCCCCCTATTTGTTTATAATCCATGACTATTTACAAGTATGAATAAAGAATGACAAGAATAAAGAATAAAAGAATGTACTCTACGAAATGATTGGTTTGAACTCATCGGGAGTGGGTTCACTAGGAGTTTTGATCTCCACTTGTTTCATATACTCATCCAGAATGTCTTTGACAACGGGATCTTTAGATTCAATGAAGTATCTGAGAGACTTCAGATGAAGAACGTCTACCTTGGAAAATTCTAACACTCTCTGAAAATGAATCTTGTCATGAGCATCAAGGAAGTAGAACCCTCTTGGATTAGAAAGAACCTTTCCAACTTCAGGAATGAATCCGCAAGGTAAAGATGTATCGATGCCTCTGCAGTTAGGAAGCTCTCCAATATAAATCAGCTCAAGAATTTGTTGCTGAGACTTTTTATATGTGAGCCTTCTTCTCTGAAATTTTATCATGTCAGCCCTTGAAGGTCTATCTTTTTGATAGATGGTTTCAGCTTCAGATCCTTTCTTCTTTCTCTTCATAAAACTCAATCACTTTGGTGATCCCTCTCTGAACAATTTCAACGTCCTTAGTTAACTTGTGTTTTGAGAGACAAGCCATGATTTCAGCCCATTCAGAGAAAGCACACTTGAGCTTGACTTGCCTAATTTTCTCAGGATGTAATCTTTGGTACCTAGACAACAACCATTCTTCTTGTTTTGCTGCTATCATCTGTTTCTTCTTTTCTTGTCTTGCGTTTTCAGCTTCAATTTCCTCATGAAGCTTTTCCTGGTGTGCCAGAGGAGATAAGTTGATTTTATTTGCATCAACTTCTTCAAGAGCCAGCTTCTCTGCTTCAAGAGCCAGCTTCTCTGCTTCTTTAGCATGCGAATTTTCATCATCTGAGTCATCTTCACCATATTTACCTACTCTCATCAGATAATCCGGAGAACTTGTTACCACTTTTCTTTTACCTTTGTCAACATGGCTAGGTTGACCACTAGTGGATGGAGTAGCTAATTGTTCAGGGATCTGAGTATCTTTTTGTTCAGTCAATACCCTTGTTTCAGCGTCTTTGATTATTTTCTGACATTCAGCTCCGTCTATCTCAAATTTAAAGAGTTCTGCTTCAGCTTTCCTTTGATCAAGAAGAAGTTTGAGCTCCCCCTCAGCATGTGCCTTAGCTTCTTCATCATGTGCCTAAGCTTCTTCAGCTTTGGCTTTCTCCTTTTCAACTTTTGCGAGTTTAGCCTCAATATCTTCCAAGGCTTTATTTTTGTTTTCATTAATCGCTCTGAGGTGAGCAACTTCATTTTCTAGGCGTTGCATCGCATCAACTCTAGAAAATTGTCTCTTCCATTTAATAATTTTGTGATCAGCAATGGCTTTCTTTCTTATTATCTAACAGATTTTGGACTATCGTCTAACTTTCTTCCCCTTAGAAGCAACAGTAATACCTGAGGCTTGTATTGACCTAGACAAGTCCAGAATCTGATTTGAGAGCTCTGAAAAGGAGGGAGCAAATAAATCTTGTAGATGATGAATTGCTACCTCAAAGAGATTTACGGCATGGAATTTATCGACTTTAGAGGAAAGAGAATGTACAAATTGTGAAAGGGTGGAAAGTTGGGAATTGAGTTTTGTGAATTCAATAGTGGCAGAGTCAGCCACAGAGGTGACAAGATTGTGGAGTTGCTTGAACATCCCTAGGCGTATCTGATTATGGCTATCGATGGTTGAGGTAAGAGATGTGAGATGGTGGGTAAGAGAGTCAACAAGAGATTTGAACTCATTATCAAACTTACTTTGATTATTCATGGTGCAAGCAACATTGAAAGAATTTGTTTTAACTGACTGAGAAATAGAAAGAGGAATTTCAGATAGACTTTGCAGAGAAGATGTAATGTCTACTGAAGGCTCAGAGTGTTGGAACTGAACAGACTTAAGAGATTGAAGAAAATCAAAAGCATCAATGTCATCAAAAGGATTGACATTTGTTTGAGTAGAGGAGGGGAGATCAAAGAATTTGGCAAGTATAGATTGGGAAACCATAACATCAGTAGATGTAACAGATGCATCAAGGGCTTTGTGTTGAGATTCCATGGGGATCAAAGCACGCAACGGAAGCAACAAAAACACACACAAACAATCCTATGAAGTCCCAATGGTCGTGAAAACTTGTAAGATCAAACATGCAACCAAAAAGGAACAAGGAGAAGAAGAGAAATCAAATCATACCCTTGAAGACTTTGATTAAATGCTAGAAAAACTTCGAATTTAGGATGAGCTCTTGAAACAAAAGGCTCCAAGCACCAAAGAAGTCCACACCAAGCTTAGCTTCTTTCTCCTTGTACTAGCAAGCCACCAAACCACCAACACTTGATGATTAGGTTCTGGAATAACCCTTGAACAACACTAGAAGATCACCAACAGAAGGTCTTGTAGTTCTCTCAACTTAGAACACTCACTTGTATATCTCTCTAATGTATGTGATTGCTAGAGTTAACCAAGAAAAATAATGAACCATGAACACTCCTAATATAGAGATTTCTTCTGTTCATGCTTCTCCAAGGTCAGACTTAATGGCACAAGATCAGTAGACAAACAAGATGGTCCAATAAAATGCAAGTGTCACTTAGAATTCTGCCTTCACGACTTCTTCACGGGCTGTGAAGGATGAATGCGCCACGACCGGCCATTAATCCTCCACGAGCCGTGCCGCACCGTTCAAGAATCGTGAGGGTTATGCCTTCACGATCTCATTCACGGGCCGTGTAGGGTCGTGAAGGCCTAGGGTTTCACGAACCATGCGGCCCACAACAGGACTCGTGTACACCAGCTGCTTCACGACCCGTGGAGCATCCTTCACGGTCGTGAAGCTTAGGTCAAGTTGAATTTGACCATTTTGACCCTTTCCTCTTATAGCAGGCTGTCGAGATTGAAACTTGGTGTGTGACCCAATAGGCCCGCGCTTCATCGGCAGTGATGCCGGCCTACGTGTGTCGGTGAGAAGATTCCAACAAACTCCCACTTGCACATTACACACCGTACCCATGGTCACCACAGACAGGGAGCGGCCTCTAGCAAGGCATCCCTGCCCCCAACTAAACACGGGGTATGTCATCCCTGACAAGTACCAAGTCAAAACTAAAAAAGTTTGACATGGTCTTATAGATAGGTGATCAATCATCCTATTGTTCGCGATATCCAAGTGAACACGAGACATGGTATAAAGTCATTCTCCGGTCGTTCATGATTGTGTTTCTCGATCAAGATTGGTGGTGACCAAAAAGGTGAGCTGCAACTAATTAACAATCATCGCATACTCGAGCATGGCCATGCATTTTTGGTGTCAGCGCCCAATCATCGAGGGCCAGTGATATCTCTATTAACAGAGGAACAAATTCCTTCGACTACATTGCTTCCAATACAATGGCAATACTTTACCCAAATACCTCCTTTATAATAGCCAGTTACGGACTACGTTAGAAAGCAGTCAGAATAAAGCAAACCAAAATATTGAAACACATGCATCTCCGGTCTAAGGATAAAAGATATTATCATCTTGATTTACTCTTGACATGTACCATGAAATAAGATCAGGTGTGGGTCGTCCAATCACTTGAAACTCTTTTCAAGTATAGGCGAAATATTGCGTCCCTTGTATTCAATCCCATTGAACACTATGACCAATCATTTCCCTCGATCTCCGTTCATACTTACTTCCAATGAAGAATGACCGACCGTGGACTATTTAGAATGTAAAACATTCAAGGAAGAGATAAAAACATGCAAAGTTGGAACACAATAATGATTTAAAGAAAGTATTCGCTACACGCGTATCATTAAATCTCCATTTAATAATCAATACATTCAAAAATATAATATTGCTTAATGTTCCCAATATCATAATAAATACATCAAATACAATAACCAATATACAACTCAAACCAAGTCACTAGCAAATCTAATCCCAATAGCACGTGTGTGGGCATCGTGCTTAGCTTGTGACAACGGTTTAGTGAATGGATTCGCCAAATTGCTATCCGTGTGTACTTTGCTGATGACGATGTCTCTGTTCTCGACCACATCCCTGATAAAATGATATTTCCGTGGAATATGCCTCGTGCGTCGATGAGACCTCAGTTCCTTTGCTAAATCAACGGCACCCTCGTTGTCACAAAAGATCTCAACAGGGTCGCTAATGCTTGGAACCACTCCTAGATCAAGCAGAAATTTCCTCATCCATATGGCCTCCTTAGCAGCTTCACTGGCCGCAATATATTCTGACTCGGTAGTGGAATCGGCCACGGTGTCTTGCTTGGAGCTCCTCCAGGATATAGCACCGCCGTTTAATATGAACACGAACCCCGATTGTGATCGGTAGTCATCCCTATCGGTTTGGAAGCTTGCGTCAGAGTAACCCTTTACTCTAAGCTCTTTTTCACCTCCGTACACCAAGAACATCTCCTTAGTCCTCCGAAGATACTTGAGAATGCTCTTCACCGCCGTCCAATGAGTTTCGCCTGGGTTGGCTTGATATCTACTCGTCATGCTCAAGGCACACGATACATCAGGCCTTGTACATAGCATGGCGTACATGATCGAGCCCACAACCAAATCATATGGCACCCGCTTCATTACTTCCCATTCCTCTAGGGAACTAGGGGATTGAGTCTTACTCAATACCAAACCATGTGACATAGGAATGAACCTCTTCTTGGAGTCTTCCATCCTAAACCGCTTTAGGACTTTGTCGACATATGTACTTTGGCTAAGCCCAATTAGCCTCTTGGATCTATCTCTATAGATTTTGATCCCAAGAATATAAGTCGCATCTCCTAGATCCTTCATTGAAAAACAATTTCCTAACCAGGTTTTTACACCTTGAAGGCTCGGAACATCGTTCCTAATAAGGAGTATGCCATCGACATACAAGACTAGGAATACAACTATGCTCCCACTAGCCCTGACATATACGCATGGCTCATCCTTGCTTTTTGAAAACCCAAACTTTTTGACTTTCTCATCAAAGCACAGGTTCCAGCTGCGCGATGCTTGCTTAAGTCCATAAATGGACTTCTTAAGCTTGCAGACCTTATCTGGATGCTTGGCATGTAAAAAACCCTCGGGTTGAGTCATATAGACTTCCTCGCTAAGTGTCCCATTTAGGAACGCGGTTTTTACATCCATTTGCCAAATCTCTAATCATGAAATGCGCAATTGCAATGAGTATCCGGATAGACTTCAACATAGCCACCGGGGAAAAGGTTTCATCATAGTCTACACCATAAGTTTGCGTGAAACCCTTAGCCACCAATCGGGCTTTGAAGGTGTCTACCTCTCCATCTATGCCGGTCTTTTTCTTTAAGACCCATTTACACCCTACGGGTCTACACCCGGGTACCGGATCTACCAAATCCCAGACTTGGTTATCCGACTTAGATTGCATCTCGGACTCCATTGCCTCTTTCCACCTAGTGGACTCAGGGCCCACCACGGCGTCCCGATAAGATGATGGTTCATCATGATCCACCACTAGGTCACAGCCCTTAGACATGAGAAACCCATATCTCTCTGGCTCATTGCGACTCCTACCGGATCTCCAAAGAGGTAAAGGATTCGTGTTAGGTTCTCCCGCAGCGTTGTGTTGAGAATAACCTTGTGAACTAGCACCAACTTAAGGTTGGTCATTGGAAGGTTCTTGAATTTCTTCAAGATCAACCTTTCTCCCACTAGCGTCTTTGGATATCATCTCCCTTTCAAGGAAGACGGTCCTCCGAGCAACAAATACCTTGTTCTCGGAAGGTTTGTAAAACAAATATCCCATAGACCCGACAGGATATCCAATGAATAAACACCTCTCGGCTCGGGGTTCCAATTTGTCCTCCACCTCACGTCTCACGTAGGCGGCACAACCCCAAACCTTTATATATGAAAGCGATGGAACCTTTCCATGCCACATCTCAAAGGGTGTCTTCTTGACCTTCTTAGTTGGTACGAGGTTAAGGATTCTAACGGCCGTTTCCAATGCATAGCCCCAAAAGCTAATGGGTACATCCGTATGACTCATCATACACTGAACCATATCCAACAATGAACGGTTCCTCCTCTCGGCGACACCATTTAATTGTGGTGTCCTAGGAGGTGTCAATTGAGAAACAATTCCACAATCTTTTAGATAGTCACGGAATTCCGAACTTAGATACTCACCACCACGATCCAATCTGAGCAACTTAATTCGTTTACCCAGTTGGTTCTCAACTTCGTTTTTGAAAGTCTTGAAAACCTCAAAGGCTTCCGACTTTTGTCTCACCAAGTAGACATACCCATACCTACTTAAATCATCGGTAAAGGTTACGAAGTACCTTGAGTTATCCCTAGTGACATGCTTGAACGGACCACACACATCTGTGTGAAAGATATCCAACAAGTCTTTGCCCCTCTCACATACGCCGGTAAAGGGTGCTTTAGTCATTTTTCCTAATAAGCAAGATTCACATACATCATTCGACCCATGGTCAAATGATTCCAAGATCCCATCCGCTTGGAGCTTGGCGATGCGTTTACTATTTATGTGGCCCAAACGACCATGCCATAAAGATAACTTGTCCAAATTACATTTGGATTTAGAACCAACATTCATGATTGATCTATTACTTTGCAAGCATACACTTGTCTCATATATGCCACAACATGGATGTGCTTTAAAATAAAATAAATCATTCTTAAAGCATGAAATAATTCCATTAGAGAAATTAAAATTGAATACATCGTCAACAAGTGCATAAAATGATAAAAATTTTCTTGCCACGCAGGGCGAATAAGATACATTTAATAAAGTAATAAATAAGCCGGATGGAAAGGCGAGATCCACACTCCCTATCTTCTCAACCGGGATAACCGCCTTGTTTCCCATGATGAGATCCAGCTCCACATCAACCAAGTCCCTACTTCTTCTTAGTACCTGCACATTATTAACTATGTGAGTACCACACCCGGTGTCCAAGACCCAAGTGTTAGAAGTAGAAGTGTTATGGAGTTCAATCATATACATACCGGAGGCGACTTGTCCCTTGGCGCGTAGCCTCTTGAGTTCCTCCGTGTACTTGGGACAACTACGCCGGTAGTGTCCCTTCTCCCCGCAGAAGAAGCAGGTAGCCTCTTCCGGTGAGGGGGCTATAGGAGCGGGTTCCTTCCCCTTCGGCTCCGGCGCAGGGAGTGGTTTGGGCTTAGGTGTTGCCACCTTGGCCTTCCCCTTCCCTTTGCCCTTGGATCTTGAAGCGGGCCACTTCCTCTTAGCACCACCCTCATGGATGGCTAGGACGGGTGCGGAGGTTGATGGCTTTGCCTTGGCCATGTTAGACTCGGCGGTCTTCAGCATGCCGTGCAACTCCATAAAGGACTTGTCCATGTTATGTATATGGTAGTTCACAATGAATGGACCATATGCTTGAGGCAAAGATTGGAGGATAATATCCGTAGCCAACCCTTTCGCCATTGGAAAGCCTAACCTCTCGAGCTGGTCCACGTATTGCTTCATACGAAGCACGTGGGAGCTCACGTTCCCGCCTTCCGCCTTCATGACGTAAGACAATTCTCAATTGCCTATGCCAATCCATAATGTTTACTCCCACGAGTTTCTCTTTCTCCAAAAATGGACGGAGTGACATGTGCGTCGCGGTGTTGCTTGTAGATGCCATCTAAAAGAAGGCAAAGCACACAAAAAGGTTAGTTCGACATATTTTTATCCTTGTTAAATAATTACCCAATAGTTTAACACTTAAATTTAACAAGGGCTAAGAACCCAACATAACTTCACTACATGACGGGTTTACCGCGGATCACTTCATGAAGGTATTTAGGCCGGTAAACGCTTTACCAATTGCAATCCGTGATTACAACTCTTAGGCACTTGCGGGATCCATCGGTACTCATAGCACCGGTTTGGCATGTTTGATCTCTTCCCACACCGATTCCTCAATAAGCCGCTTTGGTAACTCGGTATAGGCATGACAATTACCAAGGCGTATTAAATTGGAATTGCAAATCGTCCAATAAGATACACGATGACGCCTGCTAAACTCGACAACCAAAAATTTCAAGACGCCACACGCACCTTGCACACAAGTCCACATGGAACAACTCGTGCTAAGCTCGACAATTGTCCCATGCTTCATTAGATTCGGGTGGTGTCATCTTTTGGATGGCGTGTGATTTACATTTTTAAGAAAAACGGGACTTTTGTTTTTCCGGTTAAAAACCTTTTTTCGTTTTGATTAACAAATAAGTGACAAAACCCATTTTTCACCATTTGAACATAAACAGTTTATATTCGTTTGTTAATCGTGTGAGCGAGCGGGGTTTGTTAACCAATTAAGGAAAACTATGTAGTTTTATTATTTTTCAAAAGATTTTCTAGCATGCGAATATCCTACAACCACGCAAGAAAATAAATAAATAAAACTACACAACCACACATACAAAACCAATTTGAGCCAACCTAAGTGTTCCCCGGTGAGCCAACCGAGGAACTAAGTCTACTAAGGACAAGAAATCCAAGACTTGGTGGCGTGCTCCCACTCGATCCCGCGCCTCCGGATCCGAGATAGCCGAGACGTCTCCCAAAACTCCCGTTGGTAACTCCGGTCTTCTCTTCTTATTACATACATAATTTAAATAGAAATGGCATGCAAGCCACATAATCTATTCTAAGCTAATTTACAAATTACAAAGAATAAATACTTTGGCGTGCAAGCCACAAATAAATAAATTATTACAAACCGGATTAAATAAATTATTACAAACCACCATATGAATGAACAACAAATAAAGCAACCAAACAACCACACAAAGGTCTAGGCTCAAACCGGTGCTCACAACAACAAAACAACCACAAAGCATGGTGTGCCACACCAAACCATGCACAAAACAATATCCCAATTAAGTTTATTCAAAAACTAAAGGCACAAGAATAAACCTTGTACATATGCATTAGGATTCCAAACACTTTGAAATCCATATTCATATATACACAATATACATGTATGCATGTGTGCATTTTATGCCAAAACCACCCAATACATACATATACAAGAATTAGGATATTATAGGGCTTAATCTACTAGGCTAAAAAGCCTAAAATGATTCAGGAAACACCAAAAGCAAATGCTAAAATCCATATCAAGTTTTCTTTTTCAAAAAGGCCAAAAACAGCCTGTTCATTACGCTTTCACGAGCTATTGCTCTTCACGGGCCCTCATGGGCCGTGAAGGAAGTACACTCCACGACTCGTGAAACAGTTTAAAAACCTTTCATGACTAACACCCCACGAGACTGGTCGTGTGGCCTTCACGACCCATGAAGCAAGCTCCACGGCCCATGAAGACCTTCTGGGCAGAATGTCCAAAATCGAAAATATGGATTGTCAAGCCACAAAGGTACATGCATCTTACAAGTATGGCTCTGATACCACTGTTGGGATTCCATGGGGATCAAAGCACACAACGGAAGCAACAAAAACACACAGAAACGATCCCATGAAGTCCCAATGGTGGTGAAAACTTGTAAGATCAAACATGCAACCAAAAAGGAACAAGGAGAAGAAGAGAAATCAAATCATACCCTTGAAGACTTTGATTAAATGCTGGAACAACTTCGAATTTGGGATGAGCTCTTGAAACAAAATGCTCCAAGGACCAAAGAAGTCCACACCAAGCTTAGCTTCTTTCTCCTTGTACTAGCAAGCCACCAAACCAGCAAAACTTGATGATTAGGTTCTGGAACAGCCCTTGAACAAAACTAGAAGATCACCAACAGAAGGTCTTGTAGTTCTCTCAACTTAGAACACTCACTTGTATATCTCTTTAATGTCTGTGATTGCAAGAGTTAACCAAGAAAAACTAATGAACCAAGAACACTCCTAATTTAGAGATTTCTTCTGTTCATGCTTCTCCAGGGTCGGACTTAATGGCACAAGATCATTGGACCAACAAGATGGTCCAATAAAATGCAAGTGTCACTTAGAATTCTGCCTTCATGACTTCTTCACGGGCCATGAAGGATGAATGCGCCACGACCGGCCATTAATCCTCCACAAGCCGTGCCGCGCCATGCAAGAATCGTGAGGGTTGTTCCTTCACGACCTCCTTCACGGGCCGTGTAGGGTTGTGAAGCCCTAGGGTTTCATGAACCATGCGGCCCACGACAGGACTCGTGTACACCAGCTACTTCACGACCCGTGGAGCATCCTTCACGGTCGTGAAGCTTAGGTCAAGTTGAATTTGACCATTTTAACCCTTTCCTCTTATAGCAGGCTGTCGAGTTTGAAACTTGGTGTGTGACCCAATAGGCTTGCGCTTCATCGGCAGTGATGCCGGTCTACGTGTGTCGGTGGGCAGATTCCAACACTTTGGGCAAAGGTGCTTCAGTTACAGTCTGGCATATGACTGTGTCTTCATTAGCATGGGTAATCTCAACTGACGGGGGTGGAACTTCAGTTTCATTGATTGTCGGAGATTAGGCATCACTCTCAGTTTGGTGTGGAACTGATAAATCACCTACCCTTGGTGAATCCATAGTGTCATTCGGGTTTTGTGACACATCAAGGGATTTAGGTGCAGTCTCTTCTTTAGGGCGAACCGAAGATTCATGAACTGATGGGACCTCAGAAACTAGGGGAATTGTAGTTTCATCATTGGTAATGGATTGTGCATCAATGTCCGTTGGTTGAGTAGCTGACACAGCATGTGCATTATCTATATCCATAGCATCAATTGGGTCTACTGACGCATCAAGGGATAGTGGGGGAATTACAGCAGTATCAGGAATGGTAGTTCCCTAAACTGGTGGTACCTGAGTTGTAGTAGGTATGCTAGCAGATTCATTGGTTGGGATTTGAAAGTCTCGGCTGACTGGTCTTTGTCAGTGTCCTGAACTTGTACAGATGGGACTTCAGTGACAGCTGTGGTTTTAGCTATCTCTTCATCAGTCGTGATTTGCTGGAGGATCAATGGGCTTTGATTTCTGAATATGAACCTTCCTTATCACTAGAGGAGTCTCATCAGCCGATTCCTCACAAGAAGCAGAATAGGAGAGGATAGGAGTACAAGGAATGGAAGGCTTATTTCGTTTGACTGTGGTGGTTGATTTTGCTAGAGCAATGGGAGCCACTGATGATTTAATTGTAGGTTTGGATGAGTTGGACATCATCTTCCATTTCTTGGTTTTGGGAAGGGAAGAGGGAAGTACAGGTTTGAGAGGTTGAGAGGGTGCAGTTTCAGATGATAAACCTGAAAAAGGTAGAGGAATAGCAGGAGAGGGATTCATTGATACAAATCCGATCATTGGAGAAGTGAGTGCAGGATTGAAGACTGAGGTTGATCTAGTCCATACTGATCCTGACAGAGTAGGTGAGGGAATCAGAACTGAAGAAGAATTGTATTCTCCTGTCCAATTGTTTTTCCCGACGAAGTAAAAACTAACAATGATTATTTATCAAAGTGCGGAAATAGTTTTAAATAATGAACACATGAAAGTTTTCAAAGTAAGATTATATTAATAACCAGACTTCAAAGAGTGCACAAGAACAAACTTGAGCACCGAGTACAAACTAAACAAAAACAAACTTGAATACAAATTGGCGAACAAACACTTAACCTTTTATCGAACAATGAAGGTATTTATACGCTAAGTAAATTAATCCTGACCAACTAATTTATTTACATGTGTACTGCTCTACATAAAGTTAGGAACAGAAATCTAGATTGCCATTTCAAGTTCCTTTAGAAGCGCTGATTGCGCACTTTACTTAACAGGAAGATGTTGGTACTGAAACGTGCTTTCAATAATGAAGACCTGTTGATAACTGAAGGCTTACTTCAGTTGGCGCTCACTTCAGAACTAATCTTCAGATGAACTTCAAGGCTTCTTTCTACAGATGAGGTGCGTCAGGTTAATTTACAAATTGAATAAAGAATAATCCTTCAGACGCTTTCTTCGAAAGCTTCTTCAGGAATGGAATATACACAAATATAGAACTAACACATTTTTCATTTCTGCCATTACAAGTGGCATAACTGTCCTAACACATTTACCAAACTCATCCGCTATGACACTCCTAAGGTGTCTCATTGGTATAGCTTCACGCCTTTCCCCATAAAGGGAAATATAATCCTCAACTTCTACTATAGTAATCATATTGGGGTTTTCTTCACTCCTTACTTTATTTTCTGCTCTATGGTTTGCATTTAGATCCATTGTACCGAAACAAAACAATTCTTAGTCATATATAAGTCAAAATATCAATCACAGTTCCCATCACTTATTCTTTTCTTTATTTCACAAACACTTTAATCTTTTACTGTCTTTGAATAATATTATAGGTTTATACCCATTCATATCTCTTTCCACTTCCTGTGAATTTACTTCTCATATTTCCCATCATAATTACATATACATATCATCTGTACATTTTGCTTTACTACCACTCTTACTAATACCTCATATATTACATTATCTTTCGAAACATAAAGTTTCAGTAATCATTATACCTTTATGAATTTTAGTATTCATTTTCGTATTTATAATCTCACACATTATTACTTGTATTTGGCCAATCAATTGAGACTGATATATAGTATTATACGTGCCAACATTCTCACATCTTTATGTTCTTTTCAATTTCATACCCCTTCCTCGTTATACATAATATTCTCGGTATTACATTATTCATCTTGTAACTCATTTCATATTCATTTAATAACCTTCCTCTATCTCGTTAATATTTATAAAATTAAGTCACTTACTCTTTTAGAAGAGTTTCATAATTCGTAATCATTTTATTCTCATTTACATTTTTAAGTATGACCTCTTTCTTAAATAAACATTCTTCATGTTTTCTCGTTAAATACGTTCTTACCGGTATTAATTTAATTTTGACCATCAGAGTCATTACATATTTAATTATTTGTCATCATCATCACCTTTACTTATAATCAATTACTACAATCGAGTAGTATAATAGTTATTAAGAATTCGCATTTTGTTCAGTCATCTATAAACTTTTCTTATAACCAGGATTTCTGGCTCCTCGTATAATATTTTTCATATTAATATATTTTAACACATCACATAGTTCATAGTATGTTAGTACTATTTTATTCATATTCAGATTTAGGCTTAGTCAAGTCACGTATCATTTTTCCTTCTTAATAAGATATACCATACCATCTTTATCATTTATCTCATATTGTTTATTTATAAATAACGTTAACATCAACTCTTATTCACATTTCTTTCTAATATCAACTCATTATCCGATTCAATATTCTCTTTACTTGTTGGGGTTTGTACCAGTTTTTAAAATATATTTAATAGCAACGGAAGTGTGAACACGTGTACAACAATTTTAAACTCTTTAAAACTTCCCACCAAGATCCATATGCATGTACTAAGAAAACTAAAAACAACCATAGGGGGTTTAAGAAATACAATCTTTGTAGCGTGAACCGGTATCGGTGGAGACTAGAAACGACTAGGAACCAAGTGTAGCTTCCCTCCAAGGTATCCACACGTGGGCAACATCCAACACCAACCGAGTGCTAGCCCTTTCAACCCTATATGTAGACAATACCATGCAGAAGCAAGAAAACCCTTTTCTTCTTCCTAACTTGTGTTGAAGTCTACTAGTTGTTGTGGTTATCTCAACTCCTTGAAGAACCACCAACAAAATATCTTGTATATATGTTGCATAAGAGAAGAAAACAAGTTTGTTATATGGTAGTTCAAGTCACTACTTAAACAACCATCCAAACCAATTTTATACAAAGAGATTATATTTATAAAATCACTCTCTTCTTGTTTTCTTCTTTTGATCGTAGCGTACATTAAAAACAGGCACACATATGTTTCTTGTATTTCATACTATATACATCCATCCCCATTCTCAACATCTAAATCTATATAAAAAAATAAAACCTCAATTTTATTTCTCCTTCTTCACGTCAGCGAGCATGGTAGAAATCAATGAGAATCTTATTTTCCTTTTTTTTATTATATTCTACACCATACTTATAACAACAAAAAGGGAGGACCCCCTTTCTTTTCTTGTTGTGTACATGTACATATTATATATATATATATATATATATATAAACACATGCTTTACCAAATAAATATGTGTAATATATAAAGGGGATACATCTAAATGTATTTTCTTATAACGACATATATCATATGAGTAACAAGTTTACTCAAAATCGATATATATATATATATATATATATAGTTATCGTAGGAGTATTATTTCACTTAAATAATAATGCGTCCAATAAATATATATTAGGGTTGATTATATTTGAATCATATTCAAAATATATAATTAGCATCTATTCGCTCTTTATGTGCGACCCTATAGGTTTATTTATTATCAGCAATATCGTCTTAAGTTGTGTCTTGGGCATATAGAACCAACATTACTTTGATAGGTTATACTTTTATTGGGATTCTCTCACCAGTCACACTAGTTTCTATTATCTCTGGCCTATTACTAGGACCATCCTTTAGAATATTAATTATCCAAGAATCTCTTGTATTTATCATACTAAGATTTATGTCAAATATTGGCTCTTATAACAAGAAACTACTCAGGTTTCCCACTAACTGATTCAGATTTCTCCTCATAGTCACCACCCAGGAAGTATAGATAAAGTATTAAAACATAAATTAGCTTTACCACACTATCCTCTATATCAAAAACAGTTTGTATTCAATTAACATATCCGTACACCTATCCTCAAATCCGAAGTAGCCCTATACATAATAAAGCACTCCCATATTACAAGCGTACTACATCCTACGAGTACCCCTCATCCGATTCACAAGATTCTCTATGATTTCATCACATTCCAACATATATCATGTGTTTGTAATAATATGGGCCCTTATATTACTCCGAACACACTATACACATTCGATCTTAACTTTACCATAAGAAGTCCCGATTCACAGGCTTTGGCCATGTATCACATTGTCAATTACAATATAACATATTACGTATAGCCATCGCATCCTTTATCCGTTTAGTATCATGCATGGTCTATAAGCACCTACATGTTATATTCTGTCATCGATTGAAACACAAGGCATCAAACACTGGCCACATAAATCATAAGATAATATCAAATATACAATCTTATGTATCAACTTGATGCATAGCAATTATTTGCATAACATGACATATCACTCGCAAGTTCCTCAATCATCACAGACAATTCACATTTAGCACATCCTCCTCAGAAAACACAATATACTCGCCAAGATGCAAGCCTCCAATTTGACCAAATCCGTAGAACCATGGTTTAAGTCCAGACAGTGCATAAAACACCTCCAGATCCCTCAAACCTTGGCTCTAATAGCAAGTTATAACACCCAAATTTTCAAAATTCGAGTGAAAGCTTTAAACAAAATCCATTTGACTCAAATAGAATTTGACAAGCTAGCAGAAGCAAATAAAACATATTTAAACCCTCATGTTCATACAAAAAGTACTGACTTATTTACAACAAAAAACAATTTCTAGTAAGCCTGCTGCCAGCAGAAAATCATTTAAACCCTCGGGTTTGAATAAAAGAGGTACGCGTGCATTGAAAGTACTGCACCATCTTAGCATCCGTCCACAAGACTAAAATGCTTCTTGTAGCTCCTACTACACGAAGCAGCATGCTACCCACAGGGTGATCCACATATTGACAATTTGAAGCTCCCACTTGCCTTGACAACCCTTGTCTTGCAAAGATCTTCAACATCATGGGTGTGGCTTCCACCAAAAGGTCTCCAACTTGGCAATCTCCATCTTGTTACATTTTTATAAAAAAATAAAACTAGTCTAAACTATTCTATTATTTACAAAATAAACAAGATGCTAGAAATTAAATTATTATTACATACCAAATGAAAAATAATAATCTACAACCAAATTGAATATTAAACAACCACAAATCATCACAAAGGTCTCAAGGCTTGCTATGCACCAAAACAACACACAAAATCAACACTTGATTTTTAGGCAACCTTTTATAACCAAATATGCATGAAAAAGTGGTTGTAACAAATAAACAATATAAACATTTATATTTGTTGCCAAAAAGAAATCTACTACTTTTCTACTAAAAGAAAAGTTGTTCATTTCTTTTATAATCTAGAAAATAATATTCTTAAAATAAAGTTTCTTAAACATGCATAAGTAGCTCTGATACCACTGTTAGGATTGGTACCGGTTTTTAAAATATATTTAATAGCAACGGAAGCATGAACACGTGTACAACAATTTTAAACTCTTTAAAACTCCCACCAAGATCCATATGCATGTACTAAGAAAACTAAAAACAACCATAGGGGGTTTAAGAAATACAACCTTTGTAGCGTGAACCAGTATCTGTGGAGATTAGAAACGGCTAGGAACCAAGTGTAGCTTCCCTCCAAGGTATCCACATGCGGGCAACATCCAACACCAACCGAGTGCTAGCCTTTCAACCCTATATGTAGACAACACCAAGTAGAAGCAATAAAACCCTTTTCTTCTTCCTAACTTGTGTTCAAGTCTACTAGTTGTTGTGGTTATCTCAACTCCTTGAAGAACCACCAACAAAATATCTTGTATATATGTTTCATAAGAGAAGAAAACAAGTTGGTTATATGGTAGTTCAAGTCACTACTTAAACAACCATCCAAACCAATTTTATACAAAGAGATTATATTTATAAAATCAATCTCTTCTTGTTTTCTTCTTTTGATCGTAGCATACATTTAAAACAGGCACACATATGTTTCTTGTATTCCATGCTATATACAACCATCCCCATTCTCAACATCTAAATCTATATAAAAATAAATAAAACCTCAATTTTATTTCTCCTTCTTCACGTCAATGAGCATGGGAGAAATCAATGAGAATCTTATTTTCCTTTTTTTTAATAATATTCCACACCATACTTACGAGAACAAAAAAGGAGGACCCCCTTTCTTTTCTTGTTGTGTACATGTACATATAATATATATATATATACACACATATTTTACCAAATAAATATGTGTAATATATAAAGGGGATACATCTAAATGTATTTTCTTATAACAACATATATCATATGAGTAACAAGTTTACTCAAAATCGATATATATATATAGTTATCGTAAGATTATTATTTCACATAAATAATTATGCGTCCAATAAATATATATTAGGGTTGATTATATTTGAATAATATTCAAAATATATAATTAGCGTTATCGTCTTAAGTTGTGTCTTGGGCATATAGAACCAACAATCTCCCACTTGCACAAGATGCAACTTAAGTCGATATAGACAGTGGTAAGAACGTCTAGCAACATCCCACTGCCCCTAATAATAAACAAAGATGTGCCATTTATAGCATCCACCAATCTCTAAGCTTACAAGCTACAAATTAGTATTTTTGGCAATGTATCTGTTATCCCGTTGTTGCCGACATTCTATTGAACATGAGACATGGATCGTCATCAATCTCATAAAGTTCAACTATAATAGAGCGCTCTAGATGTCTAGCTCTCAATTTAGTGAGAGGAACAAATCCCATATTGACTACATACGACTCTCATATGATTCATACCACACCTAATGATGGCCTTTATAACTACCCGGTTAAAGATATCGTTTAACCATATTAAAGCATAATACTCCTCACACTTGAGTCCCAATATGTATCTCAGGTCAAAGGATACCAAGATATCACCATTTTTACAAGAATCACTTATGACACCGATGAAGGTATTCGTTTGTCATAATCAAGTAGTAGCGGAAGCATAATGTATATCAAAATTTCAAAGCAAACCAAACAAATACTTCCTATGGACCAAAATCTAAGCATGGTTATGCAACTAAAACAAATAAACAAGATAAGAAGAATTGTACGACAATGCAAAGCACAATGAAATCTTCCTTGTCAAGTCGCAAGAATCCAACCAAGGACTCCTCTAACACCAAAGCAACAACCAAAGTGTGTATATCTCACTCTCTTGTGCACCAAAACTTGATCACCAAGAAGAATTTCAACTTGAGAGAAAACTAGCATGAACCAACACTCATAAGTCTCTTACAAGTCAGTTCAAATGCCTCAAAACCGTAACCTTTAATCTGCCAAATAAATTGACATAAACCCCATTAAACATAGTGTTTAAGGCTGTTAATTCTGCTGTTACAGTGTACATACATGGCCCGTGTTCATCAACACGGCCGTATCAGCCCAAAGTCCACGGCCCAAAATGGGCCAAGACGCCCCCTGTCTAATAGGCTGGACACGCCCCGTGTTCAACGACACGGCCGTGTCGGCCCAAAGTACACGGCCTCGATTTGGGCCAAAACCCCCCGTGTCTGTTGGGCTAGACACGGCCCGATTTCAGGCACACGGCCCGTATCTTATCCTGCCAAAACCCATTTTGGCCTTTTTCTCTCTTTTGCTTGACCGTGTTGCCGGAATCAGTACTTGGTGTGTGACCCAATAGGCCTATACCTCATCAGTAGTGTTATTAACTCGTGCGTGTCAGCGGGCACATACCAACAAACTCCCACTTGCACGTGACACGACTACGAAAAATAACACAAACATAGAGCGGCCTCTAGCAAGATATCTATGCTCCCAAGTCAGTATAGGGTATGCCACTCTTGACAAGATCCCAATCATAAAATGATTGTCCTAAAGGTAAATGATCATGTACATCCCTTTGTTCACCATATCCAATGTGAACACAAGGCATGGAATAAAGTCAACCTTCAGATCGTTCACGATTATGTTTCTCGATTCTAGATTAGTGGTGACCAACAAACCAAGTTAACGTTGATCCATCATCAATATAACTTGAGGATGACCATGCATATGAACGTCAGCACTCAATCATCGAGGGGCCCATGGATATCTTCTCTATACACAGAGGAACAAATTCCTATCAACTACATAGTCCCGCCACATAGACAATACTCTACCCAATCATCGCCCTTATTATGACCAGTTACGGACCACGTTAGAAAATGATCAAAGCAGAACAAACCTATGCTTTGGAATCACATGTATCTCTAGTTTAAGGATGAAACGTCATTATCATCCCGAGTTACTTATGAATAAAACCATGAAGTGAACTCGAGTGCGGGTCCTCCAATCACTTGAAACCCCTTTCAAGTATAGGCAAGAATCACGTTTATCAAAATTGATTCTTTACCTCAATCTTAATTCATACTTCCTTCCCACAAAGTATGACCGATTGTGGAGATTTAAATATTGTAAAACAACCTTGGGAAGAGGTTAAACATGCAAAGATATAACACAATAAAGACAAAATGTAAGTAACCGTAACATGCGTATATATAGATCTCTACTATATAAATCGAAACATACATTAGTAACATTACTGCTTAATGTTCCCAAATACAAAATGGTCCAAACATAAATTAAAATTCAATATAAACCAAGTCATGAGCAAATCTAACACCTATTGCCGTAGTGTGAGAATCATGAGAAGCTTGTGACAACGGTTTAGTATACGGATCGGCCAAATTACCTTCCGAGGTTACCCTACTAATAGCGACTTCACCACTTTCAACCATCTCTCTGAGCAAGTGGTACTTTCGAGGTTTATGCCTCGTTCTCTTGTGAGCTATTGGTTCCTTCGCTAAGGCTACCGTACCCTCATTGTCACAAAAGATCTCAATAGGGTCGGAGATGCTTGGAACCACTCCATGGTCTTGGATAAACTTCCTTATCCACACAGCTTCTTTAGCAGCTTCACTCGACGCAATGTATTCTGACTCTGTAGTAGAATCAGCTACTGTGTCTTGCTTTGAACTTCTCCAAGTAATAGCTACACCATTTAATAGGAACACAAACCCAGATTGTGACCGGCAGTCATCCCTATCAGTTTGAAAACTAACATCAGAGTAACCCTTTACTTTGAGCTCTTCCTCACCACCAAAGATCAAGAACATTTATTTAATTCTCCTAAGATACTTAAGAATGTTTTTTACCGCAACCCAATGGGCTTGCCCTGGGTTACCCTGATATCTACTAGTCAAGCTCAAAGCGCATGACACATCAGGACGAGTACATAGCATGGCGTACATGATCGAGCCCACGGCTGAAGCATATGGTACTCGCTTCATTACTTCTAGTTCCTCTTGAGAACTAGGACATTGAGTCTTACTCAATAGCACTCCATGTGACATAGGAAGATTTCCTTTCTTGGAATCCTCTATCTTGAATCGCTTCAAGACTTTGTCAATGTATGTACTTTGGCTCAACCCAAGAAGTTTTCTAGATCTATCTCTATAGATCTTGATACCCTGAATATATGCCGTTTCTCCTAAGTCTTTCATTGAGAAACATTTTCCAAGCCAAGTTTTAACACTTTTCAAGGTCGGAATATCTTTTCCAATGAGTAGAATATCATCCACATATAAGACTAAGAAAACAATGGCGCTCCCACTAGCCCTAACGTATAGACATGGCTCGTCTATGCTTTTCGAAAAACCAAACTCTTTGATTTTCTCGTTAAAGCATAGATTCCAGCTACGAGATGCTTGTTTAAATCCATAAATGGCCTTCTTTAGTCTACACACTCTATTAAGATGCTTTGGATGCACAAAACCCTCAAGTTGCGTCATATACACCTCTTCGGAAAGATTCCCATTAAGGAAGGCGGTTTTGACATCCATTTGCCATATTTCATAATCATGAAATGCAGCAATTGGCAAAAGTATCCTAATAGATTTCAACATGGCCACTAGGGAGAAAGTTTCATCATAAACGACACCATGTGTCTAGGTGAAACTTTTAGCCACCAGTCGGGCTTTGAATGTGCTAACTTTCCCATCCATGTCGGTCTTCTTCTTGAAGACCCATTTACACCCTATTGGTTTACAACCGGATGTAGGATCAACTAGTTCCCAAACCTGGTTATCCTCCATGGATTGCATCTCGTTATCCATTGCCTCTTTCCATTTAGCAGACTCGTGGCCCGCTGCCGCTTCCCGATAGTTGGTTGGCTCATTATGATCCACCAATAGTTCGTCGCCCTCGGATACGAGAAACCCATATCTCTCTGGCTCATGGCGAACTCTACTAGATCTACGGGGAGGTAATGGATGTACGTTAGTCTTTGCATTTTCATGCTTAGACTCAACCTCACTAGGTTGTTGGCTAGTGCCAACGTCAGGCCTTTCATCCGTTGACCCTTGAACTTCTTCAAGGTCAATCTTGTTTCCGCCTTGCTGATTGGATACAAATTCTCTTTCTAAAAAAAACCGCCCTCCGAGCAACAAATACTTTGTTCTCAGAAGGTTTACAGAATATGTATCCAATACCCGTAGTTGGATATCCGATGAAATAACACTTTTCGGATCGGGGCTCTAACTTGTCATCAACCTCACATCTTATGTAGGCTTGACAACCCCAAACCTTTAGATAGGCAAGAACGGGAGGTTTCCCATGCCACATCTCGAAAGGTGTTTTCTCGACCTTCTTCGTTTGTATGAGATTAAGGATTCTTATTGCCGTTTTAAGAGCATAACCCCAAAAGCTTATAGGCACTTGGGTGTGACTCATTATAGGCCGAATCATATTTAACAATGTTCGGTTCCTCCTCTCGGCGAAACCATTTAATTGCGGCGTCCTAGGAGGCATAAGTTGTGAAATAATCCCACAACTCTTAAGATGATCACGAAACTCTTGACTAAGATACTCTCCACCCCTATCGGATCTAAGTATCTTAATCTTTTATTGCCCAATTGATTCTCTACTTTGTTTTGGAAAGTCTTAAAGACCTCAAAGGTCTCGGACTTTTGTCTAACCATGTAGACTTACCCATACCTACTATAATCATCTATAAAGGTAACGAAGTATCTAGAATTTTCTCTTGTGATGTGCTTAAACGGACCACACACATCGGAATGTATGATGCCCAATAAGTCTTAACCCCTCTCATTCACGCCGGTAAAGGGTGCTTTAGTCATCTTGCCTAATAAACAAGATTCGCATACTTCATTTGACTCATGGTCAAATGATTCCAAGATCCCAACCACTTGGAGCTTGGCGATACGAGTCTTGTTTATGTGGCCAAGTCGGCCATGCCACAAAGACAATTTGTCTAAACCATTTTTAGGCGTTGAATCAATATTTATGATTGATTGATTATTACTAACGTATGCATCTACTTCATAAATACCATGACAAGGATAAACTTTGAAATAACAAATATTATTTTTAAAACATGTAATAACCCCATTGTCAAAAGAAAAACCAAATCCATCGTCATGTAGTGCATGAAAAGAAATAATATTCCTCGCCACAAGCGGCGAGGAGGATACGTTCAATAATAATATAGAAAAACCAGCATTAAAAGACAATTCAACTTTTCCTCGAGCCTTAACCGGGACAATCTCCTTGTTTCCCATTATCAAGTCAAGCTCTCCATTCTCCATCCTCCTACTTGCCTTTAGCACCTGCACAATATTACAAACGTGCGTGCCACAGCTGGTATCTAATACTTCCAGATGTAGACGTATGATGGAGTTCAATCATGTACGTACCTGAATCGGAAGTTCCTCCGATGCTCAACCCATTGAGCTTCTTAAAACCCATTTTGGCCTTTTCCTCTCTTTTGCTTGATTGTGTTGCCGGAATCAATACTTGGTGTGTGACCCAATAGGCCTATACCTCATCAGTAGTGTTATTAACTCGTGTGTGTCAGCGGACATATACCAACAACCGATCCATGAAGTGATCATGAAAGTGGGTCAAGTCAAATGTTTGTTCTCTAACAAACACCCGTGAATTTGGCTGCAAACCTTTTGCCTATTTTCATCACTATGAAAATCAACCAACCAATTCACAATAGTCTTCATTCATAATTGCTCCCGCAGTTATGACTGACCATGGACCATTTAGAATAACAAAGTTATTTAAGGATTAAACATGCTAATATAGAACACAATATTATTAATGAATATGGTCGTAATCAATACGTGCTCATCCCATGAGACATCACCATATTAGATAAGATAATATTGCTTGTTGTTCCAAAATATTCAAATACTAAAGTATAGATACAACTTAATCATATATGAATAGAATTCATATTAGACATAACAACAATGTTTAGTCCACAATGATTGATAAACAAAGGATTTATAGGAACTTAATCCTTTTCGGACTTTATTTTAGTGTTATCTTTCACTGATAAAGTCTATGGCTTGATAACATCCAAGTGTTTTAACATGAAACCGTTAAGTATTATGTTCTAACGAAGAACTCAAGTCTTCAAGGTGATCCTGTGGGAAGGATTTGCCTTTATATCAAACATGATATACGTGATGAAACACTTCATCATACAACGGTTTTATAGTAGAATCCAATGGTACTATACACTTGGTTTGGAATTCTTTCCAATACATTTCGTAAGATTATTAACTCTATTGCGATTATGAATACAATATCCATTTGTTTGAAACCATCTCGTGTGTAACTCCTTAACGCACAAATCTCTATTCAAGCAAGAACACGCTTATTGTGACTCAAGCACACATAAGTATGTTTTGATGGTGATCCCTTCAAAAGGATACAACTACGATCTATCTTGTAGTTCTCAAAGTACACAAGATAAAAGCCCTAGTGTGTAGCATGCATAATGAAACCATTTGTCAAAACAATATTCATCCTACAATCTTCCTCAAACTCAGTGAGTAAGAACACTCAGTAACACTCATGTTTATGCTAACCGACATAAAGTGAAAACTCTCGTTGAGTTTTATATCTTGAATTACTTCAAGATGTAGTCACTTGTGTACACTATGCTTCAATCTAGTACTTTGATTTTATCTTTACCTAAAGATCATGTGTCAAGATTATAGGCACCTTTCTTCTATTTCTATCATTTGAAAATAACTTCCAAGCTAAGATACTCCATCTTTCAATGTTGGAAATAATTCTAATGAGCATTATGTCTCCCACATAATTACAGAAGAAATATTACTATGTTTTGCTATTACTATATTGAACACTTGCCATATCTATAACTATTGACAAAATCAAGCAAGTTGATTTTTTACTCAATCATAGATTCTATTTTGAGATAATTGCTATAATCCATAAATGGATTAATTGCAACTTACACATTTAGAATACCTTGTGTGATGATTCAATTATTCGTCATTGCTTCGATTTCCTAAAAGGAAATAGCATCCACACACATTTGCCAATAAAAGATAGTAAACTATACTTGTATTGCAAAGTTTATTCTAATTAGTTCATCTATAACCAACCATGACAAGTTCTACTCATAGTAAACACAATTAGCTACAAGAATACTTTCATATTGGTAATGTATGAACTTGTGTCCACTTCTTCTCCATGATAATCTTTCTCAAAAGATTAATTGCATCTAATAGTCATGCTATTCACAAGTGCAATTACCAAGTTCCAAAACTTGGTTCTTGGACATGAAATGTATCTCAATACTCATGATATAATGCAATATTAATATTGCATAAGGTAGATGGCGTCATCACAAAGACACATCAAATTATTACTTGATACGTGAAATAACATTTCTCGGATCTTTTATAATTTGCACCAATATCATGAATATGATAAGTACCTGAGCAACCAATTTGGTCAGGTTTAACAACTCATAGTTGAATAATCGCACCAACCATAGGTTCTACTTAGTGTGTCATTCAAACTCTTTTTGAAATTCATAATGCTCCAACTGATTCTTATGGAATAAAAAAACTTTCATAGAAGAATCATATAAGCAACAACCAAGTTGTTCTGAATCGAGCTTGCAAGAATAACTCTCACAATGTGGTAAAGCAAGATCCTTATGATTGTCAAATGTCATAAAGACATTACAATCTTAGATTACATAAGATAAACTTGGAACTCATTTCCAATCTATATCAAATATAGAGTCTTATTAATCATTTGGTTGGAATCTAACATAACCATTATGTTCGTAGTATAAAGCATATCCCACAATTTACATTGAATGTATAGTATGACTCATCATACTACCGGCTTAAATATTTGACAACTCGAAAAGATCGAATAACATATATTGTCTTGCCTATCTGAAATAGTAGTTTATTATGTAATCTTTGGAACAAGTCAAAATTTCCATATGTATGTCTCAACAAGTAGACATAAAACAATCTCTTAAACTCAAAGAGATTAGTTAAAGTACGATGATCTACTAGTGCTACATAAATAGAAAACTCACATACATGGGAAATGTATTAGTCTTTCAATTATTTATCTAACTACCAAAAATGGTAAAAGGATTGTAGCACCTATCTTACCAATCCATAAGACCTGCATACATGATCCAACTCAAGGTTAATGATCTTAAAGTCCTATCCGCTTGGGCTTTGGTAATGCAATTCTTATCAATATGGAAGATAATAGTAGTAAGTCGACTAAGTCATGCTTAATCCATTTGTATCATATACTAAGGATTATCATGAACTTATAAGATCTGTCATATAGATACATAAAGATTTTACATAAGCAAATCTATATCTTTCATCTCTTTCAAGTAAATAATGTAGATTTGATTCAAACGTTCAATCTTATTGAAAACAGAACAAAAACTACAACACTTTGGGAATGTCTCTTTTAAATTTGCCTTAGAGTAAGGTTTGTGGTAGAACCTTTCGACCCAATGCATACCCTTATCTTGAAACCATTCAAGTTACCCTTTTGATCTATGTCAACCCTTTTGACTTCGCTTGGAATTCTTTTCACATAAAAGAATTCTCCATAATTAGTTTATACTAAAAACATAAACTAAAAGTTATATGGTTTTGTAAAGAACCTAAATTATGGAGGATCAAGATGGTTAAGGTAATCTATATAACACCGCATCAACAAGATGTGAATGTTTAAAAGATTCACCTCTAGCCATCCGATAAAACTCGGGAGTTTTATACTTTGAAACGCTTTGACTATTCTCATGCAAGAACCCTTTCTTTAATGATATCAAAATATCATAGATTTCCAATAAGTCTAGTACCTTAAAAGGTCCAAGTCTTGTGGAATCAACCTTGAGAAAAGTAATATCAATAAAGTTGTTTAAATACTTCTCATAAGTATCTCCACAATTTAATTAACATTTCTAAATGACTTAACCAATTAAATGTGTACTAATAGTTTCCTTTTCTTGTTATGAGAACTGATGTGCGTGTAGCGTACCAGTTTTAAATTTATAAATCCAAGTTATTTAGCACGACTACAACACAAATAGGTGAGAGAACCTAATCGTATCGTAGTATAGTAAATAAGTACGGGTGTCGAACACTAGGGGAACGGGTATGATTTTGAATATAGCTATACTAATTAAATATTAAACTAATAAAAACAACTAAAAGGGGAATTTAGAATCTTATCAATAAAGATCCAAAATTTACCACTCTAAATTACTCCTAACACTAGCAAACACTCAAAAGCAAACCAAGAACTACAAAAGCAAAGATTTTTATGGATTAAACTTATCAAATTAAAGTTTTCCCTCCCTAGATTCAATTTCTACTTTTTCAAAACATTTAATTTCCAATTAATCGTGCAATGAACATTTGTTTCATCTCATACCGATTTCTATAATGGATAAACTCTTGGTCCAAAGTCTAACCCTATAATCATGCATTTATTCAATTCTATGGTCAAGAAATCGTTTAAGTGCATAATTAGACATATATAAGTTCGTGTTAAACAAGACTCCACCTTTAAAAATTGTTGTGGTTATTAAATTGTTAAATTGACAAATAAAGGTCATTACATGCCAATCATACACATTAAAGTTCCATTATTGATTATCTAAGCCTATGGTTTGATCTACCACTAGTCAAGATTAATTAATGGTCCTAATTAATGATGATAAAAGCTATAAAAACATATTGGTCATCTAGTTTTTATAAACTCAGAATATAAATAATCAAAAACAGATTCTTAAACACATATGGATCATTGGTAAGCTTATAAGATAAATTATGAGATGAAAACATGTTCTAATCAATGGAAATCAAACATATTTATAAAGTATCATCTCCTCTTGGGAGGAAAACAAGAAAACTAATTAATCACAATCATATCAAGCTTCTGGAAGTAATAAATAAACATTAGAAACAAGGGAAGAATGATAAAACCGTAAAAGCAAAGATTCCTAGCGACTTTAATCTTCAAATTAAGCTCCACGGCTCCTGGAATGACTTTTGAACGTGTTTTGGAAGTGTTTGGGTAGTATAAGTTGGGTGGTTCACCCCAAAATCGATCTGGACGTTCGTTTATATAAAAAACTGAAAACAGGGGTGTCGCGTCGCGACAGGTAGGTGTCGCGTCGCGACGGGGGAGTTTGACACGATCCAAAACTCTTTTAAAATTTGAAAATCTGATCTGATCATCGTGTCGCGCCGCGACCTTGCTTTTTTAGACTTTCACCATAAAAGTGAAATTGTAGCCCTCCGAGTCTAGTTTCCGTAGCCTTTTGAATCATTTCAATCCGAGCTTGTATGAGTGAGATATGATCAAGACAGTGGAGGTGTGTCGGCGCGGACAGCTTTTCTTATTTTCTTCGGTTTTTCCGGTTTTTGCTCAAAACTTTTCATATTCCGCCTTTTTAACCTGTAATTCAATAAATGATGATAATTAACTGTCTTTTACTTATTTACAAACAATAACATGCTAAAATAAAACAGATATCGCTTAAAATATATATCTAAATTTGGCGATATCAAGAACATTTCTCAAGTCATGATACCCGACAAGAAAATTAGTACAATTTAAATTTGTTCTTCAAAAGAACGAATCACAATAATTAGTTAATTATCATCGACAAAGTAATAAAGTCAAGTTTTAGTATTTTCGATATTTATCCTTTGAAATTAATAACCCTTCATTTTAATTTAATAAAATATTAATTACTAAAGGCTAGAATCCAAGTTGAACTTAATCTTGAATGTTTGCCTAATGCTCTCTGCACCGAGATTAAAACAACAAGGTAGATAATGATTATCAATTGTATCTCTATACAATTCCTAGATCTTTATGGGATCCTTGACAACACTTGTCAAAAACGGCATGTTTGATCCCATCTATGCCTCGTACTTCCTTGCGTTTGGCTAATGCTCTCTCCACAATTAGTCACGATTAAGTCGTCCTAATTTAAAACTTGAGGTTTCCGGCCCAAGACTCTCATGGAATTCACGAAAAACCACCTCGGTTGTTACAAGTCAATCCATGCGTTTGGCTAATACTCTCTCCACAAAGACATTCCGGTAACAAGCGAGTGTTTTAAGTTAGGATGGCATAGACTTACATTTCAAAAGGGCTTTATTTGTTTTGCGTTGTTATATAAATATATAATTCAAAACGACTTATGTAACATATATTGCATGCATACAATCATAAGTTACACATTTTATGGTAAAATCACATTTTACGTCTTGGTCTTTGAGTTGTCTTAAATCTCTATTTTACGAACTCTCGACGCGGTCAATTTTCGATTAATGTTAATATCCTATATTAATGTGTGTTGATTGAGCGCTCGGATTACGACCAATTTTTGCTTGTAATAAAACACCTTTTATTATTAAGCTAGTGACGGAGTTTGGTTGAGTTTTAAAATCTCTATTTTACAAAACTCATTTCATATATATATTAAACTTGACGTCATGATATTTTATTTAAAACTCCTTTTATATAAAACTTATTTTAACCATTCAAGAATGTTGTCAAATATATATTTTACCAAACTCCCATTTGCGATTTATTTTATGTTTAAAATATTATCTAGCATGCAAAAATCATATTTCAACCACGCATGATAAATATAAACATAAAAATGCAAAAGATATATATGTGTGTGTGTGTGTACATAGCCAAGCCATTTCCTAGTCGGTATTTTTCGTGAGCCAAACGAAATATACCAAGTCAATCTAAAGGACATTCCAAACATCCAAGTGTGACGATTTTGAAGCTCCCACTTGCCTTGACAACCCTTGTCTTGCAAAGATCTTCAACATTATGGGTGTGGCTTCCACCAAAAGGTCTCCAACTTGGCAATCCCCATCTTGTTACATTTTTATAAAAAAATAAAACTAGTCTAAACTATTCTATTATTTACAAAATAAACAAGATGCTAGAAATTAAATTATTATTACATACCAAATGAAAAATAATAATCTACAACCAAATTGAATATTAAACAACCACAAATCATCACAAAGGTCTCAAGGCTTGCTATGCACCAAAACAACACACAAAATCAACACTTGATTTTTAGGCAACATTTTATAACCAAATATGCATGAAAAAATGGTTGTAACAAATAAACATTATAAACATTTATATTTGTTGCCAAAAAGAAATCTACTACTTTTCTACTAAAAGAAAAGTTGTTCATTTCTTTTATAATCTAGAAAATATAATATTCTTAAAATAAAGTTTCTTAAACATGCATAAGTGGCTCTGATACCACTGTTGGGATTGGTACCGGTTTTTAAAATATATTTAATAGCAACGGAAGCGTGAACACGTGTACAACAATGTTAAACTCTTTAAAACTCCCACCAGGATCCATATGCATGTACTAAGAAAACTAAAAACAACCATAGGGGGTTTAAGAAATACAACCTTTGTAGCGTGAACCGGTATCGGTAGAGATTAGAAACGACTAGGAACCAAGTGTAGCTTCCCTCCAAGGTATCCACACGCGGGCAACATCCAACACCAACCGAGTGCTAGCCCTTTCAACCCTATATGTAGACAACACCAAGTAGAAGCAAGAAAACCCTTTTCTTCATCCTAACTTGTGTTGAAGTCTACTAGTTGTTGTGGTTATCTCAACTCCTTGAAGAACCACAAACAAAATATCTTGTATATATGTTGCATAAGAGAAGAAAACAAGTTTGTTATATGGTAGTTCAAGTCACTACTTAAACAACCATCCAAATCAATTTTATACAAAGAGATTATATTTATAAAATCACTCTCTTCTTGTTTTCTTCTTTTGATTGTAGCGTACATTAAAAACAGGCACACATATGTTTCTTGTATTCCATACTATATACATCCATCCCCATTCTCAACATCTAAATCTATATACAAAAATAAAACCTCAATTTTGTTTCTCCTTCTTCACGTCAACGAGCATGGTAGAAATCAATGAGAATCTTATTTTCCTTTTTTTTATTATATTCTACACCATACTTATGACAACAAAAAGGGAGGACCCCCTTTCTTTTCTTGTTGTGTACATGTACATATTATATATATATATATATATATATATATATATATAAAAACACATGCTTTACCAAATAAATATGTGTAATATATAAAGGGGATACATCTAAATGTATTTTCTTATAACGACATATATCATATGAGTAACAAGTTTACTCAAAATCGATATATATATATATATATATATATATAGTTATCGTAAGATTATTATTTCACTTAAATAATAATGCGTCCAATAAATATATATTAAGGTTGATTATATTTGAATCATATTCAAAATATATAATTAGCGTCTATTCGCTCTTTATGTGCGACCCTATAGGTTTATTTATTATCAGCAATATCGTCTTAAGTTGTGTCTTGGGCATATAGAACCAACATTACTTTGATAGGTTATACTTTTATTGGGATTCTCTCACCGGTCACACTAGTTTCTATTATCTCTGGCCTATTACTAGGACCATCCTTTAGAATATTAATTATCCAACAATCTCTTGTATTTATCATACTAAGATTTATGTCAAATATTGGCTCTTACAACAAGAAACTACTAAGGTTTCCCACTAACTGATTCAGATTTCTCCTCATAGTCACTACCCTGGAAGTATAGATAAAGTATTAAAACATAAGTTAGCTTTACCACACTATCCTCTATATCAAAAACAGTTTGTATTCAATTAACATATCCGTACACCTATCCTCAAATCCAAAGTAGCCCTATACATAATAAAGCACTCCCATATTACAATCTTACTACATCCTACGAGTACTCCTCATCCGATTCACAAGATTCTCTTTGATTTCATCACATTCCAACATATATCATGTGTTTGTAATAATATGGGCCCTTATATTACTCCGAACACACTATACACATTCGATCTTAACTTTACCACAAGAAGTCCCGATTCACAGGCTTAGGCCATGTATCACATTGTCAATTACAATATAACATATTACGTATAGCCATCGCATCCTTTATCCGTTTAGTATCATGCATGGTCTATAAGCACCTACATGTTATATTCTGTCATCGATTGAAACACAAGGCATCAAACACTGGCCACATAAATCATAAGATAATATCAAATATACAATCTTATGTATCAACTTGATGCATAGCAATTATTTGCATAACATGACATATCACTCGCAAGTTCCTCAATCATCACAGACAATTCACATTTAGCACATCCTCCTCAGAAAACACAATATACTCGCCAAGATGCAAGCCTCCAATTTGACCAAATCCGTAGAACCATGGTTTAAGTCCAGACGGTGCATAAAACACCTCCAGATCCATCAAACCTTGGCTCTAATGGCAAGTTATAACACCCAAATTTTCAAAATTCGAGTGAAAGCTTTAAACAAAATCCATTTGACTCAAATAGAATTTGACAAGCTAGCAGAAGCAAATAAAACATATTTAAACCCTCATGTTCATACAAAAAGTACTGACTTATTTACAACAAAAAACAGTTTCTAGTAAGCCTGCTGCCAGCAGAAAATCATTTAAACCCTCGGGTTTGAATAAAAGAGGTATGCGTGCATTGAAAGTACTGCACCATCTTAGCATCCGTCCACAAGGCTAAAATGCTTCTTGTAGCTCCTACTACACGAAGCAGCATGCTACCCACAGGGTGATCCACATATTGATAATACACATTGCAATGCATCACACATATCACATATATGAATTAGAGTTTAGGAAACACACCTCAGTAATCAGTTAAAAACACAGTGTTATGCCAGAAATATCTTAGAGTATGCCAACAATAACATCCTACACATAATATACAATTATGGTATTAATCACATATCAATTATGGCCATTAATAAACTACATGGGGGCGAAGCACGCCTGTGCCCTACTGTCCACAACCAAACATGGGCATACCGGGCCGAACACGCCCGTACCTTACCTAGGCACGCCCGAACCTCATGAAAAAAGGTAGTCATGGTCTCTTAGGCACAACCATACCCTCAAAGGCACACTCATGCCTTTCTCTTATCAGCACCAGTTTGCTGACTGTCTTGCTGTAACTCCAGCCAAAACTCATAAATACTCATCCTTAAGAAATTCTAACGCAATAGGGGTGTTTTCCTACACCCAACAACTTCTAACTAACAAATAATCAACAATAACATGCTAAAACATGATTCAATCCTTGAATCCTCTTAAAAACCCATAAAAACTCAAGAAATGGTTTAACAACTCATACCTAGGATTGTAAGGTTTCTAGGAATAGATTATGTTACTTGAAATTGTTGTTCTTGATCAAAGGAGAAAGGAAGAATTAGGCAGCTTTGCTTATATGTATGTATGGAAATGTTTAAGGTTTGGTTTGACTACACAAATAGTCCCTCAACCTTTCATCTTTTGTTTTGACAACTTTAATCCCTCAGGTTTCTAAACACGTCCTAATCTTAAATAACCAACCTACTAAAATATAACACTTGATAAGATTACGAATTTAGGAAATTTTTGAATTTTGGGTATTACACCTTCGAGTCACTGTTGATCCCGAACTATGACCTACAGGTCCCTGGGATCTAACCATAAGCTGACCTCGACCATACGACACTAAAACAGTCCACAAATGTCCGGACATAAATATATCACATAAATGATCCAATCAGGATCCAATAGCATGCATGCATTCATAAACACAACAATAACTTCTACGCATACACAATGAGTAGAACACACAAGTATAGCATTGTCATGGCATACAATCATTGCATAACTCATAAAACATGTATTCATTCACTATCATAGTAAACCTAGCTAACATAAGCATCATATTCATCATATCATCATGATCTTGAACATAATAGACATTGAGTACACATTTTCTAAAGTATTCCCGAGTCACTGTCCTACCTTTTGTTAGCATCTATGCTTTGTAATGCTTTAAGCACACGTTCTTGGATTATTGTACTTGCACATTCAATTGGATATCAAACCATTATAGGTAGTTTTCGCTCCGTATTACTAGAAACACAATATATTAAACTTTAATATACATCTTGCTTGTTGTTGGTTAATAGCTAACCAATGATCAAAACTAGACCATGTTCATATTAATGGCACCATCAGCGGGTCAATTTAGCTTACCCATGATCACTCTCAGAATTGCTATCTTGGTTACACATATAATCATAAACCATTATTTTTCCCGTACAACTAATGCCAGTCAATAATTCCATAATTACTACGTAACGATTAATGGTTAATTCGGTACTCACCTGGGTCCAAGATGTTTGTATTAATTTTCTAATGATGTTTTTAGTCCGTATATAAAGCTATAGTAACAGCCCAAGCATCAACACGCAAAAAACAACAAAACTGCTACCGCCCAGACGCGGTGCCTCCAATATATTGACGAGACGCGTTCGAAGAATTTCATGGACGAGACGTGTTCGTTAACCTGACAAGACACATTCAAAGAACAGCCAAAAATCGCCATTAATTTATAGCACACAAATCCAACCCAAAACCATATAAATCAATCTCCAAACATTCCCTAACACTTACAAAGGTTGTTTGGGACCTTATAAACACTTTTTAACACTAAACTTTCAACCAAAAACATCAAAATCTATAAATCAAACCAAGAACCCATTTAATCCATTAACACTTTAAACTTCAAAATGATAATCCTTACTTGCTTCCTAAATGGTAGATGTAATCTCCTCCTCTAGTCTTCAAATTTAATCTCCAAAAGTTATTAAGTATAGAGGTGTATGTGTGTGTGTGTTTATACAAGAATAAGAAAGAAAAGAAAAGAAAATGAAAGAAGATAAGAAGAAGAAGAAGAATAAAACAGAAGTCAAGAAGGACAAGAAAAGAAAAGGGGTTGCCGCCTCTTTAGGTGGTGGCCCTTTTTAGCGGGTATCCCACTCCCTTATCTGACTTACAACCATCAACATGTTAAACCATTTCCTAACGAGGATATATTTGTAATCATTATTTTAAACCATTTACTAATTTATAACTTTTATTCGTTTTCATCAACTTTTACTCAACTCCTCGTTTAACAGTAATAATATATCTTCATCTTTTAAACTTGGAATTCTTATTTATTTCACAAGAATACAACCCTACATGCAAAGGGTATAACTAGAGCTATTTTGGGGTGTTACATTGCAAATCTCATCTGATTACAATCGCAAATTACTAAGGTGTTGTAGAAATGAAAACTTGAAATTGTAATTTATGAAGGAGGGTCCGTAAGTCATCAATTAGATGTAATCATAAATTACGAGGCAACATGATCACAAATTAGGCATTTAAACCTAATTTGCAAAATCAAGAAAGGCCCGGTCCTAAATTGGACTCAGGCCAATTATAAATTATGTATATATATTATGAGCCACAAATCATGAACAAGACCTTTGGCCTAAATCGCAAATTGATGTTAGGGGTGAAATTTTGCAAATTGTGAATGGGTCTAATCACAAAATTGTCTCAATTACTAATTGAGCCCAGTCGCAAATTGGGTTTAGTCACTAATTAGACTCAATTGCTAATTGGGTTTAATCGCAAATTGACGTTGGATCTTTAATTGTAGGTGATTATTGTTAAGCGCATATTTAGAAACTTGATTGGATTACTGTTGTTATTGGGTGCTTCAATCCGGTGAGTTGCACTAACTTACTCATTATATTAGTATGTAATGTACATGTGTTGTTTACGTGGAAGTGTAGCTAAAATGATGATATGTGAAGTGAAGGGTTGTGTTATATTGTGGTGAAACACAACTTAGGTACAGCTAGACATATGAAATCCTTGGTGCGGCATGGATAGTAAAAATGTGACCAAAGTGTGAAATCATCATCAGTGCACTGTGCCGGTATTTGATGAGTTAATATGTGATCATGGATTGTTATGTGATATGTAATATATAGTTTGGTGTGTACTGTGTAGGATGTGTCATTGCTAAGCTTTATGTTTACTGTTGTATTCTTTAATCCTTTCAAGGTTAGATCGCGGGAAGGCTCTAGGGGAGTGAAGATGGCTCGTCCAATAACTAAATGTTTTCCATAGTTTACTTGATATTTCCATATTTGGTTGAACAATCAATGTTTACTTTTGTGATTAAATACATGTAAGACGTGTAGTTCTGGGTGCAGAACCTCGTCACGAATTTTGGTTGAATTGATATGTTCGCATTACTCTAATATGTTATCATATATGAATTTTAAAAATTTTTGGGGCATTACACTAACGGGGAGAACAAAATCAATCTAAGGACAAAAATCCTTGACCTTGCAGGTGTGCTCCCACTAAATCTGTCACCTCCACATGGCCCTTAGGATCCACGCGCCAAGATGTCAACTCCATAACTCCCGATGGTTGTCTTCGATCTTCTTTTCACAAATACATACAGCTTTGAAAAGAACCGGTATGTAAGCCGCAATTACTATTCTAAGCTACTAAATACAAATATGAAGGAAAGAAATGACATACAAGACGCAATAACTTACAAATTTATTAACTGAATTATTATTGCAAACCAATGTGATTTTAAGTCACCAAATGAATGAATGAATAAATACAACCATACAACCAAACTCATAGGTCTAATAGGAAAGGCGTTACTGGACACATCAATAAGCACAAACAAACTAAACAACCAAACCATGCATAATGTGTCCTAATCAAGACTGTTCCATTCCTAGCTAAACACTCAAGGCACAAAGGGAACAATCCTTGTATGTGTGTATTATTACCCCCAAACACTTTGAGAATACATATTCATACGTACACAATGTATGTACATGCATGTGTGTGTTTTATGCCAAAACCACCCAATACATATAAATACACGAACTAAGACACATATGGGGCTTTTCCAAGTGTCCAAACAAGTTTGGATATAATTATGGAAAAATAGAAACTAAAGTGCCAAAATAGAAAAATTGTTTTCTTTTTCAAGAAAGGACAAAAAACACTGTTCACGAGGCCTTCACGACCCAGTGGCTTTCATGGGCTTACATGGGCGGTCTAGACCATGAGCTCCACGACTTGTGAACGAGTTAAAAAACCATCCACGACCATCACCCCAAGAGACTGGTTGTATGACCTTCACAAATAATGGAGCAAAGCTTCACGACCTATGAAGACCTTCTGAACATAATGCATTAAATGAAATTTACGGTTATTAGGCCAACTTTGTGCAAATAACTTGTAGAGTTGGGTCTGATAACACTGTTGGAACATGATATGCACACACACATAGCGGAAGCAATAAGATATACACACATGTATGCATAAAAATCAACAAAACAAAAAAGCAACCATCTTCCAAATGTGTTATTACTTCTACAAGGTACATGCAACAAAAGAACAACAAAAGGAGCAGAGTTATACCCTTCCAAAATTGGCAGTAGCTAGTGTAAGATTGGGACGTGCTTGTGGTTGACAATAGGCCCTCAACTCCATTGCAAGTCCACACCAAGAGCTCTGAGATCCCAATGTGCTAGCACTCCAAAATAGTGTACTCCAACTCTTGAAACACCACTAGAACAACCTCAAGAAGGTCTCTCTTGAACCCAACACAATAAGCACTCACAAAGACCCTCAAAAGTATGTAATCTAAGTGTATGTGTATAAGATGGTCAAGAGAGCTTAGAGAAGGAAAAGGAAGCTCATTTATAGATACATGAATGCCTCTAAATCTCCCTTGGGTGGGCCATAGCCATACCTCCAATTTTCATTGGACCATCACAAAGGTCTAATAAAATTAAAGTATCACTTTAGCTACCTCTTCACGGCCCATGAAGGCCCTACACAACCCATGAAGCACTAAGGTTTCACAACTCATGACAGAGCAGTGAGTAGTAGTGTGGGCAACTCGCTTCATGACTCGTGGAGCATCCTTCACAATCATGAAGCCCAAAATCAAACCATATTTTATTCTTTGACTTTCTCCTTCTCTAGTGAGCTGTTGCGATAAATCCTTGGCATGTGACTAATAGGTCAACGCTTCATTAGCACTGATATCGGACTATATATGTTAGTGGGCAAACACCAATTTCACTATCGAGCATCATCATCGCATCACCAACGGCTGGCGTCCCCACCAAACACACCATACAACCACCACCAAACCACTGTAAATCAACTCACTCAGCCCTACCTCAACTCTAAATCGACACATTAAACAAACATCTCCATTGACCATTAAAAAATAACCACCGACTCCTTATTGTACTTTCCTCATCTACTAAACCACCACCATCGCTTCTCCACCTCCTTCACTATCAAGCACCATTCTCACACCACTGAAGTACCACTTCCCCTTACCGTCGCACATCTCTACCGTTGAGTGAGAACCGACGATGTGCAAGAACCGGCACTGAGTGAGAACTGATGTTGAGCACCATTTAACCTCCGCTAACCACCCATTTAGTCACCACCACCAAGCCACATATCACCTTCCTTCCTCATTGGTTTTTTCCGTCAATTTCATGTTGCATCTTTAATCCTAGTGTTTCATTGTCACTTTAGTAATCCTCGGTCAACACCTTCTTTCTGTCTTTGACCAATTCCTTTTAGTTTAACTAAGCTATGGTTTGGTTTGGGAATTGAATTTTTGAACTTTTTGTGTGTCATTCACTCATCATGCGCCATTCTATAAGCGTACTGAACCTCCCCTACGCCATTCCTTAAATAAAAGTGAACATGCGCTTTTTTGTTTTTTCTTAGAACTGACCATGCACCATTTTGTATTCTTTATCATTTCTCTGCTTGTACTCACAGTGTGAGCCATCTTTGATTTGAGAGTTATTCTGAAAAAATAACCTTGAGCCATCTCCTTCAGTAATTATTGTAACTTCCTCGATTGGGCCTAGTTTTAATTAGTAAGTACGTGTATGTAAGTTAATAGAATATGTGAACATTCTAAGTTGTAAACTGTGAATTATGTATATAAGAAAGTAGTAAAGGTTGATTAAATAAAATATATACATATATATATATGTATGTATTAGTTGATTAAGTAAGTAAAGAAAGTGAGGTGCTTGTGTGAAATGTCTAATCAGTGATGATGAACCTTCAAGTAATGTGTAGAGAGATTATATTTGAGAGAGAATATACACTTCACGTTTTGCTTGGAATATCAATATTGCATTAATGGCTCAAACGTTACAAGCGGTACCAAGGCCAAGGGCCTAATGGCCTATTTCTAGGCTATGCCTATAAAGTAGGCTTTCCTACATTTTTCTAAAATAACAATCTCCCCCTAAATGGAGAGAAAGCCTATTACATTGAAATGAAATGCAGAAAGTAAATAATTACATAATAGACCTATTTCTTATTCCAAACATCATCTGCCACCTCCAAATAATCCGACGGCTGTCCAGCGTCCTTTTAATCTGTTCGATTGTTCGTATTAGCCTAGCCCTTTCAGTCTCGGTTAAAATAGATTGATCCCTTTCAGCCTTTTCTTAGAGATGGCGAAATAACATTTTCAGAGTCCCATCTGAGTATGCCATTAAGTCTATCATCCGAACCATGATTTTTCGGCGGCGTTGATTGACAAAGATGACACCTCTTTGACCCGCAAAACTTTTATGATTTTCATCAATAACTATGAGCTCATCTAGGGTTTGTAGATCAATATGATGTTGCAGTGGTCTGAGCAGATTCACCTCGAGTTGATTACTCTCGGCGCCTAGTTGTAGATCGTGCTCTTGGATAAATTCTATGAATCTCCTCATATATTTCATTAGAGTTGATCATCCTTGTTGTTCCTCGTAGGACTTGTTGATCTTTATAGACAGCTCCTCGTATATGAACTCAATGTCGTGTAGCTTGACATGTCTGAAGTCAGCTTCATTGAGGGAGATTTTCTGACCATCTGTCCGTTGAACATCATACACAGCAAACCTGTACCTTAGAGATTTTTGCATGCTGACTCGAAGTACTTTGCTGATTGGGTACTCTAACACTATCTGCTCCCTCGGTGTTTTGTATTCATTGAAGATATGAGTGTATTGTCTCCTTTGTGCATCATCAAGACCTCTCAGTTCAGAAGGGGCCTTGTCTCTGATTTGAGAATCATAAATAGTAGGGATCCGATCCTCGAGGTAAGCAGCGTTCACACCATATTTGCCCCATACAGGGTTTTTCATTGCATCCCTTGTGAACATATTGTGTCGATCTAGTCCTGGGTCTGATGAAGTTAGGATTGGACGAGTTGGTTGGACATTCGGAGGGATAGGCCATTCAGATGATGTTTGTTGAAGTTGTGCCTGCTCAGCTTCAAGATTCTTCCTCAGGATGTCGGCAGCTGACACATGGAATTTCTTTGATTCGGGCGGAAATAGTTGATGAACCTCCTTAGATATGCCCCGGAGAACCCTTGTAAGATCTAACTTTCGGATGGTTTCCTCCATTTGCTTTTTGGTAACCAACTCCCTCACAGGCTTTGCAACCCTTGAAGAAGCTGGCTTTTGAACAGTAGGCACTGGCATATCTTCAAACCTGTCTGTGATCTGGACCTCCTCGGTTCTTTCAGGTAGTTTTTCAAAAGAGAACCCCTCAATCTGTTTCATCAATTCATCTGACTCATCGCTTTTATCAATATCAGCAGTTTCCAATTCGAATTCAAACACTGGGATGTCAGGTTCCGGCTCAGTTATTTGTTATTGTTGCTGCTGTTGTTGTTGCTATTTTTGTTGTTGTTGCTGTTGTTGTTGTGATTCTTCCCCGATCCCCATTTTGGCTGCTAATCGTTCAATCTAAGGGGTAAAGGTCAAAACGCGGGGTCTTTTCTCCCCATGGTGACGATCATGATCGGGATCATCGTCATCACGCCTACGTTTTGACCCAGCAGCTTGGGATTTGCACGTAGATTCAAGAGTTATCAACCTGTTTTCCACAGAATCCAGCTTTTGAAAGACTAAATTACCCAGATCCTCCATTGTGTTCATTACAGTTTCTTTGAAATCATTGAGGTTGCTACCCTTATATGTTTGTTCATTCCGAAGGGTTTCAAGGAGATCTAAGTTCTGTTTACGGTCTGGGGCCTTTTCCAACAAACGGGCATATAGTAGGTATTTTAATGTATCTATAGATAAGCTCGAGCCGTCATCAACTTTGGATTTGAGAGATGCAAGAGTTTGTTTGATGTCAGCTATGCCCTCGGTGATAGCGTTTAGAGTCTCCTGTAATTCCTCCTTGGTAACAAACCGAGACTCACTTAGAGTACTCGTTGAAGTCTCTACCACAGAGGCAGAGCTACTCTCATGCGGAGCTAAAGTGGTGAACACTGCGCCGAGATTTCCACCTGATCGTTGAATGGCACTTTCAGTAGTGCCACCTACAAGTGTTCTGGACTGTTGTCTGTTAAACAACGTCGTTATTGGTGCTAGTGTAGAATGGTATCTAGAAAGGAAAGCAGATATCTGCGGTATGTCGATGTGCGTTGAAGAGACGGTCGAGGTCAGGAGAGGCAGACCTCTATTTTCAATACCAACCATCTCCAAATGAGAGGCCGGTAAAGTATATGCAAGTTCTCCGTGGAATGAAAGAGGTGTCTGTTGAGAGACACTTGAGTGGCTGGTGGGGTGAATGTGCACTATTGGGATGACAGTGGCTATTTCAACACCAGAGCTGACAATGTCAGCTCCGATGGCAGGTGTAGCTTCCCGGATTTTTGGGCTTGGGGGTCCCTTAGCACTCGTTTTTTCTTTTCTCACCACTCTCTCTTCTAGCTCTATCTCTTCCTCTTCTTCTACCTCTTCCTCTTCCATATATGGATCAAAATCATGACTGTCACTAGCTTCATCAAGAGGACACGGTTGATAGCCATATATGAATCCTGTTTCAGAGTCGAAGGCCTCGGGTAGATTTGGGAATAAGTCAGAAAAGCTCAAATCCTCTTCCTCAGTCACCACAAGCATTTTAGCCTTTTGTTGAGCAGTGTTGTCGAAGACCTGTGGTGTTGCTCCTGGGGTATACCTGGTCAGTGCAAATGTATCAGTTTCAAAGTCAAGGGCAACTGAACCAACATGTAAATCATGCATAGGAGATTCTGACATTGGTTTGGGTAGTACATCAGAAAATGAGGCAATCATAGCTTGGATCTGTGCAGGGTCATACTCCGCCCCTCCCTCACTATGTGTTTCACCTTCATCCTCTTCACCACCCCTCTCAACGCTTTTCTCTCTCGTCACTTCCCTCTCAGCTTCCACCGTGGAAGTCTGAGGCTTATGTACTATCACCTCACTTGGAGCTACTGGCCCTGGGGTAGGTGCAACCGGATCTGGTTGCTCCATAGGGCCGAGTCCTACACTCTGCCTATACACTCTCACAACTTCATTCTGTGCACAGAGATCTAGCAGAGAAACCAGAAATAGTTGAGGTTGAATCGGATCATCAGCGGTAAGAAATTTCACATACATAAATTGCTTTGGCCGGATTGCATCATGATTTGGCCTTTGAGGGATTTCCTCGTTTCAGTCCATTGCGAATTGGACCATCATCGGCAAAAACCTTTGGTACGGCAGAAATCTGCCCTTTGCTCGTTTAAGATCAGAAAGTTTGCCCTCTACCTGCTGCACAAGATCAAGAAAGATTAAAGTGGCATAATCGATATGTAGGTGATTAGCCGCAACGTAGATTAGTTTGATTTGATTGGTGTTGGGGTATTCGTAGCCAGTGTGTTTAGGGGTGAGGCAACGTTGAAGAATGGTAAGGAAAGTATAGAACATTGGGTGAAGATTGGCTCGTTTAAAGTGGGAAAGAAGTTGTAAGTCCCCAATGTAACCCATAGCACGAATGCCCGCAAGGGCAGCAGTTTCATCAGGCATCTCCTAAAAGTCAAGGAGAGGAGGCCTACTTCTGACAATGGGAAGCCGAAGGATTTCCCTGAGTTGGCTGGCAGTTATGTTAAGAGTGAAGTTGTCTACATCACCACGAATAGATACTCGACTAGAGTCGGGATTTGTATGTGTGTGGACTGTGTGCCAGAACTGTTGCACATATAACTCAGGAACATGAGTTCCAGAAGTAGATGGATCGAAGGTGAGAGCATGGTTCAATGGGTGGACACGGAGTATTTCGGTGATGATGGGAAAGTTAGGGTTTCTGAAATTATCAAGGTGTATGAAGTGGTTGTTATCATGGGTGACCACAGAAAGAAATTGATTTCTGGGAAGGAGTTGATCGTCAGGGTTATGGGATTGGTAGCTGTCGAAGAATGATACGAGACAGATTCGTCTTACATAGCCATGATTAGACCTGTAAGAATAGCCAATAGGTTAGAAAGTTGATCTTTGACGAATAAATCAATGAAATGTGTTGAATTGTAAAGTCAAAACATTCAAGTGTGAAGCATTTTGACATTTGTTGACTTCAAAACATTCATTTTGAATCAAACTTTGAAACATTTGGTTAACTCCGTGGAAAAATTTTATAACACCCGAAAGTCCTTCATTGATGAAGTGGTATTTTTGATGAGCAAAAATGTGTTTTGATACATGTTTTAAAATGAATACATGTATCTAAACACTTTTATAACACTGAAATTTTTCCCATTTTATCCATAACATGAAGATCTAGGCCAAAAACAAAATCAAGGCCAATCTTCAACCACTCGAAGAACACTTTTCAAATTTTGTGAGTTTTTCTTTGATAAAAACATTGTTCATGTGTTCCTAAGCCCCATCGCAAGTCACATTTCCATTAACATCATCGTTTTATAGTCGAACAAAGTATTTGAAACATGAAAAGGTGACTTCCGAGTTGTACAGTGCAACCTTCGTTTTTGTGCATTTAAACATGATATAAACATGATTTGTTACCTATTTGATGTATACATTTAGTAAGTGAGCAAGTTTATCACAAAAATCAAAAATTTTGGCAGCAACTTTGAACAAGATTTGGAAAACACGTCGTAAGTTTGAAAGTTGGAAAGCGTAAAGAATACACTAACAAATGCCACCTATTTATAGAAAAATATGGCAACGGTAACTTTTCGAAGTTACACGCTCGAAGTCCAAAGGCTTCGAGGGTGAAAAACGTGCTCGAAGTCCTCTTGACAAACACTGTTGACTTCGAAGTCCAAGAGGCTTCGAGTTCGAAGTGTGAAGACTTCGAAGATGAAAAACACGCTCAAAGTGGTTTAGAGGACCACTGTTGAGCTCGAAGTCCAAAGGCTTCGAGTTCGAAGTGAGTTTCATTCAAAGGACTGTTCAAGTGCGCTCGAAGTCTATTGGAATTACACTGTTTAGAGTTCGAAGTCTACTAGCTTCGAATTGAGGCTAGTAAACGCGCTCGAAGTGAACTTGGCCTTGTTGATTTTGTATTCGCAGTTCATTTTCTTTGAATTAAGTCCAAAGAAGGCGCTTGAAGTGAGCTTCGACTTGATGATTTCGTATTCGAAGTCCACTGACTTCGAATTATGTCCAAAGAGGGCGCTCGAAGTGAGCTTGGACTTGATGATTTCGTATCTAAAGTCCACTGACTTCGAATTAAGTCCAAAGAGGGCGCTGAAAGTGAACTTTCCATGGTATGCTTCGCATGCGAGGTCCAATGACTTCGAATGCGAAGTATATTAAACTTGAATAAATTCGAAGTTCGAATTCGAAGTGAATAAAATATTTTTTTATTTTTCAATTTTAAAAGAAATAAAAACATATTTTTGATATTTTCTTGAATTTTGCAAATGTTTTTGGTATTTTCTCTGTTTTGTGAATGTTTTTGGTATTTTCTTTGATTTTGAATTTGTTTTAATTATCCTCTCCCCCTACAAGCATGCATAACTTGTACGGATGATTGACACTCCCCCTTAAATTATGCTTTCTTGTATCTGCAACATGAACAAACAAAGTGAACTACCCACTCAAAACAAATGACTGATAGTCAGACTTTATAATTCAACATACCTAATTTGGATACTAACTCATTAAAACGAGATTCATCTAATGGTTTAGTAAACAGATCAGCCAGTTGATCATCAGTCTTGACATATTGAAGTTCTATCAGACCTTTTTCCATGTTATCTTTAATAAAATGATACCGTATGTCAATGTGTTTGGTCTTTGAGTGGTGGACTGGATTGAAGGAGATGGCAATGGCAGATTGTGAATCACACAGTAAAGGTATCTTGTCATAGTGTAGGCCAAAGTCAGAAAGCTGAGTCCTAACCCACAAACTCTGAGAGCAGCACATTGCAGCAGCAACATATTCAGCCTTAGCAGTTGAAGTAGAGACACAATTTTGTTTCTTAGAAGCCCAACACACTAACCGATCACCCAAAAAGTGTGCACTGTCAGATGTTCTCTTTCTATCAAGCATGCAACCAGCATAGTTAGCATCTGAATAGGCATATAAATGTAGACTAGAATCCCTTGGATACCATAGACCTAGATCAGGAGTACCCTTGAGATACTTGAATATTCTTTTGATTGTTAGCAGATGTGATTCCTTTGGATTAGCCTGAAATCTAGCACATAAGCATGTAGAGAACATTATATCTGTCCTACTAGCCATCAGATACAGTAATGAGCCAATCATACCCTGATAAGTTTTTAAATCAGTTGATTTTCCCTCAAGATCAGCAGACAGTTTAGTTTTTGAAGACATGGGGGTAGATAGTGAAGAACAACTGAGTATGTCATACTTCTTCAACAAGTCTTTAATGTACTTGGATTGACTGATGAAAATACCCTGACTCAATTGTTTCACTTGTAATCTGAGAAAGAAATTCGTCTATCCCATCATACTCATTTGAAAATGATTTTGCATAGTATGTGCAAACTCATCACTGTACGTTGGGCTTGTAGAACCAAAAATGATGTCATCCACATAAATTTGTACTAAGATTAAATCCTTTCCTTTCGCTTTGGTGAATAGAGTGGTGTCAGTTTTTCCTTTGATGTATCCCTCACTCAACAAATATTCAGACAGGACATAATACCAAGCTCTCGGGGCTTGTTTTAGTCCATATAAGGCTTTGTCTAGAATATATACATGTTGAGGGAATTTTGGATTGACGAAGCCTTCTGGCTGAGACACATAAACCTCCTCCTTGAGGATACCATTTTAGAATGTTGTCTTGACGTCCATCTGAAAAACCTTAAAGCTTTTGTAGGCAGCATAGGCTAAGAATAATCTTATGGCTTCTATCCCAGCTACAGGAGCAAAGGTTTCATCATAGTCTATTCCCTCATGTTGGTTGTAACCCTTAGCAACCAGCCTAGCTTTGTTTCTACCACTATTCCATCGGAATCCCGTTTGTTCTTAAAAATCCACTTGGTACCAACCACTGATTTATCCTCTGGAAGTGGTACCAATCTCCAAACTTTGAGTCTTTCAAACTGGTTAAGTTCTTCTTGCATTGCAATGACCTAATCTGCATCTTGTAAAGCGTCAGAGACTTTGGTGGGTTCTATCATAGATAGGAAACTGGAATAAAGGCACTCATTTGCCGTTGTAAAACGAGTACTTACCCCATCTTGAACATTTCCTATAATTTGAGATTCGGGATGGGATTGTGTTTATCTTATTCCTCGGGGGTTTTGGATTAGAGGAAGAGTTAATTTCATAAATGGTCCTTTAACTAACCACGAATTGCAGGTTTAGTCCTTTTTTTGAAAAAGTTGCAAGCATCGTCCTTTAACTACCATTTTGTTGCATGGGTAGTCCTTTCTAACAGAATCCGTTAACTATGTCCATTAAATAAAGGGTATTTATGTCTTTTTTACCATTTTCTAATTATTAATTAGTTTTATCATTATTAATTTTTTTAAATACATCTTTTCTCTCATTCCTTTCATTAACACAGACTGCTCTCTCTCTCTCTCTTGTGTCCCAACCACCAAGAAACCACCACTGCCACCACCCACATCTGCCATCACCACCGCCTCATCCGCAGCTGCCATCACCATTGCCCACTTCGTCATTGGCACTACCACCACCACCAAGAACAAACACACACACACTCTCTCTCTTTCTCTCTCTCTTTCTCTATAAAATTCCAACCACCAAGAAAAACACCACAGCCGCCGGCCACCACCTACCTCCACCTCTGCCATCACCACCGCCACATTCATTGCTGCATCATCACCACCGCCAAGAACTCACACACACACACACACACTCTCTCTCCCTCTCGCTCTAAAACACCAACCAACAACAACGTACATAACCACCATTGCCGACACCTTGTTAAATCACCGTCGTAGTTACCACTACCTGTAGCAAATCTCTCGCCGGACAGATCTACACACACTCTGTTACAAATCTACACACACATAGTTAGAAATCTAAACACACACACACACTATGTTACAGATCTGAATAGACACACACATGTACACACTCAATCAAAAACCTAAATTGTTAAAAAAAACTCCCAAAAATCGAACCCCTTAAAAATCCTAAATCTAAGCACACACACCAACAGATCTGAACACACACACAAACACTCAATCGAAAACCTAAATTGTTAAAAAAATCTCCCAAAAATCAAACCCCTAAATCTCAACACATACACACATGAACACATGGTGGCGCAAAATGGTAGCTCTGTCGTAGTGATGGAGATGGCGATGTCAACTGTGATGGTGTGCGCGCCGGTCGCACGATGGTAGGAGGCCACAACCTAGATGGAGATGAGATGTCGTTGTGATGGAGATGGCGCATGATGGTGGCCAGGCGTCAGTCTCCGATTGTGGTGGTGCTCGTCGCCGGTCACAGTGGTGTGGTGCTCTGCCATCGACGTATGTGTGAGTGTGAGTGTGAGTGTGAGTGGAGGTGAGGTGAGGTGAGGTGTAGCAGGTTTCTTGTTTTATATGTAACATTTCTTTTAGGGTTTTTAAAATATTTTAAGATTATAAGGGTATTTTAGTCTTTTTAGATTTACTTGTAAGGGTAAAAATGTCATTTTGACAAGTTAACTGATTTATTTAACAGAAATCGTTTCAAAAGGATTATTAATGTAACAAAATGGTAGTTAAAGGACGATTCTTGCAACTTTTTCAAAAAAAGGACTAAACCTGCAATTTGTGGTTAGTTAAAGGACCATTTATGAAATTAACTCTTGGAGGAAAGAACTTATTTAAACGGTTTGAGAGTTCAATGTCTTCCTCTATTGATATTGGGTCTGAATCATAAACAGGAGTAACCTCATAAACCGGCTCATGAGGAACTATAACTGGATTGATAGTTGATGTCGACGAGGAATCCATTGTTCGATATGAAGACGAGTTGTCAACCTCCGTTGCAGTTGTAACAGGAGACACTGCATCATTCATGTCACCAGCATTTTGAACATTAGATTCAGACTGTAAGAAATCAAATAAGAAATCTAAATTGTGTTCTGATGAATTAGGATTTGTATTTGTTTCTTTTCTTTGAAGTACTGGTCCTGAACTGACTTGTCCAGAAGCAATTTCATTTTCTTTTTGAAATGTGTTAACATCCAACATATCGTCGGATGTAACATTTATACTTTCCATAACACATTTAGTTCTTTTATTTAACACCCTATAGGCTTTAGACTCATGTGAATAACCTAGGAAAATTGCTTCATCAGCCTTTGCTTCAAATTTCCCTAGATTATCCTTTTCATTGAGTACAAAGCACCTATTACCAAATATGTGAAGATATTTGATATTAGGTACAATGCCATTTGCCAATTCATAAGGAGTTTTATTGAAACGCTTATGGATGAAAGAACGATTCTGTGTGTAACACGCGGTGCTGACTGCTTCAGTCCAATAGGAAGGTGGGAGACCAGAGTAAGCAAGCATAGTACAAGCAGCCTCAACCAGAGTTCGGTTGTGTTGTTCCACCACTCCATTCTGTTGTGGAGTGTATGCTGCAGAGAATTAATGCGAGATCCCCACTAGGTCAAGGTAGTCAAACAAGATTTTGTTCTTGAACTCAGTTCCATTATCCGTTCGAATGGAGACAACATTGTGTTCAAACTTGTTCTGCTGTTGTTTGATGAAGCTGGTGATAGTAGGAGTTGCTTCATCTTTCGACCTTAAGAACTTGACCCAAGTATACCTAGAGTAATCATCGACAATGACTAGGATATATTTCTCCCATTGCATGTTTGGACTCTCATCGGACCGCATAGATCCATGAGCAGAAGCTCCATTGTTTTCTTTGTACTGGAGACTTGCTTGACTTTGTGAGATGAACGTTTCATCTTCCCTTTTTCACAGTATGCACACAGATGGTCTTTGGAGAATTTTAACTTTGGCAGGCTTCTCACCAAATCTCCAGTAACCAGTTTGTTGATATTGTAGAAGTTGAGATGTGAGAGTTTCCTGTGCCACTGCCAAGTTAAGTCTGATGAGGCTTTGCTAAGTAGACAAACTGAGGTCTTTGTGTTGTAGTTGTTTAGATCAATTGAATACAAGTTAGACTTCCGGGTTCCTGCTAGAAGCACATCACCTGTTTCTGTTTTCACCGAACATGAATTCTTTTTGAAAGTGACCTCCAAATCTTTGTCACAGAACTTGCCAATGCTAAACAGGTTATGGCCCAGTCCTTCTACAAAAGAAACCTTCTTTATTTTGATACTCTTCTTTTCTATATCTCCGTACCCCAGAATCGGTACTACATTATCATTCCTAAAACGAACATTCCCGGAGTACTTGGGAACGAAGTTTTTGAGAAGACTCTTGTCACCTGTCATATGCTTGGTGTAGCCTGAGTCCAGGTACCAGAGATTAGGTTCCTACACACAGAAAAGAATGAAGATTTAGGTACCCATGTTGAAATGGGTCCTTGCTTGTTAGGTGATACATTGGTGTCAACGACCTCTTGAAATATAAATGTATTCTTTTCTGTGTGTTCCATTAACTATTTTGTTCTTCTTTGTTAAGCTTTGAAGTATTAATCCAGAATAGATCAGGAACAATTTTAGATTCAATGGTAAGAGGAATCTCTCCTCTTTCAAGAGTTGGTGGACTGTCTATGTCTTTGACGTCCACTACCTGAACCACATCTTTTCGTTGCCAAACTTGAATTATATTGGGCTTTGCAACTGTTTGAGATTTGGGTTTTGCAACTGTTTGAGATTTGGGTGTGTGTTTGGTGGTAATAGGTTTGGATCTTGTGTTTGATGGTTTTGATTCTTGATGTTTGTTTGGTTTAACTTTTGAGCTTGATGTTTTTGAAGAATTTGACTTTGCCTTGGAAGATAGAAATTTGGTACGTGGTGATTTTGATTTCCTTGTGTTGGATTCGGTATTAATCCTAGCCTTCAAAAACTCTTTGTATCCTCCTTTTTTGTATGCTTCTAACTCTTGAATTGTGATTAATCTATTTTCATAGTTCCAATAATTCATGAGTTTTAAAGCATGTTTAGTCACCTACTAATGAATGACTATTCCGTGTGATGTGATAAAGGGGGCATTTATTTGATTCGACCCTTGAGGTCTCCACTTCTCACAAGAACGAATTCCCATTTGTTTTCGAAGCCTATCATATTCACACTTGTATTCACAATGTCCGTGCAAAAAACCATGACTTGTGCAAAAACATGTACTTGCTTTCATTTCATTTGTGGAAAGTGAATTACAGTGACTGAAGAAATTTGAAATGTGATGACACTTCTTGGAAAAATCAAAGCAAGGCTTAGGGAAACTGTGTTCAAACTTTCTTCTGTTTCCATTTGTGCAAACACTCTTCTTGTTGTTGTCTTTTCTTCTCACATCTGAAACATTTGAAAAGTTGTTAGTTATGAGTGGTTTTGAGCTCTTTTTGACAACCTTTGTTGGTAACTTTGATTTGTACTTGGGAGAGTGTGTGAGATTAGCTTTGGGAATGACATTTGGTTGCCTTTTGGTGGTTTCAATTGATTTGTGATGTGACTTTGGAGTCCATAACTCTTCCACCTTTGTTTTACCTTTTTCTTCTCTGGTATATTTTCTTGTTGGTTGGGAAGTAGATGGAGTAGAAGTGCATGTCAAGGTTTCCTTTTTATAGTGACATGAAAGACTCTTTTCTAATTTATTTAGTTCCTTTTCTAAATCATTTGAGATAATGGTTTGAAAATAATAAGCTACAAGTATTTCGAGTTGCCTTTGTAACACCATATGTGGTATATATACTCGGGCTTCCAGAACTGCTTGCGGCTTTTTAAGATCATCATGATAGGTGAAACCATTAGACTCATCTGTCTTACTGAGCTTTTGAGGCTCAGATGAGATAGATTCATTTAATTCCTGATAGTCAAAAGGAATTTCAGATTTTAATTTAGAGTTTCTTTTAAAATCTTCTTCCACAACCTCTTCTTCTTGACCAACAAATACCATTTTGTTAGTGATGCCAGCATTCATTAAGTTGAAATCATATAATTGTTTGTCCGTCACTTTCTCACTAATTTGAGGGTTTTCAAATCCAAGACCATCATAGGTCCATTTTGAGAATTTTCTTTCTTTGGATTTATTGAGAAAAATGGTTTGTTCTGTTTGACCCCTTTTTATCAGTGTGTCTTCAAGCTTTTTGATTTTTGAGTACAATTCACCCTTTTCCTTGAGAATAAATTTTGTGTCATTTTCTGCGCTAATCTTTTCTGCTTTGAGGTCATGTAATTGTGTACTCATGTTTGCAGTTAGCTCAATCAGTTCGTTTTCTTTTTCATTGATTTTGATTTTAAGTTCTTCAATTTCTTTATCAACCTGGAAAGTTTCCATTTGTTGGTTTCTTATGATTTCTTCTAGTTTTTCTTTATCTGATTTTGATTTTTGTATCTTTTTCTCTAACTTTTTCATTCGTGTCATGATGATCTGAACATGTTCCATGCTCAGACCACAACCTGTTATGGAGTTAGAGTGTACCTCATCATCATCATTTGCAGCATCAAGCCCTTCATTATCGGTATTTTCATAATGTGCCTCTGGCTCTGCTTCATCATCAGTGCACTCATCTTCAACGTCAGCCATTAGGCAAAATTGGGCTTTTTCCTCCTTTTCCAAATCACTATCATCCGTATCGGTGAGGAACTGATCTTCTTCAACCATCATTGCCCTTCCTGCACTCTTTCTTTTTGCCAGCCTGAGTTTTTGCTTATAGTACTCAGCGTCTTTCTTCTTTTTCTGTGTGCAGTCTTTTATGAAGTGGCCATTTCCCCCACAATCGTAGCCTTTTCGTTCTTCTTTCCTCTCCTCCTTGGCAAACCTAGGTTTCTCAGCAACCTTAACATTTTCTGATCTTCGAGAACCGGAAGTGTACCTTTGGCGATTATTGGTTTTGGAATACCTATTCTTGAATGCCTTTGTTATGAATAACATGGCCTTTATGACTTGTTCCATTTCAGTACCATCTGACTCATCAGATTCTGAGTCAGATATGGCCACTTGTTTGAATTTTTGTGTTCTGGAGAACTCGCGGGGTGATGGTTCTGAAGCTACTAGGGCTAAGGGATCAGCAGAAAATCTGGGAGATGACTTTAAGACCTCATCTTGATATTGCTGAAGGTCCTCAAAGATATTCTGGTACGTGACAATTGTAAGGTTTCGGTTGATGTGTCTGTAAAGCTTCACATGCTCTTTCCATTCAGGACCTAGAGCACGAAGAAACACGCAGTTGATATCCAAATCTGTCCTCTCAACCTTGTTTGTTCTGAGTTCATTCTGGAGCTTGCAGAAACGACTATAAGTGTCAATTAACAGTTCGTTATCCCTGGCAGTAAATTCGTGAAACATGTTCACCAATTGTGTTCGTTTTATATGTTCTCCTTGCTCAGTTCCTTGCAATTGTCTTTTGATCTCATCCCAGATCTCCTTGGCTGTTGCTAAACTGTCAACCTTCATGTACATCTCAGAGGATAAACCTTGTTTGAGATAGTACTTAGCAAGCCTAGCTGCTTTCTTCCTTTCCTTTTCAGCAGCATTTAACTCGTCATGAGTTTTCTCTCTCACCTCTCCAGGAATTGGAGGGTTGTTATCGGGTCATAGCACTGCTGATGAAGTATAGGCCTATTGGGTCACACACCAAGTATTGATTCCGGCAACACGATCAAGCAAAAGAGAGGAAAAGGCCAAAATGGGTTTTGGCAGCATGGTACACGGGCCGTGTTCTTGAACATGGGCCGTGTCCAACCCAACTAGCACGGGGCATTTTGGCCCAAGTCGAGACCGTGTGCTTTGGGCCTACACGGCCGTGTAGGTGAACACGGGCCATGTTGGCTATACAAGACACGGGCTAACTTGGCCCAATTGAGGCCGTGGGCTTTGGGCCTACACGGCCGTGTTGATCAACATGGGCCGTGTACAGGCTCTGTAACAGCAGAATAAACAGCTTTAAACACTCATTTTAATGGGGTTAATGTGAGTGAATGAAAAGCCACGATTCATATGTCTCTGGAACAGACTTTTGGGAGCTCTAGAGTCTTATGCTAGAGTTCATGCTCCCTCCTATTGTTCTTCTTCTTGGTGATCAAGTTTTGGTGCACAAGAGAAGGTAATATACACTTTGTGATCAAGCTTTGATGCACAAAGGTGTTGCTTGTTCTTGTATTGTGTTGTTTTGGTGGCTACATCAACCTACTAGCATTGGGGAATCAAGTGTGCTTGGGGTGGACTACTCTAGAGGAATTCTTCTTTGAATTCTACACACTTTGACAAAGAAGAAAGCTTTGGTGATCTTGCATTATGGTATAACCTTTCTTCTTTCTTGTTTATTACATTCTAGTTGCAACTTCATGTTTAGATGTAGGTCCATGGCATGTGTGTTTGTTTGGCTAGTTTAGTTTTTGTATTGTATTTTGCTTCCGTTGCTACTCGTTTATGCCAAACAAATACCTTCAAGAACAGGGGGTTTCGAGTCTGTGTCAATGGCCAAAATCTCGTTGGAAATTGACATTTTGGTTTAATTACTTGAAAGTTTAGAATTGATCGTTAACTTGAAAAATTTGGTGATTGATGGGTTCTTCGAATTGGAAGTATAGGTTCGAAAAGGAGAATTCGAAGTGAATGCTAGGAATTCGAAGTGAATATTCTTAGGAATTCAAAGTGAAGTAATCAAGGAATTTGAAGTGAACTTGGAAGTTGACTTTGAATGGAACAGTAGTATTTGGTCTTCGAAGGGATGTTGCAAAGTGTTTTCGAACTAGTAATATTCGAATGCGAAATGAAATGAGGTTCTAAAAATCTAGTTTCGAAGTGTATTTGGAACGAAGACCACGCTCGAAGTCAAAGGGTTTTTGTTTTCGAAGTGGATTTGTGACTCAATTAATGCGCTCGAAGTCAGTGTTGTAGTGAATTTCGAGTTCGAAGTGATCTTGGGGATATAAGTCCGCTATAAGTTGTCTAGTGTGTTCCGAACTTGGAACTTGTAACGTTGATTTCAAAGTCGAAGTGTTAAGGCTTCGAATTCGAGATGTGCTTTCTTCGAATTTGAGAATTAGATACGCTCGAAGTCAATGTGAGCAACAAATTCCGGATTTTTAGGGATCTGTTCTCAACTGCCTAGCTCGAAATCTTCTTTGAAATAACAACCCCGCTCGAACTCAACAGTAAACACCAAAAACTTCGAAATACTAATCCAACTCGATCAAAAACTCAGATCTAGATTTTTCTTCATCATCTTCAAGTGTTCTTGACTAAAATTTTAATTCTTATAAAAAACAATGAAATACCACTCGAATTTTATATCTTCCCACTCGCAAACCTTTGTAGATCAATAATATTCTAATGAATCCATCATCCTCATGAAATCTTATGATCTTTTGAAGCAAAAACCATAGATATTCTCACGAAAAATTTCAAAACTCAGTCGATTTTGATCCAAATCAAAACATATTTGATTGTTATCGAACACATAATTGATTTAGAGATGAATGGGATAATATTCAATACGAATAACACTCAAACCTTCATTGTTTCGAATTCTGAACAGTAACCTTCTTCGATGTAGCTTGTTAATCGATGATTCACCCAATCAAGAGCCAACTTAGATCAAGTTAGGCTCTGATACCAATTGAAATGTCTAATCAGTGATGATGAACCTTCAAGTAATGTGTAGAGAGATGATATTCGAGAGAGAATACACACTTCACGTTTTGCTTGGAATATCAATATTGCATTAATGGCTCAAACGTTACAAGTGGTACCAAGGCCAAGGGCCTAATGGCCTATTTATAGGCTATGCCTATAAAGTAGGCTTTCCTACATTTTTCTAAAATAACATTGTGTTAGATATTTGTAAATCAAGAGGCGGTTTACCTCGGATAAGTGTAAATGAGTATATATGCAAATTTGAAAGTCAGTTTAAGGAAGAGTTAGTCAAAGTTGAAAAGATACACAAACACACACTTGCTCTTTCTCTCTCGTGAGTTCTTGAAATATGATTTTGAAGAAGCTTTGGAGATATGAAGTTGTTTGAATCAAAGAAGGTTAGTATGATGTCTTTAAGCATGTTTGATGCTAGTTGTGTGTCTGTTTTGTTGTTGGAACTCATAAAAGAGATGAAGAACTCCATTGTAATCATACAAAGCTTACTTTGAAAGTGGGTTTTGTTTGTTTGATGATTAACCAAAAAAAAAGTAGCAGTTTTTCGCACACCTTGCGCATAGTGCAGATCCCACCAGCGAGGGACAACCCGCCCATACAACCAGCGGGGAGGATGTCTTTCGTAAAAGCCTAAGCCAGTCCTCGGATGGTGTAAGTCCTTCTCAATTGGAGTTGATGAGTTCTTGATGTTTGTATAGATGTTATGAAGTTTTAAAGTGTTTTGGAAGTGAAATATATAGACAACTTTATGAATCTGAAAATAAGTTGGTTTTAAGAAAGAGTCGGCTGGATGATGAACAAGAAGAAGATGAAGTATAGGTCTGCACGCGACGCAACGCGTCAAGTGAGGGGACGCGACGGGTTCCCGAACTTTCGTGCGACCTTCACTATTCATCCGACTTTCCCCATCCGACTTTGAGAGGTCCGACTATCGCATGAGGGGTCCGATTGTCGCATGGACCTAGGCCTTCCCATGTGTGGCCCGACCTTCGATAATCCGACTTTTGCATGAGAACGCGACGCGATGCCTCCGATGCTTAGACGCGACGCGTCAAATGAAAATCAAAAAGAATCATTTTTTATGCTAAGTGTTTTAAGGCATATGTAGCAATGGCTCATAAGAAGTTGTTTTAATGATGTTTGTGAACCTTAGTTGGTTCTTATATGTGTTCTAGTAATAGAACCTCGTGTGTACAAACGCTTAACGCGAATGACGACGTTTTTAGGTGAACTTATCAAGTTAGCTGAACCGGAGCTAAAGTAATCTGTTATTTCTAAGCTCCTCAGGTGAGTACCAGCTTTCATAAGTCTCAATAGAGGGAGACTGGCTTGCTGATTGATTGTATGTGATACAAAGATGCTTATTGTAGCTTTTATTGCATGTATGCTTAAGAGTAAAGATGTAAGTCTTACTATGTTGCCTTGTTGTAATATGCCATGTTTGGTACTTGTTAATCATATGTTCAGTGCATAACAGCGGAATCTAGAATTGGAGTCGCCTAGTTAAACTAAATGATATGTATGTTACTGATCCTGATTGGATCAATTATGTTGAAATTGATGATATCCATGTTATGGATCCAGATTGGATCCACCTCATTGGAATGTATGAATAAGCATGCTTAATGAATGATCCTAATAGGATAAGTTATGTGTATGTGAAATGTTCGCGAACAACTTGAAGCATGGTTAAGGTCAGCCGGTTGTAGCTGGATCCCAGGAGACTTCGGTCATAATTCGGGATTTAACGGTGACCGGAGGCTGGAAATTCCGGGTCGTAGGTTCTGCACGACCGTCATTCCTTAACGTGAGTGGTAATCAGCCGGTTGTAGTTGGATTACCTAAGGAGCCTATGGTTCCGTAACGATGCTTGGTGGACTGCTTTATGCTCCCCCACCAGCGCGGATGGTTGTATCTGATCCCCCGGTTTAATGTTGTTGAGCGGGAATAGCTATCCTGCAAGATATAACTCTTACTGATCTTTTCTACACACCGCAATGTGATAGGATAGCATTGATTGTTATTCCTGTGATATGTGACTTGCTTTATTGATGCTTATGTTAAGTTTGTACTCACTAGCTATTTTATATAGCTAATGTTGCTGCGTTGAAATCACATGAAAGGAACTACCCAACCCATGATCTTGAGCTTGTTGTTGTTGTGTTTGCATTGAAGTTGTGGAGGCATTACCTTTATGGCACGAAGTTTGTAGTTTGCACTGATCACAAGAGTCTACAATATGTCTTTACCCAAAAAGAACTCAACATGTGGCTACGCCATTGGTTGGAGTTAATTAAAGACTACGATTGTGAAATCCGTTACCACCCTGGTAAAGCCAATGTTGTAGTGGATGCTTTGAGCCGTAAAGGACCGTCAGCAGGAACAAAGTTTATGAAGATTTTGGTGGTGCCAGATTTGATTGCAAAGTTGAAGGAAGCCCAGCAGATAGCATTGCAAGAAGATAATATGAAGGCTGAGACGATGAAGAAATTGAAAGACCAGCTGGGTGAAGATGGTCGTGGGTTGAAGACTTTTCAATCCAGGATTTGGGTACCACTTGTTGGAGGTAATCATGAGCTGATTTTGCAAGAAGCACACAAGTCCAAGTTGTCCATCCATCCGGGAATCACCAAGATGTACTATGACCTGAAAATGTTATATAGGTGGCCGACTCTTAAGAGGGACATCGCTTCCTTTGTGAAGAGATGTCAGATATGTGCGCAAGTCAAGACAGAACACCAAAGGTAATACGTCAATCTGCAACAACTTGATATTCCGAAATGAAAGTGGGATCATATCACGATGGATTTCGTGACAAAGCTACCTAAGACGTTCAGAGGGCATAATATGATATGGGTCATCGTTGACCGGTTGACTAAAAGTGCTTATTTCTTGGCCACGAACGAGTCTGCTTCATTGACTCGTTTGGCTTAGCTTTATATTGATGAGATTGTGTCACGTCACGGTCTTCCTTGTTCGATTGTTTTCGATCGTGACTCTCAGTTTGTTTCCGATTTCTGGCAAATCTTACAGCATGAGCTTGGCACTCTTGTTTATTTGAGCACTTCTTATCACCCGCAAACAGATGGTGTAACACTGTATTTTCAACCTAAATTTTTCAATTTAAAATATTGCGGAAGCAATAAACTATATACAATAAATATTTTACTGAAAACATAAAACAATTTTCCAACACATTAGTCATCTCAAAACACTAGTGTTCCAAAAAAAACAACGGCTCATCAATATCAGAGGTCCCGCCAATTATTTTCCAAGCTACATCCACTCACAACTAAACCGCTGAACTCACCAAAAACCTGAAAAGGAGTGAGAGGTGGGGGATTAGCACAGAGCAAAGGGAATGAAAATAAAACCACAACCAAACATCAATCACAACCGCAGGGTACCAGATAAACAAATAATCGTGCCCCGGGAAGAACGGCGGTTTTGTAGGAACCTTCAACCAATGTCGGCTAAAGCAAAGGTTTACCGTTAGTTCATTTACTATTCGCACACAGTATTACCCTTAAGTTGCAATGAATTCATCAAATATCCAAATACTAATTAGCCGATAGCAAACAAACCCAGCCCTTAGCCTTGCCGAGCTGACCCCCCAACAATCATGTATACATATCACTGACGCAACAATTAATTACCAAACAACAATTAATTACCAAACAACCAGTTAATCAATTATCAGACATAAAGTCTATCCATGCGTCAATCCATAAACAGTTGCAACCAAAACCATTTATAACTAACACCAGTTGTGAGTTAAAGGTCCACTCGCCTTTCGTTCTCAAACGTGACACTCAGAAATCTAATGTTACTGAGTCTTTGTGTTTCCTACAATCATAACAACAGTGAAATCAATTTCGGATTTATAAATATATATATATCTATCCACGTATATTTTTATCTCTTTTTCTTGTAAACAACTTAATATAATCATATAAGTGATAACTCAACATGTCCAACACGAACACAAAGCAAAACAGAAAACTTTCTAAAATGGCCCAAGTCAGATTTAGGGTATCGGATTTGGGGTTTCGCTTTTCAAGGAATCGGATTACTCGGGGTCGGATTTACAAATGTCGGATTCTCGGGGTCGCGCCGCGAACTTTGTTTTTGCAGTTCATCTTCTTCTTCAACTCGTATCCAGCCGACTTCAACTCACAAAAATCCATTTCTAACCTCTAAATCTTGAAACAAAACACTTCTAACACACATACAACTTCATATAACATGCCATAAGTCATCATAAACACTTTTAACCATATAAATCACTAAAACAAACAAAACCCACTTAATCAAGTTTCTTCAAGAACCCATCAATGGTGTTCTTCACTTTATCATGAGATTTCAGAAATATTATGACATAAAACTAACATGATTCAAGATTCTAATCCACAAGAAATACATACTAACCTTTTTTTTTAATTAACAACAACAAATCCTTCACTTTGAAACTTCAAGTTTGCAAACTACAAGTTTTCTTCTTTGAGTTTTCTTCAACAGCAGGTAAGTTCACACACACACATACACACACTTTTAAGACTTTCAACAAATGAAAAGGTGATAGAAATTTACACATACACACGTATACAACTTTGCACCACTAACCAAGCAGGAGGTGTAATACAAACTCTTATCCATTTAAAAACATGCATGCATACATACAAACATACATACTTACTTTCATACATACAAACTAGCATGCATATATAATTAAACCAATTAATTAACTCCTTTTAATTAATTTATAAATTATCAAGATTACTACTCAATAAGATAACACAAAAATAGATTATTCAACTTAAACACATAAACACGTACACACATAGTCACCAAACACACACGCATGAGGTGGCTTATAAAAGTTATTCAAATACATATATTTATGCATACATACTGACATATTTCTTTGCATACATATTTACTTACATAAATATATATTTTCTAATCAATTTAATAATTGATTTAATCAAATTACATATCAACATTAACTTTATTAGTTAATCCCAATTAATTAATTCTTCAAATTAATTAACATGTAACAAGGTATTATCTAATCCTCGTACTAATCCAACTTTATCTAACTCAAATATTTATTTAACATCACATAATCGAATATAAATTCCCGTAAACACATGCGATTAACTTACCACTGACCCGTCCATAACTAGGTTGGGTTTACGGATGTTACAGATGGCCAATCTGAACGGACAATTCAAACATTGGAGGATATGCTTCGTGCATGTGTACTCGAGTTTCGTGGTTCATGGGATTCTCATCTCCCATTGATTGAATTTGCTTATAATAATTCTTATCATTCCAGCATTGAAATGCCACCATACGTGATGCTCTATGGGAGACGCTGTCGTACTCTAACTTGTTGGTTAGAACCTGGTAAGAAACAGTTCGCTGGACCTGAGTTTGTCTAAATCACATCTGATAAAGTGAATGTAGTTCTTGAAAAGCTAAAAGTAGCTCGTGATCGACAGAAGATGTATGCGGATCCCAAACGCCGTCCCGCTACATTTGATGTTAGTGATCGTGTGTTTTTGAAAGTTTCTCCTTGGAAAGGAGTCATTCGTTTTGGACGTAAGGGCAAGTTGAGTCCACATTTCATTGGACCCTTCAAGGTGATTCATAAAGTCAATGATTAGACGGTAACTTTTGAGCTGCCGCCTAAACTAGCTGGTATTCATGACACCTTTAACGTGTGCTACTTACGCAAGTGCAACATTGAAGAAGAGCAGATTCTCCCATTGCAAGAACTGAAGGTTGACTCTTCTAAACAACTTGTAGAAGAACCTGTTGAGATTCTTGATATGAAGGTCAAGAAGCTACGTAAGAAGATGATCAAGCTGGTTCTTGTGAAGTGGAAACACAACTTAGGTCCAAACCTAACTTGGGAAGCCGAGGATAAGATGAAGGCAAGATACCCTCACTTGTTTATCACTGAGCGGATTCCGAGGACGTAATCCTCTTAAGGGGGTAGATTTCTAACATTCTCGATTGGGCCTAGTTGTAATTAGTAAGTACGCGTATGTAAGTGAATAGAATATGTGAATATTCTAAGTTATAAATTGTGAATTATGTATATAAGAAAGTAGTTAAAGGTTGATTAAATAATATATATATATATATATATATGTATTAGTTGATTAAGTAAAGAAAGTGAGGTGCTCATGTTAGATATTTGTAAATCAAGATGCGGTTTGCCTCTGGATAAGTGTAAATGTAAATATATGCAAATTTGAAAGTTAGTTGAAGGAAGAGTTAGTCAAAGTTGAAAACACACACTTGCTCTCTCTCTCTTGTGAGTTCTTGAAAGAAGATTTTGAAGAAGCTTTGGAGATTTGAAGTTGTTTGAATCAAAGAAGGTTAGTATGATGTCTTTAAGCATGTTTGATGCTAGTTGTGTGTGTGTGTTTTGCTGCTAGAACTCATAAAAGAGATGACGAACTCCATTGTTAAGCATACAAAGCTTACTTTGAAAGTGGGTTTTTTTGTTTGATGATTATAATTGGAGTTGATGAGTTCTTCTTGTTTGTATAGATGTTATATGAAGTTTAAAAGTGTTTTGGAAGTGAAATAGACAATTTTATGAATCTAAAAATAAGTTGGTTTGAGAAAAGAGTCGGCTAGATGATGAACAACAAGAAGATGAAGTGCAGATCTGCACGCGACGCGGCGTGTCGAGTGAGGAGACGCGACGCATTCCTGAACTTTCGTGTGACCTTCAATATTCACCTGGCGCTTGCTTATCCGACTTTCCCCATCCGACTTTGAGAGGTCCGACTGTCGCATGAGGGGTCCGACTATCGCATGGACCATCTGACATTCGCATGTGTGGTCCGACCTTCGATAATCCGACTTTCGCATGAGAACGCAACGCGACGCGTCTGGTGCTTGGACACGACGCGTCGGATGATAATCGGAAAAAATCATTTTTTATGCTAAGTGTTTTAAGGCATATGTAGCAATGGCTCATAAGAAGCTGTTTTAATGATGTTTGTGAACCTTAGTTGGTTCTTATATGTGTTCTAGTAATAGAACCTCGTGTGTGCAAACGCTTAACGCGAATGACGATGTTTTTAGGTGAACTTGTCGAGTTAGCTGAACCGGAGCTAAAGTAATCTGTTATTTCTAAGCTCCTCAGGTGAGTACCGGCTTTCATAAGTCTCAATAGAGGGAGACTTGTTTGCTGATTGATTGTATGTGATACAAATATTCTTATTGTAGCTTTTATTGCATGTATGCTTAAGAGTAAAGATGTAAGTCTTACCATGTGGCCTTGTTGTACTATGCTAGGTTTGGTACTTGTTAATCATATGTTGAGTGCATGCCAGCGAAATCCAGAATTAGAGTCGCCTAGTTAAACTAAATTATATGTATGTTACTGATTCTAATTGGATCAACTATGTTGAAATTGATGATATGCATGCTATGGATCCAGATTGGATCCACCTCGTTGGAATGTATAAATATTCATGCTTAATGAATGATCCTAATTGGATTAGCTATGTGTATGTGAAATGTTTGCGAACAACTTGAAGCATGGTTAAGGTCAGCCGGTTGTAGCTGGATCCCTGGAGACTTCGGTCATAATTCGGGATTTAACGGTGACTCGAGGCTGGAAATTCTGGGTCGTAGGTTCTGCAGGACCGCTGTTCCTTAACGTGAGTGGTAATCAGCCGGTTGTAGCTAGATTACCTAAGGAGCCTATGGTTCCGTAATGATGCTTTGTTCGACTGCTTTATGCTCCCCCACCAGTGCGGATGGTTGTGTCTGATCCCCCGGTTTAATGTTGATGAGCGGGACTAGCTATCCTGCAAGATATAACTCTTACCGATCTTGTTAGCACACCGCAATGTGATAGGATAGCATTGATTGCTTATTCCTGTGATATGTGACTTGTTTTATTGATGCTTATGTACTCACTAGCTATTTTATATAGCTAATGTTGCTGCGTTGACAATTTTTACAAGTAAAGATTAGGCAGCCTGGTGAGCGGGGTTGTGCTGGATGTATTTATTTTGGGAATGAACACTCTGTTATATTATGTTGTATGGTCGGTCTGTACGTTAGAGTAACACTAATCAATTTGTTTCAGAATCATGATTGTAAATATTTAATGTATAACTTTTAAGTTAAAATTTCCGCTGCGTAATCTAATGACATTTAATCAAGAGTGAATCCACGCTTATTGAAAACGCAAAATTTTACTAATAAGTTGTTTTACGAAGACGGTGTTACAATTATACTCTGAGCCTTTCCACTTTTTATTACACTCATAATGTGAGTCATCTTTATTTAATGTCTAACTTTATTTGAATTTTAATAATTATCAAACAAAAACAAAAACAAATTAATTAATAGTAAATTTTAAGTTAAAACAATTATTATTAGTCATTTTTTTTAAAACTTTACTTTAACGTCTTTTTTGTTAGATGTTTTATTTTTCTTATTTATTATCTAGACTTTATTTTATTTTATTTTTAATCTTCATTTGTTTACTTTTGTAACACCGCTTTTCGGCTTTTAACTTAAAAACATTATCTTATAAATTAGTACCAAAAATATTAGAGTTTCAAAAAATACTGTTTCTAAACATACACGTGCTAACTTTTAGTTAAGTAGTATCAAAGTTTGCTTCTTGAAAACCAGGAGCTATCAGACTGAACATGGCACTTGGGCCTCACCTTGCTGGAATCGCCACCTGCAAACATATAATACTGAAACATAAGCTAACGCTTAGTGAGCATACTAACTGAACATAAATAAACCTAAACAGAAGTAAAGTCTCCCCAGATGTCTTGCATCCAAGCTGTAGCACCTGCAACCTGCATAAACTGTTACTGTTCTTGGTATACAACGTAGCTGTACACCCTGTCACTGATATGGTACATAACTATGTACCCTGATACTGATCTTGTGCATAGCTATACCAACTGGTTAGCTATACAATACTGCTATACAACATATATACATATCAAAACTATACTCATAACAAGGATATCATACTGTTTATCTAAAGCATAATCATATGTTAAACATGCTAAAGGACTATTATACTCACCTGGTAACTAGGTTGAATGCTAAACAGATAACTTGTGTTGTCAAGTCTTCAAATACCTTCCTGTACCAGAGAATAAGCTAAACATTACTAACTGCTCAAGTTGTGCTATAAATGGGCCTACACGGGCCATGTACCCTGTACACTACACGACCTATCATGGCCACATGGCCTGTGCTGACACATCACCCTACACGGGCCGTGTAACTCTACACGGGCTGTGTATCCTTTATACTACACGACCATGTATCCCTACATGGCCTAGCACCGCATTTGACCTCTACACGGGGCGTGTATCCTTTATACTACACGACCATGTATCCCTACATTGTCTATCAACGGCTTACAACACATGTACACGGCCGTGTAGACCTACACGGGCCGTGTACACGACGACCTGCAACTTTCTGCCAAGAACACAGCTGCTGTTCTTGATTCAAGTCCCATTTTAAACATTTCCAGAACTTGTAAAACATAATACCACGTCTGGAACTACTAAGTAACAATTAGAAACACTACTACTAACCACAATCTATGATTTCACCTTTGAAATCACCTTCTTGACTCAATACACATAAAAATCAATCAAGAACACTTACCTTTTCATTAGAAATCACTTGTAGGTTGTTATACCACAATAATCTTGCTGATTGAGCTGAGAGAACATGAAGATGGGCTGTTCTTTGAAGGTGACTGCACAAAGATGGTGGTTTGACTTAACTAGTCAAACTTCCATCACATATATATATATATAACCTTTCCAATAACTACGAAACAGCCCCTGCACTTATCAACTTTCAAAATGGAAACTTTAACCCCTATAGTTTTTATAAGCACCCCTAATCTTTTACAATGCTTAGCCATAGCAACTTTTTAACTTAGAGGCGTTACAACTCTTCCCCACTTGGAACGATTTTGTCCCCGAAATCTACTGTACAACTAATTATGCGTTATACCAGGCTGAATGCTAGTCTTACCTCTTCTCATCTCTGAATGTTATCGCAGTGCACTGACGATAGTCTTACATCACATACTATCCGCTACAATAGTAGACGGTCTGAAACATACTAACCAAGAGACACTTATCATACCTAGCATGAAATTTATACACCTAAGTGTAATCTGAACTCTTTCTGTGTCTTCACTGTACCTTTACAAATTCTATCCATTCTTTACATAAACTCTTAACCCTTTCTCTCTAAAATAATGACTGACTGTCTTATATAACTGATCATCTCATCCACTAGCACATCATAAAGAAGAACAACTGCTGATTCATCTGCTAACAACCCACAAGGATGGAACTTCTCTGGTAATTCCAGTCTGTATACTACTTTACCTCATCTTGTGATGATCCATTAATTTTCTACTATGGTTCCATTCTTAACAATACATAGTCATCAATCTGGAACTCTAACAGTCTACATATCCTTTCCATCTATTCTGGCCCACTCTTAACTGCTCACGTATCTACTGTATATACTCGGTCTACTGCTATACTGTTCCTACACCATTCCACTTTTCTGACTAGCTTTACCTCAACAAACTGGGGTCTTACACTTTCTATTACACAACATCTCGTATGGTAACATACCAACATCCAAAAAGGTAACTATTAACTAAAGATCTTTGCTAGCGATAGACAAATGTCCTAACTACCACTAAAATCATCAACACATGATTTGCGTCTGTCCTCTAGTATCTGTATCTTTCTCTCACTCTGTTCTTCCTCCCGAAGGTGGATTACTGAACTGAGGTGTAACAGGACCTCCATATCTGACTACTATCTTTTCCAACTAAACATGTGTCACTCTTTCTGAAGAATACACTTCCTTTACTAAAACAGAATATATACATGTATTCCTGTGAATCTACTTATTGCTTCTTATATAACATCAAACCCCTGAGGAGTTCTATGTAGTCTAGCAACTAGATTACTTACATTCTCTTATTTCCATACTAATATCTTTTAGAACTATAACTTCCCACATAACTTCAGGTGCTCTTCTTTTATCTCAATACGAGTTAGGCGTATTCAATATATCTTACTATATCACGTTTCATTCTTGACGACCATCTCTTACTAATTCTAACACTGAGCCTTTAATACACTACTACTGATTGCTTCCTTTATCTGCTTCAATTGAATTACTTTAAACTTATTAAATTTGAGACTAACGGTTTCCATTCTTATTCTATACACATAAATCCATATAGTTTTTGTCTTTCTGCTTAAAATATCTGTAACCACATTAACTTTACTCAGGAGATTTAAAATCTCACAATCACTCTCTTTAGAAGCTCTACTCACTATCACTAACACACACTTATATTCTACTGTTCTGGGAAATACCTGAAGCTGCTATAATCTGAATAGCTAGTACACTTAACTTCATAAGGACAATGTCGTCCTATCTTAATAATAAAAACATCCACTATCTGTTCTATTTCATATATCTTTAACTAGCAGTTAACATATACTATAACCTTTTCTCTGTACAATATATCCTCCACCAAAGAGCCTAACTATTAATCACCATGCCTTCCATTTCATCTGGTAATGCTAATACTCGAGTATTACATCAATCATACTTTAACATATCACCCACTTTCTGCTGATCCTCATTTCTCCTGAATTCTTTGCTCTCTCTAGTCAACTAGACTTGAGATACTGCTATCCTAGAAAAGTCTAGTATAATTCATCTGTAGTACTCTACAAGCTCATAGAAACTTCTTACTTCTGTAGGATTCTGCGACGGTTCCCACTCTATCACTGCTTTCACCTTGGCTGAATCTGTTTCAATCTTTTCTGATTAACGAAGCAACCTAAGTATTGCACTTCTTATAACTACACTTTACACTTGGAGAATTTCACATACCATTTCTCCCTGCATAATGTGTCTAATACTTTTCTGAAATTAACATCATATACTTCTGAAATCTTAGAGTAGATAGCTCAATACCACTAACCACAATTACTAATTTATTGAACATAGTTCAACAAACTATACTCAATAACTCTGTAATCTGTACATATTCTGAACATGTCATCTTCCTCTTTTTCACAACTAATTCAATACACCTTATGGTAAGCTACTGGGTCGGATAAAACTTTTATCCATCAACTCTTGCACTGACTTTAACAATTACTGTATATCTGAAATCCGCTTCGGATTTCCCTCTCCTTGCTAGAATCTCTCACAAAAGCTGATAACGTTTAACAATCAAAGATTAGATACTTTCTTTCTTTTGCTAACAAACAAGCATACTTGCTTATATATATATATATATATATATATATATATATATCTTTACTAAACACTTCTTCCCCACTTGGGGTCTAAAGCCGTACTGTTCTCTGATTACATAATATCTGAAGATACTGACTCAACTAATTCATACCAATAACTGCTCAAAACTCTTTAATCATGTTTGTATAAGATCAATGGGAAACTGGCAATCATTTCTCTTATCACATTATTCTTACACCTACTATTCTCAATAGTAGTCTCATCATCTACTACTTCCTCATAAAGAGGAAATTCTGTTATACTGTGTGGAACACTCAACTGAACATAACGTGGAACAATTAACAAAGATCTACTTTAACAAAGTCAACTAATACCAGGGCAGGTGTACTATTAACAACAATGGTACCTGCCACTACACTCGGTCCCACCATTTCCTTTATAGCCACAAGCTACACTTTTACTTACTCATCCCTACCCTTGCTTAAGCATAGTGGGGTAGAGGATCCACTATGCTTTTCTCTACCAACTGGTAATAATGGTAACACCCTTAAAGCAAACTCTAACAATCTCTAGGCGCATGCCTCTGTTTCTCATACTTTCATACATCTAAGTAAGGAACTAACCTTCCTTACTGTAGTACAAATACTAATGTAACACCGTATTTTCACACATAAAATTTTTCATTTTAATAACCACTGCGAAAGCGTTCATAAAACATGAAAGTATTTACAACCAAACATAAATCACTGTTTAAATATCAGTATTACAAAACACGGCTCGTCACAAATAATCTACGAGAGTCCTAGGTGATTAGTCCCCAAGCTAACCACTCTCAGCCGAGCCGCTGACTTACCAAAACCTATAAAAAGAGTGAGAGGTGGGGGATTAGCACAAAGCTAAGTGAATGGAGTACAATCACAACAGATATATCAGCCTGAACCGCATGATATCAACAACCACAAACAAACACCCTGGGAAGACCGGCGGTTCTGCAGGAACCTACAACCAATGCCGGCCAAAACAAAGGTTTACCAATAGTCCATTTGCTATTCTCACACAGTATTATCCTCTAGTAGCAACAAATGCATCCCAAGGTCCTAATACTGCTTAGCCAATAGCAAATGAACCCAGCCCATAAGCCCAGTCGAAAACTGACTTCCCTTCCAACATGTATACATTTCACAGATGCAACAATTAACATTCAACAGTTAATCAATCATAAGATATGTAATACCCGGAATTTTATAAAATTATAAAATCTATTCTAAATACAAGTTTTAATGAAAACTAATAAAATTATGTGTTTGTTAGTATTAAATTATGCTAGTTGGAGATATATATAAATATATGAAATTGGTAAATAAATGTAAAAAGGAAAGGAGTTGGGGGGTTAATGTGTAAATATGTATACATATATATATATATATATATATATGTGGGTGTAAGACTTCATAATTGAAGTCAAAGAGAAGAAATTTCTGGAAGAGCTCGTGAGGTGTAGAGAGAGAGAGAGTTCTAGAGAGAGAAACCTAGAAGAAGAAGGAATCAAGAGGAGATTTGTTGGCTCAAGAGTGTGTATTCAAGAATTGAGTGGTTGATCATCATCTTCCTCATCTATGGCTTTGATTTGAGCGAGGAAGATTAGCAGTCAAGTTGGATTTCATGAATCAAGTAAGTTCTAAACTCATTTTGTGTTTGATTTTAAGTATTAGTGGTGGTTTGTGGTGGTTTTAGTTGATTATGTTGAAATATGGCAAATGGGTAAAAATGGAGAAATTGTTGAAGCTTGGATTTTGTTGATGGTTTATGTTTAAAGTGATGAAATTTGTTGTTATAAAGTTATCTTAGTCGAGCTTTAAAGGTATGTTGGTGGTTTATGAAGTTTGATGTTAAGAAATGGGGAAATTTGGAAACTAGCAGCAAAGAAAAGAAGGAACAGCCTGTGCTGAACCCGGTTGCTACGCGATGCGTCGCATACAGCAAAAGTGCCATTTTTCCAGAGATTTTCTCCCGGGGCGAGGCACCCTGTCTTGCGGCGCGAGACACCCTGAAACCTTCAAAACTCATGTTTTTGACCCCTGTTAGTCCCATGTTTAGAATAGTTAGATTTGATTAGACAAACTACAGATATGTATAGATGAAAGGTTAAGAGTTAGGAATTATGTAAGTCTTTTATAGACTGACTGGTCAGCTGAAGCTGAGTAGTCAGCGTATAAACAAATATAGAGTTGTCTATGTAAGTACTAGATAGCTCAGTGACTTCTAAGTTGAGATAGGTTTCAAGAATGAAGACTTGAAGATTCAAGAATCCAAGATTCAAGAAGTCAGCTTGAGAAGGTCAAGACTGAATCAGCTCAGCTCAGCGTCAGAAATCAGTTCAGAATTTAAGTAAGTTCTAAATTCTGTTATAAACTCTCCATATCTACGACATTTAAATTTGGATATCTAAACCTAATTTAAACTATCTATTAGTTGGATATAAATCTCAAACGGAATTAATTAGATATGTTCTAATTAAGAAGTTTGTTACGGTTTTAAAGAAAAGATAAGTTATATCTTTAAACTGCGATTTATTCGTAGATATATCAAGTATAAGTATAAATCCTCTTCTGGGTTTATATACACGAATACATACACGAACGAATGCGAAGATATTCGATAACAAGTACGTGATACTGCATAAGTTGCAAAACGTACAGTGTTCGTGATACTTGATACGTGTGTGTTGCGATAACTTTGTAAGCTCAAAGTTCGAGAGAGTTTTCAAGAGTTCTTGTTAATCAGTTTTAACAAGAAATTTGATCATCAATTAGTTTGTGATTCAAGAGTGTTTAGAGAGAGTTGAGGTTATAATCATTGTAATATCAAATCATCCTGTTGATTTGATTAGAGAGTGATAATAGTTATTGTTCTGTTTTGAAAATTGAATATTCATTTGATTAATTTTTTTAATTGTTTAAAGTGTATTCAACCCCCCTTCTACACTGTATCAATTGCTTGATCACCCTCTTTGGGACCAACAACTGGTATCAGAGCAAGTTTCTTCATAAGTTGAAGATCAAGATCTGCTGTCAAGAGGTTAAGATGTCTACTAGCAAGCAATCAAGTCATATACCAACAATGGTAGCAAAAGGTTGTCCTATCTTTGATGGCACTGACTATCCTATGTGGAAGTTTAGAGCCATGCTATATCTAAAGTCTGTGGATCACAGGATGAGTACCGTGATTCAAGATGGCCCAATCATACCAATGATCCATATTACTGCCACTGACAAAACTGTTCCCTCTGGAGAAACTCCCAAGCCTGCAGCATCCTGGACTGAGGAAGATCGTAAACTGTTCAATCTTGATGACAAGGCACAAACCATTATAGCAAATGCTTTAACAAATCCTCTTCTGCATACTGTGGCTGGGTGCCAAACTGCAAAAGAGATGTGGGATACTTTCAGTGTCACATATGAAGGCACTGACTTGGTCAAGCAACATAAGAAGAAAAATCTGAGTCGTTATTATGAAACTTTCTTTGCTAAAAAGAATGAAACTCTGGCAGATTTGTTTACCAGATTGCAATGCTTGATAAATGATCTGATCTTGGTAGGTGTCAAGAAAGATGAGAATGAGTTGGTACTCAAGTTCTTGGATGTGTTACCAGAACAATTCAATGAGATCACCACCATTGCACTTCATGCTGGAGGAACCTTAGGAAAATATGATCTCAGATCTATCTATGGTTTCCTTCTAAATCATCAACAGATCATGGAACAGAAGAAAGTGGCCCAGCAACAACTAAAAGAATCTATAAACAATGTTGGATCTGCATTAATTGTAGAAAAGAAAACGAAGGGATCTAAAAAGTCTCAAGCTGAGATTGACTCTGAATTTGAATCAGAGGAAGTAAGTCTTAACTCTGGTTCAGATGATGAAGAGATGGATGCTCTTACTGAACAAATGGCAATGTTAGCAAGAAACTTTAGAAAGTTCAGAAGAGGAAGGGGTCAATCTGACAGAAGCAAAAGTGGTAAGTCTACTTTTGATCCTAAGAAAGCTAAGTGCTATAACTGTCAGAGGATAGGACACATAGCTGCTGAGTGCAGAATTAAGAAAGGAGAATCAGCTTCAGTAGCTGACAAGAATGCCTACAGAGATGATAAATATAAAAAGAAATATCAAAGACTCAACGGCAAGCCAGATGAAAACACCAAAGGTCTTCTTGCTGAGACTTGGGATACTGAATCATCTACTTCAGATGATGATGAGCCAGATAGGTGTTTGATGGCCATTGAGGATGAAGAGGAACAAGTTGACTATGAGTTAGAAGACAGTTCTTTTGATGAGAATCTAGCAGAAGCAGCTAAGCTGAGTAAGCAAACTAGTAACTGGGATCCTGCCTCAATGTATAAGGTAAATAACTTTAGCTCTTACACTGATGAACAAAAATGTCTAATGTTCAACTATCTGTTGAATGATTTCAAAACCTCTCTCACAGTTCAATCTAGTTTGAAAACTGAAATTTCAAAACTAAAAGATGAACTTAAACACTCTGAAACTCTCTTAAATGCCGGTAAAAAGATCCAAAGTGATTATGAATGTCAGCTTCACATAAACAAACTTCTGAGTGAAGAACTGCAAGAATCAAAAGAACAAGCTGACAATCTAAGAAAAATCTGTGAATCTTGGTGTAAGTCATCAAGAGAAGCAGAAAAGTGTATTAACCAACAGATACCAAATCAAGTAAAAGCAGTGCTAGGGGAGATTATAGCGTTGCTGCTGATGAAATCATCGAAGATCAAGTCATTCTTGAAGACAAAACGATGAAATCAGATGACATACTCCCAAGAACATTCTTAAGGAACAAGGAAGGGAAACAGGTCAAAACCAATACGTTTATGAGACCAACCCAAAGGCCTCAGGTTATTCACTCAAACCATCAAGCTGAATGTTCCAGATCCAACAGAAACTGTAAGTCAGTTTTCAAAAGATTGGATTAAAATCCTGTGAGAACAACGGTTTTTGATAGAATATCTCATGTTAACTCAAAAAGACATAATTCTCAAGCCATAAATGAAAGGATGTCTAAAAACAGGAAGTTGTCTGCAAGTCAGACTTCACCAAATAAAGCTACCATAAAGCTGACAAAGGTAAGTCCAAAGTTAGTGAAAATCAAGTAGCCAAACTGTCAAAAAGGATTGAAAGGTTATCCACATCATATAACCCTAAAACTGACTCAAAATTTAATGTTGGAAAACTCAAAGAAATCACCCAAACACCCATCTTTAGAAGAAAATGCTATAAGTGTGGTGATAGAGGTCATGAGGCCAAAGATTGTGTAAGTACCAATCTTAGACCTGAAAACGAAAAAGATGATCGGTCCAAAACAGACTCAGAATCTGTTCGAGCTGATAAATCAAACTCCAAAGGATCAGCTAAGTGCTCATCCTCAGGACCCACCAAACAGTAGGTTCCAAAAAGAAACTAATATGTTTAGTTGATCATGTGTAGGGCTCCTACAAGTGGTATCTAGATAGTGGATGCTCAAGGCACATGAGAGGAAGCAAGGGGATTCTAAGTGAATTCCAAAACAATGAAGGACCCAAGGTGACATTTGGGGATAATTCTCAAGGAAGGACTAAAGGTTATGGAAAAATAACTGCTGGAAAAGTCACTTTCAAAAAGGTAGCATATGTTGAAGGCCATAAACACAATCTGATAAGTATCAGTCAACTGTGTGATGAGGATTATGAAGTCACCTTCAGAAAGTATGCAGGGACAATTTATGATAAAAAGGGAAAACCAATATTAATGGCAAAAAGAGAGAGAGATATCTATTTGTTAGATCTCAGTTCCGCAGATCCTTCAACTGAAACCTGCTTGTATTCTGACTTAACTCCCAAGTTGAGTTGGTTATGGCACAAAAGACTGTCTCATTTAAACTTCAAATATATTAACAAGTTGTCTAGCAAAGAGTTAGTCTCTGGTCTGCCTAAGATCACATTTGCTAAAGACAAACTCTGCTCAGCCTGTGAAATGGGAAAACATCATAAGGGATCCTTCAAGTCTAAGCAGAACTTTTCAATTACAGAACCATTGCATATGTTGCATTTGGACCTATTAGCACCCCAAGCCTAAGTGGCAAAAAGTATACTTTGGTGATTGTTGATGAGTTCACAAGATTCACTTGGGTAGTCTTCTTAAAAACCAAAAGTGAAGCTGCATATGAGTTAATCAGCTTCGTAAGACAAGAAGAGTTGCAAAAGGGTAAGTCTCTTAAACAACTCAGAAGTGATCATGGGACTAAGTTCAGAAACTCAACCCTTGAAGGCTTTTGTGAAGAGAAGGGAATTATCCATAATTTCTCATCTGTAAGAACTCCACAACAAAATGGAGTTGCAGAAAAGAGAAATAGAACCTTAATTAAAGCTGCCAAAACCATGCTATGTGAGTCAAAGCTCAAGCTGAGCTTCTGGGCAGAAGCTGTAAGTACAGCCTGCTATACTCAGAATAGATCGATTATAGTTAAAAGACATGGTAAAACATCTTACGAGATGTATCATGGCAGAAAACCCAACATTGGATATTTCCACATTTTTGGTTCAACATGCTATGTGCTAAACCAAAGAGATTAGCTCCATAAGTTGGAACCCAAAGCTGATCAAAGGATATTTGTTGGATATTCTTCAATCTCCAAAGCTTACAGAGTCTTTAATCTTAAAAGAAAGGTAATTGAAGAGTCAGTACATGTTACGTTTGATGAGACAAACACTGATTAATCCAACAGGGCTCAAGCTGACCCGGTTAGTCTGAGTGAGCTTGAGAGGAGCAAAGAAGATCTCACATCAAATCCCGTATATGTTATGGATGATTCTGATGATGATGATGATGATAGTAAATCTGACGACTTTGCATCATCGAAAGAAATTATCAATATTGAAGATAATCAGCCTAAGAGTCTCGGTGAATCATCAAGTACATGTCAGATTGAAGATCTAAGTGATCTTCCTATTCCTACTTAGACTGAAGGAGTAAGTCCTATTCAGCCTGAGAGACACTGCTCTGAATCAGACCCAGAACCTCAGTCTCCTACTACAACCTTTAGAGTATTAAAAGATCATTCTCTTGATGATGTCATTGGAAACATTGAAGATGATGTGTTAACTAGATCTAAGGCAAATGCAAACTATGCTGCCTACGCTAGTTTTCTATCTCAAATGGAACCAAAGAAGACTGAAGAGGCTCTAAAAGATGAAGATTGGATTGAAGCTATGCAAGAGGAGCTGACAGAATTTCAAAGAAATAAGGTTTGGACCCTTGTCCCTGCTCCCAAAGGAAAAACAATAATAGGCACTAAGTGGGTCTATAGAAATAAAATGGACAAGGATGGAGTAGTGATCAGAAACAAGGCAAGGCGAGTAACTCAGGGGTATCGACAAGAAGAAGGTATTGATTATGATGAGACCTTTGCCCCTGTTGCAAGGATTGAATCTATAAGGTTGTTTCTAGCCTATGCAGCCTTCAAAAACTTTAAAGTGTATCAAATGGATGTTAAAAGTGCATTCCTAAATGGAGCACTACAGAAGGAGGTCTATGTGAAACAACCCCCTGGTTTTATTGATGCTAAACATCCAGATTATGTCTATAAGTTAGACAAGGCTTTGTATGGACTCAAGCAAGCTCCAAGAGCCTGGTATGATACACTATCCACCTATTTGCTCTCAAATAATTTTGTCAGAGGAAGTATTGACAAAACTCTTTTCATAAGAAAGAGCAGAGGACATGTCATTCTGGTTCAAATTTATGTGGATGACATTATTTTTGGATCAACAAACCAAGATCTGTGTGATTGGTTCTCCAAGATAATGTCTAATCAATACAGAATGAGTATGATGGGTGAGATGACGTACTTTTTGGGACTTCAAATCTATCAGAAAGAAGATGGTATATTTATTAATCAGAGCAAGTATGTCCTTGATCTGATTAAGAAATATGGATTAGACTCAAGCCATCACGCAAAGTCTCCAATGTTACACAATGTCGAGCTACACAAGGACATTGATGGAAAATCTGCATGTCAGACTACATATAGAGGAATGATAGGTTCATTACTCTATTTAACAGCAAGCAGACCTGATATAATGTTTGCTACATGTGTTTGTGCACGATATCAGGCTGATCCAAAGGAATCACACTTGCTAGCTGTCAAAAGAATACTCAAATATCTGAAGGGAACACCAAACTTAGGTTTGTGGTATCCCAAAGGATCAGGATTTGAGCTAATAGGGTACTCCGATTCAGACTTCGCGGGATGTGGTATAGATAGAAAGAGTACTACTGGAGGATGTCAACTTTTGGATGGAAAATTAGTTAGCTGGACAAGCAAGAAACAAAACTCAGTGGCAATTTCAACAGCTGAAGCTGAATATGTAGCTGCAGGAAGCTGTTGTGCTCAAATACTGTGGATGCAGCATCAGCCTATGGACTTTGATTTGCATTATTCGAAGACTCCTATATTTTGTGACAATCAAAGTGCTATTGCCATTACACACAACCCAGTGTTTCACTCAACAACCAAGCATATTGAGATAAGACATCACTTCATCAGAGATATTGTAGAAAAGGGAAAGATAGAGTTAGTCTTCATTGAGACTGAAGATCAGCTTGCGGATATCTTCACGAAACCAATTGAAGGCACAAGATTTACAACTCTACTTGGCAAGCTTGACATGCTCAACCCTTAATTGGTATGTTCCATTCTTTATCTTTGTTTAAATTTTTTTTTTTGCTAAGTGCTACATTTGACTAAGTGTCAAAATCTGAGCTGAGTGCTCAAATTAATCTGAACATTCAGGATCAGCTGAGTAGTCTATCTAAGCTGAACACTCAGGATCAGCTGAACACTCCATTCCAAAGTGTGGTCAGTTCCACATGTCTAGGTTAGTCCTAACAAATGGTGTGTCCAAAATATGGTAAGTCCAAAATATTTACGGTGTGTCCGGTAAATAAACGTCAGTCGTTTAGAAATTTTTTTTAATATATTTTTATACAAATATCATTTCAATATAACAGTGTGCGTTTGGATAACTAACAATAAATTTAGCCGTTGTAACAAACTACGTAGAAGTTTTTACGGTAACGGTCATATTTATTACCCTCAGATAACGGTAAACTTTCTCTCATATTGAAAAGGTATAAATAAGAGAGAATTTTCATCATATTTCGTTTAAACTTCCAAAATATTCTTCTCTCTTAAACCCTAACGTTGCTGTGTGCAGAGTTCATTGCTAAGTGCTTACTACTGCTAAGTGCAATCCAATACGATAAGTTCGATTTCAATGGAGGGGTATACTCTAAATCTAACTGAACAAATGATCCGTGGTGGAAATTTCAAGAACAACGCACTCCCCACCTACAAACAAAACAACGTCATCGCCTGTATCGACATTCCGAAGTCCAAAATTGGCAGAGGATATGAGGAGTGGGTCTCCTACATTCGCAAGGGACCCTTGGCACATGCATTTCTTCATGGTCCGGCTGTGCTCATCCCTCAACTTCTCATGGAATTCTAGTATACGTGTAAACTGGATGCAACTGAACCGGTTATACGGGGTACAGTTCTAAGTGCGCAAGTGGCGATAGAAGTTGATGCAAACTGTCTCCGCCGAATTCTTCATCTCCCGATTCATAGTTAGTATGAAGCGACGGTTTCTAGGGAAACATCACGAAGCGTTTTACCCTTAATGGGTCATCCTCAAGTTATTGGCATCATACGAAAATCTGTTTTCCAGACGGCATGGGGATTTATGGTATCCACTATGGTTCGTTCCCTTAGATACAAGGTGGGAGGTCTGGATAATGTAAATGACTTTGAAATGCAACTTCTATACAACTTATTTTATGATCGACGAGTGGATTACGCTGAGTTGATCTTTGAAGCATTTAAGTCATTGGTGACCAAGAACATAAGGGACACCATTGTACCCTTTGCAAGATTTATATCCATAGTCATCGAGGACAGGTTGGGTAGAAGATATACTGCTCAATATGAGTCAATTCCTACTCCTGTTCTCAGCTACAGAATGTTCGCCCATGATATTTTCCCTAGGCACCCTACAATGAGTGCTCAGATGAGGGTGTATGTACAGCTTCCGACTCCTGTGTCAAGTAAAGCTGAGACAGAGGAGGAAGCTGCGGAAGAAGTGGGTGACGATGTTGGTTCTGAGGCTGAGTCCCCTCAAGCTGATCAACCTAGGACTCAGTTCAGACCCCGTACTCAAATAATTTCATCCACCACTTCGAGTTCTGAGTAAAGGAGTCTGTTTCCTAGCTCTGAGTCTCCACTGCTAGGTGCAGCAGGCATAATTTCGCAACCCTTATCTCCTTCTCTCTCTTTTACTTCTCCATCTCCAAACTTAGGAGATAGGACTGAGTCAAGCCCAACTCAGTCTAACCCCTCTCCTCCACCTCAAACATCTCCATATATCTTACAATCTACAGCCAACCTTGGTCAGCACACTGCTACCAAGGATATATCCTACACGTATACTAGGAAAAGTGCCAAAGGTGGTCCTTCACCTCAAAAGGACACTGGAGTTGATATCACATTGATACCTCCACCGGCAGGAGCTGAGGGGGAGACACCTTTTCTTAAGGTGCCAACCTCTAGGCTCAGTTCAACCCTTAAGCCTATATCGGGTATGGTGTCTATTCAGCCCATACTTATGAAAATTTGAATTATAACTTGGTGTGACTTTATGTATTAGCTTATCCCTAATAGTGGGAATGATTAATTGTAAGTTCATTAGAACTGCGATAAGTGTTAATGATTGAGAATTTGATAAGTTGACTAAGTGTCGTTTTGGTTATTGTTGAAAAGAGTTCCTTAATGATTACAGTTAGTTATGTTCGGATCAACGATCCAGTTGGTGTATGAATATGAATTTCATTAAGAACATAAGGATTTCGTGTGATATAGTGATGGAGGTCTATAGATATTCCTTTGAGGTGAGGAATCCTTAGGACCTCATAGTGGTTACTTTTGGAATCACCTATGATTCTTTGGGGTTAAATAGTTTGATTATGTTATCAATAGAACAACGTGTGGTTGTTACCTAAGGGGTGATTAACTCTGTTTGTGTGATTGGATACAAAAGAGATTTAGAGATTAGTGGAGCTGAACCCGAAAGTGAAGCTCCTGTGCATGAACTGAGGCATGTCCTCAGACTATGAGATAGCGTTGAGATCCTTCTATTTTGATAATAGATGTCATTGTGACAAATAGTTAGCTTATATGTGTATGTCATAGTGTGGTGCTTTTAGACCACAAGAGTTGATCGAGTATATGATCATTAGGAGCATGCGGCGATGCCGGTAGCTCGAGTTGGTCGAGAGCTTTGACCTTGATATTTGTTTTATCCGGGCATGGCAAAAGTTGTGACCTAAGTTTGGGAGTCGCAAGGTTATAGTCCTAATAGATTCATTGTGGGTCTTTTAGACCGAAAGTTGTTATGGGCTTAATGAGGCGACTTAGAGGTGCTTAACGAGAGGCCTTGCGGGATAAAGATCTCTAAGAAAGACTATGCTTGTAGATATGATCGTCTTAAGGACGATATTGTGAAATTTTGACCAATGGGTCAATTTGAGCCTTAAGGTTTGATATGAAGTATGAGTTATTTGTGTTAAACGTATGCTGGTTCTAGTGAACCTTCCTTTGGTATTGTGCTAATAATCGTGCAGAAATTTGGAATTTTGCATTAGACATTGATTTCGGTGGCAGGTATAGCCATTGAATTAAGGAATGACGTTTTGAACCCTTAAGTTATGGAATGTACCATGGGGTAATCAGTAATTAGTTACTGTAGAAATTCTAGAAACAGAAGTTAGTTTATACCCTCTGGGTTATGTGCCAGGGTTGTTAAGAACCTTGAGAAAAGATCATATGATTTGGGTCTTCGTTGACCAATTGATGAAATAATGATTCCATTTATTGATACTCATGTGTTTGTCTGTCCAAATTATGGACAAGTACTTTAAGAATATGATTGTGTTAAGACATGGGGTCATGATATTCGGTTATGAATAGACCCTTGTGCGTTACTCGAATTATTGGAAAATTATTTATAAGTAGCATATATGTTCATGAGCGGGTGGTTTGCCCCAGTCGGCTGGTATTTGCCATAGTGTTTGAAAATTTAGAAGTGATTGGTATATCACTAGCTATTGTGAGCCATAGCTAGCCATGAGACTATATGGCTTAATAGCTGTAAAGCTCGGGTTAATGATGATTGATCTCTGATAGTCCAATTGGGAGTTATTGATGTTAAAATTCCAATAGCCCAATTTGGGAGTCATCTATGAACCATTAAGTGGTGGGAACTAGGCTATTCTAAAGGTCTAGTTAAATAAATTGATTGAGAAATGATATAGAAAATTTGTATAGATAAATTATATCGGTGGTTAAGTGCCTTAATCGATGCTTAAGAGCTTGAGACTAGACAAGGGTAATGAGTGCCCTTGTAGAAAGAAAGAGTATGAGATTATGAGAAGATTGATACCGTGAGCTAAGTTATGTGATCCTATCTTAGGGAAGAGTTGTTCTCGTGCGATTTAGTGGATTCATTCGATTCCGAGGACGGAATCTTTGTAAGGAGGGAGGAATTGTAATACCCGGAATTTTATAAAATTATAAAATCTATTCTAAATACAAGTTTTAATGAAAACTAATAAAATTATGTGTTTGTTAGTATTAAATTATGCTAGTTGGAGATATATATAAATATATGAAATTGGTAAATAAATGTAAAAAGGAAAGGAGTTGGGGGGTTAATGTGTAAATATGTATATATATATATATATACACATATATATGTGGGTGTAAGACTTCATAATTGAAGTCAAAGAGAAGAAATTTCTGGAAGAGCTCGTGAGGTGTAGAGAGAGAGTTCTAGAGAGAGAAACCTAGAAGAAGAAGGAATCAAGAGGAGATTTGTTGGCTCAAGAGTGTGTATTCAAGAATTGAGTAGTTGATCATCATCTTCCTAATTTATGGCTTTGATATGAGCAAGGAAGATTAGCAATCAAGTTGGGTTTCATGAATCAAGTAAGTTCTAAACTCATTTTGTGTTTGATTTTAAGTATTGGTGGTGGTTTGTGGTGGTTTTAGTTGATTATGTTGAAATATGGCAAATGGGTAAAAATGGAGAAATTGTTGAAGCTTGGATTTTGTTGATGGTTTATGTTTAAAGTGATGAAATTTGTTGTTATAAAGTTATCTTAGTCGAGCTTTAAAGTTATGTTGGTGGTTTTATGAAGTTTGATGTTAAGAAATGGGGAAATTTGGAAACTTGCAGCAAAGAAAAGAAGGAACAGCCTGTGCTGAACCCGGTCGCGACGCGACGGGTTGAGCATCGCGACACGACGCGTCGCATACAGCAAAAGTGCCATTTTTCCAGAGATTTTCTCCCGGCACGAGGCACCCTGTCTCGCGGCGCGAGACACCCTAAAACCTTCAAAACTCATGTTTTTTACCCCATTTGACTATATACTTGTTTGGGGTTTGATTCTAAGGTTTTGTAAAGGTTAAATGAAGTCTTTTTAGACCCGAAATGGTGGTTAAGACTAGAATTGAGCCTAGGAACCTTGTTTTTGGTTAACTATGTAAGTTAACCTTGTGTTTTGGTGATCATAGGTTTATGATCAAGTGTTGAGCTATGGTTTGGATGGGGTTGTGATCCTCATCACACCCTCAAGTGAGTACACCTTGCGGATACCCAAAATTGTTAAAGTTTTCAAGTCATCACTCATGTGTTTTGATTGTTTGGCAATAGTTTGATGAAACTTAATGAATCAAAGTTCGTGGAACTAATGAGTTGTTTCATATTGTGGGTTATATGATTTGCAACTGTTTGTGAAATATTAGACTGTTTACAATGTGATTGCATGAATTGCAAATGTTTTAAGATGATGGATGCATTTAAAGAAATTGTTGAGATTGTAAATTTAGTACATGATGTATTTTGAGAAATGGTTTTCAAATAGGACTATTGCTCCATTTTGGAGATGGTCTATGTTAAAGCTTGTTTTCACATGACGGTTTTGAAACTGATACTCCATGATTGGAGTAAGCTTTGAGTTGGTAATAACGAATATGGTTTTTGAAACATAACACTCCATGTTGGAGTAAACTTCGATTTTGAAACAAAAGACATGGTTTTGAGTAATGAATTTCATGTTTTCAATTAAGATATACTTTGGGCATTGAGATGCCAACTATGAAACGATTTTGGATAAATAAAGATACGGTTATACCAATAATGTTTTGGGCATTGAGATGCCAAAAGTGATTTTATGACCCTTAGGGGTACGTGATTATATGACCCTTCGGGGTATGAGATTTTATGACCCTTCGGGGTATGTGATTATGTGACCCTTCGGGGTATATGTGCTTCGGTCCGGACCACTGTGTGGTATGAACTCTGTACCATAGGGTTCCTAGTCATTGAGACTTACACAGAGGTTCCTGTGGCTTCAGCAATTGGGGGACTGCGAGGTACGGGTGGCTGAGGGATCGGTGCAGAGAGTAGAGGGGTATGTCAGTAGCCATCATGACCGTGTGGGTTCACTAGGCTGACGAGCCACCGAACCCGTGGCAACACGAGTGGATTTGGTGAACAGGGCATGCACTCCAGATAACCGTTGTATGGTGGACTACTTCATGCATCCCCCACCTTGACAGGGTGATGTGGTTATCCCCCATGTGGGCATGTGTTGACCGTGGCTAGCTACCACGTGGATACATTGTGGCCCAATGGACAGACCCGCATCCTTATGTGCTATTATGTATGATTTTAAAAGAATTTTGATTGCCAAACTTGTGTTTTCAAAAGTGAAAAGGATGACTTGGTTTTGATAAAACAAATGTTTTTGGATGTACTCACTAGCTATATTTATAGCTAACATTGTGTGTAAAATGTTTTGTATCCACAGGTTGTATAGAGGCCTTGGTGAGGCGGGTAGATGCCTTGGGCATAGTTTTGCTTGCATTTCCGGTAATCTTGGATTTCCTACCTTTTAAATATGGTCGTGAGATTGACTGTGGTAACACAAAGGATTTTGAAATTGTATTATTGTTGAAATATTTACAGAGAAATTAAGATGCTTCCGCAATGAGTTACAGAGATTTTTATAAAGTATGATTTAAATTGAGTTTTGGAAAATTTAAATTTGGACCGAAAATCAGGGTGTTACAAGATATACAATCTATCCATGCATCAAAGCAACAATAGTTGCAACCAAACCAGTACAACTAATATCACCCGTGAGTAAACATCTACTCACCTCTAGTTCTCAGCTTTTCCACTCAGTGATCTAATGTTACTGAGCCTTGTTTGCGCCTGAGAACACAACAACCAACCATCAGTATTCAACTCATAAATATATATCAATCATATATTTATATCCATTTAATCAAACATAAACATGTAAGATTCACATATGTATGCACATATAACACATAGCATTAAACAATGCAATCAACAGCCAAAACTATCGGATTTTATAGGAAATCCGACACTACCATCGGATTTATGCAAAATCCGCTAAAAACCATCGGATTCTAGGAAATCCAATACATCTGTCAGATTTGAAGTCAATCCGCAACACTTGTCGGTTTCCAATGAAATCCGACACTACCATCGGATTCACCCTTCGAACTTCCAACTGTCGGATTTAGTCATCGGATTACATACATTCGGATTTCATACTTGGAATCCACCATCGGATTCAAACAATCGGATTTCACCATAAATTCCGGATTTCACAAGTTTCGGATTTCCAACACTCGGATTTCCATCATCATCTCCACAATCCGCCACATTTATCTTTCAAGAATCCGACAACTTCAAAACTTGTATAAATCTCATACCCAGTTTATACAATTCATACACAAGCTTACAAAAACATATATAAACATGTTTAAATTCATTTAATCACATGCACACACACATACACACTCTCAATACCGTACATATATATATATATATATATCAACACATATATATAATACTTAATTTAAATGATTAACAATTAATTGAATAAACATAGTCAATTAATAACTCACGTGTAACATACCCAAGCCTATGTGTCTACTAGGCTCAATCTCAGGATGTTACAACTAATCTCTTGCTTGACGTATTTGCTGGCTCTACCTTTCACTTTTCCACTTACTAATCCCTATCTGATCAACTGCTTTTTCTTTTATACAAAACTCACCTTTTCTTTTGATGTGTCACCGATAACTGTTACTAAACTTTTCAGATATTACTTTTAAGTATCGAAATGTGTCACTACATTTCATATGCTCAATAACATTACACTCTGGACAAAACGAGTTACTTCTATCAACTTCTTGATGATATTATTCACCACTTCTGTCATCTGTCATAGAGCTAAAATCTCTTCTGTAATCTTATCTATTCAAGCTGATTGGTGCAAATTGCACCTCTGACATTTCTTTAATCTGAGGCCTAATCGTTGCCTCCATTTGTACTTTTTTCTTTTTCTGGTAACAATAAAGTCTACTGATCTTTTGATGTTCCATACAATAAGCTCAAAACATGCATAACTTCTCATTCTACTAGACATCCGACTGTACGGAACGTCCCTTTGGTTTCTGCTAGTCAACGATTGTTCACAATCGAATCTACAACCCTCTTCCAAAAGGAGATACTTTGCCTGCTGAAAATCTCTATAAGTACACCCTTTTAAATTTATAACTGGCCCATTTTGACTTCAAATCTCACAACCTTCTGAACCTATATTATTGCAGCCTGTACTGCTGCATCTACTTGTTTCTATAACATCACCTCTAGTCTCTCTGACACTTACTCAACCACCTGGTTGCATATACAAGGGATGTTCATCTGTAAGGCTTTACCCATCTCTATAGCTACTATGTCTCTTACTGTGCCATTCTCATACTCTTGCAATTCCTCTGTATCTGAATTCTTTCTAGTAAAATTACCCGTAGGTCTAGCGGTTGGGATAAGAATTGCATTCTAAATCATACCTGTCTCTAGCTTCTCGAGGCCTACTTGCCTCAGACTACTGTGTCTGACACACTCTAGCTTTTTCTACATCAAAACTGTACTGAACTTGCTATCACACATAATCCATAGGGTTCATCATGATCTTGCCAAGCTTCAGTATGTACCATGTGTTTATAACAATATGGGCCCTATATTATTATGAACACATTATACCTTACTTATGCTTAACTTAACCAATCAGGTTCCCGCTTCATAAAACAATACTGAACACTTATTCACATAACTGTGCTGCTCACGCATATACAAGATATATCATGCTCAAACTAATAAAACAAATAATAATTAAAACTGCTACTACTCGTATGCTCACCAAGATTTACTGCCCCATGGATAGCTCCACTTAATCTCAAAACCATGGTTTAAGTTAAGACATCACACTCATGCGTGTCCGAATCCCTTAAATCTTGGCTCTGATACCAAGTTGGAACACCACTTTTTAGTTTTTAACTTAAAAACATTATCTTATAAATTAGCACAAAAAATATCAAAGTTTCACAAAAATATTGTTTCTAAACATACACGTGCTAACTTTTAGTAAAGTAGTATCAAAGTTTGCTTCTTGAAAACCAGGAGCTATCAGACTGAACATCGCACTGGGGCCTCACCTTGCTGGAATCGCCACCTGCAAACATATAATACTGAAACATAAGCTAACGCTTAGTGAGCATACTAACTGAACATAAATAAACCTAAACAGAAGTAAAGTCTCCCCAGATGTCTTGCATCCAAGCTGTAGCACCTACAACCTGCATAAACTGTTACTGTTCTTGGTATACAGCGTAGCTGTACACCCTGTCATTGATCTGGTACATAACTATGTACCCTAATATTGATCTTGTGCATAACTATACCAACTGGTTAGCTATACACTACTGTTATACAACATATATACATATCAAAACTATACTCATAACAAGGATATCATACTGTTTATCTAAAGCATAATCATATGCTAAACATGCTAAAGGACTAGTATACTCACCTCGTAACTGGGTTAAATGCTAAAAAGATAACTTGTGCTGTCAAGTCTTCAAATACCTTCCTATACCAGAGAATAAGCTAAACATTACTAACTGCTCAAGCTGTGCTGTAAATGGGCCTACACGGGCCGTGTAAACCTACACGGGCCATTTACCCTGTACACTACACGACCTATCTTGGCCACATGGCCTCTGCTGACACATCACCCTACACGGGCCGTGTAACCCTACACGGGCCGTGTACCCTTTATACTACACGACCATGTATCCCTACATGGCCTAGCACCGCCTTTGACCTCTACACGGGCCGTTTATCCTTTATACTACACGACCATGTATCCCTACATGGTCTATCACCGGCTTAAAACACATGTACACGGCCGTGTAGACCTACACGGGCCGTGTACACGATGACCTGCAACTTTCTGCCAAGAACACAGCTGATGTTCTTGATTCAAATCCCATTTTAAACATTTCCAGAACTTGTAAAACATAATACCACGTCTGGAACTACTAAGTAACAATTAGAAACACTACTACTAACCACAATCTATGATTTCACCTTTGAAATCACCTTTTTGACTCAATACACATAAAAATCAATCAAGAACACTTACCTTTTCATTAGAAGTCACTTGCAGGTTTTTATACCACTATAATCTTGCTGATTGAGCTGAGAGAACATGAAGATGGGCTGTTCTTTGAAGGTGGCTGCACAAAGATGGTGGTTTGATTTAACTAGTCAAACTTCCATCACACATATATATATATATATATATATATATATAACCTTTCCAATAACTACTAAACAGCCCCTACACTTATCAACTTTCAAAATGGCAACTTTAACCCCTATAGTTTTTATAAACACCCCTAATCTTTTACAATGCTTAGCCATAGCAACTTTTTAACTTTGGGACGTTACAACTTTCGTAAAAAGTTTTTTTTGTTTTTTTGTTAGACATTTTATTTTCCTTTATTATCATTTTAGATCTTTATTATCCTTTTAGATCTTTATTATAATTTAAGCTTAGTTTATTTACTTTTATCCAAACATTGAAACTAAACAACAATTAAAAATATTAAAATCCCAAAAAAAGATTTCTTTTTGTTGTTTATTAACTCTTTTGTGTTGTAATTCCTTTGAGCATATGACTCTAAAAGTCTGACATGCATCATTTTATGGATCACTCTGTAATAAATTTTGTTGCCAATTATCATTATGTGATTTCACTTGTGAATCCTATACACATATAGGTTGTTTAACTCTAAATATTCGCATGTGAATCTTTGCATTTAAAGCCGGTTTGTTATGTAAACTAACATCTTAAACTCATAAACAATGCCTAACATGTTTGTGTTTTCATATCTTAGAATTTGCATGAATCAAACTCCAAACTATCGGTTGTTAAAATTTTCTTGAGATCTGACAGTTTTTTTTAGAATACCAAAATATTCTAAAAACATCAAAGATATTGAAAAAAATATCATAAAATCTCTAAAAATTTAAAAATATTTTTCTTGTTTATTCTATTTTGAAAAAAAAGAATATATTCTTTGTTATCTCTTTTATGTAAAAAATATAAAATATTTCTTGGTTTCTCGTGAGTAAGGCTGGCAATTTCTGGGTCGACCTGAAACCCAACCCGAACCCGACACTAAAATAGTAACACGAACCCGAAACGGGTCAAAAGCGGGTTGACACGGAAATAAATGGGTCGGGTTAGGGCCAACCCGCCAACCCGAAAATGACCCGTTTATAAGTAAAACTATAACATTTTAAAATTTTCTTTAATACTTAAATTTAAATTTTGAAAAGAAGATTATGAATTTAAATAAGAGAGAGACATTTTAGGACAATAAAACCCGCCAAAAAAAGTACAAAACCCCTAAACGTTAAAAACTCAAAATAAACAATAAAAGATTTATAGTTAAAACAATAGTACATTATTTTAGTATTTTGTTATTTTCACTATATGATTTTGATACTTTTACATTTGATTATTTGATAGATGATACTTTAGTATTTTGGATCAATTCATAATTTTATTTAATGATGAATAATCTTATATTATTCGGTTGTTCAATGACATTATTTATTCTTATAGAATAGTAATACATCTTATTTTTTATTATATTCATTTGTGTAATCGAATAAAAAAGTAAAATCAAATTTTCAATCAAACTGAAATAAATACCAAATTTAAAGTTCGAATACAACGGAAACGAACATTGATCATTAAAGTTATAATATAAATGAAAATCATTTTCGAAATTTGTGCTGAACGTTGGAAAACAAACATTGAATTTAAAATATTGATAAAGAAAAACGTAGTTGAAAGGGAAAACCGTATTCGAAAATCGTACCCGAAAACCGTATTCGAAAATCGTACTAAAAAACCGTATTCGAAAATCGTACCCAAAAACCGTATTCGAAAACCGAAAAAATTCTCGTTGATGACATTTGGCCTAAATGGGTCGACCCGAAGGTCGACACGAACCCGACGCGAAAAAAACTGACACGACCCGAACTTGACACGAAAATAAATAGGTCGAAATTGGGTCGACACGAAACTGACCCGAACCCGAACGACACGAACCCGACCCGGATTGACAGCCTTACTCGTGAGTATTATGTTTCAACAGCTTGTCACTCACATGGTCTAGTTAGAGCCGGACATACCTGCTAAAGGAGCTACCTCTTTATAAAAGTGAGAAAAAGGGTGTCCATCACTATGTAAAGTACGTTCGGGGAAAGTTAAAAAATTATGAATGTTTGAGTACCGAGGGTAAGATAGGATCAAAAGATACAAAAAGATCCTTGCCAAACTTGGGTCAAATATCTGGGTAGCCACATCTACTACTGGTCTTCATATGTTAATTATTGGTATTGAATCAAGACATCATAGACCCAGTGATGCAATACACAAACCCCACCAAACTACTTACTCATTTTTTAAAAAATGATGATTTCAACTTTACACAGAGATTATGTATCGACTTCTCACTTATAGGTTGCTGATATTGAAAATAGTACGACAGCTACTCCAGTCCCCGACTTCTTATAATGCACTAATTATGTCTAGAGCCTATTTACCATGGTTATATTCAATTCTAGGACACTTTTTGGCAATATCACTTATATCATGTTTTCGTGATGGTACCGGAACATGTTAAGTAACATTTTTATGATATTTATAATGATAGATGGAAATCCTATCGGTGCTAACATCATGCCAACGCTGAATGTAGCTCATCTAGTTTATGTAACTTAAGTGCTAATGGGATAATATATGTGATTCCGGTGTTACTACCTATTGGGATTTGTTTCCAAGAAAATATAAGATAGTACCTTAAAGACTGATCTCTGGTGCTTAAACTATCATATCATTCTAGTGATGACAAAGATCAAAATGTTTATCTTTCCAACACCATCATGAGGAGGTTTTTCAAATTCCGAAAGATTCATGTCAACATTAAGCTACAAGCAGATGACATATGCATGATGATCATGAAAATCTTGACCATCACGAGGGGGATATGCCATTGTTAAGTACAGTTGTCTTTCAATATCGGCTAGTTCTTACATTCTAAATAAGAGAAAAGATCCTTATTTCATGAAAAGAAGAAACAAGAATAGCGATAAAGCTTCAAAGGGGGAGCAAGATTTTAAAAGTAGTTTTAAAAGATCAAGAGCTATATTTGAAGGGGAGTAACATATTGTCTAAATAAAGCTTTAAAGACGGGAAAACGACCGATCCAGCCCCGTACAACAATGAAAGATTATTGTTTTCAATGCTCGAGATTAAATGCTCCTCTGAAGTCAAAGGAAATGGTCATACTTGTAAATTATGTGTGATCATCCTGCCATAAAACCGAAGGTTGAAAAGCCCGAGATTTTCGCTGCACACACTGTCTTTTACCACATGATCATTAAAGAAAAGTCATATATGGTTTCTTGAAGAATAAAAAACAAAGAAACAAAGACTCAAAACAACAAAGAACGATCTCTATGATACAAGAATGCAAAAAGAAAAATACTTTTTGCATATTTCAATAATGAGATTGTTAAGAAACTTAAATGGATAAATTTTACTACTACTTGAATACAAATGGGGAGATTGTATGACTAGTTTAATTGTATCCAAACGTCATAAATATATTATGGGTGAAAATGCCCTTTGTTTAAATACAAGGACTCGTTGACATTTAGTATCTTGTAATAGGCTAGTTTTAAGCTATTATTGTAGATAAAGAAAACGCCAATGGTCTTTTTTGTATTTAGCCATTCTTGTAAGTAAGTAGTGTAACTTCATTTTTATAAATAGAATTCAAATAACAACTTGAATTAACAACTTAAATTCTAACCTTTCATATATATTCAGTAAACTTTAAAAGAGAATCTGTATGTCTTATAATGTGTAGTGTGTGTTCATTATCTTTTACATGTTCCACCATGTTACACGACTTTATGTTAGCTTTATTATTTGATACTTAGATTTTGGACGAACAATTATTTCCCTAATCCTTCAACTTCCCTTTTGTTCCTTTTTAACCCTAAGTTTAACTCCCTTTTCAATACACTTTTAAACCACTAATCGTATTAAAACCCAACTACGAACCAATACAGAAATAAAACTAATCACCCGATCATTAATTATTTAAATGATACTTTAATTAACAACATAGTAATTAATAGTTTAATACCTTAATTAACAACATAGTAATTAACAACTAGAAAGAACTCTGATTCGGGCGGTGTTGACTCTAACAGGTACAAAAACAGTAGGCTAAACTTGTAATTTTGTCAAAGACAAAGGTTGTACAATTGGGAAAACCCTCTTCAGACACAATAGACTACGAGAGAGTAGATGCAAGCAGCAGCTAGCAAGATCAACTTTCAATTTCAAGTGGAAATCTTCATTTGAAGCTACTCACGTTTACTCGACAGAGTAACTCAAGGTACCCAACTTTTCTTTTCCTCTCTTTTCCATTTTTTGCTTTCAACTCACAAGATTTTCAACCCTTTGGAATCTTACGTTGTGTTGATGCTGGTAAAAATTGTTCCTTTGTCGTTACAGCTCGGAGTGTGTGTATGTGTGTGTCTGTGATTGTGTTAACTTGCGGCATTTGATTCTTATACATTTCCAAGTAACAATTGCCTTCATATCCGTTGCTTAAAGATGATATTTTGGCGCTTATGATTCTTTTTAACTTGTTATCTTTAACATGCTATTTTCTTGTTTTAGACATCTTAGGTTATGCAATTTAGGACTGCAACAATCGTAATCTTTGTTTTCTTTGGTGGGTATTTTTGACATTTCACAAATTAGTTTTCAGTAAGTTTGGATCTTTCTTCTCAAAAATGCATAAATTCATAAATTTTCATTTGTTTGTTGTAATAATCACATGCTAGAGATGAATTTACTTTGCAATTTGTTCTTTAAAATTCGAATTTAATTACTGAATATCCCTCTCTGTTACAGGGTGCTCAAAGATTATCTGTTTCAAGATACATTCAGTAATACAACATTTTATCTAGAATGTGATTTGACAAGTGTTAGAAGCAATTAGGGAATGAAGAAGTGGACTGGGGGTGTGTTAATCATAGGACTTGCTTGTATTTTGCTTGTTAGTTATAGCTTTATTCAAAAACAACCGCAAAAGCAATCTTCGTATGAATTCTTTCATCCAAATGAAAAACAACATGCTAATTTTAGTAAATTGGCAGAAACAAAACCGGAAAATTTACAAACTGTTATTGAAAAACCACATTTAGTTAATGTTGATGGACTTGATTACCTTTTTAACTCAAGTCACATGCCTAAAGATGAGGAAGCAAAGCCGTTTTTGGCTTGGGGACAAATGCGTCTTTTACTCTCAAGATCAGATTCTTTGCCTGAAACATCTCAAGGAATTAAAGAAGCTGCAGTGGCATGGAAAGAACTAAAATCTAGAATCAACGGAAAGCAAGCTGATATATTTGTTGATAACGAGGAGAGAAATTGTAGTTATTCGGTTAATAGTTTATTTTCTAGCAATGGCTCTGTTATTCTTGGGATACCTTGTGGGCTTATTGTGGATTCTTCCATTACACTTATTGCTATTCCTGCCGAGAATCAAGATGGTTTTCAAATCGAGTTTATGGGTTCACAAAGGAAAGAGGAGCAGGACCCACCTGCTATTTTGCATTACAATGTGGTTTTACCGGGGGATAACTTCACAAAGGAGGCTGTTATCATTCAAAATACTTGGACATATGAATTTGGATGGGGCAATGAGGAAAGATGTCCAAATCATGGGTCTCCAAACAATGTCAAAGGTATATAATATGATCATGAATTGTTGTTAAGAGTTTTTTTCATTTCTTTTATTTATGACTTGACGACCTTGGTCCTATGATAACTGCAAAACACTTTGTTGTCTGCATCCTTTTCAAGTTACATTAGTTTGCCCATTGTAATAACTACTAGTTATTCAAGCTATTAGCTTTAGTCAAAGTTGGAATTTTTTGTATGACCCATCATGGTGGGATTTGAATTAATTATTAGTCTTATCTATTTAATTAGGGTGGTATTTGAATTTAATTAGTAATTATCTAGTTTCCTAGTTTGTCAGGTTAGTTTCTTGTTTTATCGAGTTAGGTTAACAGGTATATATATAAGATTAGGGCCGGCCACGTTTTAGAAGGGGGAGATATTTTTTAGTTATTTAGTTATTTTCTGTGTTTTGGAGATCCTCCGAGTCTCGAATATCAGGCCCCTTTGTATCTACAAGCATCCGATTCTGGGTGTGTTCTATCCTATTATTGATTATCAATTTGATTCATATCAATTTTTTTGTCCCTTTTATTATATAGCTTAATTTGGGTTATGTTTCATCTCTAAAGGGTCAAAGGAGTCGGAGGAAAGGATTAAAAAGTATGCAAGAATGTAAGTCAAATGGGTCAAGCGGTCAGCATCTGAAGTTTATCAAATGCATAAGACCTTTAAAATAGTAATGTTTCATTAGTAGTATATTAGACAAATGGGTCAAAGTGGGTAGTCCTATTAAGTGTATCCATATGCTTATGGTGTGTTCGGCAACGGACTTATGGGGGATTATAGCGGCTTGGGATTCTAGTTTTCATAATCCCCATCCCTCTAGCCCTGTTCGGGTGTTACAATCTTGAGGGGATTATTAAAAACATAAGTCCTCATAAGCCCAAAAAATAAAAACCTTTTCAAGTAGCTTATGGCTTGAGCTTGGGATTATTAATTAATTAGCCCCAGCCCTAGCTCCAGCTCCAGCCTCAGCTCCAGTCCTAGTCTCTTTCGCCAAACACACCCTTACAACCTCTAAAATAGTAAAATTCGTTTACGTACATAATTAAGACACATGGGTCAAAGCGAGCTGTCATCCGAAGTGTATTCATAGTTTCATACGCATATACCTCTAAAATAATAAAATTGCTTTATTAGTAAATTAGACAAGTAATGCAATAATATTGTTTTCGTAATCATGTATAATGCATTGTCTTTTTTGCAATATAGAAAAGAATAAAGAAAGGTTCTTGCGGGTCGGCACAATTTGATCCCACCCGTTTCCACTCGCATAAAAAAATCACCCTCATCAACCTGCAGTTGTTTTAATCCATTTTTCACATGGCCAAGTCATTGATCATTGGGCCAATCCTTGGGCTAAAGCATGGCAATTTCAATTTTCATCCCATTTACTTAGTTACTGATTGAATACGCTTTAACTCTAAGAGGTCGAACTAGTTAAATAAAATCCTTTGAAAAAAAGTGGTAAATCAGATTGAAAGTTTCCCATAGTATCTTTCTAATGTTTATAACCTCGTAAATCTTTTTGTTCATTAAAGTAGATTATTTTTCAAGTGGAAGGTTCTATACTTAATCTACTACAGTCTAATCGGACTTGTTCTTTTTTGTAGTCTTTGTTTAGTTTTAGTTCACATATAGCGCTTTGGTAAATTTGATGCTTGTATTATTTCAGTTGATGGGCTCGAAATGTGTAACAAGAAACTTACTCGAAGCTCTGTGGAAGAAACCTCAAATGCTAAACATCTTAGTATTAACATATCAACCAATGCTTCAGAAGTGAATGAATATAATCATGTGGGTTCAAACTTTCCCTTTTTGGGTGGCAGTTTGTTTGCAACAACGATATGGACGGGTGAAGAGGGTTTTCATGCAACTGTCAATGGAAGACATGAAACATCCTTTGCATATAGAGAGGTAAGGCATGATATATTTCAAGCAACAAGTCCTACTCTTACTTTTGAGGTTGTATGCCATAAATATACACTTTGGTGGACTTTTGACCCATTCTAACCTATTTGAGTGTTCCTGTAAGTTTAGTGGAGGTTTAGGGTTCAAACATGTCGTTTAACTCATAGTTATGTTCTAACCCTCAGAACATGTAATTTTCTCATAATTACTGCTTCAAACAACAAAAGCACATCATGACACTATGATTGACCAATTTTCATATGATTGACTAATTCCCTATGCAGAAACTTGAACCATGGTTGGTGACTGGGGTAAGAGTGAAAGGTAGTCTGCATATTATATCTGCATTGGCTAAAGGGTTGCCAGTTTATGAAGATGCTGACATGGCAACCGAACTCGAATACCTCAAAGCTCCATTAATATCAAATAAAAGCAAGAGGCTTGTATTATTGATCGGGGTTTTTTCTTCCGGAAATAATTTTGAGCGTCGAATGGCATTGAGAAGATCATGGATGAAATACAATGATGTTCGTTCTGGAGTGGTTGCTGTTCGTTTCTTTATAGGTCTTGTAAGTGGCAAATTATAATCTTTACTTTTTCACAATTTTCTTGAAAAAAACCGAAAAATTGTGCAAGTCCAATCTAGTAATTATACTTTGTGTTGATATAATAATTTGGTAATTTAGAGCACAAATTGATCCGTTGCAGTTGCAGACTACATGTGGCAATTTTTTTTACTAATGCCACATAACCAATTATACCTGTCATTTTGATTAAATTACCAAATTAACTCATCAACATAATGTATAAATACTAAAATTGACAAAGTAATAATTTATAAAAGTGGTTCATCGACAAAAATATGTTATGTACTTACGTGTAGAATATTGGTAGATTGACATCAAAGTCAAAATGTTTTTTTCTTGAGTTCTTGATACAATTAGGATTTACTTAAGCTAGGATATTTAATATTATTGTTAGATAAGGAAATTATTATGAGAACATATGTTTTATTATTTAGTTGATATATTTAGATAGGGGCATATTGGATAACAATCAGGAGTTAGAGTTCTATTAAAAGCAGATTTTGTTCTACCATTATAAATATTGCATTAGGTTTATAATTTTATCATGCAAAAGTTGATTGGTAGTTTTTATATCATTTGGAATATTGGTTTACCTCTCAAAAGTAAACTGTGGGAGATTAGATCGACCTCTCAAAATTCAATTAATATAATTTCTTTATCTTTTGTTCTTAACTTCCTTTTGGTTTAGTAAACATCTGCCAATTGGTTTGTATCAAGTGGTATTAGAGCAGTTCGAATCTTAGACTTGTGTCAGCGATTCCTCTGTATTCACCATGACAAAACTCAGCAACGTGGAAGCAGCATTGGAGCAATACCTAACCAAGATGAGTGAACGATTGAAGAAACATGAAGATGAGATGTTAACCATGAAAGCTTAACGGAGCAGGGGCATAGTGACTTGCTAAAATTGGTAACCAATTTCTCTCGGCCCTTGCTGGCAACAAAGGCAGGCCTAGAAATGCCGTCGACCATCCTTGCAGCTCAGTTAGTCATCTTTTCCTACTCAATATCAAATTGTTGTAAGATTGAGAGCTCAAAATGCTGAGGAGATAGTAGCATATGTGAATTTTTCGGATTGTGTGGATTTGCAACCAGAGCTTAAAGGGTTAAAACTCCAAAAGAACAATTAGAACAATTGGGATTTAGGCAACTCTGAGTTCCATGAAGTGCTAACTGAATTTGCATCACAAAAGTGTGTGTATGAAGTAGTTATTGTGAAATATGAGAGAGAACCAAGTGATTTTCTCATTCATTGATTAAAAAGAATACATACATGCTTAGAAATAAAATACCGAGCCTATAAATGGAAACAACTCAATTACAACATAAATACATTCTAGACCCTAACTTGTATACAATTCTAACACTACCCGCAAGCTGGAGTCTATATGTCATAGGCTCCAAACTTGTATATATATCCGAGTCGGGACCCGCTTAGAGGCTTTGTAAAACCATCTACAAGTTGATCATTAGAATTAATGAACTCAGTAATGATTAAACCTTCTAGCAGTTTATTTTATTTCAAATAAACTGACATGACGGTCGATCTTGATGTGTTTTGTCCTCTCATGGAACACTTGGTTGGAGGCAATATAGAGAGCAGCTTCGCTGTCACATACGAGCTTCATTAAAGATACCTTGCAAAAGTTCTTCAAGAAGTTGCTTAACCCATACAAGCTCACATTTTGCATTTGCAATAGCTCAATACTCAACTTCACACTTAGTCTTGCTACCACATTTTGTTTCTTACTACTTTAAGAAACTATAGTACCCCCAAAGAGGACACAATAGACTGTTGTTGTCTCATACTAAAGGGACAAGTGACAACCACCATAATCTGCATCGGTGTAGCAATGTACCCTCGTATTCCCGTTGTTTTCATACAACAAACCTTTTCCCGGAGCAGCTTTAATATATTTCAAGATCCATAAAGTGGCTTCCTAACAAGTGTCACATGGAGCATTTAGAAATTGACTAATTTTTCTCACATCAAAAGAGATATCTAGCCTACTTTGAGATAATTAAGCTCACCAACCAGTCTTCGATATTCCCTTAATATGTCAAAATCTTCCCGTGACCAGGTAGAAGTTTGACATTATTATCCATTGGAGATCCAATCACCTTGCAATTGGTTCGATGAGCTTCTTCCATAATGTCAAGAGCATACTTTCTTTATCTTTGGATTTCGCAACTTCAATACCTAGAAAGTACCTGAGATTGGCCATATCTTTTGTCAAAGAATGCTTGAATAGATGACCTTTTTGTGGCTGGATTCCATCATGATCATTCTATGTCGTCGACGTATACCGTCATGTAAGTACATCGCATCCATTAAAGACGATAGAATACTGAATGATTTGCTTCTCTCTGTTTCATCCCAAATTCTTTTACCACAAAATTGAATCTTCCGAATCAGGCTTTGGAAGACTATTCAGACCATAGAGTGACTTTCATAGTAGCCATGGACAACAGAATGCGAATACTAGTCATCTTTGCAATTGGAGAGAAAGTATCACTTCAATCTAGGCCAAAAATCTATGTATATCCTTGGGCTACCAAGCGAGTGATACGAATCAAATTAGCATTAAAAAAGAAAAGATAAAAAGATAGATTAATCGACTTTCGAGAGATTCCCGTGGTTTACTTTTGAGAGGTAAACCAACACACTCAGTGATATAAAAACTACAAATCAATTTCGTTATAATAAAATTACAACCCGAATGACCTAATTTATATGAAAGATAGTAATCTAATCATAAATTAACTACAACTCTTAATCCTTATCTATATGAACTCTAACTAAATATATTATTTATCAACTAATAAATTCTATCTAAATGATAAATCCTAACCAACAAATCTAATCTAAATAATTATACATATCTTCTGATAATAGTAACAAATATTCTGTTTATATCAACAAGCTTTACCATGTGTACCAACCTTGGGAGTGAAGATCCAACAACACCCAACCTTTTATAGGTCCAATTCGATTGTAAGGCTGACATTTCATCGACCATTTCCTAAAGCCAACCAGGGTAAGGTAAAGCCTCTTTTGAATAGGAACGGAAGCAAGGCTTTGCAACACAGGTAGAAAAGGTGGGTGATAAATGATCATATTGAACATAGCTAAATATGGAATAAGGATTAGTGGATCGTGTACCTTTTTGAGTTTTCGTTGGGCAATAGGGTTCACATATTGAATCCTGATGATGATCACTAAAAGGAAAAACCGGGAGAGGAAGTGTTTGAGCAACATTAGATGAGGTTTGGCTAGTAGGGAAATAGAGTTTGATGATCGAAAAATGTGTCAAAGTATTTGTGAAGAAGTGGAGAGTAACACTTGTACCCATTTTTGAAGTCAAGAGTAACCTAGAAAGGCACATTTGTTGCTATTGGAGTTTGTCTCGACAAGGGTCCATGCAATGAACAAATACACAGAGCCAACTGGATGAAGAGGGAGATGGTGAGTTCGATCGGAAATGGTGTTTGATTTTTTAACACCGAAGATGGCATGCGGTTAAGGGGATAACATGCATTTAAGATGGTATCGGCCCACAATTTTAAAGGAAGTTTGGCATGGACCAATGAAGTGTGAGTAGTTTCAACTAAATTACGGTTTTTTCGTTGTGCGACACCATTTTGTTGTGGGGTATGAGGACATGATGATTCATGTAACATGCCTTGAGAGATCATAAAGTTCGTAAAAATGGGAAAGGTACTAAAGTGCATTGTTATTTCTCAAAGTTATAATAGTCGTGCCAAGTTGGGTTTTTATTTTAGTACAAAAATCTTGAAAGATAGTAAATAATTCAAAACGCGTTTCATTAAGAAAATCCAAGTAGAACCGAAATAATCATCAATGAATGTATTGAAAACCTAAAGTTGAACACACGCGACTAGGAAATATACATTCTAGTCCCAAGAATTGTTAAGACATTTAAATGATATAATGGAATGATATTCTATAGTATAGTATTATGTAACATGACTTATATATATATTGTATTAAATAAATGTGTGGGGCTTTGAAAACAGCCGCCACCCAACTGCCATTTAACAGTTAATGGCGGGAAGAAACCACCATAAACATTTGGCTATAAATAGGATAGCAATGTACAGAATCTTGGTTAATCGAATTACAATATTTTGTGTTAGCTTTGGTCTTTCAATCTTACAAAGGCTATTGCTTATATTTCTTGTGAAGTTCTATGATGGATTCATTTGAATCTGATGTTGCCAAACGAAGTGGCAACAACAAAAACAGACTTGGAGATGTTTGAAGAAAACAGTGGTATCAGAGCCCATGGTTGGGCAGATCCGTGGGATACACTGACATTCAAGAACCTTTAACAACAACCGGAGAATTCTCGAAGGCATGGGATCAATATGCGACTGTTACAAACCCGAGACCTGACTGTAATCGTAAACAAGATGATAAAGGAAGTGTTTTGTTCAAGAGGAAATTATGGTATCAACGTAGGAGAGATGTGTTAAGAAGGCTGGAGCGTTTGAAGATGAATGAACATGATCTTGCTGTAAGTAAACGAAACCCGGAGATGTTAAATGATAAAAAAATGAAAAAATCAAGATGCTATATATGTTTTTCTCGAGGGCACATGTATTGGTGTTGCCCAAATAAAAATAAGATTGTTTCTTCAAAGGGATTACTTTCTGGATATTTGAAAAACATGAAAGTTTCAAAAAGGAAAGCATTAAATGACAAATCTGGTTTCGAAAACAAGATCATACCAACACCAAATGGGTTGGTTGCTGGATCAGATGAATGAGGGTGGAACGATGTTTGGTATGTGTCAAACGAATATCCAAGGCACATGACACTGAACATTGAGAATTATGAGCATTTTAAAGCAGGAGAAATCGACTCATATGGGGATATTCAAAAAGGCTTAAATGTACATGGGTTTGGAGAAATATTAGTGACAACGGAAACAAGAATTTATGTTATTCCGGGTGTCTACTAAGTTCCTAATGTTGGGTTTAATACATTATACAAGGCTTCAAAGTCATTTTTAGAGGATCAAAATGTATCCTAACAAGGCAGTTTGAGGAAGATGCTGAAAGTGAAGATGATAGTGATAGTTTGGATGTAAACAGACATGAAAGTGATGATTGTCAGAGTAATTCGAGTGAAGATGAGAACAAGGAACACCAAGAACTTCTTAACAATGTTAAGAAGACTGCAAAGCAAGCATTGATAAGGTATTATGACTCATTTACAACTTTCAATGGAAGATTGGAAGAAAGGCAAAGTTTAAAAATTCCAACAAAAAATGACTTTGATAGTCTGATTGGATTTTTAGATATGGTAAATGAGCAAGAAATTGTTGAAGGTTGCAAGGATTTAGTGAATAATCACTTTGAAATGTTAGTAAATTGGTTCTATAGAGTTTTTGTAATAACCAAAGAGAGATTTGTACCCGTGAAGATTAGAGGAACAAAGGTATGCCTACTAGATTTGTTTTTAATTGTGAAGAAAATGGAAGGTTATATGAATATAACCTTGAAGAAAAAATGGATGGAAGTGACTTCCATATTGGGGTTCGAAGGAATTGATGCAGATGGGTTAAAGAAGTGTTATGAAACAAATTTGATGCTCCTAGAAGCCTATTACGATATAGCCAAAGGATACTCCAGGGAGGAATTGGAACCAGCAGCAGAGGCATGCATGGGAAGGGTTAATTTGGAATTAACCAAGAGTTACTCCAAAGAGTTTGTAACACCAGCAGCAGAGGCGTGTGAAGGTGAGGATAAAGTTTTGGCAATTGGCTTACAAGAAATGGAGATTGTACTAGATTGCATTGGAACCAGTGGAGAAAAACATGAAAGGAAGGCATGCAAGATTGAAGGGGACGATGAAGACACTGCAACCAGCAAATATACTCAGAAAAAAGAAGATAGCATGGATTGTGAAGCTTGCTTTGATGGTGAAAAGATTCAAGATTATATCATTTAAGGGGGAGCAGTTAGACATTTAAATGATATAATGGAATGATATTCTATAGTATAGTATTATGTAACATGACTTATATATATATTGTATTAAATAAATGTGTGGGGCTTTGAAAACAGCCGCCACCCAACTGCCATTTAACAGTTAATGGCGAGAAGAAACCACCAGAAACATTTGGCTATAAATAGGATAGCAATGTACAGAATCTTGGTTAATCGAATTGCAATATTCTGTGTTAGCTTTGTTCTTTCAATCTTACAAAGGCTATTGCTTATATTTCTTGTGAAGTTCTATGATGGATTCATTTGAATATGATGTTGCCAAACGAAGTGGCAACAACAAAAACAGACTTGGAGATGTTCGAAGAAAACAAGAATATATGCAATTCTAACCGTTATATAACCCAAGAGCATTCTAGATGGTTACAATGGGACAATAATGGCTTATAATCAAACTAGCATAGAGAAGACTTATACTCTAGGACAATTGGGCGATGAAGACCGTGCTGGACTGAAATTGTTGTCAAGAAAATATATCTTGACGTAGGCCAGAAGATGATGATAACTATATATGAGACCCTGGGATCAAATTTGATCATGGCAAGTTGGCAACACCTTGAGCGCAAGGTGTTTTTTCGGGCTTGAGATCCGGATTTACTTAAGCCATGATATTTTAATATTATTATCAGATAAGATATATTATTAGAAGATATGAGATGTTTCGTTATTTAGTTGATATAGTTATATAGGGTTATATTTGTTAAAGATTAGGAGTTAGAGTTAATTAGATTTTGGTCATTCATTATAGGTCATTAGAACCGTCTCCTGATTACCTACCAGGTAGAACACTTGCCCCCCATAGGGCAGGTCAAGGGTTCGAGTCCCACGGGGATTTGTATCAGGGATGGCTAGGGGATGCTTCGGAGACGGAAACGGGTAAAAGTGGTTAGACCGTTTACATCTGAGCCAAAGGCTCGAAACTCCTTTAAAAAAATTTAGTTCATTAAAATTTTATTATGCAGATATTGATTGGTAGTTTTTATATCATTGGGAGTGATGGTTTACCTCTTGAAAGTAACCGTGGGACATCTGATGAACTCTTGAAAGTCGATTAATATATCTTTTCAAGGTCAAACCTGTATTTTGCAAAGGCTCGAAACTCCTTTAAAAAAATTTAGTTCATTAAAATTTTATTATGCAGATATTGATTGGTAGTTTTTATATCATTGGGAGTGTTGGTTTACCTCTTGAAAGTAACCGTGGGACATCTGATGAACTCTTGAAAGTCGATTAATATATCTTTTCAAGGTCAAACCTGTATTTTGCAAATTTACACCTTTTATTCTCCCTCCATCTAAAAGAAATGCAGTGTTTGATTGGCACATGGTTTAGAGAAAATGTGAGACCATTTGTTACAACTTTCAACCTGCATTTGAAGTTAAATTTTGTTAACTAATGGAGAATCTAGAAATTAGTTCAATAAATATTGCAGTTCGGGCGTCTTTTCAATTGCATAGAGTGATCGTGCCTGTGGAATATAATTAACATTCAAGTAGAACTGAACGTTTTTAAATTTTTTTCCGTTCTTTGTATCGATTTATTGAAGAATCCGCTGTGTTATTTTTTTTATCTTACATATTAATTTGTTTTTGATATTTTCTACTGTAGCACAAGAACAAGCAAGTTAATTATGAGCTGTGGAGAGAAGCTCAAGCCTATCAAGATATTCAGTTGATGCCATTTGTAGATTATTACAGCCTACTAACTTTGAAGACAATTGCAATTTGCATTATGGGGGTATAAGTTAATTGTATTGTTTTTGCATACATAAAAATGGAAAAATGCAAAGTTTTAAGTCTCGTTTGTTTCGCAGAATTCGAAAGAATGAAATGGAATTAGAATCGAATTCCGTGTTGTATTGCGTTTGGTATACTTATTTTTGAATGAAATTTCATTTGTTGGAATGTTTACGTTCTCTCGACCGATGGAAAATCAATTACATAGGCGGGATAGATGGAATTTAAATCAAGTTCATTCCTTCGAAATATACGAAACAAACGGGACCTTAGTGTTGAATTATTATGAACAGTTTCTTAGGATCCCTTCAGTTTAGAACTATTGATAAGAGCGTTTTTATTTCTCGCTTTGCAGACGAAAATCTTGCCTGCAAAATACATAATGAAAACAGACGATGATGCGTTTGTTAGAGTGGATGAAATTCTTGCGAGTCTCAAGACTAAGAGTTCTGATGGCTTATTATATGGTCTTGTATCTCTTGAATCTAAACCTCAAAGGGACAAAGCCAACAAATGGTATATTAGTACGGAGGTATTATATATTAACTCACCCATGCGTGAACGTCCTAACAGAGTAACAGACAATGTTCGTTAATTTATATTTATGATTTCTTTTCGCAGGAATGGCCACATGACTCGTACCCGCCATGGGCACACGGTCCTGGCTATGTGATTTCCAGTGATATTGCAAAATTCATTGTTAGAGGCCACCAAGAAAGAATCCTCAAGGTGAGGTATCTCGGTTTCTTTTGCTTATCGTATTTGATATCGGCCACTATATATTATACTTTCTTTAGCTTAAATAAAGGCATTGCATCAGCAAAGATCTGCCATGTTTCATCCACAACTGGTTATATTATGCTTAAATTACCAAATTAGTATATTAAAGCAACTGTTACTAAAGCTGGACAAAAATTTGTATTTATCGAAGCATACAATTAACGAAACTTTAAGCTTTGGACGTCGGATATATACTGAACTACCCCTACTTTGTTGCAGCTTTTCAAACTCGAGGATGTTGCTATGGGTATCTGGATTGAACAGTTCAAAAATGATGTTCGTGAAGTGCAATACATCAACGATGACCGTTTTTATAATGCGGGGTGCGAGCCAAATTACATACTTGCTCATTACCAGAATCCGAGAATGGTTTTGTGCCTGTGGGAGAAACTGCAGAAAGAACAAAAGCCTGATTGCTGTGATTGAGAGTTTAACTACACATTGTATACTTTTTATTTATTTATTTATTATTATTATTATTATTATTTTGCTCTTTAACTTTCATATCTTTCACACTTGCATCGCTCTATTGTATCTCAGTTGTGCTATATTCATTCTTGTATTGTACATCATGCAAGAGTGAACTTGTACATTTGGCTGGCTCTGAATCCTTTTAAGTTTTCATGTCGCCTAATACCTTAAACAACAGTACTCGATCCGTCTTAAACGGGCATTGAGAAAGTAGATGAACAAAGTCATACATGTTGATCTTTAGTTGTGGCGAAACTAAAGCATAGCCCCTAATAACTCTAAACATATATAAAAACAATTATACTGATGTATGACTTAAAACAATACTCAATCCGTCTTAAACGGGTATTGAGAAAGTAAGATGAACAAATTGATATGTGTTGATCTTTAGTCGTGATGAAACTAAAGCAGAGCCCCTAATAACTCTAAACATATAAAAGTCCATTTAAAAAACATAGTTTCAAAATTTTAATATTCAATCACATGTAATTAAGTATACAATTACATGTGATTTGTAAAAGCATCACATGTGAATTTTGAAAAATTACAAAAATGCCACTCAGCCCAAATTTTTAAAATTTAATCTGAATTATTGATGTCATTGATCCAAAGGCTAAGATTAGTCCCTTAGGACTATGAATTAATTATGGATTATATTGAACATTATTCAAAAACAATTATACTGATGTATGACTTAAAACAATACTCAATCCGTCTTAAACGGGTATTGAGAAAGTAAGATGAACAAAGTCATACGTGTTGATCTTTGGTTGTGGCGAAACTAAAGCAGAGCCCCTAATAACTTGAAACATATAAAAACAATTATACTGATGTACGACTTAAAAAAATACTCAATCCGTCTTAAACGGGTATTGAGAAAGTAAGATGAACAAAGTCATACGTGTTGATCTTTGGTTGTGGCGAAACTAAAACAGAGCACCTAATAACTCAAAACATATAAAAACAGTTATACTGATGTATGACTTAAAACAATACTCAATCCGTCTTAAATGGGTATTGAGAAAGTAAGATGAACAAATTGATATGTGTTGATCTTTAGCCGTGATGAAACTAGAGCAGAGCCCCTAATAACTCGAAACATATAAAAACAGATATACTGTGTATGACTTAAATTTTGTGATCAACATTAATGGTTTCTATATCGATCAAGACTACCAGGTTGTGGGCTCAAATCGTATAGTGGACAAAATGGTGTAGAATTAGATTTTTGTTTATAGAGTGTGTGTTTAGCCTTAAAAAAATCAAAACAAGTCTCTCTATATCACTAATTCATTATACCAACCAACCCCACGGTGGAGGCATCGGCGGTGGGGAGTCTGTCACAAAGGCTTGTGGTTGCGATGAAGGCGGAGGGCCAAGCAGACCCGGCTGTTGTTGTCGACGATCATTATTGCGAGGCTGAGGTTGGCGAGCATGGTTGGCAGCAGCGGAGGGGCGGTGAGGCGACCAGATAGGCGATGGTGGAACCCCGTATAAAGGCCACGGGTAGAACGGCCAGGGGTAAGGTGAACGCGGTGGTGTTGCAATCGCATCAGAAGATGGAGAAGAGCAACGACCGTCACGTTTGTTGCCACGTGAAGATTGCTTATGCGAGGACCTGCTGTTGTTGCGAGGAGGGGCCTCAGAATACAGAACAGCGGGTGAGGAGGAATGATCACCATGAGCCGGTTGAGAGACTCTCGAACGGGACAACCTTTGTTCTTCCAGGAGGAGCATGGAACGTGCCTGCAAAAAAGAAGGAAGCGGGGATCGGTGGCAAATAAGAGTGGCAATGTTCTCATATCTTTCGGATAGACCATTGATGAGATAGGTGACAAGGGTTTTCTCAGGTACAGGAGCATCGATATTGGCAAGTAAATCCGATATGGCCTTGATCTTTTGGTAGTAAGCAGTAACAGAAAGATCTCCAATAGTGATAGTACGCAGATCATTGTCCAACTCTATCGCACGTGCATCTTTGTTGTCCCGGAAGAGATTCTCGAGGCTAAGCCAAACTTCACGAGCAATAGTGTTTTTCTTGAGAATCATTTGAAGAAGGTCTTGAGAGATGGTGCCATATATCCATAGCTTGACAACGGAATCAAGCTTGCGCCAATCAGCATCGGCGGGTCCGGCAGGGGTCGAGGTGCTATCCAGGTGGCCAATAACACCGAAACCGACGCAATGGGTTTCAAATAGTTCTCTCCAGGCATCATAATTAAGTTTATCAAGATCCAAAGACAGAGGAATGTAGGACTTTATGTTGGTGATGCCAAAAGGCTTGTCTGATGATCCAGCCATGAAGAAGAGGCTAAAGAACGATGGGGAAAAACAGGAAGAAAAGGTGGTCAGAGGTATCTAGGGCCGGCCAAAGGAGGAAGAAGGAGAGAAAAAGAAGGAAGGTTAGTTAAGGCTTGATACCATGTTTGGTGAATATTTTCCCATGCCTGGGAAATCAATCATTATCACAAATAAATAGATTACAAAGGGAATACAACCCTAATACATGGGCCAGAAACATATAAGTACCAATATACATACATACGTGTACACTAATAATAGAGTGTGTGTTTAGCCTTAAAAAAATCAAAACAAGTCTCTCTATATCACTAATTCATTATACCATAAAAATAGCCTAGTGTCACATAAGCGTTACATCACTTTTTCTTCTTTTTATCTCTCTTAAACGAAATTCAAGTATAGCCTAACCCAATCGGGTAGCTCGGGTTGAGGAAACCGAAGCCACACCCGGTGGGCAGGGGTGTTCCTGGACCACCCGCTTGGAACCCAATCTCTCCTGAAGGCATACGGGGCATAGGATTATGATAACAAGAAATCAACTGTGAAACTTTACTGTCTTTACACAATTATTGAAATACCAAAAATAGAAATCAAAACAAGAAATTAATCAAACGAGGATGAGTTGATTACCGAACATCAGCAGTCTTTCGCAATCACAATTACAAACTCAAAAGCCAAATATAAACTGTTTCCTATTGAAACTCGAAATGATTCCATCATAATTTAACAATTCACAAAGCCCTAATCGCAACTCATCTCAAACATCAAACCTGAAGAGTGAAACACCTAAGACCTAAAGGATGACTAGATGAAACTCTCAATCGCAAGTTCGCAACTCAAGAAAAGCCGTAAAATTTTGAACTGACAGAAGTGTTGAAACTCAAAAGGATCAACGGATCAAGGATGAATGAATCGCAACTCACAATTGTAAGATTTGCTAATCACAAAGCGTGAAAGCCGTTATCATATTCGTAACTCAAAAGCCGTAGTCGTGTATTGGTCACTAAATGTTGTTGCTTAGGTCATGAGATAATCGATATTAATGCAATTAATCAGTAGGGGTTTATTAAAATGACGTTAGGATTCCATTAAAACAAGAATGAGTGAAAATAATTGCCGATAGTCTGCGAAACATGGCATGACAACCAAACAATAAAATCACTATGCCTCTCCGATTCATCAAATCTTAAGCTCCAAATCTTTCTTCTAGCCTCAAAATTGCCCTTGGAATGCCTTATGCCGTCAAAAGTATGCCTGAGAATTATATCTTTTTTTGTTACAAACTAAAACTTATAATCCTTTCTCAGCAAAAAAAAAATTGAACGTTACTTTTATTGACAAATTTTGATATTTAAATTACCTTTCTCGGCAATTTGTCCTACATTTTTTCCTTTTATATGTATTCAAAATACATACAATAGCAACATATAAAAGTTTGATATACATAATAAAATCTTTTAAAGTTCGATACACATAATAACAAAATGTAACAAGTTAAATACATTTTAATAAACCTGTATTAAAGGGTGAAAATCACTAAATGGTAATAAAATCTCTATAGATTATAGTTATTACACTAAAGCCATTTAAAAGATATTTTAAAATGTAAAATCCATAGAATTTTCAATAACATTCCATGTGATATTGTTTTTTTTTCTTAATTTGCTTAAAAGTTAGTGACCCAAATTATATAATTATGAAACATAGATGCTATTTAAGCTGTTCGTATCTAATCAAGGGGTGCGTAGCTGGTTGGAGTGTGGTAGCATGCTACACCATCACCACCCACCATACTTGCTTGTTTAGCTAGTTCAAAGTCACATTGCGTGTGTTTTTTTCTTTTTTTTTTTTTGGAAGATGGGATGGTTAAGGGGGTGGATGTGAGGGTTAGAGTGATAAGAGTAGGATGGAGGGGATTGGGAGGGAAAAACAATATGACGTTGATGTAGTAATGTGAAGAAGTGGGATGGATGCACATGGTCTTAGTGAATCATTTGTTAAGTTACTTGCTAATTAACGTTAACCATAAATATAAAACAACAAATAGTAAATAGTTTATATAACACCCCAAAAAAATTTAATATATAATAGAATAAATTAAACTAGATTAATTCAACCAAATTCGTGACGGGGTTTCACATCTGAAACTATTCGTCTTACAACCAATTAAATTTTAACGAAATAATAATTACAAAGTATTTTTGAATGTTTAAGCAATTATGAGAATAAGCAGCGAAAAATGATTAGAAATGGATAAGTTGTCTTCAATCTATTGGAGTCTTCCCACATTCGATCCTAAAAATACCGACGCAGTGCACTGACGCGATTTCACACTTTGGGTCATAGCTGACTATCCAAAGCCGTATTAAGGATTTCACGTGTCTAACTGTGCGCAAATTGTAATGCATGTACATTTCACGCTAATATAATGTATAAGTTAGTATAACTCACCTGATTTGCAGCACATATATAATTCAAGCACCTACTTATACATATGCTTAATTTGCAATTGGCTTAAACAAGAAATTTGCGATCATGTTGGCTTGTGGAATTGGAGGTCAGATTCAATTAGCGATTGAACTGATGTGCTAATTTGCGTTAGGATACACCCCATAGTTGTAGCTTCATCATTTCAGTTTAAATCCCATTCAACACCAAAACCCAACCAAGAATTAAAATTCTAATCTCAGTTTAAATCTCATTTACAATTCAAACCACATTTAAAGATGAAAACTCAAATTTGAGTCCTTAGCTCCCTCACCATTTTCAAACAGTAAAACAGCTTCAAAATCTCCATTAAAACCCAATCAAAGGCTATAAAACAGAAGCTATGTGTTTACAAGAGACCACAAATCATTACCTGATTGTTTACCCGTCGATTGATGGAGAAGCAAACGAGATTCGCCCTTCTTTTCCTCCCGAGTTTAATAAGGGGAGGAAAGGAAAGGAAATGAGAGGAAATCCTTTCCTTCCAAATCATCCCAAAATTGAGAGGAAAGATTTTTGAACAAATTAAGGCTAAACTTCCCCTCCAAATCCCTTCCTTTCCTTTTATTTCCTTAAATGAAACTCAAAAACACCTTTTAGGTAGATTTTCTTCTAAATCTTTTCCTTTCTACACTAAAAAAAACTCGAGAACAGAGCGCAAAAGTGGCTCCCGTAGACTGTAGTTGTTTTTTTATTGGCCCCTTGGGCCCTAAAGATACGTATTTGAATGTACATATCCAATCCTCTTGGCCCATCTTGATTACCACAAGATCAACAACAATTAATAGGCCCAACTCAAATATGATACTTGTTTTAAGGCCCAAGAATAAGCTTTGGCTTACTTGATCTATTCATTAAATCCAGGTCACCATTCATTTTATTGATTAAATATTTGGGCCTCTTAACACCTTTACCATTAGAGTATAAGGAGTGGAGAGTGGTGAATGGATGTGGTGGAGTGATCACTTGGAGGGTGGATGTGGTATCACTCTCTTAAGGTGTGGTGGGAGGGGATATGTGGTATTCACCATATGTGAATGGGTGTGGGGTGAGCCACTTAGCTTTTTAATTTTTTTTATTAAATTTTGATTGGTTATTTGGTATTACGTGAGTCTCATAATTTGGTACGGTGAGAATTGACTACTACAATGCTAACTGGTTGATTAAGTGGTAGAAGACAAAAGTTAATGTGACGGTGTGATGAGTGTGGTTCTGTGTGACCACTCCTTGTACTCTTAACTAATACAACTATATAAATAATATCCCTACGACAATAAAAATGATTTTACTAGCGGAAATTACAGTGATATTATTATTGTTGTTGTTAGGGATCGAGACACCCTTCAAGCGTTAAAAGAAAGCGGATACCAAACAAGACAAGAAAACACAAGATATAACGTGGTTCGGTCGTCAGGGTTACGACCTACGTCTATGGGCAAAAACAAAGACTTTATTTATTAACTCAGAGTGTTAGATGTTTTCATATGACTGAACCCTATGCTTAATATTTATAACCAAACAAGAAACCCTAATATCTAATTAGGAAAAACCGTAATTAACATAATTAGAAAACAGCCGCCGCACATCCACACCAAAATATGACTTCGGGAACAAACAGTCTGCTCCACGCAGCGGAGCAAGGTCCCATGACTTGGAGCATCGGAGGCTCCACGCCGAGCATTTCTACTACACACTGAGCACATTGTTTTTTCAGTTTCAAATATTTTCCAAGACATTTCAAGTCATATCCCAAAGTTATTATTATTATATTGTATTATATTTTTTTATTTTTTTGTGACGGGTGCTACAATTTAAATAAATGTTTCAAATAGATTACTAAGATTTCAGTAGTTATGAACATTTTCAAAAAAAATAACAGGATATTAAAACTTTAAGCGACCTTTGTAGCTAGCTGGAAAATATACTTTAAATAACTTTGATGAAACACAAATTAGACTTTGTTCTAATTTAAAGATTTTTCCCTACATTTAGTTATGCATGACAAATATTCAATTTTGAGGATGTTAAAGCAAGATGCATATATACTTTTTGAACATGATTGAGACAATTCCATTGGTTCACTTTGTAGTGGGAATGCATGCTACCCTCAAGCCACCCGCATCCAATGAGCGGGTGTCAAGCTGGTTGGAACATGGGTCACGCTAATAGTGTCGTTGCCTTCATACCCGATAAGTTTAGCGAGTTTCCATTCACACTGAACTTTTTTTTATTGTTTGTGTACATATATAGGAAAAAGATGGGATAGCAAGGGTGTGTTTTGGTAATACGGGTCGAATTGTAATAGTTGCTCAACATCTTGTAGAGCTCTTTATTTATTTTGATAAATGCACATAACTTTTTAAAAAATCTCAATAAAATCTTGATGGCCTTTCAAAAAAAACGAAAAAAAAAGATAAAAAAGCAATTAGAAAAAGTAAAATTTCAAGTGTTTAAATAATTTAGTAAACTTAAGTGGATCGATCACTATATATATATTAATTATTTTTTGTTATCTTGATTAAACTTAATAAAGCACACACATGCACAAAGTTAAAGTAAATTTTAACACCTATAAAGTGTTAAAATGACGCTAAATAATAACAATACTCAAGTGGAGTGAATACAACTTTCAATTACCTAAAATTTCACTCATTGTGTGAGTCTCGCCCAAAAGGCAACGGGTATATAGGGATTATACGTGTTTGAAATTCTAGTTTTTATAATCTCCAACCCTCTAGTCTTGTTTAGGTGTTAAAATATTAAGAGGATTATTAAAAACATAATCCCTCATAAACCTAAAAATAAAAACCTTTTCAAATAGCTTATGAATTTAGATTTAAGTAACTTTAAATCATAGTATCGTTAAATCAAATTTGAAATAGTCAAACATAAAAATGACAGATAACATAAGCCAATCCAACTAATATTAAACGTTTAATATATTATTAATAATATTAAATCACGTGCTAAAAATTAAACCCAAAATATGCGGTTCCAAAAGCAGCCGGTGCTCCAAAAATCATCAACTAGTGCCTATTGTTTATCTACAAAGTGACATGCAATTTTAAAGGAAAAATTAAAAAAACATAATAAAGCAAACGTATCCACAAAAATCATACGGCAATAGTTATATAGAATTTATATATTTTCCCATATTTAAATTGGATTCTAATAACCAACGAGTTTCTATTTTAATGGTATATAGGGTTTTACCTCATAGTGTAGATCTTGAATTCAAGTCCCACTATGGGCGTTTCCGGAAATAGATAGAGGAGAGTTTATTACCTCATGGCGTGTGGCTTGGGGCTGGCATACTGCCCGCTTGGATGTCACTGCAGACTCAACTTATTAACATAACTTTGCTGATAAAAAAAGGGTTAATAATGAAAAAAACCTTAAACTTTGATTTATTTATTGGTTTAAACCTTAATCTTTGTTTTTAAATGATTTAAACCTTAAACTTTATTTTACTTGTTGGTTTAAACATTAAACTTTCACTTAATTTTTGGTTTAAACCTTAATCTTTGTTTTTAAATGATTTAAATCTTCAACTTTATTTTACTTGCTGATTTAAACCTTAAATTTGTTTTTACCTATTATAATAACCCAAGTAAAAAAACATCCAATACATTAACAAATAAATAACCAAAGCTAGGAATCACATTGCCAAAAATAAGCTCAAGAGTATAGTTATTTGTAGGAATTAGACATCTGCACAACCATAATTACATCAAAAGACACAAAAAAACTCGAGCAATAACATCTAGACATTGGTTAATTAACTTTAGAACCATCATCAACATCCGAAGTAGCACCCGAAAAGTTTCCACCAACATGTTATACTGATCTTGATATTGCCCATGCTGGCCATGCCGGTCTCACATCACCATTTAAGCCCTTGTTCCCCGTCAATCACAGCTCTTGTTCCTGTCGTCGATTTCGCCGCTTGCTCCTCTTGTCAAGCTTATTTCTAACTCAAAGTTTGTTTAGTCAAGCTTATTTCTAACTCAAAAAATTCTTAACAAAAAAGATCGGTGGGGTATAAGTATCTAATATATTACTAAAATTCAATAAGACGGGAAGAAAGGGAGCGAACGGAGAAATCGACGACGGGAAGGGAGCGGGCGGCGAAATCGACGACAAGAACAAGAGCTGTGAACGAAGGGGAACAAGGGCTTAAATGGTGATGTGAGACCGGCATGGCCAGCATGGGCAATACCAAGATCAGTATAACATGTTGGTGGAAACTTTTCGGGTGCTACTTTGGATGTTGATGATGGTTCTAAAGTTAATTAACCAATGTCTAGATGTTATTGCTCGAGGTTTTTTGTGTCTTTTGATGTAATTATGGTTGTGCAGATGTCTAATTTCTACAAATAACTATACTCTTGAGCTTATTTTTGACAATGTGATTCCTAGCTTTGGTTATTTATTTGTTAATGTATTGGGTGTTTTTTTTACTTGGGTTATTATAATAGGTAAAAACAAATTTAAGGTTTAAACCAACAAGTAAAATAAAGTTGAAGGTTTAAATCATTTAAAAACAAAGATTAATGTTTAAACCAAAAAGTACGTCAAAGTTTAAGGTTTAAACCAACAAGTAAAATAAAATTTAAGGTTTAAATCATTTAAAAACAAAAATTAAGGTTTAAATCAAAAAGTAAGTCAAAGTTTAAGATTTTTTTCATTATTAACCATTAAAAACAGAATTCTAATAGGTTTTGAATATCTATAAAAAAAAGTAGACTGTAAGAAATTTGAGAATGCAAACTAAGGGGAAGCTAGCTCAAAATTTTGATTTAAAAATCACATAAGAGAAAATAAGAGAATATGATTCCAATGCAAAAAAATATCAACGATCTTACCGAGGTAAAACTTTCAAACCCTACATTAATTTATTTATAGCTTACAACAGAAGAAATATAAAATTAGAATAAATTAATGCATATATTTTTTATTTTCAGAAAGATAATTTTAATGTAAAATGATGACTATCTCTAATAAGGTAAAGGTCAAGTAAAGATATTTACAGTATTAGTTCCTTCTAACACCGTTATAACTTTCAATTTCATAAATACTTATATAACATACATATTAGCATCACAAGTTTGAGAATAACAGAAGTAGAAGCTTAATCTGATAAGTTGGAATTTGGCATATTTTGTAATATCTTAAATTAAATAGTATGTTATTTAATTAATAATTATATTATAATATTTTAAATTTAAAAGCTTTATGATGTTAGATACAAATTTCATTAGTTATTTATTCATATAACTTGTTTGAACCATTTTATTCTCTGCTTTCTTTTTATAAAAAAATAAGTCATTAAGACATCTGACCCATTTTCAAAAGAATACAATCCGAAGAACCTGAAATCTAAAAGGTCAGGATCAAATTTCAACATACACACGCGAATAATCCAAGAATAAATAAAGAAGTTTGCGGAATAACATTTTAAGTAACAAGGAAAAGTATATTGAGCACTTGATTCAGAATACAAATAATTCAAACATCAAAGCTCCAATCTGTTGATTATGAATGGTCCAACAAACGTACCATACTTCTCTATTGCAAAAATCAAGAACAACTTTGAGGCTAAAACTCTAATCATTCACACACCGAAGATATCTTATTAATTTTATGTAATATATAGTTACTTCATTCAGTTTATATAAAAAGTAATTTAATAATTTTAAAATAATTAAAATTTAAAAGCTTCAAAATACATAAATTCTGTATAATATAGTATAAAATAGATGAGTATGTATGTTTATATGTTTAAAATAATATAGTATAGTTAGGTGATTGCTTTTGCCGTTAAAATAAAACAAAAGTAAGAAAAATGATCCCATAAGATATCTAATTTCCACGCCTACAACCTAAAGCTATAATACTACACGTCACGTATAAAAATCAAATGGTATATTATCATTTTTTGAAAGATTTTTCAATATAACTATTATTTTACCCGTGCGATACAACACGGTAAAATAGTTTTATTTGTCGACATGTCAATTTAACATGTTATTTGTAATGTTGCATGTTAGAATATAAAACTTTTTAAAAATAGTAAGTATTAATTATGTATTTAAACTATACTAAATGCCCGTGTGATACACAGGTTGGTTTAAATGATAATAAATATTAAACATTAATAAAAACTTATTAAATAATAATAAAACACTAATTAAATGAGAATTTAAAAAATGACAACGTATGACATCGACACTCTAACCAGAAGTGGAAACATCGACGCGAGCGGGAGTGCAAACTTGACGGCAAATTCGTGGTATCATGATATAAAGAGATGTGATTGTATTTCTTATATAAGTCATCAATCATTATTGTTATAATTAAGGGTAATAAAGTTAAAAGTTATTGGTTATCATTAAAAAGTATTTAAAATGATTATAAAATATTCTATAATGATAAAACTAAGAATTTAGTTAATTATGATATTTTAAAATATTATAAAGGATAAATATGATATTTATAAATTAAGGTGGACAGATACGATTTTATATGATTTAATAAGGGCATATATGAAATTATCTCTAATAATTTTGACTTTAGAAAGTCAAAATTGATTTTTTGATTTTAAATGAATGAATGGTCAAGATTAAATATTTTTTTTTGGTTCAGATCGTTTAATAAATATTATCAAATTAGTCTTTTATTTTTATTAGAAGATTCTGACAGTTTTTTGTAATTAATTTTTTGACAGTTTTAAAGTATTAATTATGTATTTAAATTCTGACAGTTTTATGTAATTAAATTTTTGAACAGTTTTAAATTGTTTAAGATCATTGATTGAACATACTGTAAATAATACTATTTGAGTTGTACTATTTTAAAAGTGTTAAGATTGTTGTTGAAAGTTATTGTAAAGCATGCTATATTACTTGTACTACTTAATTTAAAAAATTATCTTAAAAAGAGTTAAATGCTTTATACAGTAGTAAAGATTCATACTTAATTCATAGTGTAAGGGACTAATTTTAGCCTTTGGATCAATAGCATCAATGGTCCATATTGTATTTTAAAATTTTGGCAGGAGTGGTATTTTCGTAATTTATGTGTTGCTTTTACAAATCACATTTGATTGTATATTGAATCACCTATGATTGAATATTAAAATTTTAGAACTATGTTTTTTACATAGAGTTTATTGAACACAAATCTAAGTTTATAAGTTACATATTTTTCGGTTTATGTAGTAATTATCATCTTAAACTTATTAACATGAATAAACTATAAACTAAAATTAATAAACTTTTAAGTATGAAAATAAACTAACTCAAAATCCGAAGATAAAGTTTACATCGACTCATAAATATAGTTGAGTGGTTGCATAGATATAGTTAGACGTCATCTATATCAAACGAACAAATTTTAACAAAATTTAAAATAGCGAGCGAAAAATTAAGGTATTACCCGTACACATGTTAAGGTATATATACATACAGAGAGAGATAGAGAAAAAGATCCGGTGAAAACACATGTTAAATAAAGAATGGTGAAAACACTTGTATGTTAATCATTTAATTAAATAAATAAGAGATATAAAATCAACATATCTTAATTAAACCAAATCATTAAAATTCAACATACCTTAATTAACTAAGATTAATATCATCCATTAAATAAAGATTATCCAAGGGCTATAAACTGTTCTTCAAGTTCTTACATTAAAAGATGTTCTCATTTAATCCTACCCCCTCTCTCTCTCTATATATATATATATATACACACACACACACTAGATTCTCCCCTAATTAGTTTAAGAGATGTGATATATCCTCATACTATTTTCTTCTACTTATCTTCACACTCACAAGATCAACACAAGTGTTAAAGTCTACGGAGGAGATGAGAAAAGAAAATTAGTTGATTCCACATGTCACTTTGAGACGATTAAGAGGATGAAATAGAAATAAATAGTCCTATTTTTTCTTCTTACTCAACACAAGATTCTCCCCTAATTAGTTTAAGAGACGTGATATATCCTCATACTATTTTCTTTTACTTATCTTCATACTCACAAGATCAAGACAAGTGTTAAAATCTACGAAGGGGATGAGGAAAGAAAATTAGTTGATTCCACATGTCACTTTGAGACGATTAAGAGGATGAAATAGAAAGAAATAGTCCTATTTTTTCTTCTTACTCAACATAAGATGACATGTGAAGTTCACTAATTCTCTTTTCTCATCTCCTCTATTGATTTTAACACTTGTATCAATTTTATAAATAGAATGATAAATAGAAGAAAAAAGTAGACCAATATATCACCTCTGATCGTTTTTCTTTGTTTAATGAAGTAGTTTAAACTACAATCATTAGAGTACAAACTCTTCATGAAATTTTGTTGGAATCTTTCTTTGTTTATTGTAAAGCGGTGTTTGCTTGGTTGTTGAATGATAGAGATTGATTTTGGTAATTTATTAATTAATGTTTAACAAAATTCAAAGAATATAAAATTTAGCACTCATCTAACGTTAAGCACGGTGTCTTCATCGATTAGCTTTTATGAGAAGACTTTTTTGGTCAAATAAGCTTTAACTTGTTCGTAGCAATTAATGACCCACTTTTCAGAATTTAATTTGACACCTAAAGGGCATCCTAAAAGATAAAGATATAACATCTATAGAATACAATTATAGTATTGAGGTAGTTTATCTTTCGTGTTACCTATAGTTAAAATTAAGGGGTGTAATCGAGCCGTGACAGATCGCGAGCTATTCGAGACCGATTTGGAAAATAACCGAAATCGACTCGAGTTTGAGCTACTCGAGTAGGGTGTCAAGCCGAGTTCGAGCTCAGAAATACTCAGCTCACCAGACTCGCAAGCCTAATCAAGCTTGTACTAAATTACCATTTTACCCTTTTACATATACACCATTTACTTTTATACCCTTACTAGCTAGTGGTTAATTGTTCGAAAATGTGAAATTTGAATTCCGGAATGTATTTTAACATTTTTTGCTACAAAATTTTATTAAATTAATTTTAGTCTAGCTGATTCGAGCTCGGGAGTGTCAATTACTTACTCGAGTCGAGCTCGAGCTTGAAAATTAAAGCTCGACCGAGTTCGAGTCAAGTTTCGAGCCACGAGCTTTGGAACCGAGTCGAGCTCGAGCTTGACACTGTGTCGGCTCGATCGGCTTGGCTCGATTACAGCCCTAGAGCCTAAAATGGCCAATGCTTGAAATTTTTTTAATACTCTTAAATCTTAAGTATTTTGAAATTACTAAATTATCATCATATAAATTAAATGAAAATTATTAAATGAAGTAACTATTGAATAGAGTTAAAAAATTCTAATATTCCATTTTAGTAACTAAATCTTTCATACTTAGAAAAATTAAGTCAATATAAATTAAATTAATTATTAAAAAATATTTTCATAATCAAACATTTCGTTTTAAATATTCTATCATATAATAATTATTTTAATTTAATTATTAGAAAATATGTATAAGTAGAATGTATAAACCTAAATAACCTATAACCATAATTTATATACATTTTTCAATAGCTCATGTAATCGAAATAAAATAAAATAATTATCCACTATTTTACTCTATTTTCTTAATTTCTTAATCTTAAATAGTTTAAAATTACTAATTTACACACTGTATTTTTATGTAATTTACTCTTTTTATAAGCAGAGACCTGTTTTTTTAATTATTTTATTGTTTTCAAAATTTATTTTTAAAATTAATAAAATAGTTGATGATGTAGAACAGGAAAATAAAGAAAATGGAAAAAAGATGGAGAAAATAGACATGTTACAAAAGAAAATTATTCGTTGTCACCGTATTACGTAAATATCATACCCCTACCTCTTAAAAATAGACATGTTATCGAGTAGAAATAATTCGTTACCGTTGCATTACACGGGTAACATACTAGTTTATACTAATATATAACACTAAGAAATTATAAAAAGTTAAATTAATTACTAAAATCATAGTTGGAAAGTTGTAGCTATTAAATAAAGTAACTATTAGGTGGAGTTAATGACAGTCTTATATATCATTTTAATAAGTAAAAATTCTATAAAAAAATCATTCTTAAAAAACCATGACCTTTATTATTAAATATTTTATCATACAATAAATATTTTAACTTAATTATTTAGAAATTATGTATAACTTGAACTAATAAATATAAATAATATATAACCTAAATAAGTTAAATACATTCTGGATTTTTTATGGGTGATAAGCTAAATAAAATAGAATTAATCTGTCCACACTTTTGTTGAAATTTTGTCAATTATTATAAAATTTTATTAACCAATGATAATTTAGAAAATAAACACACCATTCATCTTTTAATAAATAAGTTTTTCTTTTTTCTTTTTCATATTCTTAAAAATAAGTTTGGTTAAAAGCATATCAATCACAATAATTGTTTGGCCAAAAACCTGATGTGTGAGTTGGCTGTTTATCAAAACAGATAATACTTTCAAGAAATGTCACCGTATCATAAACTAATCAAACGCTTGATGTATATAAATCAAATCAAGTTTTACAAGGCCCTCAAATAAACTAAGGATGTGTTCGGCAACAGATTTATGAGAGATTATAAGGGTTTAGGATTTTGGTTTTCATAATCCCAGCCCTCTAGCCTCGTTCGGGTGTTAAAATCTTGAGGGGATTATTAAAAACATAATCCCCAAAAATAAAAGTTTTTTTAAGTAACTTATGGCTTAGGCTTGAAATTATCAATTAATCAGGCTCAGTTCCAGCTAGTTTTGCCAAACACACCCTAAATGAAATAACTATTAAATATAATTAATAAGATTCTTATACTTTATTTTAATAACTAAACCTTTCATATTAATAAAAATCAAGTCAATACTAATTTTCTAAAAGCCAAACCAATATAAATTAACTTAATTATTAAAAGATATTTTCATAACTTTTTTTTTAATTACAGAGAACAGAAAAATAAGAAAATAAAAAAAGAATAAAGAAAATAGACATGTTACCAAACGAAAATTATTTGTTGTCACCGTTTTGCATTAATAGCATACCCCTATGTCTTAAAAACAGACATGTTATCGAGTAAAAATTATTCGTTACCGCTGTATTACGCGGATAACATGCTAGTAATTACAAAACCTATTTTGTTACAATAACAATCTTAATTATATTTTTAAAATAAAATAGCTTTTCAAAAGAAAAATGTTTTTCAAATAAAATAATGTAAAATGTTATGAGTAGTGGGGAATACACTTTGGCTGCTTTATACCTGTCCCACCTACAAACATAATAAAATAAAATAAAAAAATATTGATGACATAAATATAAGCTAAGCATGATGTATATATAATATTGAAGGACTGGAGTAATGATTGATTTAAACCCAAGAGAGTTATAGTCTACCTAATTCATATGAATTTTGCATGAGATCATTGGTGTTTGGTGGCAACGTTCTACCAAAATACTAGTTCACGTTTATTAGGAACTGATATGTACATACTAATTTTTAGTTATATATAATAAATTATAAATATTTATTGCATATAGTATAAGTTGGTGATGTATAAAGTTGTTGTGTATGACTAATTTTGTTATGTTCGAATAATCTTCCTTACCTTATTAAAAACTCGATCTAGTAGTCTAATTTGACCCTTATGATAGTGATGTGTGACTGTATGATTAAGCATTAAAAACTGTAATAGGTTGATATGATATGTATAGTTTGTGAGAGAGTGGGTCCAAATAGTAGCATCAAAAATATATTTATATATAGGTGTGCTTATTTGGACCCATTGTATGTCTAAAATACTGACCTATTGTGATATGACTGAAAACTATGATTGATTGACATAATATGTCTAGGATGTAAAAGAGATGGTCTAAATAGTAGCACCATTTATATACGAGTTAAGATTATCTTATGTTTTGATCAAACATGATTTTTCATGTAATTTCACAAACACAGTCAGGTTTGAGTTCTTTTGTAGAGTCACATTCATGTTTCTAAGAGAATATGATAGATAATGTTTAATGAGAGGATCATCACCCTTTATATATATATATATATATATATATATATATATATATATATATATATATATATATATATATGGGGAGGGTTTAAACGAGAACTGTTTTTCGTACGAGAACTACGAGAACCAATCTTGGCCGTTCATTTTGGATAATGAAATTCATGGATGAAGAGCTTGGGGGGATTGAGTGTGGTAGGGTGCGTGTAAAGAATTCATTGGTGGGTAATCCAATTGAAGGAGAGAGAATTGGACGGCTAAGATTGGTTTTGACGATTCTCGTACGAAAAACAGTTCTTGTTCGAACTCTCCTCACTCCCTCTCTCTCTCTCTCTATATATATATATATATATATATACACACACACACAAACACAAACACCCACTCAAACTCGCCGTTTCCTTGCAGCCATCAAAGAAAAAAGAAAAGGAGAATAATTAAAAAGCTAGCTCAAGCATGTATAGAAAGTAACCAACTGATCATATGATCGATCTGCATTGAAGTTTAAGTAGCAAAAACACACAGTACGTACTGAGAATTATGGAGGGTGGGGAGGTATTCAGAGCAAGCAGTGCACGTATAAGCAGTTCTAACATATGGAGGAACAGTGGTAGAGACTTCTTCTCCGTATCTTCATTTGAAGAAGATGATGAAGAAGCATTGAAATGGGCCGCCATCGAAAAACTACCGACAGATCTTCGATTAGGGAGAGGCATACTAACAGAAGAAAAAGGCCAAATAAGAGAGATCAATATCAAGAATCTTGGCCTGCTTCAGAAAAAGGATCTACTAGAGAGGCTTGTTAGAATTGCAGAAGAAGATAATGAGAAGTTCTTGTTAAAGCTTAAGGAACGAATCGATCGGTAATTAATCTTATATAAAATTGTTTATTAATTCGTTCTGAGAAAATTATCGAGAAAGATAATATAAATATCAAAAATTGTCAACAAAGGTAACGTCTAATTTTTTTTGGCCGAGAAAGAATTATAAATTTTAATTTGTAACAAAAATGAGTATAATGATCTGTTACACCTGACAAAAAAAGAATTATAAAGTTCAATTTGTAACAAAAAAGGTATAAATTTCACGTTTTATACCATTTTTTGTTACAAATTGAAATTTATAATCCTTTCTAGGCCAAAAAAATTTGATGTCATCGTTATTGACAAATTTTGATATTTAAATTAACTTTCTCGACAATTTGCGTTATAACTTGAATGTGTTTGATTATCTTTAAGTTCTCAAATAATTGTAGAGTTGGAGTTGAACTTCCCACAATTGATGTGAGGTTTGAGCATTTGAATGTTGATGCAGAAGTATATGTTGGTGGTAGAGCATTGCCTACTATATTCAACTTCATAGTTAACATCTTAGAGGTTGGTGTTCTTTAATCTCTACTTCTCAACATGATTTGCTCAACACTAAGTCAATCTCTCTTATCTTGAATTCATGTGAAAGCTAGTAGCCAACTAATCTTAACCATCTTAATCTTATCTTCTAATATAAATAAAAGACTAGCTTTCATAACATCTATTAGATAATCTTAGCTATTAAAACTTGATAAAAATTTTAATTATCAAATCTTAATTACCATCCATCTTGATAAAAATTAAAATCCAATTTTAACTTTTCTTGATCAAAATTGAATTAAATCAAAATTATTAGAGATGATTTTATATACTACCTTCTTAAATCATAAAATATTATATTTATCCATCTTAATTTACAAATATCATATTTATATATCCTTTATAATATTTCAAGATATTATATATAACCAAATTATTAGTTTTATCATTCTAAAATATTTTATAATCATTTTAAGTTCTTTTTTAATTATAACTAATAAACGCGTAAGTTTATTGCCTCTAATTGTAACAATAATTGTCGATGACTTATACATGAAACACAATCATATCTCTTCGTATCATGATACCATGTTTTTGTCATCACGTCTGCACTCCCCTCCCGTCAACGTTTTTACCGCTGGTCGGAGTGTTGACACTGTCTGTCATCATTTTTTTATTCCCATTTCATTCGTGTTTTATAATTATTAATTTGTTTTTATTAATGTTTAATATTTATTATCTTTTAAACCACCATGAAATTTAATCTTGTTTTGACTAATATATTAATATCTTTTTTCTATTTTACACACAGGGATCCTTAAATTATTTGCATCTTCTTCCCAGCAGAAAGAAAACTTTACCAATTCTTCATGATGTCAGTGGTATTGTTAAACCTGGCAGGTATTTATAATGAAGCTAAACTATGAATATAAATCAATCACAAGCTAAATCCCTTTATTCTAGCAACAATATCAAAAATTAAATAAAGTCAAATCCTTGACTTTCTTGATGCTCTTAGCACACTGATAACAACAATTTATAGGACACAATTTTGACCCATTTAACTACAAATAGGTTAATTTGGGTTTTAGTTCAAACTTACAGAAAGACTAAAGATGACATGGGTCAAACGGGTCAAGTGGGTTGAAAGTCGCATAAATTAAATTCAAATGCTTTATTTAAAAATTTTGTATTGTTATTCTAATAATGATTATATGGTTCAATAGAATGACATTGCTGTTAGGCCCACCAAGTTCTGGGAAAACAACACTACTTTTGGCATTGGCTGGAAAACTAGGATCAGATTTAAAGGTAAAGAGAAGAATTAAACCCAATTTGTAATTCATTTAAAAGTAGATAATGCAATGCTACAGTAAAAATTTAAAATAAAAGAACAAAAATCAAATGATTTTGTTCATTGGTGTTCTAATAACTCCAGGTATCTGGAAGAGTGACTTACAATGGGCATGAAATGAGTGAATTTGTCCCACAACGCACATCTGCTTATATAAGTCAACACGATGTTCATATAGGAGAAATGACGGTTAGAGAAACACTAGCTTTCTCTGCTAGATGCCAAGGAGTTGGAGCAAATTATGGTTAGTAATTCGATAACGAACTTCAATAAACATAATTGTCTAAAAGATAAAGAAAATTGACAAACTTCTGACTTTATTACAAATTTGCAGAAAATCATATGATTTTCAATCACTTCATATGAATATGTTATATGTACTTTTTCCAGAAATGCTAGCAGAACTATCAAGGAGAGAAAAGGAAGAAAATATCAAGCCTGATCCTGATCTTGACATCTACATGAAGGTGAGAAAGAAAACTCTCCAACATACATTGTAACCTTTTCTTTAAATATATTTTCATTCTCTAACATTTCAGGTGTAATTCTGTAGGCAGCATCACTAGAAGGGCAAGAGGCTAGTGTTGTTACCGAGTATGTTATGAAGGTAATATCCTTAATATGTAGAATACAAAGCGAACTCGATCATGAGAAAATCAAGGGAATAAAAAATGTGATTGTTTTGTGCAGATTTTAGGCCTTGAAGTGTGCTCGGATACTGTAGTTGGAGACGAAATGTTTAGAGGTATTTCTGGAGGGCAAAAGAAGCGAGTGACTACAGGAGAAATGATGGTTGGACCATCAAGAGTACTGTTTATGGATGACATATCTACCGGTTTGGACAGTTCCACAACCTTCCAAATAGTGAATTCAATAAGGCAATCAATTCACATTCTTGAAGGAACTTGTGTGATCTCACTACTTCAACCTGCACCAGAAACTTATAACTTATTTGATGATGTAATGCTTCTCTCGGATGGACAAGTTGTGTATCAAGGTCCCCGAGAAAACGTGCTAGACTTCTTTGAGTACATGGGTTTCAAGTGTCCACAGAGAAAAGCGGTTGCAGACTTTTTACAAGAAGTAATATTTCTTTTCTAGTGGCAAAATGGTGGGCTGGGTAATGTCATGGGTCAGAACCACTTGGAACGGATTGAGTCTAAAATGTGAAATTTCTAGTTTATCACCGAGTGAGATATGATTACAAAAATTATATTATTCGGGTGGGTGGTGAGTTCATTTAAGAACACATAACAGTTATGTTCACATGTGAACACTTCAATTCATACTTAATTGACATATGATTAGTCCATTCATATGTGAAGACTCTCAATCTCAATACTTCATTTTTTTATCTAATGGCCTCGAACTGTTCTTTTGTTCTCAAGTATTTTTGTGTTCTTAACTGAACATTCACCTATTTCGGTACTAGTATTAGTTTTTCAATAAAAAAGATTTCGTAGGTTTTACATGTACAAATGCACTTTGATAGGCTCTCAACTTGAGATATTTTTTTACTTTACAAGTTTGACCCATAGAGATAAAACGTAACCCAAATCAACCTATTTATAAATAAACGGGTCATATATTTCACCGCCATCTTTTTTAACAATTTTCATTACGGATTTATTGAACTTTCAGCTCATTCTCATCTCTGTGAAATTATAGGTAACATCAAAGAAAGATCAAAAACAATATTGGGTAAGGACTAACGAACCTTATAGTTTTGTTACCGTACAAGAGTTCGCAGAAGCATTTCAGTTGTTCCATGTGGGAAGAAAGCTAGGTGATGAACTTGCTAGTCCATTTGACAGAACAAACAACCACCCTGCAGCTTTAACTACAAAGAAATACGGTGTTAGCACAAAAGAATTGTTGAAAGCTTGCATATCTCGAGAATACTTGCTTATGAAAAGGAATTCCTTTGTGTATATATTCAAGATGTCACAGGTATGTAAGTAAGAATGATAAACTAGATTGCTCAATGGGTGTTTGGATGCATTTAAACAATTAAACCAATAACTACTTTATTTGCTACTGGTTCAGCTTATGTTTTTGGCTGCTACAACAATGACACTTTTCCTGAGAACCGAGATGCCAAAGAAAACAGTAGTTGATGGAACAGTTTACATGGGTGCTCTATTTTTCGCAATGCTCACAATCACGTTTAATGGGTTCTCAGAGCTCGGGTTAAGCATTATGAAGCTTCCCGTGTTCTATAAGCAAAGAGACCTTTTATTCTTTCCTGCATGGGTATACTCATTACCCACATGGATCCTCAAGATCCCGGTGACAATTGTTGAAGTTGCCACTTGGGTAATCATGACATATTTTGTTGTCGGGTTTGATCCAGATGTTGGAAGGTGAAAAATTCTAGCATAAATGTAAACTGTGTTGCATGCTTCAATCAATGGTGGGGAAAGGAGCGACTCGATGTGTGTAATTGTGTTACGGGTCAGGTTGACATTAAGAATTTTTGTCAAAATGTTCTAAATTTTTAAAAATAACATGCGTGACAAATATAGTTTAATAAAACGGTTTATAGGTTTTTAGGTAGTATAGATACACTTGGGACGGCTTTTGATAAAACTTAGTATGAATCAACCAAATAAGTAAACGGGTCGAAATTCCCACCATTGTGTCAACCTGATAAACGATTCAAGTTTCTTAAAAAATTGGCCTTTGTTATAGACAACAAGTGTGTCATATATAAATAGAAAGTTATATTAATATATTTTGTCATAAATACAAATATTTATCATGTACTCTATACATACGTTGGCGACTTTTGACCTGTTTGACCCATTTGATTGGATTCATTTGTCAATAACTTTTTTGTTTGACCGTTGCAGGTTTGTCAAACAATTGATTTTGCTCATATGCGTTCACCAGATGGCTTCTGCAATATTTCGTTTCATAGGAGCATTAGGCCGGAATCTCATTGTGGCCAACACATTTGGGTCATTTTCATTTCTTGCCATTCTTGTGCTTGGTGGATTCATCTTGAGTCGCGGTAAAGATGGATATTTAGACACAACTCAATGCACTCCCAAAAAATTCATTCTGAAATATAGTAATCTCATCAACTCTTTCAATTTGTGACCTCAGATGATATAAAAGACTGGTGGGCATGGGGGTACTGGCTTTCACCACTTATGTATGGGCAGAATGGTATGGCTGTAAATGAATTCCTTGGAAAGAGTTGGAGACAGGTAAAGGAAGATTTGTGATTTAGATCATTTAAAGGAATTTTACTACACATAAAGCGTAAAAGAACGTAAAAAATGAATCTTTTAAGCTAATTGAGTAGTTTTGTCTTTCAGGTTTTACCAAACTCAACAGAAACATTAGGTGTTGCTGTCCTAAAGTCTCGTGGACTTTTCGCAGAAGCAAGATGGTATTGGATATCAGTAGGTGCTTTAGTTGGATATATTTTCCTTTTCAATATCTTAAACATCTTGGCCCTCACATACCTCAAGCGTAAGGATTCAAATTTGTAGCTTAAATTCTTAATTATTACTACATTTTTAAGGACAAGCAAAATGAATTTCTGTTGTTTCGACTAATGAAAGTGGTCATCTGATGCAGCCTTAGGAAAGCCTCAGGCAGTTTTATCCAAAGAAACATTGGCTGCAAGAAATGTACTAAAAGCTGGAGATCCAGGTGGGTAATGAAGAACCAATGTAGTCCATACTTGATTCGAATTATAAAGTTCACATTATTAAAATAACAAAAACAAAAAATATATTTTGCAGAAACAAAAAATGAAGTTCGAAGAAGTGTGTCCTCACGAATAGGCAGTATTACTGAAGCTAATAAGAAAAGGAAGTGTGGGATGGTTCTACCTTTTGTTCCCCTTTCCCTCACATTTGATGAAATCAAATATGCAGTAGATATGCCTCAGGTATATGTAGAAAGATCTATAACATGAATGTAATTCTAATTTCATTATTTATTAATAAATATGAGTTGGTTAACGGGTCAAAACGGGTGTGCCTTGAAATTAACATGTCACTTTTAGTACTGTCAAAACAAACAAGGTCAGCTTGATCTACAAACACTTTTTAACCATTTTTTGTAAGTATTAGTGCATCAATTATGATTACAAAAACAACTATTTTACCATAACAATTCAAATATTTCAATAAAATAATTTAGGAGGTTGTATGCATTAAAACTAGACTTTGGAGGACTTCAACCCCTTGTTTCCTTTTAGTATTTTCTTTCTTTTCTTTTTTTCCACTGAAATAACCCAGTGGAGGTAAAACAATTTTCCACCTCTATTAGAACCTATAATATTATCATCCATATACTTAAGTAAAATGTTGCAGGAAATGAAAAATCAAGGTGTTGTCCAAGACCAGCTAGAACTCTTAAAAGAGGTTAGTGGTTGTTTTAGGCCAGGAGTTCTGACAGCTCTAATGGGGATCAGTGGTGCTGGTAAAACCACTTTAATGGATGTGTTAGCGGGACGAAAAACAGGAGGCTACATACATGGAAAGATCAGTATCTCTGGGTACCCAAAAAAGCAACAAACATTTGCAAGAATAGCAGGATATTGTGAGCAAACAGATATTCACTCACCACATGTCACAGTCCTTGAATCTTTGCAATATTCTGCATGGCTACGGTTACCTCCTGAAGTTGATTCAGCAACCAGAGAGGTAAAGTTATATGAATCTATGTTAACCCTTCGATAAACATTGGTATTTATGTTTAATATTAGCTAATTATGTTTTATACAATATGTTAGGATTAATAATTTTCACAAGGTAGCTAGGTTCTTGTCAGGGAAATTATAATAAATTCAGACTATGAATAGTATCTTTTTTATGGTTGTTATTATTATCAGATACAAATGAATGTCGAAGCGTTTCCGAGAGAGTTGATTTACCTCTTAAAAGTATATCTTTATATTAGGGAGTTGGCTTATATGTCAAAAGTATAAAAAGAGAAACACTAGTTTCTATTATTATCAAAAGTAAAAATTTTGAAATCATGGAATCATATCAAAAGAAAAGTACAACTTGATGCATTCAACAATTTGTAGTTACCAAAATAAGACTTCAAGCAATAGTATAATTTCCAAAACATGGAAAAATAAGTATACTTATTTTTATAAAATTAATACAGACCAATAACAAAAGTATGTTGCTATTTTATAAAATTAATTCTTTATTTTAGTCCAACTAAAATACTCCAAATAAAATTTACATGTAATGATGTGTAGATGTTCATCGAGGAGGTTATGGAGCTTGTGGAACTAACTCCAGTTAGTGATGCACTTGTGGGATTGCCTGGTGTAAATGGGCTTTCAACTGAACAGCGCAAGAGGTTGACCATAGCAGTTGAGCTAGTGGCCAACCCATCGATAATATTTATGGATGAGCCAACATCAGGATTGGATGCAAGGGCAGCAGCCATAGTAATGAGAACAATTAGAAACACAGTTGACACAGGTAGAACAGTCGTGTGCACCATACACCAGCCAAGCATCGACATATTTGACGCTTTTGATGAAGTAAGTATCCCTCAAATAAAGTTTATTCCTATATTACCAAAGAATAAAAACAGTGATATATATTCTCATCTGCAGCTACTTCTTTTGAAACGAGGAGGCGAAGAAATATACTTTGGTCCATTAGGCCATCATTGTTGTCATTTGATCAAGTACTTTGAGGTGAGAATAACAATATTTGATCCTTGCTATATCTTTAATCTATTTGTTAACATCAACTAAATATCTTCATTTAATGTAAGGACATTGACGGAGTGAAGAAAATCGAAGATGGTTACAATCCAGCAACTTGGATGTTAGAGGTGACATCGGTAGCACAGGAAAGAGCATTAGGTGTTAACTTTGCTCAAGTATACAAACAATCAGAATTATACAAGTATTATTACCAAACACTCCATAACATTAATATCTACACTTTATGAACTTATTCTCTATTATAATTACAAAATTTTGGTGACTAATGCAGGAGAAATATAGAGTTGATAAAAGTAAATAGCCAACCGTTACCTGGTTCCACTGATATACATTTTCGTACTCAGTATTCACAATCTTTTTGGACACAATGTATGGCATCTCTATGGAAACAACAATGCTCTTATTGGCGAAATCCACCATACACTGCAGTGAGGTTCCTATTCACAACATTTATTGCGCTGATGTTTGGCACAATCTTCTGGGACATGGGCTCCAAAAGGTAAGTAGAAAAAATGAGGCAAAAGCAGGGATCTTATAATAAAAATATAAAAGTAACCCAATGGGTTGATTCGGGTTACGTTTTGTTAGTCAAACAGGTAAATCAAAAGTAATTTAGCGAGGAAGGAAACACGAAAAATAGGTAGAATGGCGAAAATGGCCTAAAGTATTATCTAGTATTCATAAAACCTCCTAAATCATTTTCTTCAAAGCATAAATTATTACTGAAATATATAACTTTGTAATTATAGTTGACAAAATAACTGTTTATAACAATTTCACAAAGACTAGACCCAACCCAACTTGTACCATAAAGCACATGTTTGAACCTGTTACCCAATCCGCCCACCTTGCCCATTTTGTACTCTCGAACTAAACATCTTCCAATTTTCATCCTAATTCAAAGAACTATTGGATTTCCAGGAAAAAGCAACAAGATCTTTTCAACGCAATGGGTTCTATGTATGCTGCTGTAACGTTTATTGGAGTACAGAATGCTGTATCGGTGCAGCCAGTTGTTTCTATTGAGAGAACGGTCTTTTACAGGGAAAGAGCTGCTGGGATGTACTCGGCTTTACCATATGCCTTTGGACAGGTATACGAATTGTTTCGATAAGAAAATTATAATAACTATGATCTCATAAGACTTGAATGATATTTTATTAGTATGATATTATGGATATAAAGTATATCAGTATAGATTTAAATCATGAAAATGCTATCATTTCTCTTTTAGTTAAGGATATATGATCATTGCTTATTTTAGTAATTACCAAAATATGCATCCTTAACATATGTACATATAAGAGAAGCACAAGTGGAAATAACATTATCACTTATAAGCAACCTCTTATGCAGGTTATGATCGAGATACCATACATTTTGGTTCAAACGATTGTTTATGGCATTATTGTATACGCAATGATTGGATTCGAGTGGACAGTAGTGAAGTTCTTTTGGCACCTTTTCTTTATGTACTTCACATTATTGTACTTCACATATTATGGAATGATGACAGTGGCAGTCACCCCTAATCACAACATTGCTGCTATAATTTCATCTGCATTTTTTGCATTATGGAACCTCTTTTCAGGATTCATTGTTCCACGAACGGTAAGTATCATGTGTTATCCACTTTAATTATGGAAGGGTTCGGGTTGGAATGTGTCGTAACAAACACAGGTTGAAATGAATACTTTTACCACTAGTCGGAACGGATTTTGTCGGGTTACCTACAAACACTTCTTTTATGTGTTTTTAGCTTTTATAAATAATTAATGCGTTAAAACTATGAATTTGACATGAACTTTAGACGAGTTTTTACTCATTTAACTCGTTTGACTCCTTCCTCTTTTAACTATATTTTCTTTGTTTGACCCATTTCAATTAAGACACGATCTAAATCAACCCGTTAGTAAGAAAATAGATTGAAACCATGGACTCTAACTATCACAAAGATTAACACCATTTTCTCTTTTTTCTTTTCACAGAGGATACCCATATGGTGGAGATGGTACTACTATATTTGCCCCGTTGCATGGACATTATATGGATTGGTTGCATCACAATTTGGAGATATAAAAGACAAGCTAGAATCAGGCCAAACAATTTCAGAATTCATCAGCAATTACTTTGGGTTTGAACATGACTTTATAGGGTATGTTGCAGTAATCGTAATGGGATTTACCATCCTCTTCGGATTCATTTTTGCGTACTCCATCAAATCATTTAACTTCCAAACACGGTAGTAAAAAGATCATAACTTTGCTCAATAGATTCCCACAAGGACGCCGCTACAACATGCAACATGTCGTTTATTGCCTTTATGTAATCCTTTGTGGTAGATAAATCTGGTGATTGAGTGAGGTTTGAATCACGAGAATCATTCATGATTTTACGTATGCGTATCAAGAGACTAGACTTTTGAGCAATTGTACTATAAAAAATTTGTGCATGTTATAGAAATTTTTAATACAAACCTGAAGTTTGGAAAGAAGAAACTAAAAGGGAAGATAGAGGAGATTTGAAAATAGAGGAGATTGGGAACCTTTCTTTCCAAATCTTTCCCTTTCTATCCATTTGTAGACTTAGCAATAAGGCTTCATACTAAGGTGACTTCTTCCTTCCTCAAAACCGGAAAACTTCTGTCATGTATAATTATATACTAACAATACTTCTTAGTTCAATGTTTTACATGTAACTAGTAATTAGATCCTAGATAAGTCGATCTTGTATTAGAAAGTTGTACACCCAAAACCCGTCTAATGTATAGCGGAAGCACTTCCAATTTAAAAGAATATTAGGATTCAACGCCACATTATTTTTAAAAATAAAAAAACTTACGGGCTTCAACCGGCATTACCAAAGTTAGCTTTATTTAAAAGAGTTCAACAAAACAGTAAACCAGTCCACTGGGAGCCTTGTCCAGCACCATACACAAACGCCTGCATGAAGAGCCAAAACCACGGGGTGAGCTTTAAATAAAACACCTTGATTTTCAGTTTAAATTCAAAATTTTCAAAACTCACTTTAAAACATTGTTTATATAAAACCCTTTAATTAAAGCGGAAGCATTATAACTTTTTTACGGTATCTTCACAAAATACAGTGCAAAGTTTAACAATAAATTTAATCATCATATATGACCCAAAAGCACCAGGTAGCTAAAGAAATCCATAGCAATGCCCAAAGCATCTACCCGCCTCACGGATACAAAAACATTTGATATCCATGGCTATAAAACATAGCTTGTGTGTACAGCCAAAAACATTTATCTTTCATAACCAAGACATCATATTTCAAAACATGAGTTTTGCAATAAATACAACATGCAAATGCACACCAAAGAGCACATAAGGATATGGGTCAGTCCATTGAGTAATCGTATCTACACGCGGTAGCTAGCCATAGTCAACACATGCTCACATGGGGGATAACCATATTTCCCTGTCAAGGTGGGGGAGCACAAAGCATTGCACCATACAACGGTTATCAGGAGTGAATGACCTTTTCCCCAAGTCCACTCGTATATGCTTTGGTTCGGTTCTCTTGTCAGCTTGTTGAACCACGCAGTTCTAATGGCTACTTATCATTCCACTCCACTCTTTGAATCAATTCCTCCACCACCCGTGTAACTATGGTTCCCAACTGCTTAAGCCACATGAACCTTACACGTCACCCAATGGTGAGGAACAATCCAAAGTGCAAAGCACATAATCAAAGGTACGGATCCGACCATAAAACACAAGCAAGTTTAACAAATACAACTATTAACTTGCATGAATCATCACATAACATATCATGAACTCAAAATGTTCAGTGTGTATAACCATCACATTATCTTTAGCATAAGATCTCAAATTACGCTATGTGTGTAAAACACAATTCACCATCTCATGATCAGCTTGAGTTATTGCAATAAGCATAAGCTACTACTTCATGGAGTATCTTGTAACATAAACATAAACATAAACAAGAAAGGCCAAATAACCCCGCTTAATAAACAGTACCCATAATTGGCATCTCAATGCCCATATCACATAATGTACAAAACTCTTTCATTAGGATGTGTATTAAACATCATATTGCATGAAACTCAGGTCATAACCATCTTATATGAATAAACGACTCCTACATAGTCTCTTTCATCTCACAATGCATAAAGTAAACATAAATATCGCGGTATACACAAGCCTCTCCGATATGGAGCTTTAGTTATACTCGATATCCATAATCAAAGCATTTGACATCATAATAATCTCATAACATCCCACATCCCTTTAATTCCATATTTCAAATTTTCAATACAATCATGATGACTTGCAATATTTTATGAAAACCAAGCATCCATAGGGTAAAATCACCTGAGAGTGTGATGAGGATCACCTCCCAACAAATCTGCAATTACTAACTTGATGGTCAAGCCTATAATTACAAGCGCACAATACCATCTTAGATAATTTAACCAAATCAATACTCCTTAAGAGTTTCTAGGTCTAAACTATGTTCAAACACATGCTTTAACCATTAAAGGACTCCAATTTAATCTCATATGATCATTAGAATCAATCCCCAATAAGTTACATAGACAAAGAGGGTCAAAATATGGTTTTTTTAGGGGAAACAAGGTACTTCGTGCCGTGAAACATAAACCCTAGTACCGCGAGAATTTTGCTAGAAGAAAACTTGTTTGCTAGACACAACGCATCGTCACGACGGTTGTTGCATAGCAACAATCGGATTTTTGATCTTCTGTTTTGTAACCAAATCAACTAAATTGCAATTGCATCTTACATGCAACTCAATTATACACTAAAAGAGTTCCAAAGCAACCTTTAACCTCAACAAAACATATACTTGATTGATTTATTTCTTACTTATAGCAATTTGACCCATTTGCATCAAAATCAAGCATAATCATTATGGGTTGTTAATTACTTCTTTATTAGCTATTGAAATCAATCTTTATGAGTCAAGACACTTACTTGAACCAGTGAATCACTTATGATCCAACTTCAACTTGTAGATTCAATCGTCTGAAGATAAACTTCAAGCTAGAATACCCAAAATGGAAGGGAAACCATCAGGCAATCATCAAACATCAAGGATTTGGCAAAAGGTACCTTAATTCTTTCATTCTTCCTTCCTTCTAACACCTAGAGCTCTTTCTCCGGATGTTTCCATGGAATACTAAATGAGTCAAATATGAGTCAAGGGGGTTTATAAACTCCACATTTAGAGTATCAGCCCCTCAAGTATCAAACTTGACATCTACAGCCCTTAAAGTCTCATCATTTTAGAATTTGGTCACCAAACTTACATGAAACTTTATAAAACTTATCACAAAGTATTATTAATACATATTAATCAAGGTCTTTCCATAAACTTCAACTTTGATATTCTTAGTGCTTATCGAAAACATTATATTATTTCAAATATATGATAATTTCAAATTTTAGGATATTATATTAAAGCCTAGTGAGTAACTCACACAAAAACTCGATAAATACAACAAAAAGGATTATGAGCAGAGATCATCATTTTGCTTAACCTTAACTACTCATTAAATTATACATTTACCACTTTCGTCCTTTATAATATCGAGTTAACATTTCATGGCAGGAAATACACCATTACAAATAAAATGTCACTCAATTCAAATAGTTGCCACCCAGCCTGTAGAGTTGTCACTCAAGTTATAAAGTTGTAACCCAAGCTATAGAGTTGCCACCCAGACTATAATAATAATATTGCCACCCAAGCTAATCAAATATTGCCACTCAAGGTATTTAAATTGCCACCAAGGCTAATAATTGCATAGACATATTTAGTTATTAAACATGCTACCCTTGCCAATTACTCACATACAAGAACACATTTTAGTTATAAAGTATGCCACCCAGGACAATTGATCACATACAAGGACACGCTTAGTTATATCCACATTTATTAATTAAAACTTTCAACATATCACACAAGTCCTCAAGAAAACACACAATCTTCGGTAATCACAATTTAAGTGATAACATCTTTATTAACAACGTGAACTCATTAGTATAAGCTAACAATATCATTTATTTGCTTTATGTTTACTTTTAATAATCGACTTCCCAATTATTTTGTACGATCTATCCCCTTTATTCCTTATAACTTATGAGTACATACACATACTTAACCCGCAATTATTAATATACTCACCGTTTTAGGAATTTGCATTATTCCATCCTTAAATGAGTCGTCTTCCTTCCATTGTACATTGAATAATAAAGTTATCTCTAGTTACTAGATCTCAAGCTCATGTAAACACGAGACAATTTATAATGTGTTTGGTAAATTTGCTTAGTTTTAATGTTTTTTTAAAGTAAGTTAGCCACCACACATTTCAAATAAGGACAATATGTACACTATCATTCTACACATATTGTATAAATTATCTTGTTTTGTTATGATATTCTTTTTGTGTTTGTTATGTTGCTCTAAGTAATTTTATATCCATTAGAGCACCCAAAATAATCATAGTTAAAGAATGTAATCCTAAACACCACTTGATGGTTGTTTTGTAAGGCATTAACATCAATTGTAAAAAACAACTTAATAGGTTGTCTTAACTTAAAAGGCCTTTTGAAATCCCTCTCGTAAAACAATATCAAGATCGTCTAATTGATCAAAATAATAATAATTCCAAACATGCAAATTTATATTTTAAAACTCAAATCAAAATATATTATTTCCAAATGACCTAATTATTATATGGTGAAATGGATTAGTGTTTGGGAAATAATACAAAAAATAATTAAGCTACTTATTTGATAAAAGTCGTAAACAAAAGATATTAATCTAAAAGGTAGCCGTCGCAAATCCTTCAAACTTTTTCCTTCTTCACAAACACATGCCTCTTCTTCACAACATTACATCCTTCTAAATCCCCGTCTTTGTCATCAATATTTCGACATTTTGAGGATGAACCCGGTATTTGTTTTCGAGCCACCCTTAGGAGTTAGAATTTCAAAATCATCACTATCAATGACAACTTTGTTGCTTATATCATTATCCTACATCAAAATTAAGAAATAAATAAATTAAGGGGCTATTTGTTTGCTGCTTAATGGAATCATTCAGCACTGAATCATTCAACGTGTTTGATTGATGCCTCTGAATGAAGACTGTGCTAAATGATTTAACATAATGCTGCTGAATCGTTCTACCTTCAAGTGCATTCTGAATCATTAAGCACTAAGTATTTTACCCTAATACTTCTTCGTTTACACGTTATCTTGTTAAACAATCATGTCTTATAATATAATATATCACCATTAAGGTTAAAATGATAATTTGCATCATTTGGATTGTTCATTCATAACCTTTATCAAACAATGTGTCACATTCAGAGACAGATTCATTTAGAGCCTTTGAATTATCCAGACCACATAATCATTCGGTGCTTAATCATTCTGTTTTAACAAACAGCCCCTAAGTTTCATAATTTTGCAAATTAGAGTAATAATTAATATAATGAGTAATAAAATTTGATAGTTACATTGTAACATCCTCGATTTGGGCCTAGTTGTATTTAAGTATGTACGTGTATGAGAGTCGAGTAAAATAGTAGTAAAGTATGCACGTCTATTATTATGTGTTTAATTGTTATGTGTTTTAAGTAATTGTATGTTAGAATATAAAAGTAGTAGTAATATAAATAAGATGATTAATATATGAATGGTTTTTAAGTAAGGATTCTAGAAATATCCCCGTTAGTTAAAACGGGTAATTGTAGGTCAAGTTGTAAGTTGAAAAGGGGAACAAATACCCCCTTGTTGGTAGGCTTAGATCCAAAGTCGGTCTAAGCTATGTAAACCCACGTAAACACAGACAACTTGAAGAAACTCTCTCTCTCTCTACTTTCTCTCTTGATCTTGAAGAACTACTGAAGGTTTATAGGACCAATCTGATTTCTAGTAACAAAAGAAAACTTTTCATCATCTTCATCTTTCTCACCTTGCTTTTCTTCTTGGGTGAGTGTTCTTGATTAAGTGGGTTTTTGATGTTATTAAATTGAACCTCAAATTGACTTTAACTGATCTCTATATCAGTTACAAGATGATTAGAACTTAATTGATGAATTAAAATGATGATTTTGATGAAGTTCTTGAAAGTTGATTTAAGTGGGTCAAATGGTTGATTTTGATCCCAAATCTTATGTAAGATGTTATAATAAATGAAAGAGATGTTTTTGGGATCATATGAATGTTTCTTAAGATGTACTAATGTTGAAAATAATTTAGAAACTCGATTTTTGAGGTTTGAAAACAAAACAGTCGGAACAGGGGATGCTGTAGCCGATCTGTTCTTGAACAGGTTTGCTTGCGGGCGCAAGGAGCCCAAATCCGGCATGTTGAATGCCAAAATCCGACACACTAAGTATGGAAATCCGATAGTGCTTGCGGGCGCAAGGCCCCACCCTTGCGGCCGTAAGGGGTATCAGAATCCGATAGAAATGTTGCAATCCGATTGAGAGTGTCGGAATCCAATGGAAGTGTCGGAATCCGCAAGAAGTGTCGGAATCCGATAGTTTTATCGGATTTGTTGTGTTTACGGGCGCAAGTGGGATTGCTTGCGGGCGCAAGCATTGGTGCTTGCGGCCGCAAGGGGTGTCTTTCTGTAAACGACTCGAAGATTGTTAAATCTTTGTTTATTGGTCTATGGTTCCTTTAAGGGGTTCTTGATCTTGTCCTGTCTCGCTTATGCGAATGATTAATGTAAGTAATGACGTTTCTAGGTGAACTTGTCGTGTTAGTGGAGTCAAAACCAGATACCTGTACGTAGTAAGCTACTCAGGTGAGTGCCTACTTTCATGAGACTCAGTAGAGTAAGGCTTGCTTGCTAAGATGACTGTGTGAATGTGTGTGAATGTGTATGTATGTCTAACCTGTCTATGCAGGTATGCTTAAGAAGATGAGTGTAAGTTTCTGAATGATGTTATGATTGCTTGTAAGTTGTATAATAGGTGCATGCCAGCGGGTCCAGATTGGAACCACTTAGTTAATATATGATGATGTGCATGAATGACGAACTGTATGGTGATGCATGTGAAAGTATGAATGAATGATTGTATGATGGATCCCTATGGGATCCTATGTACGTATATGTGTATGTGTACGGTCTGCAGACCATCTGACATCTGACGCAGGGTTAAGGTCAGCCAGTTAGCTTGATCCTAAGGGGACTTCGGTCATAATTCGGGATTTAATGGTGATTCGGGGTGCATCCCGGGTCGAGGTTCTGCAGAACCGCCGTGCCTTAACGTGAGTGGTAATCGGCCGGTTGTAGCTGGATTACCTGTGGAGCCTATGGCTTTATGAACGATGCTTGGTGGACTGCTTTATGCTCCCCCACCAGCGCGGATGGTTGTATCTGATTCCCTGGTCTGTGTTATTGAGCAGGATAGACTCCCCTGCAAGATATGACTCTTACCGATCTTGTCAGCACACCGCTATGTGTTAAGCTAGCAATGATTGCTTAAGTACGATATGTACGATATGATATGTATGTTGTGTATGCTGCATGACTCACTGTATTGATGCTTATGCTGAGTATATACTCACTAGCTAAGTGTTAGCTAATGGTGCTACGATTTCCCTTTTCAGGTAAAGACTAGAAGTCCTGGAGAGGCGGGTGACTTTTTGATGTAAATGCCCCTTGTGGGTTGGAACACTTGATTTTTATATGTAATGTAGTAAGATACATTATGGTCGGTTTCTGTATGTTAGGTAACACCAATGAGTGTTTTGGAAACAAAGATGATGTAATTAACCGTTTGTTAATATTAAAAGAAAATTTTCCACTGCTAAACCTGAATTATCACTAAAGTAACTGTTTTTAGAAGCGGTGTTACATACATAAGTATTATTAACCTATAATAATTGATATTTTGAGAATCATTCTTTTTTTGTAAATGAGAAATACTTGGAATCTCCCTCATTGGATCACGGTATTGTTGGATTTCTTAGGAATTATATCATACAAATCTTGTGCATATGAAGTTGTAAATAGACTTAGGATCTTAATAACTGACAAGCCTAAAGAAACTGTAATAGATTATAAAGTAATGAGAAATCATATTGTAACACCGTAAAATCAAAGCCATTTTTTTAAATTGCGCTGCGGAAGCTTTAATTAACTTTAAACATACAATCCATTCACGATCATAACAATCATTTACAAACAAAATATCTATTCTTCAAATCCAACATGCTTAAGTCTGTGTTACAAAATAAACTGGCTCGTTATACATTTTAGATCTTAGACATCAGAGTCAAGTCAACTTTTCCTTCCACGAGCACTCACAAACACAAACCTGCAAAAATCAACAACTGTGGGGAATTAGCACAAAGCTAAGTGAGTAGAGGCTAAAGCCAAAAGCAAACATCAAGTCAATACTAATCATGTAATCACAACCACTAAGAAGACCGGCGGTTCGGCGCAGAACCTACAACCAATGCCGGCCAAAGAAAAGGTTTACCGATAGCCCTCTACTGAATTGGCACAGTGAAATCCCACTCTGAAACAACATATGCAACAGTAAGGCTACCACTGTTCAACCAACAACTAAATGAGCCCAGCCCAATTCCACGTATAGCTGACTTCTCAAATGCAACTCAAAATCATACTAAGAGTGCGTATCGAACAAATAATCATGCAGCAGTCATAATACATAATATTCACAATCAGCAGATCCAATAACAAACCATCACATACAATCATACCTCACATAAGTAATATTAAACACAATCTTTACCAGTCGCATCCAACATCCACTCACCTTTCAATCTCAGGTGAAGCATTCAGAATTCTTATATTACTGAGCCTTTTGATTTCCTGAAAACATAATAACAACCAATCAGTTCAAATCTCATAAATATATCTTATCATATATTTATAATTCATTCATAACATTTAAAAATCAATAAACAAATACAATTGAAACTCAAAAGTATCGGATTTCAAAACTATCGGATTCTCTCTTTCGGATTCTTGAAAATCCATAACCACGGTATCGGATTTCCAAAATCCGCAACTATTTAAGGATTTCACAACTGTCAAATTTAGGAATCCGATGGGTTCCAATCTTTGTTTTGTCTTAATCGGATTTCAAGTTTCCAAAATCGTAAGTATCGGATTTCACTAAGTCCCGGATTCCGGAATTGAGTATCGGATTTCATGTGTCGGATTTCATCATTCGGATTCTATGTGTCGGATTCTGACTTAAATCACTTTCCAAGTTTAGGATTACATAAATATAGTATTCGGATTTGGGGTTCCCATAATTCAAGTATCGGTATTCAAAACTTCCGGATTTAAAGATTCGGATTTCCAAAGTAATCGGATTTAGTCACAATCGGTTTTCCTTATCTTCCACAATCCGAGAACATCATATTCACCAAATCCGCAGACATCAAAGATAGCATAACTCAAACCTAGATTTCATAATAATCATAGCTATCATTCCAGAAATATACATTAATATTTCTAAATACATTCTTATGCAATTAATCATATGAACATATATCATATAAACACATGAATCATCAAAATCATATTCTATCAAAAACCGATTATGGTGTTCTAACATGCAATCCTCAATCTAAACATAAATCATGTTTTTAAAATCATATAACACATTAATAAAGATTATAACATATCAATTTATGAACACCAACCTTTAAACCTTCGATTAATCACACACAAATGGAATTCCGATTCCTTTCCTTCTTCTTCTTTCTCTCGGTTTCTTAGCACGAACACACACACACACACACACACTCTTGAATGTTTGAGAGAAAATGAACAGGATACACACACACACACACTATATGTTTACATGCAAAGTAGGTGGCAACATATTCCTAACTCCACCCCACGTGTAACTCACTAACTCAAATACATACATACATACGGTCATACATGCATATAAATACCTACATCTTATTTCACAATTTCAAATTAATTAAATAATTAATATTACTCTAATAATCACATAATCAAATTTAAAGTAATTAAAACACGAACAAACACATACCGTAAACCCGCTAATCTACTAGCCCAGGTTTGTGGGTGTTACATATATTTGCAATTTAAAAGTAATAATTAAAATTAATATTAATGAGTAATAAATTTTGATAGTTACATAAGTATCGTTAATCTACAATAATTGATATTTTGAGAATAAGATCAATAAAGGATGCCACATAGGATAGAAATGTTACTAAGTTATAAGAAGTATAGATACATAGATTTATAATGTTGAACAAATCATAAGAGAGTATAAAGTAATGATAAATAATAATTGCTATCTAATAGTAATAATTATCATTAAAGTCTAATAAATATGTACAGTTTAATATATGGTTTTAGGTTATTTTAGTAATATATAAGTTACAAATAATTTATTAAAAATATATAACAATTATGGACATGGGTAAATAATATAAATTGAATTTTATAGTTATAGGTTGTTATTTAAGTGTATTAATTAACATAAATGTGTAATAAACTTGAATTGTTTTATTGGTATTGTTATGTTACTATATTAGCATATATGTTACAACAACATTTTCAATAAAGATCTCTTAAAACAATACCAAGCTCATCTAATTGCTCAAAAACTAATAATTCCAAACATGCAAACTTACATTTTAAAACTCAAATCAAAGTATATTATTTTCAAATGACCTAATTATCATATGGTGAAATGGATTAGTGTTTGGGAAATAGTACCAAAAATAATTAAGCTACTTATTTGATAAAAGTCATAAACAAAAAACATTAATCTAAAAAGTAGCCATCTCAAATCCTTCAAAATTTCTCTTTGTTCACAAACACAAGCGTCTTCTTCACAACATTACATCCTTCTAAATCCTCATCTTTGTCATCAATATTTTGACGTTTTCCGGATGAACCCGCAATATTTGTTTTCGAGCTACCCTTAGAAGTCATAATTTCATAAAAATCACTATCAATCACAACTTTATTGCTTGTATAATTATCCTACATAAAATTAGGAAATAAATAAATTAAGCTTCATAATTACTTTTACTCTTTATGTACTTTTCATTGTAAAAAAACCATGGTTAAAGAATAGAATACCTTCAATAATTCAACCTCCATAGGAAAGTTTGTAAGTATATGGTTTACCATAAAGCACAGAAGGAAAATACTTATTGCATGCTTTTCCCCAAGTTACTTCTCAATGATGCTTTGAAATTTAGTGAATGAGAAGATACCAACTTCATGTGGAAACCCCTTGCTGATTTCTTTCACACGCGAATTTGGTAGAAAGTTAACACGATAGGAATGTGTAGTCATCTTAACACGACCATTGTTATCCGCAAGACTGAAATTAGTAATGCCATAGACACGTCCCTCAACAATCAAGTCTTTGAATTTGAGAATCAAACTTTTCTTCACGATGGTAGAAATACTTGTCCCCTTTAAGTAAACAAAACAAACCAAAAAATGTATATAAGATAAAACAAAAATTGTATATAAGGTAAACCAATATGTTAATGTAATTTAAAAAAAACAAATACATACTCGTCAATAAACACCATTTCGATACAATATGCTTCTGAAGGTTTCATATAGACACGCTGATCTCACAACCGGACGACACAGACCTGAATTTTTCACCCGTCGGCATCAAGGTTTACCTCACTTAACAAATGATATTCAGAGGCCATTATATTTGTACAAATTACCAAATGTGTTAGCGGTTTAATATATGTAAACTAAAGCGAAGAGAGAAAGAAGTTTTCGAATTTATAAACCTTCGGTTGGAGTTCAAATGTAGTACTATTTCGGTTGGAGCTCAAATCTCATAAATTCTAAGTTATAACCGAAAATATAACTTAATACACATTAGAATCATTACTTCTCCTCATAAATCCTATCTCATAACCGAAAATATAACTTAATATACATTCGAATAAGGTATAACCAAAGACTATATATCTCAGAAGTAACCGAAATACACTAATTGCATCTTAGAAGTAACCGAAATTACACTAATTGCATTAAGAGAAGGTATAACCAAAGACTATACATCTTAGAAGTAACCAAAATACACTATTGCAAAATTCATATTAGTAACCGAAATTTTAATTTAATACACATTAATGTTAAACCCAAACTTCTAATATGTTGACACATCATCTAATCACCTATCCTAATTAACTTAGATTCACAAATTAAAGCTCAATAATGCATGCTACATATGATGAGATACTTACTAAGTTATAAGAGATATAAATTACTAGATCTCAAGCCCGTGTAAACACGGGCCGGTTTATAATATGTATTTTAATTTTGTTTAATATCAATGTTTTTTTAAACTAAGTTAACAACTACACATTTCAAATAAGAAGAGTACATACACTATCATTCTACACAAATTTTATAAATTGTCTTGCTTTGTTGTGATATTCTTTTTTCAGTTTGTTACATGCTCTAAGCAAGGTCATATTTATTCATTGGTATATGAAGAAGAAATAAAGTGTTTCTCAAAGTATAATGCATTACCATATAAATATCTTATTTGTTTAAATAGCAAAGTAATTATACTATCGGAATATATTTCAAAGTAGAAAATGTTTGGTATATATGGTTATTATTGTGCTAACTTAAAACTGTTTGTTTGTATTTTTTCTAAAGTAGAGCACTCAAAACAATCATACTTATTTGTAAGTATGCTAGCAGGCACAAGGTAATATAACCATAAATGCCACTTGATGATTGTTTTGTAAGGCATTCATGTCAATTGTAAAAAGCAACTTAGTACGTTGTCTTAAGTTTAAAGGTTTTTTGAAATCACTCCAACAGTTCTTCCATCATTTATTGTTTTGATATCTTCTTTTATAGCATTATTCACCTATGGATGATTTCTTCACCGCATATGTCAAAGTGTGTAAGGCTTATCTTCCTACCATTTTGTGATCAAACACGATATCCTGCCATCCACCTCATACACTCGCAAGTGAGTATATATTGCATGTTTTGTCGGGGTGTCAAAGTTAAGTGATTGTAGAAACGAATTGCGTAAGTCCTACATTTGAGATTGTTGACATGTTATTTTTCATGAAATCACAATATATTTCTTGAATGTAGAATAAGGCTATAATTTTACATATCTGATAGGTTGTGGTTTGTTCACTAAACGTGGTAAAGTATTTTGGTGTCCGAAGTAATGGTTGTCGTGTATAGTATATATGTGGTTGTTCGCCTTCCATATGATATTCAACCATATTAAGTTTGAATAGATTGGTTATTTGAAAATGTAGTATTGTTTTGGGAGTAATTGCATAATCTTTAATATATTGATACCAATCCATCCGAGACATTCTAATTTTATATTGATGAATTTTTGTGAATCAGATGTTATAAATATGGTTTGTAGTCTCTCAAGTAGTTTTCATGATAGAACTTTTAGGTAATAACTTACAAATAAAGGATGGTACATCCTACAAATATAGACAAATGAAGATACTTATTCATATAGTTGTATGCCATATATATAATATGACTTATCTATTATTTGGATTATCTTTAAGAATAGTACATACCCATTTTATATATGTCTGGCAATTTCATGAGAAACTCATAAACAGCGTTTTTGTTTTCCGTCTGCAATAATTGATTAAAATTTTAAATTGTTTTTGTTAAGATTACACTTTTTTAATTTTTTAGTTATGTTTTTGTTCAAAGAACCATCCATGTTGTTGACATTTAAATGCATTATAACATTTATAACATACTATAATTTTAAAAATATTTTTACACATGTGAAGATTTGATATAGGCTAATAGGTTATAAGTCTTGTAACATACCTTCTATGTTGTTATATTCTTGATTCCTTGGATGCGTAATTTGCAATCAATTGCAATGGTTTGAATTGATAGGTTTTGATTTAAGTGGAATGTTTTGAAATATGTTTGTATGTTTGGGGATATGTATTTTTATATAGGAATTAGAAATTATTAAAATAGTAACCGAAATGGTTACTTTATTGGTCATTATTTTATATTTAATATAATGTTTTATATTTTTGAGAATCTTCTACAATATAGTAAACAATATTCAAATTACTCTTTTTTTAATGGCTACTGATAAGTTTTTGCGATGGAAATTATTGAGTATATTGAATATGTTTTTTAAAATAGATTCTTGTATAATAATAGAAAGTCTAGTTGTTTATTTTTTAAGTTTACAGGTAAGTATTAAATAAGACTTATGTATTTAGTGTTATTAATACGTGGTTTATGTTTTTTGATAATTTGTCATTATTTGTGTATGTATTTTTTTTAGAATTGTATGTAATTTAAGTCTTAATGTGTTAAAATGTTCGATTGTTTATAATGTTATGTTTGAATTATACATTTCATGTATATTTTTTGTTTTGTTAAGTAAGGATTTGTTAAAAGTATATTTACAATATTTGTACTCCTTGTTTGGCAATCTAACTAAAGTTAAAATAGTTATTTGATGCTAAAGTTATAATAGTCATTTGGAGCATCAAGCTTTTTCAAATTTTTTTGTCAAAATATCATGTTAGTCCCAGATTGAGTACGCAACAACAAATGTTTGTAGAAGTGGGGGGTTGAATACAAACTTTAGCTTTTAAAAATTAAAGAAACACTTATATACTTTTATATAATTCTTATTGATATGAATCAAGAATTACATGTACTAGAAGCGGAAATTCTAAGTACAATAAAAGGTGGCCATCAATTTGTCTAACACATAGACAAGCTAACTCTAAAACAACTAATGTATATAGAGTGTTCAACACATGAACAAGTTTGAATCTACACAATGCTTATACTCTACGAAATTTCTCAACTGATGAGATTTTCTTTTAGTGTAGTAGAGACTTCACTTTGTTGTGTTGTGTAGTATTGTGTGTTTGCATGTCCACCATGCATGAGTATATATAGAAGTCTTGGTGGATCCGGTTGCATGAAGGTAAGAGACAAAGAGGATGTGGAAATATAATATTTTAATTGTAAAGGTAGTGGGTGAAAAGTAAAATTACTTTAATCAAAAGTATGATAAAAGTAATTGTACTTTTCTGCAAAAGTGCAACCATTCACAATATAAAATATTAAAGACCACATCTACTGCCGTGTAGAAGTTTCTTTCCCTTTCCATGATTGTACTTTAATCAACACCATGCTTCTGATTGATTTGACTTAACCAAGTATGGGATTGCCAGCCATACTTAGTTGTTTGAACAAATCTTCAAGATCTTCGTCTGTTTGAGGTATCATTATCCTTTTCTAGAGGATAAGATCAAACTTTTTTGTCTCATACTTGATCCAAAAAGTGCATTCTTACTTTTACAAACAAAGATCTAAGGCATAATAGAACAACACATGTTCTGCCTTTTACATATGACTTACAATCTGAAAAAAGATAGAGTAGATTTGACATTTTTCACGACTCAGCTAACAGATTGTACTAGGAACTCTGATATTCACTACTCAGTTGACAAAATTTATAAGTTGATCATTTTTTTCTAGGACTCAGTTGATTCATATTGCTGAGCTGATCATATAGATGCTCAGCTGATCAATAGTAAACTTTAGGACATAAGGTTATGTATTTGTATGATCAGTTGATCAAGAATGCTCAGCTGATCAATCAAATACATCAACTTATAAGGGGAGATGACTTGTGTAAAGGAAGACTTAATTAGCTGATGCTTCTAGGCCTCATTTGATCCATTTGTTCACTCAGCTGATAGAGTAGGCACTCAGCTGATCACTCTGTTCACTCAGCTGATGGAATATTTTCATCAGCTGATCAACAATTTTGCTCAGCTGATAGACTGTTTTCTTAAGCTGATGGTCTTCTTTACTTGTTTTCTTCATCTGATGCTCCTTGGCTGATATCCTTTGGCTGATACTTTGAGTAGGATCTGATACTCAGCTGATGGCTTTTTTCCTCAGCTGATGGTTCCATACTTAGCATAATTGTTACATAAACTGATTCAAACATCACATGTTTGAATTCTTTCTAAGTCATACTGAATGTAGGGTTTGGTTATCATCAAATCCTATGTTTTAGGATAGGCAGAGTTGATTATTAGGGTGAAGTGATTATCTCCCCAACAATCTCCCCCTATTTGATGATGACAAAACCTTTTTCTTTTTGAAGAATCAGTTTGACTTCGAATTACAAAAGATTTAAACTTTTAAGTACATATGGCTACCTAGCTATCTGTTTTTGGTAGCTCTTTTTATTTGAACCTTGTTCTGTTTTTGGTTTCTTTTCTAATGTTCCATTTTGTTCTGTTTTTGTGGAATCTTTTTCTGTGTTGTACCATTTTGTCCTGTTTTTGTGGTATCTTTTCATTTTTCCATTTTTATATGTTTTTTATTTTCTAATATACATAAACATCACTTGAAATAACAGAATAAAGAAATGTACATAAGTGATTACAAAGATAGACTACTAATTAACTATTCTAGAATTTACAATTAACTAAATAACAACAAAATCTTCAGAGATAGAATCAGTCTTCAATCATCCCACCATGGCTCTTCTTTAACTTCCAAATCTTTGGCATGGGGATTAGCTTCAGCTAAGACTTCACATTGGGCTTGAATAAGGGCTTCAAAGTTTTCATTTCCAGTTCTGTTTCTTGTAGATATCCTTAGCCCAAATAGAAACTTCTTGCTAGCCTTAAGGATTTCAGACTGTCTAAAGAATCTCCATGTGCCAGCTCTGTCCAAAAAGAATATACCTTCAACAGGCATAATTATAAACTTGTACAACTCAGGAGTGATGTTTAGTGGAAGAGAAGTTTTGAGACCCTCAAAATCTGATAAGAATTCATGCTGGGGTAGTACCTCTCTTAGCTCAAATGGTTTGAAGGGCTTGGAGCCTTTCTTATGAAGATTATCAACTGTGTGCACATGCCTGTAATAGTCATCTTGAGGCCCTTTGTGACACAGCTAGAGCTATCCAATTTTGAATTTTCTGAATGAATTGAACTTTGAGCTTTGATTTGGATTTGAAGAGAAGGTACAGGATCTCAACTAACTCTGTGAACCCATATATGTGACACCTCTCATAGGATACAACTTCACAGCTGTTGAAGTTGTTTTGTCTTATTGCTTTGAGGTAGGGTTCACCATCACCTTTATGGACATTGGCTCTTGTTATTGGAGTTGGTTCTATTCTGTTACTCAAAATATTTATTCTTTCTCTGAAGCTTTGAAGTCTTTGTTGACTTAGATTGATGGGAGCTAATAAATCAAGGCTGAAGAGGGTTTTGATGGCATCAGCATGGGATCTAGGTTTGAGTAGTTCAACCTGAGATTTTTCCCTTGCCAATTTGTGTTGAGCAGCAGCTTGATTTTGACTTTGTTCTTGCTCTTGCTGATATGCTAGCTCTTTGGCTTGGTAGATTTCTTCAACTGAAACACCCAATGCTTGCCTTTTGAGCATTCTCCCTTTCTTCCTTTTCTTTAAGAGCAAGCTCCCTTTTCATTTGAGCATCTGCTTCAACTTGCTCATCTGTCATCTTTTGTTTGCCTTTATCCTTAGGAGCAGAGGTTGAAGCCTTTTGGACTGATGGAGTTGATTGGACTGGTGGAGCAGATGGCTTAAGGTTTTGTCTTCTTCTTCTGAGGATGTCAGAAAGTGGAGTATCATCCTCATCATCAGCATCAGACTCAATGGTGATTGGTGGAGAGCAACCCTCAACATTTTTTCTTTTAGGTTTTGGCCTGTTTGCCATCCTTTTCAACCTTTTTGGAAACCTTTGCTCCCCCTCAGAAGATGCTTTTCTTTTAATGGGTGAGGGAGCTGTTGCTTTGGGTGCTTCCTGCTGCATGATTTTTGAGGCAGTTTCAGCATAGGCAGCATCAATATCCTCTGAGTCAGGATCATCCTCCCTAGAAGAACTTGAGAATTTCTCCCCCTTTTTAGCATCATCAAAAGGAGGAGGGGAGTCACCTGCTGCAGGCTTATGGGATGGGGAAGGGGCAGGGGTAGGGGTATGGGTGAAGGAAGGGGTAGAGGTAATTTTAGAGAGCTGAAGGGAGAGGTCATCCTTGAGATCTTTAATGGATTTCCATAATGAGAGATGACTCATTCTGGATTGTTCTGTTAAGGTTTCTATGTCATCAAGGATTCCTTTAAGAAAAGAAGGCATAGGGAGTAGTTGTTCAGGAATGGGTACAGAAATGTTTGGGTTGATTGGGCGTAGGGTTTGGAGTTGGGATAGGAGGTTAGAGATGGTTTGGTTTAGGGTAGAGATAGGAGATTGAGGTAGGCTGGGAATTTGTGGTTGAGAGGGAAGAAGGGTAGAAAGATGGTCTATTTTGGTAAGGATTGGGGTAAGGTTAATGGGTGCAGGGGAGGGTTGGGGTGGGGTTTTGAGAGACTCAATGTCTTTGGTAAGTTTAGACAATTGAGTAGAGGTTTGGTTTTGGAAGGTTTGGGCTAGTTGATCAAGGTTTTGGTTAATAGTCTGGATAAGGGTAAGGTTTGGGGTTTGGGCAGATATAGATGGGGTGGAAGTGGGAGGGGTGGATAAAGGTTCAAAGAATTTGGGTAAGGTTTGTGTTCCCTCATTTGAGCCTTGGTGTATAAGCTCAAATTCATTGGGAAAGAGAGTTGAGCCCTATGCAAGTGGTTGGTTTGTACCACTAGCATTGGCAGGCTGTGCATGTGTAAGAATAGAATCAATGATAGGTGCAAGGTAAGTGGACTGAGTGTGGGATGCACTCAATAACAGGGAATCCCTTATTGGATCCACATTCTGTTGGGAGAATGCAGATGGTATAGGCTGACTCAATTGAGGGATAGACACAGTGTGACCTTGGGTTGAGGTCTGTCTTTCAATGAGATCAACCTTTTGGGAGGTTGTCTCAGCTAGTGGTTTAAGTCCCATTTTTACAGATGTATCCTGTTGTGAGTATACATCCACTGGTTCAAAGGTTGCAACATCCAATTGCTCCCCCTCAACATGAGGAAGGGTAATTGGAGTTGAGGTCAGAGGTGTGGATTGCATTCCCTCAAAGTGCTCATGATGAGTCACTTGTGGTGACCTTGTATATATGGGGTTACGGATGGGAGTAGAACTAGTGACCACATGAGGTTCACTAGAGCTTGGCTGTTGGATTGGTGTATGGACTAGAGATGAGGATGGGCTATCAAAGGTTGGGACTACCATTTGAATATCCTCAGAGGTGGAATCAGTACTATCCTTACCTTGGGACATGATGTGCCTACTTCTGTCAATGAGCTCCAAAAGTTGCTCAGAGATCTCTTGTTCTTAGGCATCACCATCATCACCAAGAGGACTTAGCTCCATTGGACTTAAAGGAGCAAAATCACCAACATCATCATCATCATGCTTAGAGCCAGTGTGGCTTTCATCAGCATCATCATCACCATTATCATCATCATCATTCTCATCATCATCAATAGCATTTGCATTGTCATTGGCAGCATCTATGAGCTCCTGCATTTGGGCAATGATTGGAGGACCTCTGTTTGCCTTCAAGAAATGGAATATCTTCTCACCCATGGCAGGGACAGGAATATGTTCAAGATGTTTGATTAAGCCTACATAATCATCCTCTCCAATCTCCCTCATGGCTACCAGGCTCAAAAATCGAATGTAGGGCACCTGTGACCTTGATGATTTCTTGGTTGTGCTCTGGGTGATTTTGTCAATAAGATCCGAAAAGATGACTTGAACAAAGTCAATATTTACCCCGAAGACTAGAGCATAGAGCACAAGAAGCTCGGTTTGGTTGATGAGATGATGGCTTCCAGATTCAGGACCGAAGCAACGAATGACCACGTTGGCCAGATACTTCCATTGGATGAGCAAGAGCAGAAACCTTGAGTTGACCATGCACTACAGGTTTATTTTAGCCAATAGTGTCTAGAACTGTTTGAACTTTGGCTCTGGATGGAAAAGCTGTGTAGGGTTGGAAGTTGGGAATACCAGTGGCTTCACGAAGTGTGTCAACGGTGATTTGGAGATTATAGTTTCCTTGGGCTAGGGTGCAGTTAATGGTGTTGTTGTTTAGGTTATAGGTTGCGGAGTACCATAGCTCACCAATAATGGTAGGGAATATGTAGTGAGGATCATCGGTGAGACTATCAAACAGTGGATGAGCTTGAAGGAACAGAACCATTGGTTCATATCCTTGGTTTTCTCGCGAGGCAGGGATGGTGGTGCAAAGCAGAATGTTGTTGGGAGTTATATTCATCGGTTGATTGGGTGCAACATTCTCACCGGGGTTAACAGCTGGGTCTGGAATATAGGTGGCCATTTGGTAGGGATGATGAACAGTGAGTATCGAGAGAGAAGGTAGGGTAGTTCTTTTTAGAGAGAGAGAGAGAGAGGGAATTTAGAAAGTTTGAACAGGTAAAGGTAAATGAGAGAGAAATGTGGATATTTATGATGTTTAGTTAACAGAGATCGTTAGATACTGACAAAAGATCTAACGGAAAACAAATTAAATAGCTATAAAATGAAAACTGACAAACGGAGTAAATAACTACGGTTAAAAAGCATTAAATGAGAGTAAAAAGTGAAAATTTACTAAGTGTAAAATCATCAGCTGATCAAGGAGAGTATCAGTTGAGATGTATCAGCTGATGAAAAACTATTAGTTGAGGGGTATCAGCTGATGGAAAACTATCAGCTGATAGTGAGAATTTGGGTATTAGCTGAGTAAAGTACTTAGCTGAGCATGTCTCCCTTATCTTAAAGTGATCAGATGAGTAAATTTGATCAGCTGATAGGCATCAGCTGATAGGCATCAGCTGAGCTTAGTTACTCAGTTTACACAAATCAAGTAAGACTGAGATATGCTTAGATAAGTATCTTTTAATTTCAACACTTATAAATTAACACAAACTAAATTACCATTATTCTAAACTAAAAAATTTAGCATACCTAGTTTGGATATTAGGAAGTTGAACCTTGCTTCATCTAATGGCTTTGTGAATAAGTCTACAAGTTGTAAATCAGTGTTGATGTAGTGCAAAGTTACCTTCTTCTTTTGCACATTATCTCTGAGGAAATGATGTCTGATTTCAATATGCTTTGTTTTTGAATGCATGACTGGATTATTTGAGATGGAGATTGCACTTGTATTGTCATAAAGAATTGGGGTGTCTTCAAACTTCATATCATAATCAAGTAGTTGATTTTGTAACCACAAAATTTAAGCACAACAGCTTCCTACAGCAATGTATTCTGCTTCTGCAGTAGATGTTGACACTGAATTCTGTTTCTTACTAGACTAACTAATCAATCTTCCTCCTAGAAGTTGACAACCACCTGAAGTACTTTTTCTGTCTAATGTGCATCCTATAAAATCAGAATCAGAATATCCAACTAACTCAAAATCTGAGTCTTTGGGGTACCAAAGACCAAGATTAGGAGTTCCTTTGAGATATCTGAATATTCTCTTAACAGCAGCAAGATGTGATTCTTTAGGATCTGCTTGATATCTTGCACAGAGACATGTTGAAAACATTATATCTGGTCTACTTGCAGTGAGGTATAAAAGTGATCCAATCATTTCTCTATAAGTAGTAATGTTCACTGATTTTCCATCAGTGTCCTTTCCTAACTTAATAGAAGTAGACATAGGTGTTTTCATTGAAGAACAGTTTTCAAAATCAAACTTCTTGAGTAAATCTTTGACATATTTTGTTTGATGAATGAAAATACCATCAACCTCTTGTTTAATTTGCAAACCAAGAAAATAGTTTAACTCACCCATCATGCTCATTTGATAATTATCAGACATGAGTATAGAAAACTTTTTGCATAGTTCCAAACTAGTAGACCCAAATATTATATCATCTACATATATCTGCACAAGTATCACATCACCTTTGTACTTCCTAATAAATAAGGTGCTATCAATGCATCCTCTTGTAAAACCTTTGTTAATGAGAAAGGAAGAGAGGGTATCATACCAGGCTCTTGGAGCTTGCTTAAGACCATATAATGCTTTGTTTAGAAAGTAAACATGATTAGGTAAGCTTGACTCCTCAAAACTAGGAGGTTGTTTGACATACACCTCTTCTTTCAAATCTCCATTCAGAAATGCACTCTTCACATCCATTTGGAACACTTTGAAGCTTTTGAAGGCAGCATAGGCTAGGAATAATCTGATAGCTTCCAATCTTGCAACAGGGGCAAAGGTTTCATCAAAATCAATACCTTCTTCTTGACAGTACCCCTGTGCCACTAGCCTTGCTTTGTTTCTGATGATACCATTTTCATCTAGCTTATTTCTGAACACCCACTTTGTTCCAATGATGGATTTATCCTTTGGTTTGGGTATCAAGGTCCATACATTATTTCTTTTGAATTCTGCCAGTTCCTCTTGCATGGTAGACACCCAGTGAGGATCATTGAGAGCTTTATCAACCTTCTTTAGTTCAATCAATGAGACAAATACAGAATACAAGCAGATGTTGCAAGCTTTTTATCTTGTTCTATTTGGATCATCTATGTTTCCTATCACCAAATTATGAGGATGGTGCTTGAGGTCTTTGAAGGCTTTTTGGATTTCTTGGGAATTGGGATTCATTTGGATTTGGGGAGAAGAAGTTATATGTTGGCAATCGGCATAGAGATGAGTTCATTTTGAGTGGCTGATATAACTTCATTATTACAATCTGTGGGTATCTCTACTGAAGAGGGAATGAGTGATATGGAAGTCATTTTCCACATGATTCAGTAGAGGTATAGGATTGGATGAGGATGGTTGTACATGATTAAAAATTTGGATAGGAACAGGTTCATCTAAATCATGAGCAGTTGGTGGAGAGGGATCTACTTGCTCTGAAGGAACTTCTCCAGTTTGCATAAGATCATTAAATTCTTCACCTAAAACATGATTAGAAGAACAGGAAGCAACAAAGTCATTTTCATTAAAACTTACATTGATAGATTCTTCTATGAATTTGGTTCTGAGGTTGTATACTCTGTATGCTTTAGAAATCACAGAGTAACCTACAAACTCTCCTTCATCAGCTTTAGGAGCAAACTTCTGCAATTGATCTTTTTGATTAAGTATGAAACATTGACAACCAAATATATGCAGAAAGCTGATGCTTGGTCTCCTTCCCTTAAGCACTTCATATGGAGTTTTGTTGTGCCTCTTGATAATAAGGGACCTGTTTTGTGTGAAACAGGCACAACTTACAGCCTCAGCCTAGAAATTAAATGTTAACCCACTTTCACACAACATGGTTCTGGCAGCTTCAATCAATGTTCTATTTCTTCTTTCAGCTACACCATTTTGTTGTGGGGTTCTTGGAGCAGAAAAGTTTTGAGATATCCCTTTCTCATCATAGAAAGATTCCAGAGTTTGATTTCTGAATTCAGTTCCATGATCACTTCTAAGACTCCTCACCAGATTGCCATTCAACACTTCCATCTTCTTGATAAAACAGATAATTTCTTCGGCAGCCTCACTCTTTGCTTTAAGAAAGAAAACCCAAGTATATCCTGAGAATTCATCAACCAATACAAGAGCATACTTACTTCCACCAATACTAGCAGTTGCAACAGGACCAAAAAGATCCATGTGCAACATATAGAAAGGTTCTGTAATTGAGAAGGCCTACTTGGATGGAAATGATGCCTTATGCTGCTTTCCCTTCTCACAAGCAGTGCAAGGTTTAGGCTTAAGATAGGTCAGTGAAGGTAGTCCTGACACTAGTTCACCCTTGCTCAACTTGTTGATGTTTTTAAAATTAAGGTGGGAAAGCCTCTTGTGCCACAACCCGTTTGTATCCTCATTATTCTTGGAGTACAAACATGTTTCCTTTAAAGGGTCACGAGAGGACATGTCAAGTGTATACACATCCTTGGTTCTCTTGGCACTGAATACTGTATTACCTTCTTTATTTATGATGGAGCCTCCTGTCTTGGTGAAGTGGACTTCATTATCTCCATCACACAATTGACTTATGCTTATGAGATTATATTTCAGCCCTTTGACATATGAAACTTTTGACAGCTTGAGGTTCCCATTATGAAGCTCACCATAGCCTTTTGTTTGCCCATGGTTGTTGTCACCAAAAGTCACCCTTGGACCTTTCTCTTTCTTGTAGTTGCTGAGCAAAGCGTTGTTACCTGTCATGGTTCTTGAACATCCACTGTCAAGAAACCAAGAACCAACACCCTGCACATATATGAATGAAAGAAGAGTTAGTGACACAAGTAGGAATCCACTACTCAGTGGATCCCTGTGGAATGCACCTAGCTTTCAACTTCATCTCAGGTTTCTTATGAATGAGAGGAGTGACTATGTCATCATTACAAGTCCGCTGTCTTGAATTCCCTTCTAAAGAACATTCAAATGCCTTATGCTCTTTGCTTCCATATTTATAACATTTCTGAGATTTTGTGGTTTTGAAGCATTGAGCAACATGGTTTGAATGCCTATGAGCTTTCTTATCAGTCATCATTTGACTAACTTGACCATTCAGCTTATGAAGCTTATCCTGTAAATTTCTTAGGTCTTTATTCACAGGCACCTTAGATTGATCTTTGTTTTTGGAAAGCTTTTGACCAATCTTTGGAGTGGCAGAAATGGGAACAATGTGAACATCATTCTTTTTACTCACAGTTTCTTCTATTAAAAGAGAGTTAATTACTTTTAGATCAACTGATTGTTTAAAAGATGAGCTATGATCAGCTGACAGGTTATCAGCTGAGCATTTTTCATCTACTAACCTATCAGTTGATGGAGTAGTATTAGCTAAAGATTCTTCAGTTTGTGAAATGTTAAGAATTAAGTCATCTGTTTGCAAGGTTTGACAACATAATGTCTCTGAGGTCTCAACTAATGATTCCTTTCCTTTAATCACATCCTTTGACTTTGTGTTATTAGTATTTTTACATTCTGAAATCTTAATAGAGGATGATTCAATAGAAGGAATAATTGATTCTTTTAAGTGGGAACTTTTGCTTCTAACAAACTTATTTGTGAATACACTTTTGCCTTTAACAGTCTTGTGAAAGGTTTGTGGCAAAATGTCAGCTTTGTCTAAGATATTAAGGTTCTTACTAGAATCAACATAGTTAGTAGCCTTAGAGTAATTTCCACCAATAATAGCTTGAACTTGTTTGGGTATCTGCTCCTTGACACACTGAGTGGTCTTTTCTGCAGATACACACCAAGACTTTACTACTTTTTGGAGGTCGTTAAACTTTTTGGTTGCTTCACTAGTTTCTTTTACTAAGATCTCATTAAGTATCTTTTGATTAGCTAGTTCAACATTTAAGATTGTTATCTATTTAAGTTCCTCATCCTTAAGAATTAACTTTTCCTTTAGTGATTCTACTTCTAGTTTTAGCTTCTTCTCTCTTTGAATAGCATACTGGAAATCAATACACAAGTAATCAAACATAGCATTCTTCTCATTATCATCATAGTTAATAAAATTTCCAACCTGATACATAGAAGAAGGATCCCAGTTGGTAGTTGAACAAGCTTTAGCAACCTTTTTCATATCTTCATCAAAGGAACTACCATCATTGTTGTTAGCCATCATGCAGAACTGAGCAGAGATCACCTCATCTTCATCTGAGGAGAGATCTTCTTCTGCCCAATCTTCTTCGTCAACAACAAGAACTTGGCCCCGGGCTTTCTTCTTCTTCTTCTTCTTGTCAAGGACAGCAGCAAGGAGTTTCTTATACTTGGCTTCATAATCAATCTTGCCCTCCTGCTTTTGCACAGATGAAGAACCAGTGTTATATTTGGACTTACAGTCACTGGCTATGTGGCCAATCTTGCCACACTTATAACACTCTGCTGAGGAGGCATCAAAAGTGGATTTGGGCTTGACAAACTTTGATGACCTCTTGCTGAACCTCTTGACACCCTTTCCCTTCTTGAAAGGTTTGAACTTCTTAACCAGCATAGATACACCTTCAACCAACTCCTCCAGGTTACTTTCCTCACAAACTTCCTCATCACTTTCTCCAGCACTCTCCTCTCCATCTCCTTCTTCATCAGAGCCAGAATCAATAGCTGCAAAGCTTCTCATCTTTGTATCTCTTGATACAAGGGCAGTTGGTGTAGCTTTCACTACCTCCTTCATCTCCTTGGATGATAACTTCCTTTGCTTGACTGATTGCTCATGGTTGAATAAGTTACCATAGAGAGCAACCAGAGACATTCCCTTAATCTTCTCACTATGTCTTAAAACAGTGACAAAGTGATCCCATATTTCAGGGAGGGAGTCTAGAAACTTGTTCACCAAGACAAATTTGCTCTTGGTTATGTCTGCCTTTTTCAAGTCATTAACAAGGCAGTTGAACCTGGTGTATGTCTGAGTAAGACTCTCACCTTTCTGAGCAAAGAAGAATTCATACTCTCTGTTGAGGAGGAGCTTCTTGTTCTCCTTCACCTCTTCTGTCCCTTCATATGCAACTGTGAGTGTATCTAACATCTCTTTGCAGAAGAACAATTAAGCACTTGATGATAGATTTCATTGGGTAGTGCAGAGACAAGAGCTGATCTAGCCTTAATATCTAGGCTAACCAACCTCTTATCCTCATCTGTCTACAGATGCATGGGTTTGGTTATGATTCTTTCAGTTGTAGAGGTTTGAACTTCAGATTCTGATGGGATAGATAACACTGATGTTGGAACATAGGGCCATCAGTAACTATTTCAAGCATTTGGATATCAAGGGTGGATAGGAAAAGATGTGCTATACTTTTCCACATGGAGAAATTTTCAGCATCAAACATGGGACATCTTGTTAAGGACGCAGTGTTTGAGATATTCATATTGATTGCGGATGAGGCCATATTGAGATGGGTAGAAGTAGTTGTAGAGTAAGCAAAACAGATCTAGATATTGATTATCTAACCTGCTCTGATACCAGTTGTTAGTCCCAGATTGAGTACACAACAACAAATGTTTGTAGAAGGGGGGGGGGGGGGGTTGAATACAAACTTTAGCTTTTAAAAATTAAAGAAACACTTATATACTTTTATATAATTCTTATTGATATGAATCAAGAATTACATGTACTAGAAGCGGAAATTCTAAGTACAATAAAAGGTGGCCATCAATTTGTCTAACACATAAACAAGCTAACTCTAAAACAACTAATGTATATAGAGTGTTCAACACATGAACAAGTTTGACTCTACACAATGCTTATACTCTACGAAATTTCTCAACTGATAAGATTTTCTTTTAGTGTAGTAGAGACTTCACTTTGTTGTGTTGTGTAGTATTGTGTGTTTGCATGTCCACCATGCATGAGTATATATAGAAGTCTTGGTGGATCCGGTTGCATGAAGGTAAGAGACAAAGAGGATGTGGAAATATAATATTTTAATTGTAAAGGTAGTGGGTGAAAAGTAAAATTACTTTAATCAAAAGTATGATAAAAGTAATTGTACTTTTCTGCAAAAGTGCAACCATTCACAATATAAAATATTAAAGACCACATCTACTGCCGTGTAGAAGTTTCTTTCCCTTTCAATGATTGTACTTTAATCAACACCATGCTTCTGATTGATTTGACTTAACCAAGTATGGGATTGCCAGCCTTACTTAGGAAAGTCAATTCTTGATCCAAAAAGTGCATTCTTACTTTTACAAACAAAGATCTAAGGCATAATAGAACAATACATGTTCTGCCTTTTACATATGACTTACAATCTGAAAAAAGATAGAGTAGATTTGACATTTTTCACGACTCAGCTAACAGATTGTACTAGGAACTCTGATATTCACTACTCAGTTGACAAAATTTATCAGTTGATCATTTTTTGCTAGGACTCAGTTGATTCATATTGCTGAGCTGATCATATAGATGCTCAGCTGATCAATAGTAAACTTTAGGACATAAGCTTATGTATTTGTATGATCAGTTGATCAAGAATGCTCAGCTGATCAATCAAATACATCAGCTTATAAGGGGAGATGACTTGTGTAAAGGAAGACTTACTTAGCTGATGCTTCTAGGCCTCAGCTGATCCATTTGTTCACTCAGCTGATAGAGTAGGCACTTAGCTGATCAATATCTTCACTCAGCTGATCACTCTATTCACTCAGCTGATGGAATATTTTCATCAGCTGATCAACAATTTTGCTCAGCTGATAGACTGTTTTCTTCAATTGATGGTCTTCTTTACTTGTTTTCTTCATCTGATGCTCCTTGGCTGATATCCTTTGGCTGATACTTTGAGTAGGATCTGATACTCAGCTGATGGCTTATTTTCCTCAACTGATGGTTCCATACTTAGCATAATTTTTACATAAACTGATTCAAACAACACATGTTTGAATTCTTTCTAAGTCATACTGAATGTAGGGTTTGGTTATCATCAAATCCTATGTTTTAGGATAGGCAGAGTTGATTATTATGGTGAAGTGATTATCTCCCCAACATATCCGGATACAGTTACTATACAAATATATTAATTCTAGGAATTGGACAATTATGATAGCACCAGAATAAATTCCAAAGATATATTAGTTCTAGAAATTGAAAAGTCATGATACCATGTTCAAACTAATGTGACTGAGAAAATGAGTTTTTTGTTTTGTAAGGCACCGATTTCAATTGTAAAGAGCAAGACAACAAGTTATTATGGCATATGAATTGCAATGCTTGTGAGAAATATGTCCAGCGTGCTCCACTTAGTATTATGTGGTCGTTCGGGTTTCCTCACAGTTTTCTTGTGTAAACATTTAGGTTCATTTCCAGTTCCACCTCACCCACAATGTTCAATGCTCTCCGAAATCTCATGAGTTTGTGCTCCCTTGCATATTCGATTAGAATTGTCTGCAATTTGAAATGGTAATATTGTTGGTCCCAAAGAGGGTAAACAAGCAACCGATATAGTGTAGAAGAGGGGGGGGGGGTTGAATACACTCAATTGATAATAAATCAATTTCACAAGAATATTTTCAATAATCAATCGAGATATTACAATATCACTTCTTTAATCAAATCAACAGAATGATTTGATGTTACAATGATTATGAACTCAACTCTCTCTAAACACTCATGTATCACAAACAAATTGATGATCGAACTTCTTGTTAACACTGATTAACAAGAACTCTTTGGAAAACTCTCTTGAACTTTGAACTCACAAAGTTATCGCAACACACACGTATCAAGTATGATGAACGTACGTTTTGCAACTTATGCAGAACTCTCTGTTCTTGTAAACCCATAAGAAGGTTTATACTTATATTTGATTTATCTACGAACAAATCGTAATTTAAAGATAAAACTTATCTTTTCTTTAAAACCGTAACAAACTCCTTAATTAGAACATATCTAATAATTTCGTTTGAGATCTCTATCCAACTAATAGATAGTTTAAATTAGGTTTAGATATCCTAATTTAAATATCGTAGATATCAAGAGTTTATAACAGAATTTAAAACTTACTCAAACTCTTAAACTGACTTCTGGCACTGAGTTGACTCACTTAGTCTTGACATCATCAAGCTGAGTTCTTGGATCTTCAAATCTTCAAGTCTTTACTCTTGAAAACTATCTCAGCTTAGAAGTCACTGAGCTATCTAGTACTTACATAGAAAACTCTATATCTGTTTATACGCTGACTACTCAACCTAAGCTGGCTAGTCAGTCTATAACAGACTTACCTTTAACCTATCATCTATACATAGCTATGGTTTGTCTCATCAAATCTAACTATTCTAAGCATGGAACTAACAATCTCCCCCTATTTGATGATAACAAAACATTGAATCAAACTAAACACAGGTTAAAGAATTATGTTAAACAACTATGGAACTGACCAAAGTTTGTTTTGAATCGAGTATCGAACTTATCTATACTTGTCCACTATATCTTGAACTTACAAGATTTACTATGCTACAAATCCTTTTATAAGACTTGCATTCTAAGTATTTGAACATACAACTACTTAGATACTGAACTTATCATATTATATTTGAACATATCAATTCTCAGTTTATCTTTACAAAGCTGTTTATCTGAAGACATCAACCATAATATTTAAACATATCAAACAGCTGAACATATCAAACTTAACTTTTCATTAATGAACATATCATTTACATTTTGCTTGATCATTTTGATCAGCTTATGCACACTTAGTGCTTACAAAATATATAACTTCAAAGTTTTAATCTATAGGGTCTCCAGCCTCCATCCACATATCTGAACATTTGAGTTCCCAGATAGCTGCTTCTTTGATAGCATTATTCAAAATTTCTTCACCCTCTGGCAACTCTCTCATCTCAGCTTTTCTTGATCTGATTTCTTTGTTTAGATGATATCTGAATATTGAGTTCTGAATTGAGTCGTCACAAAGAATTCTCAAGTACAAGATCAATTCCAGATTTTCCAAGTGAAGATTTGCTATTTTCAAGAAACACAGATTGCCTTCCATATCCAAATACAAAAATCCTTCCAAAGGTTGAGTGATATAAGTATTTTCTCTGAATTCAACTCCCTCTGGAATTTGTAAATTGAAGTCTCTTTTAGCTCTTTGACTTGCTGCTCTCATTCTTGCAGCTTTATTTCGGTTTAAGAAGGTGTCAATCTCATCAGCAGGAATTTCCCCTAATTGATCGATTCTTATGAAGAGTGTCTTGAGCACATAAACTATCTCTTGTCTAATTTGTCTCTTTTTCATCCTTTTGATAGTTGTGGCTACAATCTTTAACTCTGAAAAGCCCAACTTGTACAGACATCTCATATCTAAACCAATTTCATGTTCGTTGTCTAGTACAAAGTTGATTATCACCAATTCTCCTTTTCTGCTCAGTGTGATGGATTCAATCTTGTGATCAAAGTGTGTTCTTTTATAACAATGCCTTAGATCAACATCTGAGTAGGGAATTGGGGCAGCTCTGGGTCCATGATAGTCAGCTTCAGCTTCAGCTCTGGCAGCCTTAGCTTTAGCCTGTTCTCTTTGAAGCTCAGCTTGTCGTTGTTGTTCTTTCAAATCCTCTACTTACATGCCCAGTTCCTTGGCCATTTCATGCAACATTTGCTCAGCTAGCATGTCACTGGCCTTTTGTGCTGCATCAGCTTCATCACTTGAGTCAGAGTCATATTCAACAATCTAGGATTGACCTTGTTGCTTTGACTTAGGTTCAGCAATGATGACTTTTCTTCTCTTGGATAGAGACACAACACTTGTTCTTTTCTTTCTCTTTCCAGTCTCAATAGCCTTGCCTTTCCTTTTATCCATTTGTAAAGCTGGAACAGACTTAGCTTCTACAATTTTTGGCAATTGAGCTTGTAACACTTGAAGAGGTTCAGCTTGAGGAATCACATCGTGTGGAATGTCTGGTACTGACTTTTATTGAGGAGGTTGATCTACATTACTCATGAACCGATCATGAGCTTCTTCTTCAATATGTATTTCCTCAATATGCTCCTCCTTAACTATATCATCATTTTTCTTTGATTCTTCCTCCCACTTTTTGTCATCATCAATAGGGGAGGGTTTGAGCTGAAGTACAATACCCTGTAAATCTCCACGGACTTGGACAGAGCCTCCAATTTAGCCATCAGCTTAGCTTTGTCCTTCTTCCTTTTCTTATGAAGGAGCTCATATTGAGTTTGTAGAAACTGCATCATTATCTGAACATCAGTTGTTGCAGGGACAATAGGCTTCTCCGTCCTCTTTTTAAATTCAAAACCTTCCTGACCAGTGGAAGAATGAATTTCTACTGTAGGAGAGGCTCTTGAGTGTTCGTCATGAGGTGAGAATGTGGGCCCCATATCCACAGGTTGTTGCTGACCTATGGAATCAAGGGGGCGAGATTGGGGACCCTATAAACCTTCCTGGTGTATGGAAGGATCATTGACAGGTTGTACTAGGGTGTGTAAGAAAAGAAGAAGAATGACCAAGGTCGTGTGCTTTGGTGGAAGAGTGGGTTGAGCTGAGTGGTGAGGAGGGGGGTATTTGACCTTGGGGAGAGGTCAGATGTTCTATGTAACCTTCATGTGTCTATGAAGGCACAGAAATGGGTTCTCCCATGGCTAGAGTAGATATGGGCTGAGTAGACACCATACCCGGTATAGGCTAAATGGAGGAAGTGAGCCTTGAGGTTGGCACCTTAAGAGAAGGTGTCTCCCCCTCAGCTCCTGCCAGTGGAGGTTTCAGTGTGACATCAGCTCCATGATCCTTTTTTGGTGAAGGACCACCCTTGGCAGTTTTATGTGTATAGGTGTGGGAAATATCCTTGGTAGAAGTAGGCTGACCAAGGTTGGTTTTAGATTGGAGAGTATATGGAGATGTTTGTGATGGGGGAGAGGGGTTAGACTGAGATGGGTTTGACCCAGTATTATCTCCCTATGTAGGAGATGGAGAAATACGAGAGAAAGAAGGAGGGGAAGGAAGAGAAGTTATACCTGCTGCACCTATCAGTGGAGACTCCGAGCTAGGAAAGATACTCTCTTGCTCAGAGCTGGAGGTGGAGGAAATCCTTTGAATACGCGATCTGAGCTGAGTCCTTGGATGTACAGCTTTGGAGGACTCAGACTCATAATCATTAGCTCCTTCTACTTCCTCCTCATCATTGTCATCCTCTTCAACTTCACTTGACTCTGGAGTCGGAAGTTGTGCATACACCCTCATGTGAGCACTCATCGTGGGATGCTCAGGGAATATATCATTGGAAAACATTCTGGAGCTGAGAACAAGAGTAGGAGTTGACTCATATTGTGCAGTGTATCTGTTACCCAACCTGTCCTCGATACCATTGATAAAAATCTTACAAAGGGCACAATGGTATCCCTCACATTCTTAGTCACTAATGACTTGAGTGCTTCAAAGATTAGCTCAACATAATCCAATCTTCGATCATAAAATATATTGTATAGTAGTTGCATCTCAAAATCATTTACATTATCAAGTCCACCCACTTTGTAGCCAAGTGAACGAACCACCGTGGACACCATGAATCCCCACGCTGTTTGGAAAACAGATTTCCTTATCACTCCAACGACTTGAGGATGACCCATTAAAGGTAATACACTCCTTGAAGTTTCCCTAGACACTGTGGCCTCATATTGATTGTGAACAGGGAGATGTAGAATTCGTCGTAGACAATTTGCGTCTATGTCGACCGCCATTTGTCCACTTAGGACTTTACCCCTTATAACATTCTGAGTGGCATCAACTCTGCACGTGTACCAAAACTCTGTAAGGAGTTATGGGATGAGTACGACAGGACCACTAACCCTGCCAATCTTTGATTTTGGAATGTCAATAAATGCCACGACATTGTTTTGTTTGTAGATGGGGAGCGCATTATTATTGAAAGTACCACCACGGATCATTTGATCAGTCAAATTGAGAACGAATCCCTCCATTTGTGTTGTTCTAATCGTATTGGATTGCACTTAGCAGATTTAGTGATTCGCACTGAGTGATTTGTTCTACGCACAACAAGATTAGGATTTAGAAAATAGAGAGGGAAGAACGATTTGGAAGCGTAAACTAAATACGGTGAAGAGTCTCTCTATTTATACCTTTTCAATGTCAGAGAAAAGTTACCGTTATTCAATGGTAATAAATATGACCGTTATAGTAAAACGATTACGCAGTTTGTTATAACGGCTATAATTAATGCAAGTTACCTAAACTAACACTGTTACATTGATCTGGATACGAACCAAGAGTTATGGAATTATTTTTAAGAGCATATCTTGAGCAAAAAATTTATAAACGACTTACGTTTAATTTTAAAAGGACATACCTTAAAATATTTTGGACTTACCTAGATATGTGGAATTGACCACACATTAGAACTGATTAATCAGTGTATGCTAAGACTCAGCTTACCTTGAACACTCAGCTCAGAGTAAGCACTGTGTGACACTTAGCTGATTTAGCGATTCGCACTGAGTGATTTGTTTTACGCACATCAAGATTAGGGTTTAGAAAATAGAGAGGGAAGAACGATTTGGAAGCGTAAACTGAATACGGTGAAGAGTCTCTCTATTTATACCTTTTCAATGTTAGAGAAAAGTTACCGTTTTTCAATGGTAATAAATATGGCCGTTATAGTAAAACGATTACGCAGTTTGTTATAACGGCTATAATTAATGCAAGCTACCTAAACTCACACTGCTACATTGATCCGGATACGAACCAAGAGTTATGGAATTATTTTTAAGAGCATAACTTGAGCAAAAAATTTATAAACGACTTACGTTTAATTTTAAAAGGACATACCTTAAAATATTTTGGACTTACCATTATTAGGACTTACCTAGATATGTGGAATTGACCACACATTAGAACTGATTAATCAGTGTATGCTAAGACTCAGCTTACCTTGAGCACTCAGCTCCAAGTTGGACACTTAGTCAGTTTAGCACTTAGCAAATTATTAACAGAGACAAATGATTAATAGAACATACCAAGCTAAGGGTTGAGCATACCAAGCTTGCCAAGTAGAGTTGTGAACCTGGTGCCTTCAATTGGTTTGGTGAAGATATCTGCAAGCTGATCCTTAGTTTCAATGAAGACTAATTCTACTTTTCCTTTTTCAACTATGTCTCTAATGAAGTGATGTCTTATCTCAATATGTTTTGTTCTTGAATGGAAAACTGGATTATGTGTAATTGCAATAGCACTTTGGTTGCAAATCAAAATCCCTAAACTGATGATGCATCAATAGTATTTGAGCACAACAGCTTCCAACTGCAACATACTCAGCTTCAGCTATGGAGATTGCAACTGAGTTTTGTTTCTTGCTCGTCCAGCTGACTAACTTTCCACCCAACAATTGACATCCTCCTGTAGAACTCTTTCTGTCTAGACCACAACCTGCGGAGTCTGAGTCTGAGTACCCTATTAACTCAAATCCTGATTCTTTGGGATACCACAAACCTAAGTTAGGTGTTCCTTTCAGGTATTTGAGTATTCTTTTAACAGCTTGCAAGTGTGATTCCTTTGGATCAGCCTGATATCATGCACAAACACATGTAGCAAACATTATATCAGGTCTGCTTGCTGTCAAATAGAGTAATGAACCTATCATTCCTCTATATGTAGTCTGTACCCATCAATGTCCTTGTGCAACTTAACATTGTGTAACATTAGGGACTTTGCAGGATGGCTGGAGTCTAATCCATATTTCTTAATCAGATCAAAAACATACTTTCTCTGGTTAATAAATATACCATCTTCTTTCTAACTAATTTGGAGTCCTAAAAAATAAGTCATCTCACCCATCATGCTCATTCTGTATTGATTAGACATTATCTTAGAGAACCAATCACATAGACCTTGGTTTGTTGAACCAAAGATAATATCATCTACATATATTTGAACTAGAATGACATGTCCTCTGCTTTTTCTTATAAATAGAGTCTTGTCAATGCTTCTTCTTATAAAATTGTTTGAAAGCAGATAGGTGGATAGTGTGTCATACCGGGCTCTTGGTGCTTGCTTGAGTCCATATAGGGCCTTGTCTAACTTATAGACATAATCTGGATGCTTAGGATCAACAAAACCAGGGGGTTGTTTTACATAGACTTCCTCCTGTAGTGATCCATTTAGGAAAGCACTCTTAACATCCATTTGATACACTTTAAATTTTTTGAAGGCTGCACAGGCTAGAAACAATCTTATAGACTCAATCCTTGCTACAGGGGCAAATGTTTCATCATAATCAATACCTTCTTCTTGTCTGTACCCCTGTGCCACTAGCCTTGCTTTATTCTAATCACTACCCCCCTTGTCCATTTTATTACTATAGACCTACTTAGTGCCTATAATCATTTTTCCATTAGGGGCAGGTACAAGGGTCCAAACTTTGTTTCTTTGAAATTCTGTTAGCTCCTCTTGCATGGCTTCAATCCAATCCTCATCTTTTAGTGCATCCTCAGTCTTCTTTGGTTCCATCTGAGATATAAAACCAGAGTAGGCAATGTAATTTGCATTATCCTTTGATCTGGTTAATACACCATCTTCAATGTTCCCAATAACATCATCAAGGGGATGGTCTTTTAATACTTTGAAGGTTGTAGTAGGAGACTGTGGTTCTAAGTCTGGATCTGAGTAGTGTCTTTCAGGCTGAATAAGACTTACTTCTTCAGTCTGGGTGGAGAAATCACTTAGATTTTCAATCTGACTTGTACCTGATGGTTCACATAGATTCTCAGGCTGAGTATTGGTGTCAATAGACTCAGTTATGTGATCATCTTCAATATTGATAGCTTCTTTCGATAATACAAGTTTGTCAGATTTACCACTATCCTCATCATTAGAATCATCCATAACATACATGGGATTTGATGTGTGATCCTCTTGCCTTCTCTCAAGCTCACTCAGACTGACTGAGTCAGTTTGAGCTTTGTCAGATTTATCAATACTTATCTCATCAAATGTAACATGTATTAATTCTTCAATTACCTTTCTCTTAAGATTATAGACTTTGAAAGATTTAGAAATTGAAGAATATCCAACAAATATACCTTGATCAGCTTTAAGTTCCAACTTATGGAGCTGATCTCTTTGGTTTAGCACATAGCATGTTGAACCAAAAATTTGGAAGTATCCAATGTTAGGTTTTCTGCCATATTACATCTCATAAGGTGTTTTACCATGTCTCTTAACTATTATTGACCTGTTCTGTGTATAGCAAGCTGTACTTACAGCTTCTGCCCAAAAGCTTAGTTTGAGCTTTGCTTCACATAACATAGTTCTGGCAGCTTCAATTAAAGTTCTATTTCTCCTTTCAGCAACTCCATTTTGTTGTGGAGTTCTCACAGATGAGAAATTTTGGATAATTCCTTTTTCTTCACAAAAGCCTTCAAGGGTTGAGTTTCTAAACTCAGTCCCATGATCACTTCTGAGTTGCTTGATAGACTTACCTTTCTGCAACTATTCTTGTTTGATGAGGCTGATTAGTTCATTTGCAGCTTCACTTTTAGCTTTTAAGAAAATCACCCAAGTGAATCTTGTGCTCATCAACAATCACTAGGGTATACTTTTTACCTTTTAAGCTTGGGGTGCTTATAGGTCCAAATAAATCCAAAATGCAACATATGCAATGGTTCTGTAATTGAAAATTTCTGTTTGGACTTGAAGGATCCTTTATGATGTTTTCCCATCTCACAAGCTGAGCAAAGTTTGTCTTTGGCGAATGTAATCCTTGGCAGCCCAAAGACTAACTCTTTGCTAGATAACTTGTTGATATTTTTTAAGTTCAGATGTGACAATCTCTTGTGCCATAACCAACTCAGCTTGGGAGTTGAGTCAGAATACAGGCAGGTTTCTGTTGAAGGATCTGCTGAGCTGAGATCTAACAAATAGATATCTCTTTCTCTTTTTGCCATTAATATGGGCTTTCCCTTCTTATCATAAATGGTTCCTGCATGGTTTCTGAAGGTGACTTCATAGTCCTCATCACACAATTGACTAATACTTATCAGATTGTGTTTAAGGTTTTCAACATATGCAACCTTTTTGAAAGTAACTGTTCCTGCTGTTATCTTTCCATAGCCTTTAGTACTTCTTTGAGAGTTATCCCCAAATGTCACCTTGGGTCCTTCAATGTTTGCAATTCACTTAGAATTCCTTTACTTCCTGTCATGTGCCTTGAGTATCCACTGTCTAAGTACCATTTATAGGACCCCTGCACATAATTAACTAAACACATTAGTTTCTTTTGGGAACCCACTTTTTGATGGGTTCTGAGGATGAGCACTTAGCTAATCCTTTAGAGGTAAACTGATCAGCTTGAACAGATTCTGAGTCTATTTTAGACTGATCATCCTTTATTTTTTCAGGCCTCAGATTGGAACTTACACAATCCTTGGCTTCATGACCTCTGTCACCACACTTATAGCATTTTCTTCTAAAAATAGGTGTTTAGGTGATCTCTTTGAGTTTTCCAACATTAAATTTGGATTCTGTTTTAGGATCATAAGATATTGATAACTTTTCAATCTTTTTTGACAATTTGTCTACTTGATTTTCTCTGACTTTGGACTTACCTTTGTCAGATTTATAGTTACCTTTATTTGGTGAGGTCTGACTTACAGACATCTTCCTGTTTTTGGAAGTCCTCTCAAGACTGACTTGAGAATTGTGTCTTTTTGAGTTTGTATGAGTTATTCTATCAAAGACAGTTGTTCTAACAGGATTATAATCCAATCTCCTGAAAACTGACTTACAGTTTCTGTTGGATTTAGAACACTCAACTTGATGGTTTGCATTTATAATTTGGGGACTTTGAGTTGGTCTTACAAACTTATTGGTTTTGACTTGCTTACCATCTTTGTTTTTCACAAATGTGTTTGGTAGAATATCATTGGGTTTCACATCTTGGTTTTCTAAACTGAGTAGATTAACTTCATCAGCAGCAGCACTGTAATCTCCCCCTAGCACTTCTTCTACCTGATTTGGTATCTGCTAGTTAATACATTTCTCTGCCTCTCTTGATGACTTACACCAAGATTTACAGATTTTTCTTAGATTATCAGCTTGCTCCTTCGATTCTTGTAATTCTTCACTTAGAAGTTTGTTTATGTGAAGCTGACACTCATAATCACTTTGAGTCTTTTTACCAGCATTTATGAGAGTTTCAGAGTGTTTAAGTTCATCTTTTAAATTTAAAATTTCAGTTTTCAAATTAGATTGAACTGTAAGAGAGGTTTTGAAATCATTCAACAAATAGTTGAACATTAAGCATTTCTGTTCATCAGTGTAAGAGCTAAAGTTGTTTACCTTATACATTGAGGAAGGATCCCAATTATTGGTTTGTTTACTCAGCTTAGCAGCTTCTGCTAGATCCTCATCAAAGGAACTTTCTTCCAACTCGAAGTCAACCTGTTCCTCTTCATCCTCAATGGCCATCAAACATTTATTTGGCTCATCATCATCTGAGGTGGATGATTCAGTGTCCCGGGTCTCAGCACAGAGACCTTTGATGTTTTCATCTGGCTTACCTTTGAGCTTTTGATACTTCCTTTTGTATTTATCAGCTCTGTAGGCATTCTTATCAGCTATTGAAGCTGAATCCCCTTTCTTAGCTCTGCGCTCAGCAGCTATGTGTCCTATCTTCTGACAGTTGTAGCACTTAGCCTTCTTAGGATCAAAAGTAGACTTACCACTTTTGCTTATGTCAGATTGACCCCTTCCTCTTCCGAACTTTCTAAAATTTCTAGCTAGCATTGACATTTGTTCAGTAAGAGCATTCATCTCTTCATCATCTGAGTCTGAGTACCTCCTCAGATTCAGATTCAGAGTTAGTCTCAGCTTGAGACTTTCTAGATCCCATCTTCTTCTTTTCTGCAATCAATGCAGATCCAGCACTATTGATAGATTCTTTTAGTTGTTGCTGAGCTACTTTCTTCTGTTCCATGATCTATTGATGATTTAAAAGAAAACCATAGATAGATCTGAGATCATATTTGGCTAAGGTTCCTCCAGCATGAAGAGCAATGGTGATCTCATTGAATTGTTCTGGTAACACATCCAAGAACTTGAGCACCAACTCATTTTCATCTTTCTTGACTCCTACCAAGATCAGATCATTAATCAAGCATTGAAACCCGGTAAATAGATCAGCTAGGGTTTCATTCTTCTTAGCAAAGAAAGTTTCATAAGAACGACTCAGATTTTTCTTCTTATGTTGCTTAACCAGGTTAGTGCCTTCATAAGTGACACTAAGAGTATCCCACATTTCTTTCACGGTTTAGCACCCAGCCACAGTATGCAAAAGAGGGTTTGTCAAAGCATTCACTATGATGCTTTATGCCTTGTCATCAAGATTAAACACTTTACGATCTTCCTCAGTCCAAGATGCTTCAGGCTTGGGAGTTTCTCCAGAGGGAACAGTTTTGTCAGTAGTAGTAATACGGATCATGGGTATGATTGGGCCATCTTGAATCAAGGTACTCATCCTGTGATCCACTGACTTCAGATACAGCATGGCTCTGAACTTCCACATAGGATAGTCATTGCCATAAAAAATAGGACACCCTTTTGCCGTTATTGTTGGAATATGATTTTATTGCTTGTTAGTAGACATCTTGGCCTCTTGACAGCGGATCTTGATCTTCAGTTAATGAAGAAACTTGCTCTGATACCAGTTGTTGGTCATAAAGTGTAACACCCTGATTTTCTGTCCAAATTTAAAATTTTCAAAACTCAATTTAAATCATACTTTATGCAAAACTCCTTAATCTTTTCGCAAAAGCATCATAATATTCTTAAAATATTTCATCAAAATACAATAAACTTTATCTCATCAATATTTCCCAAAACCTTTTGGTGTTACTACAGTCAATCTCACGACCATAAACCAACAGTAGAAAATCCAAGATTACCGGAATTTGCAAATAATCCAAGGCTACGCCCCAAGGCATCTACCCGCCTCACCAAAGCCTCTATACAACCTGCGGATACAAAACATTTTTATACACAATGTTAGCTATAAACATAGCTAGTGAGTACAACCAAAACATTTGTTTTATCAAAACCAAGTCATCCTTTTCACTTTTGAAAACACAAGTTTGCCAATCAATATCCTTTTAAAATCATACATAATAGCACATAAGGATGCGGGTCTGTCCATTGGGCCACAATGTATCCATATGGTAGCTAGCCACGTTCAACACGTGCCCACATAGGGGATAACCACATCACCCCGTCAAGGTGGGGGATACACGAAGCAGTCCACCATACAACGGTTATCTGGAGGGTATGCCCTGTTCACCAAATCCACTCGTGTTGCCACGGGTTCGGTGGCTCGTCAGTCCAGTGAACCCACACGGTCATGATGGCTACTGACATACCCCTCAACTCTCTGCACCGATTCCTCAGCCACCCGTACCTCGCGGTTCCTCAATTTCCGAAGCCACATGAACCTCTGTGTACGTCTCAATGACTAGGAACCCTATGGTACAGAGTTCATAGCACACAGTGGTACCGACCAAAACACATATACCCCGAAGGGTCACATAAGCACATTCCCCGAAGGGTCACATAATCACTTACCTCGAAGGGTCACATAATCACTTACCCCGAAGGGTCACATAATCACTTACCCCGAAGGGTCACATAATCATTTACCCCGAAGGGTCATAAAATCACTTACCCTGAAGGGTCATAAAATCACTTTTGGCATCTCAATGCCCAAAACATAATTGGTATAAACGTATCTTTATTTATCCAAAATCGTTTCATAGTTGGCATCTCAATGCCCAAAGTACATCCTAATTGAAAACATGAAATTCATTACTCAAGACCAGGTCTTTTGTTTCAAAATCGAAGTTTACTCCAACATGGAGCGTTATGTTTCAGAACCATATTCGTTATTACCAACTCAAAGCTTACTCCAATCATGGAGTATCAGTTTCAAAACCGCTGTGTAAAACAAGCTGTAACATAGACCATCTCCAAAATGGAGCAAAGGTCCTATTTAAAAACCATTTCTCAAAATACATCATGTACTGAATTTATAATCTCAACAAATCTTTAGATGCATCAATCATCTTAAAAACATTTGCAATTCATGCAATCACATTGTAAACAGTCTAATATTTCACATCCTTAAACCCAAAGGTTTCACAAAACATATGTAACTCACGTAAACCATATTATAAAACAATCCATGGTTTACACATTCTTTAAGTTCAAAAACTACATAAACAGTTGCAAATCATATTACCCGCATCATAAAACAATTCATTAGTTCCACAAACTTTGATTCATCAAGTTTCATCCACAATTGCCAAACGAACAAACATAACATGATGACTTGAAACTTTTAAGCAAAAGTGGGTATCCGCAGGGTGTACTCACCCGAGGGTGTGATGAGGATCACCACCCCATCCAAACCAAAGTCCAAACACTTGATCATAACCTATGATCACCAAAACACAAGGTTAACTTACATAGTTAACCAGAAACAAGGTTTCTAGACTCAATTCTAGCCTTAGACACCTCTCGGGTCTTGAAAGACTCTAAATAAACCTTTTATAACCATAGGAACCAAACCCCAAACATGTACAAGGCCAAAAAGGGTCAAAAACACAATTTTTGCATGTGCAGGGTGCCTCGCGCCGCGAGACACAATGGCTACGCCACGACAATTTCTCTGGACGCAAACCCTACGCAAACCCGCGGCCTCGCGCCGCGACAACTTATGCTCGCACTGCGAGCTAGACGTTGCTGCATATTTCGACCCAAAATCAAAATCTTTCAAGTCAAACTCATATACAACATAAAAAGGAAGTTCAAGATACCTTAAAACAACCTCAATATTTCCATATAACTTCAATCTAACAAAACTTGGGTAATTAAACCCTAACCCCAACCATTTGACCCATTTAATAACATTAATCACAAATAACAACCATACATCACCAAATACCCCATGTATGGCTACAATCAAGGACAAAACCTATAAATCTTTGATTCAAGAACTCAATGCTTCCATGATCATTTTCTTCTTTAATATGCCACAAATTGAGTGCTAGCTTCATCATTTACCTCCAATCCTTCAATAATCCATCAAAGAAACACTTCAAGCCCTAGCTCCTTTTCTTCCATCGATGGTTCCAGAAGAAATGAGCTCTCATTTGACTCAATTGAGTCAATTGAGGATATTTATAGCCATATTTTCATTTTGACCCCTCAAGTTTCCAACTTAACCCATTTAGCCCTTTAATTTCATCAACTTTTACACATTACACCCACATCTATATATATGTACATACCCAAATGCACAACATATAATCTATATATATATATATATATATATATAACATATAGATAATATCTTAAACACATAATTTTTGCTATTTTCAAACGAACTTGCACACATATATTTTTTATAATTTCCAAAAATACGGGTATTACAATTCCTCCCTCCTTACAAAGATTCCGTCCTTGGAATCGAATCAATCCACAAGATTAGGTATCACCACGTGTTTATACTAAGATCCTAACTAGGATCATTTAATTTAACTAGTAGTATTAACTCTTAATCAATTTCTTTAACTAGACCTTTTTAAAATAGCCTAGTATCTCACCACTACGGTTCATAACTAACTCCCAATTGGACTATCGGGAATTTAACATCGTTAACCCAATCTTTATGACTCTTAAATCATATAACCTTATGACTAGCAATTGATTATACCAATTAGTGATCTATCAATCACTTTTCAATTCTCAATCAGTCAAAACATTTGCAAGTCAATTTGGGCAAACAACCCACTCCTGAACATAAGTGTTCCTCATAAGTATTTTCCAAATAATTGGAGTAGCACAAGAGTGTTTATTCATAACTACATGTCATGATTCCACACTCTCTCACAAATATAGTTCTATACCCAAAATAAGTCTACTCACCCGAATGAGAAAGTAAACTTACAGGTATCACCAATAAAATCATTCTTTAGCATTGGTCCGCATTTACCTATGTCATAATATATTCTCTCAAGGTTCTTAAAAACCTTGACACTTCCCATAATTTATTTGTTGCAAATTTCATATCGTAAATCACTGGCTATACCTGCCATTATCAATCAATACTAATGCACGAGATCAAATCTCCGCACCATATTCACACAATACCAAGGAAAGGTTCACTAGAACCAGTATACATTATACGCAAATAACTCATAAATCATATCAAATCTAAAAGCTCTAGTTGGCCTGCTAGCCATAACTGACATACTTATCTCCCTTAAGGCCATCATATTTGCAAGCACAATCTTTCTTAGAGATCTTTATCCCGCAAGGCCTCTCGTTCAGCACCTCTAAATCGCCTCATAAGTCCATAACAACTTTTGGTATAAAAGACCCACCATATCACTATTAGGACTATAATCCAGCGACTCCAACTTAGGTCACAACTTTTGCCATTCCTGAATAAAACAGATCTCAAGGTCAATCTCTTGACCAACTCGAGCTACTGGCCTCGCCGCATGCTCCCGATGGTCAAATACTCAGTCAACTCTTGTGGTCTAAAAGCACCACACTATGTCACACACATATAAGTTAAGTTTTTGTCACAATGACATCTATTTTCAAAATAGAAGGATCTCAACTCTATCTCATAGCCTGAGGACATGCCACAATTCATGCACAGGAGCTTCACTTTCGGGTTCAGCTCCACTGATTTCTAAATCTCTTTTAAGGGTCCGAACACATAAACAGAGTGAATCACTCCTTAGGTAACAAACTACCCATTAGACTAAGATGTCACAATCAAAACAGATTTAACCCAAAATCACATTTGATTCCAAATGTGACAACTATGAGGTCCGAAAATAATATGAAAAATTATGAAACAATATCTACATAACAAAGAGAAAAAAAATATAAAAAGAATACGCATAAAAGAAATTACCTATTACTTGCTCTTCCCCGACTTTTTTTTCAACAATATTGTCAAATGTCGTGAAAGAAAATATGCTACTTCACGAGGATAACAATTGGTTACTTCTTTCACACGAGTGTGTGACAAGAAGTTAACACGGTAGGAATGTGTACTCATTTTAACACGAATATTATTATCTGCCACACCAAAATTATTAATAGCATAAACACGACCCTCAATAATCAAGTCTTGAAATTTCTTTATCAACCCTTTCTTCACTCATGCCGAAATCCTAGCTCCCTTTAAACAAACAAAACAACCAAACAAACATACATAAGATTGTTCTATCTATTAAGAAGATTAAAAATGACATACATACCTCCTCGTCCATCAAATCCATTTCAATGTTATAAGCTTCGGAAAGTTTCATATACACATCTTGTTCCCACAATCATACCACACAAACCTTGATTCTCCACCCATCGGAATCGAGGTTAATTTCACCCAATAGATGCTATTGGGATGCCATTTTCTTAGTGGGAATAAAAGTATGTGTAAGAAACTATGTAAAAACAAAAGCAAATCAAGAAGAATGCTAATCAATTTATAAAGGTTACATACAAATGAAAATTTTAAAAACCTTTCACTACCTTAAACTCACAAATAATTGAATCTAACCGAAAATGTAAATTAAGTTGAAAAATAAATGAGATATAAAAATTAAGAAAACTCCTAAGTACTTGGGAAATGCAAGTATAAAAAAACATAAATAAAAGCAAAAAAACGCATAATGACTTGAAGCAAAATAAATGTACAAGAGCAAGCAATTAATGGTTGTTTCAAGGATTAAAGAATCTCAAACAAAACTAACCGAAATTGTAAATGAAGTTATAAATAAAAAGCAAGAAAACGCATAATGACTTGAAGAAAAATAAATGTTAAGGAGCAAGCAATTAATGGTTGTTTCAAGCATTAAAGAAGCTCAAACAAAACTAACCGAAATTGTAAATTAAGTTGATGTATAAATGAGATTTAAAAATTAAGAAAACTATAAAAACCAAGAAAACAAATAATTAATTGAATTTAACATGGACGGTGGGCCTTAGAGAAGGAATAAGAATACAATCTAAGCTCAAAGCCCACTTATAGTTTTATTTAAGCCCAAATGTCTAATTTTTTGCCACGTCATCAAAGCATGTCTCCTAATTAGCTTAGTACAAGAAATTTCCATCATCTCATTGATGCCATATAGGATAGATTAGTTCTTAAGTTATAAGGTGTAACGCCCCAAATTTCAAAAGTAATATAATATTAAATAAAACTCATTTATAAAATACACCTTCGGTTTAAAACGTACGCGGAAGCATTTTTAATACAAAACCAGGTACTGCCAAAAGATATATATACGAGTACATGCTTAGTGTACTTTGAAAGTCAAATATTTACAGAACTGGGCGTTAAGTTGTTTCAAAAGAGTAATCAAAAGCAGTCAAACAGGAGCCTTGCCCTTATCCTTGCCGTGTCCTGCAAAAGTTAATCAAAGATGAGAATCATAACTCTGAGCGAATAAAGGGGTAGGTGGCCTATCTTACTAAAGACAGTCGTGATATTTGGACCCGTTATGGTCGTATTTGGGAGCCTGAACATGAAATGATGCAGAACTATCCAGAACTCTTCAACAGCTGATTTCGAGGACGAAATCATTTCAAGTGGGGAAGAGTTGTAACACCCAAGGTTCGAAAATCCTTATATTTAATAATTAAATAGGAAGTGATATAATTGCGTTATAAACTACCGTTATGAGATTAGATGTTATTATAAAACTAGAGGGGTTAAAACCGCCAAAATATAAGTAGTACAAGTCTAAGGACCAATTGTGCTATTAGGCCATACTTATATATATATATATATATATATGCTCAACTTTGACCTTCATAAGTCAAAGTATCACAATTCAAAACAAACACAGAAGCTTTCTTAGATTTCTGGAGATTCTAGGAACCAAAAACACAGCTACAAACCTCAGTGTTCAAACATCCAATCCAACCTTGCTTGTTAAGGTATGATTAGACTCTTGTTTTTGAGGTTTTATGGGTTTAAATGCATGATTCTATGGTGAATCATGTTAGAAGTGTTTATAGATCATTAGATTATGTTTCTTTATCATAAGGGGTGTAGGAAAACACTCCTAGCATGTTTTCCTTGAGTTTTTACGTATTTATAGCGAAAATCCGACACTTTTTGTATGAACTATCGGATTGTCTGATAGATACACGGCCCGTGTAGTATGAACTTGCGGATTTTGAATCTGTCGGATTGTCAAAGGCGGTCATAAAGCCATGTAGGGTTACATGGTCGTGTAGAACATAAGGTACACCGCCCGTGTAGTACGATTAGATGACACTGGCCATGTAGCCAGCATAGGTCGTGTAGTATGAGGGACACGGCCCGTTTAGAGATACACGGACCGTGTAGGCCCTACTTCAGAATAGTATTTAAGTGTTGTAACACTTTATCATATTATTTCTATAGGACGGTGATTGAGTTACTTATCTGAGTTATCGTTACCTGTGGATCATTACATATCATAAATATCATAAGGTGAGTCTTCTAGACTATTAATCATATCTACAACATATATGCTATCATAACAGATTATAACATGTAATGTTATTCATATGTGTATATATACCGAACTGCTATGTGAAGTAAGGTTCAAAGGTGATACAGTACTGTTACAAAGGTGGCTGCCCTGGGTCTAGAACTAGTGGTTAGCAATGATTATCTGACATACGTGTATTATCTTTATATGATTCTATACGTGTGTTTATATGTTATTAGTTTGGAATACTCCACTGTCAAGAAACCAAGAACCAACACCCTGCACATATATGAATGAAAGAAGAGTTAGTGACACAAGTAGGAATCCACTACTCAGTGGATCCCTGTGGAATGCACCTAGCTTTCAACTTCATCTCAGGTTTCTTATGAATGAGAGGAGTGACTATGTCATCATTACAAGTCCGCTGTCTTGAATTCCCTTCTAAAGAACATTCAAATACCTTATGCTATTTGCTTCCACATTTATAACATTTTTGAGATTTTGTGGCCTTGGAGCATTGAACAACATGGTTTGAAAGCCTATGAGATTTCTTATCAGTCATCATTTGACTAACTTGACCATTCAGCTTATGAAGCTTATCCTGTAAATTTCTTAGGTCTTTATTTACAGGCACCTTAGATTGATCTTTGTTTTTGAAAAGTTTTTGACCAATCTTTGGAGTGGCAGAAATGGGAACAATGTGAACATCATTCTTTTTACTCATAGTTTCTTCTATTAAAAGAGATTTGATTACTTCTAGATCAACTGATTGTTTAAAAGATGAGCTATGATCAGCTGACAGGTTATCAGCTGAGCATTTATCATCTACTAACCTATCAGTTGATGGAGTAGTATTAGCTAATGATTCTTCAGTTTGTGAAATGCTAAGAATTAAGTCATCTGTTTTCAAGGTTTGACAACATAATGTCTCTGAGGTCTCAACTAATGATTCCTTTCCTTTAATCACATCCTTTGACTTTGTGTTATTAGTATTTTTACATTCTGAAATCTTACTAGAGGATGATTCAACAGAAGGAATAATTGATTCTTTTAAGTGGGAACTTTTGTTTCTAACAAACTTATTTGTGAATACACTTTTGCCTTTAACAGTCTTGTGAAAGGTCTGTGGCAAAATGTCAGCTTTGTCTAAGATATTAAGGTTCTTACTAGAATCAACATAGTTAGCAGCCTTAGAGTAATTTCCACCAATAATAGCTTGAACTTGTTTGGGTATCTGCTCCTTAACACACTGAGTGGTCTTTTCTGCGGATACACACCAAGACTTTACTACTGTTTGGAGGTCATTAAACTTTTTGGTTGCTTCACTAGTTTCTTTTACTAAGATCTCATTAAGTATCTTTTGATTAGCTAGTTCATCATTTAAGATTTTTATCAGCTTAAGTTCCTCATTCTTAAGAATTAACTTTTCCTTTAGTGATTCTATTTCTAGTTTTAGCTTCTTCTCTCTTTGAATAGCAGACTGGAAATCAATACACAAGTAATCAAACATAGCATTCTTCTCATTATCATCATAGTTAATAAATTTTCCAACCTGATACATAGAAGAAGGATCCCAGTTGGTAGTTGAACAAGCTTTAGCAGCCTTTTTAATGTCTTCATCAAAGGAACTACCATCATTGTTGTTGGCCATCATGCAGAACTGAGCAGAGATCACCTCATCTTCATCTGAGGAGAGATCTTCTTCTGCCCAATCTTCTTCTTCAGCAACAAGAACTTGGCCCTGGGCTTTCTTCTTCTTCTTCTTGTCAAGGACAGCAGCAAGGAGTTTCTTATACTTGGCTTCATAATCGATCTTGCCCTCCTGCTTTTGCACAGATGAAGAACCAGTGTTATATTTGGACTTACAGTCACTGGCTATGTGGCCAATCTTGCCACACTTATAACACTCTGCTGTGGAGGCATCAAAAGTGGATTTGGGCTTGACAAACTTTGATGACCTCTTGCTGAACCTCTTGACACTCTTTCCCTTCTTGAAAGGTCTGAACTTCTTAACCAGCATAGCTACACCTTCAACCAACTCCTCCAGATTACTTTCCTCACAATCCTTCTCCTCATCACTTTCTCCAGCACTCTCCTCTCCATCTCCTTCTTCATCAGAACCAGAATCAATAGCTGCAAAGCTTCTCATCTTTGTATCTCTTGATACAAGGGCAGTTGGTGCAGCTTTCACTACCTCCTTCATCTCCTTGGATGATAACTTCCTTTGCTTGACTGATTGCTCATGATTGAGTAAGTTACCATATAGAGCAACCACAGACATTCCCTTAATCTTCTCACTATGTCTTAGAACAGTGACAAAGTGATCCCATGTTTCAGGGAGAGAGTCTAGAAATTTGTTCACCAAGACAAAGTTGCTCTTGGTTATTTCTGCCCTTTTCAAGTCATTAACTAGGCAGTTGAACCTGGTGTATGTCTGTGTAAGACTCTCACCTTTCTGAGCAAAGAAGAATTCATACTCTCTGTTAAGGAGGAGCTTCTTGTTCTCCTTCACCTCTTCAGTCCCTTCATATGCAACTGTGAGTGTATCTAACATCTCTTTTGCAGAAGAATAGTTAAACACTTGATGATAGATTTCATTGGGTAGTGCAGAGACAAGAGCTGATCTAGCCTTAACATCTAGGCTAACCAACCTCTTATCCTCATCTGTCCACAGATGCATGGGTTTGGTTATGATTCTTTCAGTTGTAGATGTTTGACCTTCAGATTCTGATGGAATAGATAACACTGATGTTGGAACATAAGGACCATCAATGACTATTTCAAGCACTTGGATATCAAGGGTGGATAGGAAAAGATGTGCTCTACTTTTCCACATGGTGAAATTTTCAGCATCAAACATGGGACATCTTGTTAAGGACCCAGTGTTTGAGATATTCATATTGTTTGCGGATGAGGCCATATTGAGAGGGGTAGAAGCAGTTGTAGAGTAAGCAAAACGGATCTAGATATTGATTCTCCAACCTGCTCTGATACCAGTTGTTAGTCCCAGATTGAGTACGCAACAACAAATGTTTGTAGAAGGGGGGGTTGAATACAAACTTTATCTTTTAAAAATTAAAGACACACTTATATACTTTTATATAATTCTTATTGATATGAATCAAGAATTACATGTACTAGAAGCGGAAATTCTAAGTACAATAAAAGGTGGCAATCAATTTGTCTAACACATAGACAAGCTAACTCTAAAACAACTAATGTATTTAGAGTGTTCAACACATGAACAAGTTTGATTCTACACAATGCTTATACTCTACGAAATTTCTCAAATGATGAGATTTTCTTTTAGTGTAATAGAGACTTCGATATTGTATTTTGTTGTGTAGTCTATTCTGCATGTCCACCATGCATGAATATATATAGAAGTCTTGGTGGATCCGGTTGCATGAAGGTAAGAGACTAAGATGATGTGGAAATATAATATTTTAATTGTAAAGGTAGTGGGTGAAAAGTAAAGTTACTTTAATCAATTGTATGATAAAAGTAATTGTACTTTTCTGCAAAAGTGCAACCTATTACAATATAAAATATTAAAGACCATATCTACTGTCGTGTAGAAGTTTCTTTCCCTTTCCATGATTATACTTTAATCAACACCATGCTTCTGATTGATTTGACTTTACCAAGTATGGGATTGCCAGTCATACTTAGTTGTTTGAACAAATCTTCAAGATCTTCGTCTGTTTGAGGTATCATTATCCTTTTCCAGAGGATAAGATCAAACCTTTTTGTCTTATGCTTGATCCAAAAAGTGCATTCTTACTTTTACAAACAAAGATCTAAGGCATAATAGAACAACACATGTTCTGCCTTTTACATATGACTTACAATCTGAAAAGATAGAGTAGATTTGACATTTTTCATGACTCAGCTAACAGATTGTACAAGAAACTCTGATATTCACTACTCAGTTGACAAAATATATCAGTTGATCACTTTTAGCTAGGACTCAGTTGATACAAATTGCTCAGCTGATCATATAGATGCTCATCTGTTCAATAGTAAGCTTAGGAGAACATAAGCTCATGTATTTGTATGATCAGTTGATCAAGAATGCTCAGCTGATCAATCAAATACATCAGTTTATAAGGGGAGATGACTTGTGTAAGGAAAGACTTACTTAGCTGATGCTCTGGGCCTCAGCTGATCCATTTGTTCACTCAGCTGATAGAGTAGGCACTCAGCTGATCAAATTCTTCACTCAGCTGATCACTTTCTTCACTCAGCTGATCAATCTGTTTACTCAGCTGATGGAATATTTTCATCAGCTGATCAACAATTTTGCTCAGCTGATAGACTGTTTTCCTCAGCTGATGGTCTTCTTTACTTGTTTTCTTCATCTGATGCTCCTTGGCTGATATCCTTTGGCTGATACATTGAGTAGGATCTGATGCTCAGCTGATGGCTTATTTTCCTCAGCTAATGGTTCCATACTTAGCATATTTTTACATAAACTGATTCAAACAACACATGTTTGAATTCTTTCTAAGTCATACTGAATGTAGGGTTTGGTTATCATCAAATCCTATGTTTTAGGATTGGCAGAGTTGATTATTAGGGTGAAGTGATTATCTCCCCAAAAATATCCACAAGTACTAGTTTGAGTTACTCACCTGGTTGTCCCGTAACTCCTGAATATGTCAATCACTAATAACTGGACTCCACAGGCACCTAAAACACTAACAATTTACCAATTAACATCTAAATGCTTACCAAAATGACACTAGACATCCTTAAACAAGATTAATCAAGGAATAAAAGCCTACAACCAAAATCAGTACCTCTTACGACTATAGCCCTCCTTCCTACGACCTTCTAAAATGCACATATTATTTATATCCGATATCTCATTCTTTGATTGCATTATTATGATGAATTAGGCTTATTATTTGATTAATCTATTATAATTTTCATTGCAGGACTCGAAGGAGAGAAAATACACGAACTAGTAAGAAATGGGAAAAAATGATAAGAATGGCAATTTTGACATACGTTCAATGTTTTGACCATATCTCACTCATAAAAACTGGGATCGATGTAATTCAAAACACTACGGAAACTAGACAAAAGGGACCACAATAATATTATGTTGGTTATATTCAATTGGGTTGTGATTCTTTTGCATATCGGCCTAGAAACAGAATTAAAAAAGAAGTTGAAATTGGAATTAATTAGTGAGTTAGTGTAACACCCACAAACCTGGGCTAGTAGATTAGCGGGTTGGCGGTACGTGCTTAATTGTGTTTTAATTGTTTATGTGTTAGTTTATGTTAATTAGTAAAATAATTAACTAGTTGAGAATATATATATATATATATATATATATATATATATATATATGATGTTACTAGAAAGGGAAATGAATATATAAAAAAAATGTATGTTATGTATGTATGGTTGTATGTATGCATGTATGGGTAAAATAGAAGTAGAAATGAATATATAAAAAAATGTATGTTATGTATGTATGGTTGTATGTATGCATGTATGGGTAGAATAGAAGTAGATGTTGGAATATGCCCACTCATACACGTGTACTAGCATCACTGCTGATGAGGTACGAGCCTATTGGGTCACACGCCAAGGGTAGATTCCGGTAGCACAACCCAAACATGAGAGAATATGAAATTAGGGTTTCTAGCGACCTTCACGGGCCGTGAAGAGGTCGTGAAGAGAAACCCTTCACAAGTCTTCACCACCCGGCCTATGAGGCCTTCACGAGTGCTTCACGGCCCGTGAGAGCCCATGAAGATAGAAGTCAAAGTGTCACTTGGATTTTATTGGACCTTTGTGTTGGTCCAATGGATGAATGGCTAGGTGGTCGATTATGGTGTCCCTTTGTCTTATTCCAGAGTTTATAAAAGGCCAAAAACTCTCTCATGTAGCTTCTTCTTGCTTCTTGATACACATAACACTTATATACGGTTCTTGAGCTTCTAGTAAGTTGGATGAGTGTGTAATCTCGTGAAGTCAAGTAGTTCTTGTGGTAGTTGTTGCTCCAGATTCACAAAGACAACGTGTGGTTCATGTCTCAGGTCGTTAGCAAGATGGAATCTCGGCTACTTGGTGTGGAGTATCAATAAAGTAGCTCGGTTTCGGGTTCTCGAAGATCTTCCTAGCTCGATGGATAGCTCCAGTGGTATCAGAGCCTAGGCTACAAAGATATAGCACCAAAATGGCTCAAAAAACCGTTTTTGGAAGATTCGTTTTTCTGTCCGGTAGGCCTTTACGGGCCGTGAAGTGTTCTTCACGAGTCGTGAAGGCCACACGACCGGTGTTCGTGAGGGGTCTGGTCGTGGGAAGTGTTTTCAGGCTTCACGAGTCCTTATGGCCGTGACCGGTCGTGAAGGCTTCACGAGCCGTGAAGGGTCGTGAAGGCACTCGTGAACAGTTTAGCCGTGAAACTTGGTTTTTAGGCTCACGAGCCCTTTCTGACCCGTGATCGGTCGTGAAGCCTTTGGGCTTCACGAGCTGTGAGGGGTCGTGAAGGAGCTCCAGGGCAGTTTTTGTACTTAAAAGAAAATATTCTGGTTTTTCGGGTCATGGAGGAGTTTCTGGTTTTCTGGCAGATGCCGTTTGATTAACCCCTCGTAATATTTTGGTACAAATATGGGTATGTAAGGTATGGTCTTGGCATGAGAGGCATACATGCATACACATATGTTGTGTATATATGAATATGGATATAAAAGTTGGTTTTGTGCCCTAATGCATATGTACAAGAATTTCCTTGTTGTGTCTTGAGTGTTTGTGTTGGAAATTCTTACCGAAATATTCCTTTGGTCACGGTTTTGGCACATCGTGCTTTGTATTTGTTGTTTGTTGCTTTTAGTTGGTAACCATCGCTCTAGACCTTGTGGTTGTGCCTTGTGGTTTGTTTGGTTGTTTGGATTTATTTGGTGACCTTAGTGTCACATGTGATGTAATTAATTATTTATTCGTTTGGTTTGTAATTAATTATCGCGGCTTGCATGCCGTTTCATTTATCCATATGTACTTGTACTAGATTGATAGGATTCCCGTGGCTTGCATGCCATTTCCTTTCTTTTGTACTTGTGTTTTGAAGACCACAATCAAGAGTCAAGAGGAGACTTCTTGAAGACCTTGGATCCGGTTAGTCCCGTTGGAGGTAGCGGATTCAGTGGGAGCACTCCATGGTCTAGGTTTGTGTCCTTAGTAGACCTAGTCCTCCCGGCTTGGCTCGCGGGCAGGACGCATAGGTTTTTGGCATGGTTACCAACCCCTCGTATGCGTGTGATGTGATTTATATTTCTTGCGTGGTTGTTTTTTTTTCTTTGCATGCTTGATAACTTTTCTAAGTTAATAAAATCACAAGAGTTTTTAAATTGGTTAACAAACTCTCACGCGTACACGATTAACAAGATAATATAAACTTGGTATTTATATTTAAAGTGAAAATTGTTTTTTGTCACTTACTTTGTTAATCAATTATTAAAACTTGGTTTTAATCTAGAAACAAAAGCCCGTTTCCTAAAAACGTAAATCACGCACCATCCATAAGATGACACACCCGATTCTAGTGAAGCATGGGATAATTGTCGAGCTAAGCACGAGTTATTCCATGTGGATCTGTGTGGAAGGTGAGAGTAGTGACTTGGAGTTATTGGTTGTCGAGCTTAGCACGAGCCAATGATTGTCGAGTGTGCTACCATGTATCTTGTTGGACGATTTACAATTGCAAACTAAAATTCTTGTGTGATTGTCGAGCTAAGCACGAGTCAACCAAGAATTTTAATTTGGGATTGGTGTAAGTAGGGATCAAACATGCCAACCGACCGTTTTATGTCATTGGATTCTGCAAGTGTCTAAGAGTTGCAATAGAGATTGCAATCGGTAAAATGGTTACCGGCCTAAATAGCTTCATGAAGTGATCCGCGTTAAACCCGTCATGTAGTGGAGTAAAATATGGTTCTTAGCCCTTGTTAAGATAAATTGTTTTTCTAAAACTTTATGAGTAATTATTTTAACGAGGATTATATCAAACTAACTAAAACATGTATTCTTATTATTTATAGATATCAAACGATAATAACACCACGTCAAACAATTCGCTTCGTATGTTCCTACATAGGGAGAAACTCACGGGAGTGAATTTCATTGACTAGCTTAGGCAATTGAGAATTGTCCTTCTCTATGAGTCAAAGTTGCACATCCTTGAGGAACCCTTTCCAGAACCACCTGCTACCGACGCGACTTGGTCCATCCGATACGCGTATGAAAAGCGTGTTGAGGACACACACGATGTTGCCTGCCTCATGTTGTCAACTATGAGTTCGGAGTTGCAAAAGAACTTTGAGCACATGAGTGTGCACGATATGATGAACAAGTTAAAGGACATGTTCCAACAACAAGTTAGGGAGGAACACTATGAGTGTGTTAAAAACCTAGTCGGTTGTAGAATACAGGAAGGTAGGAGTGTGAGTGCCCACGTCCTTAAGATGAAGGTGTACATGGACCAAATGGAGAGACTAGGATTTCCCATGGGGAGGGAGCTTGTTGTGGATATAGTACTCTAGTCCCTGCCCGCGTCATATGATCAGTTTGTCATGAACTATCACATGCATGACATGGAGAAAACCTTAGGTGAATTGCATGGTATGTTGAAGACTGCGGAGTCTGACATGGCCAAACATGAATCCACCTCTTCCATACCTACCACAAGTTCAAGGGAACAAAAGAAAAGGAAGAAGAAACCGACACGAAGGGAAAAGGTTGGAGTGTCCAAGCCTATTCACCACATTGAATCTGAGGACAATATTGTGTGCCTCAAGAAGAGATTCAAGAAAAAGTGATTTTCTACTTCTGTGGAAGATTTGGAGATTGGGGCCGTCATGCATGCCCATCGTGCCGAGAGAATATTAAACTTCTAAGGAAAGAGAGAGTTAATTTCCCCTCTCAAGGTACATTCATGATTCATTGCTAATTCTTCTATTTTGCTGGGTTGTTCACCTGAGCTAATTAACTCACGTTTGTCACAAATTTATTTTTATTACAAAGTGTAGGTACCCTTTAAAATAAGAAAGAAGAGCATGAAGAACCGGATCTATAAAAGAGGAATCTTAATAGATTGACCTCTAAAAGAGAATTGGGAGTTTTGATCTCGCCTATTGTAACCGGTTTAATTATTACTTTGTTTTTGATGCCCTGCGAGGCAAGTTAAGTTTTGGTTGTATGTTCATGAAGACGATGGATGAGATTTTAAATTTTTGGTTGTAAAAGATTTTTCCGCATTACTTATTCGATTTCGAAGTTTGTTCATGTCATAGCTTATGTTTTGTTTTGGCCTCCATGGCGCATCATTCTACATTTGATGACGATGAATTCATACTTGAAATTTGAATCTTGTTTTTGAAAAATATTTGTTGTTAAAAATCAAAATTGTCCATGTCAAGACATACATGCTACAAGTAAGAATTAATCATGAATGATTGATTCTAAATCCAAAATAGTTTGGATTAGTCGGCTCTTTGTCATAATCTACTTAACCATATAAATAAGACAAGTATCGCCTAGATCCATGAGGTTAGGATCTTGGAATAGTTTAACTTCGGGTTAAACATTTGATGCAAGTCTTATCTATTAGGGTAAGATGATTATGAAACCATTCATGGTATATGTGAAAGGGATGATAGCTTGTAAGATATTGATCACCTTTGGTGGATAATCCGTACAAGCACATAACAAAGAGAAACTAATTAAAAGAATCAATTGGGACATATAGATAGGATGCTTAGATCTAGTTGAGATGCTAAGATACCTTAAATCTATATCAATGACCACATTATGAATTGCGGGATTATCTCGCAATTCGTTCCTTAACATAGATACATTTGTACATGGTATCACGTTGAAGGAAACCGGATATTGTTGAAAATGATCTGGTAAATAATGGGTCAAATATGTATATTCGACTTGTTAGTATACACATTGAATGTGACGAGCCAAGTCCTTAATCTTAATCCAACTTGAAAGTCTATCTAGCACCATATGAGATATATCTTGAAAGAGTTCTTTGCTTGCATATATCAAAGTTTGGAGATTCTCAATCTACATCTAGTAGGAGATTGAAGAACTTAGATGGTGCTAATACATTTAAAAGGCTCTTATAGGTTTTGGATATTTGACCTTACGAGAACAATGTTTTTGTTGCTCCAAAGGAAGATAATAACTAAAGCATTCCAGTGGAAGAACATGCAACTTAAATGAAAGACTTGATGTTGGCACTAGCATATGATCAAATATCGGCATGAGAATGCTGGTTCTCCTGACCATGAGTAATTACTTTCAAGGCTGATAGAAGTCATGTAGCCAAAGAGATATGGGATCCTCACATCTAAGTGGCAATGACTTGATGGTGAGTCTTGTTCAAATCACCATCTATCAGAAAGCATAGTGGGCCCTAAGTTCACTAAAGTTATGAGAAGTAATTAATCATGAGATGAAATCCATTTCAAGTATGCAAATACTTTACTTAATTCCATACCAAGATGCAAACCGAGATGGTGTAAATGGAATTAACATGGATTGTAATGTAGACTACTTCAAATACCGACTAGGGGTAAAGGTTTCATGATGGTTATTGCAGAATCTTTTCCTAGTGGTTATGTTGAAGATCATTTGATACTCGTTGCTATTGTTGCCTTCTTATGGCAATAAAGGATAGTACACGGATATACAAGACCGCGTTTCTGTATGGAACTTTGTATTGAAGAAGTGCTTACCACACTCTCCGAGGGTCTTAGATATCCGTAGTATCCAAATTAAGTCTACAAGTACGGATAAGTCCTTTGGACTTATACTAACATCGTAAAAGTAAGATCTTTGCTTTCATGAGAAAATCAAAGTCATGAGTTTTCTAGGAGCATAGATAAGACTTTTACACATGTCAGGGCTAGTGGGAGCTTTTGTTGTATACCTAGAAGTATGTATCGATTGAAGATAATGTCCCATTGTCATGTGTTCTATGAACCTAAAATAGGGAATTGTTGTTTCATGATAATACTTAGGAGATACAAATTTGGAAATTTTGAATTACAAGAAATACTTGTGTATGTTCTTGATGTTTGACGACAAGAAATAAGCCTTGGAGTAAGTTTTTACTCTAATACTAATTTCTAATAGGATAACTGTCGATCTTGATCGAAGTCTATGCTCCTACTATATGGTGTTAATTATTGATTAGAGAAGTTCTTAAGTATCATTGATCCTATTGTGAACTTTTGTAACAATGAGGATATGAGTACTTTAGCACTTTGTTATATGATCTCTTTGACGGATACTTTGAGTATTAGTTTGGTCAAAAGATAATTGTAAGAATAACAAGAATACAAATGGATGTTGCATGGCAAATCCATTGAATAAGCCGTTGTCATAATGACTAGTGATGTTTGTCATACTAGGTCATGTAGCATTTCTTATGCATATGATTTAGCTTGAAATATTGTTTTAGTTGTTGATTGTTTTATATTTGCTTTGGGAACTGCAAGCAGTATCGTTACTTTTGATTGCTTTCGATATATAGTGGGGACTATATATACGCAGATGCGGTTACTTTCATTAGTCTTTATTGTGTTCCATCTTAGCACGTTTAATCACTTCCCTGAGTGCTTATGTATTCTAGATTTCCATAGTCAGTCATTCTTCAAGGGAAGGAAGTTTGAACTAAGACTGAGGTTAGGGCTTGGTCATGCATTAATCAAGGATTGAATGCAAGTGACGCAAAACTAACCTGTGCTTGAAATGAGTTTCAAGTGATTGGAAGACCCACACCTGAGTTCACTTCATGGATTATGGTCACAAGTGACTCAGGATGATAATATCATTTCATCCTTAGACCGGAGATACATGTGTATCCAAAGCATGAGTCTGCTTTATTTTGATTATTTTCAAACGTGGTTCGTAACTGGCCACTATAAAAGGAGTTTTCAAATAAAGTATGAAGCATGTGGCGGGGCTAGGTAGTCAAAAGGATTTATTCCTCTAGTTAGAGAGATATCCTTGGGCCCCTCGATGATTGGGCGCTGACACCAAAAATGCATGGCCGTGCTCAAGTTACAATGATTTTAGATCGGTTGTAAACTTGTTATTTTGGTCACCACCAATCTAGAATCGAGAAACAGAATCGTGAAAGATCTGGAGATTGACATTTTCCATGTCTCGTGTTCACACGGATATCGCGAACAAAGGGATGTTTATGATCACTTATCTATAGGACCTTTTAGCCTTTCTAGGCTACCAGGATTTGTCGAGGATGACGTAACTCGTACCGACTTGGGGGCAAGTATGCTTTGCTAGAGCCACTGCTTGTCTGTGGTGTTGGTAACGCTGTATCATGTGCAAGTGGGAGTCTGTTGGAATATGCCCACTGATACACGTGTACTAGCATCACTGCTGATGAGGTACGAGCCTATTGGGTCACACGCCAAGGGTAGATTCCGGTAGCACACCCCAAACATGAGAGAATATGAAATTAGGGTTTCTGGTGACCTTCACGGGCCGTGAAGAGGTCGTGAAGAGAAACCCTCCACAAGTCTTCACCACCCGGACAAAGTAGTCATGGGAGCAGTGCCTTCACGAGTGCTTCACGGCCCGTGAGAGCCCGTGAAGGCAGGCGCCATACTTTTATTGGACCACTCGTTGGCCCAATGGGAGTATGCGGTGGAACCCGGCCTATGAGGCCTTCACGAGTGCTTCACGGCCCGTGAGAGCCCGTGAAGACAGAAGTCAAAGTGTCACTTGGATTTTATTGGACCTTTGTGTTGGTCCAATGGATGAATGGCTAGGTGGCCGATTCTGGTGTCCCTTTGTCTTATTCCAGAGTTTATAAAAGGCCAAAAACTCTCTCATGTAGCCTCTTCTTGCTTCTTGATACACATAACACTTATATACGGTTCTTGAGCTTCTAGTAAGTTTGATGAGTGTGTAATCTCGTGAAGGCAAGTAGTTCTTATGGTAGTTCCTGCTCCAGATTCACGAAGACAATGTGTGGTTCGTGTCTCGGGTCGTTAGCAAGACGGAATCTCGGCTACTTGGTGTGGACTATCAATAGAGGAGCTCGGTTTCGGGTTCTTGAAGATCTTCCTAGCTCGATGGATAGCTCCAGCCCCGTGATGGTATAATTTCTCCTCCCTCTCGTTTGTTCTTAGTTGCTATATTCGTTTGTAGTCACGATCCCCACTTGGGGAATACATGCATGTCGGTTTTGATACCCGAAAACCCTGTTTTTGATGTCGTTGCTTCCGCTGCACGGGTGTTGGCGTGCTTGGATTTCCTACAGTAGACACCTCCTGCTTTGTAATATGATATATATATGTGTGTACGTGTGTCTTCATCAGTTCATTTTGAAAACCAAAGTGAAGGTGTAGTGTGTGTGTATATTGCTTCTTGTTAAAGAAACCTCGAAAACTTGCAAGACTTGAAAGTTTGAAGTGAAGATTTGTTGATTGTTAAATCAAAATCAAGGTTAGAATATATTCATGATATGTATCTGATCATCTTAGCATGTTTTCTTGTTAATTTACATGCTTATATGATGAAGCACCATTGTTGGAGCTTGAAGCTCAAAGTATGATAAGTGGGTTTTATGTGTTTTGGTGTATTAATGAGTTTTAAGATGCTCTTGATTCATGGAATCATGTTTATAGTTGTTTGTATATGTTTTTGGTAAGATTTAAAGAGTTTTATAAGTTCTGGAATATTGTACCAAGAAGTGTTTGAAGTTGGCGGATTATGAGGAAGAAGATGATGATAAACACCGATACTTTTAAAACCGATATCTCAAAAATCCGATATGAGTAAATCCGGATACCCCAAATCTGGTACATCTAGAATCCGGGACTTGTAAACCGACAAAACCAAATCCGATAATCTTGAAATCCGATTCCCTAAATCCTATACTTGAAATCCGAGAGAACACATAAATTCGATTGACTTGAATCCGATGTTGTATGAATCCAGTACCTTGTAATCCGGTAGAAGAATCCGACAGACTTGAAATCTGACGGATTCTCAAATCCAAAAGTTATGAAATCCGATGGTTGGGAATCCGACAATTGAGCTTGACGCGACGCGTCGGATTCCTGGACGCAACACGTCCGGCGATTTTCAAAATATGAATTTTGTTTGATTAATCTTTTGGATTGTATTTTATGTGTTTATGATATGTGGATTTATTATGGGTATTATGATATAAATATATGTTGGAATATATATTTATGAATCAGAAACTAATATTGGTGATTGCTATGTTTTCAGGCAATCCCAAGGCTCAGTAATATTAGACATCTGAATGCAGCTTCTGAGAACTAGAGGTGAGTGGATGTTAACTCACAGATGATAAAGTATATGATTGATATGGATGACGTGATGCACATGTTTGTGCCTAGCTAGACTGTTTAGTCTGATGCTCTACACATGTTTGTTCTTAGCTAGACTGTTTAGTCTGATGCTCAGTGTTTTATTGTTTGTTGTGTGTTAAATATTGTTTATATCTGCTATGTGACTATTTGGCCGATACGTGCTCGAGGTATGATATCGAGTATCTATTAAGTAGTCAGCTATGTGTGGAATTGGGCTGGGCATGATCGCTATTGGTTGAGCAGTTGTAGACCCTCTCATTCATGTGTTGTATTGGAGGGGATCTAACTGTACCAATTGGCGGTGGGCTATCGATAAACCTTTGCTTTGACTGGCATTGGTTGTAGGTTCTGCACCGAACCGCTGATCTTCTGGATTATGTGATTACATGTTTTGCTATCGATTGTAGCTGTTTTCTATTGTGGTTTAATTGACCCGACTCTGATATATGTTGTAGAATGAAACGAGCCAGTTGTTTTTGTAACACCAAGACAGTGTTTGTTGTGTTTAAGAACAAATGTTTAAATTTGTAAATATATTATGTATGAAAAGTACGTTTGTTTGATTAAAGCTTCCGCAACGCAAATAAAAAAATGGCTTTGGATTTTACAGTGTTAGAGTTGGGGTGCTTAGGGGATGTTTATTAAAACAAAATGATTAAGTACGGAATGAATCTGTGGTCTCAATAATTCAAAGGCTTTGTATGAATTTGCCTCTAAATACGACAAGTTGTTTGATAAAGCTTTTGAACGAACAATTTAAATGATGCAAATTACCATTTTAACCTTAATAGTGATAAATTATATTATATTATATGATTGTTTAACAAAACAACGTGTGAAAGGAGTACTAGGGTAAAATATTGGTGCTTAATGATTCAAAATGTCCTTTAAAATAGAAAGATTTAGCAGTGTTCTTTTGTTTCATTCAGCACAGCCTTCAGAGTCAGCAATCAAACACGCTGAATGGTGAATGATTCATCATTTAGCGTTGAATAGTTCCATTAAGCAGCAAACAAACAACTCCTTAGTGTGCAAAGGCCAAGAAAAACCCAACACATTAGATTGAAATTAAGGAAGCTGAGTCTTATCTAAATTGGCTGGCAATTTTAATTAGTGGGTTTCAACGGTTAATAAATATTTAGCAATTAATTGGGGGGAGGCAACGAATAACAAAGAAAAATGAAAGAAAAAAAAACTAGTTGTAATTTATGGAGAGAATTAGAGAGGAAAATGAATGGAAGAAGTAAGTTATCATTAGTTAATCCTTATACTTAAAGATACATAAGGGATAAGTCTTCAAAAACAAATCTTATCTATAGTGAAACTAATCTACCTAATATTATGGGGGTAAGACATCTATTAATAATTATCCATAACACACCCCGTTAGATGTCTACTAAAAGTATTACGCCTCGTTAAAACCTTACTAGGTAAAACCCATTGGGACAAAAACCCACTGAAGCAAAAAAAGTACATAAATACTCCAATAAGTTTGAGGATGTTCCCTCATTAAAAACCTTGTTAGGAAAACCCAGTGGGACAAAACCATGATGAAGAGAAAAAGAGTGCAACGTGTATTCTTCTTCCCCTGATGATCACATCACTAGAGCTCTTGAAACCGACACAACCCAATGTCATGAATTAACTTCTTAAAAGTTGGAACGTGTGACTTTGTCACTCTCTTTGGGTCAGTGAATGAGTCGATTTGCTAATCCTTGCAGATGAATTATCCTTTGAACTTCTAATTCACATAGTTTGGTTCGAGGATCAAGGTGAGATAATGATAATTCATTCCAACTAACTTTACTTCCCAGCTGTTTAGTCTGTCCCCCTAAGGTTGGGAATTCTGATTCATCAAAATGACAATCAGCAAACGAGCTGTAAATAAGTCCCCCGTTAATGGCTCTAAGTATTTAATTATAGATGGTGATTCATGCCCAACATATATTCCCAACCTCCTCTGAGGTCCCATCTTTATGCGTTGTGGTGGAGCAATTGGAACATGTACCGCACAACCAAAAATCCTTGGATGGGAAATGTTTGGTTCCTGACCAAAACCCAATTGTAATGGGGAGGAAGTATGATAACTCGTTGGCGTGATACGAACTAGTGTTGTTGCATGCAAGATAGCATGACCCCAAGCGGAAATTGGTAGTTTTGCTTTCATAATCATTGGTCTTGCTATCATTTGTAGTCGCTTGATAAGTGATTCCGCAAGCCCAATTTGTGTATGAACATGAGCCACATGATGTTCAACTCTTATCCCAATAGACATGCAATAATCGTTAAATATTTGGGATGTAAATTCACCATCATTGTCTAAACGAATTGTTTTTATAGGGTATTCTGGAAAATGTGTTCTCATACGTATTAGTTAGGCAAGTAAACGTGCAAACGCCAAATTACGACTTGATAATAAGAACACGTGTGACCATTTAGTTGACACATCAATTAAAACCATAAAATACCTAAATGATCTACAAAGTGGATGTATAGGCCCACATATATCCCCTATATCCTTTCCAAAAAGTTAAGGGGTTCAAACCCACTTTTGCCAGTGATGGGCGAGTAATTAACTTCCCTTGTGAACAAGCAACACAACTAATGTCATTAGTTTGAAGGATCTTTTGGTTTTTCAAAGGATGCCTACAAGATTTTTCTAAATTTTCCGCATCATCGTTGAACCGGGATGGCCTAACCGTCATGCCAAACTATAAAATTATATCGGTCCATAAACTTTTGGTTTATGACTATATTTGATTCAATTGCACTTATTCTAGGTGAAACAAACCAGAAGAAAAAGCAAGTAATTTTTCCAATACATGTTTCTTCCTTAAAACCATATTTGTAATGTGAAGGCATTCCACGGGTCCCTCACTTGTAGTCTCAATATGATATCCGTTTCTACAAATATCTTTAAAATTCAATAAATTTCTTTGAGATTTTGGGGAAAAAGTGCATTATCAATTTTTAAATGTGTTCCGCCCGGTAACAATGCATTTGCTTTTCCAAAACCTTCGATCATTTTTACAATACCAGATGTTGTACGAATATTTGCCTCTTGTATAGTTAAATTAGAGAAATATCTCCTTTTCTTGAAAATGGTGTGTGTAGAGGCACTATCCACTAGGCATACGTCTTCATCATCAATATCCAATAGACAATCCATATTCTAAAACACGTTATAATAAACGTCTTAGAAATATTTAAAACAAACAATTTAATATAATCAGTACCATCATACTAAAATTCTAATAATAAGAAAAGTTCAGAACATGCAAAAACAAAAGCAAACAAAATAGAAAAAACTCCTAGAAAATAAAGACATATTGTTCGAGTTTAGTAACATGATTACTCATTTGTCAAAAAATCACTAGCATCCAAATGAGTTAAATTATTATAGTCTTCGAGACTATCAATCTTCTCGTCTTCATATGCAAAATTCACGTCGGCTCCTTTTCCTTTGTTCTTGAGTAATTGTTGGTATAGTTCTACTAGATGCTTTGCCGTACGACATGTACGGGACCAATGATTTTCCAAGCCACAACGATTACATGCATTAGATGTGTTACTTTTAGCCTTTTCATCTCTTTCACGCGTATTTTTCTTCCCATGCTCTTGCCATTTTTTATTATTATATTGAACACCAGGATAATCTCCTCGGCCATAGCCGCGACCTCGACCACGACCATGACCGCGACCAAGACCACGTCCACGATTTCCACCTTGATCACTATATGTTGCTATATTCACTTATGGGAATGAGGCAGTTCCAGTTGGACGGATCTCGTGGTTTTCATTAGAAGCTCGTTGTGTTGCTCAGCAACTAGCAAACATGAAATCAAGTCAAAATATTTCTTGAAACCCCTTTCACGATATTGTTGCTGCAAGAGCATATTAGAGACGTGAAAGGTGCATAATGTTTTTTCTAACATCTCCTCATCAGTAATATTCTCTCCACATAAAGTTAATTGAGATGTGATTCTAAGCATAGCTGAGTTGTACTCGCTTACCGACTTGAAATCTTGTAACCTCAAATGAACCCATTCATAACGAGCTTTTGGCAATATTACAGTTCTTTGGTTGTCATATCGATCCTTCAAATTTCTCCAAAGGACAAGTGGATCTTTTATAGTAAGATATTCATTTTTCAAAGCCTCATGGAGATGATGGCGTAGGAAAATCATTGCCATTGCTTTTTCTTGAGTAGTTGCCTGGTTTCCATCTTTGATTGTGTTACCGGACCCTTAGCATCTAGGTGTACCTCAGCATCCAACACACAAGACAAATAGTTTTTCCAATAATATCCAAAGCAAAAAACTCAAGTTTTACAAGGTTTGACATGATTGACTATAACAAGATATAAGAGTTAATATATTTCATGGTAATTCATCAAAATTTAGTAAACATAAACGAAATTCTAGCAATATGTGCAAATAGTGAAATTCAAGCATAAACAGATTATCTATACTATTATATAAAGCATTTAAGTTTTTTCCTTAAAACTCTTAAATTTTAAGTCACTTAAGATTATTATTCTACCCTCATCTACCAAAAAATGATTCCATAAAATAAACTTAATAACATTCCTTTTTCATAAATTCCACAATATTCCCTTTTCATAAATTCCATAGCAAAACTTACGAAACAGAATATTCCATAAACTTAATAACATTCCATAAATTCCAGAAAGGGAAAATATATAATATTCGCTTTTCACATGCTAAATAAAAATTACAAAATTACATCTAAATTTCATTCCCTTTTCACCTGCTAAATAAAAATTACAAAATTACGTCTTGTGTGTCCTCTTGATTAATACCTACCAAAACAACTCCTAACAAACCATTTTTATTCACCGTCGCCGCATTGCGCGGGTATCCCGCTAGTTTGTAATAATTTGTGTAACATTGTAACATACTATAGTGTGTTGTCTTAAAACAAATAACATACACATATTATTGTACTAGACTACTAAATGCCCGTGTGATACACGGGTTGGTTTAAACGATAATAAATATTAAACATTAATAAAAACGTATTAAATAATAATAAAACGCGAATTAAATGAGAATTTAAATAATGATGACGTGCGGCATCAACACTCTAATCAGTAGTGGAAACGTCGACGAGAGTGGGAGGGCAGACTTGACGGCATAAATGTGGTATCATGCTATTAGGAGATACGATTGTATTTCTTATATAAGTTATCAATCTTTATTGTTATAATTAAGGGTAATAAAGTTAAACGTTATTGGTTATTATTAAAAAGAAATTTAAAATTATTATAAAATATTTTAGAATGATAAAACTAAGAATTTGGTTAATTATGGTATTTTGAAATATTATAAAAGGTAAATATGATATTTGTAAATTAAGGTGGGCAAATACAATTTTTTATGATTTAATAAGAGCATATATGAAATTATCTCTAATAATTTTGACTCTAAAAAGTCAAAATTGATTTTTTAATTTTAAGTAAATGAATGATCAAAATTAAATATTTTTGAAATGAATGGTTCAGATCATATAATAAATTTTATAAAATTAATCTTTTATTGATATTAGAAGTTGACATATAAAATACACAGCAACCTTAGCAACACTTCAAAGTATTTACATTATCACATTGTAAACAATATTAAAATGTTATTAGTTAACATAAATCAATTTTCATTAAATTATATATTACGACTTATAACACATCTTAATATGATTAAAATTTTCTTTATTTTATTTATTATGATTACTATTTTTGAACTGCTTTATTACATTTATTGCATATCATCACATGAACGACAACAATTCAACATGTTAATTACGACATATTAGCCTACATTCTAAATTTTGATTTATATCACATTTAATAAGATATACGCTAATCATACGATCGACAATAATTAAATCAGAAAAAACACGTCAGATTAGACAAACTTATTTTGTTATATTCATTCAATATCACAGTCGTTAATAGCATTTAATTACTTACAGATTTGCAGAATAGAGCATACGGTAATTGTAAAAAAAAATATAAAACTCAACTCTAAACGGCAGTAAATAGGAAGTGTCCGGCCCACCAAAACCATATTTTGGCGTTTTTCTCTCTCGTTCAAATTAATGTATTGCCAGAATTAATACTTGGCGTGTGACCCAATACTCCAATAGGCCTATGCCTTATTGGAAATGATACCAGCTTGTGTGTGTCAATAGACATATTCTAACAGAACCGACCATACTGAATTATGACACGAGCTCGAAAATGAGCAAGGTGGATGATGAAAATTTCGTCATCATCAAATAAGGAACTTGAAGGAAGTAGGGAAGGCAAATGACACTTGATGACACTTAAGGGAGGCAATGATGGAATTTAATTGTCAAATGCCATTTAAACTTATGATAATAATTATTATTGTGTAATTATAAGTACTTATGATATGTATGTATAAACACTAGCGTATACTTGGCTAATGTGTGTGTGGCGGGAATAACCGCTGACAGTTGGCACCAAACCGGCACCACCAACCACCACCACCATTAGGATAACTGCCACCACTGACCATCTATAAATAGGGGTGTTTGTCTTGTTAATTAAAACTCATGTGAAATTTCGGTGGGCAGTATATATATATAGAGAGAGATGAGATCAAATAAAAAGGAAATTAAAGTAAAAAGTGTAAGAGGGATGATTAATTGATCATTTTTTGGTATATACATCAACTGATAATTGTTAGTTCATCATCTTTATTGATTAAAACTAGTTTTTTATCGATTTCTTTTTGATGAATCCATCATATTCATCACTTTTAAAATGAAAACATTTTGTTCATCAACAAATTATTCCAAAATTTTGGTTTCAAAATCTACATTTGAAAATCTCTTTTGCTCTGTAAAAAGTGATGAATATGTTGGATTCATCAAAAATAAATTGATGAAGAACTAGTTTTAATCAATAAAAAGAATTTTTTTTATTGCCTTTTACCCTTTTTACCATAAAATTCTTTTTACTTGATCTCTACCCTATATATATATATATATATCCGATGGAGGGAGGGTTAATGCGAAAAGTGTTTTATTTCCGAAAAGAGCGAGAAGCAATCCTAGCCTCTTATATGTATTTAATCTAATGGCTTAGATTAATTATTTTTTAATTCAAAATGATATAATAGTAAACAACATTTTTTTTCTCTCTCTTATTTTTCTCTCTCTTAGAATTTTTAAACAAAATAAATTAACAATTTTACGGCGTTCAACGATGAACACGGTCAAAATTTATGAGTTTTTAGTCATTAAATATTATATTCATTACACTTTGTTCACTAATAAACTCTTGGTTTGTATCATTTTAAGTATCATTAGTAGTTATTTATTATTGAGCAACGTAGTTGATGCTAGAAAAACCTTTCTTATTTATACCAGGCATATTCATTACTGAACAACCAACCGTTCTTTATCTCTATTGTCTGTGTTAATTAGTTAACAACCAAAAACAAACAAAAAAAATACTTTATTTCTAATTATAATGAACAAACCATGAACAACAAAAAACTACCAATCCTTGTTTATTATTAAGCAACGTAAATATTTAATATGAACAAACCATAAACAACAAAAAGAATTTAGAAATAATCTAGAACACTTGAAATAGTACCTTCAACTACAAGAATTGTACAAAATAAATTTTTACTTGGTTAAAAAAATCTAGAAAACAGAAAAGAAAAAGAATCTAAAAACATAAATTTTATAAAAAAAATCAGAACTCATGGAATACCAAATGTCTCCCGTCGATCCGATGAAGAAAAGGGAAGGGTAGCAATCAGATCTGAGAAGTAGAGCGGCGAGGGTGAGATCTCGGTTCCGCTTAAGGGCAGTAGCAAAGGCGGAGGAGAGTGCCAAAGGCGGTGGTGAGATGCATGGTGATCGATGGTGGTGGTGGTGGTAGAGATCTGGGCATGGGTGACCACACAGAAATATGTCGCCGGTGATGGTGGTGTAGGGCGAAGCTGCACAAAGAGAGAGGGAGAGATGAACGAACCTAAAACAAACCCCGAGAGAATGAGGGAGGGAGTGGTGAAATCATCTCTGGTAGATCTTGATGGGAACCTTGAAATGAAAAAGAAAAAAAGTGTTTGACGGTTACTTCTAAGGCCATAATTTGTCGGCTGGCAATGAAGACATAGAAAAAAAACTGAGATCTTGAATGATTCTTTCTCAACTTGAGAAAGTGAGAAAACCGATTATGCAAACAATAAATAAGGAGGGTAAGTGCCAAATTAATGAGGCCGGAGGTTATGTTATGATTTAATTGTAACGTCCGTGAATCGGGCCTAGTTGTTTGAGAGTCGGTGGTAAGTTATTTTTAATTGTTTACGTGTTTATTTGTTTATATTGATGATTATTAGAATAAATAATCGAGTAGCGTATTTTAAGTGATAAACTATATGTTTTATATCACATATGTTTATGGTATCAATGAATTCGTTTTTAAACGAGGGTCGCAAATAATACCTTGTTAGTTGTTAATTAATTGTGTTTGACTGCTTAATTGATTAACTGTATGTTAATAAGCAGTGTAGTGTACTGTGTTTGTGTATATCTAAAAATCATAGCCGCCTCATCTATGATAAAAACTTCATAGGGAAGTTTTCTTCATTTTGTATGTGTGCATGTAAGTATGCTTTGTTCAACAAGAATAAGAAACTCAAACTTGAATCTTTGAATTCTTGATTTAGTGTGAGATATTGCAAATCAAAGGTTTATACATGTTCCTATCATGATTCTTGTTAGTCTTTGATATGTATTTGTTGGGTTTTTGATGTTTGAAGCTACAACACCATTAATGGAGATTGAGAAGTAAACTTGAGAAGTGGGTTTTGTTGATTTTGATGTTTTAATTGGTTTTGATGTATTTTTTATAATTGTTAGCATCTTATATGAAGTTTGTAAATGGTTTGGAAGTGTTTCTTAGTGATTTGCAGGATTAAGTTTTGTGTTGTGTTATGTTTGTTCGACTAGAACAAGAAACAGGAATAGGGAAGAAGATGATGAAGTCAATGAAGGGAGTGGGGTTGGTGCAACTTACATCCCAAGTCGCACGACTTGGGAGTTTGTCCTCTATCTGACTTTGGTTGTGCGACTTGGAACCCCTATCCAACTTTGTTTCATCGAAATCTTTGTTGTATGACATGGAATTGTAATGTACGATCGGTGTTAGGCTGTATGCGGCAACTTAGGAAACCATGAGGTCCGACTTTTTGAGCCCTTGTCCGACTTACAGTAAGTCATACGACTTATGGGTGGTGTTTGGTCCGACTTTGATTGATCCAAATTGGAGTTGTTGTTCGTGATGCGATGCGACGTGACACGTCGGGGTCCTGGACGCGACGCGTCCGGGGGTTTTTCTGTTTTTGTTTGTTGTTCGGTCGTGTTGCATGCTATATGTTTGCTTCATATATGATTGTAACATGTTGTTAATGATTATAAGTGACATAAATATATACATTCATATATTTATGAATCAAAGACTGATTTCGGTGTTCTTGTGTTCTCAGACAACGCGAAGACTCAGTGAGATTAGATAACTGAGTTGGACGATTAAGAACCAAGATGAGTGGACGTTAACTCACGAGTGGTATTGGTTACTGACATGGTTACATAGAATTATTATGATTGATGCTTTGATAGACTGTTTAGTCAGATAATGATGATTAATTAATTGGTCATGTGTTATTGATTATCGAGTCCAAGATATGTGCACATGGTAAAGATATGTTGTACATGGTTTATGATAGAGGTCAACTATGCCTGGAATTGGCATGGGCTTGTTTTCTATTGGTTGAATAATTCTAGATCTTTCAATGCATTCGTTGCAATAGAAGGAGTTTAATTGTGCAAAGTAACAAAGGGCTATCGGTAAACCTTTGTTTTGGCCCGCAATTGGTTGTAGGTTCTACGCCGAACCGCCGGTCCTCTGGATTTTTGTGATTTTTGTGCTGGTGCTTGTGCTATCATACTGGTTGTTGCTGTGTGGTTTTATCTTCCATTCACTTAGTTTCGTGCTAATTCCCCACCTTTAACTCCATTCTGCAGATTTTGGTAAGCGCATCTGTTTAGCTGAGAATTCATGTGTTTTGGGAAAGTTTGACCTATCGCTCTGATATTATTTTTAAACAATGAGCCATCTTTGGTAAACTTTTGTAACACGAAACAATATACAGTGTATTTTGTAACAGTGTGTATTTTTGTTTGTGGGTGTTGTTGTATATTATTTTTTATTCTTCGGCCGTGTTTTAAGAAAAATGGTTTGAGATTTGCGGTGTTACATTTACAATTTTACCCTTTTTGCTTTTAATATAAGAACCTTTAATTTCTAACTAATTACTAAAAAACCACAATCATTTTGAACCATTGATTAAGTGATCTAAGGGTTCTTATTACTTCTCGCACTCTTCGCAAAAAAAACACTTTTCGCGTGAACCTCCATCTATCTGATTATACTTTCCTATTTACGTTTCTTGTATTATTATCATCATCATGCCCTACATCGAAATTGCATACCTCCCAAAATCCTTACCGACACCCTAAAACTCGAACACGAAAGGTTCAGGAACAAATCCTAAAGAAGGTTTAGGTTCGGAAACGAATCCTGAAAAATATTCAGGTTCAGGAATAAATCTTGCAAAAGTTTAGGTTGGGGATCATATCCTAAAAAAAGTTCAGGTTCAGGTAAGTATCCTAAAAAAGGTAAGTTCTAAATTCTGATACTTCAACAAAGCATGATCCGAAGAGTGGTTGGGACTCGTGAGTAACATGATTCCTATAAACAAATTTGCCGTTTGTTACAAGGTACAATAGCCTAGATATACTGCCGGAGATGCTAGAACAGAGTGAGGAGTGAGTATTTCCGTGTGTTTGGAACGAGACTCTAGACCTTTATAGGGAAGATTGAAACTGAAATAATTAATTTGTAACTAATACATAATTAAACGAATTATAATGTGTCCAAAGTTAGTAATAACACATTATTTTAATAAACTTTCCTACAATTTTTTTACCGTTTGTGGATAGTTCTCAACAAAGTTGGTAAAAACGTCGTTCAAGGTTCAAGACACATAAGTACACTATATGACCTTATTTATTATAAGAATTTTCTACAAGAAGTTATTAATTGTCATGTGGAGGGTGACAATGAGTATGATGTTTGTTCATCAAGACATCCCAACATCCTTGAGGATGAAAAGAATTACGAGCGAGTTTGTCAAATCAGAAAAAGTTAGAATATGCTTGAAAAATCTCTTAGTGTGATTATCTTGTGTCTTGATTATCAAGTTCTAAGAGAGGTCACAAAAGATATATTTGCAACTAAAGTGTAGTCAAAGTTAGAGATTGTACTTGAGTATGTCCTTGGGAAATCGTATGTATGTGGAAAAAGTTGTACATGTTCTATATGAACTCAGGTAAGAAACATAAATATCATATACATTAACAAACTAATACTTGATTTGGAAAATACATAATATGGGATAGAATCATAAGCAATAGAGGATGTTCTTGCAACCTTGAATTCAAGAGAGTTGAAAAGTGTTAGGGATTGGTTATATAAGGAAGGATTGAGAACACATATAGGAATCAATTTTTGAATAATGCAAGGTCTAAGTCAACAAGAGGGCAGGAAGTACTATAAAAGAAAGACTATCCCACAAGAAAGAAAGAAGATATCATTAAGAGCTATGAAGAAAACCGATATGCATCAACGTTATGTTCTGGTTCTGAAGGTTATAAAGTGAAGACGTCTTTATGGTTGTTAATAGTGGATTTTTTTTCAAAATTACAGTGTTTTAACAAAAAATTAGCAAAACTAAGTTGTTTTTTTTTTAATTTCAGTTATATGGTATTCGAGAATGGTATTCCCGATTTCTTTCTCAAAATTCACACATGGCACACTTTACTAATGGGAGAAGTCTGTGTCACTGACTAACCGGGATTCCCATTTCCAGTTTCTCAAAAAGTAGACTGCTTTTGCTTTTCTAGTGGTCCGTGAAGGAGTGTCACATCTTACTTTCTAACCGGGAATCTCATTCCCAGCTTGTCAGTGTCATTGACTGCTTTTTTAAATTGCACCGGTGAGAGCATTCAATTTTTAATAATAATTAGTGGTTTAGGTTAGTGGTTTAGATTAGTGGTTTTAGCTAGTAGTTTAGGTTTTTTAATAATAATTAGTGGTTTTAATAGTGGTTTAGGTTAGTGGTTTTAGTTAGTAGTTTAGGTTAGTGGTTTTTTTTATATTAGTTAGAGTTTTCAATAATAGTTATTTGTTTTTAGATTAAAGTTAATTTTGTATTGTAATTAAGATTATTATTTTGTTTATAATATATATTTATAAGTTAACTTTATTATTCAAATAAATTAGTTGATAAATAATATTACAACATATAATTGATTTAACTTTAAAATAAATAAAACATTACAAGTTAAAATTTTTAAGGATGAGAGTTTGGGCAGGTGGTTCTGTTATGACCAGTTTGTTTGCATAATTCAAATTTTCTTACAATGTGCTCGTTAGGATCATGGACGTCCATCTCGTTACGTATTCTAAGTGCGCCTCCTACCTATAGCCGTTGAAAGTCTTGATGTGTTGGCTCTAATATGCCAACCTGGGTCATTCCAATAAGCAACATGAGGAAGGGGTGAAAAGTGTTAGTCCCAGATTGAGTACGCAACAACAAATGTTTGTAGAAGGGGGGGTTGAATACAAACTTTAGCTTTTAAAAATTAAAGACACTCTGATATACTTTTATATAATTCTTATTGATATTGAATCAAGAATTACATGTACTAGAAGCGGAAATTCTAAGTACAATAAAAGGTGGCAATCAATTTGTCTGACACATAGACAAACTCTAAAACAACTAATTTATATAGAGTGTTCAACACATGAACAAGTTTGATTCTACACAATGCTTATACTCTACGAATTTCTCAACTGATGAGATTTTCTTTCTGTGTAGTAGAGACTTCACTTTGTTGTATTGTGTATATATTTTGTATGTCCACCATGCATGAGTATATATAGTAGTCTTGGTGGATCCGGTTGCATGAACGTAAGAGACAAGAGGATGTGGAAATATAATATTTTAATTGTAAAGGTAGTGGGTGAAAAGTAAAGTTACTTTAATCAAATATTTTGATAAAAGTAATTGTACTTTTCTACAAAAATGCAACCCATTTACAATATAAAATATTATAGTCCACATCTACTGTCGTGTAGAAGTATCTTTCCCTTTCCATGATTGTACTTTAATCAACACCATGCTTCTGATTTATTTGACTTTACCAAGTATGGGATTGCCAGCCATACTTAGTTGTTTGAACAAATCTTCAAGATCTTCGTATGTTTGAGATATCATTATCCTTTTCCAGAGGATAAGGTCAAACCTTTTTGTCTCATACTTGATCCAAAAAGTACATTTTACTTTTACAAACAAACAAAGATCTAAGGCATAATAAAACAACACATGTTCTGCCTTTTACATATGACTTACAATCTGAAAAGATAGAGTAGATTTGACATTTTTCACGACTCAGCTAACAGATTGTACTAGGAACTCTGATATTCACTACTCAGTTGAAAATATATATCAGTTGATCACTTTTTGCTAGGACTCAGTTGACATATATTGCTCAGCTAATCATATAGATGCTCAGCTGATCAATAGTAAGCTTAGGAGGACATAAGCTCATGTATTTGGATGATCAGTTGATCAAGAGTGCTCAGCTGATCAATCAAATACATCAGTTTAAAAGGGGAGATGACTTGTGTAAAGGAAGACTTACTTAGCTGATGCTCTGGGCCTCAGCTGATCCAATTTATCACTCAGCTGATAGAGTAGGCACTCAGCTGATCAATTTCTTCACTCAGCTGATCAATTTGTTCACTCAGCTGATCAATTTGTTCACTCAGCTGATGGAATATTTTCCTCAGCTGATCAACAATTTTGCTCAGCTGATAGACTGTTTTCCTCAACTGATGGTCTTCTTTACTTGTTTTCTTCATCTGATGCTCCTTAGCTGATACTTTGAGTAGGATCTGATGCTCAGCTGATGGCTTATTTTCCTCAGCTGATGGTTCCATACTTAGCATATTTTTACATAAACTGATTCAAACAACACATGTTTGAATTTTTTCTAAGTCATACTGAATGTAGAGTTTGGTTATCATCAAATTCTATGTTTTAGGATAGACAGAGTTGATTATTAGGGTGAAGTGATTATCTTCCCAACAAAAAGTCACTATGGTATTGCCATTTGTACGTATTCGTTGTGTACACTTTATTGACAATTGTGTATGGGTTTTCTCCCCTAAGACGACAAACAGCAATACCATGTGAACATGGGAACCGTTGCATTTGCCACTTCCCACATGTACAGTCACGTCTACCATACTCAACTGTGTAGTGGTTTCCTCCAATGTCATTAGTTTGTAACCTTGACACCACTCTGTAGACACCTGAGGTGCAGTCAAACTCAGTAATGTCGTGTTGTTGCGCATATTGGTCGCGTTGGTTGAAAAGACGCCACATGCGTGGGGTCGTATTGGTTGAAATGCCGCACAGTTCTATTGAATGTGAAATCGATTAAATCCTTAATCGGAAGAAGCCTAGCACCACGTAAGACATTGTTCAAACTCTCTGCAATATTTGTCGTTAGGTTTCCCCAACGACGATGTTTTGTGTCATGCAAAAGTGACCACTTAGCCGTACCAATATCTTCCAGATATTCCCACGCATCAATGTCGATCCCTTTCTTTTCTCGTAACGATTCCCTATATTTTCGCCTCTGAGTCGTGCAGCCCATTGCCCAACAAACTTTCTCTGGTCTGTAGTTCTTGAACCGTTTCATGAAGTTGCTTCTTACGTGACGGAGATAATACCGGTGATATGCCATTGGCTTCTTCCGGTCGTTAAGATGGTTCATTGCATTAATAATCCCACTGTCCCTATCAGAGATGGCACAAAGTTGTCTGTCACAGTTATTGGCAACGTACCACCTTAGGTGCTCAAAGAACCAAGACCAGCTTTCCACGGTCTCCTCATCAACAATGGCATACGCGAGTGGTAAAATGTAATTATTGGAGTCCTTTTGTAACGGCTGTAAGCAGCTTCCCCTTATAGGAACCCTTTAAATGGGTCCCGTCCACACAAATAACTGGGATGCAGTGGTTAAAAGCTTTGATAGCGGGTCCAAAAGCCTGGAAAACATATTTAAAGGTAAAAGCATTGGACGAGCTACTCGGGTGATGCATCCACTGAATAACTGTATTAGGGTTAGATGACATCAAAGCACCAACGTACATTGGCAACTCCTCAAAGTTGCTCTCCAACTCCCATATATACTTTCTATAGCCTTATTCCTTGCCTTCTATCCCTTGATGTAAGATATATCAACATTCATGTTGTTTTTTATATCTGTTAGGATCTGCTTGACTGGGTAGGCAATATGTACATGAATTGAGTGAATGATATGAGAGGCTATAACCGATGACTTCAAACTTCTGAATGGACGTGCGAAGGAAAATGAAATATGAAATAAAAATCTGCTTTGGGAGTGTGAGATAGGCGGACGGGGAGTATGTAGCCGAACAGCCGCAGTTATTATTACCAATAACTGTCCCGTAGCAATTGTGACCAGCCACCCATCTTCTAATTTGCCACAACTGTTGCTTTTTATTGCACGAACACACCATTTACATGGAGGGGTGTTATCAAGAGGGTTTTTGGTGTTGTTTCTTTTGTTCTGAGTATAGCAAACAACTTTCCACAATACAGGTGTGCTTTCAACAATTACAAGCTCTCTATTTCGGGATATATTCCATCTCCTAAGGGCATACATCAACTCTTACTTGCTAGAGAAATACATACCAACTCGAATTTCATTTGACGACTCTACATAAAAATCCATTTCTTCCTTGTCGTCAAATACGGGGCATGAATTATCTGCCTCCGAATCTAGATGTGTATTCCATTGACTAAAGTCATGTAAAGAAGGTGAAGTACCTTCCTCTACATGTGCGCCTTCATCGTCATCAGACTCTTCCTCTTCCCTGTTATTGTGGAATTCATCTCTCGTCTCTTCACTTCTTTCCGAGCTGAATTCATCGGATATGTCAAACCCACCATCATATTCGTCATTTTTGTCATGACCACCAAAATCCAGTGGTTCTGTATAATCATCTAAGCGTGAATGTGATGTCGATGGACCCGTCATGTTAAATCATTGGTCATGCATTGAACCTTCTGCATGAACATCTAAAAGGACAGTATCAGCTTCTGTTACAGTGAAATTTTGCAACATCTCAACAAAGCCTGTATGTTGGGGTGGTGGCACCATGTACTCGATATTAACTATAATATGACCCCAGAAATTTTCCTGGAGACTAGCTACGTAGTATAATGTTTCTAGGCTTTCCTCACCTAGTATTTCAGATACATTTGAAATACCTTAAAATTCGAAACATAAATACAATTTTATAACCCCAACATACCTGTAAACCAACTCAACAAAATCTTTATAATTCAGTTTGTATGTAAATACAACAGAACTTATTCTTGGGGGCTCATCATAATCATACTGCACCCGCCCATTCTCATATTGCAGGTTTGCACCCCAATACAAGTTTACAGCGAAAGGATGACTTAAAACCATATTGTAGTAACTAAAATGTATATTAAAATTTTGTGAAATGTGGTATATAAAAACACTGATATGAGGTATATATAAAAACTGAATGAGGTATATATTAAAACTCAACTAAATAAGGTATATATAGGGACCTAAAGTGTCTTGAGTAGCTGGGAATGGGATTACCGCTTACTGAAAAGGTGCTACAGTAAGATTCCCAGTGTACCGTCATTTCAATGTCTTGAGAAATTGGGATTCCCAGTTAGTAGGTACTATAAATATTGAACTAATCTGAACAACATAAACACATCCGAAATTAAGTTTTTTTCCGATCTTAATAAATGTCTCGTCGACGTCAGAGAATTCGAGAACTTCAACTACAAGTTGAGGAGGTACAAAATACAATTGAACAAATTCAGAATGAGTTGGATGATGAAGAAGCGATTGCTGATGAGGCCCATGAAGACGATTATCACTCAGAGACTACGTTTCCAACCACCCGTAGGATGCAATATTCAAGGAGGCAGCGTATGAGGGATAATCCACAACCGACAGTCATGTTGCAAGATAATCTAATGCCAGACGTGGTTGATCCAGTTGCTGAGCTCGGATGGGCCCATAGTATAGACGAGTATTACCTACACGGGGATGACGGTGGGAATGACACATATTGTCATATTGCACTTTTTGGTCATATGCAGGTACCGGGGGACTTTTGGAGTTTATTGATTAGTGTGTTTTCTAGCGGTGATTTATGGAAAATGGTACGTAATTACATTTTGTATTCATAAATTTAATTAATTATTAGTAAAACTTAATAATTGTATATTCCTTACAGCATATAGATGGTTGGATTAGAAGATGGTTAAGATATCGGCAATACCTACCTAAAGGAAGTACACAAGAGATACGGTGGACCATAATGCCGACTAAATTTGATTCTCTGTTACTACCGCCTCAAGGATCAAATGCTGTTAAATATGCCGATGGCAATTATGCACTGTATCCCGCTTGGGCGGATGTTGATGTAGTTTATATACCGTTATGTGTAAACGAAAACAATTGGTTGCTTGTGCAGATGAATGTAGTTACTACAGTGACAACCTTCTTTTCTAGCAGCCGGCGTTCTATCAATTTTGAAGACCTTAAATCAATCCTAAAACATTGGTCACGAGTAATGCCTGCTTTTCAGGAGAGTTTTTCGTACTTTGAAAGGTCAAGTCGATTCAACACCCCTGCACCAACTATTAAATATGCCAAAGACGTACCTCAGGGTAGGGTAGAAGACTCTAGTGTGTTTCTTTGTATGTTTATTCATAAGTTGATTAAAGGGAAATCAATCGTCTTAGATGAAGGCGTACTTGCTGACCTGCTACAGATTACCGATGACTTATGGCTCGTGAATTTTATAGTTATCGTTACACAAGAGTAGGGACAACTTTACCATTTAGACGTTTTGTTGTGTTTGACCCGTTGGATTAAAGTGTTTGGATATTTTAAATATTGTGTAATATTACCACATGTGTAGACCGGTACTACGTACGGTCATCTGCATGTGTTAGATGCAAATACTGCCGAGACATGTCATAAAATTCCTGTATGTACGGTTGACTCTGTGGGTTAGTTCCCATCGTGCTTCCCATACCGTGATACATCCGGCTAATACCGTCAACCTACATTCATTTTATATGTTAACATTTTTATTAATAATATATTTGCATTGACAACAAAACATTAAATAATAAATTTATATATACGTACTGCAATTTCAAAATTTCCTCGAAGGCTACGAAAACGGGAGGAGTTTTCATCACCGGGACCTGGATTGGTAACAAATATTACCATTCCATATATCCATTCATGGTTATCGGAGCATTGGAAAATTCCCGTTAACGGAATGTTCACTCCGATTATTCCATTGGATTATTTGTGATTGATTATGATTCCTCTCGTGGTGACCCCTCGACGTGTGATCTTGTGTAGCGCCCTATGTTGTGCTACACTTGATAAACCGGTTGTGGGAGGGATTGTTTGGATTAAATGAAATTGTCTCATTACCCTACTGGGTAAACACTCCTCAACAATTTCCCAAAATATTATATACGTATCACACAACCAATTTGCCTGAGCACTACTACAAATAACCGACAATTTATGTAGAACATTGTTGTACTACTACAAATAACTGGCAGTTTATGTAGAACATTGTCGTACTACTGCAAATAACTGGCAGTTTATGTAGAACATTGTCGTAGGGAGTCAGATAAACTGCAAAAATTTGTTTGATATATTAGCTTTCACGTTAACAAGTAAAAACCCGTATTATATAAACTCAGAAATACCTCATTCTCTTGTAATGATTGCAGGTGAGATCGAAAACCAATTAACATGTGCGAAGGTGTTTCCACGAAACTTGTAGCGCAGTTCCACCTTCATAAGTATAAGAAAATAAATATTACTTTCAAATTAGAAAAAACGAGTTTCAGATATGGCACGTTTTTATTTTTATAAATAGTTTACATACCTAGCACCATAAGGTTTGCCGGTTAATTCATCATCATTTGCAGGCAAAATCGGGGAGGTGCCCGGCAACCTAGACCAACACCACAGCTACAACAACATAAGCGGACCACAAATTTCTGTTGCTTCTGGTGATGTAGCTTTGCACAGCTTTCTTTATAAACATGCTAGAATAGTACTCCCCCAACTAAGTCGGCTACATCTGTCTAAATCTTCTATAAGACCTAACATAAATATATGTACATTTGTATCTGAATTTTCAGGTAAAAGAACACCACTCAATAAAAGTAGTATGTACACCCGGGCTCTTTGAATATACGCAAAGACAGGAGCGTCATCCGGTACAGGCTTCTCCAACATCTTACGTAGATATTTTGATTTTATCTGCCTACCTCTAGAATTACTAGGCTCTGGTTCAAAACCAAGCAATTCAACACACTTGTCATGTGCATTATTAAAATCCCATTTTTTTTCTTTTCCCGTTATTGCTTCACCCTCAACTTGTAAACCTCACATTACCTATATGTCTTGGAGGGTAATAGTCACCTCTCCAATTGGTAGGTGAAATGTGTGAGTTTCAAGACGCCATCTCTCTACAAGTGTCGTTATAAGACCGTGGTTAATTACCTTGTAACCACAGTCAAACACACCACCGAACCCCGCTGCACAGATGAAGTCCATCACCCTAGGCTGAATTGGGTGATTTCTTATAATTGACCACAAATTTCGGTTAGATCTTCTCACATTCAATGTGTTATCATTTGATGAGTTGTAAAACAAATGGTACACTCTGTGTTCCCTCTCCAAAAATAATAACTCGCTGTTAATTGGACCGGGAGTAACTCTCATATTCTCCATTTTATAGCAAACAAAAAAAATTTAGAACTTAAGAAATAAAAATTTAGAGAACTTTTGAAGTTTCAAAAAAAAAGTATATCACAATGCACTCTCGAAAGCTTTGTTTTAAAAGAAAGAATAAGTATTTGGCTATTGAATTGAAGGAGCAGGTTGATCAAATGAAAGAAGTAGTAGGCGTGGGTTTTAAAGAAAAAAAAAGCAGTTGCCTTTTGTTCAAATGAAAGTAGGCGTGGGTGGGTTTTAAAGAAAAAAAGTGGTTGGTAACAGTATTGAATAATGAGTAGGTGTAAAAATGGTTGGTTGTTGTCTTGATATGTGTAAAAATTAAATGGGTATTATTGCTTTCGCCAGTCAAACTGGGAATGGGATTCTCGGTTAGTCAGTCGATGTGACAGCTCATTCACGGGTTCAAAGAAAAAAAGAAAGCATTCAAAGAGAGCATTAATTACACTGTCAAGCTGGGAATGAGATTCCCGGTTAGTCGGTAGGATGTGACACTTCCTTCACGGACCACTAGAAAAGCAAAAGCAGTATACTTTTTGAGAAACTGAGAATGGGAATCCCGGTACAACTGAAATTACTAAAAAACAACTTAGTTTTGCTAATTTTTTTGTTAAAACACTATAGTTTTGAAAAAATTTTCCTTAAAAGTGATACATCATAGTTCAAATCAAGTCTCCAATTATAGTGTGTTCCAAAGCTTTAGAAATCCCTCCATGGATTTTGTTTTATTGTTCCTGAAATTCTTAATCCATAGTACCAACTCCCAATGTCTTCATTTGTGGACCTATCATTACATCACCACTCCAAATAACTAAGTGGTCTAGGGAGCGCAATTGCTAGAGCACAGGAGAATGAAGAGTAATGATTTCAGCAAGAGCAGCTGGACGGTTTTTTCCTTCGGGGGAACTCCCTCTTTATAAAAGAGACATTCACATATCTCATATCGATTCGCCAAATAGAGGTCTTTGAGAACTAGTTCATGACGTAACCATATTATGTATTTCATAATGAACCAAGTCGTGATGAGTATGAGCCGAATGATTCTACTTCTAAAAATACCATTTCTAAGAATAATGCAAAGATTCCACAAATACCAAACCAATACATATTTGATGACATCACAAATGACAAGAAGTGTTGAATGTTAACCTAATGAGCACACCTTTAATAGCATGCTATTTGATAGTATAGGTAACTCGTGTAATCGACCGGAGGTTGGTCCGGATCAGAGTAGAAGCATCGGAAGAGCACTTCAAGCATAGCAAGCTTAACCAAACAAAAGGCATGGTAAAAAGATACAACTGAAGCCTCCATTAACATTGGAATCCAGAAGATATCCATTTGATGCTCAGATGTTGTACCATTTACATGCGTTTAATATTGAGCTAGAGCTCTTAAGATAGTACACTACCAACTATTGGACAATGACCAGTGGTCATTAGTAAATCTCCTATAAATACCCTTTATTTGCTAAAGAGTGAAGGTGACATTTATTCCCATATCTCTCCTCATTTACTCTCCCTATTTATTATTCTTCATCGGAAACTCGTATACTTACTCTTGCGCCCGAGTTGAGTCACGAGCTGAAGCTCGTGATAAGGCTAACCGTTTGTGGTTTTTCACATACACTAGACGTTCAAGAAGAGTATGTTGTTTCAGCCTTCCATTTGCTGGACCCTTTGCAACAACACTATTAATATTCTTATCACAAGATTCAATTCCTTACTCAACAATTCAATGTAGCCTCCAAGATTGGTATCTCAACCTTGGTGAATATCCGGCAATCACACACTCAACAGCCTCAATCGCCTGGAAAAAAATATTCTCTTTTCCAAAATCATTGGCCATCTCGTCTAACATACAATCCATGCAAAAGAAAAACAAATCATAAAAGAAAGTGTTATTCCTTTCATAAAAAATATCTTGAAAAGTACTATGATCATTTGTCTTCAAGATATTATTGTCTTCATGGTATTCTAGATGATGATCCTTGATGCCCTTGTAAAGCTTAGTATCATAAGAAGTTTCTTATCAAATTTGAAAAAAGTACACTAAAAAAGGATGTGGATTGTCCACACTTTTTTTATCAATATTAATACACTTAAAACCGTGAAGAATTACGATCAAGCGTGGAAATTTTGGGTGTTACTAATTTCTAACAAATCTTTACATTTGAAATTGTGAAAATTGGAGTAAAAAATCACATTTATTAGTGTGGACAAATTATCTGAATTCTCACACTTCTAAGCGTGAAAAATTTGAAAATAATTCTAGAGTTACAAAAATCCACGGTTTTAAATGTGAACTTCTATAATTATATATGTATTACTAAAGTCACACATATGAAAGCGTGGACTTTTAAAATCAAATGTACACGTCTATAAATGCTTAGTTTTTTTCTAACATCTTTACTTTTTAAACTATTTTTCACAATTATAAGTGTGACAACACTTAGATTTTTTTCACGCTTTTTATAAAGCGTGGATAAATGACATATTTTTTGTAGTGGTATAAACATCTTAGTTTAGTGAGTGACAACAAATACATCATGATTAAATGTAAAGACAAGTCATTATGTGATTGCTCTCACACAAAAGGAAAATCCCACTAATCTTAAGGGTGTCAATGGGTCGAATTTTGATCCAGATCCGATCCGATTTGCTTCATTTATATGATCCTACGGGTCAAAAACTAGACTCGTTTACCAAATAAGTGATCCAATAGGTCGACCCATTTAATTGGATCTCTACGTGGGTCGATCCAAGATCTGTCTTGGTCGATTCATTTAATATTAAACTATAATTTTATTTTAACATTCATCAACCATCATCAATTTATCATTCACCACAGTCACCACCCACTATCAACCACCGTCGTTCACCACCTGCCACTGCCACCCATTACCTCCCTCACCACCTATTACCGCCACCACAGTTGCCGCCCGTTATCGCCCCCACCACCTGTCACCACCACCACCGTTACGGCTACCGTTTACGCCACTGCCACTGCCCGCCATCGCCACCATCCCCACCACCCGCTGCCGCCGCCACCATTCGTTACTGCCCCCACCACCCTCCGCCGTCCCCGCCGTCACCACTACCACCCTTTACTGCTCCTATCACCGACTGCCACCACCACCATCATTGCTTGTTGCCGACCACCTGCTGCCACTCCCCCTACTACCGACCGCCACCACCTGCGGTAGGGTAGGAGTGGGGTGGGGGTATGGTGGTAGGGTAGGGGTAGGGTGGGTAGGAGGTGGTGTGAGGGTAGGGTACGGGTGGGTGGGGTGGGGTAGCAACTAGCAAGCTTATGGAAACCCCATCTTTTGCCATTAAGTGTGGATTTCTACCATTAACTTCTAATCGGATTTGATATTCTTTATAGGTTACCAAACCTAAGATGACAACAAGAGGCCTTTGTTACAAAAGTGTAATAATTTCATGCACTCGCCTTCCACAACTCCATATGAAGTCCCTTACTTTGCAAGAGCTTAAACAGCATACCACTGAAATTTCATATGCTTCTAGTCCAAGGCCGTGTTAAGGGGTGGGCAACCCGGGTAACCGCTCAAGGTCTATGACTAGATGGGGCTCATGATTAGTAAAGTCACTTTTATATATATATATATATATATATATATATATATATATATATATATGTCTGTGTGTGTGTGTGGGTGGGTGGGTGGGTAGGTGTGTGTGTGTGTATAGGGAAAAAAAGGCCCAAATTTTTAGGCCCAACATCTGAAACGCAGACTTAAAAATTAAAATAGCAATTGACTTGGAAAACACATAATAAGAGTCTTTCACTCTTTCCGAAATGAAGGCTTCAAACTTTAATTGTTCAAACTCTAACAAAATTGGCATAAAGTTTCTTGTATCTTTGATTTCTTGTTTGGGTTATTGATTATTGATTATTAGTTAAATAATTTGATTTAAGTTACTTGAAATCACTTACATACTTGAGTGACTTGTTAATTGGGGCCGTTTTTATCACTTACTTCAAACTTAATCACTTGATATCAAAATATCAACTATCAAATTTGTTGGTCACTTATTTAAAATTTTAAAACACTTGAAAATTAGCTGAATATTATTGATAATCAGTTAATTAGTTTACTAGTTATTTATTTTATTAGATAAACTAGTTAAAATAACTTGATATTAAGTTAATTGGTGTGTTTAATTGCATGGTTGAGTAACTAGATATCAAGTTAATTGGATTGCTTACTTAAGTACATGAATCAATTTATAATTAATTAATAAATCAAGTTTTCCAAAATGTATTTATTCTGTAGCCAAAAAAGAAAGAAAAGAGAAAATTTGAAAATCTAAAACGATCTCAAACAAAGTGAATGGACAACTCTATAAAGAATTTGAAAACCTAAACAATTGTATATATTTTAGTGTTTTTAGAGGCCCAATTTTTAGTTTTGTCTCGGACCTCAAAAATGTTTGAGATGACCCTCTTCTAGTCATGTAAAGTTTCTTTCGAATCGCCCTTCTCCTCCGTGCTCAAATCTGCATTAAATTACAGATTTGACATACCCACAATCCTCAAACTCCAGATCTACCAAGTTCTAAAACCTGTTTGTTTATAGTATTAATAGTTTACAAAGAGAATGTTTATTTATCATTTCTCTTTTAATGTCCAAGATAGCATTAAAGAGAGAAAAGGTTTTTATCACTTCTGTTTAATGTGCAAGAGAGCATGTTTGTTTATACTATTAACTGTTTACAAAGAGAAGGTTATGATACAAATAAAAAATTAAAAGAGTACGCCGCAATGTGAGTTAAGTCGCTCTTTGAACCATCAAAGGGCCTCCTAACGGTATCAAGAAGTATTAAGGCGTTTCTATCACTAAGGTTGAGGTTCAAGTTCCGTCATGAAAATATAAGTAGATTAGGCAAGTTTGTGTTTGTCATTTAAAAAAAAGACAAAATGCGCGAAAATACAAAAAACTTTGCCAATATTATCATTGTATGTAATGAACAACTTTTGAAAGTTTGTTATATTTTTAGGTACTAAAGTTCTTTACCTGTTGCCATGTTACCGGTAAGTAACCTATTGTCATAGGTAACTTGCATATAATGAACCAAATTTATAAGTTATTTGTATTTAGATACAAAATAAAGTTGGTTGCATACAATAACAATATCGACATAGTTTGTTATATTTTCGTACAATTTGTTAAAAAAAAAAAACTACTTTGACCTGCAGTACTATTCAGTGAAAGACTTGCAAACCCCCTCCCCCCCAACCCACACAACAAAAAAGGAAAAAAATCATGTTAGATCCTACTATTATGAGAAGTATATAAGATTTAAGGAACCAAAATCCTTAGAAATTTGGAAGGTACAAACTAAGAAGACAAGAATAATCTTTTAACAAATTTTGAGACTACCATACTGAAAAATTAACATATAGAAACTCTATGTTGGCCGCATATGTTACAGTTGAACAATTAATTTCTCTCCCAACATCTAATTAAGAAGAAGAAACAATATAATTAACAAAACTGAAACAGGTCAAATCCTTGAGAAATTAAGTTTCCAAACCATCCAAAAAGCTCTGCAACTCCTTTAACCCCTCAGCAGATATACTTCTCTGAACCCTTCCCCGTGGCACCACCAAATTCGGGGGCGGCTCAGACTGGAAGCAAACCACGACAGCAGATAAATTGTCACCACTTTTTCTCTTGAGTGCCTCATTGACCAAATCTTTGCAACACACCAGTGGATCGTTGTGTTGTTGTAGTTTCCTTCTAGCAAAGTCGACTGCATTTTGACTCATGAAAACGTCCCAAATTCCATCACACCCTATGATGAGGAACTCATCTTCTTCCGTCAGTTTTGTGGTCATCAACTCAGGTTCGGAACTGAGGGGCCCACCACCATGTTGGTGTTTAAGTCCCTCCATGTGCCAGTCTCCAATGGCACGAGCCACGTTTAGTTGGCCATTCAGATAACCATCGTAAACGTATCCCCCACAAGCTTCTATACGCTTTTTTTCTCTTATGCACATAGGTTTGTGGTCCCTAGACATCTCAATTGCTTTACCACGACGGCATAAAACCGCCCGACAGTCTCCAGCATTTGCCACCACCAAAGAACTGTATTCACGTAACAAATATATATGTATATGCGAAATGGAAAGGTCAAATGTTTATGTCAACCCAAGATATATCTTGGTTATTGAATTGAAATGACAATCTCAAAGTGTTCACTTATGAATGGGTTGATTTGGTTACATTCTACCTCTAACTCAAATAGGTAAAATCAAAACATGAATACAACCTGCTAAATTGTCTTATTCTACAGATCAGATTAATGTCACAATCATATTTGATACAAAGTGTTAGTGAAGAAGCAGTCTCTCTACCATCGGGTATATGTATGACTTTTCTGTATGTTATTTCCCTCATATCCACCCCGGGATTAGGTACTGACTTATATTTGACACCAACGATTTATCTTTTTAAAATTTTGGACAAAAGTGTTCCACAACATGTCTAAGCACCAAAACAGGTCAAGCCACATTGATATGATGATGTTCTTAAATTCTTATAACTAATTAATGTTCAGATATGGTCAGAAAAGCTATACTATTAGCATTAATAGCATAAAATTTTTAATTAAGCAGTCTAGAAGGATGTAAGCATTGATGTTACTGCAATATTCAAGGTGTAACAAGAACAGGGGAGAAGAATGGTGAAGGAATGAACAGAGAAGCCGAGAAGGGATGGACTACAGAGGGAGGGGGAGAGAGAGAGAGAGAGAGATGTTGATAAATTATTCTTTCTTTTTACATAAATGAATTATTCTAACTTTTACTATCTCTCTTTATATCTAATCCCTGAATTAGTATGGTATCTTACATTATTCTTACTAGTGTGTATGTTCTTTTTAACCCACAATTCTTCAGTTGAGGCCCAGTTTCGTTAGGCATGTTGTCAGTACCTGTATAATGTGTATGCAACTAAAGGATTGAGAATGATCAAGGTTGGAGGTCCAATTTTGACCAACTAATTCAACATAAGAGAATAATCAGATAGAACAATTCTCAGAATATTAATTGAATAATTGACTCAACACAGGAGAATAATTAAATAGATCAATCCTCTGAGTAATATATCAATGTATAATTTCTGCGATTTGAAGTAGATGAGAGATGAGATAGGTAGAGAGAGATTCATTTCTTAGAATGAAAAAGCCCATCTTGAGCACAATACACCTTACATAGGTGATTCTAAATGACCGTAGCGGATTTGCCTACTCATAGCTAATACATTAACAAAAGTGTCAGATTAAAGAAAGAAAACCGTGCAACCATGGGCAAAAAATATTAATTATTTAGGAAGTAAGAACTTTAGTCGAGTGGATATTTTAATTAGGATGATTCCTTATTGCCGAATGTCTCAGGAAATAGATGTGGGTAATCTCAAAGAACTAAGATCATGAAGCAGATCGGTAGATATTATGTTGGTTATTATCTTGATATTAGGGAGTACAGTAGGTTATTGATGTATGTTCACTTGGTTCATAAATTATACAGTACTGAATGGAGAAACTTTATTTGGTTCTCTTTTATATAATTGTTTAAACCTTGGGAATTGTGAGTCACAACTTGTCTTGTCTACTGAGTTTAAACATAGATCAAGTGGGTATGCCCACTAATGTATTGCATTTTTCTATTTCTCATTGTATAAAATCTTGCCGGGGTCCTCCCCTTAGTCAAAAAACATATAAAAAAGATAAGTTTGGTTTAAAAGCGCCTCATTTAGATCATCCATCTTTTAATGTTCTTAAAACCTCATTTCTTACAGGATCCACTCTTGACTGATTTCATTGAAATGATTGTGAACTTGCAAAGTAAAAGCATGCTTTTGCTAATTAATACCACATGTTAGAGACTGTTTTTTAGAATGGATAAGAATATGAAGTACTTACAAGAGTACCTAATTGTTCTAGGAAGGTAGTTGAATGCCAATTCCAAAGATTAAGCCTTATAATAGTTGTGAATTCTTCACTCGAGGCCCAGTATTGCTAGGCCCATTGCTGGGATGCGTATAATACACTTTGGCCATTTCGACCCATTTCATTTTAAGCTAATTTTATACTTTACCCATTTGAACCGTTGGAAAAGAAAAACAGATTGATAGTTCCACCTCTACCACCAATGTATTCCATTTGCAATATATAATTTCGACACATTTGGACCATTTCCCATTTAGCAAAGTTTTTTCATTTCAACAATTTGACCAGTTTGACCCAAAATAGAAATTAGCATGAACCAACCTATTAGCAAGTAAATGGGTCAGAAACTCAAAATTGCACCTACACTTTCAACAAAAGTTCATCCGGACAAAACTTAAAGAGACTAGAAAATTGGCATCTTGGAACAAAACAATCATTTTATATAGAATTGCAAATAAAGAAAGCATATGCGATTTTATGGGTCATATTAGAAATTTTTGAAGAGTAAAAACCGAACCTCCCAATAACAAGAGCTGCCAATGCAGTTGTACCAGAAGCAAGATCAGCATCCAAATTGCAAGCTTCAGCAAAAGCAGTGTCGGTCTGTGCAAAGGCTGAAGAAATCACCCTCTCTATGTGTGTTGGGAAGTCATCATCCTCTAAGATAAATCTTGGCAAATTTTGGAGTGCAAAGTCAGCTGCATGTTTTCCTCCATGTCCATCAAAAACCTAGAAATGCACATAGTAATAAAAAAATAAGAATTAGAAAGAAAACTCATAGTTGGAAAAATGTGCAGGACGGTTAGGTGATGGGTCAAATGGATAATTCTTAAGTGCTTGCAAAAACGAATTGGGTTGACCTGTAACCACAATTTATACTTTATTTTTAGTTTTGCAATTGAAAAAGAGCTAAATATGATTATAAAAAGCTCTATTGTTACAAAACCTTTTTTGAGGTTTTTATGCATTTATATAGACTTCAAATGTTCTAATGATTGTCCACTCCTTTGACCCATTCAACCTGCTTGGCATGTTAGCGATAAAACATAAAGCTAAATAAAGCCATCTGCAAATTAATGAGTTGAAATTGTCACCTCCAGATGAAACTACATGTGGGTTTCAAACTCACATGCCCTATGGTATATATACAACTAATCGCCTCTTGAAGAAAATAAATAAGAACTATAATGGAAAGAAGAATGTTGAAGAATTAAAACACTAACATGATCATACGACTATAGGACAAAGCAAAATATAAAACATATGTTATACGATAGAAGGAGAAATATAAAAGAAAATATATCATCACCCTGCCTAGAACAAAATCACAGTGATATTCATGTAGAATTGTAGATCAGTAATTCCAAAAGTTACAATCAAATTCCCAACTCCCAAGAAAGGAATGTTCGTTTTATCTATACAACAATGTATTGTTGTACCTAAATTTATGTGTTCTAAGGAAGAAGACACAATCTATTTCTTATCTTTGAAAATTTTCGTTTATTTATAACCTAGTTTCGCTCGTCAAGATGAGGATACTTTATAAGGTTATATAACCATTTATCTTTTACGATATGCAACTTCTCCAATTATATTTTTATCACAAGTTATCTGTTGAAAATATATATTCAGCATGTGAGACACTCACAAGAGAATCAAGAAAAATATAACCAACAATGGAACTAAGGAATCCTTCCACACAAGATTTTAAAGCAACACCTCCAGGATAATATGCTTTTGAGGGAGAAAACAATGATACATCCCAAATATTTTTATGGTTTAATAATATACACTATGGAAATTATTCGATTTTTATTACTAGATTGGTTTTATATTAAAGAGCAAGGTAATTTTTATTACAAATAGATATTAGAGTGTATAACCATCACCTTGGTCGTCCACCAGATAGTTCTCTTGCTCCTCATTGGGGAGCTCAAGGGTTCAAATCCTAGGGGCTTCAATCAAGGGTTGGCCATAGGGTTGTTTCGAAAACGGCCACGAGTAACGCTGGTCAAACCGCGTAGATTAGAGCCAAAGGCTCTCACACTTGGGGCCTTGGGGGCAACCTGAGCAGGAAAATCCCCTTTTAAAAAAAGTGATTAGAGCGTATCTTATTATAATGTTTTAATTGCACCTTTATTAGGTATTAGGAAAGTCATACCTCTCGAAAGTAGTTTGGAAGTGATGACAAGAATGTAAAGTTAGATGGGGCCTCGGATTCCTTTCTCAATAAACGAATACAAAAAACAACGAACTGAGCGTTTTAGACTAGAAAACCCATGGTTAGTGCTTTTGCAAATGATAAAAGGATCATGCGACTTGTGCAGTGACAATTTGTTAAGGTGTTGAGGCTCAGGATGGTGATGTGAACCTAACAAGGACCACAAAACAAGCAAAAAAAACAAATACAAGAAAATCTCAATTGCGTTGAGACAAGATCTACCACCATGAGAAAGATTGGCCATAAGTAGGATATGCAACTCTATAGGCCAGTTCATGTCAGATACTATCTTAATCTTAACTATTAATTTTATTATTTCAATAACATATCTTCGTGATTTACTATGGAGTTAATAAATAATTATCTTATTGTTAAAGTTCTTTTCACTTCAAGGAGAACTAGAGAAGTTTTGGGTCGATTAAAAAGTTAATGGTGGGTTGTACCACATCACTAAAAGGATGAATGAAAGGCCCAAAATTCATCTAACAATAGCATTAGAATATTTGTTTTGTCCATATCAGTGGAAGAAGATGCAACCAAGTAATTTTAGTAAAGATATACATATTAGTACCAAGTTAGTAGTTCCTCACGAGTAAAATATAATTAATACTCATCAGCTTCAACTTTGACATTTCATTATTTGCGTCTTGAGCCTCGCATGCAGTGACACGAGATGTAAACGGAATTGAAGCAGGTTTAAACATGTATAGTCCAAGAAGAACCTTTAAGAGCAACAAATGAGAAGATAGAACGAAGACTCATGATCTAATATATTCATCTGAATTTGATGCAAAAGTTGGAGATTTGTGATCCAACATGCATGCCTTCCGGAAGATATCTCACTGATAGATGTAATGAATGTTGAAAAGCATGAAGGAACTAGTGCCCAGTACCCTAAGAAGTCATTATATTATATATTTCCATATGAAAAAAGCGCCAATTAATAAAGGCGACTTTAAATTCCTTGTAAGACTAAGGAACCTAAGCAAAGTGCTTGTTGTCAAGAACAAAGACAAAAACCAAAACTTTAAGTTAGATGATGACTATGAAGATGAGGATAGGAAACAAAAAGAACGGGAGATGATACTAGATACCGCAAGACAACAATGGTTGTAAAAGAAGATGACGATCACTTTGATCTTTAAGCTTGGTTTTATGATCTTAAATAATATTTTACCATTTGTTTTATTACTAGATAGCTAGTTATAAACATTATGTACACACACACATATATTATAGTGTGTGTGTCCGTTTGATACTTTGCGATGCATAAGCAGTTATGAATTGTACGTATATGACTCCTAAGTAGCAAACTTGTATCACATTACTATATGTGCTTAAATAGTTATATTTTGCTAATGTGCATACAGACAAAGGGGTACAAGGAAGGCGTAGTCGGCAATCGCCCCCTTGGAAATTTCAATACTAACAAAATCTTTATAGGATATAATCAAGTTCATAGTTGGTTCAGTGAAGAAACATTTTCAAGACAATGAGATCGTTTTTTCAACCTTACCCCTTCCATATTTATTTTAGATCTTTCTTCCAAAAAAATTATTCTCTCATTGTTATCGTTGGAGCAAACACTTAATTTCTTTCACAATAAACAGTTTTCATTTTTCTAGACCTTTTTATGTGGTCCATATTCTATGAACCTCTATGATGGTTATTATATTTTAGTTATAGATAATATTTTATCTTAGGGAGCATTGTTGTTAAAAGCGCGCTTCAGCTGCGCTTAAAGCACAGAAACAAGGGCTTTTCAGCAAGCGAAGCACACCATATGCATGAGGCGCAACAAGGCGCAAAAAAGCGCGCTTCAGATACATGTAGCGCTTTTGACCGGTTTAAACCGACCTTAGTTTTAGACCTATATAACCATCGCCACACTTCACCAGACTCAAAACTTCTTCTGATTCTCTTCAACTACGGTGGAATTTACATTCTTCACAACAAAATCATTGATTCTAATTTTTTTTAGGAAAGCTTCGATTTTTGTCTTGTTTATAGCAACCCATCAACAATTTGTCCTATTGTGTTCTTGTTAGTTGATCAAGTAACATTAATGTTAATTTCTAACTTTCTGATCCATGTTAATCGAGTTATGTTCTTGTTGGTACTTTGTTTGAATTATGTTTGATGTTTAACACTTTAACTATGTTGGATGTTTAACTATGAAATTTAGAATTATGTTTGATGTTTATGCTATGAATTATATAACCATTTTGATATTTAGATGCTATTTTATTTATATTATATCACTACATATATTATTTTAGTTTTTTAATATTGTGCGCTTCGCCTTCATAAAGCCCGCGCTGTGCCTTGCGCTTCGCACTTTAAGCTCCAAGACCCTTTGCGCTTCGGTGCGCTTTTTGCTTTTGACGACACTGTTAGGGAGCAAGTTATCTATTTATTATAAATAGAAGTCTAGGGGTATCGTATTAATATAAGAGAGAAATTTGGTTTTAGAAAAGGGTTTAGGTCTTTAGGAGAGCTCCTACCTCTTGAAAGTAGGTTACGGAGAGACGGGTGCCTCTCGAAAGCACGCCGACTATTGTATTTATTCCGATTTATCAATATATCAATTTGGTCCATTTCAAATCGGTATCAAAACGACAATTGAAGAAATTTTTCTTATATTATCAAAATTGGAGCATAAAGTTAGCTTCTTTTACCATAAACACGTGATTATTAAAAGAAAACTATAGTTATTGTATACTTTCATGTTTCATATCTTAAAAAAACAAAATTTGTAAATTTAATATATTTCGTGAGTTCTAAATTACATGTTCACTAAGCTTACATATGAATTATATATTTAGGTTAATTTGTATTGCTAAGGACAAATTAAAAATAAAAAAAATAACCAACTAGTTTATTTGAATTTGCCCCCGCTTGGACTAAAGCTCATTTAGTAAACGAGCCCGAGTCCGAGCTCGAGCCTCAAAGAGTGAGCTCGTTTAAGCTTGTGAGCCTAGCTTCATATACAAAATTATTTATTTCTTTATTTGATTTATGTATATATTCTTTTAATAAAAATTCAAAATAATATCTCGAACCTAGACAAGCAAAGCCTAAATGTGCGTTAACGAGCCGAGCCAAGCTCTAGCTTCGTGTATTTTAAAAAAGCCGAGCTCGAGCCTAAAAAATCCTAAACGAGCCTGGCTCGATAAGTACCATGCTCGGCTCATTTACATCCTTATACGCATCTATATACATACATACATAGATATATAATTACATATACACAGTTACACACACATATAGGTACACACATATGTCATAACCCTTATGAGTCTAGTCACATGTGAAAAAAATTAGGATTTCGATTGACAAGTACTTGAAATCTTAAACAATTATGTTAAGAGTTTCTAAATATATGTTTTGAGTCCTATTACTTATATATATATTTGAGTATTTATGAACATGTAGTATATATAATTTTGAAATTTATATATAAAAAATTCCAACCCGAACACTGCCCCCTAGGCCGAGTAATCGCTACTTCCCGCCGACCGCCCGCTGCCGCCTAGCGTTTCTACAACAGTGCTCAAGACTACTCAAACGATCTCTTAATGAAATAATGTTCTCCAAACTTTCTATTTAAAACCGTTTGTTGCAATTGAGATTCATGCAACCTTGTGTTTTCATAACACATTAATAGATAAGTGTATTTTTGGTCCACTAAAGTAACTATATTGACAAAAGGTTTACCAAGTAATTTAATATGCAAACATGGATGCTTGATGCTTCTAGCTATGTTTCACTTTCTCAATTACCGGTGTATAACCACAACTTAAGGAAGAAACCAAATTTTGAAAAAATAGCCACAAGCCATGATAGAGAGCATACCGCATAAAAAGCACTAGGTCCTTCAATTGATATCTTCCCACCATAATCATGCACAAAATTGTCAGCACACATATATACATCCTCCATGCTTCCACGGAACCCCATGTCTGCCCATGCTCCTGACCTAATAAGTGGTAAGAACTCTGGTTTACAATCTTCTGGATTCACTATTGGTTCAACTGATGCATCTGCAATCCTTGTCCTCACCTATAAAAGTGTTGGTCAGACTCAGCACATAATAACCCATTGACTTGAATTGAAAAAATAAACCAGCTCATGCTTTTGCGGAACCACAAAGTTCAACATTTGACAATGACATCCCATGTAGAGTTTAAGTTGCAATTCGAAGATCACTTCATGATCATAACTGGCAGGATCTAATACATTACAGTTCTTATACACAGGCAAAGGAATAATGAAGTTACATGGATGCCAACAAAAACGTAAGCATGCTACCATATGCTCATTGATATAATAGCACATATATACCCATGTAAACATGTAAAGAATTCAGAATGATCACCATCAATTATAAGTTTTGTCCATCTACATGTAAGTAGCATTACAAGCATCTGCATCTATACATATTTTCTCACTTCTACCAAAAATGGTTCTCCATCAAATGATTTAAGAAAATAATAAATAGTCTATTTAAGATGTATTAGGCTCTTAGATGATCTCCTGAACTGTGGCCAAGTGAGCAACATATTTACACATATTGGCTTATTTGGCACCCTGCCAATAAATAATGAAGTTATATGGATACCAGTAAAAACAGAAACATGTTACTATATTCTCGTTGATATAATAGCACATATATACCCATGTAAAGAGTTCAGAATTATCACAATCAATTACTAAGTTTTGTCCATCTACATGTAGTAGCAATACAAGCATCTGCATCTCTAGAGATTTTCTCACTTCAACCGATTATGGTTCTCCATTAAATACTTTAGGAAAAGCATAAATAGTCTATTTAAGATGTATTAGGTTCTTAGTGAGCAACACATTTACAAATATTGGCTTATTTGGCACCCCACCAACGATATTCATAATGGTTCTGTTTATTTGAGCATAAATAGTTTCTTCATTTCAAATTTCCATGGATTTAGATGGTTAATTGTTTGGCAAAACTTTCGTCAAGGAATATTAAAAGTAGATGTGATTGATGGAAATGAGCATGTAATTTATTCTCCAATGTGAAAGAGACAAAAATTTCCTACAAGCAAAACTGGTTCCCATTTTTACTGCTGGCGACAACACTGAAACTCTGGAGACATCGCCAAAACACTGAAGATTGCTGTCAAACATATAGTGAACTTTTTGGCAACAAGATAGTTAAATAACAAACAAACTAGAAAACTCTTTACAAAGAAAATGTATTACAGTGAAACAACCAGGGCCAAGGAAGTGACTCATTTCAGTTGAGGGTGCAATTCTTGACAAAGTTTGATTGATGCCGTAAAATAGTGCCAAATGGAAACGAATGGAAAATATAAGCCCAACAACACATGAAAATTATAAGTAAAACAAACATGCTATTGACCAAAAACTGTCTGCTAATCATTTAATTTGATAGCAATCTTAAAAACTTAAAAAACTTAAAGCTAAAAAGTAGATTAGCTTAGTCAAATGGGTTCAATAAATTACATGTCTTTTCTAGTTACAGTTTGCAACACTATAAGTCTATAAATACATTAGTAGTCAATAGCCTCCTAAATGAAGCATCATAAGGGCGATATGATTGTGAACAATTTCTCATTGCTTACCATCCAAACAAATGGATTATTTCTTAAGTATCCAACTTCATATTACCTAAAGAGGTCAAATCATCACCTTTCCAATTTCAACAAAGATACGACTATTTAGAATTAACGGCAACAGTTTCCTACTTTCGTAGAGCAAAATACAATGACTAAGAAAGCACTTTCAATTCAATCCTCATTTGCTGTCTAGATGTAGTATATCATTTCTTAAATATCCAACTTCCAAAAACAGTTATTAAAAGACATCCGACTTTCAACGATATCATTCAATTACATAGCAATTTCATCATATCAAAGCAAAATAATAACGATTTGTTACTGCTTATTACAACTTGCCCTAACTTTTACTGCATCCATCGATTTTTGAAACCCAAACTCTATCTCCTTTCTTGGCAGGAACAAAGGCAATTTCGTTATAGCTCACAAAATCCCTAAACCTTATAAAAATACCAAATCATAAAAGCAAGATCTAAAACATAAATCACATTCCGAAATAGAAACAAGCAAAACAATTCTCTCGAATTGATGGAAAGCTTACCAGAGATGGATGACGAGCAAGAGACTTCTTGATCGACGAAGACTCTACGAGGTCGGATGAACCACTGAAGCACCGGCGATAGCCTGGGGTGGTGATGAGTGGATTGGGAGGTTTGCCATCAGCTGATGACGACGAGCTCCCATTTTCTAGACTATCTAAAATCACAACTTTTTTAATTCCCTCTGTTGTCATCGTCAACCATCACTTATCTTTCCTCCTAAAACTTTCCAAAATTAAAACCCTAATTTCCCTTCAATATTTCTTGCTGTTTCTGCTAAATGTCATGCACAAGTCGGGTTTCTTGGATTCGAATTTAGCTGGATTCGGGATCTGGGTGGTCGGTTTCTAGGGTTTTAGCGTGATTATTGCGAAAGATCTCGGTAGAGAAACAAACACCGATGTCTCTGGTAGAGACTCCGACAACGACACGATGTTGATTATTGAAAGCAGGGGTGGTCATTAACCGGGTAGTCGGTTAAAGATAACTGGTGCGACATTTGGCACTTGGGCGTCGTAGGTATACCGAGTGTGATGAGCTAGTCATACCACTAACGTGTTTGTGCCTCTTACTCTCGCCACCCATATAATGCCATATGTTTGGAGAAAATAACTGGAATCTGATAGCTTGAGTTGTAAGTTTTATATTTTTGTTATAAAAATTGATATATTCTTTTACTTTTTTCTTCTGTTTTATCCTCTTACTTATCACAAGATAACATATGAAGTCCACTAATTCTATTTTCTCACCTCATCCATTGATTTTGACACTTGTGTTGATCTTGTGAGTAGAAGATATATTATCTCTATTTTTTATATATGTGTTTGGCAAGTTAGCTTGTAGTTACAGCTAAATAGTGTAAAAAGACAAATCATAAAATAGGAGAGATTATAAAACAATTAAAGATGGTATTTAGATAATTTGATATATAAAAAGTTTTCAGCTAGTTTTAAAAGCTACTTCAATAAGCTTTTTGTTTTAAAAAACTCTTAGTTTTTTATTTGAACATGATTTCAAAAAGCTTTAAAAAGTTTTGTACTAAACACATCCGATGTAGATGTTCTTTATAATTCAACTAAACTAGGATCTTATAGCTTGCGTGTTGCACCGGGTTTTATAAATGTAAAATTTTACTATCAAAATAAATCATAGAATTAGGTTGATCTACATGATAATATATTAATAATTTTATAAAAACACATCCAAAAATAATAAAACACGCGAAAAAAAATAATCACAGGATTATGATTCTAATATGGTGATAGAATATTGAAACAAAAGAGATTCAAAAGAGATTTCAAAATGTTATAGATAAAATATTGAATTTTCATCTTCAAAAAATTTGTATGTACCCATCAAGTTTAATTTTTTTTGAAAGAAATGAAGTAATATAATACACTAAGAATATATTAACTTAATAATTAGAGCTTTATTTTGGTTTATCATTTAAACTTTATTTCCCGACTATATTATTATTGGAGTTTAAGACTATTGTCATTAAATCTTTTAACTTTATCTAAAAATTGTTTAACTTTAAAATTGAATGATTAGTTTGGTTTAACTTACACATTTATTTTCAAAACACCTAACATTTCAAAATATTAAGTTATTTTGTTTTTATACTTAAACATTATTTTCGTCATAAAAACTAAGGTTTATTTATTTAAACCTTCAATTTTTTTAATGGTTTTACCTTTAAATAAATATACATATTACTAATGCACGAAATTCGTGTGGTCTTTTATTTGATTAAGAAAACATATTATTAATGAGTTAGTGCAAATTCTATTTTGAAATATATTTGTAAGTTACATTTTTTCCATAAAAAACTTATTTGCTAGTATGTAAAATATAAATAATAACACATATTTAAGAATATGTTTTACCAAAAAAAGACAGAAGTTGCAATGTAAAAAATTACCTTCGTTCTATTACGACTTATTTACTTCTTGGCCAAATGATTAAACTATAATATGATGCATACCTACATAAGATCCATTCTAAAAATAAAGTTTAATGGTTAAATCAAATTAACTTCAACTTTAATGCTTAAACAATTCAAGAATAAATGTTAATTGTTTAAACAAATTAAGTATAAACTTTAAAGTTAAAATATAAAAAAAAATTTAGAGTTTAATGAAATAGAGTTTAAATTATTTTTGTCCTTGATTAAAATTCTTGAATAAATAAATATATTAAATATTGTTTACATAATGTTATAAAAAATATTTATGAAATTTAAATTAAACAAAAAAAATATTAAAGAAAAGATAGACACAATGTTTTAATAAAATAAAAGTTAAAAAGGGTTAAAAAGAATATGAAAGTTAAATAAAAATTTTAAAAGGGTTAAAAATCGGAATCCGTATTTTTAAGAAATTATTTAAGTTGAAAAAAGTCAAAAGGGTTAAAAAGAATATAAAATTAAAAAAAGACAAATAGACAAAACAAAAATTTTAGATTTTGCAGAAGCAGGATTCAAACCCTTGTCTACTGCCTAACAAACATCACCCTTACCAACCCGGCAGACTTGCTTTTGATTAACAAACGCGTTATTTGATATATATAATAAAATGGGTTTTTCTTCAAAATAAAAATTCTGCATATTAGAAAGGCAACCAGCGGGATTCGAACCCTCACTTACTGTGTAAGACACATCGCCCTTACCAACCTGGCTGATTCGCAATCGATTAATAAACGCGATACTTAATATATATTATAAAAGGGGGTTTTTTCCTTGTAATGGTATTATAATGGTATTATAATGGCCAAATAAATATTGCAATTGTAAAAGTCCATATCGTCGTAAATTTAATATTGTTATGGATAGATGTCCATATCCCCTAATATTAGATAGATAAGATATATTATAGATATATATTATCTTATATATGTATTTAAATCTTGGATCCTTATCTATTATCTACTATACTCCTATATATTAAGGACTACTTAATGAATAAGATGAACTTTCTCTCCATTTTCTTTCTCTAAACTCGTTATGGAGTTAGATGATGATATAAAATAACTTCACTAGATAATTACACACATTAGACCTCTTATTCAAACTTTTTAAAAAAAAAACCGACCTAATCTGCCTAAACATTCAAAATTTTCATATATGGAATTTAGCATATATGAATTTAAAGTCTTGATAATATATCATTATATCTGGATGCTATATGATAATTATTTTGTGATTAAGACTCATTGCTTTAAATTGTTTATAACAGGTCCAAAAAGTATATATTGACATTCCACAACAATTGACTTGGTATATCTATACTATATTATAAAGCATTTAAGTCATTAAAATCAGTTAATTTTAAGTAATTTAAAATTACTAATTTACCCCTTATTTAACTCTATAAGGAAACTATTATATAGAATTATTAGATTCGTAAATACCATTTTTATAACTAAACCTTCTATAATAAATAATGTTTAAAAAAGTCAAGTCAATTCAAATTAATTTTCAACATATATGATATTAAATACAAATTAAAAATTAAATAAAAATAATAGTTTAAATATATTATCATATAACACATATTTTAATTTAAGTATTAGAAAAAACGTATAGCTAGAACTTATAAATCAAATAACATGTAACCTAAATTTATAGACATTTTTAAATTTTTTAAATAACTCGAGTAATCAAAACAAAAGTTTTATTATATAATATATTTAATATTCTTTTTTTCTTATTTTATTGTTTTTTAAAATTAATAAAAGAGTTCTAAAAAAAGAGAAATAAAAGAAATAGAAACATGAGAAAGAAAATAGATACAATACGAACGAAAATTGTTCGATGCTATTATAATACGTGATATATAATAGTATTACGTTATTAAAAACGAACATGTTATCGAGTAAGAATTATATCTAGTCGTTACATTACGCGGATACTGTGCTAGTTACATCTAAATATCTAATTGTTTGTTAATTTGTTTGAGGATATATTAGTTTTTTTTTAATAAGTTATTTATCGTTATTATGTATCATGTAGATTGGATATAAACAAATAAAAATATTTTTTTAAAAAATTTGACACTTTAAAGCTACGTGCATCGAAACAATGTGTTTCCGTTTTAAGTCTTGTAGAAAAACATGACAAAAAAATATTTTTTTTATTATCGATAGATGCACAGTGTGTATCATATTTGATTCTTAGCTTATGGCATATTACTCTGTTTCGAATATTCATAAACATTTAAGAATCGATATAAAAATAAGGGTTTAGTTCCCGAAAATATATCAAACTTGTCACCTTTTGCTATTATGTATATCAAACTTTTAAAGTTATCATTTAATGTACCAGACTACCAAAAGTTACCATTTTATGTATCATGCAACCTGAATATGCAGGTTATTTTTTGATTTTTGATTTATTTTTTATACCAATTATTATTCTTAATATTGTTATTATTATTTTTATTTATAAATTCAAGAAGAAGATGAAGATCTAATGAAGATGAAGCTGTTACCCAGATAAAAACCAAACAAGAACAACACAATCCAAGTGAAAAACCAAAGAAGAACAACACAATCAAGAAAATGAACAATCGACAAAGATGTAATACATATGAGCAGAAAATCGAAACCTCATATGAACAAAGATCAAATGTCGATGAAACCCACATCTGAAATCATCGATGAAAACGAAGAGAAGAAACAGGTGAATCATAGATAAAATCACATAGAAGAAACAGATGAATCACAGATAAAATCGAAACTTAAACCGATGAAACAAAAACTTAAACCGATGAAACAAATGAATCAGAGATCTCAAAACTTAAACCTATTTAGAAATCGCAACTCGGATCTCAAAACGAAGAGAAGAAACAGATGAATCACAGATAAAATCGCAACTTAAATCTCAAAACACAGATGAATCGGACCATCGAACAAAAACCCTAAATCGAGCCATCATAAGCCATGAAGATGAACTTGCAATAAATGGAAACCCTAATCGGTGATGAACAAAAACCCTTTGTTGTAATCTAGATCTGAACCCTTAATCAGAACATACCTGAGCAAATCAAAAACTCAAAATCGTCCATGATGAACCGTGAATCTTCGTTTGAAAACCCTAAATTGCATATTTGGAAATCAGAACTCAAGAATCTGTGTAACGTCCCAAAATTTTTTTTAAACATAATTCATTCATAAAAGATATTCACAATCAATGATAACGTAATCACACGACATATTGTTCGTTGAATAAACACCCATAATTCATTAAGTTACAATCATCCTCGTCGTTTGTAATTAAAACTATTACTGTTGAAAACTACGTTAGAAGATTGTGGAAGCTTGGGAGTAGAGCTATCATCACTGTGCTGGAGCCCCGCCATGGTCGTTACCTGAAAAGATATGAAACAACAACTGTAAGCCCAAGGCTTAGCGATTATACTACTTACAACCAAATAGTTCACATACTACTCAACTCATACCCACTACCGTAGTAAGTGGTCTCATCATACCCGTCACTAGGACGGTCTCGTCTCACCCGTTGTCGTCATAACGGTCTAACATACCCGGCACTGAAGTGCTGGTCTCATACCCGACACCGAGGTGTACGGTCTAACATACCCGACACCGAGGTGTATGGTCTAACATACCCGTCACCGGAGTGAACGGTCTAACATACCCGTCACTGGAGTGAACGGTCTAAACATACCCGTTACCGAAGTAAACGGTCTAAGTACAATCAACTATAACTCGTATATTCATAAATATCTGGTATTCACATGCATACATAACATCTGGAATCTATTCAAGTTATAAGTGAGAATACTCACCTGTCAGCTGGCTTAGTTCATAGTTCCTACTAAAGGACTTTACTGGCTTAGCTCTGTAACTGACCGTTACCTGACCAAGTCTAAACATTGGTTAACACTGGGTTTAACTGTTACTCACTGAAAGTCGCATGGACTTATGCTTGCTACATTAAAGTCGTATAAACTACTATGAAAGTTGCATGGACTACTATTCATCACCTAAAAGTCGCATGGCACATGTACTGGGACTGAAAGTCGCATGAGATAACACTGAAAGTCGCATGGCATGTAACAAGAGCTGAAAGTCGCATGGCTTAGCACTAAAAGTCGCATGGCACAAAATCAAGAGCTAAAAGTCGCATGGACTAAGGCTGAAAGTCGATTGGCGTACAAACAAGAGCTAAAAGTCGCATGGACTAACACTAAAAGTCGCATGGCACAAGATCAAGAGCTGAAAGTTGCATGGAACAATACTTATCACATGAAAGTCGCATGAAATCATACATGTAACAATCTGAAAGTCGCATGACATACATACTAGGCCTGAAAGTCGCATGGCACATACACACAGGCCAACTGAAAGTCGCATGGCACATAAATGTGTCCACGCGACTGTCGTATGAACCATCTTCTTCCCTGTAAGTTCAACTTTTTTTGAAAAACCCAGACTCCATAGCCATAATCAAGCTTTCTAGAAACTCAACCAATTCAACTCAAACTTGTTGAAAAACATTTCTCCACTTATATAAAACCTTCCTTTAAACTTAAAACCATATTTTATCAACTTACATGGTGTTCTTGGTGAGCTACTTTTCCTGGGTTTTTCTTAAACCCTCAAAACCCAAAACCCAGATTATAAAACATTCAGCCAACACTCAACATAGCAAGAAATGATGTCTACTTGATCTTAAATGATGGGGAAACATTACCTGATGATTTCTTTGCTAAAAATCTCAAGTTTCCAACAATGGAAGGTCCTCTTCTTCTCCTCCTCGTCCCTTCAATGGCACCAGCACACACACACAAAACCTTAAATGAATGCAACAGTGATTTGAGGGTTTTGTGTGGGAGGCTATGCCCTAAACCCCTATTTATACTCACTTGTCACCCCTTGTGGGCCTAAGCCCAATTCAAGACTTCAAGTCCAATACAACCCTAACTCTTATGAAGGTATTTGTTTGGCATAAACGAGTAGCAACGGAAGCAAGATACAATACAAAACTCTAAGCTAGCTAAACAAACACACATGCCATGGACCAACATCTAGACATGGAAACTAAAATATTAACAAACAAGAAGCAAGAAATAGTTATACCTTTAAGGAAGAACACAATGTCTACTTCTCCTTGTCAAGTGTAAAGAATTCAACAAGAGAATGCCTCTAATGAAGTCCACCCCAAGCACACTTGATTCCCCAATGCTAGTAGGTTGGTGTAGCCACCAAAACAACAAGATAAAATATGTCTAACCACTTTGTGCATCAAAACTTGATCACAAAGTGTATCAACTATAGAGAGAAAGTGTGTATATCCTTCATATATTCTTCATAGCCATTTTTCTCCAAAGAACACAGAGAATTCGTGGTGTTTGAAACTACCAAATTGAATGAATACTTAATCCCATTAAATTGGGCTTTAAAACCAATCAATTTTGCTGTTACAGCATCTGTACACGGCCCGTGTTGGTCAACACGGCCGTGCAGGCTCAAAGCCCACAGCCTCAATTTGGGCCAAGTTTAGCCCGTGTCTAGTAGACGCAACACGGCCCGTGTTCACCTACACAGCCGTGTAGGCCCAAAGCACACGACTTCTACTTGGGCCAAAACGCCCCGTGCTAGTTGGGCTGGACACGGCCCGTTTACCATGCTACCAAAACCCATTTCGGCCTTTTCTCTCTTTTGCTTGATCGTGTTGTCGAAATCAATACTTGGTGTGTGACCCAATAGGCCTATACTTCATCAGCAGTGCTATTAACTCGTTCGTGTCAGCGAGCATATTCCAACAGACTCCCACTTGCACGTGGCACGACTACGAAAAATAACACAAACATAGAGCGGCCTCTAGCAAGACATCTATGCTCCCAAGTCAGTATAGGGTATGCCACTCTTGACAAGATCCCAGTCATGAAATGATTGTCCTAAAGACAAATGAACATGTACATCCCTTTGTTTGCGATATCCAATGTGAACACAAGGCATGGAATATAGTCAACCTTCAGACCGTTCACGATTATGTTTCTCGACTTTAGATTAGTGGTGACCAACAAACCAAGTTAACATTGATCCATCATGAATATAACTCGAGCACGGCCATGCATATGAACGTCAGCACTCAATCATCGAGGGGCCCATGGATATCTTCTCTATACATAGAGGAACAAATTCCTTTTGACTACATAGTCCCGCCACATAGATAATACTCTACCCAATCATCTCTCTTATAACGACCAGTTACGGACCGCGTTAGAAAACGATCAAAGCAAAGCAGACCTATTCTTTGGAATCACATGTATCTCTAGTTTAAGGATGAAACGCCATCATCATCCCGAGTTACTTATGACCAGAACCATGAAGCAAACTCGGGTCTGGGTCCTTCAATCACTTGAAACCCCTTTCAAGTACAGGCAAGAACCACGTTTAACAAAACCAATTCTTTACCTCAATCTTAATTTATACTTCCTTCTCATAAAGTATAACCGATTGTGGAGATTTTAGAACGAAAAACATTATCGGAAGTGTTTAAACATGCTAAGATGGAACACAATAAGGATTCATAAAATACCCGCCCTCGGCGTATTATTAAATCTCCCTCCATTTAATAATCGATATAGTATGAATTGCAATACTGCTTAACATCCCCAAAATATAAGTACAAATCAAACATAAAACCAAAAAATATTCAAGCCAAGTTATACGCATTAGACATGCTAATAGACCTAGTATGACAAACACCACTAGTCCATAACAACGACTTAACTAGTGGATTTGTCCCACAACATCCACAAGTTCTTTTGTTATTCAATTATATCTCTTTTGACAAGACTACTTCCAAAGTATGCATTACTTTTCAAAAAAGGTTAAAGTAATCACACCCTCATTGTCTCAAAAGCCCACAATAGGGTTAGTGATACTTAAGAACCAACAATCAACACCACAAGTTAGGACCATAAACTCTGATCAAAATCAGCAGTTTATCCTAACAGAAACACGCATTAGAGTAACTACTTACTCCAAGCCTATTCCATTCGTCAAACACTAAGAACATACCTCTATGTTTCTTGAACTAAATGCTATCCAATTTTGTATCCCCTAGATGCCCTTATGAAGCAGTAATTCCTAAATTAGGTTTGCAGATAACCTAATATCGGGACATTATCTTCAATAGACATTTAACACTAGGAATACAACAAAGCTCCCACTAGCCCTGACATACATAAAAGGTTTGATCTATGCTTCTAGAAGACTCGTCACTATGATTTTCTGATAGTAAGCAAAGATATTTCCTTTAAGATGCTAGCATAAGTCCGAATTGGACTTATCCACTTTTGTAGACATAACACGGATACTACGGACGTATATTAAGACCCTCGGAGAGTGTTATAAGCACTTCCTCATCATATTGTTCCATGACGAAACACGGTCATTAATATCCCCAAGTATCAAACATTCTTCAACATAGCCACTAGGACAAGTTTCTCCATAACCATCATGAAAAACTTTACCACTAGTCAGTATTTGAAGTTGTCTACAAATCCATCCATGTTAATCCCATCACTACCACCTTGGTATACACCTAGGTATGGGATCAAGTCAAGTCGAGTACTTGGTCATTTCAAATGGATTGCATCTCTTTATCATTTACTTCTTTTATTTTAGTGAATTCTGGATCCACTACGTCTTTCGATAGGTGGTGAACTCAACATGACTCACCATCAAGTCATTGCCACTTAGATATGAGAAATCCATATCTCTTTGGCTCTGTATGACTCTTATCAGAATTCAAAGAAGTAATGACTCTTAGTCAGGCATACCAGCATAACCATGCTGATCATCTATCAAAGACATCAGATTATATGCTAGTATCATCATCAAGTCTTCATTTAAGTTCCACGTTCTTCCACTGGAATGCCTTAGTTTTAGTTTATCTCTTCTTACCCTTTTAAGCAACAAACATTGTTCTCAAAAGGTTAAATAGCTAAAACTTAGAAGAACTCCTCAAATGTATTAGCACTTCTTGATTTCAAGTTTATCCATCTCCCACTAAATGTAGAATGGATAACTTTGTACTATAAGATAGACATGCAAAGAACCTTTCTAGTCGTATCTTAATAAATGCTAAATAGACTATCAATTGAATTTGGATTTGAGGACTTAGTCACAATGGCAAATGAATATCCCAACAAATCGGACACACATTCTTGACCCGTCATAAACCGGATCAATAACACCTGGTTCCCTACTCCATGACACCATGTACCAATGCGTCTTAGTAGGATATGAATTGTGAAACAATTCCACAATTCACAATGTGGTCATCCAATATATATAGTAAGTATCTTAGCATCTTCACTAGATCTAAGTACCCTGATCTATATGCCCTATTGATTCTGATATTTATCTTGGTTAACTCTGAACACCAACAAGGTTTCAGACATATACCCAAACTAATAAACGACTCGCAACTACCACCATCAAGGTAGTGACGAAGAAGTTTCGCTTTCGTTATTCTTTGTGGTGTGCTTGAATGGATTATCCACAAAATGTGATCAATATCCAACAAGCCTTCAATCCTCTCACAAACTCCGGTGAAGGATCACATAATCCCCTTAGCCTAATAAACAAGATCAACATCAAAACGTTTAGCCCAAGGCTAAACTATTCCGAGATCCTAAACACATGGATCTAGGTGATATATCTCTTGTTTATGTGGTTAAGTTGATTATCACACAAAGATAGCTCATGTAAACTATTTTGGATTCAGAATCAATTATTCATGAATATTCTATTACTTGTAACAAAACCTTGTGTATGCCATGACATGGGAAATTTTGAACAAAATATCTCACATCATATTTTCATAATAAATTTCATATTTTAAGAATAAACTCATCGTCACCACATGTAAAGTTGTGTGCCACGCAGGGCAAAACAACACATGAGTTATGACATCAATAAACCTTGAATAAACAATGCTTAAAAGGTTTAACATCAATTCTTAAAACTTCAAAATTTTTGTTCATCGTAATCAAAGCGAGCACACAAAGAGATGTTACTTGCCACGCAGGGCATAAAACAAAGTAATAAATAAACCGGCGACAAAAGCGAGATCAAGTCTCCCTATCTTCTCTTGGAGGACAATCACCATGGTTTCCTCGTTCGAGATCCGGTTCTTCATGCTTTTCTCTCACCAAAGGACCTACACTTTGTAAAAAAATAAATTTGTGACAAACGTGAGTCAATCAGCTCGGGTCAACTACCCAACTTTATATAAGAATAGCAATGAAATATAAGATGGAAAGTTGACTCTCTCTTTTCTGAGAAGTTTTATATCCTCTCGGCACGTAGGGCAGGCATGACGGCCCCAATTTCCAAATCTTCCATAAAAGTAGCAAACCATCTTTTCTTGAGTCTCTTCTTGAGGCACATTCTCTATGTCCTTCGACTCAACATCAAGGATAGGCTTGGAAACTCCAACCTTTCCTTTTAGGGTCTGTTTCTTCTTCCTTTTCTTTTGTTTCTTTAAACCTAAGACGGGAGTGGTTGAGGTGAAACTATGCTTGGCCATGTCAGACTCCGTAGACTTCAACATGCCATGCAATTCGCTTAAGGACTTCTCCATTCCTTGCATATGATAGTTTGTGACAAACTGATCATATGATGTGGGCAGAGAGTGGAGTACAATATCCACAGCGAGCTCTCTCCCAATAGGAAATCCTAACCTCACCATTTGGTCCACGTTCGCCTTCATCTTAAGAACGTGAAAACCAACATCCCCGACTTCCTGCAGCCTACAACCGACTAGGCTTTTTAACACACTCATATTGTTCCTGCCTAAATTGCTATTGGAACATGTCCTTGAGCTTGTTTAGCATATTGTACACACTCATGTGCTCGAGCTGCTTTCGCAACTCCGAGCTCATAGTTGACAACATGAGGCGGGCAACATCGCGCGTGTCCTCAACACGTTTTTCATATCCGTATCGGACGGCCCAAGTCGCGTTGGTAGTAGGTGGCTCCAGAAGGGGTTCCTCAAGGATGTGCAACTTTGACTAATGGCGTAGGACAATCTTCAATTGCCTAAGCCATGCAATAAAGTTCACGCCCGTGAGTTTCTCCCTTTCTAGGAACACACGAAGTGAGATGTTTGACGTGGTGTTGTTATGGTTTGACATCTATAAATAACAATAATACGAGTTTTGGTTAGTTTAGATAAACCTTGTTAAAATAATTACCCCATAGTTTTAGATAAAAACAATTATTTATAACAAGGGCTAAGAACCTTATTTCACCTCGCACCGTGACAGGTTTACCGCGGATCACGTGGCGAAGCTATTTAGGCCGGTAACCATTTTACCAATTGTAATCTCTATTACAACTCTTAGACACTTGCGGGATCTGTTGACATCCATTATGTCGGTTGGCATGTTTGATCCCTTCCTTACACCAATCTTAATATATAATTTTTGTTTAGCTCGTGCTTAACTCAACAACTAATCAAGAATTATATACTAAAATTGTAAACCGTCCGACAAGACACACGGGTGGCACTCTCGACCATCAATTGGCTCGTGCTTAGCTCGACAACCAATTATGCGAGTTACCCCACTCACCTTTCACACAACTACGCAAGAAATGACTCGTGCTTAGCTCGACAATCATCCTTGTTTCGTTAGATTCGGGTGGTGTCATCTTACGGATGGTGCGTGATTTACATTTTAAAAACGGGATTTTGTTTCCGGTTTATAAAAACCCTTTTGTGAATTAACAAAGTAAGTGTCAAAACAATTTTAAGCACTTTTAAATATAATACCAAGTTTATATTTTCCTTGTCAATTCTATTCGCGCGAGATTGTTAACCATTTTAACAAACGTTGTATTTTATTTAATTTTTATAGAAAAATTGTCTAGCATGCGAACCCTAATCCATGCATAGGAAAAATAAAACACAACCACGCAAATATATATATATATATATATATATATATATATATATATATATATATATATATAATTCGGTAACATGCCCAAAAAAACCTATGCGTTTTCTCCGTGAGCCACAACGGGGAAAACGAGGCCAAAACCTAAGGACAAGGTAAAGTCTTGTTGGGTGAGTTCCCACCGAATCCAACACCTCCATTAGCGTGTTGATTCCTTTTCACCAAGACGTCATCACCATGACTCCCGTTGACTTCTCCGGTTCTAATTCTATTCTATTTACAAATACATAGAAAATATATATAAACGACACACAGGTCGCATTCCTACACTATTTATACAAATACACGGAATAAAAGAAACGGCGTGCAAGCCGCACCAACAAATAAATAAATAAATATTTACAACAATACGGCACGCTGGCCACCAAAAACCAAATCAATCAACCACCACAACACATAGGTCTAAGGGCATATCATGTTACCGAATTAACCAAACGCAACATAAATGAAATATGGTGTGCCACACAAAAGCATGATACAAATATCTATCTATATTTTAGTTAAGATTGTCAACAACATCAAAGGCACCATAATGACAATCCTTGTACATATGCATTAGTGTACCAAACCATTTTTGTGACACATATTCATATATACATTTATAAGTATATATTTGTGTACACTTCATGCCAAGTTACAACAAATATATAAATATAAAAACTAAAATATAAACAAGGCTACAAATATAACAATTCTAGCACAACAAGGGTACAACAAGAGTCTCAATGAAAAACCAATTTTAAGAAAACAATTTTCTTATATAAAAGTATTTATATGGTTTGTCTCGACTCGATGTAAAAACTAAAATATTAGGTAGGCTACAAATATACCAATTTTAGCCTAACTAGAATCTACATGAAAAACCATTTCAAGAAAACAATTTTCTAACATAAAAATATTTATATGAATATTATGTAGGCTACAAATATATCAATTTTAGCCTAACAACCATCTACATGAGAAAAATCATTTCAAGAAAACATTTTTCTTATATATAAATATTTATATGTTTTTTCTAGATTCGTAAGTGCAAAGCCATGTTAGATATGGCTCTGATACCACTAAAGGTATTTGTTTGGCATAAACGAGTAGCAACGGAAGCAAGATACAATACAAAACTCTAAGCTAGCCAAACAAACACACATGCCATGGACCAACATCTAGACATGGAATTGCAACTAAAATATTAACAAACAAGAAGCAAGAAATAGTTATACCTTTAAGGAAGAACACAATGTCTACTTCTCCTTGTCAAGTGTAAAGAATTCAACAAGAGAATTCCTCTAATGAAGTCCACCCCAAGCACACTTGATTCCCTAATGCTAGTAGGTTGGTGTAGCCACCAAAACAACAAGATAAAATATGTCTAACCACTTTGTGCATCAAAACTTGATCACACAGTGTATCAACTCTAGAGAGAAAGTGTGTATATCCTTCAAATGTTCTTCATAGCCATTTTTCTCCAAAGAACACAGAGAATTCGTGGTGTTTGAAACTACCAAATTGAAAGAATACTTAATCCCATTAAAATGAGCTTTAAAACCAATCAATTCTGCTGTTACAGCATCTGTACACGGCCCGTGTTGGTCAACATGGCCGTGCAGGCCCAAAGCCCACAGCCTCAATTTGGGCCAAGTTAGCCCGTGTCTAGTAGACTCAACACGGCCCGTGTTCACCTACACGGCCGTGTAGGACCAAAGCACACGACTTCTACTTGGGCCAAAACGCCCCGTGCTAGTTGGGCTGGACACGGCCCTTGTACCATGCTGCCAAAACCCATTTCGGCCTTTTCTCTCTCTTTTGCTTGATCGTGTTGTCGGAATCAATACTTGGTGTGTAACCCAATAGGCCTATACTTCATCAGCAGTGCTATTAACTCGTTCGTGTTAGTGGGCATATTCCAACATCTTATTGGATTATAACAAATACATAAGCCCAATCTTTCTTAATAAATCACCATCCATAATATATATACGTATATAACAACATACCTCCCATTTCTTACATAATCTCAAACCATATTATATTTAAAATCCCCATAATATCCACAAAAATATTCTTATACATTTTTAAGATGCGGGTATTACAACTCTCCCCCACTTAAACACGATGTCGTCCTCAAAATCCTTATTCGAATAATGCCGGATAGTTTCTTTTCATCTCGTCTTCGGACTCCCACGTCCATTCAGATCCCTTTCGGTGCTCCCACTGCACCTTAACCATCCCTACTTGCTTGTTGCGTAGCTGTTTGATTCTTCTTTCAATGATCGCTACTGGTTTCTCCACATAATTCAACTTTTCATCCACGGTGATGTCCTCCAAGGGCACAAATGCCGACTCATCGGCTAAGCATTTCCTCAAGTGTGAAACATGGAAAGTGTTATGTATTTTCAACAACTCCTCTGGTAGCTCCAAACGATAGGCCACCTTGCCAACTCGCAATGACCTTAAACGGTCCTATGAACCTGGGGTTCAACTTCCCACGCTTTCTGAAACGAATTACTCCCTTCCATGGTGAGACTTTGAGTAACATGTGGTCTCCCACTTCAAATTCTAGTAACGATCTTCGCCTATCCGCATAGCTTTTCTGCTGGCTCTGTGTAACACCGCCTTTGAAACCTTAAAAATCAGTTAAATTTTGAGTTTTCAAACTGCATGGGTCCATTTGTAAATTGAATGTTTACCTGTTAGTTATCCTAACCGAATTTCAAAAACAAAGCAGCGGAATTTTCAAAAACAATAAACAAACCCAAGCCTATTAAACTATTACAATTTAAACACGTGTTTGGCGTATATACAAATATACAAAACAAAACTTGCCAAACACGACTACCGGTGTTACTTTAAACTAAACCGACCATTGTATATATTATATACCAAAAAGTAGTCCTCAAAGCCCGTACAAAAATCACAAGTGTCCCCGTCTCACCAGGCCTGCCTATTCTTTGTCTGGAAAAGGGAAACAACAACAGGATTAGCTATTTAAAATAGCTAGTGAATACATACAGATATGAGTACAATAATAGCAAGTCATGAATCAAGAATGAGCATACTATGCTATCCTAACAATTAGCGGTAATGCTGACATGTCCAGCAGTGCTATATCTTGCCAGATAGCTAGTCTGGCTCAATAACAACCACCGGGGGAATCAAACACTGCCAACCGTGCTGGTATCATCACATAAGTGACTCCACCTGCTCGTTACGGAGCCAAAGGCTCATTAGGCTCAGCCAGTTAAGGCAATCACCCCAAATGTTAAAGGAATGGCACTCGAGTACCATTAGTCCCGAACAATTGCCCGAAGGCCCCTGAGACCCAGCCGAAGCTGACCTTTCATGCACATATGTCCGGACTTTTCACATAGCTCATCATTATCTCAAAAAAGAGATCATTGCATGCATGCTTTCACATATGAAATCATATATATCAAAATGTCACCGTAAATATACATGTAATTATATACATGTCAAATATATCATTCATCATGTCATTAATGGTTTTCTAAGCATATATAGAAAAATAAACAAGTCTATATGCAAGAATTAGCATACCATGTTCGTTTAAACCAAATAGCATTCAAAACTTCCTTTATTGAATTCATACAAGTCGGTACTCACCTTGATGCTCAAATATAACACAAGTATGGATTTGGCCTTCCTTGAATGCTTAATTACCTATTGTTTACATATGATTCCATTTAGATCACCACATATATACACATATACTAAAACTAGTGTTATATTCCTATTTATGTGTTTAACTTGGCAAAGTGCTCAAACCATCCTAAACACCTCTAAAATGGTCAAAAGTGATTCAACTATAGTCCATATACTCTGAATTATGAAAAAAAAGTTTCTGTTTGCTGCACACCCGGTCGCACCGCGACACCCTTAAGGGTCGCGCCGCGACACTCATCTAGGGCCACGAACAGCAAGCTTCATCTGCTGTGTTTTCCATCCAAACCCAATTTCAACATGTTTTTAGTTAATTCCAGGTTTTGTACTAGTTTTGGGACACTTATAGGAGTTCATAAACATCTAAATAAACAACTCTAACATCATATTCAAAATTAATTCATCAAATCTCCATTGAAGACCCATTTGGTCAATTTCAAGAAACACAATCAAGATTGCAACTTTAATATACAAAATTAGTTCCAAAGCACTTGTAAGTGACTTTAGAACAGATTACAATAAAAAATTCTAGACTTTATTGGCTAAATTCGTTTTGACCAAATTTGACCTAAATCCTAAAGTCAAGAACAAAAGAAGAAGAAAGGCTTACAAGCTGGAAAATGATGATGATGATGATGTGTTGAAGCTTAAGAACATATTAGGAGCTTGATTATAGCTTAATCTTCAGCCTTGATTGAGCTTTGAATGAGACTTCTTCAAGAACACAAAAGAGAAGAGAGTAAGAGGTGTGTGTGTGTGTATTTCGTATGTGTGTGTGTGTAACCAGTGTATGTGGGTAATCTTAAAACCGAATTTGGTTTTTAAGTTATCCACAAGGGGTATTTTGTTCCCCTTTTCAACATACAACACAACACCCGAATTACCGTTTCAACTAACGAGGATATTTTTGGAAACCTCGTTTGAAACCAGTTATTATTTTATAATTCTTTTCTATTTTTATTATTATTTTTAATTTCACATTTATCTGGCCAATAACTAATTTCTATTAATTCTTACAAATATATTTAATTTAATTCATTTAAATAAATCTCACGTACCAAATGGAGCACGCGAATAGGCCCGATTTGAGGATGTTACACTCTGAGCCGCTTTCAATCATTCGTGAACTTGTTGCACGTACTCCGATGTTTTCTGAACTATCTCTGTGTTACCAAGCTCTTTCTGACCCACTCCCCCCTAAGAAATTGGGGTTCTGCACTTCCTTCCATACAGCATCTCATAGGGCGGCATCCCGATGCTGGCGTGGTAACTGTTGTTGTAAGAGAATTCTGCGAGAGGTAAGTATAAATCCCATCTTCCCCCGAAGTCAATCACGCAAGCTCTTAACATATCTTCAAGAGTCTGTATTGTCCTCTCGCTCTGCCCATCGGTTTGCGGGTGGTATGCTGTGCTGAGATTTATTCGCGTGCCCAAATCCTCGTGAAACTTGTTCCAAAACCTGGATGTGAACCGCACATCCTGGTCCGAAATGATCGTAACTGGCACTCCGTGCCTTGAGATTATCTCCTTCACGTAAATACCTGCCAATTTCTCTGCCGAGCTAGCTTCTTGGATGGGTATGAAATGCGCGCTCTTGGTCAACCTATCCACCACAACCCAAATGGCGTCAAAATTCCTTGGTGTCTTCGGCAGTTTCGTTATCAAATCCATGGTTACGTGTTCCCATTTCCACACCGGTATCTCCAGCGGTTGCAAATTACCGTGTGGTCTCTGGTGCTCGGCTTTTACCCGCAGACACGTTAGACACTTTTCTATGTAACTTGCCACATCTCTCTTCATTCCTGGCCACCAATAATCCATCTTTAAGTCTCTGTACATCTTAGTAGCCCCCGGATGTATAGAAAATTTCGAGTTGTGGGCTTCATCTAGAATAACACTTCGAATCTCTGTGGCTTTTGGCACCCAAATCCTCCCGTAACGGGTCCACAATCCCCAACTGTCCGTGGCCATGTAGGCTAACTGGCCCTTAATCCGTTCCGTCTTCTGGTTTTCCTCCTTGGCCGCCTTAACTTGGGCCATCAAAATCATCTCGAAGAGTGAGGTTGTAACCGTCATCCTCCGACATTTCGCGCTAAACTGCAACTGACTCGTCTTTCGACTCAATGCGTCCGCCACTACGTTGGCCTTTCCTGGGTGATACAAGATTTCACAGTCATAATCCTTGACGAGGTCTAGCCACCTCCGTTGTCGCATGTTCAAATTCTTCTGATCAGCGAAGTACTTCAAACTTTTATGATCTGTGTAAATTGTGCATTTGACTCCATATAAGTAGTGTCGCCAGATCTTAAGTGCGAACACAAAGGCTGCCAATTCCAGGTCGTGCGTCAGATAGTTACACTCGTGAGGTTTCAGCTGTCTTGAAGCATAAGCGATAACTTTCCCTCTGTGCATAAGAACACACCCAAGCCCCACGTGAGAGGCATCACAATACACCACTAAGTCTTCCATTCCTTCGGGAAAGGTTAGTATCGGGGCTTCGCAAAGTTTGCCTCGGAGAGTTTCGAATGCTTTCTGTTGATCGGCTCCCCAACTAAAAGGGGCATTCTTCTTTGTCAGCTTTGTCAGTGGCACTGCCAGTTTCGAGAAATCCTTGATGAATCGTTTGTAGTAACCGGCCAATCCCAAGAAACTTCGGATTTCCGTTGGACTCTTCGGCGTTTCCCACCTCATCACGGCCTCTATCTTTGTCGGGTCCACTTTGATTCCTTCGCGGTTCACCAGGTGCCCGAGAAATTGCACCACCTTTAACCATAACTCGCATTTTGAAAATTTTGCGTACAGCTTCTCCCTTTTCAATGTCTTTAGCACCTCTCGAAGGTGTCTCTCATGTTCCGCCCCGGTCTTGGAGTAGACTAGAATGTTATCGATAAACACAATTACTGACTTATCCAGCATCGGTCGGCAAACCCGATTCATTAGATCCATGAAAGCTGCGGGCGTGTTGGTGAGGCCGAATGGCATCACCACGAACTCAAAGTGCCCATATCTTGTTCGAAATGCTGTCTTCGCTACATCTTCTTCTCGGACTTTGAGCTGATGATAACCCGGCCGCAAGTCTATCTTTGAAAAACAGGACGCACCTTGTAACTGATCAAACAGGTTGTCTATTCGAGGTAATGGATACCTATTCTTCACTGTTACCTTGTTGAGCTCTCGGTAGTCGATGCACATTCTGAACGTTCCGTCCTTTTTCTTTACAACCAAGATCGGGGCTCCCCAAGGTGAGCTACCAGGTCGGATGAATCCCTTGTCAAGCAATTCTTGAAGTTGCGTCATTAACACCTGCATTTCTGGCGGTGCTAAATGGTAGGGCGCTTTCGCGATAGGCGCTGCTCCTTGCATCAAATCTATACGGAATTCTACTTGCCGGTCCGGCGGTATCCCTGGCAGATCCTCTGGGAATACCTCGGGGTATTCACACACCACGGCTACGTCGGAAACCTCTAACTATTTCTTTTTTTTCCTCGAGTCGATGACGTGTGCGATAAACACAGCGCACCCCTTGCGTATATACTTTGCGGCTTTGGTTACGGTGCAACATACTGTCGTTCCTTTATGTTTCTGGCCATAGATAGAGATTTCTCCACCACTCGGATTCTGGATCTGTATGATGCCTTGCTTGTACAAGATACTAGCCTGGTGATGCCCCAGCCAGTCCATTCCCACAATCACTTGGAATTCCCTCATCGAAGTCGGCAGTAAGTCTATAGGAAACTTTACATCGTCTATTACTATTACATTGTTCCTATAGATGGTATATACACTCAAAGCCTTATCATCGGCGATTTCTACCTCTAGTGGTATTTCTAGCTTTACCGGTGCTACAACAAAACTTTTACAAAACGACAAAGATACAAAGGACTTGCTAGCCCCGAAATCAAAAAGTACAAGTGCAGGTAAAGAGTTAACGATGAAAGTACCTGGTATCACATCCGGTTCCTTCTTGGCTTCTTCCACAGTCATCTGGAAAGCGCGACCCTTAGGTTTAGGTGTTTCTTGCCTCTTTCCCTTCTCCCCATCGGTGATCCTGAGTGGCGGCTGCTAGTTTGCTTTTCCACTACCCCCAGCCGCTTCGGGGCATTCTGCCATCCGGTGCCCCGGTTTATTGCATTTAAAGCACACATTGAGGTGGACCTTGCAATCTTTTCCATGGTGCCCACCCCTTCCACATTTGTAACACCTGTCTATCCCCTGACGACAATTCCTAATATGCGTTTTACCGTATCACCCACACCTGGACCCTACATTCGGTTTCTTAACTGGCGGTTTCCCCTGGTGGTTGCCGAGAGCGGCCCGCTCTGCAGTACGTTTCTTGTTTCTCTCAGTCAGATACAATTCTCTTTTTCGGGCCCCCTCAATCGGTTGGTCAAGGGTGGAATACTGACCATTAGCTACAAACTCCCGAATATCCTCTCTCAACATTTGGGTGTACCTGTGCATCTGTAACCCTTCATCGTTGGCATAAGCTAGACAATAGAGCCGTTTCTCCTTGAATACTGCCGTAATCTGGTTGACCGTCTCTGTGGTCTGCTCTAACTTCATGAACTCATCCATGACCCTCTCTACTTCAACCTTCGGTGCATACTCAGCATAGAACAAGTCTGTAAACTCTTCCCATTTCATCCTGGCGATTGACTCACCCTTCATTTTTCGCAGCAAGTTTCACCAGTCTTTGGCGGCTCCCCTCAAGAAGTTAGATGCGAACCAAACCTTCGCATCTTCAGCACACTTGCAAGTGAAGAACGCTCCCTCCACCGCTGCGATCCATCTGGTACTTAGCACTGGGTCTGGCAGACCCTCAAAATTCGGCGGCTGACATGCCGAGAAGTCTCGAAAGGTACCTCCTGGAGTTACTAGATTAGCAGTTGGTGTCACTAGCTGGGTGTTTGCCGCGGTCAAACTTGCTTCTTTTGCGGCCCACAGAGCACCCAGTTTCTGGTCGATCATGGTGCTCATATCCTGCTTTAGATCCTCTACTACCTTAGGTAGAAGTTCCTTCAAGGTATTGGTCACCGCTGTGGTTACTAATTCAGTCATGTCTGCTTCCGTGAAATCTTCACTTTCAAGGTCATTCGGTACTGCGTTCTCAGGAAGTGGCTGGTTAACAACTGGTTGCATGCAGGGGTCACTCTCCCCGGTCACACTAGCATTTTCCCTGTCTGGCGGGTTTTCGAAAACTCTTTCTGCTGGAATAACTCTTCGGTTTCTCGTGTTCACCATACTGGATGTATAGACAGTGCACTAATCAATAGGCGGCATTGCCATACAGTCCTCTCTAATATCACAAGGTATATATCAAGCATCACATGTCAAGACCTAGCTAGCAGGCAACCCTAGTAATGAAGAATGAGTCTCACTTAGAGACGTGATGAAGAATGATTAAGTTTAAAATGAAAATCTCTTAGTCACATAAGCTCTCAAGTTTCAGTTGAAAGCTATAAGCTGCTCCTAGCACTCGATAGGTGCTTAGAGGAGACCGGAGGTATAAAGTTAGTTGGGGGATCCCAATGGTAGTTTGTGATTGAGATTATGTAACAAAATGTATAAGTAAGGTTGTACTTTGAGTAACCTTTTGATTAAGTTGTTAATTAATCTTAGAGATTTAAACTCTCTAGTGATTGAGACTTTTCTAAAATTGAGAGTGTGGTGTTATTGATTAGTGATGTGATCACTTAAGAATCGTTGTAACCAAGTCTCTTTCCTTTGATGACTTAGAGAGTTGTGTAGAGGAAAGATAATTGTTAGCATGTTAAGCCTCTTAAGAGGATGGACCAATTACAAGGCCAGCCTTGTAGTAGGAAAATTGGAATCATAATTTGATGTGAACTTATGTATTGGTTTAACCTAAATGGTGGAAATGAAATGACTGAAAGTTTACTGTAAGTTCATTAGAACTGTGATAAGTGTTAGTGACTGAAAATTTGATAAGTTGACTATGTGGCCCGGTTGTGTAGTGTTGAAAAGAGTTTTTTAATGATTACAGTTAATTATGGTCGGATCAATGATCCAGTTGGTGTATGGATATGAATTCCATTAAGAACATAACAATTTTATGTGATATGGTACTGGGGGTCTATAGATTTACCTTTGAGGTGAAAAAAAATCTTTAGGACCTCAAGTGGTTACCTTTGGAATCAAATATGATTCTTTGGATCAAATAGTTTTGATTGTGTTATCTTAGAACAATGCGTGGTTTGTTACCTAAGAGATGATTCACTCTATTTATGTGATTTGATGCTGAAAGGAGATTTAGAAATTAGAGGAGTTGAACCCGAATGTGAAGCTCCTATGTTTGAATTGAGGCGTGTCCTCAGGCAACGAGATAGGGTCAAGACCCTTCTATCTTGATGGCAGGTGTCCTTGTGACAAGTAATTGGGTTATATTTTGATAAGACATAGTGTGGTGTCTTGGGCCACAAGAGATGACAGAGTATTTGACCATCAGGAGCATACGATGATGCCGGTAGCTCGAGTTGGTCGAGAGCTTTGACCTAGAGATCTGTTTTATCCGGGCATGGCAAAGGTTGTGACCTAAGTTTGGAGTCGCAAGGTTATAGTCCTAATATATTTATTATGGGTCTTTTAGACCAAAAGTTGTTATGGACTTAATGAGGCGACTTATAGGTGCTCAACGAGAGGCCTTACGGGATAAAGATCTCTAAGAAAGATTGTGCTTGCAGATATGATCGTCTTAAGGACGATAACTGTGTCATGTTGACCAATGGGTCAATTTGAGCCTTAAGGTTTGATATGAAGTATGAATTATTTGTGTTTAACGTATGCTGGTTCTAGTGAACCTTCCTTTGGTATTGTGTTAGTATTGTGCAGAAACTTGAACTCGTGCATTAGCTGATGATTTTGTAACACCCGCAACCCTGTGCTAGGAGATTAGCGGGTTGGCGGTACGTGATTGGTTTGTTTTATTTGATTATGTGTTTAATTTATGCTAAATGAAATTTATTATATGAAATTATAAATATATATATGTTACTGGTGGAAATGTAAAAAAAAGAAAATAAAAGAAAATAAAAGTTAAATATGTGTATGTATGTGTGCATGAGTAAACAAAGAATAGGATTTCAAAATGTTAGTTGCCACCTCCTGCTTAATTTAGAAAGGTATATGTGTACGTGTATATGTATCTGTTCATTTCATCAAAAGTGTGCAAGGTGTTTGTATGTGTTTTTGAGAGCAAAACCATTTGTGAAGAAAAGTCACCAACTTGAAATCCTAAGATCAAGACTTTGTGATCTTTAATCCAAAAGAAAGGTAATATGGTGTTTGTAACTTGATATAATACATGTTGATGTGTTTAGATATTCAAAAGCATGAATTTATGATATACCATTTTAAGTTTGAAAGAAAGTTTACAAATGGGTTTTGAATGATTTCATGTTATGAAGAAGTAAAAACATGTTTTTAGTGGTTTATAGGCTTGGTAAGTGCTAAATATGTATTTAGATGGAAGAATTATGAAGTTGGAATGAATTTTGGAGAAATTGGACTGAAAATCCGACACTTGGAAGAAGATGAAATCTGAATTTATGTGTGTAGCGGCGCGACCTTCAAGAAACCGAAAGTAGGGTTTCGGATTGAAATCCGATGCACATCGCGGCGCGACAAAGGGGATGTCGCAGTGCGACAGGCCCTAAATCCGATAATTTGCATATTTTTGTATATCTTTGCTTGGTTTGAGATAGTTTGTTTATTATGTGAATTAATTGAGATGTTTTGATAAATTTGAGATATAAATATATATGATAAGATATATTTATATATTCGTGACTGATTTGGTTGTTGTTGTGATTTCAGGCAATCCAAAGACTCGGTAAGATTAGACTTCTGAGCCCGTGTTGATTTTGAGGTGAGTGGGCGTTGATCGCAGATGGTAAAGATTTCGGTTAATGTTATTGGTGTGATGAATGATTGTGATTGGATTGGATTCATTGAACTGCTGATTGTGATATTTATTATTGATATCTGCTGCGTGAATATTTGGTCGATACGCACTCTTAGTATGATTTCGAGTTGCGTTGGGAAGTCAGCTATACGATAAATTGGGCTGGGCTCGTTCACTGATTGGTTGAACAATGTTATCCTTACTGGTGCATATGTTGCACCAGAGGGGGAGTGCATTGTGCCAATTCGGTGGAGGGCTATCGGTAAACCTTTGCTTTGGCCAGCATTGGTTGTAGGTTCTGCGCCGAACCGCCAGTCTTCTCGGGATACGTGGTTACATGCTTTGATATTGACCGTGAATGTTTGCTTTTGGTGTTTAGCCTCTACTCAGTTAGCTTTGTGCTAATTCCCCTCGGTTGTTGCTTTTGCAGGTTCGTATTTGTGAGTTTGGCAGAAGGAAAGAGATGACCTGACTCTGATATTATTTTTGAGTGAAACGAGCCAGTAGTTTTTGTAACATAACAATGATACTTATTTTGGGAACAATGTTTGTACAGTTGTTAATATTGGTTTGAATGTAATTAAGTTTGTTTGTTAAAAGCTTCCGCAGCGTATTTAAAAAAAATGGCTTGTGATTTTGCGGTGTTACAGATTTTGATGGCAAGCATGGTTATTGAATTAAGGTATGATGTTTTGAACCCTTAAGTTATGTGATGTTCCATAACGTAATCGGTAATTTTACCGTAGAAATTTCCGAAACAGAGGTTAGTTTATATACTTTTGGTTATGTGCCAAGGTTGTTATGAACCACGAGAGAAGATTATATGATTTGGGTCTTTGTTGACCAATTGATGAAATAATGGTTTCATTTTAGTGATACTTATGTGTTTACCTGTCCAAATTATGGACAAGTACTTAATGGATAGGATTGTGTTAAGACATGGGATTGTGATATTCAGTTATGAATAGACACTTTTGCGTTACTTGAATTATTGGAGAGATATTTATAAGTAACATATATGTTCATGAATGGGTTGTGTTGGTCCCAAAGAGGGTAAACAAGCAACCGATACAGTGTAGAAGGGGGGGGATGAATACACTTTAAACAACCAATCAAATTTAATCAAATGTATATTGACTAATCAAATGAACTGATTACAATTTTTACTCTCTAATCAAATCAACAGGATGATTTGATATTACACTGATTATAAACTCAACTTCTCTCTAAACACTCTTGGATCACAAACTAATTGATGATCGAACTTCTTGTTAAAACTGATTAACAAGAATTCTGGAAAACTCTCTTTAACTTTGAACTCACAAAGTTATCGCAACACACGCGTATCAAGTATGAACACAGGCTTCGCAACTTATGTTGTTCTTGCTCTGTGTATCACATGCTGCGTGTAAACCCATAAAAGGTTTATACTTATACTTGATGTATCTACGAATAAATCGCAGTTTAAAGATATAACTTATCTTTTCTTTAAAACCGTAACAAACTCCTTAATTAGAACATATCTAACTAATTCCGTTTGAGATTTCTATCCAACTAATAGATAGTTTAAATTAGGTTCAGATACTCTAATTTAAATGCCGTAGATATTGAGAGTTTATGGCAGAATTTAAAACTTACTTAAATTCTTTAAACTGACTTCTGGCGCTGATCTGACTTACTCAGCTTGACATTGTCAAGCTGAGTTCTTGAATCCTTGGTTCTTGAATCTTCAAGTCTTCAATTCTTCAAGTCTTCAATTCTTCAAGTCTTCACTCTTGAAACCTATCTCAGCTTAGAAGTCACTGAGTTATCTAGTACTTACATTATAAAACTCTATATCTGTTTGTACGCTGACTACTCAGCCTAAGCTGACTAGTCAGTCTACAACAGACTTACATAATTCCTAATATTTAACCTATCATCTATACATATCTATGGTTTGTCTCATCAAATCTAACTTTTCTGAACATAGGACTAACAATCTCCCCCTATTTGATGATGACAAAATATTGAATCAAAGTAAGTATAGGTTAAAGAATTATGTTGAACAACTCTGGAACTGACCAAAGTTAGTTCTTGAAATAAGTGTTGAACTGATCTATACCTTTTCATCATTTCTTGAACTTACAAGACTTTAGGTTACAAATATACTCTAAGACTTGTATTCTAAGTATTTGAACATACATTTACTTAGACACTGAACTTATCAGAATTTATTTAAGTTCTGAACTTACAAAACTTTTAACACTGAACTTATCAGTTTATACTTGAACATATCAATAGTCAGCTTAAACTTACTAAGCTGTTTATTTGAACACATCAAACCGTTGAACATATAACACTTGAATTTTCATTAATAAACATATCATTTACATTTTAGCTTGATCATTTTGATCAGCTTATGCACACTTAGTGCTTACAAAAATTTATAGAACTAATCTATTTAATCAACATGATCTCCAAATTCTAACCACATATCATAACACTTAAGCTCCCAGATGGCTGCTTCTTTGATTGCACTGATAAGAGTTTCTTCACCATCTTGATATTCTTTCATCTCATCCCTTCTGGACCTGATAGCCCTGTTAAGCTGATATCTGAATGGTGAGTTCTGAACTGAGTCATCACATAGAATCCTCAGATACAAAATTTGCTCCAAGCTAGCCAAGTGCATACTGGCTTCCTCCAAGAAACATTTATTTCCTTCGACATCCAAGTATATGAAGCCTGCTAGGGGTTGATCAATATATGTATTCTCCTTGAATTCAACACCCTTGGGAACTTGTAAGCTGAGAGTTCTGTCTTTTCTTTGCCTTGCTGCTCTTTCTCTTGCAGCTTTGTTTCTGTTTAAGAAGACATCGAACTCAGCTGTGGGAACTTCTCCAAGCTGATCAATTTTAATAAATATTCTCTTCAGCTCATCAATGACCTCTTGTTTGATCTGACTTTTATTCATCTTTCACACAATTGAGGCCACTATTTTTAACTCGGAGAATCCCAACTTGTATAATCTTCTCAGATCCAATCCTACATCAGCTTTGTTTTCTAATACAAAGTTGAGTAGCACCAACTCACCTTTTCTGCTCAAAGTTAGAGTTTTAATCTTATGACCAAAATATTTTCTCTTGTAGTAGTATCTGAGATCATTGTCAGTGTATGTAATTGGCTCAACTCTAGGTCCAAAATAGTCAGCCTCAGCTTCAGCTAGTGCAGCATCAGCTTTGGCCTGTTCTCTTTGTAGTTCAGCTTGCCTCTGCTGTTCTTTCAACTCTTCTAATGACATACCCAGTTCTTTGGCCATTTTCTGTAACATTTGTTCAGCTAATATATTACTGGCCTTCTGTGCTGCATCAACTTCATCACTAGAGTTAGAGTCAGCTTCAGCAACTTGGGACTGTCCTTGTTGCTCAGGCTCTGAAATGATGACTTTCCTTCTCTTGGCTTGAGACTTAGTACTTGTTCTTTTCTTTCTCTTTACCGTCTCAAACACCTTGCTTTTCCCTTTATCCATTTGTGAAGTTGGAACAGACTTAGCTTCAACAAACTTTGGTAGCTCAGCTTGAGGGATCACAACAAGTGGAATGTCTAGTTGAGTTGAATGCTGTTGAGAGGGTTGATCTACGGTACTCATGAACTGATCATCAATTTCTTCTTCTATTTGCACTTCCTCAGTATTCTCCCCCTCAACTGTATCATCATCTTTCTTTGATTCTTCCTCCCCCTTTTTGTCATCATCAATAGGGGAGGGTCTTAGTTTTAGCACAAAGTTCTCCAAGTTGGCTACAGAGTTTGATAGATCAGTCAGCTTGCGCATCAACTTGGCTTTATCACTCTTCCTCTTCTTGTGCAAAAGCTCAAATTGGGCTTGTAGATACACCATGATGGAGTTAACATCAGTGTGTTCAGCAACTATGGGCTCCATTGGTTTCTTTGTAAACTCAAAGTCCTCCTGTCCATTGGAGGAATGTAGTTCCACTGTAGGAGTGGCTGTTGAGTATTCCTCAATGGTGAGAATGTGGGCCCCATATCCATAGGTTGGTGCTGACCTAAGGAATCAAGGGGGCCAGACTGGGGACCCTGTAAACCTTCTTGGTGTATGAAAGATTCATTGACAGGTCGTGCAATAGGGTGTGAGAAGAGAAATGAAGTAGAAGGACCAATGTCGTGTGTTTGGGTGATAGGTTGGGCTAGTCTGAGTGGTGAGGAGGGGGTTAGTTGATCGTGGGGAGAGATCAATTGTTCAATGTAACCTTCATGGGTCTGTGAAGGCACAGTAGTGGGTTCTCCCATGGCTAGGATAGGTATGGGTTGAGTAGACACCATACCCGGCTTAGGCTGACTGGTTGAACTGGGCTTCGAGGTTGGCACCTTAAGAGAAGGTGTCTCCCCTTCAGCTCCTGCCGGTAGAGGTGTCAATGTGACATCAGCTCCAAGGTCCTTTTGAGATGAAGGACCACCTTTGGCAGTTTTTCTGGTATAGGTGTGAGATATAACCTTGGTAGCAGTGGGCTGACCAAGGTGGGCTGTAGAGTGTAAGATAGATGGAGAAGTTTGTGGTGGAGGAGAGGGGTTAGACCGAGTTGGGCTTGACTCAGTCTCATCTCCTTGTTTAGGTAATGGAGAAATATGAGAGAAATAAGGAGAGGAGGGAAGAGAAGTTATACCCGCACCAATTAGCGGGGACTCTGAGCTAGGGAACATACTCTCTTGCTCAGAGCTGGATGTGGAGGACTCAGCTTCAGAAGCATTGATGCTTTCTGTTTTCTCCTCATCATTTGTAAATTCCTCAGCTTCACTCGACTCTGGGGTCGGAAGCTGTGCATACACCCTCATCTGAGCACTCATTGTAGGATGCCCCGGGAAGATGTTGTAACACCGTGATTTTGAGAACCAAATTTTTCTTTTTAAAATACTATTTAAGTTTTCAAACCGTGTGGGTTTGACTGTAAATAGAATATTTAAACCTGTCTTATAATTTAAAAATGCAGCGGAAGTAAAAACACGTGGCAAACTGTGTAAACAGTCAAAATGTTGCCACATACGACATTTGATGTTACGGACACATAACCGGCCGACCATTATCTTTAAACAAACTTAAACATATTATAACAGAGTTAAACAAAATCCAGTGTTCCTCCTAGAAACATGCAACTACCCGCAGGCACCGGAGCTTACAGCTTAAGGAACACCTGCACATGTGGAGAGTAGTATCTGTTAGCTATAATAGCTACTGAGTACACGATAGCATGCAATCAATATAAACATATCACATATCATCAATCATGCCCAAATAGTTCTATCCTAGCATCTCGCGATGAGCTGGCGTAGTCAGGAGGTAGCATATCTCGCAGGGTAGCGAACCCGACTCAATGCACCAAACTGGGGTGCCAGACACATCAACCGCTCCGGTGGGGGAGCTGTTAAGCGTCCACCGTTGCGTTTTGAATCAACCGATTCCTCTGTTGTACAGCCACAGCTATACCCGAAAAGGACAGCTTAGTCCGGGGCAAACCTTGCCCAATAGGTAGGACAGCTTTGTCAGGGGCAAACCTTGCCCAACAGGTAGGATAGCTTTGTCCGGGCAAACCTTGCCCAATCACAAACACATAATCTGATTCAACCGAATCATCAATCAATCAATAATCATGTCCATATAACATACACCTAAACAGATGCATATTATTTATACCAATCAAATATCTAGCATCATCATGCCATTCATTCTTTACCTCATTGCGCGCACACAATAATATATATATCTATCATCATAACATACACCTAATCAAGTGCATGCTATTGTCTATATCAATAAGTTAAGCCTAGCATCATCATGCTATACAATCTACACTTAAACACGTGCGTATCATACTGTGTCAACATGTTAAGTCTAGCATCGTCATGCTTTACAAACTACACTTAATCAAGTGCGTATAATATCCTGATAATCACTTATCATACATACTACAAGGTATACAACCTTTCAACAACATATTCAAACGCTTAATCAATTGCTTACAATTCCGGGTATTCAATTCAATTCATTGTTAATATATGTTATAGATATATTAATCGTTATGTTATCAGGCACTCACCTGTTAGGCTAGAATAAGCAAAGACCTTGCTTTGGCGCTCACAGATTGTCAATTCAACCTATAATACCAAGACTTACGCATCAATCATTTGAACACGCGAGGAACGTCTAGGATACTTGAAACAATACCCTAATGGCGTTTTTAAACCATTTATTAACTAACTATAGCAGTCCAAGCAACAACACGCGAACACGTAGCACAAAACAGCAAAGAAAGCTGTGTGCAGGGGTGTCGCGCCGCGACACAGCCTTGTCGCGCCGCGACCAGTGTGCAGAGCTGCAGCAAGTGTCTATTTTGTGCACAGCAACCCCATTTTTGGCTCATTTCAATTCCAAATCAATTTTGGTAAAATTCTAGTGTTTCATAGGACCATTTGACACTTGTGGAAGCTTTCTAACATCAAAAACTCCTATCCAATTAATTCATACGAAAATCCCATTTAAATGGACAAAGACGTGCACATAATGGCCAAAACTTGATGTAGACCAATTCCAACACTTGCAACTGACCAAAACCTTTAAACTCATTGTTTGGTATCATTTTTCAATTTCTTGCCTATTTAAGGCCTATTTTTCACTATTTTAGCCAATTCAAGCAAAACAACCATTCCAATTCAAAACCAATGTTCTAATCAATTCATACAAGTCATATGAACCTATTAGAACATTAAAAATCAGTTCTTGATGTGTAAAAACAGATGTAGGCCATTTTGACCCATTTAGGCTAAATATTGGATTTGTGCAAAAACACCACTTCTAATGCACCAATTGAGTTCTAATCAATCCTAACAAGTTATAGGATCAATTAGAACACTAAATTTCAGTTCTTGAAGGTCAAAATCAGTTTGACCCGTATTTGACCATTTTTGACCCATTTGAGCCAAAATTCAAAACTCATCAAGAACACTACTTTAATTCATGGAATTGATTCCTATACACTTATAAATGATATTAGAACCTATTTCAATCATAAATTTCAGTTCTTGATTGCTAAATCAAAGAACCCACTTGAAACCTAAAATTTCAAGTCTTGAAAGAGCAAAATCAAGAACAAGGATGAATTGGAACTTACAATGATCAAAAGATGATTAGGAACTACTTGTAAGACCAATTAGAAGCTTAATTATCTGCTGGAACAAAGGTTTGTGAGTTTTCTTTCAAAAACCCAAATTCAAGAATATGAAGAAAAAGCCATGAATGAAGCTTACAAGGTTAGAGATGAAGAAGATGATGTTCTTGGACAGATTAGGACTTGAATTTGTGGCTGGAACTTGAACTTGAATGATTAATCTTGATTTCTCCTTTGAGTTCTTCTTCTTGAATTTGCAAAGCCAGAGAAATGGTGATGAGTGTGTGTGTATACGTATGTGTGTGTGTAGTCTGTGTATTCAAAAAGCCCAAAACCGACTTGTGGGTATTATTATCCACAAGTGGGTATTTTGTTCCCCTTTTCAACTTACAACTCATCTCCCGTTAACCGTTTCAACTAACGAGGATATTTCTGGAATCCTCGTTTGAAACCGTTCGATATTTTATAACCTTTATCTATTTTTATTAATATTTTTAATAACCCATTTATCTATTATTTTCATATTTTATACCATTTTCTAAAATATATATATTTTATTTAATTCAATTAAATACTCGACGTATCACGATCGCACACGTTTAGGCCCGTTTTGGGGATGTTACAGATGTCATCCTTGAACATTCTGGGGCTGAGGGCAGGGGTTGGAGTGGTTTCATATCTGCTATATAGGACTCCAAGCCTGTCTTCGAACACCATTGATAGAAAGCGGATGAAAGGCACATTGACATCTCTCACCGCTTTGGTGACTTGTGATCTGAGAACTTCAAAGATTAACGCTGCATAATCTACATTTCTCCCATAATACATGTTGTATATGAGCTGCATCTCAAAGTCGTTTACATTATCAAGACCACCAACCTTGTACCCCAGTGAACGTACCACTGTAGATACCATAAAGCCCCAACCGGTTTGGAAGACTGACTTCTTGATTACACCGGTTATGTGCGGATGACCCAAGAGTGGGAGCACACTTCTGGCTGTTTCCCTAGAAACAGGGGCATCATAATGATTAAGAATAGGCAGTTGTAAGATCCTTCGTAAAACATTAACATCAACCATCATTCCTTGTTGTCCACTTAGGACTGTTCCCCTTATTACTCGTAGATCTGCTTCATAGCGACAGGTATACCAGAACTCTGTCAACAATTGAGGAACTAGGAAGTCAGGACCATCAAGAAAGGCATGAGATAGAGGTCCTTTGCGAATGTAGGAGACCCACTCCTCATATCCGTGACCTCGTTTTGATTGAGGAATGTCGATGCATGCTTGTACATTGTTCTGTTTGTACACCGGAAGGGCATTGTTCTTAAACGTCCCTCCTCGGATCATCTGATTTGTCAGATTTAGAGTGTAGCCCTCCATTGATTTTGAACTGATCGTATTTGATTGCACTTAGAAGTAGTAGGGGTTAGCACAGAGCAATGATGCTACAATAAGCGCGATTAGGGTTTTAGAGAATAGAGAAGGAGATAGAATACTTGGAAGAGATGAGAAGACTCTCTGATGTATATGTTTTCAATGTGAGAGAAAAGTTACCGTTGTCAGACGGTAATAAATATGACCGTTACTGTAACACCCACCTAAGCAGTTTGTTATAACGGCTATATTCAATGTAAGTTACCCAAACTTACACTGTTATATTAATCCGAATTTTATCAAGATCAGTGGAATTACTTTGAAGAACAAATCTTTAAAAAAAATTATAAACGACTTACGCTTATTTTAAAATAGGACACACCGTTAATATTTTGGACTTACCATTTGTTAGGACTAACCTAGGCATGTGGAACTGACCACACTTCAGGACTGATTGCTCAGCTCAGATTTAGCACTCAGCTCAGAATGAGCACTCAGTCAAGGTTAGCACTTAGTATATATTAAACAGAGATAGAGAATTAATGGAACATACCAAATTAAGGGTTGAGCATGCCAAGCTTGCCAAGTAGAGTTGTGAATCTTGTGCCTTCAATTGGTTTAGTGAAGATATCTGCAAGCAGATCTTCAGTCTCAATGAAGACTAACTCTATCTTTCCCTTTTCAACTATGTCTCTGATGAAGTGATGTCTTATCTCAATGTGCTTTGTTCTTGAGTGGAAAACTGGATTGTGTGTAATGGCAATAGCACTTTGATTATCACAGAATATGGGAGTCTTTGAATATTGCAAATCAAAATCCCTTAGCTGATGTTGCATCCACAGTATTTGAGCACAACAGCTCCCTGCTGCAACATACTCAGCTTCAGCTGTGGAGATTGCCACTGAGTTTTGTTTCTTACTTGTCCAGCTGACTAACTTACCACCCAACAGTTGACATCCTCCAGTAGTACTCTTTCTGTCTAGACCACAACCTGCAAAGTCTGAATCCGAGTACCCTATCAACTCAAATCCTGATCCTTTGGGATACCACAAACCTAAATTAAGTGTTCCCTTCAGATATTTGAGAATTTGTTTAACAGTTAGCAAGTGTGATTCCTTTGGATCTGCCTAATATCGTGCACAAACACATGTAGCAAACATTATATCAGGTCTGCTTGCTGTCAAGTAGAGTAATGAACCTATCATTCCTCTATAAGTAGTCTGACATACAGATTTCCCATCAATGTCCTTGTGCAACTTGACATTGTGTAACATTGGAGACTTTGCAGGATGGCTTGAGTCTAATCCATATTTCTTAATCAGATCAAAAACGTACTTGCTCTGATTAATGAATATACCATCTTCTTTCTGGTTAATTTGAAGTCTCAAAAAATAAGTCATCTCACCCATCATGCTCATTTTGTATTGATTAGACATTATCTTTGAAAACCAATCACATAGACCTTGGTTTGTTGAACCAAAGATAATGTCATCCACATAGATTTGAACCAGAATGACATGTCTTCTGCTTTTTCTTATAAATAACGTTTTATCAATGCTTCCTCTAATAAAATCATTTGAAAGTAGATAGGTGGACAGTGTATCATACCATGCTCTTGGAGCTTGTTTGAGTCCATACAGAGCCTTGCACTTATAGACATAATCAGGATGTTTAGGATCAACAAACCCAGGAGGTTGTTTCACATAGACTTCCTCCTGTAATGCTCCATTTAGAAAAGCACTTTTAACATCCATTTGATACACTTTAAAATTTTTGAAGGCTACATAGGCTAGAAACAATCTTATAGCTTCAATCCTTGCAACAGGGGCAAAGGTCTCTTCATAGTCGATACCTTCTTCTTGTCTATACCCCTGAGCTACTAGCCTTGCCTTATTTCTGATCACTACCCCATCCTTGTCCATTTTGTTTCTATAGACCCACTTAGTGCCTATAATTGTCTTTCCTTTGGGGGCAGGGACAAGGGTCCAGACCTTATTTCTTTGAAATTCTGTCAGCTCCTCTTGCATAGCCTCAATCCAATCTTCATCTTTTAGAGCTTCCTCAGTCTTCTTTTAGAAAACTAGAGTAGGCAACATAGTTTGCATTTGCCTTAGATCTAGTTAACACACCATCTTCAATGTTACCGATAATGTCATCAAGTGGATGATCTTTTAATACTTTGAAAGTTTTATTAGGAGACTGTGGTTCTGGGTCTGAATCTGAGCAATGTCTCTCAGGCTGAACAGGACTTACTTCTTCAGTCTGAGTAGCGATTGAGAGATCACTTAGATTTTCAATCTGACTTGTACCTGATGCTTCACCTAGATTCTCAGGCTGATGATCAGTTTCAATAGAATTATTGATGTGATCATCTTCAATATTTGTGGCTTCTTTAGTTGATATTACCTTTTCAGATTTGCCACCATCCTCATCATCAGAATCATCCATAACATACATGGGATTTGATGTGAGATCTTCTTTGCTTCTTTCAAGCTCACTCAGACTAACTGGGTCAGCTTGAGCTTTGTCAGATCGATCAATACTTGTCTCATCAAACGTAACATGTACTGACTCTTCAATGACCTTTCTTTTAAAATTATAGACTCTGTAAGCTTTGGAGATTGAAGAATATCCAACAAATATGCCTTGATCAGCTTTGGGTTCCAACTTATGGAGCTGATCTCTTATGGAGCTTTTAAGAAGATTACCCAAGTAAATCTTGTAAACTCATCAACAATCACTAGGGTATACTTTTTGCCACTTAGGCTTGGGGTGCTTATAGGTCCAAATAAGTCCAAATGCAACATATGCAATGGTTCTGTAATTGAAAAATTCTGCTTGGACTTGAAAGATCCCTTATGATGTTTTCCCATCTCACAATTTGAACAAAGTTTGTCCTTAGCAAATGTGATCTTTGGTAGACCAGAAACTAATTCTTTGCTAGACAATTTGTTAATATATTTGAAATTTAGGTGTGACAGTCTTTTGTGCCACAACCAACTCAGCTTGGGGGTTGAGTCAGAATACAAACAGGTTTCAGTTGAAGGATCTAAAACGCTGATATCTAACAAATAGATATCTCTCTCTCTTTGTGCCATCTGTATTGGCTTTCCCTTCTTATCATAAATTGTTCCTGCATGCTTTCTGAAGGTGACTTCATAATCCTCATCACACAGTTGACTGATACTTATCAGATTATGTTTAAGGCCTTCAACGTATGCTACCTTTTTGAAAGTAACTGTTCTAGCAGTTATCTTTCCATAACCTTTAGTCCTTCCTTGAGAATTATCCCCAAATGTCACCTTGGGTCCTTCATTATTTTGGAATTCACTTAGAATCTCCTTGCTTCCTGTCATGTGCCTTGAGCATCCACTGTCTAGGTACCACTTATAGGAGCCCTGCACATGATCAACTAAGCATATTAGTTACTTTTAGGAACCCACTGTTTGGTGGGTTCTGAGGATGAGCACTTAGCTAATCCATTGGAAGCTGACTGATCAGGGCTAGTGGGAGCTTTTATTGTATACCTAGAAGTATGTATCGATTGAAGATAATGTCCCATTGTTAAGTGTTCAATGAACCTAAAATAAGGAATTATTGTATCATGATAATACTTAGGAGATACAAGATTTTGAATTACAAGAAATACTTGTGTATGTTCTTAATGTTTGACGACAAGAAATAAGCCTTGGAATAAGTTTTTTACTCTAATACTAATTTCTAATAGGATAACTGTCGATCTTGATCGAAGTCTTTGATCCTACTATATGGTGTTAATTATTGATTAGAGAAGTTCTTAAGTATCACTGATCCTATTGTGAACTTTTGTAACAATGAGGATATGAGTACCCCAGTTCTTCGTCATATGATCTCTTTGACGGATACTTTGAATAAGTAGTTTGGTCAAAAGATAATTGAGAAGATAACAAGAATACAAATGGATGTTGCATGGCAAATCCATTGAATAAGCCTTTATCATAATGACTAGTGATGTTTGACATACTAGGTCATGTAGCATTTCTTATGCATATGATTTGGCTTTAAATATTGTTTTAGTTGTTGATTGTTTTATATTTTCTTTGGGAACTACAAGCAGTATCGTTACTTTTGATTGCTTTCGATATATAGTGGGGACTATATATACGCAGATGCGGTTACTTTCATTAGTCTTTACTGTGTTCCATCTTAGCATGTTTAACCACTTCCCTGAGTGCTTATGCATTCTAGATTTCCACAGTCAGTCACTCTTCAAGGGAAGGAAGTTTGAGTTAAGACCGAGGTTAGGGTTTGGTCATGCATTAATCAAGGATTGAAAGCAAGTGATGCAAAACTAACCTGTACTTTAAATAAGTTTCAAGTGATTGGAAGACCCACACCTGAGTTCACTTCATGGATTATGGTCACAAGTGACTCGGGATGATAATATCATTTCATCCTTAGACCGGAGATACATGTGTATCCAAAGCATGAGTCTGCTTTATTTTGATTACTTTCAAACGTGGTTCGTAACTGGCCGTAGATTAGAGAGATATCAAATAAAGTAAGAAGCATGTGGCGGGGCTATGTAGTCAAAAGGATTTGTTCCTCTGGTTAGAGAGATATCCCTGGGCCCCTCGATGATTGGGCGCTGACACCAAAAATGCATGGCCGTGCTCGAGTTACAACGATTTTAGATCAGTTGTAAACTTGTTATTTTGGTCACCACGAATCTAGAATCGAGAAAAAGAATCGTGAACGATCTGGAGATTGACATTTTTCCATGTCTCATGTTCACACGGATATTGCGAACAAAGGGATGTTTATGATCACTTATCTATAGGACCTTTTAGCCTTTATGGGCAACCAGGATTTGTCGAGGATGACGTAACTCGTACTGACTTGGGGGCAAGTATGCTTTGCTAGAGCCGCTGCTTGTCTGTGGTGTTGGTAACGCTGTATCATGTGCAAGTGGGAGTCTGTTGGAATATGCCCACTGATACACGTGTACTAGCATCACTTCTGATGAGGTACAAGCCTATTGGGTCACACGCCAAGGGTAGATTCCGGCAGCACAACACAAACATGAGAGAATATGAAATTAGAGTTTCTGGCGACCTTCACGGGCCGTGAAGAGGTCGTGAAGAGAAACCCTCCACGAGCCTTCACCACCCGGACAAGTAGTCGTGCGAGCAGGGCCTTCACGAGTGCTTCACGGCCCGTGAGAGCCCGTGAAGGCAGGCGCTATTCTTTTAATTGGACCACTCGTTGGCCCAATGAGAGTGTGCGGTGGAACCCGGCCTATGAGGCCTTCACGAGTGCTTCACGGCCCGTGAGAGCCCATGAAGATAGAAGTTAAAGTGACACTTGTTTTTTATTGGACATTTGTGTTGGTCCAATAGAGGAATGGCTAGGTGGCCGATTCTGGTGTCCCTTTATCTCATTCCAGAGTTTATAAGAGGCACATAACTCTCTCATGTAGCTTCTTCTTGCTTCATGTCATAAGACACACATATTTTTGGTACTTGAGTTCTACTTGAGCAAAGTGAGTGTAACAAGTGAAGGCAAGTAGTTCTTGGTGTTGTAGCTGCTCCAAAAGCACGAAGACATTGTGTGGTTCGTGTGACGGGTCAATAGCAAGACGGAATCTCGCTCACTTGGTGTGGACTATCAATAGAGGAGCTCGGTTTCGGGTTCTCGAAGATCTTTCTAGCTCGGTGGATAGCTCCAGCCCCGTGATGGTATAATTTCTCCTCCCTCTCGTTTGTTTTAGTTGCTATATTCATTTGTAGTCACGATCCCCACTTGGGGAATACATGCATGTTGGTTTTGATACCCGAAAACCCCAGTTTTTGATGTCGTTGCTTCCGCTGCGTACGGGTGTTGGCGTGCATGGATTTCCTACAATAACATCATACAGTTACTCATACGTTCATATCATCATGTATTAACTAAGTGGTTCCAAACAGAACCCACTGGCATGCTCCTGACATATAATCTAACATCATGTAAGTCATACACTTACCTCCTCGAGCGTACCTGAAAAAGCAAGTTAGTCATACATAGTACATTCACATAGTCATTTAGCATGCAAGCCTTACTCTACTGAGTCTCATGATTTCAAGCACTCACCTGAGCTGTTTACTTCGCACAGGTATTAGGTTTCAACTCCACAAACACAACAAGTTCACCTAGCATATCATATTTACTTTAATCATTCACATGTGCATTCAAGACTTCACAAAAAAACATTTAATATTGGACATAACACAAATCCGCTAGGACTGTCAGATTTGGGGAAATCCAATGGTCCTGTCGGATTCATGAAATCCGATACTTTCAATCCATAAAATCCGATACTCACTTGACCGAATTCCAACACTTAGGAATTCCAACCATACTCACTTAATTGTCTTAGCCTTGAGATTTTCTTCTTGTAATGCAGTCTGCTGAGCTTCCTTCAGTCAAGAAATCAAGTCTGACACAATCGTGATCCTCATAAACTTAGCTTTTGCTGTCGGTCCTTTACGGCTTAAAGCGTCCGCTACAACATTGGCCTTGCCAGGATGGTAATGGATCTCACAATCGTAGTCTTTTATTAATTCCAACCAACGGCGTTGCCGCATGTTGAGTTCTGGGAAAAGACATACTAAAGACTTTTGTGATATGTGCAAATCACACACTTTGTGCCATAAAGATAATGTCTCCACAACTTCAGTGCAAAGACAACGGCAGCAAGCTCCAGATCATGGGTTGGGTAGTTCCGTTCGTGTGATTTCAACTTCCTAGAAACGTAGGCAATCACTTTATCACGTTGCATCAGGACGCAACCCAAACCCACATATGAGGCATCACAATAAACCGTGAAGTCCTCCGAACCCTCAGGCAAACTAAGGATTCGAGCTTCACATAGCAATCGTTTCAAGGTCTGGAAAGCTTCCTCCTGAGCTTCCGACCAGATAAAAGCAACATCCTTGCGAGTTAGTTTGGTCAACGGACCCGCAAGCTTCGAGAAATCGCGGATAAACCGCCGATAGTAGCCAGCAAAGCCAAGAAAACTTTTAATTTCAGAAGGAGTCCGAGGAACTCCCCAATTCATCACAGATTCCACCTTAGCTGGATCTACTTTAACGCCATCATGACATATAACTTGGCCAAGGAAATGAACTTCCTTAAGCCAGAATTCACATTTGGATAGTTTGGCATACAATTGTTCTCGCTTTAGAGTGTCGAGAACCTTACGAAGATGAAGCTCGTGATCAGCTTCCGTCTTCGAGTAAACAAGAATGTCATCAATAAATACAATCACAGATCTGTCAAGAAATGGGCGACAAACCCGATTCATCAGATCCATGAAGACGGCAGGGGCATTGGTTAAGCCGAACGGCATAACCAGAAATTCGTAGTGACCATAACGAGTTTGAAATGCAGTCTTCGGAACATCTTCACGAACTCGTACTTGGTGATACCCCGACCGAAGATCAATCTTAGAGAAGCATGTAGCTCCCTGCAACTGATCAAGAAGATCATCTATTCGAGGAAGCGGATACTTATTCTTTAGAGTTCGCTTGTTCAGCTCCCTGTAATCTATGCACATTCGCATTGTTCCGTCCTTCTTCTTCACAAATAACACAGGAGCTCCCCACGGCGAGGAACTTGAACGAATAAAACCTTTGTCGAGCAACTCCTAAATTTGAGTCATCATCTCTCTTATTTCAGAAGGAGCAAGACGATACGGAGAACGAGCCACAGGTGTAGCTCCTGGAATAAGCTCAATCTTAAATTCAACATCACGAATCGGAGGCAAACCCAGAAGTTCTTCAAGGAATACCTTAGGGTAGTCAGACACCACCCGAATATCACGAACTGGTCGCTTCTCCATCGTGGAATCAATGACATATGCCAGATAAGAGTCACAACCTTTGGCAATCGACTTTTGATCTTTAATCATGGAGACAATAGGAATATCAGAATCCCGTCGTTCTCCACGTGCAACAGCATAAGATCCATTGGAGAGAGGAATCTTAATCATCTTTTTGGAACAGATAATCTCAGCATCACGCTTGTTGAGCCAATCCATCCCGATCACGACATCAAAGCCCGCAATAGGCATAACAAAGAAAGAAATAGGGATATTACTCCCGTCTATATAAATCGCAACTATTGGGACTTTCTCTGTAACAGAGACTACTTTGCCGTCAGCGACCTCTACTCTGAGCGGCTCAGTTAAGGAAACAACAGGCAATTATAATCTTCTACGACACACCACAAATACAAAGGATTAGGTAGCTCCATAGTCAAATAAAACACTAGCAGAGACATAATTGATAAGAAAAGTACCCGTAACGACATCCCCTACTGCTTTAGCTTCGTCAGCTGTCGCAAAGCCCTGCCTTTTGCACGAGGCGCATCATCTCTTTTCGGTCCTCTAGAAGAAGAAGACCCTTTGGCTCCGGTACTTTGTCTGTCTGGGCAGTCAGTCAGCTTATGCCCACGCTTGTGGCACCGGTAACATACATCTTCTTTGAAACCACACTCAGTTGTAGTGTGGCCCTTCTGCCCGCACCTCCAGCAACGTCTGGTAGAGTTAGAACACTCACCACAGTGATAAGTTCGGCACTGAGAACACCAAGGAGAATTAGGCCTCGGTTTCTTGTAGGAAAAGTCTTCCCGCCTGCAGAGGATTGTCCTTTGGAAGGACCCGATTTATCGGACGGATGAAATTTCCTCTTTGACCCTACACTGGCAGATTCGCCCTTGCAGTATAAACGGTCACCTTCCAATTGTCGAGCTATATCAAAATCCCGATCCAGTTCAACAGCTGCCCGCACATGAGGGCGAAATTCCAGTCGCAGAGTTGCCACAAACCGCCTTATCTTGGTGGTCTCGTCGGGGATCAGATGAGGGACAAACCGCATCTTGTCAGTAACGCGGTTATATGCTCTTCAATCGGCGTATTCCCTTTCTGGAGATCATTAAAATCTCTCTCCATTCGTTCCAAGTCATAATCGGTGCAATACTTTTTCAACACCTTTTCAGAAAATTGCTCCCAGGTGAGAGCACTCAGCACCTCCTTATTAACAGAGGCTTTCACCGTGTCCCACCAAAAGATGGCACGGCCTTTTAACATCCATACTGCATACTTGAGACAGTACTCAGGTTCACACTCACATGATTCGAACACTTGCTCCATCTCCCTGAGCCATTGGATAGTAACAGTGGGGTTATCACTCCCCTGGAATGTCGGAGGATTGCAAGTCAAGAATTTCTTGTATGAACAAGTCTTGCGGGGCTTGTTCAAGGTAGCCTGAAATAAGATCTCTTTAGTAACTCGAAGCTCTTCCTCCATTCGCCTGATAATAGCAGTCTGATTTGGCTCAAGTCTGCCACCACCAACATTGTGCTGAGATCTCTGATCTTCAGCCTGATGAGGCATATGAGAAGCCTCATCTTCCATCTCTTTCAGAGCTTGCTCTGTATTGCCACGTTCGGCAGACATCTTTTTAGACTTCTATATAACAGAGAAAGAGCAGTTAATACTCAATCTCACTGACTTAACTTTTAACAAGTCATTATATAATACAAGCATACATACGACACTCTCACTCATTATATAATACTAGCATACATACAACACTCTCACTCAATCCCCCCCCCCCTTTTCGAATACTCTTACAAGTACCCAATTCACTCAAACTTAGGCTCTGATACCTAATTGTAACACCGCTTCTGAATTCAGTTACTTTAATGACAAAGCAGGTTTTAGCAACGGAAATTTTTCTCTTTAAAACAACTAACTGTTATTTACATTAATAACTTATCAAAACATCATTGGTGTTACCAAGTACAGGAACCGACCATAGTATCTATTTACATTACATCATAACAGTACAGTGTTCCACCCACAAGGGGCAATGTAATTCCCAAAAGCATCCCGCCTCACAGGGCATCTAGTCTTTACCTGAAAAGGGAACATAGCACCATTAGCTACACTAGCTAGTGAGTACATACAATCATCAGCATCAATACAAAAAGTCATGCATCATATCATAAACCATCATTGCTAGCTTAGCACATAGCGGTGTGCTGACAAGATCGGTAAGAGTCGCGTCTTGCAGGGTAATCAATCCCGCTCAACAACTCAGACCGGGGAATCAGACACGACCAATCCGCGCTGGTGTGGGAGCATAAAGCAGTTCACCAAACATCGTTCACAGAGCCAGAGGCTTCACAGGTAATCCAGCTACAACCGGTTGATCACCACTCACGTTAAGGCACGGCAGTTCTGCAGAACCTATGATCCAGGATGCCTCCTGAATCACCGTGAAATCCCGAAGAATCCGGTTACAACCGACTGACCTTAACCATGTGTCAGATAGTCTGCAGACAGTTCACATACACATATGCGTACATTTGATCCCACAAGGATCCATTATTTCACATATAACATCATACAGTTACTCATACGTTCATATCATCATGTATTAACTAAGTGGTTCCAAGCAGGACCCACTGGCATGCTCCTGACATGTATTCTAACATCATGTAAGTCATACACTTACCTCCTCGAGCGTACCTAAAAAAGCAAGTTAGTCATACATAGTACATTCACATAGTCATTTAGCATGCAAGCCTTACTCTACTGAGTCTCATGATTGCAAGCACTCACCCGAGCTGTTTACTTCGCAAAGGTATTAGGTTTCGACTCCACAAACACAACAAGTTCACCTAGCACATCACATTTACTTCAATCATTCACATGTGCATTCAAGACTTCACAAAACAACATTTAATATTGGACATAACACAAATCCGCTAGGACTGTCGGATTTGGGGAAATCCGATGGTCCTGTCGGATTCATGAAATCCGATACTTTCAATCCATGAAATCCGATACTAACTTGATCGAATTCCAACACTTAGGAATTCCAACCATGCACACAAAATCCGACACTTGCGGATTCCGATACATAGAAGGAAATCCGATACTTCCAATGAAATCCGATACTTATCGGATTTCGACACTTAGAATCCGAAACTATGGAAATCCGATAACTTGCGGATTCCATACCTAAAAGGACTACAAAATATGAAACTCGACAGAGTTACGGAATCCGACACTTCTATCGGATTCCGACAATTCCTTCGGTTTCCAACACATACGGATTCCGACAACTTCATCATGAAATCCGACAACTTCATCATTTCGAATTCCGATGCATTTATTTAAGCATCTAAACAACTTCATTTTGGCTTGCTTTAAGCCCAGAACTCATTAGAACATCACTCTCTATTCATCTATTCATCATAAATACATTAAATCATATAAGAACACCAACTATGCCAAATCCCACTTTAAAGTAAGCTTTTGCATGTTCTTCATGGTGTTCTTGCATGATTTTGTGATTCTAACACATATGTAATCTTCCAGCAAGCTTGAATCTATGTTGCTAACCTTTATAGAGGTTAACAACAACAGCTACGTTCTTCTTCCTTCTTTTCCAGAAATCCGAGAGAGCGAGAGAGAAGAGAGACGAGAGAAAAGCTTGCGGCTTTGTGTGTTTTCTTTGACTTGTAAAGTCAACACACCACATGCACACACATGTATATTCTAATTCCCAGAGGCGGTTGCCTCATACTTCACTAAGGGTTTTCCTATTCTTTAATTAATTACACACACACACCCTTAATACACACACACGTACATACATAAACACACATGTATTCATTTAATTCAACAAGTACTTACACAAAATACCTCTTATTACAATAACTATACATATGTACGTACTAATTACAACTAGGCCCAAGTTGAGGATGTTACAAGGGGTTATACTCAGACTGAAACTATGACTTGGGAGCAGTTCAAAGAACTTGTGATAGAGCAGTTCGTTCCCCAGTCTGAGATTGATAGGATAGTGGATGAGTTTCACAGGCTGAAGCAAACAACAGAAACTGTTCCAGAGATCAATGCTAAATTTCTAGAACAAGCACGCTTCTGTCCCGATTATGTTGCAAATGAGAAGATGAAGATGTACAGGTATATGATGGTACTCAAACCGAGTGTAAGAGAGTTCATAGATGCCAGTAAACATCAGACGTTGAAGTCCATGATGGACGCCGCTAGAGCAAGGGAGTTAGAACTGGAAAGGCAAGATAAAGAGAGGAAGGTGGTTGAGAAAGCTTCACCAGTCTATAAGAAACAGAGAGTTAAGCCATCAGATAAGAAGGTGGTGCAAAAGACTTACCCAATTTGTCAGACTTGTAAGAAACATCACTTGGGAGAATGTCGGCTTGGTTCTTCCGCGTGTTACAAGTGTGGTAAGTCAGGTCATGTGGGGAGGGATTGTAAGAATCCATTGCGGGTATGTTTCAACTGTTATCAGCCGGGCCATCAGAGGTCTGAATGCCCAAAACTTTCATCTAATGCACCGTCTACCGGATCGAGACCTACTCCAGCCTTACCCCCACCATGAAGCTCTGAGGTAAGAGAAGTGAAAAAGGAAGATGCTCCCAAATCCAAAGGAAGAGCTTTCCAGCTTACGGATGAGAAAGCTAAGACAGAACCAGATGTAGTAACAGGTAGATATCTTGTCAACAACTTGCCTGCTCTTGTGCTATTTGATTCCGATGCAAGTAAATCATTTGTATATGTTTCTTTCTACAAAAATTTCAACCAAATGTGTGAAAAGCTAGATTCTCCCCTTGAAGTTGAAATAGCTGATGATAAAACTGTGATTGTATCTGATGTGCATAAGCGTAATGTGTTAGAAATAGATACAGTTAGATTCCCTATTGAACTTATACCCATGACTATGAGAGAATTCCAAGTAGTGGTTGGAATGGATTGGTTAGGTTATAACCAGGCTAACATTATGTGTGGGCAGAAAGTTATACGAGTTCATACCCCAAGTGGGGAAGAACTATCTATATGTGGTGATGTCAGAAAGAGAAAATCATGTGTATGTTCGGTGTTTAAAGCCCGAAAGTATTTGCAGCATGGGTATACAGTTTTCTTAGCTTATGTGATAGATTAGAAACTAGAAAAGAAACAGACGAGCTTAGATGATGTAAGAGTAGTATGTGAATACCCTGATGTCTTCCCTGAAGACTTACCAGGTGTGCCACCAGACAGACAAGTTGAGTTCGGGATTGATCTAGTACCAGAAGCTTCACCAGTTGCCAGAGCTCCATACAGACTTGCTCCACAAGAGATGCAAGAATTGATGAAACAACTGCAGGAATTGTTAGATAAGGGGTTTATTAGACCCAGTAGTTCTCCATAGGGTGCTCCAATATTGTTTGTTAAAAAGAAGGATGGTACCTTCCGTATGTGCATTGACTATCGTGAACTTAATAAGGTGACCATCAAGAACAAGTATCCTTTACCCAGAATAGATGATTTATTTGACCAGTTACAGGGAGCATCATGGTTTTCAAAAATCGACTTAAGGTCAGGATATCATCAGTTAAAAATTAGAAAGGAAGATATTCCTAAAACCGCGTTCAGAACCCGATACGGACACTTTGAGTTCGTGGTGATGCCGTTTGGTCTTACGAATGCACCGGCAGCATTTATGGATCTGATGAACAGAGTTTGCAGACCAATGTTAGATAAATCAGTGATTGTGTTTATTGACGATATTCTGATTTATTCAAGGAATCCGGAGGATCATGAAAGACATCATAGAGAAGTTTTGGAAACCTTGAGAAGAGAACGATTATATGCCAAATTCTCTAAATATGAATTTGGATTCAAGAAGTGCAATTTATGGGTCATTTAATTAATCAAGATGGGATTAAAGTGGATCCTATAAAGGTAGATGCTGTGATGAAATGGGAACCACCAAAGAACCCTACTGAAGTCCGGAGTTTTCTGGGATTGGCAGGCTATTACAGGAGATTTATTCAGAATTTTTCCAAAACTGTTGTTCCTTTAACTCAGTTGACTAAAAAGAATGCCGAATTTGTTTGGGGTAGTGAACAACAGTCTGCTTTCTCGACTCTTAAGAAAAACTTATGTGAGGCACCAGTTCTTGCCTTACATGAAGGGGTTGAAGATATGGTGTATTCTGTGAAGCTTCATATCGTGGGTTGGGTTGTGTATTGATGCAGAAAGGTAGAGTTATTGCTTATGCTTCACGGCAGTTGAAACCTCATGAAAGTAATTACCAAGTCATGATTTGGAGTTAGCAGCAGTAGTCTTTGCACTCAAGATATGGAGGCATTATTTGTATGGTGTGAGATTCACTATTTATACAAATAATGAAAGTCTAAAGTATTTTAAAGATCAGAAGAATCTCAACATGAGACAGAGGCGTTGGCTAGAATTATTAAAAGATTATGATTGTGATATACTCTATCATCCAGGGAAAGCAAATGTGGTAGCTGATGCTTTAAGCAGGAAATCAGGAACTGTGCTTGTGAAGAACCAATCTCTAAAGATGACTGTTACAACGCCTATCATTGATGTTATACGAAAAGCTCAGTTAGAAGCAATCAGAAGTGAGAATCATAACTCTGAGTGAATTAAGGGGCAGGTGGCTGATTTTATTAAAGACAGTCGTAATGTATGGACCCCTTATGGTCGTATATGGGTACCGGTTTATGGTGATGCACGTCAGATACTTCTTAATGAATCTTATAAGTCCAGATTCTCTATTCATCCAGGGGCTACTAAAATGTATAAGGATATGAAGATTGATTATTGGTGGCCAGGCATGAAACGTGATGTAGCAAAATATGTAGAAAGATGCCTTACTTGTTTACAAGTGAAAGCTGAACACCAGAAACCTCACGGGAAGTTGCAACAGTTAGAAGTTCCAGTCTGGAAATGGGAAAACATTATTATGGACCTAATTACCAAATTACCTAGGACCCCACGTGGTTATGATGTTGTATGGGTAATTGTAGACAGGTTAACTAAGAGTGCACATTTTATTCCCATCAAGGAGACTTATCATTCAGAAAGATTGGCAGATGTTTATGTAAAAGAGATTGTGACTCGCCATGGTGTGCCAGTTTCAATTGTATCAGACAGAGATACCAGATTTACTTCTAGATACTGGAGTAAATTTCACAGGGATCTTGGAACTAGATTACATCTCAGCAAGGCATATCATTCACAAACTGATGGTCAGAGTGAAAGAACTATTCAAAATCTTGAGGATATGTTGCGAGCATGTGTTATTGATTTTGGTGGAAGCTGGGATTCTTATTTGCCATCAGCAGAGTTTTCATATAATAACAGCTATCATTCCAATATCGGGATACCCCCGTATGAAATGCTTTATGGTAGAAAGTGCATAACTCCTGTATGTTGGGGTGATGTGGGTCAGAAAGAGTTGGGTAGCACAGAAGTGGTTCAACGAACGACTGAACAAATTTAGCTTATCAGAGACAGATTGTTAACTGCCCAGAGTAGACAGAAAAGTTATGCAGATAGACGCAGATCACCGCTTGAGTTTCAGGTGGGAGACTATGTAATGTTATTAGTGTCGTCGTGGAAAGGCGTAATCAGACTAGAAAGAGGGGGAAGCTCGGTCCAAGGTTTATTGGACCATTCAGAATCATTGCACATGTGGGAAAGGTTGCTTACAGATTAGAGTTACCAAATGAATTGTCTCGATTCATAACACCTTCCATGTTTCACATCTCAGAAAATGTTTACCAGACGAGTCTGCAATTGTACCATTGGAAGATGTTATTATTGATGATAAACTGAATTATGTGGAGCAACCTATAGCTATATTGGAAAGAAAGATCAAGACTCTACGTAACAAACAGATTGGATTAGTCAAGGTCCAATGGAAGCACAGGAAAGGCTCAGACTTTACTTGGGAGCCTGAACAAGAAATGATGCATAATTATCTAGAACTCTTCAACAGTTGATTTCGAGAACAAGATCATTTCAAGTGGGGAAGAGTTGTAACACCCAAGGTTCGAAATTCCTAAAATAATTATTTAATAGGAAGGGTGATACGTTTATACAACTTTCCTTTATGTGTTTAGATGTGGTTATAAAACTAGAGGGGTTAAAACTATCAAATTATAACTTGATATAGTGTAGGGACCAAATATGTATATATCACAAACTTATAGATATACATGGAAGACATGTTGGTAATTAGCATGTACACAATTCACTTTAGCAAACTTGAACACAGCTGCAACATCTGATTTTCTTGAGTTTTTGGATCAAAAACACAGTTATATTAACACTTAAGTAGCAGCAATCAGCCTTGCTTGATAGAGGTATGAATTCATAATTAGCTTTAATGTTCTTCATGTTCTAGTGAGTCAAAGATTGATCACAAGGATCAAAGTGTGTTAATTTGTTGTTTATTATGTTGTTTAGATGTTATGAGTGTAGGAAAACACCCTATACATGTTTTTAGATTGATTGGAATTGAGTTTATGTGATTTTGGCCAGATTTACAGTTTCTGTCGGTCAGAACTGTGCAGACTAGGGGAGGGTACGGGCGTGCCTTTCGCCCCGTGGCAAACCCTAGTTCTTCAGGTACCCCCGTGCTTTAAGGCTTAGTCACGTGCGTACCTTAGTTAGCCACGGGTGTGACTGCAGGATAGGTACGCCCATGCCCGAGTTAAGTCTGGTCGTGCCTTAGTTGCAGGCACGGGCGTGCCTTTGCCAGGTACGGCCGTGCCCTAGCCCTGTTCAGTTTGTTATGACTAGTCAGCAGGTGTTAATACATACACTATTGATATTATATTTTAGAAACAAGTTGTGGATCTATTCACTGAATCATTATCATTTGTGGATCATTCAGATTATAAATATCAGAAGGTGAGTCTTCTAGACTTCACTTCATATCAGCAGTATGTGTAATTTCATATCAGATTAGTAACATGCTATGTTATACATGTGTATATGTAAGCGTACTGCTATGTGTAGTAAGACTTAGATGCGGTACAGTACTGTGACCTATGTTGCTGCCCTGGGTCTAGAACCAGAGGCTAGCTTTGATTGCAAGACATGCGTGTATTATCTTCCTATGATTGTATATGTGTGTTTATATGATGTTTTGTTTAGATTACTCACTAAACTCTCGTAGCTTATCAAATATTGTTTTTAAAATATTTTGCTGGACACAGCAAGGACAAGAACAAAGCTCCTGTTTGACTACTTTTCAGTTTTTAATATAAAACTCTTAACGTCCGTTTGTGTAAATATTCCACTTTGACAGTACACTAAGTTTGTACTTAAGGGTGTATTTTTGCTATTAGCATGGTTTTGTTATGAAAACGTTTCCGCTTATGTCTTTTAAACCAGATACGTGCTTTTATGAAAAATATTCTACTTTTATATTGTTTATTGAAATTGGGGCGTTACATATATGGATTATCGTTATGGCTTAAACATCATAAAAAATGTCTTATCTTGTTAAAGTTACTTACATAGATAATATATCGTTAATGATATATATATATATATAGGTAAAAGTTCAAACGAGAACTGTTTTTCGTACGAGAACCGCGAGAACCAATCTTAGCCGTCTAATTCTCCTCCCTCAATTGGATTGTCTACCCATGAATTCCTTACATGCACTCTGCCACACTCAATCCCTTCACGCTCTTCATCCATGAATTTCATTATCCAAAATGAACGGCCAGGATTGGTTCTCGCAATTCTCGTACGAAAAACAGTTCTCGTTTGAACCATCCCCTATAACTTCTAAAATGTCTCGTTTGAACCATCTCATTTAACATTTTCTCTGCTCTTAAATTTTAAGACTTCTTAAAATTCAATCAATATAAAATCTTGACCCTTCATTTAATCTAAATTAATCTCATCCACACAATCTTTAATCTATACTACTATATAAACCATTTAATATTCTCTCTCCTCTTAAATTTTAAGACTTTAAAATTCAATCAATATAAAATCTTGACCCTTCATTTAATCTAAATTAATCTCATCCACTCAATCTTTAACTATTTTATTATCTCCTAATTTACTTTAAGTTTTTATTCAAAATATATTTTCTCATAGTAAAACAATTATCCACTCACATCAACATAATTTTTAAAATCTTATTTAACTCTTCTCTTTATTTCATTAATATAAATCTTTTTTCTTATTTTATTGTCTTTTAGAATTTATTTTTAAAATTAATAAAATAGTTAGATGTAAATAAAAGAAATTTTGAAAAAAACGGACATGTTGCTGTAGAAAACTTTTTCGTGACATTGAATCGCGCGAATAACATATCATTACTTTATTGAAAGCGACATATTGTAAACCAAAAATTATTTGCCGCGCAGCATTGTGCAGGTATGACGCTATATATATATATATATATATATATATAATGTATCTTATTGATATAAATACAAATCAATTTCTTTGAAAATTGCAAGAAGCGGACATGTGCATCCAAAATTGTGACTTGTGACATTCCCTTTAAAGCTCAATGTAAATGAATACGTCTAAGTTTGAAAGAATTATTCTGTAAACAAAAATAATTTGGTCATATTCATAATTATTTTTCAATTATTACAATATAAAGAGAAGGCTATATATAAAAAATATGCTAAGTGTAGTTCTAAATTGATGTTTGCTTTTGACCAAGTAAACAATTAGCAAAGCAATAAACTTTCAATATAGAACTCGTCTTGTTGGCTCAATTACATTTCTAGAAATGAATGTGATAACATGATAATATATATAAATATGATGGTTATTGACCTAGTTGAGATAATTATCTACAACAAAAAGGGTTTATAGGACGCTTACGTAGGACGCTTTTTCAATAAGAGTCTCAATAACATATATAATACAACCATTTGGTTTATGTGTCCAGTTATGGTATAGCCTAATAGGACACTTAATATTTACGTTATGTAACGTCCCAAAAAAAAATTTCAATAAGAAATTTAGATTAAAGCGTCAACCAACCGTTCAAATATTTAATTGCAGACGAATGAAACAAGTACTGGTTGTATTAAAACACGGAAGCGTTAAAACATATCAATGTATGTAAATTTAAATTAAATAAAGCTCTTGAACGCTATTGTGCCCCTGCTATGCTGGAGCCTTGCCCTTGTCGATCCCCATAGAACCTGAAACATAACAATAACGGGTAAGCACAAAGCTTAGTGAATCACCACTACCCTTACCCTTCGCAGTAATCACATCCTGTAACATCCTCAAATCAGGCCTATTCGCGCACTCCATTTGGTATGTGAAATTTAATTAACTGAATTAAATATGAATATATATGAAAGTATTAATAGAAATTAGCTGTTGGCCACATAAATGTGAATTTAAAAATAGTAATAAAAATAGAAAAGAATTATAAAATAATAACTGGTTTCAAACGAGGTTTCCAAAAATATCCTCGTTAGTTGAAACGGTTATTCGGGTGTCGTGTTGTATGTTGAAAAGGGGAACAAAATACCCCTTGTGGATAACTCAAAAACCAAAGTCGGTTTTAATAGCCTCCACATCTGATTACACACACACACACACCAACAGAAACACACACACACCTCACGTTTTTCTCTCATCTCTTGTTCTTGAAGGAGGAAGTTCAATCAAGGATTAAATTGAAGCTGGAATCAAGCTCTAATCAAGTACCTAATCTGTTCTATCAAGCATCTTCATCGTCTTCCTCATTCCCAGTAAGTTTCTTCAACCTTGTTCTTCATTCAAGCTTTAGGTCAAAAATGGTGCAAACGAAATTAGCAATTGAAGATTAGATTTTTAAGTAGAAATCTGTTCTAAGGTCATCTATAAGTAGTTTAGAGCTCATGTTATGAATTATAGAAACTAACTTGATTGAATTCTAAGAATTTGACCAAATGGGTCTTTAATGTTGATTTGATGATTCAAACATGAATCTTATGTTAAAACATGTTAGGTTAATGTTTATAGACTCCAAATGATGCCCCAAACTTAGTGTATAACCTGGAAATAATTAAGAAAGGCTTGGAATTGGGCTTGGATGGAAAAACAGCAGAACAGACCTGCTGTTCGAACTGTTGGATGCAGTTCACGGAGTGAAACACCCCTGTGTTCACGGCGTGAACTCCTGGGCAGCCCACTGAATTGCTGTCGTTCGATGTTTTGGGTACTTGGGTTATGGTTTGATCGTTTTTGGCACTTTAATGTGTATTTGGGGGTTAAAACTAGAACAATAGAACATGTATATGTTGTGGTAATCTAAATGAACTTCTATATATATGCAATAGGTAATTAAACCATCAAGGAGGGCCGAGTTCATATTTGTGTTGTTTATAAGAACCAAGGTGAGTACCGGCTTCTATGAATACTATAAAGTAAGGTTTGAATGCTAAATGAGTTACATGAACCTTGTATGCTATTTATTGCACCTAGACTTGTATGTTTATGCATATAAGATTAGAAAACAAGAATTGACATGATAAATGATATGGTAGACATGTATTTAAGTACATGTACTTATATTGTGATAATTTGATGAATACAAGTGTTGTGTAAATGCATGCATGCTATGATCCCTATTATGGGTTAATGATGAGTTATGTGAAAAGTCCGGACATATGTGTATGGAAGGTCAGCTTCGGCTGGGTCTCAGGGGCCTTCGGGCAATTGTTCGGGACTAATGGTACTCGAGTGCCATTCCTTCAAACTCTTGGGGTGATTGCCTTAACTGGCTGAGCCTAATGAGGCTTTGGCTCCGTAACGAGCAGGTGGAGTCACTTAGGTGATGAAACCAGCACGGTTGGTAGTGTTTGATTCCCCCGGTGGTTGTTATTGAGCTGGACTAGCTATCTAGCAAGATATAGTACTGCCGGACATGTCAGCATTACCGCTAAATGTTAGGATAGCATTGTATGCTCATTATTGAATCATGACTTGCTATTATGGTACTCATATCTGTCTGTATTCACTAGCTATTTTAAATAGCTAGTGTTGTTGTTGTTTCCCTTTTTTAGACAAAGAATAGGCTGGCCTGGTGAGACGGGGACTTTTGTAATTTTGTACAGGCTTTTTTGTCATTGTTCATATACACAATTTACTCCCAACCCCAACATTCTCAAATCATCATCAAACTTAACCATTCTTGGTTCTAAGGATATCTAACCTCATCCTAGTGGATTTCTATAGTTTAATTCCATTTTTACCTTCAATTAATCCATGATTTGATTCTCCCTTTTTTTTCTCCAGTTGTCACCATGCTAAACACACACACCATAGCCAATAATCACTCAATTTTTGATCACTACTTGTGTTATAACAATTGCATAAGGTCAATTTATCATCTATATGAGTTCCTAGTTCATAATTTCGATTTGCAATATGATTTACCATTCAACCCGTATGTTTGACTCTCGGCTCCAGCTCACTCGAACCAGGGCATCCATGGTTGTTTCTTCTAGGATTACACACATAAATCAATAGTAAAGTTAGAGGTTCCATACTTGATATTGGTACAATCGATTCCTCAAAGCATGCCACGAGGGAGCTCGAAATCCAGTCCCTCTTCTTTCTGCCGTAGCACTCCACGCACACACATGACACAGGTGAAAAAGAACAGCTACAAAAAATGCCTTGGGTTGTGCCCTAATTGGGTTTATGTGTACTCTCCCTTTTAGCCCAAGTCCATTTCTATCTTGGTCCACCAAGGCCTCATTAGTTGCTAGTAATAATTTAAGTGTAGGCCCAATATATCTTAATCCATTAAGCCCCCTTAATCCTTTAAATTTTATTATTATTATTATTTTTAAAACAGGTATTACACGTTATGTTAGATTAAGTTTATAGGACACTTATTTATAGGGGTCTTGTTATTATAATTGTCATTATAGAGTCTAATAGGGCACATCACATAATGGTCCTAATACTTAATGTTTTATAGGACACTTATTTACATGGGTATTGTTATTATAGAGTCTAATAGGATATATCACATAATAGTCTTAATACTTAATGTTTTACATGACACTTATTTATATGGGTCTTTTATTATAGAGTTTAATTTAATATGACACATCACATAATGGTCTTAATAATTAATGTTTTATAGGACAATTATTTATAGGGGCCGTGTTATTATAAATTCCAATAGGACAGATCATATAATGGTCGTAATATTTTATATTTTATAGGACACTTATTTATATGAGTCTTGTTATTATAGAGTCTAATAGGACAAATTACACAATGATCCTAATATTTAATGTTTTATATGACACTTATTTATATGAGTCTTATTGTTATTGAGTTTAATAGGACACATCACATAATGATCCTAATAATTAATATAATTATTTATAGGGGTCTTGTTATTATAGTTTCTAATAAGACACATCACATAATGGTCCTAATATTTAATATTTTGCAGGACACTTATTTATAAGGGTCCTGTTATTGTAGAGCCTAATATATGGGTGACAATTATCAACACGATACATACCCGACACAAAAATAAACGGGTTTGGGTTGAGCGTAAACGGGCCGAATCGTTTTCACGTTGTTGTAGAGCCTAATACTTGTCAACCCGTCGCCAACCTGTATAAGTTTTTCTTTTTAAATTTTTTTCTATTTTCCTTACATTTGTTGTCTAACGAGGTAGGTTTGTCCGCGCGTTGCGGCGAATACTTTCGTTTTTTTTCCTATGAAAAATTACATAAACGTTTAACTATCTTTGTATCAATTTCCAATTTTTCTAACTCTATTATAACTTTTTTAATGAGGCAACTATTTTTTAATCAATGTGAAATGCGTGCACAAATTAGAATGATATATACTAAGATAGTAGATTAAATACCCGTGTGATACACGGGTTGGTATAAACAGTAATGATATTAAAAATTAATAAAAATGTATAATAATAATAAAACGCGAAATAAATGAAAATTTAAAAAATGACGACGTACGACATCAACACTCTAACCAGCGGTGAAAACATCGACGCGAGTAGGAGGGCAGACTTGACGGCAGAAACGTGATATCATGATACGAAGAGACGTGATTGTATTTCTTATATAAGTTATCAATTATAATTGTTACAATTAATAGTAATAACGTTAAAACATTATTGGTTATAATTAAAAAGGAATTTAAAATGATTATAAAATATTTTAGAATGATAAAACTAATAATTTGGTTAAATATGATATTTTAAAATATTATAAAGGGTAAATATAATATTTGTAAATTAAAGTGGACAAATACGATTTTATATGATTTAATAAGGGCATATATGAAATTATCTTTAATAATTTTGACTCTAAAAAGTCAAAATTAATTTTTTTATTTTAAGTGAATTAATGGTCAAGATAGTATAGTTAATAAGATTTTTATATTCGATTTTAATAACTAAACTTTACATATTTAAGAAAATCAAAGTCAATACTATTTTTTTGAAGGTCAAAGCCAATACAAATTAACTTAATTATTAAAAAATATTTTCAAAACCATTTTTTTTCAATTATGGAGAACAAAAAAGTAAATGAAATGGAAAAATGTAACACCCACAAACCTGGGCTAGTGAATTAACGGGTTAGCGCTATGTGATTACTTGTTTTATTTGATTTTATGACTAATTGTAGATTAATTAATTTAAGTAATTAATCACTTAAAAATATTTATATGTGTAAATATGTATACATGTTTACTGATGAGTTTATATTTAGAAAAGAATTAAGTAGTATATATGTATGGCATGTTGTGTATGTATGTATGTTAAGAGACAAGTACAATTAAGTTGTTGCCTCCTGCTTAAATAAATTATGTGGCATGTATACGTGTGTGGGTTATGGCAAATGAGAAACCATCTGCTCATAATTCTCAAGAGTGTTAAGGTGAAGTGTGTGTTTTGTGAGAAAAACCTCTAGTGTAGAAAGCTTCAAACTTGTTAACTTGAAATTGCTAAGTGAAGATTTTGTGCTTGTAAATTTAAGAAGAAGGTTAGTATGTGTATATATATGGTTATAATTCATTTTGATGTAATTATTTGTTGAATTAGATGTCTATATGAAGTTTTACCATTAATGGAGCTTTAAGCTCAAAGTTGATAAATGGGTTTTGCATGATATAATGTTTTGATGAGTTCTAGGATGTTCATGATAGTTATATGCATGATATATAAGGTTTATACATGTTTAGAAGTGTTTTGGGATTGAAAAACAGAAGTTAAAATGGAAGTTTCAAAGTTTAAGTCGGCTGGAAATTGGAGAAGATGATGCAGTAATTCATACGACGCGACAAGTCATATGCTAGGACGCGACGCGTTCTCGCATTTTAGCGGATTCCTTGAATCCTAGTGGGGAAATCGGATGGTTTGATTTCCGTAGCCCAAAATCCGATAGTTTGAATCCGACAAGTGAAATCCGCAGGCTAGAATCCGACAATTAGAATCCGGGATTTGAAATCCGCCGGATTCTTGAAATCCGATGGCGGAAATCCGACATTTTGGGCGACGCAACGCGTCCGTTGATTTTCAGAATTGTGGGCTTTGTTTAATTGATATATTTGATTTGTGTTTCAAGTGTTTATAATATGTGGACTTTTTATAGGTATTTAGACATAAATATATGTGGGTAAATATATTTTATGTTCGATATTGATTTCGTGTTATCGTGTTTTCCGGCTATCCAAAGACTTAGTGATATTAGATATCCGAGTTCGCGTTGAAAACGAGGGGAGTGGACGTTAACTGCGGATGTTAAAGAGTATGGTTAATGTTATTAATGTGATGCATGTGATTGTGATCGGAAGATTGATTGATTGAATTGTTGATTGATATCTGTTGCATGACTGTTTGGCCGATACGCGCTATTTGGATGATATTGAGCTGCGTTTGAGAAGTCAGCTACACGTAGAATTGGGCTGGACTCGTTTACTGGTTGGTTGTACAGTGATAGTCTTACTGGTGCATACGTATGCATTAGAGGGGAATTTTCACTGTGCCAACTCGATAGAGGGCTATCGGTAAACCTTTGCTTTGGCTGGCATTGGTTGTAGGTTCTACGCCGAACCGCCGGTCTTCTTGGATATGTGATTACATGCTTTGATATTGACTGTTGATGTTTGCATTTGTGCTTAGCCTCTCCTCACTTAGCTTTGTGCTAATTCCCCTCAGTTGTTGCTTTTGCAGGTTCGTGTTTGTGGTGTTAGCAGAAGGAAAAGTTGTCCTGACTCTGATAAATTTTGTAGAAGAAAATGATCTTGTTGTTTTTGTAACACCATGACTTTGTTTTGTTGGTTGAAAACAGATAATTATGTATTGTACATATTTGAAATGTTTGGAAAGTGAATATATGTAATTAAGCTTCCGCAATGCGTTTTAAAAAAATGGCTTTGGTTTTCCGGTGTTACAGTTTGGTATCAGAGACTAGGTTTGGCGATGCATGCACGACTAGAGTGTTGCATTCCCAAATCTTGGCTAGTGATAGGTCAAGCTTTCCTTCGGGGGAATTAGGGTGAGTTAGAGATGTTTGTAGTAGTTAGTATTTTGTGTACTAATAATTTATGCTATTGAGCTGTGAGGTGATGTGATTATAACATATATGGTTGACAGAGAAACCCCCATCCTTCCTCCTATGACCCAAGCTACGACTGAAGCACCAGTGATTGAAAACTTGGGGAATACAGAGATTTCCGGAACATCAAGTCAGACTCGCGAAGAAGACCAAAGTGAGTATGTCTACCAATTGGAGAATGAATTAGTGGAACTCAGGAATAAAATTCATAGTATGGAGCAGCAGCAACAAACCCAACCTGAACCAACCCCCGTACCGACTGCGATTTCCTACTCAAGCAACTACAACACTAGTAACAACACCCCTACCACCAGTAACACAGATGATGCAACCACCATTCTATTATCCGTTTGCACCTCAGGGAGCATATCCTTTTGCGTTTCCTGGATACAAACAACCATGCACATATAAACAACTCCTGGATTTTAAGCCTTCTGAGTATCGAGGGAGTTCTGATCCCAACATTACCTTGAACTGGCTGAGAGAAATGGTTAAGGCATTAGATGTCTGTAATTGCGAGAACGAATTGAAGGTGAAGTATGCAACAAGGATGTTGAAGGGAGATGCTATGGTCTGGTGGGACTCGATTACCGGCCATTTCACTGAACAGCAGCAGGAGAGCATCACCTGGAGTCAGTTCCAGGAAAAGCTATGCGAACAATACTGCAGTTCCTTCTAGATTGCCAAAATCAAGAAGGAATTTATGGATTTATAAATGACGGGGAATATGACTGTGGATGATTTAATCAAGCAGTTGAATGAGAAGATGAGGTTTGTTAAGCACTGGGTACCTGATGAGAAATCAAAGATCGCTCATTTCGTTGGAGCTTTGCATCCAGATTACCGTAGCGCCACTAGGTGGGCTACTACATTATCCTAGGCTTTCACTTTGGCAGGGAAAGGATTTCTCAACAGAAATCTAAGTTTGAACATTATAATACCCAACAAAGGCAGGGAGGGTCGAGCAGTGGTAGCAGGCAGGGAAAACAGGGTAGGAGGCCTACTTCGAGTGGTTCTAACCAACGGGCACCTTGGTGTGGCAGGTGCAAATCGTTTCATAATGGTCAGTGTACGCCACAAAACACTGAGATGCGTAAAGTGTGGTCAGTTTGGCCACGATTTTAAGAACTGTAGATTCCAGAAGAGTGTTTGCTGGAATTGTCAGAAAGAGGGGCATAGAGTTGGTGATTGCCCGATGAGTAAGAAGTCAGGATCTGGGTCAGGGGTGGGTGCGGCTAGGGGATCGTCTTCAGCTGGTCAGAAAAGGAAGAACCCACCCACTGTAGAGGGTCGGGCGTTCAAAATGACGGTGGATGATGCCACCACCACAGACGATGTCATCACGGGTATGTTTCTGATAAACTCTACTCCTGCTAGAGTAATATTTGACTCTAGGGCAAATCGCTCCTTTGTTTCTGTGGAATTCTATGATAAACTGAACGTACCTGTTATTAAGCTTGCTAATGTCTTAGAAATAGAAGTAGTTGATGGCATGATGGTTCCGGTCACGACTGCTGTGGCTGGAGCTAAAATTGATATAGATGGTGTGTGCTTTCCTGTTTATTTTCTTGTTATGCCATTATCTGGTTTTGATGTGGTGCTCGGGATGGATTAGCTGAGCTTGAATCAAGCGAGTATTAAATGCCACAAAAGTTTGATTTCTTTCCCGTTGGCGGATGGCACAAGAGTGGTAGCAAGGGGTGAGAAAGCTGGATCTGTAATCCCGGTTATTTCATGTTTAAAGGCTAAGAAAGCATTGGATAGAGGATGCGAATCGTACATGGCGTATGTAATTGACGGAAAGAAAGAAAAGTAAGCTATGACGAATATTCGGGTGGTAACGGAATACCCGGATGTGTTTCTAGAGGAATTTCCAGGGTTACCTCCAGTTCACGAGGTAGAGTTCAAGATTGATTTGATCCCTAGTTCTCGGCCAGTGGCAAAAGCTCCATACATATTGGCACCTTCAGAGATTCGAGAGATGATGACGCAGATTCAGGATCTGTTAGACAAAGGATTTATTTGTCCAAGCTCGTCTCCATGGGGGGCACCAGTTTTATTTGTGAAGAAGAAAGACGGTACGTTGCGTATGTGTATCGACTACCGTGAGTTGAACAAGAAGACGATAAAGAATAAGTATCCGTTGCCTAGAAGCGATGATTTATTCGATTAGTTACATGAAGCTTCGTTCTTTTCTAAGATTGACTTGAGATCGGGTTATCATCAAGTACGTGTTTCTGAGAAAGATGTGTCAAAGACAGCCTTTCGTACGCGTTATGGTCACTACGAGTTCTTGGTTATGCCGTTCGGCTTAACTAATGCACCTGTGATATTCATGGATCTTATGAACAAAGTTTGTCGACCCTTCTTGGATAACTTTGTAATTGTTTTTAACGATGATATTTTGATTTATTCAAAGACTAAGATGGAACATGAACAACATTTGAGACAAGTTTTAGAGACTCTGAGGAAAGAACGTTTGTATGCAAAGTTCGCAAAGTGCGAATTCTGGTTGAGAGAGGTTCAGATCTTAGGGCATGTTATCTGTAACGAGGGAGTAAAAGTGGATCCTTCGAAAGTGGAAGCAGTGATGAATTGGAATGCTCCAAAGACACCGTTAGAGATAAAGAGTTTTCTTGGATTGGCAGGGTATTACCGCAGATTTATCAAGGATTTCTCCAAGATTGCGGATCCATTGACTAAGTTGACTCAGAAAGACGTGAAGTTTGTGTGGGGTAATGAACAAGATAAAGCTTTTCAGATGCTGAAGCAATTGTTGTGCCAAGCTCCTATCCTTGCTTTGCCAAGTGGATCGGATGATTTTATCGTATATTGTGATGCGTCGTTTGCTGGATTGGGATGTGTGTTAATGTAGATGGATTGGGTGATTGCGTATGCTTCAAGACAGTTGAAACCTCATGAAAAGAATTACCGGACTCACGATTTGGAGCTAGCAGCTGTTGTGTTTGCACTCAAGCTGTGGAGGCACTACTTGTATGGCACCAAATGCGTAATTTGTACAGATCATAAAAGCCTATAGTATGTATTTATCCAGAAAGAATTGAATATGAGATAGAGACGATGGGTGGAATTGATAAAAGATTATGACTGCGAGATTAGATATCACCCTGGGAAAGCAAATGTAGTAGTAGATGCCCTGAGTCGCAAAGGAGTTGGAAGTCCTATCCAGTTTATACGTATTAAGATAGTATCTAACTTAGTGGATAGACTGAAGTCTGCCCAGATGGAAGCTCTAAAGAAAGAAAATTTGAAGGCTGAACTAATGAGGAAACGTAAGGATGAACTTACTGACGATTCTCGTGGATTGAAGGTATTCAAAACCCGTGTTTGGGTGCCTATGCTTGGAGAGTTGAGAAAGCTGATTTTAACTGAAGCACACAAGTCGAGACTGTCAGTTCACCCAGGAAGCACTAAAATGTATAACGACTTGAAAGTTCTTTACTGGTGGCCTATGATTAAAAGCGGATGTGGCACACTTTGTGGAATCGTGTCATATATGTGCGCAAGTGAAGGGAGAACATCAGAAACTGTATGGATCCTTGAAACAGTTGGAAATTCCAGAGTGGAAGTGGGATCATATAACGATGGATTTTGTAACAAAACTTCCGCGTACTCAAAGGAATCACGATATGATATGGGTGATCGTGGATCGACTGACGAAGAGTGCTCACTTTCTGGCTACTTGTGAGACGGCTTCTTTGATTAAGTTGGCTCAGCTATACATTGATGAGATTATTGTGAGGCATGGTATACCGTTGTTTATTGTATCTGACAGAGACTCCAGATTTGTTTCTAACTTCTGGAGGAGTTTACAGAGAGAATTGGGGACGAGGAAAAATTTAAGGGCTGCTTATCATCCCCAGACTGATGGTCGGACTGAACGAACCATACAGACACTCGAAGATATGTTACGTGCGGAGATAGTATCTGACTTAGTGGATAGACTAAAGTCTGCCCAGATAGAAGCTCTAAAGGTGTAACATCCCGTGTTCGGGCCTAGTATTTGTGTAGGCTTCGGTAAGTTAATACGTGACTTATTAATTTGATTAATTATTTGATTATTAACTTTTAATTAAGTGATGAATATATATATATATATGTGTGTGTGTGTCGTTTTAATATATATATATATATATGTGTGTGTGTGTGTGTACGTATTGATTAGTGTGTGTGTGTGCATGTAACTTGAATTAGGAGACCGACACCTCCTGCTTGGTTAATTAAGTTTATGTATATATGGCTTATATGGGAAACACCTTAGAAATCAATTCCTCATTTGCAATCTCTGAAGTGTGTGAACTGTGTCTGCAAAACCGAGAGAACAAGCAAAGAAGAAAACAATCGGATTTGGCATTTTGATTTGGTAGAATCAAGTTCAAGGTTTGTATGATTATTGTTTTGTTCTTGAATCATGATTTCTTATAAGCATGCTACGGTTTTGTTATAACCAGTTGGGTTTTGTTTATGAATACCATATATGAGCATGATAGAAACCATGGTTGGTGGGTTTTGTGTGATTCAAGTGTTTATGTGATTTTAGAGGTGTTATGATGCATGATTAGATGTTTAATCATGTTTATATATGTTCTGGTAAGCTTGTATATGAATTTTATGAACTGGAAATATGATTTATGAAAGCTATGAAGTTATCGGATTGATGATTTGAGAAGATGATGAAGTTGTCAGATTGTAGTGATGATGATGATGAAAACCAAGTGTGGAAAACCGGGTATAATAAATCCGATACTCATGAATCTGGTACTTTAGAATCCGGAACACATGAAATCCGAGTGGGAGTGATGAATCCGATTGTTGAAGTCCGACGGTGGGTTTCTAGTTAAAATTCCGACAAATTGAATCCGAAAGTGAAGAAATCCGACAGAGTTGCGGATTGTCTTCAAAATCCGACAGGTGTATCGGATTTCTAGAATCCGATGGTTTTAGCAGATTTTGCATAAATCCGATGGTAGTATCGGATTTCCCTCGAAATCCGATAGTTTTGGTTGTTTGTTTGCATTGTTTAATGCTATGTGTTATATGTGTATACATATGTGAATCTTATATGTTTATGTTTGATCCAATGGATATAAATATATGTTTGATATATATTTATGAGTTGGATACTGATGGTTGGTTGTTGTATTCTTAGGAACAAACAAGGCTCAGTAAAATTAGAGCACTTAGTGGAGAAGCTGAGATCTTCGGTACTGGTTTGGTTGCAACTATTGTTGGTTTGATGCATGATTAGATTGTATATCTGATGATTGATTAACTGTTGATTGTTAATTAATTGTTGCGTCATTGGTATGTATACATGATGGTTGGGAAGTGTAACGTCCCAATTTTTTTAAAAAACAATTAAACAAAGAGTACGATTAATAATTCACCACAAATCAAACATTGTATATGTTCATTACAACCCCGGGTGATAACCCGTAGAATTCAAATGTAATAGTTTAGAATACATCATAACACAAAATAGTTTGACAATGCGGAAGCTTGTGGAGTATGAGCTATCAACCGCGTGTTGGAGCGCCGCCGTGGCCATCACCTGAAAAGAAGGTTAAACAACCACCGTAAGCACGAAGCTTAGCGAGTACACTTACTTACAATCAACCATATAACATCACATCATTCGCTTTACATTCATGTTACATCTTTCATTCCCGCTACCGTAGTAGTCGGTCCCATCATACCCGTCACCGTAGTGAACGGTCTAGTCATTCCCGTCACCGAAGTGAACGGTCCAATCATTCCCGCCACCGAAGTGCGCGGTCCCACCATTCCCGTCACCGAAGTGAACAGTCCAATCATTCCCATCACCGAAGTGTACGGTCCCCTCATTCCCGTCACCGAAATGAACGGTCTAACATTCCCGTCACCGAAGTGAACGGTCTAAACAATAGCATAGCATGATACAAATATCAGTTCATCAGTTCCATGAATCATCATTTCATCATTTCATCAATTCATCATTCATCAACTTATCATTCATCAATCATATAGCATATAGCACATTTAACACACACATCATAGGGTTTAGATAGTAAGTAATAATACTCACCTGTTTTGCAGTTCAATCTCACAATCTTAGCTTACTAGAACACGTATGGTTACTTGACAATCGACCGTCACCTACAATGGGTCTAATAAATTAATATTGTGTACGAATCCCTCGTTCGTTTGTGCCCGTAATACATTCGGGTTTCACAAGGCATGTAACAATAAGAATGCATTAAAGTCCATTTAGTTGGGGACGCGTCGCGTCCATCAAACCGACGCGTCGCGTCGATGTAAAGTATCGGATTTCATCCGACTGTTGGATTTCAACTCATTCTTCCAACTTATCGGATTCTCAACCATCGCATTCTTAACCATCGGATTCTTAATCATCGGATTTCAATGTAAATGCATAAGTCTCATGAAACACCATCAAGTATAAGTCGCATGAAATTAAAAGTGAAAGTCCCATGAAGGGTTCCATCCATGCGACAGTCGCATGCAATGAAAGTGAAAGTCGCATGAAGGTCCCAACCATGTGACAGTCGCATAGGGGGGGGGGGTTTAAGTGTGAAAGTCGGATGGTTTAAAGATATGAAAGTCGGATGGTTTAAACAATAAGTCGCATGAAAGGCATCAAGTGTCGCATGGAATAAAACAAAAGTGGCATGAGGGCTTAAGGCATAAGTCGCATGGTTTAAAGAGGAAAGTCGCATGAGTTTTTAATGAGGGTCGCACGACCTACAACACAAAGTCGCATGGGATGAACTTCATCCCTACCAGTTCATGATTTTCAACTTTCAGGCTCTATGGCCAAAATCATGTTCTTTCAAAACTCAACCAAATCACATCATTTTTGTTTCAAAACATTTCTCCATTCATTTAAACACCATTTTCAAGATTTAAACACATTTCATCAAGTTTTCAAGTTCATATCTCCATTTCTTTTTCTCTGTTCTTCTTAAACCCAGAACCCAAAAACCCATATGCTAAATCATGCTATCATCAACCAAACAAGATAAAATTGATACCTACAGTATCCTAGTGAGGTAAGAAACATTACATGCTGATTCTTTTAGCAATTCCTTGACTCTACAATCAGTTCTTGATGATCTTCTCCTTGCTTTCTCGTGAGGGTTTAAGCACACACACACAAACACTCTCAAACTCTCTCTCTCAATGTAACAGTAGCAATATCTTTGAAAGGGTGTTAAGGGCTGTGCCCTAATCTTATTTATGTATATATATATATATATATCTCAAAAAGTCCTAAGCCCACATTTCTCATTGGTTGGGCCCAAGAAACCTCATCCAACAACATACATATGTTTAGCCCAATAACTTATTATTCATTTTATTCATACAAGCCCATAATTATCTAGTATATTTCAAAATTAAATACACACACCAACACAACTTATCATTTTCTCAATAAAATATACTTTTTTATTTATTTTCGAAGTTCGGGTATTACAACTCTCCCCCACTTAAACACGATTTCGTCCTCGAAATCTTCATTCGAACATGGTGGGGTAATTCTTCTTCATTTCTTCTTCGGACTCCCACGTCCACTCTGAACCTTTGCGGTCCCATTGCACCTTCACCATTCCCACTTCTATGTTGCATAATCGCTTGATCTTTCTTTCAAGGATCGCAACCGGTCTCTCGATGTAATTCAATTTCTCGTGTATGGAGATGTCTCCAATGGCACAAACGCTGACTCATCGGCTAAACACTTCCTCAGGTGAGATACATGGAACGTATTATGTATCTTAGATAACTCCTCGGGTAGCTCCAGACGGTAGGCCACCTTGCCTACTCTTGCGATGACCTTGAAAGGCCCAATAAATCTTGGGTTCAGTTTCCCACGCTTTCTGAATCGTATTACTCCTTTCCATGGAGATACCTTTAACATTACAAAATCGCCCACTTGAAATTACATTACTGATCTCCGTTTATCCGCATAGCTTTTCTGTCGGCTCTGAGCCACTTTAAGTCGTTCACGGACTTGTTGCACATACTCCGAGGTTTTCTGTACTATTTCTGTGTTGCCAAGCTCTTTCTGTCCAACCTCACCCCAACAGATCGGGATTCTACACTTCCTACCGTATAATATCTTGTACGGTGGCATACCAATACTCGCGTGGTAGCTGTTGTTATACGAAAATTCCGCTAGGGGTAAGTACACATCCCAGCTTCCCCCAAAATCAATTACACATGCTCTTAGCATATCCTCTAGCATTTGGATAGTTCGCTCACTTTGTCCGTGAGTTTGAGGGTGATACGCCATACTCAAGTTCACCCTCGTTCACAAATCTTCATGAAATTTGTTCCAAAATCTGGATGTGAATCGCACATCCCTATCCGATATAATGGTCACCAGCACTCCGTGCCTCGAAACTATCTCTTTCACATAGATGTCCGCCAATCTCTCGGCCGAACTCGCCTCTCGGATCGGTATGAAGTGAGCACTTTTCGTTACCCGATCAACCACTACCCAAATTGCATCATAGTTCCTTGGTGTTTTCGGTAGTTTCCTTATCAGATCCATGGTTATGTGCTCCCATTTCCATACTGGTATCTCTAGCGGTTGCAATTTACCGTGTGATCGCTGGTGCTCGGCTTTCACTCGTAGACAAGTAAGACACTTTTCAACATACTTTGCCACATCTCGCTTCTTTCCTAGCCACCAATAGTCCATTTTCAAGTCTCTGTACATTTTCGTGGCTCCCGGATGTATAGAAAATTTCGACTTGTGCGCCTCATCAAGAATGAGATTCCGAACTTCAGTGATCTTTGGTACCCAGATCTGTCCGTATCTGGTCCACAACTCGCGGTGATCCTTAACCATCAACGTCATCTGGCCCTTTACTCTCTCGGTTTTCTGGTTCTCTTCTTTGATTGCTTCACTTTGGGCGGCCAAAATCGATTCGAATAGTGAAGTCGTAACCGTCATTCTCAAACATTTCACATCCAACCGTGCATGGTTTGCCTTACGGCTTAGCGCATCGGCTACAACGTTAGCCTTTCCTGTGTGATACAAGATTTCACAGTCGTAGTCCTTGACCAGGTCTAGCCATCTCCGTTGGCGCATGTTCAGATTCTTTTGATCAGCGAAATACTTTGTGATCTGTATAAATGGTGCACTTAACTCCGTACAAATAATGTCTCCATAATTTAAGCGCGAACACCACAGCGGCTAGCTCCAAGTCATGAGTCGGGTAGTTGTACTCGTGCGGTTTCAGTTGTCGTGAGGCGTAGGCAATCACCTTCCCTTTTTGCATCAACATACAGCTAAGTCCCACACGGGATGCATCGCAATAGACTACCAAATCCTCCATTCCTTCTGGTAAGGCTAGTATCGGGGCCTCACACAATTTTCCTCGAAGGGTCTCGAATGCTTCTTGTTGCTTTTCTCCCTAGTTGAAACGAACACTTTTCTTTGTCAGCTTGGTTAATGGCACTGCTATCTTCGAGAAATCTTTAATAAACCTCCTGTAGTAACCGGCCAAACCTAGAACACTTCGAATCTCCGTAGGACTCTTTGGTGTTTCCCACTTCATCACAGCCTCGATCTTGGCGGGGTCGACCTTGATTCCTTCTCGGTTAACCAGGTGCCCGAGAAATTGGACTTCTTGCAACCAGAACTCGCACTTGGAAAACTTTGCGTACAACTTTTCCCTATTTAAGGTTTCGAGTACTTCCCGTAGATGTAGTTCGTGCTCGGCCTCAGTCTTTGAGTAAACCAAGATGTCATCGATGAATACTATTATGGACTTGTCAAGCATTGGTTTGCAGACTCGGTTCATCAAATCCATGAATGCTGCCGGCGCGTTCGTAAGACCGAAAGGCATGACGACGAAATCGAAGTGCCCATAACGCGTGCGAAAAGCCGTTTTGGCTATATCCTCCTCCCGGACCTTGAGTTGATGATATCACGATAGCAAGTTTATCTTGGAAAAACAGGCCGCTCCTTGCAGTTGGTCGAACAAGTCGTCGATCCTTGGCAGTGGATAACGATTCTTAATTGTTACTTTGTTAAGATCGCGATAATCTATACACATCCTGAAGGTTCCATCCTTCTTTTTCACGAAAAGGATGGGTGCTCCCCACGGTGAGCTACTTGGGCGTATAAAGCCCTTATCGAGCAGTTCTTGCAGTTGTGACATCAGCTCTTGCATTTCTGGCGGTGTTAGGCAGTACGGCGCCTTTGCGATAGGTGTCACTCCCGGCACTAGGTCTATTCAGAACTCCACTTGTCTGTCTGACGGAATCCCCGGCAGTTCCTCCGGAAACACTTCCGGGTAGTCGCATACCACTGGGACATCGGACACTGTCAACTTCTTCTTCTCCATTCTCGAGTCGACCACATGAGCTATGAAGGCCGTGTAGCCCTTTCGTAGAAATTTTGCCGCTTTAGTCACAGTGCAGCACGCCGTCAGTCCATTCTGTCGTTTACCATAGATGGAGATTTCTCCCCCACTTAGGTTCTGGATCTGTATGATCCCTTGTTTGCACAATATGTTGGCCTGGTGACGCCCCAGCCAATCCATTCCCACTATTACTTGGAACTCTCTCATCGGAGTCGTTAGCAGATCTATAGTAAACCATACATCATCTATCACTATTACATTATCCCTATAGACCGAGGTAACACACAAAGCCTTATCATCGGCTATCTCTACCTCTAACGGTGTTTCTAACTTCACCGGTGCTATTACAAACTTATTACAAAAAGTAGTAGATACAAAGGACTTACTTGCCCCGGAATCAAATAGTACAAGTGCAGGTAGAGAGTTAACAACGAATGTACCTGCGATCACATCGGGCTCTTTCTTTGCTTCCTCCACGGTCATTTAGAAGGCAACGCGCCCGCGAGGCTTTGGGGCCTCGGGCTTCTTTCCTTTATCTCCCTCGATGATTCGGAGAGGTGGTTGCCAAGCAGGTCTCCTGCTTCCTCCAGTAGCTTCCGGGCACTCGGCCATGCGGTGCCCCGGTTTGTTGCACTTAAAACACATGTTCAGATGGACCCTACAATCCTTCCCGTAGTGCCCCCTCTTTCCGCATACAAAGCAGTTTACAGTTCCAGCCCGGTACTCCCCAGCGTGTTCCTTTCCACACTTCCCACATCTTGCCCCCGAATTCCTCACGGCGGGCTTCATACCTCCAACGTTCGGTTTCTTGAATGGTTGTCTGCTTGCATTTCCTCCCAGTGCAGCCCGCTCAGCGGACCTCTTTTTATTTCTTTCCATCAGATACAACTCCCTTTTTCTCGCTCCCTCAATCAACTTGTCCAGTATAGCATACTAGCCGTTCAAAACAAACTCTTGAACATCCTCCCTTAGCATCTGCGTATACCCGTGTATCTACAGTCGTTCATCACTTGCGTAAGCCGGACAGTACAGTAGTTTCTCCTTGAATGTCGCGGTTATCTGATTAACCATCTCAGTAGTTTGCTTGAGTTTCATAAACTCATCCATCACTCGCTCCACTTCAACCTTGGGAGCATACTCCTTGAAAAACGCTTTCGTGAATTCTTCCCATGTCATCCTGGCGATAGCTTCGCCTTTCATCTTCTTCAATAAATTCCACCAATCCTTGGCCGCTCCCCTAAGGAAGTTAGAAGCAAACCAAACCTTCGATTCCTCAGCACAGCGGCTGGTAAAGAAAGCTCCTTCGATCGCGGAGACCCATCGGGTGCTTCGCACCGGGTCTGGTACTCCATCAAACACAGGCGGCTGACACGCCGAGAAATCCCGGAAAGTTCCTCCGGGGACCACTTGATTCGTAGCTTGTGCTACCGGTTGAGCGACCACAACCGCTGCGGTAGCCTCTTTTGCAGCCCATAGGGCTCCCAGCTTTTGATCAATCACCATGCCCATATCCTGTTCAGATCCTCCACGATCTTGGGCAGTAGTTCTTTGAGTGTGTTGGTAACCACAGTAGTCACCAGCTCAGTCATAGCTTCATTCCTATATTCATCATCATCCATCACATTTTTCGGTACAACGTTCTCCGGATTTACATTCTCAGTTTCGTTCAAGACTGGTTGTGCACGGGGGTCACTCTCTCCCGTCACACTTGCATTTCCTCCATCAGGTGGGTTTTCAAAACCTGTTGGTATCATAGATCGGTTTCTTGTTGTCACCATACTGGATGTACAGACAATGCACTTAATTAACAGGCGACATTGCCACACAGTCCTCATTACTATATCAGTTCATGTTTCACGTATTTCATGTCATAAGTACAGCTATCAGGCAACCCTAGTCATTCTAAGGCACCCTAGCTACATGCATCTTATCTCTACAAGTACCCCTCACCGGATCCACAAGATTCCCCGGATTTTGACAAGTTTCAACAAGTGTCGTGTGCAAATAATAATTTGGGCCCTATTATTACAAACACGCTACACGTATTGGATCTGGTCATTACCACTAGGAATCCCGATTCACTGGCTTGGGCCATGTATCAATCATCTCATCAAACATATAATCAGTTATCACGTAAACATTATCAAGTCATTCTATTCTGATTCTACTAGAGCATCTAGATTGCAAGGCCTTAGTCATCATAGTCAGTATATCATAATCATAACAGTTCAGTTAATCATGATCATCATATCATAAACTCATACCTTGTAATCGCGTATGACCACTCGGACTAGCTCCAGCTAATAGCTCATTGTAACATTTGACATTTGAAAAGGTTTCAAAACTTTGTCAAAAGTCTTTCACGAACCAAGGTTTAAGTTCAAACAGGTGGAAATGTATATGAATCTCTTAAACCAAGGCTCTGATAACAAGTTGTAACGTCCCAAATTTTTTTTTAAAAACAATTAAACAAAGAGTACGATTAATAATTCACCACAAATCAAACATTGTATATGTTAATTACAACCCCGGGTGATAACCCGTAGAATTAAAATTTAATAGTTTAGAATACATCATAACACAAAATAGTTTGACAATGCGGAAGCTTGTGGAGTATGAGCTATCAACCGCGTGCTGGAGCCCCGCTGTGGCCATCACCTGAAAAGAAGGTTAAACAACAACCGTAAGCATGAAGCTTAGCGAGTACACTTACTTACAATCAACTATATAACATCACATCATTTGCTTTACATTCATGTTACATCTTTCATTCCCGCTACCGTAGTAGTCGGTCCCATGATACCCGTCACCGTAGTGAACGGTCTAGTCATTCCCGTCACCAAAGTGAACGGTCCACTCATTCCCGCCACTGAAGTGCGCGGTCCCACCATTCCCGTCACCGAAGTGAACGGTCCAACATTTCCGTCACCGAAGTGAACGGTCTAAACAATAGCATAGCATGATACAAATATCAGTTCATCAGTTCCATGAATCATCATTTCATCAATTCATCATTCATCAACTTATCATTCATCAATCATATAGCATATAGCACATTTAACACACACATCATAGGGTTTAGATTGTAAGTAAGAATACTCACCTGTTTTGCAGTTTAATCTCACAATCTTAGCTTACTAGAACACTTGTGGTTACTTGACAATCGACCGTCACCTACAATGGGTCTAATAAATCAATACTATGTATGAATCCCTTGTTCGTTTGTCCCCGTAATACATTCGGGTTTCACAAGGCATGTAACAATAAGAATGCATTAAAGTCCATTTAGTCGGGGACGCGTCGCGTCCATCAAACCGACACGTCGCGTCGATGTTAAGTATCGGATTTCATCCGACTGTCGGATTTCAACTCATTCGGATTTTCCAACTTATCGGATTCTCAACCATCAGATTCTTAACCATCGGATTTCAATGTAAATGCATAAGTCGCATGAAACACCATCAAGTATAAGTCGCATGAAATTAAAAGTGTAAGTCGCATGAACGGTTCCATCCATGCGACAGTCGCATGCAATGAAAGTGAAAGTCGCATGAAGGTCCCAACCATGCGACAGTCACATAGGGGGGTTTAAGTGTGAAAGTCGGATGGTTTAAAGATATGAAAGTCAGATGGTTTAAACAATAAGTCGCATGAAAGGCATCAAGTGTCGCATGGAATAAAACAAAAGTGGCATGAGGGCTTAAGGCATAAGTCGCATGGTTTAAAAAGGAAAGTCGCATGAGTTTTTAATGAGGGTCGCACGACCTATAACACAAAGTCGAATGGGATGAACTTCATCCCTACCAGTTCATGATTTTCAACTTTCAGGCTCCATGGCCAAAATCATGTTCTTTCAAAACTCAACCAAATCACATCATTTTTGTTTTAAAACATTTCTCCATTCATTTAAACACCTTTTTCAAGATTTAAACACATTTCATCAAGTTTTCAAGTTCATATCTCCATTTCTTTTTCTCTGTTCTTCTTAAACCCAGAACCCAAAAACCCATATGCTAAATCATGCTATCATCAACCAAACAAGATAAAATTGATACCTACAGTATCCTAGTGAGGTAAGAAATATTACCTGCTGATTCTTTTAGCAATTCCTTGACTCTACAATCAGTTCTTGATTATCTTCTCCTTGCTTTCTCGTGAGGGTTTAAGCACACACACAAACACTCTCTCTCAATGTAACAGTAGCAATATCTTTGAAAGAGTGTTTGAGGCAGTGCCCTAATCTTATATATATATATATATATATATATATATATATATATATATATATATCAAAAAGGCCTAAGCCCACATTTCCCATTGGTTGGGCCCAAGAAACCTCATCCAACAACATACATATGTTTAGCCCAATAAGTCATTATTCATTTTATTCATACAAGCCCATAGTTATCTAGTATATTTCACAATTAAATACACACACCAACACAACTTATCATTTTCTCAATAAAATATACTTTTTTATTTATTTTCGAAGTTCGGGTATTACAAGAAGTCAGTTTTCGACTGGGCTTATAGGTTGGGTTCATTTGCTATCGGCTAAACAGTATTAGGAACTTGGGATGCATTTGTTGCTACTAAAGGTTGATACTGTATGAGAATAGCAAATTGACTATCGGTAAACCTTTGCTTTGGCCGGCATTGGTTGTAGGTTCCTGCAGAACCGCCGGTCTTCCCAGGGTGTTTATTTGTGGTTGTTGATATCATGCAGTTTAGGCTGATATATCTGTTGTGATTGTACTCCATTCACTTAGCTTTGTGCTAATCCCCCACCTCTCACTCTTTTTACAGGTTTTGGTAAGTCAGCGGCTCGGTTGAGAGTGGTTAGCTTGGGGAGTAATCACCTAGGACTCTGATGTGATATTTGTGACGAGCCGTGTTTTGTAATACTGATATTTAAATGGTTTTGTAAACTTTGGTATAAGTATAGTTGTAAATACTTTTGGTATTTTATTCGCTTCCGCGGTGTTAATTAAAGTGAAAAATTTTGGGTTGAAAATACGGTGTTACAAGTTTGGTATCAGAGCCTTGGTTTGGCGATATAGGTATAGTGGAAGTGTTACATTCCCAAATCTTGGCTCGTGGTAGGTCGATTACTCCTTGGGTTCGGGATTGGGGTGAATTGGAGTGTGGTGGAGTTAGTTTGTTATGTACTAACGGATTTATCTAATAAATCGTGAGGTGATGTGATTGTTACAGAAAACAATGGCTGGACGTGATTTCTCAACTGGTGCCCCTACTGTCCCATCTACTGCTGAAGTCCCTGCTACAACAGTGGAAGTTCCAACCAATGCTGGTACATCTAGTACAGCTGGAGATGAAAGGGATGAATATATCTTTCAGCTTGAGGGCCAATTACATGATCTTAGAAAGGAACTGGAGCTACAGAGCCAAGTTCCTGCAACACAACCACCGATTATTCCTATAACTTCAACTACAATTAAGATACCACCAATCTTTCCGACAGTTACTACCTTGGCAGAAGTTCCTCCAACGTCAATGCCAATACCACCATTATCTCAACCGTTCTTTTACCCGTTATTTCCGCAAGGATCTTATCGTCAGGGGTCTATACCACAGGGATCTTATTCGTATCCTTACATGGGATTTCCACCCAGCATGGGATACAGGCAGCCGTGTACCTATAAACAGTTTTTGGATTGTAAACCAGATGAATATCATGGCAGCACGGATCCTAACGTTACTCTAAACTGGTTGAGAGATACTGCAAGAATCCTGGATGCTTGCAACTGGGAGGAGGAAATGAGAGTTTGCTTTGCAACGAGGATGTTAAAGGGCAAGGCAATGGTCTGGAAGGATTCCATTACCACCCATTTATCGAGAGCACAGATGGATTCGATCACGTGGAATCAATTTAAAGATAAACTGTGCGAGCAATACCGTAATGCCATTGAATTGAATAAGATAAGGCAGGAATTCATGGAATTGAGCAATTCAATGCGAAGCTGAGGTTCGTGACTCAGTGGGTGCCTGATGAACCTTCCCAGGTTCAGCACTTTATAGGAGCATTGTTGCCGGAATACAGGAGTACAACACGCTTGGCTGGATCGTTGTCCTAGGCTTTCACCTTAGCAAAATCAGCTGAGGGGGACATTCAGGCTAAGAATAAGCAGAACAAAGATGAAGCGGCTTTGCAGAAGCCGATGTAACATCCTCAACTTGGGCCTAGTTGTAAATAGTATGTACGAGTGTGTAGTCAGAATAATAGGAAAGTATTTATTTGTATGTACTTGTTAAGTTTAAGTATATGTGTGTTTATGTATTTAAGTGTGTACGTATGCAAGTAAGTATGTATGTTAAGTATGTATATATGTATTAAGTATATATATATATATGTACTAGTTTAGAATAAAGAAAAGAAAAAAGAAAAGAAAATGGATATTTTGTCTAGAGGCGGTTTGCCTATGGATAACATATATATGTATGTAATGTGTAAAATTGACTCACAAAGTCAATTGTAGCAAAACTCTCAAAACACACACAAACACACACTGATAAAGCTTTCATTGGTTCTTGAAAGAAAGAATTTAAAGAAGTTGAGTTCTAGACTTGAAACAAGGTTAGTTGATGATTGTTTTGAAGTTTTAATATGATTAGAACTAGTTGTTTGTGTGTTTTATGGCTGGAAATCTTTGTTGGAGTGAAGAACTCCATGGTTGAACATATGAAGCTTACTTGACAAGTGGGTTTATTATGTTTGATGGTTTTAAATTGATTTTGTGAGTTCTTGATGATTGTATAAATGTTAGATGATGTTTAAAATAGTTTTAGTGAAAAAGATGAGTTTAAGAATCTGGAAATAAGTTGGGTTATTGTGAAAGTCGGATGAGTGATGAATAAAGAAGAAGATGAAGTGCAGGTTGGCACGCGACGCGACACGTCGAAGAAAGGGACGTGACGCGTTCCCGCGAAAGTCGTGCGACTTTTGCTTTTCATCCGTCATTTGTTCGTCCGACTTTCTTGGTCCGACTTTCATGATCCGACAGTCGCATGGGAAGGTCTGATGGTCGCATGGGCCATCCGACTTTCGTATGAATCATCCGACCTTTGATTGGTCCGACTTTCGCATGAAGGTCGCGACGCGTCGGGTGAAAAGCAAAAATGTCCATTTTTGAAAGCTAAGCAAATCTAAGGCACATGTTGTGCTATAAAATTTAAGATTCTTTTAGGGTGTTTATGAGCCTTAGTTGGCTCTTGTAAGTGTTCAAGTAATGGAACTTAATGCATGCAAACGCTTAACGCGATTGCCGATGCTTTAGGTGAACGTGTCAGCTGAGCCAGAATTAAGTAAACAAACGTTGTAAGCTAGTCAGGTGAGTGCCTACTTTCACGAGACTCAGTAGAGTAAGGCTTGTATGCTAGATGACTATGTGAATGTGTGTGATTGTGTGTGTATGTCTAACCTGTTTTTGCAGGTATGCTCAAGAAGGTGAAAGTAAGTTTCGAATGATGTTGTGATTGCCTGTAAGATGTATAATAGGTGCATGCTAGCGGGTCCAGATTGGAACCGCTTAGTTAATATTTGATAATGTGCATGAATGATGGACTGTATAATGATTGCATGTGAAAGTATGAATGAATGATTGTATGATGGATCCCTATGGGATCCTATGTACGATATATGACTATATGATGATGATGATGGATCCCTGTGGGATCAAATGTACGTATATGTGTATGTGAACTGTCTGCAGACTATCTGACCCATGGTTAAGGTCAGCCGGTTAGCTGGATCTCAGAGGACTTCGGTCTTGGTTCGGGATTAACGGTGATTCGGGGTTCATCCCGGATCGAGGTTCTGCAGAACCGCCGTGCCTTAACGTGAGACTGTAATCAGCCAGGATCTGGCCGGGATTAGTAGGGAACCTTTGGTTCTGTAAACGATGCTCGGTGGACTGCTTTATGCTCCCCCACCAGCACGGATGGTTGTGTCTGATTCCCCGGTCTGAGTTATTGAGCAGGACAAACTCCCCTGCAAGATATGACTCTTACTGATCTTGTCAGAACACCGCTATGTGTTAAGCTAGGAATGATTGCTTAAGTACGATAAGTATGATATGTATGTTGCATGACTTACTGTATTGATGCTTATGATATGTATGTACTCACTAGCTAAGTGTTAGCTAATGGTGCTACGATTTCCCTTTCCAGGTAAAGACTAGAAGGCCTGGAGAGGCGGGTGACTTTTTGATGAAAATGCCCCTTGTCGGTTGGAACACTTTATGTTGTAATGTAATTTGATTTTATGGCCAGTTCCTGTATGTTAGGTAACACCAATGAATGTTTTGGAAACAAAGATGATGTAATTAACCCTCAATTAATATTAAAAGAAAAAAAAATCCGCTGCTAAACCTGAATTATCACTAAAGTAACTTTTTTCTGAAGCGGTGTTACAATTAGGTATCAGAGCCTATGTTTGAGTGAATTGGGTACTTGTAAGAGTATTCGATCTCAAACTCGGGCCCGACCATAAAGAAGTGTTCCTATGGGGGGTTTGAGTAAGAGTGTTGTATGTATGCTAGTAGTATATGATGACTTGTTAGTAAGTTAAGTGAGATAGAGTATTAAATACTCTTTCTCTGTCATATAGAAATCTAGAAAAGATATTTGCCGAACGTGGCCATACAGAACAAGCCATTAAAGAATTAGAAGATGAGGCTTCTCATATGCCTCAGCAGGCTGAGGATGAACTTTCTCAGCATAATGTCGGAGGTGGCAGACTTGAGCCAGATCAGGCTGCCTATATCAGACGTTTTGAGGAAGAGTTGTGTGTTACTAAAGAGCTCTTATTGCAGGCAACGTTGAACAAGTCCTGCAAGACTTGTTCATATAAGAAGTTTCTGTCTTGTAATCCTCCAACGTTTGAGGGGAGTGATAACCCCACCGTTACTATTCAGTGGCTCCGAGAAATGGAGCAAACTTTCAAATCTAGTGAATGTGAACCAGTGTACTGTGTGAAATATGCAGTACGTATGCTGAAGGGTCGCACCATTTTTTGGTGGGACGCAGTGAAAGCTTATGTCAGCAAGGAGGTGCTGAGTGCTCTGTCTTGGGAGCAATTCTCAAAGAAATTGCTGAAGAAGTACTGTATGGAGTATGACATGGAGAGGATGGAACGGGAGTTCACTGATCTCCAGAAAGGAGATAAACCAATAGAAGAACATATCACCTCATTCACTGACTAGATGAGGTTTGTTCCCCATTTGATTCCCGATGAAACCACTAAGATAAGAAGATTTGTGACAACCTTGCCATTGGAGTTTCGCCCACATGCACGCGCAGCTGCTAATTTAGATTGGGCTTTTGAATTAGCCCGGAAAATGGAAGGAGATCGCATTCATTGCAAGGGCGAATCTGCCAGTGGAGGGTCAAAGAGAAAGTTTCAACCGTCTGATAAATCGGGTACTTTCAAAGGACAATCCTCTGCAGGCGGGAAGACTGAGACTTCAAAGAAGCCGAGATCTGAAAATCATTGGTGTGTTCAGTGTTGGATGTATCATTCTGGTGAGTGTTCAGATGCTACCAGAAGGTGTTGGAGGTGCGGGCTGAAGGGCCACACTAGTACCGAGTGTGGTTTCAAAGAAGATGTTTGCTATCGGTGCCACAAGCTTGGGCACAAGATGACTAATTGCCCAGAGAGACCGGGTGTTGGAATGGAAGGGTCTTCTAGGGGCCAAAAGAGAGAAGATGCGCCTCGCACAAAAAGGAGGGCGTTTCAGATGATAGCGGAGGAGGCGGAAGCAGCGGGGGATGTCGTTACTGGTACATTCTTTACTAGTTATTCCCCTACATGTGTGTTTTTCGATTCTGGAGTTGATTACTACCTTGTTTCTTAGTCTTGTTGTTGTTAAAAGCTGAGATTACCTGTTTCAAGATGATCAATCCACTTGATGTGGAAATTGCTATTAGTAAGGTAGTCTCTGTTACAGAGAAAGTTTCAATAGTTGTTCTTGTTGTCAAGGGAAGTAGTTTCCCTATCTCGCTCTTCGTTATGCCTATTGCGGGCTTTGATGCTAGTGTTGGGATGGATTGGCTCAGCAGTCGTAATGCTGAGATTCTCCGTACCTAAAGAAAAAGATGATTAAGATTCCTCTTTCTGATGAATCTTGTGTTATAGCTCGTGGAGAACGACATGGGTCTGATATTCCTGTTATCTCCATTGTTAAGAACTTAGAAGTCTGCTTCAAGTGTTGTGACTCTTTCTTCACAAATTTATTAACGCCAAGATAGAGAAACGACCAATCCAACATATCAGAGCAGTATTTGATTACCCTGATGTTTTTCTGAGAAACTGCCGGCTTTACCTCCGGTCAGTGATGTCAATTGTGAGATTAAGTTGTTCCAGGAGCTACTGCGGTGGCTAGAGCTCCATCTTTGATATGTTCTCGAAGTTCTTAAGTGAGAACAATTGTATGTCAAGTTGTCTAAGTGTGAGTCCTAGCTAACGGAAATGTATTTCCTTAGTCATGTCATCTGTAAGGATTGTGTCAAGTAGATCTAGCTAAGGTAGAAGTTATGATGAATTAGGGAGTTCCTAGAACTCCTATTGAAATTAAAAGTTTCTTTGCCTTAGCTGGCTGTTATCTACGGTTCATCCGCAATTTCTTGAAATCTGCGGGTCCGTTGGCTAAACTGACTCGTAAAGATGTATTTGTTGTCTGCTCGGAAGCTCACGAGGAAGCCTTTTAGACCTTGAAACAATTTTTATGTGAAGCTCCAATCCTCACCTTGCTTGATGGTTCGGAAGACTTTACTGCCTATTGTGAAATCTGTTACCATCCCGGTGAAGCCAGTATTGTAACGAATGCTTTAAGCCGTAGAGGATCATCATAAGAAGGTAGATTTATGAAGATCATGGTGATGTCAGATGTGCACGTAAGTTGAGATGAATACCAGAGACCTGGTGGTTGTCCGCAACGATTTAAAATTCCGGAATTGATGTTCGTTTCTTAGTTGCAAATGAGTCGGCGTAGTTGACTCATTTGATTCAATATGTTAGTGAGACTGTGACACGTCACGGTCTTTATTGATTGTTTTGATTTCCACTCTCTATTGTTTCTAGCTCTGGAAAAGTTTGAAATGTGAGTTAGGCACTTGTGTTCATCGGAGCACTTTCTATCGCTTGCAAACTGATGGCCAACCGAGGTAAGTTCACATTCTATAGACCCATTTAAAGTCGTGCATGAAGTTAATGATTAGACGGTAACTCTTAAGCTGCCGCCTGAACTAGTCAGTGTTCATGATATCTTTAACGTGTGTTACTTTTGCAAGTACAACGTTGAAGAAGAACCTGTAGAGATTCTTGACACGAAGGTCAAGAAGCTGCACAAAAAGATGATCAAGCTACTCCTTGTGAAGTGAAGATACAACTTAGGTCCAAACCTGACTTAGGAAGTTGAGGACGTGATGAAGGCAAGGTGCCCTCACCTGTTTATCACTGAGTGGATTCCGAGGACGGAATCCTCTTAAGGGGGTAGATTTGTAACATCCTCAACTTGGGCCTAGTTGTAAATAGTATGTACGAGTGTGTAGTCAGAATAATAGGAAAGTATTTACTTGTATGTACTGGTTAAGTTTAAGTATATGTGTGTTTATGTATTTAAGTGTGTATGTATGCAAGTAAGTATGTATGTTAAGTATGTATATATGTATTAAGTATATATATATATGTACTAGTTTAGAATAAAGAAAAGAATAAAGAAAAGAAAATGGATATTTTGTCCAGAGGCGGTTTGCCTCTGGATAAGATATATATGTATGTAATGTGTAAAATTGACTCACAAAGTCAATTGTAGCAAAACACACACAAACACACACTGATAAAGCTTTCGTAGGTTCTTGAAATAAAGAATTTAAAGAAGTTGAGTTCTAGACTTGAAACAAGGTTAGTTGATGATTGTTTTGAAGTTTTAATATGGTTAGAACTAGTTGTGTGTGTGTTTTATGGCTGGAAATCATTGTTGGAGTGAAGAACTCCATGGTTGAACATAGGAAGCTTACGTGACAAGTGTGTTTCCTATGTTTGATGGTTTTAAATTGATTTGGTGAGTTCTTGATGATTTTATAAATGTTAGATGATGTTTAAAATAGTTTTTAAAGTGAAAAAGATGAGTTTAAGAATCTGGAAATAAGTTGGGTTATTGTGAAAGTCGGATGAGTGATGAACAAAGAAGAAGATGAAGTGCAGGTTAGCACGCGACACGACGCGTCGAAGAAAGGGACGCGACGTATTCCCGCGAAAGTCGTGCGACTTTCACTTTTCATCCGACATTTGTTCGTCCGACTTTCTTGGTCCGACTTTCATGATCCGATAGTCGCATGGGAAGGTCTCATGGTCGCATGGGAAGGTCTGGTTGTCGCATGGGCCATCCGACTTTCGTATGAATGATCCGACCTTTGATTGGTCCAACTTTCGTATGAATGATCCGACCTTTGATTGGTCCGACTTTCGCATGAAGGTCACGACGCGACGCGTCCGGCCCTTGGACGCGACGCGTCGGGTGAAAAGCAAAAATGTCCATTTTTGAAAGCTAAGCAAATCTAAGGCACATGTTGTGCTATAAAATTTAAGATTCTTTTAGGGTGTTTATGAGCCTTAGTTGGCTCTTGTAAGTGTTCAAGTAATGGAACTTAATGCATGCAAACGCTTAACGCGATTGCCGATGCTTTAGGTGAACGTGTCAGCTGAGCCAGAATTAAGTAAACAAACGTTGTAAGCTAGTCAGGTGAGTGCCTACTTTCACGAGACTCAGTAGAGTAAGGCTTGTATGCTAGATGACTATGTGAATGTGTGTGATTGTGTGTGTATGTCTAACCTGTTTTTGCAGGTATGCTCAAGAAGGTGAAAGTAAGTTTCGAATGATGTTGTGATTGCCTGTAAGATGTATAATAGGTGCATGCTAGCGGGTCCAGATTGAAACCGCTTAGTTAATATTTGATAATGTGCATGAATGATGGACTCTATGATGATTGCATGTGAAAGTATGAATGAATGATTGTATGATGGATCCCTATGGGATCCTATGTACGATATATGACTATATGATGATGATGATGATGATGATGATGGATCCCTGTGGGATCAAATGTACGTATATGTGTATGTGAACTGTCTGCAGACTATCTGACCCATGGTTAAGGTCAGCCGGTTAGCTGGATCTCAGAGGACTTCGGTCTTGGTTCGGGATTTAACGGTGATTCGGGGTGCATCCCAGATCGAGGTTCTGCAGAATCGCCGTGCCTTAACGTGAGACTGTAATCAGCCAGGATCTGGCCGGGATTACTAGGGAACCTTTGGTTCTGTAAACAATGCTCGGTGGACTGCTTTATGCTCCCCCACCAGCGCGGATGGTTGTGTCTGATTCCCCGGTCTGAGTTATTGAGCAGGACAGACTCCCCTGCAAGATATGACTCTTACTGATCTTGTCAGCACACCGCTATGTGTTAAGCTAGCAATGATTGCTGAAGAACGATATGTATGATATGTATGTTGCATGACTTACTATATTGATTGTGACATTCGGCAACAAATTTCCCAGGTTAGCCATTAAAAATTCTAATTTTAAGCCTAGTATGACTAAAAATAGTATTTATGACTTAAATACATCCATAATAATATTAGATTTCGTAGAAATCCCGCCTATATGGTTAGAACCTTCCCGAGCTCGAAAAATCGAATTATTAAAAGTCAAGAATTACAAATCATATACAATAATAATAATAATAATAACAATAAAAATCATTAAATACATCATAATAAATATAAATAAGTTAAAATATAAAACATATATATATATATATAAACTCATCAAAATAATTAAAACTTTGTTAATTAAAAGATTTAAACAAAATCACCATTTATACAAATTTATTTAAACTAATTACACAAAATTTATAAAAAATAAAAAAATAAAAGAAACCCCCCATCTCTTTTCTCTTGCCTCCTTCTCTTCCCAAGAATCACCACTTGATCTCCCCCATGCTCTATATAAGCCCCCTACTACTCTTCATCATTTCCTTCACCACCACACTCCATCTCTTCTCTTTTCTCTCTTCTTCTTTCACCAACAAAAATCTCCCAAGAACATCCAAGTCTTGATCATCTCTTAAAGATCAAACACAAAATCAAAGAAAAGAGTTGGTAAGATGATCATAAAACACTCATCTCTACTCTTCTACCTTTCTTCTTTTCTTCTTTCTTCTTTCTTTTATTTATTTTCTTTGTTGTTCATCTTATTTCCTTTATATATATCTATAATCATGTAAATATAAACATCCTACCAATGTTGTAAGGAGCACATGAAATGTGCATCATCCTACCATTGTTGTATGGAACTTAATCAACTAAAAATCAAGAAAATAAGACTTTGATCATGCATGTGTTTCATCTCAACAAATGTTGTAAGGAACACATAAAATGTGTATCATCCTACCATTGTTGTAAGAACACATGGATTATCAAAGCTTATACTCATACAATATGATTAATCATGAATATAAACATGCCATATTAAAGTTATGACCCATAAGCAAAAAGAATAACATTCTGGCAGATTCTGATGCTAGAACTCCCCACTTGTTTTTGTTATATCTGGAGTTCTAGGTATCAAAATCAGTTGATTCTTTTTTCTAATCTTAGTTTAAAGTGTTACCTTTCATTTAAACCTGGATTCACTAATTTTCATGAACGTTTGATCCTTCAAACATATTTAAAAATACCCATATGTTGAATCTGGAAATCTGGCAGATTTAGAAGGGTACACTTTAAACGCGTGTAACTTACTCATTCTTGGGTCAAAATACGTCTAGTTTTTTTAAAAGTTTAATCTTTGAGTCGTGGTTATTTCCCAGTTTGAATCATGTAGAAACGAGGTCGTATGAGCCCTAAACAGACGATTTAGTAACAACATGTCATCCAGACCCTGATCAGTGGACATCCTATACACTTTTAATTATTAAAAATACTAAACATGGATTATAAATTCCTATATTTTTACTGGACATTCTAGAAACATGTATTAAGATTATATTAAAATATCAAGCCTTAATATGACTCCTAAATTACAGTTTTTAATTTTTAAAGTTCAACTTAAAGAACTGAAAATTCCAGTGAACACTTATGATTTATGGAAAAATAGAGACAACCTTTAACTATTTAAATAAATAAGTTAACAACAAATAAATAATACAAAATAATAAATAAAATAAGTCTAATAGAGCTACGTACCTCTTATATTAGGAAAGGAGCTTCGGTAGGAACAAGAAATCCTTACGAGTGAACACCTTTGCATACCGAGTGAGTATCATAGCCCCTTTTTACCGTATTTCATATTATTTTGGGGTGAAAGCATGTGTATACGTTTCATGAAAAGTTTATTGCCTATCTTTTTATTTATTTCAAATATTATTTTGAGCACTTATGGTATTATTCTTTGATGTGCTTGGGTGATCGTTGTAAGGCCCTTTCGTTGGACATTATTCCTTAACTCCGCTAGTGAGCCGATGGTATTTGTAAGTAGCGCTATTTGGAGATTCCGACGTCTCCCATTTATGGTTGACGAACTATAGATGTACTTTACCACTACTAACGTCATTTAATATAGGCGTTAGGTTTATCATGGGCAATTGGTTGTCGGCTAGGTTGGATAATGGCTCAAGCAACAATCATCATAGTCTATTACTACCATGTGCAACGTATTGGGCAATATAATACATCTTCTATCATTATCTCATACTTGGATTTTTATCCAAAAACTTCCATCAATTATTTAAACTTTTCTCATTTAAAAGATGTTTTGTGCATACATTAAAACCTATGAACTCACCAACTCTAGTAGTTGACCCTTTTCTTTTACCCGTGCTTTCAGGTGACCGCCGTTAGGTACCTTATGCTTGCAAACATGATGTGTGGCATCTTCATCTTCATCGTCACATTTTATATAAACATTATCTATTTCATTTACGCATCGTACAAGACAATGTCTTTAAATATTATTCGGATATGTAACCTTTATTTATGTTTCATCCGAACTACATATTTTGTTAATTTAATCTAATGGTTATTATCTATTTACCTTGTGCGATGATATCTTGTGCTGTGACACCTCGTGTTTCCGCTTTAGCGGGGTGTGACAGATTTGGTATCAGAGCCTAAGGTTATAGAGAATGTTGTTTTCTTTATGGGGGGAAAACACCAACTATAACCAAAGGTTTATAAAAATGATTTTCAAAATAATTTTGTTTAAAATACATCAAGTGTATTGATAATATAATTAAGTTGAGTACCACATTGTTATACCTCAATTAGACAAAGCTTGATCACCTATGTCTAATTTAGCTATGTACGATATGGGACTTAGGTTAGTTATAATAAAAATATACTTAGAAATATTTTTCATTTATTTTCTTTCTGGAGCACGATTATTGTGTGTGTGCATAAGCATGGCATATCATAAGTACTTGCATATATTAGCACACTTAGTAACCAATTTTATATATATCGAAGTCTGTAATATCATCATTAGGTTGACGCACTAAGATTACATATTCTTTACCCATGGAGGTTAGAATAGAAACTTAGTGGGAGAATCCCCGAGTTTCACGACCTAGTGTATTATCAACACCAACTTCCTGTGAAGCATGTGTTAGGCTCACGGCTAGGAAAAGAGTCCCCTTACCAACGAGAGTAACATCGTGACCTTTTCATTAGGAGGGAGAAAACTGCTGATTTAGGGAGCACATAGAGGCACCCTGAGTAGTAACGAGAACTATCGTAAGGACATTAAGGGTGACCCCAAAGACGGAAGGTGGGTACAAAGCATATCACTAGAACTGAGTATTCATCATACTAGTTTAGACCACTGGCACCATGTCCTATGTAATTTTTTTTTCTATGCTCTCGGAGTCGCAACACCGAAGCGTTAAGAGCTGTGGGGACTACCATTGCAACAAGGAGGGCCGTGTAGATGATTTAATTATATATGTGCTTGGGAGGATATTTTTTTATAGTGATGGTGAGATTGCTAGTAAGTATGATGGTACGCTAGCGTTGTTTGTTAAGGAGATTGAATTAGTGAAAGATTTGGAGTTTCTTTCGATTATTAAACTTGGTGGTTTATTTTGATGATTGTTTTTTTTAAACATTAATCACTTGATGTCTTTTAGGAAATCATTTTGGTACTTTTGGGAACTATATGATTGAACATATGTTGCTTAAATCACGTTATGAAATGTTTGATTTTACATGCATTGCTATATGATTGAACGGGAGTGTTAGTTGTTAGACCTTATATCTTAGGATCACCATAACCTAGCTAAGTAGAATTTGTACAAAGGAGAGACCCGAATGTGATTACTAGTATGTTTCTTCTGAACAATTATAATGCATCAATGCTATCTGACTCTAGAATATATAGAAGCTTAGTACCACTAGTTTTTAGGCCAAAACTCAATCTAAAATTTCAAATATTGAAAGAGGCCTATATCATGGAATTTGCTAATGGACAAGAAGTCAAGACTAGAGATATAATCACTAAGTGTACCTTGAACTTAGCTAGCAAAAACTTTAACGTAGACCATACCAATCAAATTAGGGAGCTTTGATGTAGTTGTTGGTATGTATTGGCTATCCAAAAATCAAGCTGAAATACTTTGTTCTGCAAAGATCATTCAGACTCCACTATCACAAGATGAAACGCTTGTCATATAAGGAAAAAAAGACTAGGAAGAACGTCAAGGTGGTATCATGCATGAAAATGCAAAAATATTTAAGAAAGGACTATATCGCATTCTTCGCTCACGTTGTAGAAACGGAGGTTTAGGAAAAGCACATTCACGATTTTCCAATCGTTCGGGATTCTCCCAAGGTGTTTCCGGATGAATTACTTGGATTACCCTCAGTTAGACAAGACAAATTTGGATTGATTTAATCCCTGGAGCCGCGCTCGTAGCAAAGGCACCATATCGGTTAGCCCCGTTGGAAATGTAGGAAATTGCCTGCACATCTTCAAGAGCTACTCGACAAAGGAATTATTCGACCAAGTACCTCACCATGGGGAGCCGTAGTCCTATTCGTCAAAAAGAAAGATGGATTGCTACGAATGTGCATACACTATAGGGAACTCAACATATTGACCATCAAAAATCAATACCCTCTTCCTCGAATCGATGACCTTTTCGATCAACTTCAAGGTGCTACCTATTTTTCTAAAATCAATATTCAATCTGGATATCATCAATTAAGAATCCGTGAAGAGGACGTGCCCAAAACCGCGTTTAGAACACGTTATAGTTATGCCCTTTTGATTGACAAACGCACCAATTGTCTTCATGGACGTAATGAACCGAGTATGCAGACTATACTTAGATAAGTTGTGATTGTGTTTGTTGATGATATACTCATTTACATGCGACAAAAGAGCACCATGAAAAGCATTTAAGGTTGATACTAAAGTTACTTAAGGATCAGAAGTTTAAAGTTACTTAAGGATCAGAAGTTGTATGCCGGGAATTACGTTTTCTAGGCCACGTAATTAATAGGAATTCATGTTGACCCAACAAAGATCGAAGCCATAAAGAAATAGGAACCCCATATATCCCGACTGAAATTGTAAATTTCTCGGTTAAGTACATTTATTTATAGCAAATTTCTCAAAATTTGCGCAACCACTCGCGGCATTAACTCAAGAGGATAAGAAGTTTGTTTGGTGAAAAAAAAAAAAACATTTTCTACGCTTAAGAATAAGTTAGCAATGCACCAATTTTGGCGTTACCCGGAGGAACATATAACTTCGCGGTATATTGCGATGCGTCACACCAAGGATTGGGTTGTGTGTTGTTGCAAAAAGAGAAAGTCATTGATATGATTCGAGACAATTCAAAGTGCATGAGAAGAAATTTACTACCCACAACTTAGAGTTAGGAGCCATAGTATATGCCCTTAAAAAAAAAAATGGAGATATTACCTTTATAGTACTAAGCGAACTATTTATACAGACCACAAGAGTCTTCAGCATATTCTTGATCCAAAGATGCTCGATATGAGGCGTAGAAGATGAGTGGAATGGCTTAGTGACTACGATTGTGAAATCAAATACCATACTAGCAAGGCCAATATGGTCGCTGATACTCTATGAAGAAACAAAAGAGTGAATCCATCTAGGGTATAAGCTTTAGGAGCAACCATTCAAACAAGCCTAAAGGAAAGAATAGTTGAAGCTCAAAAAGAAGCATCAAAGACGGAAAATTTGAAGAACGAGACCCTATATCACTTGGAGCGATGATTCAAAACAGGCCAGATGGAGTGCACCACTTCGAAAACAAGAATTGGATAGCTAAGTTTAATAACCGTTAATCGACAATTTTAGACGAGGCTTATAATATTCAATCCACCCTGGAGCCGACAAAATGTTCTCAAGGAATACTATTGGTAGGCCTGGAATAAAGAAAGACGTCTCCTTGTTCGTGGGAAATGTTTAACTTGCGCAAGGGTTAAGACAGAACACCAGAAGCCATCCGGTTTGTTGCAACAGCCAGAATGGAATGGGAACATATAAGCATGGATTTCGTATCTAAATTACTCCGATCTGCAAAAGGGTACGATTCCATTTGGGTTATAGTAGATCGCCTCACGAAATCGGCACCTTTTCTCCCTATACGGGAAGATTACAAAGTGGAAAACTGGCTCAGAATTATATTGACGAAGTTGTTGCCCGACACGCAGTACCAATTGCAATAATATCCAATAGAGGTAGTCGGTTCACATCCCGATTTTGGCAATCGTCACAAAGGGCGTTAGGTACGCAAGTAAACCTGAGCAGCACCTACCACCCTCAAACGGATGGGCAATCGGAGAGAACGATTTAGACACTAGAAGACATGTTGTGTGCATGCGTAATAAATTTTAGTGGAACTTGAGATTCACATATACTATTAGTTAAGTTTTCTTAGAATAATAGGTGTCACACTAGCATCCAGTGTGCACCATATAAAGTCTTGTATGGGCGCAAGTGTAGATCCCCACTTAATTTGTTGGAAATTGGCGATAGGAAATTGACTAGACCTGATATCATGCAAGCGGTCATCGACAAGAATACAATTATGAACGATAGGCTTAAGACTGCCAAAGATCATTAGAAAATTTACGCTGATAATCTCCGTAAGCCTTTAGAGTTCCAAGCGGGCGATAAAAGTGCTTATAAAGGTATTGCCGTGGAAGAAAATAGTACATTTTAGGAAAAGAGGAAAACTATATCCCATATTCTTTAGACCATTTGATATAATTAGAAGAATTAGGCGAGGGGCGTATATGCTTAAATTGCCACAAGAACTAAATGCCATGCACGATACCTACCATGTGTCAAATCTAAATAAATTATTAGCTGATGAAACTCTAGTACTACCCCTAAAGTATGTTCAGATGACCGGTTAAATTTCGTACATGAACCAATTGAAATTCTTGACCGTAAAGTCAAACAGCTTAGAAAAAGTAAGATTCAAATTATAAAAGTTCGATTGGAATTCAAGTACGGACCCGAATACACATGGGAACGCGAAGACTACATGAAACATAAATATCCTCACCTCTTTAATAACGTTAGTACAAAGTAAATTTCGGGACGAAATTCTTTTAATCAGGGGAGACTGTGACATTCGGCAACAAATTTCCCAGGTTAGCCATTAAAAATTCTAATTTTAAGCCTAGTATGACTAAAAATAGTATTTATGACTTAAATACATCCATAATAATATTAGATTTCGTAGAAATCCCGCCTATATGGTTAGAACCTTCCCGAGCTCGAAAAATCGAATTATTAAAAGTCAAGAATTACAAATCATATACAATAATAATAATAATAATAACAATAAAAATCATTAAATACATCATAATAAATATAAATAAGTTAAAATATAAAACATATATATATATATATAAACTCATCAAAATAATTAAAACTTTGTTAATTAAAAGATTTAAACAAAATCACCATTTATACAAATTTATTTAAACTAATTACACAAAATTTATAAAAAATAAAAAAATAAAAGAAACCCCCCATCTCTTTTCTCTTGCCTCCTTCTCTTCCCAAGAATCACCACTTGATCTCCCCCATGCTCTATATAAGCCCCCTACTACTCTTCATCATTTCCTTCACCACCACACTCCATCTCTTCTCTTTTCTCTCTTCTTCTTTCACCAACAAAAATCTCCCAAGAACATCCAAGTCTTGATCATCTCTTAAAGATCAAACACAAAATCAAAGAAAAGAGTTGGTAAGATGATCATAAAACACTCATCTCTACTCTTCTACCTTTCTTCTTTTCTTCTTTCTTCTTTCTTTTATTTATTTTCTTTGTTGTTCATCTTATTTCCTTTATATATATCTATAATCATGTAAATATAAACATCCTACCAATGTTGTAAGGAGCACATGAAATGTGCATCATCCTACCATTGTTGTATGGAACTTAATCAACTAAAAATCAAGAAAATAAGACTTTGATCATGCATGTGTTTCATCTCAACAAATGTTGTAAGGAACACATAAAATGTGTATCATCCTACCATTGTTGTAAGAACACATGGATTATCAAAGCTTATACTCATACAATATGATTAATCATGAATATAAACATGCCATATTAAAGTTATGACCCATAAGCAAAAAGAATAACATTCTGGCAGATTCTGATGCTAGAACTCCCCACTTGTTTTTGTTATATCTGGAGTTCTAGGTATCAAAATCAGTTGATTCTTTTTTCTAATCTTAGTTTAAAGTGTTACCTTTCATTTAAACCTGGATTCACTAATTTTCATGAACGTTTGATCCTTCAAACATATTTAAAAATACCCATATGTTGAATCTGGAAATCTGGCAGATTTAGAAGGGTACACTTTAAACGCGTGTAACTTACTCATACTTGGGTCAAAATACGTCTAGTTTTTTTAAAAGTTTAATCTTTGAGTCGTGGTTATTTCCCAGTTTGAATCATGTAGAAACGAGGTCGTATGAGCCCTAAACAGACGATTTAGTAACAACATGTCATCCAGACCCTGATCAGTGGACATCCTATACACTTTTAATTATTAAAAATACTAAACATGGATTATAAATTCCTATATTTTTACTGGACATTCTAGAAACATGTATTAAGATTATATTAAAATATCAAGCCTTAATATGACTCCTAAATTACAGTTTTTAATTTTTAAAGTTCAACTTAAAGAACTGAAAATTCCAGTGAACACTTATGATTTATGGAAAAATAGAGACAACCTTTAACTATTTAAATAAATAAGTTAACAACAAATAAATAATACAAAATAATAAATAAAATAAGTCTAATAGAGCTACGTACCTCTTATATTAGGAAAGGAGCTTCGGTAGGAACAAGAAATCCTTACGAGTGAACACCTTTGCATACCGAGTGAGTATCATAGCCCCTTTTTACCGTATTTCATATTATTTTGGGGTGAAAGCATGTGTATACGTTTCATGAAAAGTTTATTGCCTATCTTTTTATTTATTTCAAATATTATTTTGAGCACTTATGGTATTATTCTTTGATGTGCTTGGGTGATCGTTGTAAGGCCCTTTCGTTGGACATTATTCCTTAACTCCGCTAGTGAGCCGATGGTATTTGTAAGTAGCGCTATTTGGAGATTCCGACGTCTCCCATTTATGGTTGACGAACTATAGATGTACTTTACCACTACTAACGTCATTTAATATAGGCGTTAGGTTTATCATGGGCAATTGGTTGTCGGCTAGGTTGGATAATGGCTCAAGCAACAATCATCATAGTCTATTACTACCATGTGCAACGTATTGGGCAATATAATACATCTTCTATCATTATCTCATACTTGGATTTTTATCCAAAAACTTCCATCAATTATTTAAACTTTTCTCATTTAAAAGATGTTTTGTGCATACATTAAAACCTATGAACTCACCAACTCTAGTAGTTGACCCTTTTCTTTTACCCGTGCTTTCAGGTGACCGCCGTTAGGTACCTTATGCTTGCAAACATGATGTGTGGCATCTTCATCTTCATCGTCACATTTTATATAAACATTATCTATTTCATTTACGCATCGTACAAGACAATGTCTTTAAATATTATTCGGATATGTAACCTTTATTTATGTTTCATCCGAACTACATATTTTGTTAATTTAATCTAATGGTTATTATCTATTTACCTTGTGCGATGATATCTTGTGCTGTGACACCTCGTGTTTCCGCTTTAGCGGGGTGTGACATTGATGCTTATGATATGTATGTACTCACTAGCTAAGTGTTAGCTAATGGTGCTACGATTTCCCTTTTCAGGTAAAGACTAGAAGGCCTGGAGCGGCGGGTGACTTTTTGATGAAAATGCCCCTTGTGGGTTGGAACACTTTATGTTGTAATGTAATTTGATTTTATGGTCGGTTCCTGTATGTTAGGTAACACCAATGAATGTTTTGGAAACAAAGATGATGTAATTAACCGTTTGTTAATATTAAAAGAAAAAAAAATTCGGCTGCTAAATCTGAATTATCACTAAAGTAACTGTTTGCTGAAGCGGTGTTACAGCCGAGGTATGATCAGGCTGGGGGTAGCCAGCAGAAAAAGAAATGGCAGGGTAACCAGTCCCAGGGCAACCAGAATAGGAAGGTATCTTCAGGTGTGAAATCGCAATGGTGTACGCGATGTAGGGCTACACATACCGGACAGTGTACTGCTCAGACAATGCGATGTGTATGATGTGGAATGCACGAGCATGAATCCAAGGGTTGCCGATACCCTCGGAATGTTTGTTGGAATTTCCAGAAGGAGGGGCATAGGGCAGGTGATTACCCCACAGGGAGAAGACTAGGGACCGGGACAGGGTCAAGGACTGGGGCAGGGGCGATTGGGGGATCGTCGTCAGCAGGGGGCAAAAGAGGAACAATCCTCTGACGCCGGAGGGTAGGGAGTTTCGCATGACAGTAGATGATGCGACTGCTACCGATGAAGTGATCACCGGTATGTTTCTTATAAACTCCTTACCTGCACGTGTATTATTTGATTCAGGAGCGAATCGCTCCTTTATTTCTGTGGCATTTTGTGCTAGATTAAATTTGCCTACTACTGTTATTTCCGTACCTCTTGAAATAGAAGTAGCAAACGGTAAGATAGTTCCTGTTACAACTTCTGTGACGGGGGCTGAGATTGATATAGATGGTAAGTGCTTCCCAGTATCATTCCTTTTAATGCCTCTGGCGGGTTTTGATGTGGTTTTGGGAATGGATTGGTTGAGTAAGCACAGGGCGAGCATTAAATGTCATAGGAAATTGATTTCTTTTCCGTTGTCTGATGGGTCGCATGTGGTGGCTCGAGGGGAAAGGAATAAGTCTGCATTTCCTATCATTTCTATGTTGAAAGCTAAGAAATCTTTGAGTAAGGGATGCGAGTGTTTTCTGGCTATGCTATTGATGCTAGAAAGGAAAAGAGGGCAGTTACTGATGTTCAAGTAGTATCTGATTTTCCTCAAGTGTTTCCGGATAAGTTACCTTGGCTACCTCCTGTTTTAGAGTAGAGTATAAGATTGACTTGATACCAGGTTCTAATCCAGTGGCAAGGTCTCCTTACAGGTTGGCTCCTTCTGAGATAAGGGAGATGATGACACAGATTCAGGATTTATTGGATCGGGGATTTATTCGTCCATGTTCTTCACCATGGGGTGCACCAGTCTTGTTTGTGAAAAAGAAAGATGGTACTCTGCGAATGTGTATTGACTACATGGAACTGAATAAGAGGACGGTTAAGAATAAATACCCTCTGCCCAGGATTGATGATTTATTTGATCAGTTGCAAGGTGCTTCGTATTTCTCAAAGATTGATCTGAGATCGGGTTATCACCAGGTACGAGTTTCTGACAAAGATATTGCCAACACTGCTTTCCGTACCCGGTATGGCCATTATGAGTTCTTAGTCATGCCGTCCGGTTTGACTAATGCACCTGCAGTGTTTATGGATTTGATGAACCGGGTTTGTCGACCGTTCTTGGATAAAACTGTAATAGTATTTATTGACGACATTCTGGTATATACTAAATCGGGGGCTGATCACAAGATTCATTTGAGACAAGTTCTTGAGACTTTGAAACGGGAGCAACTGTATGCCAAGTACTCAAAGTGTGAATTCTGGATGCGAGAAGTTCACTTTGTGGGGCATGTCATTTGCAGTGATGGAGTCAAAGTTGATCCGGCAAAGATAGAAGCAGTGATGAATTGGGAGGCTCCGAAGTCACTTTCTGAGATTAAAAGCTTCTTGGGATTGGCTGGTTATTACAGGCGGTTCATTAAAGATTTTTCTAAAATTGCGAATCCCATGACTAAGTTGACTCACAAGGAGGTTCCATTTAAGTGGACGGATGAACAGGAAAGAGCTTTTCAGATGTTGAAACGACTCTTGTGTCAGGATCCTATTCTTGCTTTACCGTATGGGTTAGATGACTTCATAGTTTACTGTGATGCGTCATTGGCAGGGTTGGGTTGTATGTTGATGCAACGGGATAGAGTTATTGCGTATGCTTCTCGTCAGTTGAAACCTAATGAGAAGAACTATCTAACCCATGATTTAGAATTGGCAGCTGTGGTTTTTGCGTTAAAGTTATGGAGACATTATCTTTATGGTACAAAGTGCGTCATTTGTACGGATCACAAAAACCTACGGTACGTATTTTCGCAGAAAGAACTCAATATGCGACAAAGGCGATGGCTGGAACTTGTTAAAGATTATGATAGTGAGATTCGCTATCATCTGGGGAAAGCCAACGTGGTAGCCGATGCTTTGAGTCGCAAGGGAGTTAGTGAACATATCAAGTTTATGCGAATTGAAATAGTCTTCGATTTGATTGATAGATTGAAGGCCGCTCAGTTAGAAGCCTTGAAGGATGAAAATTTGAAGTCTGAGATTATCCTAAAAAAGAAGAATGATCTGACGAATGATTCTAGGGGATTGAAGGTTTATCAATTTCGTGTTTGGGTGCCTATGCTTGGAGGTCTTCGAAGTTTGATTTTGATAGAGGCACATAAATCTAGACTATCTGTTCATCCAGGTAGCACAAAAATGTATAACAATCTAAAGGTGCTTTATTGGTGGCCTACAATGAAGACAGACGTTGCAAAGTTTGTGGAGTCTTGCCATATTTGTGCATAGGTTAAGACAGAGCACCAGAAACCCTATGGATCACTGAAACAGTTGCAGATTCTAGAGTGGAAGTGGGAGCACATAACGATGGATTTCATAACTAAACTTCCATGTATGCAGAGGAATCATGATATGATTTGGGTGATCGTGGATAGATTGACCAAGAGTGCTCACTTCTTAGCTACCAGTGAAACGACATCACTCAGTAAGTTGGCTCAGTTGTATATTGATGAAGTTGTTTCCCGACATGGTATACCGCTTTCGATCGTATCGGATAGAGATTCCAGGTTTGTGTCTAATTTCTGGAACAATTTACAGCGGGAGTTGGGTACACGTGTTAATCTGAGTACAACTTACCATCCTCAGACAGACAGGCAATCTGAACGAACTATTCAGACACTTGAGGATATGCTGCGAGCATGTGTGTCGGAATATGGAGGTTCTTGGGATTCCCATCTACCATTGATTGAATTCGCGTACAACAAGTCTTACCATTCGAGTATCGGTATGCCGCCTTATGAGATGCTATATGGTTGTTGCTGTCATACTCCTACGTGTTGGTTAGAGGCGGGTGAGAAACAGTATGCAGGGCCTGATATTGTGCAGATCACCGCAGAAAAAGTGGCTATTGCGCGAGAAAAGTTGAAAGCTGCGAGGGATCAACAGAAGATGTATGCTGATCCACGTCGTAGGTCCGTTGTGTTTGTTGAGGGTGAATTGGTTTATCTGAAAGTTTCTCCATGGAAGGGGGTATGATTATTGTTTTGTTCTTGAATCATGATTTCTTATAAGCATGCTATGGTTTTGTTATAACCAGTTGGGTTCTTTTTATGAATACCATATATGAGCATGATAGAAACCATGGTTGGTGGGTTTTGTGTGATTCAAGTGTTTATGTGATTTTAGAGGTGTTATGATGCATGATTGGATGTTTAATCATGTTTGTATATGTTCTGGTAAGCTTGTATACGAATTTTATGAACTAGAAATATGATTTATGAAAGTTATGAAGTTATCGGATTGATGATTTGAGAAGATGATGAAGTTGTCGGATTGTAGTGATGATGATGATGAAAACCGAGTGTGGAAAACCGGGTATAATAAATCCGATACTCATGAATCCGGTACTTTAGAATCCGGAACACATGAAATCCGAGTGGGAGTGATGAATCCGATTGTTGAAGTCCGATGGTGGGTTTCTAGTTGAAATTCCGACAAGTTGAACCCGAAAGTGAAGAAATCAGACAGAGTTACGGATTGTCTTCAAAATCCGACAGGTGTATCGGATTTCCTAGAATCCAATGGTTTTAGCGGATTTTGCATAAATCCGATGGTAGTATCGGATTTCCCTTGAAATCCGATAGTTTTGGCTGTTTGTTTGCATTGTTTAATGCTATGTGTTATATGTGTATACATATGTGAATCTTACATGTTTATGTTTGATCCAATGGATATAAATATATGTTTGATATATATTTATGAGTTGGATACTAATGGTTGGTTGTTGTGTTCTCAGGAACAAACAAGACTCAGTAAAATTAGATCACTGAGTGGAGAAGCTGAGATCTTGAGGTGAGTGGATGTTTACTCATGGGTGATATTAGTTGTACTGGTTTGGTTGCAACTATTGTTGGTTTGATGCATGATTAGATTGTATATCTCATGATTGATTAACTGTTGATTGTTAATTAATTGTTGCGTCAGTGGTATGTATACATAATGGTTGGGAAGTCAGTTTTCGACTGGACTTATGGGCTGGGTTCATTTGCTATTGGCTAAACAGTGTTAGGACCTTGGGATGCATTTGTTGCTACTAGAGGATGATACTATGTGAGAATAGCAAATAGACTATCGGTAAACCTTTGCTTGGCCGGCATTGGTTGTAGGTTCCTACAGAACCGCCGGTCTTCCCAGAGTGTTTATTTGTGGTTGTTGATATCATGCGGTTCAGGCTGATATGTCTGTTGTGATTGTACTCCATTCACTTAGCTTTGTGCTAATCTCCCACCTCTCACTCTTTTTACAGGTTTTGGTAAGTCAGCGGCTCGGCTGAGAGTGGTTACCTTGGGGAGTAATCACCTAGGACTCTGATGTGATATTTGTGACGAGCCATGTTTTGTAATACTGATATTTAAATGGTTTTGTAAACTTTTGTTTATGTACAGTTGTAAATACTTTTGGTATTTTATTCGCTTCCGCGGTGTTAATTAAAGTGAAAATTTTTGGGTTGAAAATACGGTGTTACAAAAGGAAGAAAATTTGAAGGCTGAACTAATGAGGAAACGTATTGTGATAGTATCTGACTTAGTGGATAGACTAAGCCAACTTACTCAAAAATGGTTAGGCATAGGCATGGAGAGAATTGGGGACGGGGATAAATTTGAGTACTGCTTAGCATCCCCAGACTGATGGTCAAACTGAACGAACCATACAGACACTCGAAGATATGTTACGTGCCTGTGTAATTGAGTATGGTGGATCTTGGGATTCGAACCTGCCTTTGATAGAGTTTGCGTATAACAATTCTTACCACTCCAGTATTGGAATGCCTCCGTATGAAATGCCGTACGGTTGTCGTTGCCGTACTCCGACTTGTTGGTTAGAAGCTGGTGAAAAAGTTTGTAGGGCCTGAGATTGTTCAGTTGACTGCTGACAAGGTTGCTATTGCCAAAGAGAAATTGAAAGCTGCCAGAGATAGACAAAAAATGTATGAAGATCTACGACGTCATCCAGTATCGTTTGATGTGGGGGAGTTAGTGTATCTGAAAGTCTGTGCGTGGAAAGGCATTATTCGTTTCGGCAAACGCGGGAAGTTGGCTCCCCGTTTTATTGGTCCTTTCCGTATTCATCAGATAGTGAATGATCAGACAGTTACACTGGATCTTCCAGCAAAGCTTGCAGGTATTCATGATACGTTTAATGTTTGTTATCTGAGGAGGTGTAAAGTTGAAGATGAAAGTCAGATTCTCCCCGTACATGATTTGAAAGTTGATTCGAAGAAGAGATTAATAGAGGAACCTGTTGAACTGTTGGATCGTAAGGTGACCAAGCTCCGCAAGAAGCAGATTCCGATGGTGTTAGTCAAGTGAAAATACAGTTTAGGTTCTGACTTAACTTGGGAGAGTGAGGCAGAGATGAGAGATAGATACCCCCGGTTGTTTGAACGAGAAGGGATTCCGAGGACGGAATCATCTCAAGGAGGGGAGATTTGTAACACCCGCAAACTTGGGCTAGTAGATTAGTGGGTTAGCGGTATGTGATTACTTGTTTTATTTGATTTTATGACTACTTGTAGATTAATTAATTTAAGTAATTAATCACTTAAAAATATTTATATGTGTAAATATGTATACATGTTTACTGATGAGTTTATATTTAGAAAAGAATTAAGTAGTATATATGTATGGCATGTTGTGTATGTATGTATGCATGTTAAGAGACAAGTACAATTAAGTTGCCACCTCCTGCTTAAGTAAATTATGTGGCATGTATATGTGTGTGGGTTATGGCAAATGAGAAACCATCTGCTCATAATTCTCAAGAGTGTTAAGGTGAAGTGTGTGTTTTGTGAGAAAAACCTCTAGTGAAGAAAGCTTCAAACTTGTTAACTTGAAATTGCTAAGTGAGGATTTTGTGCTTGTAAATTCAAGAAGAAGGTTAGTATGTATATATATATGGTTATAATTAGTTTTGATGTAATTATTTGTTGAATTACATGTCTATATGAAGTTTCACCATTAATGGAGGTTTAAGCTCAAAGTTGATAAATGGGTTTTGCATGATATAATGTTTTGATGAGTTGTAGGATGTTCATGATAGTTATATGCATGATATATAAGGTTTATACATGTTTAGAAGTGCTTTGGGATTGAAAAACAGAAGTTAAAATAGAAGTTTCAAAGTTTGAGTCGGCTGGAAATTGGAGAAGATGATGCAGTAATTCATATGACGCGACGTGTCATATGCTAGGACGCGACGCGTTCTCGCATTTTGGCGGATTCCTTGAATCCGAGTGGGGAAATCATATGGTTTGATTTCCGTAGCCCAAAATCCGATGGTTTGAATCCGACAAGTGAAACCCGCAAGCTAGAATCCGACAATTTGAATCCGGGATTTGAAATCCGCCGGATTCTTGAAATCTGATGGTGGAAATCCGACATTTTAGGCGACGCGACGTGTCAGATTCTTGGACGCGACGCGTCCGTTGATTTTCAGAATTGTGGACTTTGTTTAATTGATATATTTGATTTGTGTTTCAAGTGTTTATGATATGTGGACTTATTATAGGTATTGAGACATAAATATATGTGGGTAAATATATTTTATGTTCGAGACTGATTTCGTGTTATCGTGTTTTCAGGCAATCCAAAGACTCAGTGATATTAGATATCTGAGTTTGCGTTGAAAACGAGGTGAGTGGACGTTAACCGCGGATGGTAAAGAGTATGGTTAATGTTATTGATGTGATGCATGTGATTGTGATTGGAAGAGTGATCGATTGAATTGTTGATTGTAATTGTTGATTGTGATTGTTGATTGATATCTGTTGCATGACTATTTGGCCGATATGCGCTATTTGGATGATATTGAGTTGCGTTTCAGAAGTCAGCTACACGTAGAATTGGGCTGGGCTCGTTTACTGGTTGGTTGTACAGTGATAGTCTTACTGGTGCATACGTTGCATCAGATGGGAATTTTCACTGTGCCAACTCGGTAGAGGGCTATCGGTAAACCTTTGCTTTGGCCGGCATTGGTTGTAGGTTCTGCGCCGAACCGCCAGTCTTCTTAGATATGTGATTACATACTTTGATATTGATTGTTGATGTTTGCGTTTGTGCTTAGCCTTTACTCACTTAGCTTTGTGCTAATTTCCCTCAGTTTTTGCTTTTGCAGGTTCGTGTTTGTGGTGTTAGCAGAAGGAAAAGTTGACCTGACTCTGATAAATTTTGTAGAAGAAAACGATCCTGTTGTTTTTGTAACACCATGACTTTGTTTTGTTGGTTGAAAACAGATAATTATGTATTGTACATATTTGAAATGTTTAGAAAGTGAATATATGTAATTAAGCTTCCGCAATGCGTTTTTAAAAAAATGGATTTGGTTTTCCGGTGTTACAAAAAAGATAAAGAAAATAGACATGTTAATAAACGAAAATTATTCACTGTCACCGTATTACATGAATACTATACTCCTTACGTCTTGAAAACGGACATGTTAACAAGTAGAAATTATTTATTACAGCCGCATTGCGCATGTATCATGCTAGTCTGTGTGTGTATATATATATATATATATATATATATATATATATAACATTTGTTAGGTGTAATGAAGAGTAACTTTCATTACTAAAATAAATAAATTTTAGCTGAAGAAATAACAAGAACATGTTTTGGTGCAGTTTCTTAAGGTATGCGTAACCCTTTTGGTTGTCTGTTCGAACCTTATGCAGTCTTGTTTTATTCCCTTTTTAAATTGCAGCAGGCAAACAGGCGCATCCTTTTTCTCTTCTTTCCATACGCAAGATTTGATTTTTTTAATTATTTTGAATAAACTAGCATCATACCCGCGCAATGCTACGACGGCAAATAGTTTTTGGTTTACAATATGTCGCTTTCAAGAATGTAATGATATGTTATTCGCGTGATTTAATGTCACGAAAAAGTTTTCTACAGCAACATGTCCGTTTTTTTTTCAAATTTTCTTTTATTTACATCTAACTATTTTATTAATTATAAAAATAAATTCTAAAAGACAATAAAATAAGAGAAAAAGAATTATATTGATGAAATAAAGAGAAGAGTTAATAAGATTTTAAAAATTATGTTGATGTGGGTGGAAAATTGTGTTTGTATGAGAGAATATATATTTTGAATAAAAAAGTTAAAGTAAATTAGGAGAGAATAAAATAGTTAAAAATTAAGTAGATGGGATCAATTGAGATTAACTAAAGGGTCAAGATTTTATATTGATTGAATTTTAAGAAGTCTTAAAATTTAAGACGAGAGAGAATGTTAAATGGTTTATATAGTAGTATAGATTTAAAAATAAATTCTAAAAGACAATAAAATAAGAAAAAAGATTTATATTGATAAAATAAAGAGAAGAGTTAATAAGATTTTAAAAATTATGTTGATGTGGGTGAAAAATTGTGTTAGTATGAGAGAATACATTTTGAATAAAAAGTTAAAGTAAATTAGGAGAGAATAAAATAGTTAAAAATTAAGTGGATGAGATTAATTAAGATTAAATGAAGGGTCAAGATTTTATATTAATTGAATTTTAAGAAGTCTTAAAATTTAAGACGAGAGAGAATGTTAAATGGTTAATATAGTAGTATAGATATTTACATTTAACTATTTTATTAATTTTAAAAATAAATTCTAAAAGACAATAAAATAAGATTAAAATTTATATTGATGAAATAAATATAAGAGTTAATAAGATTTTAAAAATTATGTTGATGTGGGTGAAAATTGTGTTAATATGAGATAATATATATTTTGAATAAAGGGTTTAGTTACTGAAAATATATTCAACTTGTCACCTTTTGCTATTGTATGTATCGAACTTCTAAAATTACCATTTAATATACTGGACTCCCAAAAGTTACCATTTTGTGTATTGGGTTACCTAGACAACAGGTAACCGGTAATACCAATAGTTTTTTTTGTTTTTTCTTTTTATTTTCAATTGCCACATCAGTTTTACATTGTCACATCATTATTATATTCAAAACAAAAAAACAAAACAAAATATTGAGGAAGAACATAAGAACATCTTCATCATCAAGAACAAACCTAAGCACGATGAAGAACACTGATTTCATCAAGAACAACTAGAAAGAGATATGAAACAGAAATTGCATACACTCAAACGTATCTATTGGAAAATTGCATACAGTGAACAACAATCAAAAACCCGAAATCGGTTCCATAAACACATATTTGGTTTTATAAGTCATAACCCAAAATCGTATACAATAAAAAACCCAGATCTTAAACAATCTAAAACACCCTAAATTCGAATGTGTAAAACAATCTAATAATACTAACAGAGATCCAAACAATAACTTGAAGTTTACAATAAGTTGAAAGCAAACCAAACAAGAACATAACCCTAAATTCGTATGTGTAAAATGAACCCTAAACAAGAACAAGAACCCTTAATTGTTTTCATATCAAGAAATGTTACAGATGAAGAAGCCCTAAAAACCAAAAAATGAAGTAAAAAAAAACAGATATTGTTTCAAAAACCGAACAAGAACCCTAGATTCGAACAAGAAGAATTGGGGTGAAGATGGAATGTGTAAAACGAAAGTCGTAAATAGATAGAAAACGAATGTGTAAAACGAACAAGAACCCAGGTATAAACACAGATCTGTTCCAATGTGTAAAACCAAACATGTAAACACATATCTGTTCCAATGTGTAAAACCAAACATGTAAACCAGAAATTGCAACAAAAATCCCTAAAAATGAAGAACAATAACTCTTAATCGGTGGAGATGGAATCAAAATTGCTTACCTTTGAATGAATCATAAAACAAGAACAAGAACTCTTAATCGCTTACCTTTCAATCGCTTATGGAGATGGAATCTAGGCCATGTCTATATAACACTTAATCAGTGGAGATGGAATCAAGCAGATGGAAGACGAACAAATAGATCTTGTTAAAATCTTGATCTGGATATGTTGGTAGTTAATCAGGTCCCATTAGATGGAATAGAGCATATGGAATATGAACAGATGAGTCTTGAAATTGATGTTAGGTAGCCAATATCTCGAGGATGATGATGATTATTTTTATTATTATATTATTATATTAATAAAATAAGGATTGTATATCACATGCCATGTAATCAGACACATCAGCAAAACTGGTGCCACGTCAGCTTATAACCCGCCATAGTAGGTTAGATACACAAAATGGTAACTTTTAGGAGTCCAGTATATTAAATGGTAACTTTGAAAGTTCGATACACACAATAGCAAAATGTGTCAAGTTAGATACATTTTCAGTAACTAAACCCTTGAATAAAAAGTTAAAGTAAATTAGGAGAGAATAAAATAGTTAAAAATTGAGTGGATGAGATTAATTTAGATTAAATGAAGGGTCAAGATTTTATATTGATTGAATTTTAAGAAGTCTTAAAATTTAAAAGGAGAGAGAATTTTAAATGATTTATATAGTAGTATAGATATACTCTATAACTTTTAATCTACAAGATTCAAGTTACTTTTTTTTTCTATTTGTATATTTATTTAATAATTCATTTCGTTTTTACTTCGGTTTTATTTTCTCTATTTTGTTTCTTTTTTTAGTAATCTAATGTTATATGAAAAGAATTAAACCTGAATATATTTGAATTTGAACCAGATTGAACGCACTATGACTTTTCAAATTAAAATCTTACCGTACATCCAATTTTATTTATTATATTTTCTGTGCTTTATTTCAAGTATTTGCTTATGAATATTAGTTTTTATATTACTCATCCTTATTTTTAGTTAACTGTTGCAACGCGAGGACCCTCACACCTCGTTACATTAATTTAAAAGGAAATATAAAGTATATAGACCTTATTAGAAAAAGTATATGTGAAGAACTTATATATCGAAGTTCAATCTTTTAAACATGTAAATAGAAATTTCGATGTGCTTTGAAAATAAATTTTTACATGAACGCTATTTTTTGCAAAGAAACTAATTCACAAAAAAAAAAATTAAGTTGATTATGGTATGTGTGCACAAAAAATAAAAACCTTCCCACACGATACAACCACTCTTGTAGATTAAGTTTTTGTTAAAATGGCGATAGTAAAATATTTATTAAGTACTTTTTCCTGATAATTGTAAGGGTATAGTAATTTAACTAGCTCCCTGACTTTCCTCACATTTCCTTTTCTAGCGGTCGGCCTCCATCCCACTTTAAAGTCTCAATTGACCCAAGAAGTTCGAACCCATTTGCAATCAGTTCCAAATCCAAGTCTTAATTGACATATCCAAATCTCATTCGGTAAAGTACGTTCTTAACGAGTCCTTTGGCTACGAGTCCTACGGCTACAATGCCTTAGGCATCAAGTTTCCTGTTGTTAGAAGCATTGACTATTCCCAAATCGATAAAGTTCATCGGTCCATCGAAAGTTTCGATTGTTGCTATCATACGACACATAAGGTACTTCTCTAGTTCTCTTCATTGCTTTTTTTTATCGTTTCTGATCGCAAGTTTTTTTATTGTTTCTATAGTTCTCTTTATCAGTCTATCACAAGTTTCTAGATATCATCAATTGTTTCTGATTCTCTTTCTTATGTGAGAAGCTTCAATTGTTGTTAGAAGCAAAGGTTTGAAGTTCAATATGAAACACCAAAATAATAATAATATTAATAATACCAATAATAATAATAATAAGATTAAATAAATAAATACAAATAAGACTTGAGCCATCAAATTTAAGCAAATTGTACTAACAAATATAAACCCAATAAATAAGCCCAAACCCATAAGGCTAAAACTTATCCGTGTGTTTGCGTATGAACCCTGATGATTCGATAGAACTTATAAAAGTCCTTGACGACTCTCGAACGATAAGCTCTATAAATACCAGTTGCATTATGCAATTTTTGAAGCCAATCATCTGTAGGTTCGAATCGAAGGTGAGAGAGGAGTTAGGGCAACATATCGCGATGGTCGGGGGTGAGAAGGGCGCAGGACGATCAAAGCATAACAAGGCTACTACGAGTAAGTTCGACTCCCTCTTGTATTCTCAATTTTAATGCTTCTGCCTCGAATTGCTCATGATGCTAGGCTCCCACTCCGATTTTAGTTGGTTTTGAATCTAATTCTTTAACTCGAAATCTAAGCCGATTTTTATTCTTTGCTACTGTTTTGATCTTGTAACACCGGAAAACCAAAACCATTTTTGTTAAACACGCTGAGGAAGCTTAATTAAACAAACTACTTTACATACAATACGAATAATTACAAATTAAAATATATGTTCACAAACAACAACATCAACTTTCTTGGTGTTACAAAACAACTGGCTCGTTTCTATTTAATTCAAAACATATCAGAGTAGGGTCGAGCTTTCCTTCTACAAAAACCAACAACTCACAAACCTGCAAAAGCAACAACTGAGGGGAATTAGCACAAAGTTAAGTGAGCATAAGCTAAACACAAAGGCAAACATCAACAATCAATATCAAAGCATGTAATCACACAAACAAGAAGACCGGCGGTTCGACGCAGAACCTACAACCAATGTGTAACACCCCAATTTCAATAAAAGATATAAAAGTAGAATAATTTCATAAAAGCACGCATATCATTTGAAATTCATTAGCGGAAGCGTTTTCGAAGTAAAACCGTACTGGTATCAAAAGATACACCCATAAGTACAAACTTAGTGTAATGTCAAAGTTAGATATTTACACAAACTGGCGTTAAGTGATTATCGTTTAAAACTGAAAAGCAGTCAAACAGGAGCTTTGTTCTTGTCCTTGCTGCGTCCTGCAAAACATTTTAAAAACAGTATCTGATAAGCTACGAGAGTTTAGTGAGTAATCTAAACAAAACATCATATAAACACACGTATACAATCATAAGAAGATAATACACATATGTCTAGCAATTAATGCTAGCCTTTGGTTCTAGACCCAGGGCAACAACATAGGTCACAATATTGTACCACATCTGAGCCTTACTGCACATAGCAGTACGCTTACATATACACATGAATAACATAGCATGTTAGTAATTTGATATGAAATTACACATGCTGCTGATATGAAGTGAAGTTTAGAAGACTTACCTTCTGATATTTATGATCTGAAATGATCCACAAATGATAGTGGTTCAGTGAATAAGTCCACAACTGGTTTCTACAATATAATATCAATAGTGTATGTATCAACACCTGCTGACTTAGTCATAATAAACTAAACAGAGCTAAGGCACGGCCGTACCTGGCAAAGGCACGCCTGTGCCTGCAACTAAGGCATGACCAAACGTATCTCAGGCATGGGCGTACCTATCCTGCAGTCACGCCCGTGCCTATGCCTCTAAGCACGGGGGGTACCTGAAGAACTAGGGTTTGCCATGGGGCGAAAGGCACGCCCGTACCCTCCTTGGGTGCGCCCGTGCCCTCCCCTGGTCTGCACAGCTCTGAGCGACAGAAGCTGTAATTCCGGCCAAAATCACATAAACTCAATTCCAAACAATCTAAAAACATGTATAGTGTAAAACTCGTAATTTTGTAAAATCATTAAAATATATATATGCAATACTAAATGAGGATTGGCAAATTGGGTGTAGGTTATGTTATTTAAATGATATTTACATGTTATAAATATATATATTTCATGTGTAGTATGTAGAAGGTAAATATAAGTATATTGAAGAGTAAAAGATGTAAGGATGGACAAAGGTCAAGGACCAAAATTGTATATATGCACACTATGGTCAAAACTCCAATAATTGGAGTCAATTGCCCCATTTCCTGGAGAAAGAAATCGAGAGAGGAAGAAAAGAGTGTTCTAGAGGTGTGTGGCAAGGAAGAAGAAGAAGGTAGCAAGCAAAAGTGGGAAAACTAGTATTTGGTGCAAGATTTGGGTGTTTTAACCTTCATACTCTTCATTTTGTGCTTGGTTTGACTCAAGAAAGCAACCATTCTAGTGGGTTTTGAGAATTAAGTAAGTTTTAACTTAAATTGGTGTTTGATTTGAGTTATATATGATGTATATGGTGATTCTTGGTTTGATTTTGAGTTTATTGTGTTTAATGGGTCAAATTTGGGGATTATGGCTAAAGTTAGGGTTTTGGTTGAGTCAATGTGTTCAAAGTATTGATTCTTGAGTTTAAAATTGAGGTATTACATGAGGTATGGATGAATGATGCTAAAAGATTGGTTGATTGTAGTGATTGTTGGTTATTATGTTGAAAATTGGTTTAATGGGTCAAAAATGGGAAAATTATGGTGTGTAGAGTTTTGATGATCAAAATTATGTTTGATGTTGTTAATATGATGTATTGAAGTGTTATTGAAGTGCCTTTGTTGATATAAATGAGGTATGTTGGAAGAAATAAGATTTGGTTGAGTTAGTGTGTGAAATTCGGGGCTTGCAGCAGTTGAAAAGGCCCCAGTTTACCGTTCACACCTGCGTCGCGACGCGACCAATAGGCGTCGCGGCGCGAGGGTACTGTTTGGCCAAGGGTCATTTTCCAGAGATTTTCTCCTGGCACGAGGTACCCTGTCTCGCGGCGCGAGACCCCCTGGAAGTTCCAAAAACTTGTTTTTAACCCCATTTGACCTTGTAATTGATTGGGGTTTGTTTCTAATGGTTTTAAGGAGTCCGAAAGACCCGAAATGAGCGTTTAAGTCGTGTTATGAGTCCATTCTTGCGTGTAACTTCATGGTATGGTTAACTTAACTAAGTTAACATTGTGTTATGATCATAAGATCGTTGTGCGAGTGATTTGTGGCCTTGTGGTGAAGTGGAAGTGATCCTCATCACTTCAATCAGGTGAGTTGTGTCCCGCGGATACCCAAAATGCTTTTTATGTGCAAGTCATCAACTGTTTTCGTATAAACCATGTCTATGTATATGTATGGCATCAATGTGATCTGTAATTGATATTATCATGTTTATGATAATGTTTTATGCAAATTGAACATATGATTCACCTGTTTTGAAGCATGCTATGCTACGTATGGATTATGACAAGTTGTTACCTTGTGTATATAACTTGCATGTGATTATGTGACCCTTCGGGGTAACTGTATATGTGACCCTTTGGGGTATGTGCTATGTGACCCTTCGGGGTTTATGTGCTTGGTCCGGACCGCTATTGTGATGTGAACTCTGTACCATAGGGTTCCTAGTCATTGGGACGTACACAGAGGTTCCTGTGGCTTCGACAATTGGGGAACCGCGAGGTAGGTGACTGAGGGATCGGTGCAGAGAGTGGAGGGGTATGTCAGTAGCCATCATGACCGTGTGGGTTCACTGGGCTGACGAGCCACCGAGCCCGGGTAACACGAGTGGATTTGGTGAACAGGGCTTACACTCCAGAGAACCGTTGTATGGTGGACTGCTTTGTGCTTCCCCCACCTTGACGGGAGATGTGGACACACCCCCACGAGGACTTGTTGATTATGGTTGGCCCTTATGGAACATACAAGTATAAGTGGACTTGTCCCCCACATCTTGTGTGAACTGTTTTATGATGCCATAACTGTTTTACGATATATGATGACTTGTTTACTTGTTTAAATGATTTTGGCACACTCACTAGCTTCGGCTAACAAGATTTATGTTTATGTTTTGTATCCGCAGATAAGCAATGGTATGATGCCAGTGAGGCGGGTAGAAGCTTTTGGGGAGCACTTGTTGCCTTTGGATATGTTTGGAATACATGATTATTCTTATTTTGTTTATTTAATGGTCGTGTATTCGGGTCAACAAGTAACACCATATTTTGTATATCTGACAAGCTTCCGCATTTTGATGTAAACAAACACACTGATGATGATGTTTTGTTGAAATTTAAAAAGTTTAAATTTGTACCAAAATTCAGGGTGTTACATATAGGGTGTTTTCCTACACACATAACATCTAAATAACATAAGTAACAACAAATTAGCATACTTTGATCCATATGATCAATTCTTGACTCATATGAAGATTAAGAACACATCAACAATTCAAGCTACACATACCTCTACTATGCTAGGCTGTTATGATGCTAATTAACTGATGTAATTGCTGTATTTTGATGTCCAAATCACTAGAAATCACTTACTTGCAGCTGTGTTCTAGTTTGAAAGTGTACATATGTATATATGAATGTCTAGTATTAATTCACCATATATATCTATAACTTTTGCATAATTACACAAATGATCCCTAGACTATTTCAACTTATAAAATGACAATTTAAGCCCCTCTAGTTTTATAAACACATATAATCTCATAAAGGCAACTTGTATAAACATATAACACCTCCTATTAAATTATTAATTTAGAAATTTCGAACCTTGGGTGTTACACAATGCCGGCCAAAGCAAAGGTTTACCGATAGCCCTCTACTGAGTTGGCACAGTGAAATTCCCCTCTGATGCAACGCAGCACTGTTCAACCAACCAGTAAACGAGCCCAACCCAATTCTACGTGTAGCTGACTTCTCAAACACAACTCAATATCATCCAAAGAGTGTGTATCGGTCAAATAGTCACGCAACAGATATATTCAATCAACAATCACAATCAAACAACCAACAATCAGACTCAACAGTCTAACAATCACATACGCATGTATCACATAAATAACATTGACCATAATCTTTACCATTCGTGATTAACGTCCACTCACCTCGTGATTTCAACGCGAACTCAGATATCTAATATCACAGAGTCTTTGTGTTGCCTGAAAACATAGCAACAATGAAATCAGTCTCGAATATATAAATATATCTATCAACATATATTTACATTTCAATCATTAATAAACACAAATCTTGATGTTCAAAAGATAGCATAAATATCAAATAACTCCAAATTAAATCTCAAGTGTCGGAATTCCAATCATCGGATTTCTAAGAATCCGCCAATTTTAAGTCCCGGATTTCACAACATCGGATTTCACCGTCGGATTTCCTACTCTCGGATTTCGGGTTTGTCGGATTTCAAGAAGTTCCGGATTTAAGTGTCGGATTCATCTATCGGATTCAAGTATAGGATTTTAGGGAATCGAATTCTGAGAATACCAGGTACCGGATTCAAAGTAATGGAATCCTCAATATCGGATTCCTTTAATATCGGGATTCATAGTTGTCGGATTTCATGTGTTGGTTTTTTTCAAAACCGAATTTCATCATCTTCTTCATCCCCACAAACCGCCAACTTCAAACACCCATAAAACAATCTCCAGAACTTTCAAATCTTACTAATACCATATACAAACATCTATAAACATGTTCTCATGTATTATAAACATCTTATAATTATGCAAATCGTTAGAAAACACAAAACCCACTTAATCAAGTAAGCTTCATTCTTCATTCATGGTGTTTGTCATTTCTAAGCTTATAAGACACAGCAGAAGGCATATTGAGGCATACATCAATCATGCAATAATCATAAACTAACCTTCAATATCAATCAACAACTTCTTCACTTTGAAACTTCAACTCTTTCTTTTCTAATTTTTTCTTCAACGAGAGTTTTCTCTAAAACACACACACTACACCTTTTCAATTTAATTCAAATGCTGAAGAATTTCATACACATACACACATATACATATGGCTTCTATTATCAAAGCAGGAGGTGGAAATAGACACTTATCCACATGCATACGTACACACTTACTTACATACATACATACCCATGCATACATACAATCATACATACTTATTCATATAATTACATCTTTCCGGTACATATATTTACTTATATATATTTTTCAATTAGTTAATTAATTTAACTTAATCATCAAGATTACTATTCACATAAAAATCATCACATACATAGATTAATCAAATAAGCATGTACCACTAACCCGCTAATCTACTAGCCCAGGTTTGCGGGTGTTACAGATCTCATGTGATCATGCTAAAGTCTTGTTATTTTAGTTTATATTGTTACTGCTTCATAGTAAGATAGCACCTACCGGTCTCGAACTGATCTATGTTCTCAATAATGTACTTTAAACGGGAATGGGACCTGTGTTGGACCTCTTTTAACACAACAACGATGATGAATTTTCGTTGATTTTGGATAAGCTGTTTTTGAAACAAAGCTCTGATATTCTGTATCATTAATAGACTAGCTAGCTGTTAAGATGATTTTTATTAAAATAAGCTACTGATTTACGAGGGCAAGAATTAGACTTAGAATTTGGTGTTCAATTTAATTTACTGTCTAATGGACTAAAATCAGGACGCACGGCTCGAGGTCTTACCTGGTATTAAGGTTACAATTCATCTGCCTTCAACTTCCTCCTATTGCAGAAGCATAGTAGTTAAATCAGGTCTCCTTCCCTACTGTATCTCGATTTCTTTGGCTGAGTAGTATCAATCTGTTGGATTGAAAATTTAATTAGACCATACATGAATGTGATCTCATACACCATTATCATTAGCAACTTTTAGACTAAAATCAATCACATAGCCTTAAATCGAGTTTTAGTTTTTCTGCAACTAGGATGTATTGACACATTGACTTTGAAACAAAAGGGTTACCTGTATGCACGACTTAGTTAATAAACTAATGTTTGTAAATCTGATATTAAAACTAATCATAGTGAAAACAAGGTTATTTTGAAGAAACAAGTGAGAGTTGGGTAAATTTAAAGGTAACCAGATTAACATAAATGAAAAGGGAGACATAAATAAATTAAACTACTTACGTAAAAGATATATATAAATAAGCTACAACTAACGAGTAACTTACATTCCTTTTAGACGAGTTAAAGAGAAAATAGCGTGGTTGTTACGAGTAAGCTTTGAGAGGTCTCTACTTGTGTATAAAGGTACGGATACCTATTCCTTCGTTACTATTTTATAGTCAGTTATGTAGTTTCTATCTCTTAATTAAAAGTCCTTGATTGTCTTGATTCATGCTCGTTTGTTCGGATTCGTTGCTCCTTTTACAGCTAGTAGTTCGTCAATAAATATTTTTGTTCGTTTTCGTTTACTGGGTCCTATTGACTAGTGTTTTATTGTGATATTGGTACATATAGTTACTCCTTTATTAAGGATTCTTGTTTTCTTTAAAATCAATTTTTCTCAAACTATCTTGTTTTCAAAACTGGTTAGTCCTAAACCTTGTCTTTTCACGTCGAAATCAAATATGAATTTAATTCTTTTCACGTCTTATATTGTTAGTTAGGTTGGTTAGACTTTATTCGTTCTTTGATTTTGTTAGTGTTCATTATTACTTACCTCTTAGAGTTGCCTACTGAGATTATGTAGTATTAGTGTCTTATTGTTGTTTTCAATGATCAAGGGGTGAAGATGGATAATAGGTGGATGTCTTTAACAAGAGTGACTATGGAATACCAAAAAGGATTGGAAAATTTTCTTGATCATATGTTTTCTAAGGAGTGTTATAATGGTCAAATTGTATGTCCATGCATTAAATGTGGTAATGAAGGATGGGTCAATCGAGAGGATGCTAGAATGCATTTAATATGTGATGGGTTTATTAATGGTTATAAAACTTTAGTTGTGAGTGCTCAACCATCTGCTTGTCCTACACTAGATACAGTAGATGATATGCAGGGACTGCTTGTCCTACACCAGATGATATGCAGGGACCGGTGCATGATGCATTCTGTACCTTAGTTGAGAACATACATGCCAATGAAATAGATATAGAAGACGAAACTCTGAATATGCCAAACGTAGAAGTGAACAAGTTTTATAAAGTATTGGAAGATGCAAACAAAGAACTATATCATGGATGTAAGAAGTTCTCGGTACTTTCTTTTATAATCATACTATTTCATAGTAAGTGTATAAGCAAATGTAATAACCATGGTTTTTCCCTAATGCTTTATCTTTTGAGGGAGGCATTAATTCCCAAATGCTCTTATACCTAAGACTTTGTATGAAATGAAGAAGACTATAAGAGCTTTGGGTCTTAGTTATGAGAAAATTGATGCATGTCCTAATGATTGCATGTTATACCGGAAAGAAAAAAGAAACAATACTGAATGTGATATTTGTCACACCTTAAGGTATAAATCAAGTGAAAATGATCCTAAAGAACAGTTAACTGGACCTCATAGTTGTAAAAAGGTTGCAACAAAAGTTTTGCGTTATTTTCCACTAAAACCTAGGTTGCAGAGGCTATTCATCTAATAAAAAACGGCTGACTCAATGAGATGGCATGAAGAAAGTCGCACTAAAGATGGTTGCCTAAGACATCCAGCGGATTCCCCAACTTGGAAAACATTTGATTTCCAATATCCTGAATTTGCTAAGGAACCACGCAATGTTAGACTTGGTTTAGCTAGTGGTGGGTTTAATCCATTTAGGATGATGAGTGTTTCTTATAGTACATGGTCTGTTGTGTTGTTTCCATATAATCTCCCACCTTGGATGTGCATGAAACAACCATTTTTCATTCTATCCTTACTTATACCTGGCCCATCTGCTCCGGGGAATAATATAGATGTCTATCTACAACCTTTAGTTGATGAGCTAAAGGAGTTATGGGATGTTGGAATAGAGACATATGATGCATCAATAAAAAGTAACTTCCAAATGCATGCCTCTTTGTTATGGACCATAAGTGACTTCCCTGCATATGCAAATTTATCCGGATGGAGTAATAAAGGTCAACTTGCATGTCCTTGTTGTCATAAATATACAAAATCACAACGGTTAAGGCATGGGAGAAAATATTGCTACATGGGACATCGTCGATATTTGCCTAATGGACATGCTTTTCGGAATGATAAGAAGTCTTTTGATGGCACCGAAGAACATGAAAGGCCACCTCCACGCTTGACAGGGTTGAATGTACTTGATGATCTAAATGTTTATGAATTTACATATGGAAATTAGTGAAAGATAACCTAGATCTGCCATTTAACTGGAAGAAGAGGAGTATTTTCTTTGAGTTGCCATACTGGAAAGATAATTTGCTTCGCCATAATTTAGATGTGATGCATATTGAGAAGAATGTTTGTGATAATACAATTGGAACTCTAATGAATCTAGATGGGAAGCCAAAGGATCATATAAAGACACGTCTTTTTTACAGGAAATGGGTATAAGGCCCGAACTTCATCCTAAAGTTCAAGATAGGAATAAACTATACTTACCTCCTTCTTTCTTTTCAGTGGATAAAAATGGGAAGGAAATATTTTGTAGAGTCTTGAAAAAGTTGAAATTTCCGGATGGATATGTAGCTAATCTATCAAGATGTGTACAACTAAAACCTCCAAAAAATTTTGGGCTAAAAAGTCATGATAGTCATGTTTTGATGCAACAACTGCTTTCTCTTGCCTTGAGAAATGTGTTACCCAAGCATGTGTACTCTCCTTTGATGAAATTATGTCTTTACTATAGATAACTATGCTCAAAAGTTCTTAAACCTAATGATCTAGTTCAAATGGAAAATGAGATCGGAAAAATTCTGCTGGACTTGTTCATTATCGCTGGATGTATCCAATTGAGAGGTATGTGTTTATAACTTTTACCATATTTTTAGGTTTTTGTTTGTAATTGTTATTGTTGTTAAATCTTACTTTAATCTTTTTGTATCGCTTAGGTATTTGTCTACATTAAAACCTTATGTGCGAAATAGGAGTAAACCCGAGGGGTCAATTGCCGAGGGATATTTAGCTAAAGAGTGTTGGTCGTTTTGTTGTTTATACTTATCAAATGACATCGATACTCGACATAACAGGACAAGTCAAAATTATGATGATGGTGGTTGTTTGGATGTTTTACCTATATTCTCGATGGCAGCTCATCCGGTTGGTGCAACAGAGACAAAAACACTAGACCTTGAAACTTTGACCATTGCACATTCCTATGTATTGTTCAATTGTAGTAAAGTTGATGAATTCTTAATGTAAGTCAATTACTACTAACTATGAGTTTTATTTATTCTAATGATCGTTGTTTATTATTGTTATGACCATTACCATTACTCCTTCTATTAATATCATTTAACATGTGGGGAACATCTCAAGATTACTCGTAATCAAAATCGACGATCACGTAAACATGAGGTTCAATGTATTCACTGTGAAACATTTGCATCTTGGTTTCAAGATCATGTAAGTAACAATAAAAAATGGTAGTCTTATAGAATTTTAAAGTTCCATTTTACTTGAAGTATTTTTATAACTTTAACGGATCTCCTTTGTTCAGGTTGAGGCTCTACATAGTAAAGGGGATCAAAGAATCATAGAAGATCTAAGGGCCTTGGCAAGTGGTCCTGCTGAGGTGGTGAGGAGATATAAGGGATTTATCGTAAATGGTTTTAGATTCCACACAAAAGATCTTGAAAGAAAAAGAAAAACACAAAATAGTGGAGTTATGATCGAGGCCTTGACAAATAGTTTCTCCGGTGCTAGAGATAGCAATCCAATTGTAGGAGATGTTGCTTACTATGGGATTTTAAATGATATAATTGAGTTAGAATATTGTATTGACAAAAAAGTAGTTTTTTTTCAATTGTGATTGGATCTCAAATGGGAAGAGGAAAGGAGAAGATGAAAATGGGTTTACTCTACTCAATTTTAATGGCTTAAAGCCACATAATGAACCTTTTATACTAGCTTATCAAGCACAACAAGTGTTTTATGTTGAGGATCCTATTGATGAAGGTTGACAAGTTATGATCAAGACAACAGCTAGAGACTCTTATGACATGAATGAACAATCATATGATGATGTTGAAACAAATTTGCAAAGCGGAGCATCTAGTAATCTCCTACTTGATGATAACATGGATATTGACTTGACTAGGGAGGGCTTTAGTGGAACTCTTGTTAACAAAGATACCCTGGTTTTAGAAGGAAATGAAGATCAATTTGAAACCTTTTTGTGACTCCCTTTTATTGAGCCTCATGTTAGTATATAAAAGGTATATTTCTCACTTCGTCTCTTTCATAATTTCTGGTAAGCAATTAGAGTTTTAAAGTTTATGGAGCATTTTAAGTTCAAAATTTTTGTTTAAACATAGAATCATTTTAAAAGTCAAAGCATAATATTTATATTTGACATTCAAATTTGATAGATAGAATCGTTCAAGGGAGGTTTATTAAATTGGAAAGGTAGATATTTTGTTAAATTATAAGTTTTTCATTTGATCTTGATCAATCAGATAACACTTATCACGGTAAATTAAAAAGAAAAGCAAAACAGATGAAAAGTCATCTGTTTTGCATACAATAGTCAAGCTTGAAAATTAAGTAAAATAAGATCTTGAAACTTAATGTGTTGGTTTTTTAAAACTATATGGATAATTTGAAACTTAAAAAATTCATTAGATTCTTAAATTTGTTTTTTATTGACTTTGGGGAGTTCATTAGGGAGCTTTATTGAGATATGGATTGCAAGGAGATAACTGGAATAAGTATTTTTGCAAATCAGCTTTTAGAGATTCTATATCAGTTTTAGATTGATTTGTGTGATATAATATTGTCGCATTCTTTTAACTTATTCCAGGTTGTTTTTACTTTGTTGGGATTGATTTAGAATCTAGTATTTTATAATGTTTTTGGTAAGTTTTACATTGTAACTTTTTCTAGCAAGTTGCTAGAGTAAATAGATTACAAATTACATGAGGAATTCAAGCATTTGATTTGTACACCAATTTAACGAAAAAAAGCTTCATATTTATCTTTCCTCTATTGTTTAATCACGAAAACGATTGATTTTGCAACTTCCCTACTAGAATTACCACGGGGGCATCTATTTCCTGAAAGATCCCTGTATTCCTATGAGACCATACAATAAAGTTAAGATCAAAGTTGAAAAAGCTTCTATAACAACCTACATTAAAGCAAAGAGCATCCCGTTGAAACACATTTTTAAATACAAATAACATTCTTAGGTAGAAGCACAACTCATTGCATTCTGGGAGCGGACGTGTGGCGTTCCCCACAAATATCTAGGGGTGTTCAATATTCGGGTCATACCTGTTTAAACCGAAAATCGAACCGATTAAAATAGTGTGACATCCGTCACCAGAGCAGGTTTGCCAGTTATACTCTCAACTTGTTGTTATTATGCTTCACGCATTTGATTTCCCTTGAAATCCTAAAAATCCAAATAAGTGATAAGTATTAGAAGGTATATCCTCTTTACGCACTATTCAGACCATGACACTTAGATAATCCTATAGTTACGTACCTAAAGTGTGAAACAAATTCGTTACATGCACCTTGAATGCACATCAAGGGTGACATAAGCTCAAGTACTAAATAGAGCTCATGAGAATAGAAGTACAAACCTTAGAACACTTGTTATCGGTATATAAATTTTATTGGGACTCGAATAATTTTAAAGAAGATTAATGCATTTACAAGCAACCGTATGACACCAAGGTTAAAATAATAATAATAATAACACAACAAATAAGTTGGCATTACAAACCAAAATAATAAAACTCATGAACAACTCCTAAAATTTAATAACCTAAACTACTAACATGAATTGTAACACATGACAAGGTTAGGTGCACCACTTGCACTCCTATTCAAAGTAATAAAAAAATAAACATATGTTGTGTATATATATATATATATAAATATATAAAATCGGCCAAAGACATAAGGGGGGGGGGAATGGAAGACTAATTTCAAAATTTAAAACAATACCTAAAATAACTTGATCTCATTTTAATGCTAGAATTCACTTCCTAAACACCACACACTCTCCATTCTTACATCAAGAAAATCGTCCTTCCTCCTCCTCTCCTCTCTTTGATTTTGTTCTTCAAACACAAGGAGAAAAACAAGAAAGCAAGAAGGTAACTCAAGAAGATTCAGGTATATTACGAACTTGGAGCCTTGAAGATCCATACTCATGATCGTCGGTTAACCGATCTAACCTTTCTCATCGTTTCTATACACCTCCTTTCTTTCATTTATCCATTTGAAAACCCTAAGTGATGGTTATAAAAGAAATATATAAGAAACAATACAAACATATGTAAAACAAGGATTTTGATGAACAATATGCAAAACACAGACAAAGGCTAAAACTTTTTATTAGAGGATGAGAAACATAAAACCTAGAATCTGATAGAAAATTTGGGTCGTGTTTAAGGGGTCATAACTTGGTCAAATTGTAGACTTTTATTTCGTATTTTAGGTCTAAATAGAAGTACTTTGAGTCTACTTTGTACTCCAATTGGTCTCATCTCAAAATGATATCGTTTGATCATCCAAACAAATTAAAACATTTTGATGCTTAGATCTGGTTTTTTGGGATAGAAGCATACTTAACTTATCCGTACTATAAATCACTTACTTTGATGAATAAAACCATGAGATTCAGATAAGACGAAGCTTCACATGTCTATAGAGTTCTGTAAAAATTTTAGAAATTCGTTTACTATTTAAAATAGTAATAAACTTTCTGTCGCATAAAATAGTGGTATTTTCGGTTTAGTTGATTATCACAAATTTATTTTAATATAAAAGTAAAAGAATAAATTCTGGAAAAATTAGGGTTTCATCTAGAGACATGGAAGTACATTTCATAAAAATTTAGGAATTTAACTAGGTTATTTAGAGGGGTTTAAATATACAAAATGTGACTACATATTCTGCCAGAACACTACTTGAGTCCTAAAAAGAATTTTTAAAAGCATTAAAATAAAATAATGGAATTTATAACAAATCTAAGTGATAATACAAATATACCTTACATAAGAAATGCATTATTCGAATTATTGGATACAATACAAGAGCAATCTATCAAATTTAGATTACTACCTAAGAGTTTCACACCATAAGAGCTAATTTCATGAAACCTATTGTAGATTTTTTTGAGCGGAATACATATCACTAGCTTCTACCAACACTCAAGGTGAGTACTCGTAGCCCCTTTTGCATGTTTTCTTGGGGGAAAGTGACACTCAATAAATTGCTTTATTTCTCATGCAGTGAATTGAAATTCTTTTTGACAACTTGGATTATGTGTTACATGCTTGTGTGAACCCGATGATGGGTTAAGCCAATTAAATGAACCCGATGATGGGTTAAGCCAATTAAATGAACCCGATGATGGGTTAAGCCAATTGAGCTCAAACTTAGCCAACTTAGTGCTCTAGCTGGTAGGCCTTGTTGGATGACAAATTCCTATTGGACATTGTGGTCCGGTTATCATTATTCACATTGGACATTGTGGTCCGGTTATCATTATTCACATTGGACATTGTGGTCCGGTTATCATTATTCCTACTTGCGAGTATGTGTTACACTATATCCATTGTCATACTATTGTACTCACGGCAAATCAATTATTTTGTTTTAACCTGCGAGCTCACCAACCTTTGTGTTGACATTTTTAGAGTGGTCATTTTCAGGTAATACTAACGCTAACGCTTAAGGAGCCTAGAAGACTCTAGACGGACCTTAGCGTGACTCATAGCGAGAACCGAACTATTACTATTATTTTGTGATGTGGGTGTTTGTTAATACTTCAAATCATTATTTGGTTTCGGGCTTGTTGCCCTTATACCTGACCCAGGTTGTGGGGTTTACTTTCGCACGATCATTTATTTTCGTTGGTTGTCTATGTTGTCGTGGAACCGATTTAACACGGCACAAGACTCCTCTTGTGTCGGGGAAACGTCGTGACACGTTGAATTAATTGCATTTAGTGATTTTCTCTATTTTATATCAATGTGTTATGAAGATCCTCTCCGTCACACTTCGCGATTCCGCCTTGGCGGGGTGTGACAAATTGAAAAAACCAAACCAGATTCATAAACGGCTTTCTGTTCGGTTTTGGTATTATTTAAACAATTTCGGTTTGGTTACCGTTTTATCAAAAAAATTTCAAAAAAAAAAATAAACGAACACCCCTACAAATATCACCCTGCCATGGGGCACCATTGTACTCAACGCGTTGTGTTCTAAGACTCGCATTTGGGGCCAAACAAAGAAAGCCTAATCCTCAAATTCTACACAATCTAGACCCAATGCCACCCTTATATAAGGTTCACTCATGCATGATGATTACATTTTAACCATATTTAGTGATGAAGTCGACTATCTTTAATAGTAAACCCTAAAACCCTAAATATCATGCATGATCATATCTTAATTCAACTTTTACATTCAATAACATATTCTATGGTTGAAGAATTTGAACTTACCTTTCCGTTCAGAAATCCCAACTGAGAGCAATGTAGATAATGATGGCTTCATAATCAGCATCTGAGTTTTCTTCCTCACTCATCAATGTTGTCAATTTCCTCACCATCAGAGCCCTTTCTCCCACTTGAATCAGTACTCGTTATGGAATTGATTAACAATAATTCCAAAGCTCACAGAGTCGTATCTGTATTTTTGAATTTTTGATATATGAGAGTTGGTTTGACTACCCCGACAATTGGATCTAAAAATTCAAATCGGAGGTAGTAGAGCGTGGCAGACAGAAAATCACGAACCGAAGAACGCTCAAAAATGAAATCAAACTGCACTCAGCCTGTGAAATGGCAATAAATGATGCAAATCATGATTGTAGGACAGATTGATGAATCAATTTGAGTTGAATAGATCGGAAATTGCAAATCGGCAGGTCAACGCACTTTCCAAATCCATAATCAGCATGTCAAGGCAGTTTCCAAATCAATAGTGTCCAAAATGACACTTACCAAATCGACAGTTTCCAAATTGCTAGTTTCCAAATCTACACCTTCCAAATCCGCTCCTTCCAAATCGGCAGTTCGAATACTAGAGTGTAACACCGCTTTAGAAACCAGTGAATTTACTGAAAATTCAAGTTTTTAATATGCGTGGGTCCCTCTTAATCATTAATTATCAGGTTATGAAGTGGAAATTTCATTCAAAAGTTAACTTCACATATTTACAACGCATCATTCTTAAACATCTTGTGTGGTGTTACCTAGCACGACGACCGACCGTAAATAACATATTAGATCATACATAAAGTGTTCCATCCTAAAAGTACATACTCCCAGCAACAGACAAACCCTCCTCATCAGGCCGCCTAATCTTTACATGTAAAAAAATGGTCAACGCAGCAACATTAGCTATACAAAATAGCTAGTGAGTACTAACTGTTGGTATATGTCCGCTGACACGCACGAGTTAATAGCACTGCTGATGAGGTATAGGCATATTGGGTCACACACCAAGTAGTGATTCCGGTAACATGATCAAGCAAAAGAGAGAAAAAGGCCAAAATGGGTTTTGGCAGGATGAGGCACGACCGTGCCTTGTGAGGCATGGGCGTATCTAATCCAACAGGCACGGGGCGTACTAGCCTTGGGCTGGACTGTGGTCTGTTGGGCCGACACGGCCGTGCCATATATGGCACGGGCGTGCCCGTACATTGTAACTGCATAATCAGCAGTCTTAAACACTCTGTTTAATGGGATTAATATCCATTAATTTGCAGCTTCAATTGTTACGGTTTTGTGAGCATTTGAACGAAGTAGTGACATATACTAGGAGTTAGTTCATGCTAAAACTCTCTAAAGTTGATACATACACTTGTGTTCAAGAATTTTGAAGCAACAAAGTGTTCTTTTGCACTTGGTTGGTTGTTTTGGTGATATCATCAACCTACTAGCATTAGGGAGTCAAGAAGAACTTGGGGTGGACTACATTAGAGGGATTCTTTGTTGAATTCTAATAGCTTGACAAGGAGAAAATTCTTGCATTGTGGTATAACCTTTTTCCTTCTTATTTATTTATTTTAGTTGTAATACCATGTCTAGATTTTGGTCCACGAGAAGTGTTTGTTTGGATTCTTTTGAAATTTTGAAATAATTTTGCGTCCGCTTCGTCTTGAATATGCCAAACAAATACCTTCAGTGGTATTAGAGCCATATCTAACATGACTTTGCACTAACAAGTCAAGAAAAACCATTAAAATGTGTTATTTCTCAAATGGCAGAAGGGAGACACGGCCGTACCTATGGGGGTACGGGCGTGCCTGTCGCTAGATGCATTTGGTCAAAGTACGCCTCGTGCCTGAGGGTGTACCGTCAGGTACGGTCGTGCCTGGAATTTTTGAGAAATTTTGTTTTTTTAAAATTATAAGAAAATTGTTTTCTTGCAATGGTTTTTCGGTTGACTTTTGTTGACTAGTTTTGGACTGGTCTTGATATATTTGTTGCCCCATAATATTTTAGTTTTTATATTTATATATTTGTTGTAACTTGGCATGAAGTGTACACAAATATATACTTATAAATGTATATATGAATATGTGTTTCAAAATTGGTTTGGTTTACTAATCCATATGTACAAGGATTGTCATTTTGTGCCTTTGATGTTTAAGACAATCTTAACTAGAATATATATATATATATATATATACATATATATATATATATATTTCATGGTATTGTGTGGCACACCATGTTTCGTTTTGTTGTGTTTGCTTTAATTTGGTAACATGATATGCCCTTAGACCTATGTGTTGTGGTGGTTGACTAATTTGGTTTTTGGTGGCCTGCGTGCCGTATTGGTGTAATATTTATTTATTTATTTATTGGTGCGGCTTGCACGCCGTTTCTTTTATTCCGTGTATTTGTATAAATAGTGTAGGAATGCGACCTGCATGTCGTTTGAAAATTCTATGTATTTGTAAAGAGTATAGAACTTGCACCGGAGGTGTCAATGGGAATCATGATGATGACGTCTTGGCTAGACGGAGTCCACACGCTATTGGAGGTGTCGGATTCAGTGGGAGCTCACCCAACGAGACATTACCTTGTCCGTAGGTTTTGGCCTTGTTTTCTCCGTTGTGGCTCACGGGGAAAACGCATAGGATTTTGGGCATGTTACCGAATTTTATTTATTTGCGTGGTTGTATTTTATATTCTATGCATGGTTTAGGACTCGCATGCTAGACAATTTTTCCTTAAAAACTAAATAAAATACAACGTTTGTTAAAAGGGTTAACAATCTCGCGCGAATAGAATTGACAAAGAAAATATAAAGATGGTATTATATTTAAAAGTCCTTAAAATTGTTTTGACACTTACTTTGTTAATTCACAAAAGGTTTTTATAAACCGGAAACAAAATCTTGTTTTTCAAAACTTAAATGACGCACCATCCGTGAGATGACACCACCCGAATCTAACGAAATAAGGATGATTGTCGAGCGAAACACGAGTCATTCCTTGTGTAGTTGTGTGGAAGGTGAGTGGGGTAGCTCGCATGATTGGTTGTCGAGCTAAGCACGAACCAATTAATGGTCTAGAGTGCCACCCGTGTGTCTTGTCGGACGATTTACAATTTTAGTATATAATTCTTGGTTAGTTGTCGAGCTAAGCACGAACTAAACAAAAATTATATATTGAGATTGGTGTAAGGAAGGGATCAAACATGTCAAATGACATAATGGATGTCAATGGATCCCACAAGTGTAAGAGTTGTAATAGATATTACAATTGGTAAAATGGTTACCAGCCTAAATAGCTTTACCACGTGATTCGCGGTAAACCCGTCATGGTGTGAGGTGAAATAAGGTTCTTAGCTCCTGTTATAAATAACCGTTTTTGTTTAAAACTATGGGTACTTATTTTAACAAGGATTTCCAAACTAACTAAAACTACTTTGCTATTTTAGATGGCGTCTTCAAGCAACACCAACACCACCAACCACTTTTCGCTAAGAGTTTTCCTTGAGAAGGAGAAACTCAATGGTAACAACTTTTTGGATTGGTTTAGGCAACTCAAGCTTGTCTTACACCAAGAAGGAAAGTTAGTTACTATAGAAGAGGCCTTTCCCGAGGCTCCTGCTGCCAATGCCACTCGGGCTATTATGAGAAGCATGTCAAGGATACCGAGGACATCACTTGTCTCATCTTAAATACTATGATTCCTGAGCTCCAAAAGCAAATGGATCATTTAAGTGCTTTTGACATGATCGCTCAGCTTAAGGAAATGTTCCAGCAGCAAGCGAGACAAGAGAGGTTTGAGTGTCTTAAGACGGTTCTTGATAGCAAGATGTCCGATGGCGGGAACGTGAGTGCTCATGTGTTGCGCAAGAAAGCAAACATGGAGCGCATGGAACGGCTTGGATTTACCATAGGGAGGGAGCTAGCCATGGATCTAATCCTATGGTCCCTTTCCACCGCATATGATCAATTCGTCATGAGTTATCATATGCATAGTTTGGATAAATCCATCATAGAGCTACATGGTATGCTTAAGAAAACGGAGTCTAGCATGACCAAACACAAGCCCGCCGTTCCAAATCTTGTTCTTGCTATAAGGGAAGGGCGAATCCAGAAGAAGAAGTCTGCTTTTACTCCTAAGGGTAAGGGGAAGGGGAAGGTTGGCGCTGCCAAGCCTAGCCCCGTTTCGGAGGGTAAGGGCAAGGGGAAGATGATTCCCCAAGCCAAGACTCCGGATGAAGCGGAATGTTTCTTCTACGGGAAAAAGGGCCATTGGCGCCGTAACTACCCGGGGTACCTAGAAGGACTTAAGAAGCTCAAGGGGTTGAGCATCGGATGAACTTCCGATTCAGGTACATACATGATTGAACTCAATCATACTTCTACATCTGGAAGTTGGGTATTAGATACCAGCTGTGGCACTCACGTTTGTAACATTGTGCAGGTGCTAAAGGCATGTAGGAGGATGGAGAATGGAGAGCTTGACTTGATAATGAGAAACAAGGAGATTGTCCCTGTCAAAGCTCGAGGAAAAGTTGAATTGTCTTTTAATTCCAGTTTTTCTATATTATTGTTCAATGTATGCTACTCACCTCTTGTGGCGAGGAGTATTATTTCTTTTCATGCGTTACATGATGATGGGTTTGGTTTTTCTTTTGACAATGGAATTATTTCATGTTTTAAAAATAATATTTGTTATTTCAAAGCTTATCCTTGTCGTGGTATTTATGAAGTAGATGCATACATTAATAATAATCAAACAATCATGAATATTGATTCAACGTCTAAAAATGGTTTAGACAAATTGTCTTTGTGGCATGGTCGACTTGGCCATATAAACAAGACTCGTATTGTCAAGCTCCAAGCAGTTGGGATCTTGGAATCATTTGACCATGAGTCGAATGAAGTATGCGAATCTTGTTTATTAGGCAAGATGACTAAATCACCCTTTACCGGCGTGAATGAGAGGGGTAAAGACTTATTGGACATCATACATTCCGATGTGTGTGGTCCATTCAAGCACATCACAAGAGACAATTCTAGATACTTCGTTACCTTTATAGATGATTATAGTAGGTATGGGTATGTCTACTTTGTTAGACAAAAGTCCGAGACCTTTGAGGTCTTTAAGACTTTCCAAAACGAAGTAGAGAATCAATTGGGCAAAAAGATTAAGATACTTAGATCCGATAGGGGTGGTGAGTTTCTTAGTCAAGAGTTTCGTGATCATCTTAAGAGTTGTGGGATTATCTCACAACTTACACCTCCTAGGACGCCGCAATTAAATGGTGTCGCTGAGAGGAGAAACCGAACATTGTTAGATATGGTTCGGTCTATGGTGAGTCACACCCAAGTTTGCCTATAAGCTTTTGGGGATATGCTCTTGAAACGGCAACAAGGATCCTTAATCTCGTACCAACGAAGAAGGTCGAGAAAACACCTTTCGAGATGTGGCATGGGAAATCTCCCGTTCTTGTTATCTAAAAGTTTGGGGTTGTCTAGCCTACGTGAGACGTGAGGTTGATGACAAATCAGAGCCCCGATCCGAAAAGTGTAATTTCATCGGATATCAAACTTCGGGTATTGGATACATATTCTATAAACCCTCCAAGAACAAAGTATTTGTTGCTCGAAGGGCGGTCTTTTTAGAAAGAGAATTAGTATCCAATCAGCAAGGCGGAAACAAGACTGACCTTGAAGAAGTTCAAGGGTCAACGGATGAAAGGCCTGACGTTGGCACTAGCCAACAACCTAGTGAGGTTGAGTCTGAGCATGAAAATGCAGAGACTAACATACATCCATTACCTCTCCGTAGATCCTGTAGAGTTCGCCATGAGCCAGAGAGATATGGGCTTCTCATATCTGAGGGCGACGAACTATTGGTGGATCATAATGAGCCCACCAACTATCGGGAGGCGGTAGCGGGCCACGAGTCTACTAAATGGAAAGAGGCAATGGATAACGAAATGCAATCCATGGTGGATAACCAGGTTTGGGAACTGGTTGATCTTACACCCGGTTGTAGACCAATAGGGTGTAAATGGGTCTTCAAGAAGAAGACCGACATGGATGAGAAAGTTAACACATTCAAAGCCCGACTGGTGGCTAAAGGTTTCTCCCCAGTGGCCATGTTGAAATCTATTAGGATACTTTTGGCAATTGCCGCATTTCATGATTATGAAATATGGCAAATGGATGCCAAAACCGCCTTCCTTATTGGGAAGCTTTCCGAAGAGGTGTATATGACGCAACCTGAGGGTTTTGTACATCCAAAGCATCCTAATAGAGTGTGTAGACTAAAGAAGTCCATTTATGGACTTAAACAAGCATCTCGTAGCTGGAATCTATGCTTTGACGAGAAAATCAAAGATTTTGGCTTTTCGAAAAGCGTACATGAGCCATGTGTATACGTTAGGGCTAGTGGGAGCGCCTTTGTTTTCTTAGTCTTATATGTGGATGATTTCCTACTCATTGGAAAGGATATTACAACCTTTCAAGGTGTTAAAACTTGGCTTGGAAAATGTTTCTCAATGAAAGACTTAGGAGATGCGGCATATATTTTGGGTATCAAAATCTGTAGAGATAGATCTAGAAAACTTCTTAGGTTAAGCCAAAGTACATACATTGACAAAGTCTTGAAGCGATTCAAGATGGAGGATTCCAAGAAAGGAAGTCTTCCTATGTCACATGGAGTGATATTGAGTAAGACTCAATATCCTAGTTCTCAAGAGGAACTAGAAGTAATGAAGCGAGTAACATATGCTTCGGCCGTGGGCTCGATCATGTACGCCATGTTATGTACTCGTCCTGATGTGTCATGTGCTTTGAGCATGACTAGTAGATATTGGGGCAACCCGGGGCAAGTCCATTGGGTTGCGGTAAAGAACATTCTTAAGTATCTTAGGAGAACTAAAGAAATGTTCTTGATCTTTGGTGGTGAGGAAGAGCTCAAAGTAAAGGGTTACTCTAATGCTAGCTTTCAAACTGATAGGGATGACTGCCAATCCCAATCGGGGTTTGTGTTCCTATAAAATGATGGAGCTATTACTTGGAGAAGTTCAAAGCAAGACATAGTAGCTGATTCCACTACAGAGTCAGAATACATTACGGCAAGTGAAGCTGCTAAAGAAGCTGTGTGGATAAGGAAGTTCATCCGAGACCTTGGAGTGATTCCAAGCATCTCCGACCCTATTGAGATTTTCGATAATGAGGGTACGGTAGCCTTAGAGAAGGAACCAAGAGCTCACAAGAGAACGAGGCATATACCTCGAAAGTACCACTTGATCAAAGAGATGGTTGAAAGTGGTGAAGTCGCTATTAGTAGGGTAACCTCGGAAGGCAATTTGGCCGATTCATTTACTAAACCGTTTTCACAAGCTTCTCATAATTCTCACGCTATGGAAATAGGTGTTAGATTTGCTCATGACTTGGTTTAGATTGCGTTTTAGTTTATGTTTGGATCATTTTGTATTTGGGAACATTAAGCAGTGATGTTACTTATGTTTGTTTCGATTTATATAGTAGAGATCTATATATACGCATGTTGCGGTTACTTTCATTTAGTCTTTACTATGTTCTATCTTTGCATGTTTAACCTCTTCCCAAGATTGTTTTACAATCTTTAAATCTCCACAATCGGTCATACTTTGTGGGAAGGAAGTATGAATTTAAGATTGAGGTAAAGAATTGGTTTTGATAAACGTGATTCTTGCCTATACTTGAAAGGGGTTTCAAGTGATTGGAGGACCCGCACCCGAGTTTACTTCATGGTTTTAGTCATAAGTAACTCGGGATGGTAATGTCGTTTCATCCTTAAACTAGAGATACTTGTGATTCCAAAGCATAGGTTTGCTTTGCTTTGATTGTTTTCTAACGCGGTCCGTAACTGGTCATAATAAGGGAGATGATTGGGTAGATAATTATCTACGTGGCGGGACTATGTAGTCAACATGAATTTGTTCCTCTATGTATAGGGAAGATATCCATGGGCCCCTCGATGATTGAGTACCGAAGTTCATATGTATGGTCTTGCTTAAGTTATATTGATGATGGATCAATGTTACTTGGTTTGTTGGTCACCACTAATCTAGAATCGAGAAACATAATCGTGAACGATCTGAAGGTTGACTTTATTCCATGCCTTGTGTTCACATAGGATATCGCAAACAAAGGGATGTACATGATCATTTATCTTTAGGAAAATCATTTTATTATTGGGATCTTGTCAAGAGTGGCATACCCTATACTGACTTGGGAGCATAGATGTCTTGCTAGAGGCCACTCTATGTTTGTGTTATTTTTCGTATTCGTGTCATGTGCAAGTGGTAGTTTGTTGGTATATGCCCGCTGACACGCATGAGTTAATAGCACTGCTGATGAGGTATAGGCCTATTGGATCACACACCAAGTACTGATTCCGGCAACACGATCAAGCAAAAGAGAGAAAAAGGCCAAAATGGGTTTTGGCAGGATGAGGCACGACCGTGCCTTGTGAGGCACGGGTGTGTCTAATCCAACAGGCACGGGGCGTACTAGCCTTGGCTGGACCGTGGTCTGTTGGGCCGACACGGGCGTGCCCGTACATTGTAACTGCAGAATCAACAGTCTTAAACACTCTGTTTAATGGGATTAATATCCATTAATTTGCAGCTTCAATTGTTACGGTTTTGTGAGCATTTGAACAGAGTAGTGACATATACTAGAAGTTAGTTCATCCTAAAACTCTCTCAAGTTGATACATACACTAGTGTTCAATAATTTTGAAGCAACAAAGTGTTCCTTTGCACTTGGTTGGTTGTTTTGGTAATATCATCAACCTACTAGCTTTAGGGAGTCGAGAAGAACTTGGGGTGGACTACATTAGAGGGATTCTTTGTTGAATTCTCATAGCTTGACAAGGAGAAAATTCTTGCATTGTGGTATAACCTTTTTCCTTCTTGTTTATTTATTTTAGTTGCAATACCATGTCTAGATTTTGGTCCATGAGAAGTGTTTGTTTGGATTCTTTTGAAATTTTGAACTATATTTTGGTTCTGCTTCGTCTTGAATATGCCAAACAAATACCTTCACTAACTTATCACAAGCATCAATAAAGCGAGTCATACAACATAGGAGTAAGCAATCAATGTTATCCTATCACATTGCTGTGTGCTGACAAGATCAGTAAGAGTCATGTCTTGTAGGATAGCCAGTCTCGCTCAACGACTCAGACCGGGGAATCATACACAACCAACTGCGCTGGTGGAGAGCATAAAGCAGTCCACCAAACATCGTTTTAATTAATGGTCAAGATCTAATAATGACATTATTTTAATTAAGTAAACAATTATAAGATTTAATTATAAAAGGAATGGAATTAAGAGAATCTTCCTCCCCATAAATTTCGTCCCTTCCTTTATTTTTCACTCCCATTTCTGAAAATGATAACATTCAGCTTAATATTATCTTCCAACCATAGAAAATGATAACTTCCAGCCACCCGAAAATGATAACTTCCACCACCCGAAAATGATAACTTCCACCACCCGAAAATGATAACTTTCTAGCCGAAAATGATAACTTTTTAGTCGAAAATGATAACAATACAGATGGTTACAGCCGAATATAATAAAAATTCACATGATTCAAAATGATAACATTTTGGTATCATTTTCATATGGTTTGTATTTTCGAAATAAAATTTTCAGAAAAATTGGAAGAGGGGTCTTGTTTGAAAGAGGATTAAAAAATGAGTAGATTGGTATAATTTTTTTTGCTCAAATTCTTTAAATTAAAATAGTTATGGTCATTTAAAAATTTAGGGGTAAATAAAAAATAAAAGAAGGAAATTATGGGGAAGTCTCATAGGAGGCGTGAGTTTGAATTTTTTTTCTTTTGCAATTCCAATTTTGTCCTTTTAAAGAGTGGCTGATAATTAGTCTTTGAGTTCTATGTTTAAGGGTGAGACTATATGGATACTTACCCGATATATATACACACACACATATACATATACATACTACTATATAAACAATTTAATATTCCCTCTCCTCCTTAACTTTAAGAGTTCTTAAAATTCAATCAAAACAACATCTTAACCTTTCATTCTATTTAAATTAATCTCATCCACTCAGTTTTTAATAATTTCACTCTTTTTTCTAATTTACTTTAACTTTTTATTCATTTAAAATATACTCACACAAACACAATTGTCCACTCATACCAATACAAATATACAATTTCCAAAATGTTATTAATTTTCTCTCCTTATTTCATAAATATAAATCTTTTTCCTTATTTAATTATCTTTTAAAATTAATAAAATACTTGATCCAAATAAAAGAAAATTTGAAAAAATGGACATGTTAAAGAAAACTTTTATGTAGCATTGAATCGCGCGAATAACATATCATTACATTGTTAAAAGCGACATGTTACAAAACAAAAACAATCGCAGCATTACGTGGATACCATGCTAGAAATTAAATGAGAACCACAGACTCAATCTCAGCCATCGAATTCCCCCTCCTTCAATTCCACTGCCCAACAATGAATTCATCACATGCACCTTGCCACACTTTATCCCCCACACTCTCCATCCATGAATTCCACTTACAAAATAAACCGCTACTATTGAGTCTCTCATTCTCAATTAATTTCTCATTCTTATTTAAACCTTCCCCTATATATAATGATAATATTGGATTTTACCATAAAAAAAAATAAAAACCCAAGCCCTTGATTTTTGAACATGCCCTATACGTAACTTCCCAAATTCACAATTATATATATATATATATGTAACACCGCCTTTGCTATATTAAAAATCAGTATAAATTCGAGTTTTCAAACTGCATGGGTACGTTTGTAATTTGAACTTTTACATGTTTGTTAACTTAACTGAATTTCAAAAACTATGCAGCGGAATTTTAAATAACAAACAAACAACCCAAGCAGTTATTACAGTTTAAAAACATATGTTTGGCGTATATACAAATATACAATACCAAAAATTGCCAAACATGCCTACCGGTGTTACATAATCTAAACCGACCATAATACTATTATACCAAAAGCAGTGTTCCTACAAAAAGGCATGTATAACAGCCATGAGTGTCCCCAACTCACCAAGCCCGCCTATTCCTTATCTGTAAAAGATTAAACATCAACAACATTAGCTATATAAATATAGCCAGTGAATACTAACAATCATGCATAACAATTAAGCAAGTCCTTAGCAATATAACAAGTCATATAGCAGAATAAGCAATCAATGCTATCCTAACATATAGCGGAGTGTTGACATGTCCAGCGAGTGTATTATATTGCCGGGTTGCAAAACCAGCTCAAACCACTACCACCGGGGGAATCATACACTACCATCCGTGCGGGTTTCATCACCTAAGTGAATCACCATGCTCGTTAAGGAGCCAAAGCTCATTAGGCTTAGCCATTTAAGGCACTCACCTCAATTGCTGAAACGAACGGTACTCGAGTACCGTTAGTCCAGAACATTATGCCCGTAGGCCCAGGACCCAGCCGAAGCCGACCTTAATTACATACATTGTCCGGACATACAGATAGTTTCATCAATCACCCTTTACACGGAAAAATGCATGCATGCTTTATTCATATAACATATTATTCATCAAGTGTGCACATGTACTTAAATACATGTCTTGCACATCAATTTGCAAGGCATATCATGGATTCTTTATCATACTAGCATACATATGGCTTTCATAATACAAGTTGTGGCATATCATAATCATATAACTGTTCTTGCATTCAAACCTTCTTAAATTGAAGTCATAAGAGTCAGTACTCACCTTGGTGCTCAATTATAACTCAAATATAGATTTGGTCTTCCTTGGATGTTTAATTACCTATTGTACACATATAAGTCCACTTAGATTATCACATATAAACACATATACTATTACTAGTGTTATATTCCTACTTATGTGTTTAATTGAGTAAAAATGTCTAAACCATACTAAATACCTCTAAAATGGTCAAAAGTGATTCAACCATTATCTATTGCATATTACAAGTTTACTTAAAAATCATACCACATGTACATACACTCAATATTCTGGTTTTAACCCCAAATACATGTTTAACTTATTAAAAATACCATAAAACATCCCAAATAACATTAACCATTGAAAAACAAGTATTGGTTTGCTGCACACACGGTCGCGCCGCGACACCCTTAAGGGTCGCGCCGCGACGCCGCACCAGAGCCACGATTCTGAGTTCTGCACAACTGCTCTTTACATTCAAACCCAAGATTAACATGTTCTAAATTAATTCCAGCTTTTGTATTAGTTTTGGGACATCAAAGGGAGTCTATAAACATAAAAACTTCAAGCTTTAACATCAGATTCTAGTTTGATTCTTCAAATCACCATATTTGACCCACTTGGTCAATTTCAAGAAATTCTATCAAGTTATCATTTTTAATTCACAAAACCAATTCCAAACTACTCATACATGATATTAGAACTGATTTGTGCAAAGAAATCCAAGCTTTAATGGCTAAATTCGTTTTACCCATTTTTTGACCTAAATTGCAAAAATGAAGAACAAGGGAAGAGGAAGCTTACTAGTAGCAAGATGATGATGATGAGAGGATTAGAAGCAGATTTGGAACTTGATTTCTTGTTTAATTACAGCCTTTGTTTGATCTTGGCTTTGATTTTCCTTCAAGAACACAAGTGAAGAACAAGAGGTGAGGTGTGTGTGTGTGTCTCGTATGTGTGTGTGTGTTGAAGGTGAGTTGGCTGACTCACCTTAATGAGGCCGACTTATGGTTAATAATTATCCATAAGGAGGTATTTTGTTCCCCTTTTTAACATACATCACAACACACGAATAACCGTTTCTTCTAACGAGGATATTTTTTTGAAACCTCGTTTGAAACCAGTTAATATTTTATCATTATTATCTATTTTTATTACTATTTTCAAATTCACATTTAACTAGCCAATTACATATTTTCTATTAATACTTAACATATATATTCATTTAATTCATTTAAATTAAATTCACGCACCAAATGGAGCGCACGAATAGGCCCAATTTGAGGATGTTACAACTCTACCCTCTTAAGAAGATTCCGTCCTCGGAATCTGCTCAGCTGGAAATAAATGAGGGTAGTGTGCCTTCATGTCATCCTCAGTTTCCCATGTCATTTTGGGACCTAAGTTGTGCTTCCACTTGACAAGAACTAGTCTGATCATCTTCTTACGCAGCTTCTTTGTCTTTACGTTAATAATTTCAACTGGCTCCTCTACAAGGCGTTTAGCTGAATCAACCTTCAACTCTTGCAGAGGTAGAACTTGATTTTCTTCAACTTTACACTTTCTCAAATAGCATACATTGAAAGTGTTGTGAATACCATATAACTCAGGAGGTAATTCAAGAGATACAGTCTGCTCGTTGACCTTTCGGGAGATTCTGAATGGACCAATATAACGTGGACTCAGCTTACCTTTGCATCCAAACCGAATTACTCCGTTCCAAGGAGATACCTTCAAGAATACCCTATCGCCTTCACAGAATTCCACTGGTCGGTGCTTTGGGTCTGCATAAATCTTTTGACGATCACGAGCTGCTTTTAATTTCTCCAGAGCTATTTTGACTTTATCAGAAGTGATATGCACAATTTCGGGTCCGGCATACTGCTTCTCACCCGGTTCAAGCCAACAAGTGGGAGTGCGACAACGCCTCCCGTATAACATCTCATATGGTGGCATCCCGATACTAGAATGATAAGAGTTATTATAAGCAAACTCTATCAACGGGAGATGAGAATCCCAAGAACCACCATATTCAAGTACACATGCTCTCAGCATGTCTTCAAGAGTCTGAATTGTTCTTTTAGACTGACCATCCGTTTGTGGATGATAAGCAGTACTCAGATGAACCTGTGTGCCAAGCTCACGTTGCAAGCTTTGCCAGAAGTTAGACACGAAACGAGAGTCACGGTCAGAAACAATAGAACAAGGTAAACCGTGACGTGTGACAATCTCGTTGATATAGAGTTGAGCTAGGTATGTTAATGATGCAGATTCGTTTGTAGCAAGAAAATGAGCACTTTTGGTCAATCGGTCAACGATAACCCAAATCATGTTGTGCCCCTTCAGTGTCTTTGGTAACCTTGTAACAAAATCCATGGTTATATGATCCCATTTCCACTCTGGAATATCAAGCTGTTGCAGATTACCATAAGGCCTTTGGTGCTCGGTTTTAACTTGTGCACAGATTTGACACTTCTCCACGAATGAAGCAATGTCTCTTTTAAGTGTAGGCCACCAATACAGCTTTTTGAGATCATAATACATCTTGGTTATACCTGGGTGAATAGACAACCTGGAATTATGTGCTTCCTGTAATATCAAATCACGGTTGCCTTCAATGAATGGTACCCAGATTCGGGATTGAAAAGTCTTCAAACCCTGGCTGTCATCAACAAGCTGATCTTTCAGCTTTCTCATAATCTCCGCCTTCAAATTCTCCTCTTGTAGAGCTAGTTGTTGTGCTTCCCTCAATTTGGAAATAATATTAGGAACCACAGTAAGCTTCATGAACTTGGCTTCAGTTGAAACCCCTTTTCTGCTCAAGGCATCAGCTACTACATTAGCTTTGCATGGATGATAACGGATCTCACAATCATAGTCTTTAATCAACTCAATCCAGCGTTGTTGCCTCATATTGAGTTCTTTTTGAGAAAATACATATTGCAAGCTTTTGTGATCCGTGCATATGACAAATTTTGTGCCATATAAGTAATGCCTCCACAACTTTAATGCAAATACAACTGCTACGAGTTCAAGATCGTGTGTTGGGTAGTTCTTTTCATGTGGTTTTAATTGCCTTGAAGCATAGGCAATCACCTTATCACGTTTCATTAGAACACATCCCAAACCAGAATAAGCAGCATCACAATATACTATGAAATCCTCCGACCCGTTTGGCAGAGTAAGAATCGGAGCTTCACAGAGTAGCCGCTTTAAAGTTTGAAAGGACTGCTCCTGTGCATCAGACCACACATAAGCAACATCCTTCCGTGTCAATCTAGTAAGAGGACCAGCGAGTTTAGAAAAATCGCGAATAAATCGCCGATAATAGCTAGCAAGACCAAAGAAACTCTTGATCTCAGTAGGAGTCTTAGGAACCTCCCAATTCATCACTGCCTCTACTTTAGCAGGGTCTACTTTCACACCTTCCCTGCATATAACATGGCCAAGAAAATGCACCTCCCGAAGCCAAAACTCACATTTAGAAAGCTTGGCATAAAGTTGTTCTCGCTTAAGAGTTTCGAGAACTTGACGAAGATGTGATTCATGTTCAGCTTCGATCTTTGAATAGATCAAGATGTCATCAATAATTACTATCACAAACTTATCCAGAAATGGACGACAGATTCGATTCATAAGATCCATAAAGATAGCTGGTGCATTGGTAGAGCCGAATGGCATCACCAAGAATTCATAGTGGCCGTAGCGTGTACGGAAAGCCGTCTTCGGAATATCTTCAGCTTGAACCCGTACCTGATGGTACCCTGATTGAAGATCAATCTTAGAAAAGCACGTTGCTCCTTGCAATTGATCAAATAAGTCATCTATGCGCGGAAGTGGGTATTTGTTCTTTATAGTTCGCTTGTTAAGCTCCCTATAATCTATGCACATTCGCATAGTCCCATCTTTCTTCTTGACAAAAAGAACTTGAGCTCCCCAAAGAGAAGAGCTCGGGCAAATGAAGCCCTTGTCAAGCAATTCTTGAATTTGAATCATCATCTCGCGGACTTCAGAAGGAGCGAGACGATACGGAGCTTTAGCCACTGGAGTAGCTCCGGGAACAAGATCAATCTTATAATCCACATCCCTGACTGGAGGCAGTCCGGGTAATTCATCTGGAAAGACTTCAGGATATTCTGACACTACCCTAATATTTTCTACTAGTTGTTTCTCCATTTAGGTATTAATAACATAAGCAAAGTAGGAGACACAACCTTTTGTAACGGATTTCTAAGCTTGAATCACTGAAATGATAAGAATATCAGACTCCCGTCCTTCTCCCCTCGCGATTGCATAAGACCCGTCATTTAAAGGAAATCTGATAATCTTCTTAGAACATATAATCTCAGCATCTCGACTACTGAGCCAATCCATACCGATCACAACATCAAATCCCGTGATAGGCATAATAAGGAATGAAATTGAAAAGCTATGCCCGTCGATATAAACAAGTGCTACTGGGACTTTCTCGGTAACGTAAACTACTTTACCGTCAGCTACTTCTACTTTAATTGGATCAATTAATGCAGTAACAGGTAGTTGCAGCTTCTTACGACAAGATATGGAAATAAAAGAGTAAGTAGCTCCAGTATCAAACAATATGCATGCTGGGGTAGATTCAATAATAAAAGTACCCGTGATTACATCACCTACAGCTTTGGCCTCTTCGGCCGTCATCTGAAACGCACGCCCTTTTGCACGTGGGGCGCCGTCTTTCTTTGGCTCTGATGATGATCCACCTGCTCGGGTACTTGGACTCTTAGGGCATTGGGCTATTTATGCCCTGACTGATGACATCTGAAGCAGACGTCATCCTTGTACCTGCATTCCTCCACTGAATGCCCCTTGGTTCCACATCTGGCACACCTTCTGGTTGCCTTAGAAAAATCGCCATAATGGTAGGTGCGGCATTGATAGCACCATTGACTATCAGATCTAGGCCTCTTAGAGTCGCCTCCTTTGGTACCTGTAGAAGATTGTCCTTTTAAAGGACTCGGGTTAGAAGAGGATTGAAATTTCCTCTTGTTGCTTTCCCCTGCAGATTCACCCCTGCACTGGATACGGTCACCATCCATCTGTCGAGCTACCTCAAAAGCTCGATCTAAATCAGCTCCTGCTCGGACATGTGCCCGAAATTCAAGTGGTAGAGTAGCAACAAACTTCCGAATCTTCAGATTCTCATTGGTTAGTAAATGAGGTACAAACCTCATTTTATCAGAAAAAGCACTAATATGTTACTCCATGGATTTATCTCCTTTTCGGAGATTGTTGAACTCGCATTCCAGCCGCTCCATATCATATTCAGTGCAGTACTTCTTCTGCACTTTCTCCGAAAACTACTCCCAAGATAGAGCTTCTAGTACCTCCTTTCTGACTGAGGCCCTGACCGTGTCCCACCAGAATATGGCACGGCCCTTAAGCATCCTGACTGCATACCTGACGCGGCATTCAGCTTCACATTCACACGATTCAAAAGCCTGCTCCGTCTCGCGAAGCCACCTCATGGTAACCACGGGGTCATCACTCCCCTCAAAAGTAGGTGGTTTACATGTCAGGAATTTCTTAAAAGAACACGGCTGGCGAGGTGGTTTACCCAAAGCCGAGTTAAATAATAGCTCCTTTGCAACACGGAGCTCCTCCTCGAGGCGTCGTATGTATTCCTGCTGTACATTATCGGCTTGAGCACCTTCAGTATGGTGCTGACACTACGCGTCTCCAGCCTGTGGTGGAATATGGGAGGCTTCGTCCTCCATTTCAAATACAGATTTTGAAACCAAAATTTTGGAATAAGTTGTTGATGAACAAAATGCTTTCATCTAAAAAGTGATGAATTTATTAGATTCATCAAAAAGAAATCGTTGAATAACAAGTTTTAATTAATAAAGATGATAAACTAACAATTATCAGTTGATGTATATACTAAAAAATTATCATTAATCATCCCTCTTATACTTTTTACTTTAATTTTATTTTTATTTGATCTCATCCCTATATATATAGAAAATGGATCAATAAATGTCCTATGCTTAAACATAGAACCTAAAAGCCAAATTTGGACCATTAGATGTTTTGAATTAATGGTCAAGGTCTAATAATGGCATTATTGTAATTAAGTAAACAATTATAAGGTTTAATTATAAAAGGAATGGTATTTTGAGAATCTTCCTCCCCATAAATTTCGCCCCTTCCTTTATTTTTCACTCCCATTTCTGAAAATGATAACTTTCAGCTTAATATTATCTTCCAACCACAGAAAATGATAACTTCAGGCCACCCGAAAATGATAAATTCCACCACCCGAAAATGATAACTTCCACCACCCGAATATGATAACTTTCTAGCCGAAAATGATAACTTTTTAGTCGAAAATGATAACAATATAGATGGTTACAGCCGAATATAATAAAAATTCACATGATTCAAAATGATAACATTTTGGTATCATTTTCATATGGTTTGTATTTTTGAAATAAAATTTTCAGAAAAATTGGAAGAGGGGTCTTGTTTGAAAGAGGATTCAAAAATGAGTATATTGGTATAATTTTTTTTGCTCAAATTCTTTAAATTAAAATAGCTATGGTCATTTAAAAATTTAGGGGTGAATAAAAAATAAAAGAAGGAAATTATGGGGAAGTCTCATAGGAGGCGTGAGTTTGAATTAATTTTCTTTTGCAATTCCAATTTTGTCCTTTTAAAGAGTGGCTGAGAATTAGTCTTTGAGTTCTATGTTTAAGGGTGAGACTATATGGATCCTTACCCGATATATATAAACACACACACATATATACATATACATACTACTATATAAACCATTTAATATTCCCTCTCCTCCTTAACTTTAAGAGTTCTTAAAATTCAATCAAAACAACATCATAACCTTTCATTCTATTTAAATTAATCTCATCCACTCAGTTTTTAATAATTTCACTCTTTTTTCTAATTTACTTTAACTTTTTATTCATTTAAAATATACTCACACCAACACAATTGTCCACTCATACCAATACAAATATACAATTTCCAAAATGTTATTAATTTTCTCTCCTTATTTCATAAATATAAATCTTTTTCCTTATTTAATACAATGTCCAGCGAGTGTATTATATTTCCGGGTTGCAAAACTAGCTCAAACCACTACCACCGGGGGAATCATACAGTACCATCCGTGCGGGTTTCATCACCTAAGTGAATCACCATGCTCGTTAAGGAGCTAAAGCTCATTAGGCTTAGCCATTTAAGGCACTCACCTCAATTGCTGAAACGAACGGTACTCGAGTACCGTTAGTCCAGAACATTATGCCCGTAGGCCCAGGACCCAGCCGAAGCCGACCTTAATTACATACATTGTCCGGACATACAGATAGTTTCATCAATCACCCTTTACACGGAAAAATGCATGCATGCTTTATTCATATAACATATTATTCATCAAGTGTGCACATGTACTTAAATACATGTCTTGCACATCAATTAGCAAGCCATATCATGGATTCTTTATCATACTAGCATACATATGGCTTTCATAATACAAGTTGTGGCATATCATAATCATATAACTGTTCTTGCATTCAAACCTTCTTAAATTGAAGTCATAAGAGTCAGTACTCACCTTGGTGCTCAATTATAACTCGAATATAGATTTTGTCTTCCTTGGATGTTTAATTACCTATTGTACACATATAAGTCCACTTAGATTATCACATATAAACACATATACTATTACTAGTGTTATATTCCTACTTATGTGTTTAATTGAGTAAAAATGTCTAAACCATACTAAATACCTCTAAAATGATCAAAAGTGATTCAACCATTATCTATTGCATATTACAAGTTTACTTAAAAATCATACCACATGTACATACACTCAATATTCTGGTTTTAACCCCAAATACGTGTTTAACTTATTAAAAATACCATAAAACATCCCAAATAACATTAACCATTGAAAAACAAGTATTGGTTTGCTGCACACACGGTCGCTCCGCGACACCCTTAAGGGTCGCGCCGGGACGCAGCACCAGAGCCACGATTCTGAGTTCTGAACAACTGCTCTTTACATTCAAACCCAAGATTAACATGTTCTAAATTAATTCCAGCTTTTGTATTAGTTTTGGGACATCAAAGGGAGTCTATAAACATAAAAACTTCAAGCTTTAACATCAGATTCTAGTTTGATTCTTCAAATCACCATATTTGACCCACTTGGTCAATTTCAAGAAATTCTATCAAGTTATCATTTTTAATTCACAAAACCAATTCCAAACTACTCATACATGATATTAGAACTGATTTGTGCAAAGAAATCCAAGCTTTAATGGCTAAATTCGTTTTACCTATTTTTTGTCCTAAATTGCAAAAAAGAAGAACAAGGGAAGAGGAAGCTTACTAGTAGCAAGATGATGATGATGAGAGGATTAGAAGCAGATTTGGAACTTGATTTCTTGTTTAATTACAGCCTTTGTTTGATCTTGGCTTTGATTTTCCTTCAAGAACACAAGTGAAGAACAAGAGGTGAGGTGTGTGTGTGTGTGTCTCGTATGTGTGTGTGTGTTGAAGGTGAGTTGGCTGACTCACCTTAATGAGGCCGACTTATGGTTAATAATTATCCATAAGGAGGTATTTTGTTCCCCTTTTTAACATACAACACAACACACGAATAACCGTTTATACTAACGAGGATATTTTTTTGAAACCTCGTTTGAAACCAGTTAATATTTTATCATTATTATCTATTTTTATTACTATTTTCAAATTCACCTTTAACTAGCCAATTACATATTTTCTATTAATACTTAACATATATATATTCATTTAATTCATTTAAATTAAATTCACGCACCAAATGGAGCGCACGAATAGGCCCGATTTGAGGATGCTACAATATATATATATATATATATAGAAATAGGATCAATATACAACCTTGTCATATGAAAACTATATGAGGTAACTGCATAATTGAGGGCAAATATGGAATTCTGTTTTGGAAACCACAAATTTCCTTTCTTGTTCCACCTCTCGAAAATGCAAACTGATAACCAAAATACAAATCATTAGGTTATTTGCATGTTAATGACTTAATATTATTTGCATTTTCGGTTATTTACATTTTTGTTATCTTCTTTTATGTCGATTGCATTTTTCCTTTTACATTTTCGTTAAACAATTTGCATTTTTGTTATCTGTTTTTTTTTTCATTTTCAGGAGCATTTTGCATTTTGGTCAAAAATTTTGCATTTTCATTTATAAAAAAAATTAGAAAACATTTCAATCTTGGTTTTGAATTAAAGAGGATAAAAAACTGAATCTAATGGTATATATTTTTGCTAAAATTTTTAAACATTAATTTATTATGACTATTTGAATGTTTAGTAGATTTTTTTTAAATGGAAGTTTGGAGGTTGAATGAGGAAGAGAGGAGTGAGTATTAATTTGTAATTCTTTTTCAGTTTTACCCTTACTCTTAATGCCACGTGTCATCACCAGATTTGTTCTTTAGGTTCTAAGAATAAGCAAGGTTTTATATATAACCTCACCCTATAGATATATATATATATATATATATATATATATTGTTAGTCCCATGTTTAGAATAGTTAGATTTGATGAGACAAACTATCGATATGTATAGATGATAGGTTAAGATTTAGGAATTATGTAAGTTTGTTATAGACTGACTAGTCAGCTTCAGCTTCAGCTGAGTAGTCAGCGTATAAACAGATATAGAGTTTTCTATGTAAGTACTAGATAACTTAGTGACTTCTAAGCTGAGATAGGTCTTAAGAATGAAGACTTGAAGACTTGAAGATTTGAAGACTTGAAGATTCAATAATCCAAGATTCAAGAAGTCGGCTTGACAAGGTCAAGACTGAGTATGTCAATTCAACGTCAGAAGTCAGTTGAAGAATTTAAGTAAGTTCTAAATTCTGTTATAAACTCTCTATATCTATGACATTTAAATTAGGATATCTAAACCTAATTTAAACTATCTATTAGTTGGATAGAAATCTCAAACGAAGTTAATTAGATATGTTCTAATTAAGGAGTTTGTTACGGTTTTAAAGAAAAGATAAGTTCTATCTTTAAATTGCGATTTGTTCGTAGATATATCAAGTATAAGTATCAACCTTTTCATGGGTTTTACATAGATGTTCTTACGTGTGTACGAGAACACATACGCGATACACAACGACTGCATAAGTTGCAAGACTGCATAAGTTGCAGAACGTACATGTGTTTGTGATACTTGATACGCGTGTGTTGCGATAACTTTGTAAGTTCAAAATTAGAGAAAGTTTTCAAGAGTTCTTGTTAATTAGTTTTAACAAGAAAATTCGATCATCAATTAATTTGTGATTCAAGAGTGTTTAGAGAGAGTTGAGGTTATAATCATTGTAATATCAAATCATCCTGTTGATTTGATTAGAGAGTGATAATAGTTATTGTACTGGTTGATAATTGAATATACATTTGATTAATTTGTTTGATTGTTTAAAGTGTATTCAACCCCCCTTCTACACTGTATCGGTTGCTTGTTCACCCTCTGTGGGACCAACAACTGATATCAGAGCAAGTTTCTTCATAAGTTAAAGATCAAGATCCGCAGTCAAGAGGTTAAGATGTCTACTAGCAAGCAATCAAGTCACATACCAACAATGGCGGCAAAAGGTTGTCCTATCTTTGATGGCACTGACTATCCTATGTGGAAGTTTAGAGCCATGCTATATCTGAAGTCTGTAGAGCACAGGATGAGTACCGTGATTCAAAATGGCCCAATCATACCAATGATCCATATTACTGCCACTGACAAAACTGTTCCCTCTGGAGAAACTCCCAAGCCTGAAGCATCCTGGACTGAGGAAGATCATAAACTGTTCAATCTTGATGACAAGGCACAAAGCATTATAGCAAATGCTTTAACAAATCCTCTTCTGCATACTGTGGCTGGGTGCCAAACTGCAAAAGAGATGTGGGATACTCTCAATGTCACGTATGAAGGCAAATCTAAGTCGTTCTTATGAAACTTTCTTTGCTAAAAAGAATGAAACTCTGGCAGATTTATTTACCAGATTTCAATGCTTGATAAATGATCTGATGTTGGTAGGTGTCAAGAAAGATGAGAATGAGTTGGTACTCAAGTTCTTGGATGTGTTACCAGAATATTTCAATGAGATCACCATTGCACTTTATGCTGGAGGAACCTTAGGAAAATATGATCTCAGATCTATCTATGGTTTCCTTCTAAATCATCAACAGAAGAAAGTAGAAGAAAGTAGCCCAGCAACAACTAAAAGAATCTATAAACGATGCTGGATCTGCATTAATTGCAGAAAAGAAAAAGAAGGGATCTAAAAAGTCTCAAGCTGAGATTGACTCTGAATCTGAATCTGAGGAAGTAAGTCTTAACTGTGGTTCAGATAATGAAGAGATGGATGCTCTTACTGAACAAATGGCAATGTTAGCAAGAAACTTTAGAAAGTTCAGAAGAGGAAGGGGTCAATCTGACAAAAGCAAAAGTGGTAAGTCTACTTTTGATCCTAAGAAAGCTAAGTGCTATAAGTGTCAGAGGATAGGACACATAGCTGCTGAGTGCAGAGTAAAGAAGGGAGAATCAGCTTCAGTAGCTGACAAGAATGCCTACAGAGCTGATAAATATAAAAAGAAATATCAAAGACTCAAAGGCAAGCCACATGAAAACACCAAAGGCCTCCATGCTAAAACTTGGGATACTGAATCATCTACTTCAGATGATGATGAGCCAGATAGGTGTTTGATGGCCATTGAGGATGAAGAGGAACAAGTTGACTATGAGTTAGAGGACAGTTCCTTTGATGAGGATCTAGCAGAAGCGGCTAAGCTGAGTAAGCAAACCAGTAACTGGGATCCTGCCTCAATGTGTAAGGTAAATAACTTTAGCTCTTACACTGATGAACAAAAATGTCTAATGTTTAACTATTTGTTGAATGACTTCAAAACCTCTCTCACAGTTCAATCTAGTTTGAAAACTGAAATTTCAAAACTAAAAGATGAACTTAAACACTCTGAAACTCTCTTAAATACTGGTAAACAGGTCCAAAGTGATTATGAATGTCAGCTTCATATAAACAAACTTCTAAGTGAAGAACTGCAAGAATCAAAAGAACAAGCTGACAATCTAAGAAAAATCTGTGAATCTTGGTGTAAGTCATCAAGAGAAGCAGAAAAGTACATTAACCAGCAGATACTAAAACAAGTAAAAGCAGTACTAGGGGGAGATTATAGTGCTGTTGCTGATGAAATCATCGAAGATCAAGTCAGTCTTGAAGACAAAACGATGAAATCAGATGACATACTCCCAAGAACTTTCTTAAGGAACAAGGAAGGGAAACAGGTCAAAACCAATAAGTTTGTGAGACCAACCCAAAGTCCTCAGGTTATTCACTCAAACCATCAAGCTGAATGTTCCAGATCCAACCAAAACTGTAAGTCAGTTTTCAAAAGATTGGATTACAATCCGGTGAGAACAACGTTTTTGATAGAATATCTCATGTTAAATCAAAAAGACATAATTCTCAAGTCATACATGAAAGAATGTCTAAAAACAGGATGTTTTCTGTAAGTCAGACCTCAACAAATAGAGGTAACCATAAAGCTGACAAAGGTAAGTCCAAAGTCAGTGAAAATCAAGTAGACAAACTGTTGAAGTGGATTGAAAGGTTATCCACATCATATGACCCTAAATCTGAATCCATATTTAATGTTGGAAAACTGAAAGAAATCACCCAAACACCCATTTTTAGAAGAAAATGCTATAAGTGTGGTGATAGAGGTCATGAGGCCAAAGATTGTGTAAGTACCAATCTTAGACCTAAAAACAAAAAGGATGATCAGTCCAAAACAGAACCAAAATCTGTTCGAGCTGATCAATCGAACTCCAAAGGATCAGCTAAGTGCTCATCCTCAGGACCCACCAAACAGTGGGTTCCAAAAAGAAGCTAATAAGTTTAGTTAATAATGTGCAGGGCTCCTACAAGTGGTATCTCGATAGTGGATGCTCAAGGCACATGACAGGAAGCAAGGGGATTCTAAGTGAATTCCAAAACAACAAAGGACCCAAGGTGACATTTGGGGATAATTCTCAAGGAAGGACTAAAGGTTATGGAAAGACAACTATTGGAAAAGTCACTTTAAAAAAGGTAGCATATGTTGAAGGCCTTAAACACAATCTGATAAGTATCAGTCAACTGTGTGATGAGGATTATGAAGTCACCTTCAGAAAGCATGCAGGAACAATTTATGATAAGAAGGGCAAACCAATATTAATGGCAAAAAGATAGAGAGATATCTATTTGTTAGATCTCAGCTCCGCAGATCCTTCAACTGAAACCTACTTGTACTCTGACTTAACTCCCAAGCTGAGCTGGTTATGGCACAAAAGACTGTCTCATTTAAACTTCAAATATATTAACAAGTTGTCTAGCAAAGTGTTAGTCTCTGGTCTGCCTAAGATCACATTTGCTAAAAACAAACTCTGCTCAGCTTGTGAAATGGGAAAACATCATAAGAGATCCTTCAAGTCCAAACAAAATTTCTTAATCACAGAACCATTGCATATGTTGCATTTGGACCTATTTGGACCTATCAGCACCCCAAGCCTAAGTGGAAAAAAGTATACTCTAGTGATTGTTGATGAGTTCACAAGATTCACTTGGGTAATCTTCTTAAAAGCCAAAAGTGAAGCTGCATATGAGTTAATTAGCTTCATAAGACAAGAAGAGTTGCAAAAGGGTAAGTCTCTTAAACAACTCAGAAGTGATCATGGGACTGAGTTCAGAAACTCAACCCTTGAAGACTTGGTAAAACATCTTACGAGATGTATCATAGCAGAAAACCCAACATTGGATATTTCCATATTTTTGGTTCAACATGCTATGTGCTAAACCAAAGAGATCAGCTCCATAAGTTGGAACCCAAAGCTGATCAAGGGATATTTGTTGGATATTCTTCAATCTCCAAAGCCTACAGAGTCTTTAATCTTAAAAGAAAGGTAATTGAAGAGTCAGTACATGTTACGTTTGATGAGACAAGTATTGATGAATCCAACAGAGCTCAAGCTGACTCGGTTAGTCTGAGTGAGCTTGAAAGGAGTAAAGAAGATCTCACATCAAATCCCATGTATGTTATTGATGATTCTGATGATGATGATGATGATAGTAAATCTGACAAACGTGCATCACTGAAAGAAATAATCAATATTGAAGATAATCAGCCTGAGAATCTCGGTGAACCATCAGGTACATGTCAGATTGAGGATCTAAGTGATCATCAAATTCCTACTCAGACTGAAGAAGTAAGTCCTATTCAGCCTGAGAGGCACTGCTCTGAATCAGACCCAGAACCTCAGTCTCCCTCAACAACCTTCAAAGTATTAAAAGATCATCCTCTTGATGATGTTATTGGGAACGTTGAAGATGGTGTGTTAACTAGATCTAAGGCAAATGCAAACTATGTTGCCTACTCTAGTTTTCTATCTCAAATAGAACCAAAGAAGACTGAAGAGGCTCTAAAAGATGAAAATTGGATTGAAGCTATGCAAGAGGAGCTGATAGAATTTCAAAGAAATAAGGTCTGGACCCTTGTCCCTGCTCCCAAAGGAAAAACAATTATAGGCACTAAGTGGGTCTATAGAAATAAAATGGACAAGGATGGAGTAGTGATCAGAAACAAGGCAAGGCTAGTAGCTCAGGGGTATCGACAAGAAGAAGGTATTGATTATGATGAAACCTTTGCCCCTGTTGCGATGATTGAAGCTATAAGGTTGTTTCTAGCCTATGCTGCCTTCAAACACTTTTAAGTGTATCAAATGGATGTTAAAAGTGCATTTTTAAATGGAGCACTACAGGAGGAGGTCTATGTGAAACAACCCCCTGGTTTTATTGATGCTAAACATCCAGATTATGTCTATAAGTTGGACAAGGCTTTGTATGGACTCAAGCAAGCTCCAAGAGCCTGGTATGATACACTATCCACCTATTTGCTCTCAAAAGATTTTGTCAGAGGAAGTATTGACAAAACTCTTTTTATAAGAAAGAGCAGAGGACATGTCATTCTGGTTCAAATTTATGTGGATGACATTATCTTTGGATCAACAGTCCAAGATCTGTGTGATTGGTTCTCCAAGATAATGTCTAATCAATACAAAATGAGCATGATGGGTGAGATGACATACAATTTGGGACTTCAAATCTATCAGAAAGAAGATGGTATATTCATTAATCAGAGCAAGTATGTCTTTGATCTGATTAAGAAATATGGATTAGACTCAAGCCATCCCGCAAAGTCTCCTATGTTACACAATGTCTACACAAGGACATTGATGGAAAGTCTGTATGTCAGACTACATACAGAGGAATGATAGGTTCATTACTCTATTTAACAGCAAGCAAACCTGATATAATGTTTGATACATGTGTTTGTGCACGATATCAGGCTGATCCAAAGGAATCACACTTGCTAGCTGTAAAAAGAATACTCAAATATCAGAAGGGAACACCAAACTTAGATTTGTGGTATCCCAAAGGATCAGGATTTGAGCTGATAGGGTACTCCAATTCAGACTTCGCAAGATGTGGTCTTGATAGAAAGAGTACTACTGGAGGATGTCAACTTTTGGTAGGAAAATTAGTCAGCTGGACGAGCAAGAAAGAAAACTCAGTGGCAATTTCAACAGCTGAAGCTGAATATGTAGCTGCAGGGAGCTGTTGTGCTCAAATACTATGGATGCAACATCAGCTGAAGGACTTTGATCTGCATTATTCAAAGACTCCCATATTTTGTGACAATCAAAGTGCTATTGCCATTACACACAACCCAATGTTTCACTCAAGAACCAAGCACATTGATATAAGACATCACTTCATCAGAGATATTGCAGAAAAGGGAAAGATAGAGTTAGTCTTCATTGAGACCGAAGATCAGCTTGCGGATATCTTCACGAAACCAATAGAAGGCACAAGATTCACAACTCTACTCAGCAAGCTTGGAATGCTCAACCCTTAATTGGTATGTTCCATTCTTTATCTCTGTTTAAGATTTGCTAAGTGCTATAGTTGACTAAGTGTCAAAATCTGAGCTAAGTGCTCAAGCTAAAGCTGAGTGCTTCACATAAGCTGAACGTTCAGGATCAGCTGAGTGCTTCATATAAGCTGAACGTTCAGGATCAGCTGAATACTCCATATAAGCTGACCGTTCAGGATCAGCTGAGTAATCAGTTCCAAAGTGTGGTCAGTTCCACATGTCTAGGTTAGTCCTAACAAATGGTATGTCCAACAATATGGTAAGTCCAACATATTTACGGTGTGACCGGTAAATAAACGTCAGTAGTTCAAAAAAATTTCTGATATATTTTTATAAAATATCTTTTCAATATAATAGTGTGCGTTTGGGTACCTAACAATAAATTTAGCCGTTATAACAAACTGCGTAGAATTTTTTACGGTAACGGTCATATTTATTACCCTCAGATAACGGTAACTTTTCTCTCACATTGAAAAGGTATAAATAAGAGAGATTGTTCGTCATATTTCGTTTAAACTTCCAAAATATTCTTCTCTCTTAAACCCTAACGTTGTTGTGTGGAGAGTTCATTGCTAAGTGCTTATTACTGCTAAGTGCAATCCAATACGATAAGTTCGATTTCAATGGAGGGGTATAGTCTAAATCTAACTGAACAAATGATTCGTGGTGGAAATTTCAAGAACAATGCACTCCCCACCTATAAACAAAACAACGTCATCGCCTGTACCGACATTCCAAAGTCCAAAATTGGCGAGGGATATGAGGAGTGGGTCTCCTACATTCGCAAGGGTCCCCTGGCACATGCATTTCTTCGTGGACCTGCTGTGCTCATCCCTCAACTTCTCACGGAATTCTGGTACATGTGTAAACTCGATGTAACCCAACCGGTTATACGGGGCACAGTCCTAAGTGGACAAGTAGCGATAGAAGTCGATGCAAACTGTCTCCGCCGAATTCTTCATCTTCCAATTCACAATCAATATGAAGCGATGGTTTCTAGGGAAACACCAAGAAGTGTTTTACCCTTAATGGGTCATCCTCAAGTTATTGACGTCATACGGAAATCTGTTTTCCAGACGGCATGGGGATTTATGGTATCCACTGTGGTTCGTTCTCTTGGATACAAGGTGGGAGGCCTGGATAATGTAAATGACTTTGAAATGCAACTATTATACAACTTATTTTATGATCGACGAGTGGATTACGCGGAGTTAATCTTTGAGGCATTCAAGTCATTGGTGACCAAGAACATCAGGGACACTATTGTACCCTTTGCAAGATTTATATCCATGGTCATCGAGGACAGGTTGGGTGGAAGATATAATGCTCAATATGAGTCAATCCCTACTCCTGTTCTCAGCTACAGGATGTTCACCCATGATATTTTCCCTGGGCACCCTACATTGAGTGCTCAGATAAGGGCGTATGTACAGCTTCAGACTCCTGAGTCAAGTGAAGCTGAGACATAGGAGGACGCTGCAGAAGAAGTGGGTGATGATGTTGGTTCTGAGGCTGAGTCTCCTCAAGCTGATCAAACTAGGATTCAGTTTAAACCTCGTCCTCAAATAATTCCATCCACCACTTTGAGTTCTGAGCAAAGGAGTTTGTTTCCTAGCTCTGAGTCTCCACTGCTAGGTGCAGCAGGTATGATTTCTCAACCCTTATCTCCTTCTCTCTCTTTTACTTCTCCATCTCCAAATTTAGGAGATAGTACCGAGTCAAGCCCAACTCAGTCTAACCCCTCTCCTCCACCTTAAATATCTCCATCTATTTTACAATCTACAGCCAACCTTGGTCAGCCCACTGCTACCAAGGATATTTCCTACACCTATACAAGGAAAACTGCCAAAGGTGGTCCTTCACCTCAAAAGGACACTGGAGTTGATATCACATTGATACCTCCACCGGCAAGAGCTGAGGGGGAGACACCTTCTCTTAAGGTGCCAACCTCTAGGCTCAGTTCAACCCTTAAGCCTATACCGGGTATGGTGTCTACTCAACCCATACTTACTAGTGCCATGGGAGATCCCACTTCTGTGCCTTCACAGCCCCATGAAGGTGACATTGAAATACTGACCAATCCCCAGGGTCAATTACCTCCCTCCTCACCGATAAGCCTAGCTCACCCTCCCATCATACCTCACGAACTTGGTCATTCTTCTCTTCTATTCTCACACACTCTCGTACGACCTGTCAATAAACCTTTCATACACCAGGAAGGTTTACAGGGTCTCCATTCTGGCCCCCTTGATTCCATAGGTCTTCACCAACCTTTGGATATGGGACCCACATCCTTACCGATTAAGGAACACTCAACAGCCACTCCTACGGTGGAAATACACTCTTCCACTCGACAGGAGGACGTTGAAGTAAGAAGAAGACATGCGGAGCCCACACTGATAACTTCCGATGTTAAAGTCATTATGAACTATCTACAATCCCAGTTTGAGCTCCTGCATAAAAAGCGGAAAGCTGACAAAGCCAAGTTGATGCGTAAGCTTAATAATTTGTCAACTTCAGTTGCCAACTTGGAAAGCTTCATGTTCAAACTCAGACCTCCCCTATTGATGATGACAAAAAGGGGGAGGAAGAATCAAAGAAGTATAATGATAAGGTTGAGGGGGAGCATACAGAGGAAGTACAATTTGAACAAACTCATGATCGGTTCATGAGTACTGTAGATCAACCTTCTCAACAACAACAGGCTCCAACAGTTCAAATAACCACAACTTCACAAGCTCAACCAGAAACTCCACTTGAGGAAACATCTTGAGCTGTTCACACCAACCTTCCTCAAGATAATTTGCCAAAATTCGTTGAAGCTGAGTCCGTTCCAGCCTCACAAATGGATAAAGGGAAGAGTAAGGTGTTTGAGATGGTAAAAAGAAAGAAAAGAAGTATTATGCCTCTAGCGAAGAAAAGAAAGGTCATCATTGCTGAGCCAGAGCAACAGGGTAAGTCTCAATTAGTTACACATGAATCTGACTCAAGTGATGAAGCTGATGCAGCACAAAAAGCAGTGGCATACTTACTGAGCAAATGATTCAAGAGATGGCTAAAGAACTAGGCGTAACAGTGGAGGAAATAAAAGAGCAGCAACGACAAGCTAAAATTCAACGGGAAAAGGCTAAAGCTGAGGCTGCCAGAGCTGAAGCTGAAGCTGATTATTCTGGTCCAAGAGATGCCCCAATTCCCTACTGAGATGTGGATCTAAGGCATTGTTATAAAAGAACACATTTTAATAACAAGATTGAATCAATTACACTGAGTAGAAAAGGAGAATTGGTAATCATCAACTTTGTACTAGACAACAAACAAGAAATTGGTCTAGATATGAGATGTCTGTACAAGTTGGGATTCTCAGAGTTGAAGACAGTAGCCACAACTATCAAGCAGATGAAAAAGAGTCAAACCAGACAAGAGATAGTTGATGTGCTTAAGACAATCTTCATAAGAATCGATCAGCTAGGTGAGATTCCTGCTGATGAAATTGATACCTTTCTTAATCGAGGCAAAGCTGCAAGAGTTAGAGCAGCAAGCTAGCGAGCTAAAAGAGACATCATTTTACAAGTTCCAGAGGAAGTTGAATTCAGAGAGAATACTTATATCACTCAACCTTTGGAAAGATTCTTGTATCTTGATGTGGAAGGTAATCAATGTTTCTTGAAAGTAACAGATCTTCATTTGGCAAATCTGTAATTAATTCTATACTTGAGAATTCTATGTGATGACTAAATTCAGAACTCAGTATTCAGATATCATCTCAACAAAGAAATTAGATCAAGAAAAGCTAAGATGAAAGAGATGCCAGAAGGTGAAGAAATTATGGTTGATGCTATCAAGAAAGCTGCAATTTAGGAACTTAAATGTTCTGATATGTGGTTAGAAGTTGGAGATTCCGTTGAGTAAATAGATTAGTTCTATAATTTTTTTTTACTAAGTGTGCAGAAGCTAATCAAAATGATTAAACTAAAATGTAAATGATATGTTCATTATTACAAACTCAAATTTGATATGTTCAACTGTTTTATTATTTGACATGTTTGATATGTTCAAACAGACAACTTTGTAAGTTTAAGCTGATGATTGATATGTTCAATTGTAAACTGATAAGTTCAGTAATATAAGTTTTGTAAATTCAGAACTTAAACTAACTCTAATAAGTTCAGAATCTAAGTAGTTGTATATTCAAATACTTAGAATACAAGTCTTATAATAGATTTGTAACATAAACATCTTGTAAGTTCAAGATACGTAAATAAGTATAGATCAGTTCAATACTTATTTCAAGAACTAACTTTGGTCAGTTCCAGAGTTGTTCAACATAATTCTATTAACCTATAACTTATTTGATTCAATGTTTTATCATCATCAAATAGGGGGAGATTGTTAGTCCCATGTTTAGAATAGTTAGATTTGATGAGACAAACTATCGATATGTATAGATGATAGGTTAAGAGTTAGGAATTATGTAAGTCTGTTATAGACTGACTAGTCAGCTTTAGCTGAGTAGTCGGCGTATAAACAGATATAGAGTTTTCTATGTAAGTACTAGATAACTCAGTGACTTCTAAGCTGAGATAGGTCTTAAGAATGAAGACTTGAAGACTTGAAGATTCAATAATCCAAGATTCAAGAAGTCATCTTGACAAGGTCAAGACTGAGTATGTCAGCTCAGCGTCAGAAGTCAATTGCAGAATTTAAGTAAGCTCTAAATTCTGTTATAAACTCTCTATATCTATGACATTTAAATTAGGATATCTAAACCTAATTTAAACTATCTATTAGTTGGATAGAAATCTCAAACGAAGTTAATTAGATATGTTCTAATTAAGGAGTTTGTTACGGTTTTAAAGAAAAGATAAGTTCTATCTTTAAACTGCGATTTGTTCGTAGATATATCAAGTATAAGTATAAAACTTTTCATGGGTTTTACATAGATGTTCTTACGTGTGTATGAGAACAGATACGCGATACACAACGACTGCATAAGTTGCAAGACTGCATAAGTTGCAGAACGTACATGTGTTCGTGATACTTGATACGCGTGTGTTGTGATAACTTTGTAAGTTCAAAGTTAGAGATTCAAGAGTTCTTGTTAATTAGTTTTAACAAGAAATTCGATCATCAATTAGTTTGTGATTCAAGAGTGTTTAGAGAGAGATGAGGTTATAATCATTGTAATATCAAAGCATCCTGTTGATTTGATTAGAGCGTGATGATAGTTATTGTACTCGTTGATAACTGAATATACATTTGATTAATTTGTTTGATTGTTTAAAGTGTATTCAACCCCCCATTCTACACTGTATCGGTTGCTTGTTCACCCTCTTTGGGACCAACATATATATATATATATATATATATATATATAATGATATTATTGTATTTTACCATATTAAAATAAAAGCCAAGCCCATGTTTTGAGAACATGCCTTATACGTAACTTCCCAAATTCCCAATTTGTTTTCTATCACCCGCCAATTGATTCTACGAAGAGATTAACTTTCCCGCGACCGCAATGAACGATACCACATTTGCTAACTCCAGTTTGAAGTATGGTTCTGCAAATGAAATCAAGTTTATACATATGGTTGGTAGTATTGAAGTGCAAAGTTGTTCCCAATTTCAAAGTTAGGGTTCGATTGGTTGAAGGTAAACCTATTCTCTTTTGATTTATATCAAGTATAATCTTTTCTACATCATTCTTCAAGTAATTTTTCACTTCAATTTTAGTTTGAGTATAATCTAGGGTTCGACTTGTTCTAATTTTTTGCCCAAGTCATTGGTTATGATTTTTTTTCCTACATCACTGGTTCAACCTTTTTGTTCTATGGGGTTATGTTGCACAACGAGAATTATATTTGAAAAAGATTTCTATATGGGTGCAAAGTGACTATATTTGAAAAGGCTGTTGTTATCTTTTCTTTTTTATATAAATTCTAATTTGTCATATGTGTGCTCCATTTAGCCATTTTTGTGCTTTTCCTTTCCATCAGGTCAGGTTGAACTTTGTTTCAATTGTGCTTGTTCCGTCACATTTAGCCATTTTTGTGTTGTAATAGAATATGCTTCTTTGTTAATGGGAACCTTAGCTTGGGTTTGCATCTATTATTGCTATTTAGTGAATAGGTAGAAATAAAAGTGGATGATGAAACCATATTTCATAAAAATGTATGATAAAAGTAATTGTACTTTTCTGCAAAAGTGCAACCCATTCACAATATAAAATATTAAAGTCCACATCTACTGTCGTGTAGAAGTATCTTTCCCTTTCCATGATTGTACTTTAATCAACACCATGCTTCTGATTGATTTGACTTTACCAAGTATGGGATTGCCAGCCATACTTAGTTGTTTGAACAAATCTTCAAGATCTTCGTCTATTTGAGGTATCATTATCCTTTTCTAGAGGATAAGGTCAAACCTTTTTGTCTCATACTTGATCCAAAAAGTGCATTTTACTTTTAGAAACAAAGATCTAAGGCATAATAGAACAACACATGTTCTGCCTTTTACATATGACTTACAATCTCAAAAGATAGAGTAGATTTGACATTTTTCACAACTCAGCTAACAGATTGTACAAGGAACTCTGATATTCACTACTCAGTTGATCACTCTTTGCTAGTACTCAGTTGATACAAATTGCTCAGCTGATCATATAGATGCTCAGTTGTTCAATAGTAAGCTTAGGAGAACATAAGCTCATGTATTTGTATGATCAGTTGATCAAAAATGCTCAGCTGATTAATCAAATACATCAGTTTATAAGGGGAGATGACTTGTGTAAAGAAAGACTTACTTAGCTGATGCTCTGGGCCTCAGCTGATCCATTTATTCACTCAGCTGATCACTATCTTCACTCAGCTGATCAATCTGTTTACTCAACTGATGGAATATTTTCATCAGCTGATCAACAATTTTGCTCAGCTGATAGACTGTTTTCCTCAGCTGATGGTCTTCTTTACTTGTTTTCTTCATCTGATATCCTTTGGCTGATACATTGAGTAGGATCTGATGCTCAGCTGATGGTTTATTTTCCTCAGCTGATGGTTTCATACTTAGCATATTTTTACATAAACTGATTCAAACAACACATATTTGAATTCTTTCTAAGTCATACTGAATGTAGGGTTTGGTTATCATCAAATTTTATGTTTTAGGATAGGCAGAGTTGATTATTAGGGTGAGTGATTATCTCCCCAACAATCTCCCCCTATTTGATGATGACAAAACCTTTTTCTTTTTGAAGAATCAGTTTGACTTCGAATTACAAAAGATTTAAACTTTTTAGTACATATGGCTACCTAGCTATCTGTTTTTGGTGGCTCTTTTTATTTGAACCTTGTTCTGTTTTTGGTTTCTTTTCTAATGTTCCATTTTGTTCTGTTTTTGTGGAATCTTTTTCTGTGTTGTACCATTTTATTCTATTTTAGTGGTATCTTTTAATTTTTCCATTTTTATATATTTTTGATTTTCTGATATACATAAACATCACTTGAAATAACAGAATAAAGAAATGTACATAAGTGTTTACATAGATTAACTACTAACTAACTATTCTATAATGTATAATCAACTAAATGACAACAAAATCTTCAGAGGTAGAAACAGTCTTCAATCATCCCACCAAGATTCTTCTTTAACTTCAAAATCTTTGGCATGGGGATCAGCTTCAGCTAAGACTTCACATTGGGCTTGAACAAGGGCTTCAAAGTTTTCATTTCCAGTTCTGCCTCTTGTAGATATCCTTAGCCCAAATAGAAACTTCTTGCTAGCCTTAAGGATTTCAGACTATCTAAAGAACCTCCATGTGCCAGCTCTGTCCAAAAAGAATATACCTTCAACAGGCATAATTATAAACTTGTACAGCTCAGGAGTGATGTTCAGTGGAAGAGAAGTGTTGAGACCCTCAAAATCTGATAGGAATTCATGCTGGGGTAGTACCTCTCTTATCTCAAATGGTTTGAAGGGCTTGGAGCCTTTCTCATGAAGATTATCAACTGTGTGCACATGCCTGTAATAGTCATCTGGAGTGAAGGCCCTTTGTGACACAGCTAGAGCTATCCAATTCTAAATTTTTTGAATGAATTGAACTTTGAGCTTTGATTTGGATTTGAAGAGAAGGTACAGGATCTCAACTAACTCTGTGAACCCATATATGTGACACCTCTCATAGGATACAACTTCACAACTATTGAAGTTGTTCTGTCTTATTGCTTTGGGGTAGGGTTTACCATCACCTTTATGGACAGTGGCTCTTTTTATTGGAGTTGGTTCTGTTCTGTTTCTCAGAATATTAATTCTTTCTCTGAAGCTTTAAAGTCTTTGTTGACTTAGGTTGATGGGAGCAGATAAATCAAGGTTGAAGAGGGTTTTGATGGCATCAGCATGGGATCTAGCTTTGAGTAGTTCAGCCTGAGATTTTTCCCTTGCCAATTTGTGTTGAGCAGCAGCTTGATTTTGACTTTGTTCTTGCTCTTGCTGATATGCTAGCTCTTTGGCTTGGTAGATTTCTTCAACTGAAACACCCAATGCTTGAGCCATTTGAGCATTCTCCCTTTCTTCCTTTTCTTCCTTTTCTTTAAGAGCAAACTCCCTTTTCATTTGAGCATCTACTTCAACTTGCTCATCTGTCATCTTTGTTTGCCTTTATCCTTAGGAGTAGAGGTTGAAGCCTTTTGGACTGATGGGGTTGATTGGACTGGTGGAGCAGATGGCTTAGGGCTCTGTCTTCTTCTTCTGAGGATGTCAGAAAGTGGAGTATCATCCTCATCATCAGAATCAGACTCTATGGTGATTGGTGGAGAGCAACCCTCAACAACTTTTCTTTTAGGTTTTGGCCTGTTTGCCATCCTTTTCAGCCTTTTGGGAAACCTTTGCTCTCCCTTAGAAGGTGCTTTTCTTTTAATAGGTGAGGGAGCTGTTGCTTTGGGTGCTTCCTGCTGCATGATTCTTGAGGCAGTTTCAGCATAGGCAGCATCAATATCCTCTGAGTCAGGATCATCCTCCCTTGAAGAACTTGAGAATTTCTCCCCCTTTTTGTCATCATCAAAAGGAGGAGGGGAGTTACCTACTGCAGGCTTATGGGTTGGGGTAGGGTTATGGGTATGGGTTGAGGAAGGGGTAGAGGATATTTTAGAGAGCTGAAGGGAGAGGTCATCCTTGAGATCTTTGATAGCTTTCCACAATGAGAGATGACTCATTCTGGATTGTTCTGTTAAGGTCTCTATGTCATTAAGGATGCCTTTGAGAAAAGAAGGCATAGGGAGTAGTTGTTTAGGAATAGGTACAGAAATGTTGGGGTTTATTGGGCGTAGGGTTTGGAGTTGGGATAGGAGTTTGGATATGGTTTGGTTTAGGGTAGATATGGTAGATTGAGGTAGGCTGGGAATTTGTGGTTGAGAGGGAAGAAGGGTAGAAAGATGGTCTATTTTGGTAAGGATTGGGGTAAGATTAATGGGTGCAGGGGAGGGTGTGGGTGGGGTTTTTAGAGACTCAATGTCTTTGGTAAGTTGAGACAATTGAGCAGACGTTTGGGTTTGGAAGGTTTGGGTTAATTGATCAAGGTTTTGGTGAATTGTCTTGATAAGGGTAAGGTTTGGGGTTTGGGTAGATATGGATGGGGTAGAGGTGGAAGGAGTAGATAGAGGTTCAAAGAAGTTGGGTAAGGTTTGTGTTCCCTCATTTGAGCCTTGGTGTATAAGCTCAAATTCATTGGGAAAGAGAGTTGAGCCCTGTGCAAGTGGTTGGTTTGTACCACTAGCATTGGTAGGCTGTGCAAGGGTAAGAATTGAATTAATAAAAGATGCAAGGTAAGTGGACTGAGTGTGGGATGCACTCAATAATAGGGAATCCCTTATTGGATCCACATTCTATTGGGAGAATGTGGATGGTATAGGCTGACTCAATTGAGGGATAGACACAGTGTGACCTTGGGTTGAGGTCTGTCTTTCAATGAGATCAACCTTTTGGGAGGTTATCTCAGTTAGCGGTTTAAGTCCCTTATTTACAGATGTATCCTGTTGTGAGAATACATCCACTGGTTCAAAGGTTGCAACATCCAATTGCTCCCCCTCAACATGAGGAAGGGTAATTAGAGTTGAGGTCAGAGGTGTGGATTGCACTCTCTCAAAGTGCTCATGATGAGTCACTTCTGGTGACCTTGTATATATGGGGCTGCGGATAGGAGTAGAACTAGTGACCACATGAGGTTCACTAGAGCTTGGTTGTTGGATAGGTGTATGGACTGGAGAGGAGGATGGGCTATCAAAGGTTGGGACTACCATTTGAATATCCTCAGAGGTGGAATCAGTACTATCCATACCTTGGGACATGATGTGCCTACTTCTGTCAATGAGCTCCAGAAGTTGCTCAGAGATCTCTTGTGGGCATCACCATCATCACCAAGAGGACTTAACTCCATTGGACAGATATGAGCACCATCACCAGCATCATCATCATCATCCTTAGAGCCAGTGTGGCTTTCATCAGCATCATCATCACAATCATTATCATCATCATTTTCATCACCATTATTATCATCTGCATTGTCGTTTGCAGCATCTATCAGCTCTTGCATTTGGGCAGTGATTGGAGGACCTCTGTTTGCCTTTAAGAAATGGAATATCTTTTCACCCATGGCAGGGACAGGTATATGCTCAAGATGTTCTGTTAAGTCCACATAATCATCCTCTCCAATCTCCCTCATAGCTATCAGGCACAATAGTCTAATGTAGGGCACCTGCGACCTCGATGATTTCTTGTTGGTCCTCTGGGTGATTTTATCAATAAGGTCCGAAAATATCACTTGAGCAAAGTCGATATTTACCCCGAAGACTAGGGCATAAAGCACAAGGAGCTCGGTTTGATTGATGAGATGATGGCTTCCAGATTTAGGACCAAAGCAACGTATGACCACGTTGGCCAAATACTTCCATGGATGAGCGAGAGCAGAGACTTTGACTTGACCATGCACTACAGGTTCATTGTAGCCGATGGTGTCTAAAACGGTTTGAACTTTTGCTCTGGAGGGAAAAGCGGTGTACGGTGGGAAGTTAGGAATAGCAGAGGCTTCATGAAGGGTTTCGGTGGTGATCTAGAGATGATAGTTTCCTTGGGCTAGGGTGCAGTGGATGGTGTTGGTGTTTAGGTTATAGGTTGCGGAGTACCATAGTTCACCGATAATGGTAGGGTAAATGTAGTGTGGATCAGCGGTGAGACTTTCAAACAGGGGATGGGCTTGACGGAACTGAACTATTGGTTCATAACCTTGGTTTTCTCGCGAGGCAGGGATGGTGGTGCAGAGTAGAATGTTGTTAGGAGTTATATTCATCGGTAGATTGGGTGCAACATTCTCACCAGGGTTAACAGCCGGGTCTGGAATATAGGTGGCCATTTGGTAGGGATGATGAACAGTGAGTATCGAGAGAGAAGGTAGGGTAGTTCTTTGTAGAGAGAGAGAGGGAATTTGGAAAGTTTGAACAGGTAAAGGTGAATGAGAGAGAAATTGGGATATTTATGAAGATTAGTTAACAGAGATCGTTAGATACTGACAAAAGATCTAACGGAAAACAAATTAAATAGCTATTAAATGAAAACTGACAAACGGAGTAAATAACTAGGGTTAAAAAGCATTAAATGAGAGTAAAAAGTGAAAATTTACTAAGTGTAGAATCATCAGCTGATCAAGGAGAGTATCAGCTGATGAAAAACTATTAGTTAATGGGTATCAGCTGATGGAAAACTATCACCTAATAGTGAGAATTTGGGGTATCAGCTGAGTAAAGTACTTAGCTTAGCATGTCTTCCTTATCTTAAAGTGATCAACTGAGTAAATTTGATCAGCTGATAGGCATCAGCTGAGCATAGTTACTCAGTTTACACAAATCAAGTAAGACTTAGATATTCTTAGATAAGTATCTTATAATTTTCAACACTTATAAATTGACACAAACTAAATTACCACTATTCTAAACTAAAAATTTAGCATACCTAGTTTGGATATTAGGAAGTTGAACCTTGCTTCATCTAATGGCTTTGTGAATAAGTCTGCAAGTTGTAAATCAGTGTTGATATAGTGCAAAGTTACCTTCTTCTTTTGCACATTATCTCTGAGAAAATGATGTCTGATTTCAATATGCTTTGTTTTTTAATGCATGACTGGATTGTTTGAGATGGAGATTGCACTTGTATTGTCACAAAGAATTGGGGTGTCTTGAAACTTCATATCGTAATCAAGTAGTTGATTTTGTAACCACAAAATTTGAGCACAGCAGCTTCCTGCAGCAATGTATTCTGCTTCTGTAGTAGATGTTGACACTGAATTCTATTTCTTACTAGACCAACTAATCAATCTTCCTCCTAGAAGTTGACAACCACCTGAAGTACTTTTTCTGTCTAATGTGCATCCTGCAAAATCAGAATCAGAATATCCAACTAACTCAAAATCTGAGTCTTTGGGGTACCAAAGACCAAGATTAGGAGTTCCTTTGAGATATCTGAATATTCTCTTAACAGCAGCAAGATGTGATTCTTTAGGATCTGCTTGATATCTTGCACAGAGACATGTTGAAAACATTATATCTGGTCTACTTGCAGTGAGGTATAAAAGTGACCCAATCATTCCTCTATAAGTAGTAATGTTCACTGATTTGTCATCAGTGTCCTTTCCTAACTTAATAGAAGTAGACATAGGTGTTTGTATTGAAGAACAGTTTTCAAAATCAAACTACTTGAGTAAATCTTTGACATACTTTGTTTGATGAATGAAAATACCATCAACCTCTTGTTTAATTTGCAAACCAAGAAAATAGTTTAACTCACCCATCATGCTCATTTGATAATTATCAGACATGAGTTTAGAAAACTTTTTGCATAGTTCCAAATTAGTAGACCCAAATATTATATCATCTACATATATCTGCACAAGTATCACATCACCTTTGTACTTCCTAATAAATAAAGTGCTATCAATGCATTCTCTAGTAAAACCTTTGTTAATGAGAAAAGAAGAGAGGGTATCATACTAGGCTCTTGGAGCTTGCTTAAGACCATATAATGCTTTGTTTAGGAAGTAAACATGATCAGGTAAGCTTGACTCCTCAAAACCAGGAGGTTGTTTGACATACACCTCTTCTTTCAAATCTCCATTCAGAAATGCACTCTTCACATCCATTTGGAACACTTTGAAGCTTTTGAAGGCATCATAGGCTAGGAATAATCTGATAGCTTCCAATCTTGCAACAGTGGCAAAGGTTTCATCAAAATCAATACCTTCTTCTTGACAGTACCCCTGTGCCACTAGCCTTGCTTTGTTTCTGATGATTTGCCCATTTTCATCTAGCTTATTTCTGAACACCCACTTTGTTCCAATGATGGAATTATCCTTTGGTTTGGGTACCAAAGTCCATACATTATTTCTTTTGAATTCTGCCAGTTCCTCTTGCATGGCAGACACTCAGTAGGGATCATTGAGAGCTTCATTAACCTTCTTTGGTTCAATCATTGAGACAAATCTAGAATACAAATAGATGTTGCAAGCTTTTGATCTTGTTCTAACTGGATCATCTATGTTGCCTATCACCAAATTATGAGGATGGTGCTTGAGGTCTTTGAAGGCTTTTTGGATTTCTTGGGAATTAGGATTCATTTGGATTTGGGGAGAAGACGTTATATGTTGGCTATTAGCGGTAGAAATGAGTTCATTTTGAGTGGCTGATATAACTTCATTATTGCAATCTGTGGGTATCTCTACTGAAGAGGGAATGAGTGATATGGAATTGGAATCCAATGATGTTGAGTCATTTTCCACATGATTCAGTAGAGGTATAGGATCGGATGAGGATGGTTGTACATGGTTAAAAACTTGGATAGGAACAGGTTCATCTATATCATGAGCAGTTGGTGGAGAGGGATCTACTTGCTCTGGAGGAACTTCTCCAGTTTGCATAAGATCATTAAATTCTTCACCTGAAACATGATTAGAAGAACAAGAAGCAACAAAGTCATTTTCATTAAAACTTACATTGGTGGATTCTTCTATGACTTTGGTTCCGAGGTTGTATACTCTGTATGCTTTAGAAATCACTGAGTAACCTACAAACACTCCTTCATCAGCTTTAGGAGCAAACTTCTGCAATTGATCTTTTTGATTGAGTATGAAACATTGACAACCAAAGATATGTAGAAAGCTGATGCTTGGCTTCATTCCCTTGAGCACTTCATATGGAGTTTTGTTGTGCCTCTTGATAATAAGGGACCTGTTCTGTGTGAAACATGCACAACTTATAGCCTCAGCCCAGAAATTAAATGTTAACCCACTTTCACACAACATGGTTCTGGCAGCTTCAATCAATGTTCTGTTTCTTCTTTCAGCTACACCATTTTGTTGTGGGGTTCTTGGAGCAGAAAAGTTTTGAGATATCCTTTTCTCGTCACAGAAAGATTCCAGAGTTTGATTTCTGAATTCAGTTCCATGATCACTTCTAAGACTCCTCACCAGATTGCCATTCAACACTTCCATCTTCTTGATAAAACAGATAATTTCTTCAGCAGCCTCACTCTTTGCTTTAAGAAAGAAAACCCAAGTATATCTTGAGAATTCATCAACCAATACAAGAGCATACTTACTTCCACCAATACTAGCAGTTGCAACAGGACCAAAGAGATCCATGTGCAACATATAGAAAGGTTCTGTAATAGAGAAGGCCTGCTTGGATGGAAAAGATGCCTTATGCGGCTTTCCCTTCTCACAAGCAGTGCAAGGTTTAGGTAGTCCTGACACTAGTTCACCCTTGCTCAACTTGTTGATGTTTTTAAAATTAAGGTGGGAAGCCTCTTGTGCCACAGCCAGTTTGTATCCTCATTATTCTTTGAGTACAAACATGTTTCCTTTGAAGGGTCACCAGAGGACATGTCAAGTGTATACACATCCTTGGTTCTCTTGGCACTGAACACTGTATTACCCTCTTTATTTATGATGGAGCCTCCTGTCTTTGTGAAGTGGACTTCATTATCTCCATCACACAATTGACTTATGCTTATGAGATTATATTTCAGCCCTTTGACATATGAAACTTTTGACAGCTTGAGGTTCCCATTATGAAGCTCACCATAGCCTTTAGTTTGCCCATGGTTGTTGTCACCAAAAGTCACCCTTGGACCTTTCTCTTTCTTGTAGTTACTGAGCAAAGCCTTGTTACCTGTCATGGTTCTTAAACATCCACTGTCAAGAACCAACACCCTGCATAGATTTAAATGAAAGAAGAGTTAGTGACACACGTAGGAATCTACTACTCAGTGGATCCCTGTGGAATGCACCTAGCTTTCCACTTCATCTCAGGTTTCTTATAAATGGGAGGAGTGACTATGTCATCATTACAAGTTCGCTGTCTTGAATTCCCTTCTAAATAACATTCAAATGCCTTATGCTCTTTGCTTCCACATTTATAACATTTTTGAGATTTTGTGGTCTTGGAGCATTGAGCAACATGGTTTGAATGCCTATGAGATTTCTTATCAGTCATCATTTGACTAACTTGACCATTCAGCTTATGAAGCTTATCCTGTAAATTTCTTAGGTCTTTATTCACAGGCATCTTAGATTGATCTTTGTTTTTGGAAAGCTTTTGACCAATGTTTGGAGTGGCAGAACTGGGAACAATGTGAACATCATTCTTTTTACTCATAGTTTCTTCTATTAAAAGAGAGTTGATTACTTCTAGATCAACTGATTGTTTAAAAGATGAGCTATGATCAGCTGACAGGTTATCAGCTGAGCATTTATCATCTACTAACCTATCAGTTGATGGAGTAGTATTAGCTAATGATTCTTCAGTTTGTGAAATGCTAAGAATTAAGTCATCTATTTTCAAGGTTTGACAACATAATGTCTCTGAGGTCTCAACTAATGATTCCTTTCCTTTAATCACATCCTTTGACTTTGTGTTATTAGTATTTTTACATTCTGAAATCTTACTAGAGGATGATTCAACAGAAGGAATAATTGATTCTTTTAAGTGGGAACTTTTGCTTCTAACAAACTTATTTGTGAATACACTTTTGCCTTTAACAGTCTTGTGAAAGGTTTGTGGCAAAATGTCAGCTTTGTCTAAGATATTAAGGTTCTTACTAGAATCAACATAGTTAGCAGCCTTAGAGTAATTTCCACCAATAATAGCTTGAACTTGTTTGGGTATCTGCTCCTTGACACACTGAGTGGTCTCTTCTGCAGATATACACCAAGACTTTACTACTGTTTGGAGGTCATTAAACTTTTTGGTTGCTTCACTAGTTTGTTTTACTAAGATCTCATTAAGTATCTTTTGATTAGCTAGTTCATCATTTAAGATTGTTATCTGCTTAAGTTCCTCATTCTTAAGAATGAACTTTTCCTTTACTTCTAGTTTTAGCTTCTTCTCTCTTTGAATAGCAGACTGGAAATCAATACACAAGTAATCAAACATAGCATTCTTCTCATTATCATCATAGTTAATAAATTTTCCAACCTAATACATAGAAGAAGGATCCTAGTTGGTAGTTAAACAAGCTTTAGCAGCCTATTTCATATCTTCATCAAAGGAAATACCATCATTGTTGTTGGCCATCATGTAGAACTGAGCAGAGATCACCTCATCTTCATCTGAGGAGAGATCTTCTTCTGCCCAATCTTCTTCTTCAGCAACAAGAACTTGGCCCTGGGCTTTCTTCTTCTTCTTCTTGTCAAGGACAGTAGCAAGGAGTTTCTTATACCTAGCTTCATAATCAATTTTGCCCTCCTGCTTTTGCACAGATGAAGAACCAGTGTTATATTTGGACTTGCAGTCACTGGCTATGTGGCCAATCTTGCCACACTTATAACACTCTGCTGTGGAGGCATCAAAAGTGGATTTGGGCTTGACAAACTTTGATGACCTCTTGTTGAACCTCTTGACACCCTTTCCCTTCTTGAAAGGTCTGAACTTCTTAACCAGCATAGCTACACCTTCAACCAACTCCTCCAGATTACTTTCCTCACAATCCTTCTCCTCATCACTTTCTCCAGCACTCTCCTCTCCATCTCCTTCTTCATCAGAACCAGAATCAATAGCTGCAAAGCTTCTCATCTTTGTATCTCTTGATACAAGGGCAGTTGGTGCAGCTTTCACTACCTCCTTCATCTCCTTGGATGATAACTTCCTTTGCTTGACTGATTGCTCATGATTGAGTAAGTTACCATATAGAGCAACCAGAGACATTCCCTTAATCTTTTCACTATGTCTTAGAACAGTGACAAAGTGATCCCATGTTTCAGGAAGGGAGTCTAGAAACTTGTTCACCAAGACAAAGTTTCTCTTGGTTATGTCTACCCTTTTCAAGTCATTAACTAGGCAGTTGAACCTGGTGTATGTCTGTGTAAGACTCTCACCTTTCTGAGCAAAGAAGAATTCATACTCTCTGTTGAGGAGGAGCTTCTTGTTCTCCTTCACCTCTTCAGTCCCTTCATATGCAATTGTGAGAGTATCTAACATCTCTTTTGCAGAAGAACAGTTTAAGCACTTGATGATAGATTTCATTGGGTAGTGCTGAGACAAGAGTTGATCTAGCCTTAACATCTAGGCTAACCAACCTCTTATCCTCATTTGTCCACAGATGCATGGGTTTGGTTATGATTCTTTCAGTTGTAGAGGTTTGACCTTCAGATTCTGATGGAATAGATAACACTAATGTTGGAACATAAGGACCATCAGTTACTATTTCAAGCATTTGGATATCAAGGGTGGATAGGAAAAGATGTGCTCTACTTTTCCACATGGATAAATTTTCAGCATCAAACATGGGACATCTTGTTAAGGACCCAGTGTTTGAGATATTCATATTGTTTGCGGATGAGGCCATATTGAGAGGGGTAGAAGCAGTTGTAGAGTAAGCAAAACAGATCTAGATATTGATTATCTAACCTGCTCTGATACCAGTTGTTAGTCCCAGATTGAGTACACAACAACAAATGTTTGTAGAAGGGGGGGGGGGTTGAATACAAACTTTAGCTATTAAAAATTAAAGACACACTTATATACTTTTATATAATTCTTATTGATATGAATCAAGAATTACATGTACTAGAAGCGGAAATTCTAAGTACAATAAAAGGTGGCAATCAATTTGTCTAACACATAGACAAGCTAACTCTAAAACAACTAATGTATTTAGAGTGTTCAACACATGAACAAGTTTGATTCTACACAATGCTTATACTCTACAAAATTTCTCAACTGATGAGATTTTCTTTTAGTGTAGTAGAGACTTCGATGTTATATTGTGTTGTGTAGTCTCTGCATGTCCACCATGCATGAATATATATAGAAGTCTTGGTGGATCCGGTTGCATGAAGGTAAGAGACCAAGAGGATGTGGAAATATAATATTTTAATTGTAAAGGTAGTGGGTGAAAAGTAGAGTTACTTTAATCAAATGTATGATAAAAGTAATTGTACTTTTCTGCAAAAGTGCAACCCATTCACAATATAAAATATTAAAGTCCACATCTACTGTCGTGTAGAAGTATCTTTTCCTTTCCATGATTTTACTTTAATCAACACCATGCTTCTGATTGATTTGACTTTACCAAGTATGGGATTGCCAGCCATACTTAGTTGTTTGAACAAATCTTCAAGATCTTCGTCTATTTGAGGTATCATTATCCTTTTCCAGAGGATAAGGTCAAACCTTTTTGTCTCATACTTGATCCAAAAAGTGCATTTTACTTTTAGAAACAAAGATCTAAGGCATAATAGAACAACATATGTTCTGCCTTTTACATATGACTTACAATCTGAAAAGATAGAGTAGATTTGACATTTTTCATAACTCAGCTAACAGATTGTACAAGGAACTCTGATATTCACTACTCAGTTGACAAAATATATCAGTTGATCACTCTTTGCTAGGACTCAGTTGATACAAATTGCTCAGCTGATCATATAGATGCTCAGTTGTTCAATAGTAAGCTTAGGAGAACATAAGCTCATGTATTTGTATGATCAGTTGATCAAGAATGCTCAGCTGATTAATCAAACACGTCAGTTTATAAGGGGAAATGACTTGTGTAAAGAAAGACTTACTTAGCTGATGCTTTGGGCCTCAGCTGATCCATTTGTTCACTCAGCTGATCAAATTCTTCACTCAGCTGATCACTATCTTCACTCAGCTGATCAATCTGTTTACTCAGCTGATGGAATATTTTCATCAGCTGATCAACAATTTTGCTCAGCTGATAGACTGTTTTCCTCAGCTGATGGTCTTCTTTACTTGTTTTCTTCATCTGATGCTCCTTGGCTGATATCCTTTGGCTGATACATTGAGTAGGATCTGATGCTCAGCTGATGGCTTATTTTCCTCAGCTGATGGTTCCATACTTAGCATATTTTTACATAAACTGATTCAAACAACACATGTTTGAATTCTTTCTAAGTCATACTGAATGTAGGGTTTGGTTATCATCAAATCCTATGTTTTAGGATAGGCAGAGTTGATTACTAGGGTAAAGTGATTATCTCCCCAACAGTATGCATGAAAAAGTGCCACCTCGTGCTACTTGTTTTAAGAAAAGGGATACGTGGGCTTATATGGAATTAACATCTGAATTGCCTCATAACTTGAAATCCGATTCTTGGTGTTGTATGTGTTCTTGAGAGAAGAAAAGAAAGAAAACAAGTTAACTTGATAAGTGAAAGTTGAGATTGGTGTTGTGTTAATTCAAACCAAAGGTATGATAATGTTCAATGCATGATTCTGATCATTGTGATATGTTTAGTTTGTAAAGATATGCTAAGAACATGAAGTTGTCATAGTAGAAGTTTAGAAGTAAACTTGTTTGGTGGGTTTTGTATGATTTTCCATGTTAAAAAGGGTTTGATGTGTTTTTGTTGTTGTATACATGTTATAAAGTGTTTATACATGTTTTAGAAGTGTTCATAATGAATTATGAGGGTTTGAATCGGATTTGGGGAGCTAGCATGGACTGGAAATCCGACACAAAATGGAGAAGACAATCTGGAAATAAGGGTGTTGCGGCGCTATGGTTAGGGTCGCGGCGCGACGAGGGTGAAATCCGAAAGTTTTGGTTTCGGATTGTAAGAATCTGATAAATTGCAAAAACCGACCCTTGGAAATCCGAAACTTGGCAAATCCGACACTGAAATTCGAGTTATTGGAAATCCGCCACGAAATCCGAGTGATGAGTTCCGGATTTAAAATCCGACACGGTCGCGGCGCGACGGGCATTGTGTCGCGGCGCGACGGGCACTGTTTCAGAAAGTTACTCATTTTTTTAAATATGTTTTACTTGGTTAAGTTAGCATATTAACTATGTGATATATGTTTATACATATGTGAATCATACATGTTTATGATTGATTAAAGGATATAAATTTATGTGTTTGACATATATTTATGAATCGTTACTGATTTCAGTTTGTTGTGTTCTCAGGAACAAACAAGGCTCAGTAATATAAGATCACTGAGTGGAGTAACTGAAAGCTTGAGGTGAGTGGACGTTTACTCACAGATGTTATTAGTTGTAACTGGATTGGGTTGCAACTGTTATTGATTTGACGCATGGATAGATTGTGCATCTGATAATTGATTAACTGTTGATTGTTAATTAATTGTGCGTCAGTGATATGTATACATGATGGTTGGGAAGTCAGCTTCGGCTGGGCATATGGGCTGGGTTTGTTTGCTATCGGCTAATCAGTATTGGGATCTTTTGATGCATTTGTTGCAACTTAAGGTAATACTGTGTGAGAATAGCAAATGAACTATCGGTAAACCTTTGCTTTGGCTGGCATTGGTTGTAGGTTCCTGCAGAACCACCGGTCTTCTCGGGGCACGATTATCTGTTATGTGTTGTTGATATTGATGCGGTTATTTGCTGATATGTCTGTTGAGGTTTTACTCCATTCACTTAGCTTTGTGCTAATCCCCCACCTCTCACTCTTTTTATAGGATTTGGTAAGTCAGCGGCTTGGCCGAGAGTGGTTAGCTTGGGGAGTAATCACCTAGGACTCTGATATGTTATTTTGTGACGAGCCGTGTTTTGTAATACTGATATTTAAACAGTTGTCTTTGTACAGTTGTAAACACTTTGGTTATTTATTCGCTTCCGCAATGATTATAAAAAATGAAAATTTTTGGGTTAAAAATACGGTGTTACAACAGTGACCTTCGAGGTTTTTCATGCTGCAGCCCCCAATTTACCCAATTTCTCACACCAAACCTTAGTATATCAAACCCAACACTTAAAACTCGACCAAAACAACTTCATAACACCAAATTTCATCACTTTTAAACATCATTTGTCATCAAGGACCTTACTACAAGAATCCACACAAATTTGACCCATTTGCCACATTTTTCAACATAACCAACCAAAGATCACTACAAACAACTATAAATCATCAAACATAACTAAAATCAAACACAAATTTAAGTTTAGAACTTACTTGAAATCATAAATCAACTTGATCACTTCATTTCTTGCTCAAACCCCAAGTCAAAGATGAAGGAATTAAGGTTCAAACTCATGAATTCTTGAATCCAAGCTCACAAACCACCAATCCCTCTTGATTCACCCCTTTGATGGCTTCCTCTAGAAACTTCTCTGTCTCTTCACGTTTCACCAGCCATCAAATGAGTCTTTTGACTCTCAATGGACTATTATACACATACACACAATATTTCACCATTGGTCCTCCAACTTTCTTTCCTTTTACATTTGATTACATTAGTTTATCTATATTATATAACACATTGGTAGTATCAATATTACATAATTAATGATTCTTCATAAAAACCGCATCTAAATATTCTCTTTTATTTTTTATAAAAATTATGGGTATTACATTTCTTTTCCTCAATGGCTTGATGGAGCATCTCTAACCGTTGGTGTTGATTCCGATCCTTATCTGCAGAAGTTGATTTCGGATCTTCACCGGGATCCGTCCTCAAGGCCTGGTTTTGTTATGACGGACCACAAGCTGTATTACAAAAACCGTTTAGTCATCCCTACTTCTTCTCCTTGGGTTCCTCATTTGTTGGAGGAATTTCACAGCACCCCTTCTGGTGGCCATTCTAGTTTTCATCGCACTTATAAACGCTTGGCTTCTCAAATTTATTGGGTTGGTATGGGCAAAACTGTGAAGGAATTTGTCCGCTCTTGTGATATTTGTCAATGGTTTAAATCCTCCACCTTGTCTCCGGGAGACCTCTTACAACCGCTGCCTATTCCTTCCTCCGTTTGGGAAGACATTTCTATGGATTTCGTTATGGGCCTGCCCAAATCACAGGCTTATGATGCTGTCTTGGTGGTTGTTGATCGCCTTTCAAAGTACTGCCATTTCATTCTTCTTAAGCACCCGTATTTAGCCCGCTCTCGTGCTGATCTTTTCCTCAAAGAGGTTATTCTCCTACACGGAATTCCTAAGTCGATCATTAGTGATCAGGATCCCCTATTTTTAAGCACATTCTGGTAGGAAATATTTTCCCTCCAAACGGAAGTTGTTAATCGTAGTTTGGAAACTTACCTGCGTTGATTTGCTTGCGATCAACCAAAAACTTGGTCTATTTGGCTTCCTTGGGCCGAGTTTTGGCATAACACCTCATACCATGTTTCCACTAATACCACCCCTTTCGAGATTGTATATGGCAGACCTCCCCCTACTGTTTTCCAGTTTATTCCAGGGGAGGTTCATTGCGAGGCTGTCCTACAAGACCTACTCGACAGGGATGAGGCCTTGAAACAACTTAAGTACCATCTTACTCAAGCTCAGTCTTACATGAAAGTTTCAGCAGACAAACACAGACGAGACATGGCATTTGAGGTTGATGATTGGGTTTACCTTAAATTGCGTTCGCACCGTCAACACTCCATTGTTCGACGCATTAATCAAAAGCTTGCTCCCCGTTACTATGGTCCTTTTCGTGTACTTGTTCGAGTAGGCGTGACTGCGTACAAGCTTCAACTTCCTGAAACCTAAAAAATACATGATGTGTTCCATGTTTCTCTCCTCAAAAAAGTTGTGGGTTCTGCTCCTGTGGAACCTTCTCTTCCCCCGGTCTCGAAACGGATGCATCTACTCCTGCTAAGCCCAGTCATGTGCTATCCACCCGCTCCTTAACTGTGAATGGTCGTCTTGTCGAACAATGGTTGGTTCACTGACAAGATGGGTCTACTGATGATGCAACTTGGGAAGACAGTCTCTGTCTCAAAACACAATTTCTAGATTTTCGGCTTGAGGACAAGCCTACTGTTCAACGGGGTGGTATTGATAAAGACTATGAGCCCAATCCAACTCTTTTAGACCGGCCCAATGGGCCCAAAACCTGGATTGTTTATAAAAGAAAGAAAGGAAAGGGGTACGTGGAGGAGAAGGGTAGTTAGTTATTCCCTAGCCTATTATAAATAAAGAGGGAGGGATATTGTTACATCATGCTTTTGTCATTTTCTCTGGTTTGTTAGTCGGCTATTGCTTGGGCAGGAGGTTCCCTTTCCATGGATACCTTCCTGATGTAATTTGCTTGTTATCTTCTTCCAGTAATACAATTGAACCCTTCCCTCTTAAATTATGTTCCTATTTACTCTTCTGATTAAATTGCTAACACTTCACATAATCCGAATCAGCTTCATGTATGCCAACTTCCATGCTTCTTACTCTCTTGCAACGCGAGGCATCCAAATCTCGTTCGTCAACCAAACTTCACCCACAATAGGAGAAAGGGAGTTTAGAGTACGAGATGTGGGTTTTAGGGTTTGGGGTGGGGGTGGGGCTAAGGGGATTTATATAAGGGGTTTTTTTATTTTTAGAATTAAAGAAAAAGAGAAAATAACTATTTTATCCTTAGATAAAACAAAACTAACTAAAGACAGCTTCTTTACATAAAGGACTACTAATGTAATTTTACATCTTAAAGATCATTACAGAATATAAGATACTCTCAATAATAAAATATTTACTACTGTACAACTAAGTGATTTATTTAGTTTTTTTGGGGCTATACAGTATGGAGTATGGCTCTCTCTCTCCATCCATATCTTTCCTGTCAATGGGTTGTGCAGTAATATACAAACCCAACACTCCAACACTCCTATATAAAATTATAAACCCAACACTCCAACAGTACTATATACTTGATATATTCTCTTTAGTCAGTCAGAGGCTTTACCTCTCTCCCCCTTTGCCGAGGGATCTTGTTTTCGCTTAACTATATTCTGGAACTCTCCATAAATCGCTAAAAGGGCTTTACACACAGACGAAACTAACTTCTGTTATGCGAAGAATGAAGATCTAAGACTTTGTTCTTCTTGCTTAAGGAATACGTGATCGAAGGAAAATGTCTCAGGCTAACTGGGAGGCTGATAAAATGTAAGTATTCTTTACTAATCTTGTTAAAAATCTCGACTTTTTTGGTAGATTTGTGTGATGTTTTTCTTCTTTTTCTAATTCTTTTGGGATGTTTTTTATTTTATTTTTTAGCAGTCTTAGGTTCATCTTTTTGTTTCTGCCCCTTTATTCTTCTAGGGTTTGTGCGTTTATCAGCCTTTCCATATTCCTTTAATCAGGTTGTCTTATTTAGTAAAATTGGGTTTACTTGGTAGATTCACTGTTACTGCATTATGAAGAAACACAAATGGTAAAAAGATACAATCATCTAATTCCAGCCCTTTGTGTCTTTGAAGCTTCTTTCCTTAAAAAATTTATTCACTGTTTTCATGCTGCATCTGGGCAAGTATATAAACTTCAAAATGCTGTCCCATTAAGTTCCACACTGAGCTTGATTAAGCTTTGTGATCCATGTATTTCTGTAGATTCTGTGTTATACTTGGTCTAATTAAGTTTTGGTTGTGTAAAGATTTGAACTTTCTGTAATGGTTTTCTTTAATTTAGTGTTTGTGTTGCTTTGGGTTATGATTGACAGGTTAGATGTTTATATACATGATTACTTGGTAAAGAGGGATTTGAAGGCCTCTGCTCAGGCATTTCAAAATGAAGGAAAAGTCTCATCTGACCCTGTTGGTATGAATTCCTGGCAAAGATTATTTGGAAATAAGAAAGAGTTTTGTTATTAATTTATGTAGATTTTACTTTGTATGAAATGGTGAATAATTTTGGTAAAATCCAGCTATCGACGCCCCTGGTGGCTTTCTATTTGAGTGGTGGTCGGTGTTTTGGGACATTTTTATTGCAAGGACTAATGAGAAGCACTCAGAAGTTGCAGCTTCCTACATTGAGGTCTCATCTTTTCCCATATTATTAGCTATTTTCTTAAATTTTTTAACTGTTTGATCTTTTAGAGAAATATATAACCAAATTTAACCCACCGTTTTCAGTAAACTAGTAGGGCACCCGCGCTCAGCATGTGCTATTTTCTTAAATTTTTTACTGTTTGACCATATTATTAGCTATTTTCCCATGTATATGTCTGTTTTCCTATCTGAGTTGAGGTGTATGCGTTTTTGTGTTCTCAGGCTACAAATTGAGTTTGTGTACGCTTCTGTGTTCCGATTTAAGTTGAGGCGTGCGATAGTTCCGATCTGTGTTCCTATTTGGATTTTATATAGTTTATGAACACACCAAGCAAGTTCTTTTTGTGTATTTAGATTCATGTAATTTTTAGGTTATTAAGCTTCCTTTCTTTTTCGGCTTCTTTAATTCCTAAAACATCTTAGTCACAAAGTCTATAAAATTTCATGGTTTGGTTATATGTAGATAATTCTTCAAGTTGTCTGATAATTCTTTTATTTTGATCAACGTCACATTATGTCTGGAATTTGTTTGGTTTTAAGTTACATGAATTTTATACTAATATGTTATGTTTCTTGTTTTGGTATATGTCGACTTTCTGATTCATAACTTCTCATAAAGTTACTAAGTTAGACCTGGTTTTCCTTGCACCACTCGCCTTATTGTGACTCTAATTTCAACTTTCTTGGACCATTTCCACGTTAAAATTATACAATTTTAAATGTCTTTAGTGTACACACGTTTATGCTTTTTGATAATCAAACGTTACTTCTTAAAAATTTTGTCGTCCTACAATATATGGGTGTGTCTAGCGATTAATTTTTCAGACCTTTTAGAAGCTAGAGCGTTTGGTTTTTAGAAAATAGATATCATTTGGATAAAAACTCTGTTTGGATGCTGGAGAATAGCTTTTATTTTTAAAATAATAAGCTACTTTAAAAGCTCAAAACAAAAAACTACTTCAAGTACCTTTTAAGCTGTCTGAGTTTTTGATAAACCAAATTACTAAAATATCTTTAAATTAATTTTTTTTCTTATTTTGGAGTTAGATTTTTGTTCCTTTTTTGTCATCTTACGTTATAAGCTACAACTACAACCACTTTGCCAAACGCCTTAGCAGTTAGCACAAATAAAAGTTCATGTTCTAGCTCTAAATAAAAGCTCCAGCTACAACTCCTAGAAGCTCTAGCCCTAGCGTTAACTTTAGCTAGTTTTGCCAAACATACAAATATCTTTATGATTTTAGTCTATAATATGTTTTCAATTCTTTTAAATTAAGTTTCAAAAACTTGATAATTAAGTCTTTTATCTGTTTATACTAGCGTATATTGATTCTTAAAACATAATGATCTCAAAGTGTTCAAAACTTAATGTATTGATTATCTGTTATTAATTCTATAAGTTGACTCTGACAAATCTTCAAATGTTGCATGTACTTTACATAAATGTCCTACAAGAACTCTACATAATCGCCTGTTATTTCTTTTGATGTGATCAAACTTCGCATGATAATATCTAATATTTTCCTTTTTGCATTTAATTTCGCCACATTATTGCTCTAAATTTCCCAAATTTCTTAGATCATTTTCACCGTAAAATCATATAATTTTACGTGTCTCTAGTGTTTTCATGCAATCATGCTTGGCATCTTGATAATTATCCGTATATGGTGAGTGTTTTATTATGGGGATTATAATATAGCAGGGTAATTATATGTTTAACATAAGTAAGATTGGAATTTCTTCCTAATGTAACAACTAAGTAGTTTTATTGGACAACCATTAAATATATTATTGACTCCAAACAATCACAAATTAGATCACCCAACTGTATAGGGTCATAATTATGTATGATTCACAAATTATTACTCACAATGTTCTACTGTACACATGGAAGAGTTCAACTACAACACCCTATATCACTATCATTTACCCTTTCAACACATATAAGGCTCTAGAAGTGAGAAACCCTCCATGACAAACTTAACAAATGAAGCCAACTTCATTCCTTCCAAATGACGAATCTCATCCACTTCATAATCTGCCGCTAATACATACTTTGAAGATTTGCATGTCCATCAATACCGTCTTTACTGTCAGATCCCCTTTGAATAGTACTTTTTCCTTTGCCACACATATATATTTACTCTGTATGAATAAAAAGCAACCATGTTTGACATACCCGAAAAAAAAAATCTAATCTTAAAAAGTGCATATATATAAGGTTGTAGGAGCGAACATACACCTCACGCTACTCAACAAATACAATCAAACATAATTGATTCTCTGTGGCTATCAGCATAGCTAGTGTTGATTATTGAATCATATACGTCGTCCATATCAATAATGACAAAAGTTATGACAGTGTTGCTTGATTTTGGAGTTCATGGCGATTATAATGGTGATTAGCAAGGTTCTTCAATGGTGTTTATACATTGCTCAATTTTACATTAGAAATGATGGAGCAAATTATGGCTATCCATTTATGTTTGCAATCAATGTTACTGTTTCCTTTTGTCACTCAAGAGGTATAGCATGTTGCTTGTTCATAGAAATCTACTCGTGAGTTAATTAATTTAAAAATATGTCACTGCCCAATCCACCATAGAATTAAGAACATACGAAGCTACACAGCCCAAAAGTTCATACGCTTACAGCACTTTTTGCTTTTCAACAGTCTTGGCAGTGTAGTTCAAGAAGTTTACCATCTAACCTTTGTCTTCACACTTGAGTTTTCCCTTATAAAAACCCTAGAAGTTCATACCCTATAAAAATCTCACAGCCCTGAAATCATCCAATTAAATCAGACAATTCAGTTTGATCGCATACAGAAAGCATGGATTTCACTGAGATTAGAGATCGCAGCGATAACCAGGTAAGCATTTGGGGTAGAACACAACCAAAATTAATCCATTTTATAAATGGGTCAAATTCGTTACCTGTGAGAGCTTATGGTCATTGGGTTTTCTGAAGCCACTTTAAAGTTACTCAAATTGCTATTTCTTCGATTGTAATATCTGAAATAATTATGCTAGTGACATCTCTTGTGTTTTGCATGAGTTAAAGCATATTCTAAATGATTGTAAGCCTGTGGTGAATAATTTAGCAGAAGTTCTATTTCAAAAAAAAAAAAATTATTTGAATTTCCATCTAAAAGAAAGCTCTTTCCTTTTGTCACTCAAGAGCAAATTATGGTCATTTTAAATCTCAAAATATTAGAGTTTAAGCACATCAGGAGAGTGATAAATGTGTTATAATGTTGTATAGATGTTAACTGTCCTTGTAAAGGCAAGTCAATTCATTCACCATCTTGACATAGGTTTATATTCCATACTACTTTGTAAAGAGCGAGGGAGTGGGGTAGATTGGTCATTTTAAATTACTTAAATAGAGTTTAAGCAAATTAGGAGAGAGAGAATGTTAAATGTATTATAATGTAGTATAGATGTTGCCTATACAGTTCACATTAAGTAACATTGTTTATGTAATGGGCTCCCTATACTTGTAACAGTTTTAAAACTTCATTACTTTTAACACTTATATCTTGTTCTTATAAATGTAGACACAGTTGATCAAAGCTAGGGAGCAGCAACAGCAGCAACAACAACAACCACAACAATCAGCTCATCCACAACAACAACAGCAACATCAGCAGATGCAAATGCAACAACTGATAATGCAACGCCAGGCTCAACAAGCTCAACAACACCAACAACAGCAGCAGCAGCAGCAGCAACAACAACAACAAGCACAACATCAGCAACAACAGAGGAGAGATGGCGCCCACCTACTCAACGGAACTTCAAACGGGCTTGTTGGAAACGAGCCTCTTATGAGACAGAATCCCGGAACTGCTAATGCCATTGCTACAAAGATGTATGAGGAGAATTTGAAAGTGCCACTTTCTCGTGATTCTTTAGACGATGCAGCTATGAAGGTGAATCTTTCATCATTTCTGAGATCAAATTGAGTAACTTTTTGTAATCATCTATACACCTTGAATTTTGTGTTCAACCGATTACCTTGCAATTAAATTGATACAAACTTTTTAAATCTTGAACAATTAGATTGGTAATGACATATCGTTATGTCATGCTACATCGGTTGCATGTTGGCTTTTACTGATACAGAGAAATATCGATTGTATACTTATACATCTGAATCTTTCCTTTTCTTTATCTATTATTCAGCAAAGATATGGTGAGAATGTTGGCCAGCTTCTGGACCAGAAACATGCATCAATTTTGAAGCCCTCTGCAGCTGGGCAACCTTCAGGGTAATATAGTTTTCTGTAGTTACAGAAGGAGAAAAAAGTATCCGTTAGAAAAAGTTTTTAGCAAGTAAAATTTGTAAATACTCCTCTTTCCATGAAACTTGCAACATCTAATTTTGCAGGGTAATTAAGTAAAGCTTTTGACTATTTTTCAGATATCTAAAATCCCTTTGATGTGCTATGATAAAAGAATCTTGTTAACACAAATCTTTGCCATCATAAGGAAAATGACGATTGGTCATTAGGTAACTCTAGGAAAGGAAATTTGAACCCTATTTAATGTTCTATGCATCTTATATATGTATATATATTAATAACAATAAAACATAGAATTTAATAACCAATATTTTGCAGGCAAGTATTGCACGGTACATCTGGCAGTATGTCTCCTCAAGTTCAAGTTCGGAACCAGCAACTTCCAGGATCTGCTCAAGTAAGTAATCTTACACTCTAAAATTAATCTGTAAAGATACTGACTTTAGTGGTCAAAATGTGTTATTCTATAATTATACTACATAAAAGCTCGAAGATTGTTAATTATATCTAGGGGTGAGCATGTTAACTGGAAAACCGACCAATAACCAAATTAACCGATAAAACCAAACCATTTAAACCGAAATTTTAGTAAACATACGGTTCTGTACTTCTGTTAATGAATTTTAATCTTCCGATTATATCGGTTTAGTTATGGCTAACCATTATTTATACCTAGAGTCTTTGGTGTTTGAAAATTTTCTTTCATCAGAAATTGCTATCTTACTTTCTCCTTTTTTTGGCATCTATGTTGAGTATAGGAGATAAAGACGGAGATGAATCCAATATTGAATCCCCGAGCTGCTGGATCCGAGGGATCGTTGATCGGAATTCCTGGTAATGTTGGTTTCATGAGAAAACTAAAGTCGGTTATTAAAATTTCGTAATTGGAAACTATAGATTGTAAAATTGATTTTGATGTTTTCATGCCTTACGAAAAAGGAAAAGACACATTGAATATTTGACTTCAGAAAGCTTGAACCTTTACATCCAATTAAAACACAATTTTTATTTTGATGTTATGTGTTTTGAAACGGTTTTGGCAATTGCCTTTAGATGTGGTTGTTAATAGAATCACGACTCTTACAAAAAGTTGAAACAAAAAATGCAATTGTTACCAGGTGATGCCTTGGCTATACATCCGTTTAACAAATTGTATTTTACAGGATCAAATCAAGGTGGTAACAACTTGACATTGAAAGGATGGCCTCTCACAGTGAGTTCATGAATGTTTTGTAGCAGTTGAAATAATTAGACCGAAAACTTGATGGAACTGCAATCATGCATGATCTATAAGTGGCAGCATGATTGGGTTGGGTGGGTTGGGTAATTGATGAAAATGGGGCTCGGCTCAAAGCAGTTATATTGTGGTACTGAGTTGGGTTTACATGAAACACATTGTCCAAAAATTTCAAATTTTTATTAACAAGTATCGTCTCATATTTTATTACAACATGCTATTGTTTTAACAGTACCGTAATTATCCGAATTAAATTATTTATGAGGTTTTGTGCATCAAAAATACACTTTTTGTTGGGAAATAAAACATACTCTGAATTGCTTCGACCCTTTCGTAAGTAACTAGATCAAAATTGCCACTTCTACTGCGACCCGTGAGTAAGTTCTATTCATAAGAAATTTGAACTTCTTTATTTCTAACAAATTTATTATTTTTTGGTTGAACAGGGTTTAGAACACCTACGACCTGGTATACTGCAACAACAAAAGTCGTATATGCAGGGTTCCCAGCCACTACATCAGCTACAAATGTTGTCACCACAACATCAGCAGCAACTTTTGTTAGCACAACAAAACATGACCTCATCACAGTCGAATAGTGATGAAAGCAGAAGGCTGAGAATGCTTCTTAATAATCGAAGCATGAGCATGAGTGGCAAAGACGGCCTTTCTAATTCCATGGGTGATGTCGTTACAAATCTTGGATCATCGATGCCTGTTTTACCTCGTGGCGATCCAGATACGTTAATCAAGGTGCCTTTAAAAAAAGTAGTACCATTTCTTTTGGTGGGTTCTACCCATATATGTGAAAGAGGGTCAGTTTAGGCTATTGTATATTATTTACGACGGGTTAGGTGGTAAAATGGTAAAAATTTTGTTAAAAATCAAACAAATGAAAAAGTTGTATGTAGATATGAGTTCTACAAGACTACAACCTTCTAGGTTTCTTTTTTCATATATTTGGAATTTGGATCATTATATACATAAATAAACCACCACCAAGGTGGCCTAGTGGTAAGGCGTCTTGAGTCCGCAAAGAGGTCTCAGGTTCGAACCTCCCAAGGTAAAAATCTTCGGAGTGACCAGAGAAGGGTCCGGAAACGGTCACGGGGATACCTCGGTTAGGCCACTACATTACCTGAACAGGGAAAACTTCTCGGTTTTATTATATACATAAATAGTTTGTGTTCAATATATTAATTATGTATGAAATTTAAGAAACGGGCACAGAGTTGTTGGCAGGTCGAGTCAACCTGTTTTACCCGTGAAATTTTGCCACGTTTATGAAGTTGGATAGTTTGGGCAACTCCTTAGGCATTTGACCCATGTGACTTGTTTTCTTTTCAGCTGCATTTTTTAGTTTTACCTATTGGACTTGTTATCTATGTATCTAACTTCCCAAAAGAATTTTTTTTTTTCTTTTTTGGTTTCTTTTTGTGTCTAAACTAGCTGGCCCATTTTATTACTTGGGCACCTAAGGATAATCAGTTATATGCCTTTAAAATAACTCAATTACCCCTTTTGTAGTTAAAAATGGCTCATCTGCAGCAGCAGCAACAACAGCAACAAAACGGTAACCCACAACAGCAGCAGCAGCATCTTCAGCATTCTCTTTCTGCACCATTAATTCAAAATTCAAATCTCAATCTCCAGCAAGAAAAAATATTGGGGACAAGCAGTGTAACCGGAGACGGGAGCATGTCAAACTCCTTTAGAGGAAACGATCAGGTCATATATTTTCAAAACACTCATCCAGACACCCCTTTAAATTCATCTTAGTTTGTTTCTAATGCATTATAATTTTGATTTAATAAAATCAGACTGGAAGAAAGAGAAAGCAGCCGGTGACATCTTCAGGACCTGCAAACAGTTCGGGAACCGCAAACACTGCTGGACCTTCACCAAGTTCAGCACCTTCAACACCATCAACTCATACACCTGGAGATGTTATCTCAATGCCTGCATTGCCACATAACGGGAGTTCTTCAAAGCCTTTAATGATGTTTGGCAATGATGGTCCCGCCACTCTTACCTCCCCATCAAATCAATTGGTGAGTGCATAACGTCTCTTTAAGGTGAATTTGCATATTAGTGCTTGTGTGTGTGTGTCTCTATATATATGGAAAAGTTAAGTTGAGAACTGTTTTTCACATGAGAACTGTGAGAACTGTTTGTAACACCATTAGTGACTCATTAATAGGGTATTTTGGTCATTTATATATTCACCCAACCGTGAATTTCGTTCAGTTGAGTTGTCATTAATTTCTGATGCTTGATTTTCCCAAAATACCCCTCATTAATGCGTCATTAATGAGCCACCAGAAATACTTAGCCATTGATTAATTTTAATCAAGGGGTAAGATTGGTTTTTGTAGTTCTCGTACAAAAAACAGAACCTTCCTATATATTTTATCTTTGCAGTGCAATGATAAAAGACATTGTGCAGGCTGATATGGACCGTTTTGTGGAGGATGGATCTCTTGATGATAATGTCGAGTCTTTTTTATCCCATGATGATAACGATCCAAGGGATGCAGTTGGTCATTGTATGGATGTAAGCAAAGGTGAGTCGACCTGCTAATGCGTTTCTTTTCTTGAATAAAGAAACTGCATAATTTATTATTAATCTATTAAAAACATTTAAAAAGCTATTATATGTATTTTTGCCCTTCTGAATCGTTCTACATGTCTTTTTGTTGTGAGAGAATCTTTTTCCTTGTGAGAATGCAAATAACTTGTATGAAAATTCTTTAAGAATGAATGATTTGAACAATAATTGTCTGCATTGGTGGTTCTTTTTGCACAATGTTTCAACAATTTGTCGAAATATAGTGGTTTTTTGTCTCTGATTGGAGTTCTTACATGCTTCTATGTAAATTGTAATATTAGAGTTCACATTTACGGAGGTAAATTCCGTTCGTGCTAGTGCAAGCAAGGTAGTCTGTTGTCACTTCTCATCAGACGGTAAACTTCTCGCTAGTGGTGGTCATGATAAAAAGGTAAAATTTTTCATACAAATATAATTAAGCATGGTGGTTTTCTTTAATGACTACTAAAAGGGATGTTATATTTTGTAAATTTATTATCTTCTTTCCCCTTCTTAACTTGAGAACTCTAAATAATTAAAACATAACACTTACGAAAAAGTTACCACACCTTGTGTCCTTTTCTCCAAATCCTCGATAGAAAACATTTATTTGATGGTTATGTTATGCAGGCTATATTATGGTACACAGATACTCTAAAGCCAAAGATCACCCTTGAAGAACATTCATCATTGATCACGGATGTGCGTTTCAGTCCAAGCATGCCACGCCTTGCAACATCATCTTTTGATAAAACAGTCCGGGTTTGGGATGCTGATAATGTTAGTTATATCTTTCCCCAATAGACAATAGTACACTATACTCTTTTTTTTTTTTTTTAATTTTAAAGGTTTTAATTGGTTAATAACTTTAATTCAAATTGATGGTTATTATGCAGTCTGGGTTTTCACTTCGGACGTTTATGGGGCATTCTGCATCTGTGATGTCATTAGACTTTCACCCAAGTAAAGATGATCTCATCTGCTCGTGTGACGGGGATGGCGAAATACGATACTGGAGCATTAATAACGGTAGCTGTGCACGTGTTTTCAAGGTATATAACTTCAAGTCTGTATAATTTTAATTTTTGTACTCCTTTATCGATCAAAAGCACTAAATAAATGTAATAATTTCAAACATTTGTAACTATGCTTTTTGTTTTGATGATTTCAGGGTGGTACGGCTCAAGTGAGATTCCAGCCACGACATGGTAGATATCTTGCAGCAGCTGCAGAAAATATTGTGTCAATACTGGATGTGGAAACACAAGCTTGTCGATATTCATTACAGGTTCTTTTCTACTTTCAACTTTTTTTTTTTTTTTAATAAAATCTTCATGTATTTTTGTTTGGTGCAACACACTGTTAATTTGACGAACTTTTCTGCGATTATTGTGGTAGGGACATACAAAACCAATTCATTCTGTTTGCTGGGACCCGAAAGGCGAGTATCTGGCGTCTGTTAGTGAGGATTCAGTCAGAGTTTGGTCTCTAATGTCGGGAAATGAAGGGGAGTGTATACACGATCTTAGCTGCAATGGAAATAAGTTCCATTCTTGTGTTTTTCATCCTAGTTATGCTTCATTATTGGTCATCGGCTGTTACCAGGTTAGCTTTCGGTTCCTCTCGATTCTTCACATTTTACTTATTTATTCGTTTAGTATTACATTCTTCTTTTGTTATATGATGGGTTGTTTCTTATTCTGAAGCCCATTGGTTATATAGCATATATATGAGAGAATTAATTGTTTAGTTGTTAATGTAGTCTTTGGAGTTATGGAACATGTCAGAGAACAAGACGATGACGTTGTCAGCACATGAGGGGCTAATCGCTGGTTTGGCTTTGTCTACAGTTACTGGCTTGGTAGCCTCGGCTAGCCATGATAAGATCGTAAAACTTTGGAAGTAAAATACATTACATATATGTGGATTCCATGTGCCAGATGATGTAACTTGTGTTATTTCTTGTATTTCTCCTGTTCTAGAGTTTTAAAAGTTTAATCTAACTGTTGTAGCTGACTCTTCTTGTCTGCAATGGAGTTCCAGTTGATGCTTTTTGTTTTTCTGAATATCCCAAACTGGGGAGAAATTTGCTAAAGGGAAAGTAGTTTGAAAAATATGGTTTAGCCCCTTAACCTTTTATAATAGGTTAAGGATATGATAAAACTGATAATTATAATTCCTTAAATACTAATTAATTCTTAATTGAAAATATTTTATCTTTCTTTAAAAGAACCTAACCACTAGGCCTTGCATCTCTTCCTCTAATTTTACCAACAGAAAACCAGCACCACCCCACGATGAATCAAGGTTCCCTATTAGCTACTGCATCCAGAGTGTCGGATTTGTGTTATTGGGTTTGTGTTGTTTGTGTTAGATCTTTATTTGTGGAATTGAGATTGTATTTTGTTTAGAATGCTTTTTGTAATTCGGTTCTAAGTTAACCGAAAATAGGTGAGTAAACTTGGTTAGAATAGGATTTCATGTGCTTACCTATATATAGTTAGCTAGCCGACTTGTGGCTAGTAACTCTCTCATTTTTGCTATTCAATAGAAAGGTGACTTTACACCATAGGTGTGTGTTGTGGAGGGTGTTCTTCATTGATCCATCTCATTTCATCATCTTGTAAATTAGGATATACATTGGTATCAGAGCCAATCCTTCACTGAATTGGTTCAATATCAAGTTGTTTTGATCTATATTTTGGCCAAAAATCGAGTGTTTGTACTGTGTGAAAAAACCGAGAACACTGTTTCATTAAAAATCCATTTTTAGTGAGTAAATCGGTGTTTTTGTTTGCTTAATGGATTGATTTGTGTGCGAAAATTGTTTTCGAGTCATCTGCGAAAGTTGAATGTTTTTCGTGTTCTTCATCAAAACCATCAATTACATCGTCTTTTGATTTGTTTTTTAGTGGAAAAAGGATTAGGAGTTGTTCAAATATATAGGCGAATCAATTGAGATTGGAATTGTGTGAGTTAAAACAATTTGGTTTGAGGATTGGATATGTATTCTTTGACAATAAGAACAATAAAGAAATTGTAACCGTCATTTTACAGAATTTTACACTTACACAAGTTTCATAATTCAACTTAGTTCGGATCTCAACTGATTTCGGTAATAAAAGTTAAGCTCAACCGACTTTCCAAAATTCCAAGTGTTGAGTTTATCAAACCCAAGTCCTAGTTTAACCGACATACAATTTCAACCGAAATCACAACTCTTAACCTAAATCTAAGTCCAACCAAAATTTCATCACAATCATTTTCACAAACAGTCAACCGAATTTGAGAACACCAAGCATAACCGAATTCAACCTAAATTTGGTTGGTAATTAACAGATTTCGCACCAGATACACAAATTTCAACACCCGATTACCAAAATCCAATTCAACCGAAGGAAGATCTTTTCAAAGGAAGTAAAATGTCAAACGAGATACTTGCTATTGGTATGGATACCAAGTCCCTAGTCCTATACTGAGGAGAGTATAATGTCTGGAAAGGCAGGTTTATGGACTTTATTGATCACAACGATAAATACGGGGAGATGATGAAACGAAGTTTCTTGGAAGGAGATGGTAAATTCCACTAAATTATTGAAGCTGACCCATACAACATCCACCGATTTTGGGAGAGAGAAGATTGAAAACTCCTACTGAGCTGACAGCATAGGAGAGAGAGCGTGTCGAGGTTAATAAGTTGGCACGTTACTAATTTAGAGATATGGGATGAGGTAAGGAAGAAGATGCAGGGGACTGATTTGAAAACCCTAATAATGGAAACCCTTCTGGTCAATACGTTTGATGACTTCAAGGCGAGAAAGTCTGAACTGCTGATTGATACATATAGGCATTTCTGCAAACTGCTTAGTGAATTAAGAAACCACCAGATTTACAAATCTAAGTTGGAAAAGAATGTAAGGTTTCTTAACAATCCAGGATTAGAATGGAGGGCACACGTGAAACTTTATAAACAAATGAACAAGAATCTGAAATCTGTGTTTCCTATCATGAGATTTATGAAGAGCTGAACCAGTACCAGGAGGACGTGTTACTGAATACCACTCTTAAGGTTACAGCTGATTCTCTAACCCTGGTTGCTACTGAATGCAAATCCAGAGATCATCCTCGATCTTCAAAAGGAAAACAAGTTGTGATGTCGAACTCAGATATCTCAGGTGATGACTCAAAGACGGAAACTGAAAATGTCATTAAAGCCATGTCATACATCACTAAAGCTTTCAAGAATCGTTTTGGTAAGACCAACAAAATGAAATACACATCTGGGTCTCACAAGCAAGACAACTTCCGGGTAGAGAGGAAGCGATATGAGAAGCCTGAAGAAAAGAAGGAAGAAGAGCGTAATTGTTACAATTGTCGTAGGACTGGGAACTACATTAAAGACTGCAGGAAATCAACGGTAAGAGATGCCGCCTACTACAAACAGAAGTTCAAGCTATTGAAAAATAAAGAGTCTGGAAGAGCAATGATGATCGAAGAAGACCAATTCCTCACAGATACCGATGAGAGTGAAAACGAAGAGGAGGCACAAGCTTAATTTTGCCTCATGGCCAAATACGACTCTTCTAGGGATGAATGTGATGATGAAGATGCTGAGGAATGTTGGTAATTCAAGAACAAAATAAAACACGCAGCGGAAAGAATCACCAAAGGAAGGATCTACGTAGGCCTACTATGATCAAACAAACAAGATAAGGAATACAATTATACCTTTAGAATGGTAGAAAGAAGACAACTTGAAACTAAGTGTTCAAGTTAGAACACCTCTATGTGTAGTCCACACTACACCTCCTTGATCACCAATGGATGCTAGTCCTTCCTTTGTAATGCTTCAAAGCTTCAAGATAAACTTGTATCTTGAAGAAAAAACTCAAACCAAAACACCAAGGGGTGTTGGGGTTGGCGGCCGAAAACAACAAGGAGAGAGAGAGAGATTAGGGTTAGATTATACAAGTTAATCATGTCCTTATATAGATCTCCAAGCCTTTTATGGTTTCTCTCTTTATGGCCCCTTTTAATTAAATCAAGCCCATTATGTATTAAGTCATACTTAATACATTAAGCCCATTTAATTATTTCTCTCATTACTTAGGTTATAACATAATGTAAATACCCTAATCACATTATTATATTTTTGGTGTCTCAGTGTATGTGTGTGTGACCCCATAGGCTCACGCGTGTCTAGCCATATAAATATATATTATGATACGAGCATAAACCAACAGCTCCCACTTGCTAGTTCATAATAACAATTTATACAAGCAAAGGTTAGCGTCTAGCAACATGCCTTTGCCCCTAGAAACACATGAGTGTAGTTTCTTAAAACCTTTATTGTATAGTGGTATATGAGTCAGTCATCCCTTTGTTTCAGATACTGTGTATGATTTTAGACATGGTGCATGTGTCATTCTAAATCTTCATACGATTCTGTTTCTCGATCTCTAGATTGAATTAGATTACCAAATTTATGTAAGCATCATCTTAATGACATTTGGATATGGCCGTATACTCATCTTATTCAATCGAGGGGCCCAGTAGTATCTAACTCTATTACATGTAGAGGAACAAATCCTATCTTGACTGCACGTGTCTGACGTGAGTTTCACATCACACCTGAAGATGATTTTTATAACAGCCTTATTCAGGACAACGTTTGATCACATCAAAGAATGACATTCCACTTACTCAAAACCTGCTTGCATCTCAAGTCTAAGGAGAGTGACATAACCATCTATTATTGAGATTCACAGTTGACATAAAACCATGTAGTGAACTCTCGACGGTTGGGTCAGCCCAACGTTCATCACCAATGAACGACATGTGAGTTGGGTGACATCATCATTAATATTTATTCATAATAAATATCACCCATCCTCTCACATTTGCCTTAATTCAATAATACTCCCATATCATCGACTGGCAATGGGCAATTTTAGAATATCAAATATTCATGGGTTAAAACATGCAAATATAGAGCACAGTTAATATGAATGAAAACAATCATACCAAGTATATTAATTCATTATAATATAAAAACTGTTTCATGCTCCAATTATTCAAATACTAATACAGATTTACATTAAACTATTAGCAGGTCGAAGCCCAATCTTCCTAGCATGCTCGATATGCTTGGTGCATGACATTGGCTTCGTAAACGGGTCTGCTAAGTTGTCATCTGTGTGTACTTTGAGAAGCCGAATTTCACCCATCTCAATCACTTCACGGATGTAGTGATATTTTCTGAGAAAATGTTTGGCACCCTTTTGAACTCCAGGTTCGTTGGCTATGATAATGGTACCTGAATTATCGCAGTACATATCCATAGGATTTTCATTGCCCGGGACGACTCCAAGCCCAGAAATGAACTTTCGTATCCAAACAGCCTCCATTGCAGCCTCAGAGGCCGCTATATATTCAGCTTCAGTAGAAGACATTGCGGTGGTGCTCTGCTTAGCACTCTTCCAGTCAACAACGCCTCCGTTCATAACGAACACGTATCCAGTTTGGGATCGAGTATCATCTCGGTCGGTTTCAAAACCAGCATCAGTGTAGCAAGTAACACTAAGCTCTCTTTCAATATCTCCCCCATAAATAAGAAACATATCTTTAGTATTTCGAAGATACTTTAATATGTTCTTAACAACAGTCTAGTGACTCTCACCCGGATTTTGCTGGTATCTACTCGTTAGGTTCTGAGAAAAAGCTACATCAGGTCTAGTGCACCTCACTGCATACATGATGGATCCTACAACCGAAGCATAAGGGATTCCCTTCATTCGCTTCACCTCATCAGGTGTGGAGGGTCCTTGAGTCTTATTCAAGTTTACATTTGGTTGCATTGGAATGCTTCCACGCTTGGAGGCATCCATTCTAAACCGTTTTAGAATCTTGTCAATGTAAGAACTTTGACTTAAACCTATCAACCGCTTCGATCTATCTCGATAGATCTTGATTCCAAGGATATATGTGTTAGTCCCATGTTTAGAATAGTTAGATTTGATGAGACAAACTATAGATATGTATAGATGATAGGTTAAGAGTTAGGAATTATGTAAGTCTGTTATAGACTAACTAGTCAGCTGAAGCTGAGTAGTCAGCGTATAAACAGATATAGAGTTTTCTATGTAAGTACTAGATAGCTCGATGACTTCTAAGCTGAGATAGGTTTTAAGAATGAAGACTTGAAGACTTGAAGATTCAAGAATCCAAGATTCAAGAAGTCAGCTTGACAAGGTCAAGACAGAGTATGTCAGCTCAGCGTCAGAAGTCAGTTCAGAACTTAAGTAAGTTCTAAATTTTGTTATAAACTCTCCATATCTACGACATTTAAATTAGGATATCTAAACCTAATTTAAACTATCTATTAGTTGGATAGAAATCTCAAACGGAATTAATTAGATATGTTCTAATTAAGAAGTTTGTTACGATTTTAAAGAAAAGATAAGTTCTATCTTTAAACTGCGATTTGTTCGTAGATATATCAAGTATAAGTATAAACATTCTTATGGGTTTTATATAGATGTTCTTACGTGTGTACGTGAATAGATACGCGATACACAACGACGACTGCATAAGTTGCAAAACGTACGTGTGTTCGTGATACTTGATATGCGTGTGTTGCGATAACTTTATAAGTTCAAAGTTCGAGAGAGTTTTCAAGAGTTCTTGTTAATCAGTTTTAACAAGTAATTCGATCATCAATTATTTTGTGATTCAAGAGTGTTTAGAGAGAGTTGAGGTTATAATCATTGTAATATCAAATCATCCTGTTGATTTGATTAGAGAGTGACAATAGTTATTGTTCTGTTTGATAATTGAATATACATTTGATTAATTTGTTTGATTGTTTAAAGTGTATTCAACCCTCCCCTTCTACACTGTATCGGTTGCTTGTTCACCCTCTTTGGGACCAACAACTGGTATCAGAGCAAGTTTCTTCATAAGTTGAAGATCAAGATCCGCTGTCAAGAGGTTAAGATGTCTACTAGCAAGCAATCAAGTCATATACCAACAATGGCGGCAAAAGGTTGTCCTATCTTTGATGGCACTGACTATCCTATGTGGAAGTTTAGAGCCATGTTATATCTGAAGTCTGTGGATCATAGGATGAGTACCGTGATTCAAGATGGCCCAATCATACCAATGATCCATATTACTGCCACTGACAAAACTGTTCCCTCTGGAGAAACTCCGAAGCCTGAAGCATCCTGGACTGAGGAAGATCGTAAACTGTTCAATTTTGATGACAAGGCACAAAGCATTATAGCTAATGCATTAACAAATCCTCTTCTGCATACTGTGGCTGGGTGCCAAACTGCAAAAGAGATGTGGGATACTCTCAGTGTCACGTATGAAGGCACTGACTTGGTCAAGCAACATAAGAAGACAAATCTAAGTCGTTCTTATGAAACTTTCTTTGCTAAAAAGAATGAAACTTTGGTAGATTTGTTTAGCAGATTTCAATGCTTGATAAATGATCTGATCTTGGTAGGTGTCAAGAAAGATGAGAATGAGTTGGTACTCAAGTTCTTGGATGTGTTACCAGAACAATTCAATGAGATCACCATTGCACTTCATGCTGGAGGAACCTTAGGAAAATATGATCTCAGATCTATCTATGGTTTCCTTCTAAATCATCAACAGATCATGGAACAGAAGAAAGTGGCCCAGCAACAACTAAAAGAATCTATAAAAAATGCTAGATCTGCATTAATTGCAGAAAAGAAAAAGAAGGGATCTAAAAAGTCTCAAGCTGAGATCGACTCTGAATCTGAATATGAGGAAGTAAGTTTTAACTCAGGTTCAGATGATGAAGAGATGGATGCTCTTACTGAACAAATGGCAATGTTAGCAAGAAACTTTAGAAAGTTCAAAAGAGGAAGGGGTCAATCTGACAGAAGCAAAAGTGGTAAGTCTACTTTTGATCCTAAGAAAGCTAAGTGCTATAACTATCAGAGGATAGGACACATAGCTGCTGAGTACAGAGTAAAGAAGGGAGAATCAGCTTCAGTAGCTAACAAGAATGCCTACAGAGCTGATAAGTATAAAAAGAAATATCAAAGACTCAAAGGTAAGCCTGATGAAAACACCAAAGGTCTTCTTGCTGAGACTTGGGATACTGAATCATCTACTTCAGATGATGATGAGCCAGATAGGTGTTTGATGGCCATTGAGGATGAAGAGGAACAAGTGGACTATGAGTTAAAAGACAGTTCCTTTGATGAGGATTTAGCAGAAGCGGCTAAGCTGAGTAAGCAAACCAGTAACTGGGATCCTGCCTCAATGTATAAGGTAAATAACTTTAGCTCTTACACTGATGAACAAAAATGTCTAATGTTTAACTATCTGTTGAATGACTTCAAAACCTCTCTCACAGTTCAATCTAGTTTGAAAACTGAAATTTCAAAACTAAAAGATGAACTTAAACACTCTGAAACTCTCTTAAATGCTGGTAAAAAGATCCAAAGTGATTATGAATGTCAGCTTCATATAAACAAACTTCTAAGTGAAGAACTGCAAGAATCAAAAGAACAAGCTGACAATCTAAGAAAAATCTGTGAATCTTGGTGTAAGTCATCAAGAGAAGCAGAAAAGTGTATTAACCAGCAGATACCAAATCAAGTAAAAGCAGTGCTAGGGGGAGATTATAGTGCTGCTGCTGATGAAATCATCGAAGATCAAGTCAGTCTTGAAGACAAAACGATGAAATCAGATGACATACTCCCAAGAACATTCTTAAGGAACAAGGAAGGGAAACATGTCAAAACCAATAAGTTTGTGAGACCAACCCAAAGTCCTCAGGTTATTCACTCAAACCATCAAGCTGAAAGTTCCAGATCCAACAGAAACTGTAAGTCAGTTTTCAAAAGATTGGATTACAATCCTATGAGAACAACTATTTTTGATAGAATATCTCATGTTAACTCAAAAAGACATAATTCTCAAGCCATATATGAAAGAAAGTCTAAAAACAGGAAGTTGTCTGTAAGTCAGACTTCACCAAATAAAGGTAACCATAAAGCTGACAAAGGTAAGTCCAAAGTCAGTGAAAATCAAGTAGACAAACTATCGAAGAGGATTGAAAGGTTATCCACATCATATGACCCTAAGACTGAATCCAAATTTAATGTTGGAAAACTCAAAGAAATCACCCAAACACCCATCCTTAGAAGAAAATGCTATAAGTGTGGTGATAGAGGTCATGAGGCCTAAGATTGTGTAAGTACCAATCTTAGACCTGAAAATGAAAAGGATGATCAGTCCAAAACAGACCCAGAATCTGTTCGAGTTGATCAATCAAACTCCAAAGGATCAGCTAAGTGCTCATCCTCAGGACCCACCAAACAGTGGGTTCCAAAAAGAAACTAATATGTTTAGTTGATCATGTGCAGGGCTCCTACAGATTGTATATTCATTAATCAGAGCAAGTATGTCTTTGATCTGATTAAGAAATATGGATTAGACTCAAGCCATCTCACAAAGTCTCCAATGTTACACAATGTCAAGCTACACAAGGACATTGATGGAAAATCTGTATGTCAGACTACATATAGAGGAATGATAGGTTCATTACTCTATTTAACAACAAGTAGACCTGATATAATGTTTGCTACATGTGTCTGTGCACGATATCAGGCTGACCCAAAGGAATCACACTTGCTAGCTGTTAAAAGAATACTCAAATATCTGAAGGGAACACCAAACTTAGGTTTGTGGTATCCCAAAGGATCAGGATTTGAGCTGATAGGGTACTTTGATTCAGACTTCGCAGGATGTGGTCTTGATAGAAAGAGTACTACTGGAGGATGTCAACTTTTAGGTGAAAAATTAGTTAGCTGGACGAGCAAGAAACAAAACTCAGTAGCAATTTCAACGGCTGAAGCTGAATACGTAGCTGCGAGGAGCTGTTGTGCTCAAATACTGTGGATGCAACATCAGCTTAAAGACGTTGATTTGCATTATTTGAAGACTCCTATATTTTGTGACAATCAAAGTGCTATTTCCATTACACACAACCCAGTGTTTCACTCAAGAACCAAGCATATTGAGATAAGACATCACTTCATCAGAGATATTGTAGAAAAGGGAAAGATAGAGTTAGTCTTCATTGAGACTGAAGATCAGCTTGCAGATATCTTCACGAACCAATTGAAGGCACAAGATTCACAACTCTACTCAGCAAACTTGGAATGCTCAACCCTTAATCGGTATGTTCCATTCTTTATCTTTGTTTAATTTTTGCTAAGTGCTACATTTGACTAAGTGTCAAAATCTGAGCTGAGTGCTCAATCTGAGCTGAGTGCTCAAAATGAGCTGAGTGCTATCTGAAGCTACGTGCTCCATCTAAGCTGAACATTCAGAATCAGCTGAGTACTCTATATAAGCTGAACATTCAGAATCAGCTGAGTACTCTATATAAGCTGACCATTCAGGATCAGCTGAGTAATCAGTTCCAAAGTGTGGTCAGTTCCACAAGTCTAGGTTAGTCCTAACATATGGTGTGTCCAAGAAAATGGTAAATCCAAAATATTGACGGTATGTCCAGTAAATAAACATCAGTCGTTTAGAAATTTTTTATATTTTTAATAAAAATATTTTTTTTTCAATATAACAGTGTAAGTTTGGGTAACTAACAATAAATTTAGCCGTTGTAACAAACTGCGTAGAAGTTTCTTTTACGGTAACGGTCATATTTTTTACCCTCAGATAACGGTAACTTTTCTCTCACATTGAAAAGGTATAAATAAGAGAGATTGTTCATCATATTTCGTTTAAACTTCCAAAATATTCTTCTCTCTTAAACCCTAACGCTGCCGTGTGCAGAGTTCATTGCTAAGTGCTTACTACTGCTAACTGCAATCCAATACGATAAGTTCGATTTCAATGGAGGGATATACTCTAAATCTAACTGAACAAATGATCCGTGGTGGAAATTTCAAGAACAACGCACTTCCTACCTACAAACAAAACAACGTCATCGCCTGTACCGACATTCCAAAGTCCAAAATTGGCAGGGGATATGAGGAATGGGTCTCCTACATTCGCAAAGGACCCCTAGCACATGCATTTCTTCGTGGACCTGCTGTGCTCATCCCTCAACTTCTCACGGAATTCCGGTATACGTGTAAACTGGATGCAACTCAACCGGTTATACGGGGTACAGTCCTAAGTGGACAAGTGGCGATAGAAGTTGATGCAAACTGTCTCCGCCGAATCCTTCATCCCGATTCATAATCAGTATGAAGCGACGGTTTCTAGGGAAACATCACGAAGTGTTTTACCCTTAATGGGTCATCCTCAAGTGATTGGTGTCATACAGAATTCTGTTTTCCAGACAGCATGGGGATTTATGGTATCTATTGTGGTTCGTTCCCTTGGATACAAGGTGGGAGGCCTGGATAATGTGAATGACTTTGAAATGCAACTGTCATACAACTTATTGTATGATCGACGAGTGGATTACGCCGAGTTGATCTTTGAGGCATTCAAGTCATTGGTGACCAAGAACATAAGGGACACCATCGTGCCCTTCACAAGATTTATATCCATGGTCATCGAGGACAGGTTGGGTAGAAGATATATTGCTCAATATGAGTTTATTCCTACTCCTGCTCTCAGCTACAGAATGTTCGCCCATGATATTTTCCCTGGGCACCCTACGTTGAGTGCTCAGATGAGGGTGTATGTACAACTTCCGACTCCTGAGTCAAGTGAAGCTGAGACAGAGGAGGAAGTTGCGAAAGAAGTGGGTGACGATGGTGGTTCTAAGGCTGAGTCTCCTCAAGCTGATCAACCCAGGACTCAGCTCAGACCCAGTGCTCAAATAATTTCATCCACCACTTCGAGTTCAGAGCAAAGGAGTTTGTTTCCTAGCTGTGAGTCTCCACTGCTAGGTGCAGCAGGTATAATTTCGCAACCCTTATCTCCTTCTCTCTCTTTTACTTCTCCATCTCCAAACTTAGGAGATAGGACTGAGTCAAGCCCAACTCAGTCTAACCCCTCTCCTCCCCCTCAAACATCTCCAACTATCTTCCAATCTACAGCTAACCTTGGTCAGCCCATTGCTACCAAGGATATATCCTACACCTATACAAGGAAATCTGCCAAAGGTGGTCCTTCACCTCAAAAGGACACTGGAGTTGATATCACATTGATACCTCCACCGGCAGGAGCTGAGGGGGAGACACCTTCTCTTAAGGTGCCCACCTCTAGGCTCAATTCAACCCTTAAGCCTATACCGGGTATGGTGTTTACTCAGCCCATACTTTCTAGTGCCATGGGAGAGCCTAATTCTGTGCCTTCACAGTCCCATGAAGGTAACATTGAAATACTGACCAATCCCCAGGGTCAATTTCCCCCCTCCTCACCGATAAGCCTAACTCACCCCACTACCTTACCTCACGACATTGTTCATTCTTCTCTTCCATTCTTACACACTCTCGCACGACCTGTCAATGGACCTTTCATACACCAGGAAGGTTTACAGGGTCTCCGTTCTGGCCCCCTTGATTCCATAGGTCATCACCAACCTTTGGATATGGGACCCACATCCTTACCTATTGATGAACACTCAACAGCTACTCCTAAGGTGGAAATACACTCTTCCACTGTACAGGAGGACGATGAGGTAAGAACTAGACCTGAGGAGCCCAAGCTGATGAACAACGATGCTCAAGTCATTATGAACTTCTACAAACATAGTTTGAGCTTCTAAACAGGAAGAGGAAAGATGACAAAGCCAAGTTGATGCGCAAACTTAATGATTTGTCAACTTCAGTTGCCAAATTGGAAAGCTTCATGTTCAGTCTCAGACCCTCCCCTATTGATGATGACAAAAAGGGGGAGGAAGAATCAAAGAAGTGTGATGATAAGGTTGAGGGGGAGCATACAGAGGAAGTACAATTTGAACAAGCTCATGATCAGTTCATGAGTATTGTAGATCAGCCTTCTCAACAACAACAGGCTCCAACAGTCCAAATTACCACAACTTCACAAGCTCAACCAGAAACTCCACTTGAAGAAACTTCTCAAGCTATTCACACCAACCTCCCTCAAGCTAATTTGCCAAAATTTGTTGAAGCTGAGTTTGTTCCAACTTCGCAAATAGACAAAGGGAAGAGTAAGGTGTTTGAGATGGTAAAAAGAAAGAAAAGAAGTGTTATCCCTCTAGCAAAGAAAAGAAAGGTCATCATTGTTGAGCCTGAGCCAGAGCAACAGGGTAAGTCTTAATTAGTTGCACATGAATCTGACTCAAGTGATGACGCTGATGCAACACAGAAAGCCAGTGACATACTTGCTGAGCAAATGTTACAAGAGATGGCTAAAGAACTAGGCGTAACAGTGGAGGAAATAAAAGAGCAGCAACAACAAGCTGAAGTTCAACGAGAAAAGGCTAAAGCTGAGGCTGCCAGAGCTGAAGCTGAAGCTGATTATTCTGGTCCAAATGCTACCCCAATTCGCTACTCAGATGTGGATCTAAGGCATTGAACACATTTTAATAACAAGATTGAATCAATTACACTGAGTAGAAAAGGAGAATTGGTAATCATCAACTTTGTACTAGACAACAAACAAGAAATTGGTCTAGATATGAGATGTCTGTACAAGTTGGGGTTCTCAGAGTTAAAGATCGTAGCCACAACTATCAAGCAGATGAAAAAGAGTCAAATCAGACAAGAGATAGTTGATGTGCTTAAGACAATCTTCATAAGAATCGATCAGCTAGGTGAGATTCCTGCTGATGAAATTGCTACCTTTCTTAATCGAGGCAAAGCTGAAAGAGTTAGAGCAGCAAGCCAGCGAGCTAAAAGAGACACCATTTTACAAGTTCCAGAGGGAGTTGAATTCAGAGAGAATACTTATATCACTCAACCTTTGGAAGGATTCTTGTATCTTGATGTGGAAGGTAATCAATGTTTCTTGAAAGTAACAGATCTTCATTTGGCAAATCTGGAATTGATTCTATACTTGCGAATTCTATGTGATGCCTCAATTCAGAACTCAGTATTCAGATATCATCTCTACAAATAAATAAGATTAAGGAAAGCTGAGATGAAAGAGATGCCAGAAGGTGAAGAAATTGTGAATGAGGCTATCAAGAAAGTTGCAATTTGGGAACTTAAATCTTATAACATGTGGTTAGAAGTTGGAGATTCCGTTGAGTAAATAGATTAGTTCTATAATTTTGTAAAGCACTAAGTGTGCAGAAGCTAATCATAAAGATTAAGCTACAATGTAAATGATATGTTCATTAATACAAACTCAAGTTTGATATGTTCAACTTTTTATTATTTAATATGTTCAAAATTATGTTTGATATGTTCAAACAAACAGCTTTGTAAGTTTAAGCAGATGATTGATATGTTTAATTATAAACTGATATGTTCAGTTGTATAAGTTTTATAACTTCAGAACTTAAATTACTTCTGATAAGTTCAGAATCTAAGTAGTTGTATATTCAAATACTTAGAATACAAGTCTTAAAATAGATTTGTAATATAAAAATCTTGTAAGTTCAAGATACGTGTATAAGTATGGATCAGTTCAATACTTATTTCAAGAACGAACTTTGGTCAGTTCCAGAGTTGTTCAGCATAATTCTGTTAACCTATAACTAATTTGATTCAATGTTTTGTCATCATCAAATAGGGGGAGATTGTTAGTCCCATGTTTAGAATAGTTAGATTTGATGAGACAAACTATAGATATGTATAGATGATAGGTTAAGAGTTAGGAATTATGTAAGTCTGTTATAGACTGACTAGTCAGCTGAAGCTGAGTAGTCAGCGTATAAACAGATATAGAGTTTTCTATGTAAGTAGTAGATAGCTCGGTGACTTCTAAGCTGAGATAGGTTTTAAGAATGAAGACTTGAAGACTTGAAGATTCAAGAATCCAAGATTCAAGAAGTCAGCTTGACAAGGTCAAGACAGAGTATGTCAGCTCAGCGTCAGAAGTCAGTTCAGAACTTAAGTAAGTTCTAAATTTTGTTATAAACTCTCCATATCTACGACATTTAAATTAGGATATCTAAACCTAATTTAAACTATCTATTAGTTGGATAGAAATCTCAAACGGAATTAATTAGATATGTTCTAATTAAGAAGTTTGTTACGATTTTAAAGAAAAGATAAGTTCTATCTTTAAACTGCGATTTGTTCGTAGATATATCAAGTATAAGTATAAACATTCTTATGGGTTTTATATAGATGTTCTTACGTGTGTACGTGAATAGATACGCGATACACAACGACGACTGCATAAGTTGCAAAACGTACGTGTGTTCGTGATACTTGATATGCGTGTGTTGCGATAACTTTATAAGTTCAAAGTTCGAGAGAGTTTTCAAGAGTTCTTGTTAATCAGTTTTAACAAGTAATTCGATCATCAATTATTTTGTGATTCAAGAGTGTTTAGAGAGAGTTGAGGTTATAATCATTGTAATATCAAATCATCCTGTTGATTTGATTAGAGAGTGACAATAGTTATTGTTCTGTTTGATAATTGAATATACATTTGATTAATTTGTTTGATTGTTTAAAGTGTATTCAACCCTCCCCTTCTACACTGTATCGGTTGCTTGTTCACCCTCTTTGGGACCAACAACTGGTATCAGAGCAAGTTTCTTCATAAGTTGAAGATCAAGATCCGCTGTCAAGAGGTTAAGATGTCTACTAGCAAGCAATCAAGTCATATACCAACAATGGCGGCAAAAGGTTGTCCTATCTTTGATGGCACTGACTATCCTATGTGGAAGTTTAGAGCCATGTTATATCTGAAGTCTGTGGATCACAGGATGAGTACCGTGATTCAAGATGGCCCAATCATACCAATAATCCATATTACTGCCACTGACAAAACTGTTCCCTCTGGAGAAACTCCGAAGCCTGAAGCATCCTGGACTGAGGAAGATCGTAAACTGTTCAATTTTGATGACAAGGCACAAAGCATTATAGCTAATGCATTAACAAATCCTCTTCTGCATACTGTGGCTGGGTGCCAAACTGCAAAAGAGATGTGGGATACTCTCAGTGACTCTCACCCGGATTTTGCTGGTATCTACTCGTTAGGTTCTGAGAAAAAGCTACATCAGGTCTAGTGCACCTCACTGCATACATGATGGATCCTACAACCGAAGCATAAGGGATTCCCTTCATTCGCTTCACCTCATCAGGTGTGGAGGGTCCTTGAGTCTTATTCAAGTTTACATTTGGTTGCATTGGAATGCTTCCACGCTTGGAGGCATCCATTCTAAACCGTTTTAGAATCTTGTCAATGTAAGAACTTTGACTTAAACCTATCAACCGCTTCGATCTATCTCGATAGATCTTGATTCCAAGGATATATGTGTTAGTCCCATGTTTAGAATAGTTAAATTTGATGAGACAAACTATAGATATGTATAGATGATAGGTTAAGAGTTAGGAATTATGTAAGTCTGTTATAGACTAACTAGTCAGCTGAAGCTGAGTAGTCAGCGTATAAACAGATATAGAGTTTTCTATGTAAGTACTAGATAGCTCGATGACTTCTAAGCTGAGATAGGTTTTAAGAATGAAGACTTGAAGATTCAAGAATCCAAGATTCAAGAAGTCAGCTTGACAAGGTCAAGACAGAGTATGTCAGCTCAACGTCAAAAGTCAGTTCAGAATTTAAGTAAGTTCTAAATTCTGTTATAAACTCTCCATATCTACGACATTTAAATTAGGATATCTAAACCTAATTTAAACTATCTATTCGTTGGATAGAAATCTCAAAAGGAATTAATTAGATATGTTCTAATTAAGAAGTTTGTTACGGTTTTAAAGAAAAGATAAGTTCTATCTTTAAACTGTGATTTGTTCATAGATATATCAAGTATAAACATTCTTATGGGTTTTATATAGATGTTCTTTTGTGTGTACGTGAACAGATACGCGATACACAACGACGACTGCATAAGTTGCAAGACCGCATAAGTTGCAAAACGTACGTGTGTTCGTGATACTTGATACGCGTGTGTTGTGATAACTTTGTAAGTGCAAAGTTCGAGAGAGTTTTTAAGAGTTCTTGTTAATCAGTTTTAACAAGAAATTCGATCATCAATTAGTTTGTGATTCAAGAGTGTTTAGAGAGAGTTGAGGTTATAATCATTGTAATATCAAATCATCCTGTTGATTTGATTAGACAGTGATAATAGTTATTGTTCTATTTGATAATTGAATATACATTTGATTAATTTGTTTGATTGTTTAAAGTGTATTCAACCCCCCTTCTACACTGTATCGGTTTCTTGTTCACCCTCTTTGGGACCAACAATATGCCGCTTCCCCTAAATCTTTCATGGCGAAACATCTTCCAAGCCAGGATTAACTTCTTATAGCATTGGAATGTTGTTTCCTATGAGCAATATGTCATCAACATATAAGATTAGAAAAACGACTATGCTCCCATTAGCTTTTAGGTATACACATGGCTCATCAGGGTTTTGAGTGAAACCAAACCTTTTGACTTCCTCATCAGACCTTTTGTTCCAACTTCTAGATGCTTGCTTTAGTCCATAAATGGACCTTTGCAGCTTGCATACCTTGTTTGGATGTTTTGGATTCACAAAACCTTCGGGTTGCACCATATAAACATCTTCATTGAGGTAACCGTTTAAGAAGGCTGTTTTAACATCCATTTGCCAAATCTCATAGTCATAGTACGCTGCTATGGCTATGAGAATCCTAATAGCTTTCACGTCAGCAACAGGTGAGAACGTTTCATCGTAATCAATCCCGTAGGTTTGAGTATAACCTTTTGCTACTAGACGAGCTTTATAGGTGTGTACATTTCCATCCATGTTAGTTTTCTTCTTGAAGATCCACTTGCTCCCCACAGTCTTGCTGTTTGGAGGAAGATCCACCAATTCCCAGACTTGGTTATCTCTCATGGATTGTATTTCCACATTCATAGCATCAAGCCATTTGTTGGATTCCGGATCCAATAATGCAACTTTATAATTTTGGGGTTCATCATGATCCCCTGCAATCTGCTCTTCTGCATTGATGTGCAAACCATATCGTTCAAGTGCATGAAGTGTTCTTGCAGATCTACGAATGGGAACAACATCATCCTGTGGCACAACATCAGTATGTTCAGTCTCAACATTAATTTTGCTAGTGTCACTAGAAGGTTGTGTATCGTCACTTTGAATCTCATCAAAGTCTATTGTAGTACTCCCACTTGCTTCTTGCAAAATGAGACGACTCTCAAGAAACTCAGCATATCGAGCAACAAATACCTTGTTCTCTATTGGGTAGTAGAAGTAGTAACCCATCGTTTCCTTTGGTTATCCTACAAAGATACACTTGATGGATCTGGGCTCAAGTTTGTTCGGTGTTTCTCGCTTTACGAGAGCCTCACAACCCCAGACTTTCAAGTAAGACAGATTAGGGACTTTCCCATGCCATATCTCATATGGTGTCTTTTCAACCTTCTTGGTTGGAACCATATTGAGTACGCGTGTAGCGGATTCTAGAGCATAGCCCCAAAAGGATAGTGGCAAAGAAGTTAGACTCATCATGGATCGAACCATTCCAGTAGTGTTCGATTTCTCCTTTCCGACACTCCATTGTGTTGTGGAGTGTAGGGTGGAGTCAGTTGTTTGACAATCCCACATTTCGCTAGATGGTCCAAGAATTCTTGACTCGCATATTCTCTTCCTCGATCAGAACAAAGAGCTTTAATTGTCTTGACGAGTTGATTTTCTACTTCGTTTTGAAATGTTTTGAAAGTTTCAAAAACTTCATGTTTATGCTTAAGCAGGTAAACATAACCATAATGACTGAAATCATCAGTGAAAGTTACGAAGTAGCTAGCACCTTCCCTAGATGTGGTTTTGAAAGGGCCACACACATCAGTATGTACGAGTCCAAGCTGATCCTTAGCTCTTTCCCCTATATGGGAGAAAGGATTTCTTGTCATCTTTCCAGATGTACAAGAAAGGCATTTATCAAAAGATTCAGGATCAGTTGATTTTAAAAGCCCATCTTGTTGCAGCTTCAAAATGTGTTTCTTGTTTATGTGAAAAAGACGGCAATGTCATAGGAAAGACGAATCCGGATTAAGTTTGGATTTCTTAGTGCTACAATTGTATATAGAACTACCATTTGAAACAAGATTATGCATGTCAATTTCAAAAATACCATCACGAGGAATAGCATTAAAATAAAACATGTTATTTTTAGAAACAGAAATGCCATAATCCGTAAAGATATGAATAAATCCATAAAGATATGAATAAATCCATTATTCTTCAAACGAGAAAGCGAAACAATTCCCCTAGTAATAGTAGGTGCAAAATGACAATTGTCTAGTACAATAATCAATCCATTAGGGAGGATAAGATCATAGCTCCCTATAGCTTCGACAGCTACATGCATTCCATTGCCTATGTACAGATCCAAAGCTCCTTTGTTCAGCTTTCTACTTTCCCTTAGTCCCTGCACATTATTACAAATGTGAGTTCCAGAACCAGTGTCATACACCTAGGATTTATTTGGAAAAACATATAGTTCTATAGTGAAGATACCTGATGCGCTGGTCTCACCAGCTTTGTTCTTCTTTAACTCTGCCAGGTAAGCAGGACAGTTCCTCCTCCAGTGGCCCACCACTCCACAATGATGACAAATGGCGTCCTTAGCAGGGTGCTCCTTTTTAGCAGGTGGGGGAATCTTAGGCTTGGGGTTGTAGACTTGCTTACCCTTGCCCTTGCATTGGCTCTTGCCCTTCTTCTGCGGTTTTGGCTTTTGGATTTTACCTTCCCTGATAGTTAGTGCAGTTGGAGCTTTCTTGGGTAGCCCTTGCTCAGCAAGCTTTAGCATAGCATGTAATTCAGCTATTGTCTTCCCCATGCTATGCATGTTGTAGTTCATAACAAACTGATTGTAGTCCTTGGAGAGTGAGGTGAGAATCAAGTTCACTCCAAGTTCCTTTGGCATGGGGTAGCCGAGACGCTCCATTTGGTCAAGATATCCTTTCATCTTCAAGACATAGGAGCTTACAAGCTGACCGTCCTCATGTTTGCAAGCATGGAATGCTGTAACTGTTTCAAACAGTTCCTGCTCCGCTTGTTGTTGAAACATAGTTTTCAACTCCTTAAGCATCTCAAAGGCTGGGAGTTCCTCCATGTTCTTTTGGATCTCGGGGGTCATGCTCATCAGCATAAGAGCAGCTACCTCTCGTTGTTCATTAAACCTTTTAGTATAGGCAGAACGAACGGTAGCTGAAGCAGTGAGAGGAGGTTCCTCAGGTAAGGGTTCTTCCAAGTGGATCAACTTGTTTTCAGCTCTAAGGACAATCCTCAAGTTTCGAAACTAGTCGATAAAGTTGATTCCATTCAGTTTTTCTTTTTCCAGAACCGACCTTATAGTAGAGTTGTTAAGGGTTTGGTTATGAGTTGTCATCTACATAAGTACAAATTTTAAAATCAGTATTTTCAATAATTAATCCCTTTTAAAAATTAATTACCCCTTGTTTTAGTTTTAAAACAATTAATTTTTCGAAAAAGCTAAGATCCTCATTAAACTTCTAACATCACATCAGTTGATCTGCTAGCAATGATAGATTCAATAGGTAGGTGACGATTAGCAATTGCATTACGAGTGCAATTCTTAGATCTTTATAGGACTTATGGCACCTAGTGACAAGTTAACTAGTGTCAAGTCATGTTTAGTCCTATCCTTGCCTCGGGTTAAGGTCTCACCTACTTAACGCGATTAAGTCATCCAATTTGAAATCGTGTTAAAATAAATCTAGGTCTCACGCATAGACAATAATCACCTTGGAGAAATAATTTGCTCACGTCTCACGCAAGGGAAAATAATGACAACAAGTGATCTCAACCTAATTGGACGGCATGACTTAAATTTTGACGGGTATTTATTTTGAATAAAACGTGTTAATCAAAAAACATGTATACGAAAGAAGCATGCACTCTTCATTCGTAGCATTTGTTAAAAACAATTTTTAACTCAAAAGTCCAACTTTATTGTGTTATATAAAAATGTGGTGTTTAGTATTTTTATTATTTTGCAAGTATGCAACCAAGCAAACATAACAAGTAAAAATAAACAACACAACCACACATGTGCAAAACCTCAACCAATGAAATCCTAAGTTTGGTCACGTGAGCCAACACGATAGACCAAAAGGGCTACTAGGGACAGGCCAACATAAACCCACAAGCTAGTACAAAAAGGTCCTCAAAGTTCCTACTCCACAGCAGCAACTTCAGAGCCTTAAAACGTGACCAAGGAGTCTTTCCCAATCAATGTACCCTTCTGTAATTTTGTAGGTCTATCTTTTGTGAAACTTCAGAAAAAAGAATCACGCCATTCCGAGTTGTGTAGCTCCGGGAATCTCCGTTTTCGTGCCAGCTGTCCAACAGCTACGGAAATTTGCCTTTTATTCCAACTTGATCGCCATCCACCATCGAGCAACGGTTACAATTTTAAGCTAAAATACATTTATTCTACTAATAAAACAGTAATTAAAATGCCAAAACAATGGCTACAAGTGACGTAAAAGCTCACATAAAAATAGAACCAAACATTACAACCCGAAAAAACCGGTAAAACAACCAATACATAACACATGGTCTAGGTTTTCATTGGTTTTGCACATCAACCACAAATAAAAGACAATAAATAGAATATTGGCTTGGTCCATGGTTAAAGATGCATGCTTTAAACCATGGATCTATAAAACTTACAATAAGAAAAAGAATCAAGCCAATGAAAAACAAACAAGTCATTACAATAATGAGAAAGAAGTATATATGTAATAAGTGGCCTTCTAGGGTTTTATAAAAATCCAATATTTTTGGGCTCATCATATGATCAAAATAAAGCTTAGAGCTTTATGTATTTTAACATATAAACCATGATAAAAACAAGTTTTTATAGCCACTTATGCATATACAAAAGGTTGATCATACGACACAAACGTATGGCTCTGATACCACTGTTGGTAATTCAAGAACAGAAGAAAACACGCAGCGGAAAGAATCACCAAAAGAAGGATCTACGTAGGCCTACTATGATCAAAAAAACAAGATAAGGAATACAATTATACCTTTAGAATGGTAGAAAGAAGACAACTTGAAACTAAGTGTTCAAGTTAGAACACCTCTATGAGTAGTCCACACTACACCTCCTTGATCACCAATGGATGCTAGTCCTTCCTTTGTAATGCTTCAAAGCTTCAAGATAAACTTGTATCGTGAAGAAAAAACTCAAACCAAAACACTAAGGGGTGTTGGGGTTGGCGGCCGAAAACAACAAGGAGAGAGAGAGAGAGAGAGATTAGGGTTAGATTATACAAGTTAATCATGTCCTTATATAGATCTCCAAGCCTTTTAGGGTTTCTCTCTTTATGGCCCCTTTTAATTAAATCAAGCCCATTATGTATTAAGTCATACTTAATACAGTAAGCCCATTTAATTATTTCCCTCATTACTTAGGTTATAACATAATGTAAATACCTTAATCACATTATTATATTTTTGGTGTCTCAGTGTATATGTGTGTGACCCCATAGGCTCACGCGTGTCTAGCCATATAAATATATATTATGATATGAGCATAAACCAACAAGGAAATCCCAGAACTTGATGACTTTGAGGACGATGAAGGTGATAATGAGGTGAATGCAGATGCTGCGGAAAAGGTAAGTCTTCAATATGCACAAACAGTAGTTGATCACATCTAGAAGCAAGAACTAAAACTTAAAAAGCTAAAAGCAGAAAGAAACTTCAATCACACATAATTGAGGAACAGTTAATTGATGTAGAAAAATACATCAAAGAACTTGAAGAGATAGAAATTGTATTGACTAAAAAGGAAAGTGAATAAACGAACTCACAGCTGAAACAAATTCACAACTTAAAAGCTAAAAAAGTGAGTGTCGAAGAGGATTTTAAGCATTTGACAAAAGAAAGAGCTCAACTTTACACAAAAATCAAAAACCTCGAAGATAAATTTGTGAAAAGGTGTCAAACATATCAGATGATCTTCTTAAACAAACCAAAAGACATTAAATCTTATAATCCATACTCATTTCAAGGTCTTGGTTTAAAAAACCCCCCACATTCTTAAGAAAATAACTGTCAAAAAACTTTACCATTCCGACAAAATAAGTCTGGAACTTACAACTCGCATGATGTTTGTTGAGAGGTAGAGGAACTTGCAAATGAAGAGATGAAAAGAAGCCAAACCACAAAAATGAAAAATCCTTTCGAGTATTAGAGCTTGAACGAAAATACAACTCTAAGGAAGAACCCAAACCTGTATTGTCAAATGATAACTTTGGGAGTTACACAGATGCTGAAATGGAAGCATCAACATCATCTTTCGAAACCAAAACACAATCAAGAGTGTATATTCCTCACATATAATTACAAAGAAGGTTTGAGAATATCAAAAAATGGTGTAATTTTAAAAACAATCATGAGTGATATCAATGTGTTGTTTTCATATGATAAAATTGACGAACTTGAATTAGTAAATCAATTTTTACAAAAATCCGTTGCAACAATCAAATGTCAAACAACTTTCTTCGATTCTATCCTAACCATCTATTCCAATAAATGCTTTTATTTTACGGATGATCAAGAGCAAGATGTTCATGAACAGCTAGCACATGCTCAGTCAAGGATCAAGGGTCTAGAAGAAAGAATCAAAAAATCTGAAACAAAGTGCCACGAATATAAATATGAAGTCATAAGACTTGAAACAAACAAAGTTCAGTGGAACAACATGATATATGAAATGAAATCAGATTTAAAGAGAAAAGAAACAGTTCAACTCACTTCTTCTCCCACATCTCCAAAGCAACAATATTATTTTGATGATCTTTTTGCTTACTCTACTGCTAATGTGGGTATGTCTTCACTACAGTAGTGAAGGAATTGGAGAAACGAAAGAGAGTTTAGAGGAGGAAAGATGAACCGAAGAAGGAAGATTGTGCTGAAGGAACATCTGGAGCAAAGACAAAGAGTCTTGACAACAACAATAATTTTAATCCTTGTATTTTAAATTTCAAGAAAAAAATTCCATTGTAATTCCACTTTTGTTAATCTCAAGTGTTCTTCTGTTGAATTCTATTGCATGGGAGATGGTTGCCAAGAAGGTCACTGCGAGTATCGATGCGAATATGATATAGGCCGGAAAAGATGTGGAATCAAACAATTCCTCATTTCAAATTAGCAAGTTTAAATTAGAATTGGCTACTTGAATAACCAACAAAGGTTACAAAATCCACTTTTGGCAAATCAACCAATACTACACAAAAGTGTTTCCAAAATAACAATAGGAATCATTCACAAATGAATTTTCAAAAGTTCAACAAACGTAATTTTAACAACAGGAACGAAGTGAATGTGAATTACATGTGCAATTACCATCAATTCGAAACTTGTCAAAGGAAAAATGACTCTTTCAGAAGTCAACCAAAAAGAGTTCCTAAGAAAGCTCCACAATCAAATCAGAATCTGAAGCATCAACCTGAATAACCAAAGCAAATTTGGGTAAAGGCAGAACACGAAAAAGTTAAAGTTGAAATCAAACCATGTGTATCTAAATTCAGGTTGAAGCATGTAATAAACGTGAATTTTCATCAAATTCCTTAATACAAATTCACAAAGCTCAAATCCAACAATTTGTGAAAAATCAGCACCATTTGTGTAGAAGAAACAAATTCAAATCACAAATCCAGTTCAACATTGGAAACCGAAGTCTGCACAAAAGCACATTAATAATGTTCTAACTGATGTTAATATTAACTGTGCTGATAAGAAAGGACTCATACTAAAATGGGGACCGAAATTTTCTCCTCTCCATGTGCAGGCGAATCATCTCTGATACATGGACTCCAGCTGCACAAAGCATATGACAGAAAACAAAGGTCATCTCACAAACTTCATTCCTAAGTACTCCGAGAACGTTCGTTTTTGGTAATGACCACGTTGCACCTATTATGATGTAACACCACTTTTACAGTTTTAACTCAAAAACATCATCTTACGAGTTATCACCCAAAAGATATCAGAGTTTTACAAAAATACAATTTCTAAGTACACAATTGCTAACATTTACAAAAGTAGTGTCAAAAGTTTGCTTCTCAAAGCTAGGAGCTATCCAGCTGATCACTGTGTTGGAACTTACCCTCGCTGGAACATGTGCCACCTGCAACATACGACACCGAAACATAAGCTAACGCTTTGTGAGCATACTAACTAAACATAAATAATAAACAACAAAAGTAACATTTCCCTAGGATATCTCGTATCCGAGCTGCAACACCTGCAAACCTACGCATACTGTTACTAAATTGGTGTATAACTACACCACCTGCGTAGTCATATCCCTTAACACTGTTTCCAATATACAGCTACACCACCTGTGTGGCTGTATACCTTATCACCGTTCTGGTATACAACTACACCACCTACGTAGTTGTACACCCTATCACTGTTCTGGTATATAGCTATACCACCTGCATAGCTATGCACCTCTGCTGTACAAGGAATATATGTATATAGCCATCTTACACAAAAATGATATCATACAATATGTATATAACATAGATACCCGCATATTGTTTTGAATGTATAATTCACATACATACGTACTATTCATACAAAGAGGTAGTACACTCACCTTAGTATTTAGTTACTGCTAACAGTGCTAACTTAAAAGTATCTCAGCGTATACGTCAACAATTATTTCCTACAAGCAATAGTCAAATAATGTATCAAACTACAACTCTACTGTGTAACTAAAAACTGAACAGGGCATAGGCATGCCCGTGCTTCCTTCATGGCATGCCCGTGCCTTTCAACTCAGGCCTAAACAAGGCCCAACTCAAACTTGGGCGTACTAGGCTAGACACGCCCATACCTTACATAGGTATGGCCATGCCCCGGCACGCCCGAACCTGAAGAACAATGGCGTTCATGGCCGTACTGTAACATCCTCAAAATGGGCTTAAACGTGTGCGAACGTGGTACGTCTAATATTTAATTAAATTAAATAAAATATATATTTTTTAGAAAATGTTATAAAGTATGAAAATGATAATTAAATGGGTTATTAAAATATTAATAAAAATAGATAAAAATGATAAAATATTGAACGGTTTCAAACGAGGATTCCGAAAATATCCTCGTTAGTTGAAACGGGTAAATGACAAACGCGTTGTAAGTTGAAAAGGGGAACAAAATACCCACTTGATAAATTGTAAGTTTTAAGTTGAAACGGTTCAAACGTGTATGTCGCCCTTTACTTGATAAATTTGTAATCGTGTTCATCGATGATATTCTCATTTATTCCAAAACAGAAGCGGAACACGAGCAATATCTCCGCCTAATTTTGAAAACTATTAAGCGAGAACAACTCTATGCAAAGCTTTCTAAATACGAGTTCTGGCTTAAGGAGATGCATTTCTTGGGTCATGTTATCTGCAATGAAGGTGTTATGGTTGATCCAATTAAGATTAAAGCTGTTATGAACTGAGAAACTCCTTAGAATCCTTCAGAAATAAAGTGTTTCTTAGGTTTTGCTGGCTACTACAGATGATTCATACAAAATTTTTCTAAACTTGCTGGTACGTTAACTAAATTGACGCACGATGATGTTGCCTATGTGTGGAATGATGAACGAGATAAATCATTTCAGACTCTAAAGCAATTGTTATGCCAGGCACTTATTCTAACATTGCCTAATGGGTCAGAAGACTTTATTGTCTATTGTGATGCTTCATATGCAGGTCTGGGTTGCATTATGATGTAACGAGACAAGGTGATTGCATACGCTTCATGTCAATTGAAGCCACACGAGAAAAGTTACCCAACCAATGATTTGGAGCTTGCAGTCGTAGTATTTGCTTTAAAAGCTATGGTGTCATTACTTCTATGGCACCAAATGTGTTGTATGCACGGTTCACATCTAATTTCGGGCATAGTCTTCAACGTGAACTTGGTACGCGAGTTAATCTTAGCACATCATAACACTTTCAATGTATGCTATTTGAGGAAGTGAAAGGTTGATGATAATCAAATCGCACCTCTACAAGAGTTGAAAGTTGATACAACTAAACACCATCTAGAGAAACCGGTTGAAATATTGAACACCAAAATCAAGAAGCTGCGTAGAAAAAGATGATCAAGTTAGTTCTTGTCAAATGGAAACATAATTTGGGTCCTAACTTGACATGGGAAGCCGAGGATGAAATGAAAGCAAGCTACCCTCACTTGTTCACTGCTGAACAGATTCCGAGGACGGAATCTTTTTAAAGGGGGTAGATTTGTAACATCCTCAAAATGGGCCTGAACGTGTGCGAACGTGGTACGTCTAATACTTAATTAAATTAAATAAAAAATATATATATTTTAGAAAATGTTATAAAGTATGAAAATGATAATTAAATGGGTTATTAAAATATTAAATAGATAAAAATGATAAAATATTGAACGGTTTCAAACGAGGATTCCGAAAATATCCTCGTTAGTTGAAACGGGTAAATGAGAAACGAGTTGTAAGTTGAAAAGGGGAACAAAATACCCACTTGTGGATAATATTCACCCACAAGTCGGTCCTTCCTTTGATACACAGCTATACACACACGTATGTACACACATATACATTTTCTTCATCCCTTCGCTTGTTCTTGCTAGCTTTTGAAGGAGAAATCAACTTGCAATCATCTAAGCTCATATTCCAGCCACAAAATTGAAGTTATAACTTGCTATTGAACATCATCTTCATCTTCTCCATCTCTATGTAAGCTTCATCTCCTTGTTGTTTTTCATTCTTGATTTTTTGGTTTTTGAAAGAAAGCTTACTAATCTTTGTTCCAGTAGTAAATTGAGGTTCATATCAGTCTCACAAGTTGTTCTTCATCATCATTTGATCCTTGTAAGCTCATATTCTTCCTTGTTCATCCTTGTGCTCTTCAAGTCTTGAAATTCTAGGTTTCAAGTGGGTTCTTTGATTTAGCAATCAAGAACTGAAATTTATGATTGAAATAAGTTCCAATATCATTTTTAAGTACATAAGAATCAATTACATGAATTAAAGTAGTGATCTTGATGAGTTTTGAATGTTGGCTCAAATGGGTCAAAATTGGTCAAATACGGGTCAAATTGAAGTTGACCTTCAAGAAATAAAATTTGGTGTTCTAATTGTTCCTATAACTCATTAGGATTGATTAGAACTCATATGTTGGATTGGAAGTGGTGTTTTTGCTCAAATTCAAGAAATGGCCTAAATAGGTCAAAATGGCCAAAAGTGAGTCAAACTGTTTTTGAACATCAAGAACTGATTTTTAAGGTTCTAATAGGTTCATATGACTTGTAAATTGATTAGAACATTGGTTTTGAATTGAATTGGTAGTTTTGAATGAATTGGCTAAAATAATAGAAAATAGGCTTTAAATAGCCCAGAATTGGAAAATGCTTTCAAACGTAGGTTTTAAATGTTTTGGTCAGTTGCAACACCTTCAATACATCATATTAGGTGTATATGGTGTGTTTAAATTGTTAGAATTGGTTCATTTCAAGTTTTGGCCATAATGGACACTTTCTTGCTAATTTAAGGTTGTTTTTTGAATGAATTAATTGGATAAGTGTTAGGAATGTTAGAAAGCACTTACAAGTGCCAAATGATGCTAGGGAACACTGAAAATTGGTTAAAGTTGACTTGGTGTTGGTTTGGACCAAAATGACATTGCTGTGCAGAAACAGCAAAATGACCGTGTTGCATGCGACGCGTCGTGGGCTTGGACGCGATGCGTCCAAGCAGTTTCTGCATATGATGCTGTTTTTTGTTGTTCTTTCGTGTGTCGATGTTTGGGCTATGGTTATAAGTTAGTAAACAAGTTAGGAACTCTATTAGGACACTGTTTTAAGTGTCTTGATGGTTCTTTTGTGTGTTTGAGTGTCTAAACGTGAATGATGTGTTATAGGTGCTAAGGACGACCAAGAAGAGCCGGAATATTATATTTTCCTGTTATAGCTCAACAGGTGAGTACTGGTTAACCTAAGTATGATATCAAGAATGTTATATAGTTGTTTGGATGCTAGAAAACAAAGACTTGATGATTATGCATGATAGAGGCTTTTTGTAGGCCAATTGAGTTGTAATTTGATATGTACGCATGTTAATGGGTTTTATAGGCCAAATGAGTTATGATTCGATATGTATGCATGTTAAAGGCTTTTGTAGGCCAATGTTGATATGTTAAAGGCTTTTGTAGGCCAGTGTTGATATGTTAAAGGCTTTTGTAGGCCAACCATGATGTGTTATGGCTTTTGTAGGCCAATTTGCTATGTTATGGCTTTTGTAGGCCAATTTGCTATGTTATGGCTTTTGTAGGCCAATTTGCTATGTTATGGCTTTTGTAGGCCAATTTGCTATGTTATGGCTTTTGTAGGCCAACTTTGTTATGTTGTGGCTTTTGTAGGGCAATGTATGTTGTACCGGTACTTTGTTGGATGTTTGGGGCTAGCTTGTCTAGATCTAGTTGGGGCCTTGTGCCGCCAACTATGATGTGCGGCGATTCGATGATCACGAATCTTGGATCCTGCAAAACCTCCGCCCCTCAACACTATTATGGGCTCTCAGTTCCCGCTGATCCCGAGTGGGGTATGTTTCCCCGATAATGCAATGGTGGACCGCTACCCTGCTTCTCCAGCGGCGCGAAGGAAGTTTCGGTTTCCCAGTCAGGATCATTGAGCCGGGTTAGCTACCTCGCAAGACGTGATGCCTGCTGACTAACCGGTGCTTCACAATGTGCTAGGATAGACTTGTTTATTGATATGCTATATATGTGATATGTATATGATATTGTTGTTATCATGTTTCCGCTTAGCTGTTACTCACTAGCTATTTATAGCTAACCTTCTCATGTATATTCCATCCGCAGGTAAATAGATTGACTGGTGAGGACGGGTACCTGCTGTGGATGTCATGATATGTTTTGGGGAAAACGCTTTTGAATACTTTTGTTTGTATGTTTGTATTAGTAATGGTTGGCCGTATCAGTAACGCCTTTGGATATTTTTGGTTGCAACTTATTATTAGGTTGTAAATTATTAAATTAGTTTATAAAGCTTCCGATGTGACAGATGTAAATACTTTTCTAAAAGCAGGTTTTGAAATATTGTATTTACAGCTGTATCCATGTAGTTTCAAAACTCGTACGGAGTTTATTATAAAAAAACTCCTCAATTTAGGCGGCTTTACACGTACCCCCATAGGCACGCCCGTGCCTCATGAACTGTAGATGCAGTTCCACAACTGCCCTGATGAAAATCCGTACTTGGTGATAACCTGATCGCAGATCAATTTTAGAAAAGTATGATGCACCCTGCAGCTGATCAAATAAATCATCAATTCTAGGTAGAGGGTATTTATTCTTAACCGTCCTCTTGTTCAATTCCCTGTAGTTAATACACATCCTTAGAGTACCATCTTTCTTTTTAATGAATAAAACCAGTGCACCCTACGGTGACGAACTAACACGAATGAAGCCCCTATCCAATAGATCCTGAAGCTGTGTCATCATCTCCCCGATTTCAGAAGGAGCTAACTGTTGGTATATGCCCGCTGACACGCACGAGTTAATAACACTACTGATGAGGTATAGTGCTATTGGGTCACACACCAAGTATTGATTCTGGCAACACGATCAAGCAAAAGAGAGAAAAAGGTCAAAATGGGTTTTGGCAGGATAAGACACGGGCCGTGTGTTTGAACACGGGCCGTGTCTAGCCCAAAGACACGAGGCGTTTTGGCCCAAATCAAGGTCGTGTACTTTGGGCCGACACAGCCATGTAGTTGAACACGGGGCGTGTCCAACCTATTAGACACGGGGCGTCTTGGCCCATTTGGGGCCGTGGACTTTTGGGCCGACACGGCTGTGTTGATGAACACGGGCCGTGTACGTACACTGTAACAGCAGAATTAACAGCCTTAAAACTATGTTTAATGGGGTTTATGTCAATTTATTTGGCAGATTAAAGGTTACGGTTTTGAGGCATTTGAACTGACTTGTAAGAGACTTATGAGTGATGGTTCATGCTAATTTTCTCTCTAGTTGACATTTTTCTTGGTGGTCAAGTTTTGGTGCACAAGAGAGTGAGATATACATACTTTGGTTGTTGCTTTGGTGTTTAACACCAACTCACTAGCATTTGGGAATCAACACATCTTGGGGTGGACTACACTATAGGAGTCCTTGGTTAGATTCTTGCGACTAGACAAGGAAGAGTTCATTGTGCTTTGCATTGTGGTACAATTCTTCCTATCTTGTTTATTTGTTTTAGTTGCATAACCATGTTTAGATTTTGGTCCATGGGAAGTATTTGTTTGGTTTTCTTTGAATTTTTTTGTTCTATATTATGCTTCCGCTACTACTTGATTATGCCAAACGAATACCTTTAGGGGGTGTTTGGTTCAAGTATTGTTTTTGAAGGGATTGGGATTTCAAATGGGATTGGTATTTGGTGGGATTTTCATTTAGTGGGATTTAAAATCCCATCTTGTGTTTGGTTCATATTTCTTACGTGGAATTTCCACCACCACTAAACTACATCAACAGCCAAAGACGGCGGACGATGAACAACGGTGAACGACGGCGACGGCAGAAGACGGACGACGGCAGACGACGAACGAACGACGGCGACGGCGGAAGACGAACGAACGACGGTGGATGACGAATGAACGACGGCGAACAACGGCGGACGACTGACGTACGACGGCGGATGACGACGACAGTGGATGACGAACGACGGTGAACGACGGCGACAACGAACGAACGACGGCGACAGCGAATGACGAATGAACGACGACAGATGACGAACGACGGCGACAACGAACGAACGACGGCGGATGACCAACGACGGCGTACGACGAACGACGAACGAAACACAGGATTTAGAAACCCTCATCTGTGGGATTTGTAAATACCATGTGGGGTGGGTGGATTTAGAAGTCCCTCATTTGTGGGATTTCAAGGATTCCTGGGATTTGAAATCCCATCGCATTTTAACAAACCAAACACAAGATTTCTCAGGATTTGAAATCCCAATCCCAAAGATTCCCAGGAAATACCACGAACCAAACACCCCCTTAGTGGTATCAGAGCCATATCTAACATAGCTTTGCCCTAACGAGTCAAGAAAAACCGTATAATAAAATTTTTTTGTAAGGAAATTGTTTTCCTACCACGGTTTTTCGGGAAGACTTTTGATGGACTAATCTTGATATATTTGTAGTCCCCATAATATTTTAGTTTTTATATTTATATATTTTTTGTAACTTGGCATGAAGTGTACACAAATATATACTTATAAATGTATATATGAATATGTGTTTCAAAATTGGTTTGGCACACTAATGCATATGTACAAGGATTGTCATTTCGTGCCTTTGATGTTTTAGACAATCTTAACTAATATATATATATATATATATATATATATTTGTATCATGGTTTTGTGTGGCACGCCATGTTTCATTTTGTTACGTTTGGTTTGATTCGGTAATATGATATGCCCATAGACCTATGTGTTGTGGTGGTTGAATTTTTGGTTTTGGTGGCCTGTGTGCCGTATTGATGTAATAGTAATTTAATTATTTATTGGTGCGGCTTGCACGCCGTTTCTTTTATTCCGTGTATTTGTATAAATAGTGTAGGAATGCGACCTGCGTGTCAGTTATATATTCTATGTATTTGTAAATAGTATAGAATTTGAACCGGAGATGTCAACAGGCGTCATGATGATGACGTCTTGGCGAGAAAGATTCAACACGCTATTGGAGGTGTTGGATTCAGTGGGAGCTCACTCAACGAGACATTACCTTGTCCTTAGGTTTTGGCCTTGTTTTCCCCGTTGTGGCTCACGGGGAAAACACATAGGATTTGTTGGGCATGTTACCGAATTATATTTATTTGCGTGGTTGTATTTTATTTTCTATGCATGGTTTAGGATTTGCATGCTAGACAATTTTTCTTAAAAAATTAAATAAAATACAACCTTTGTTAAAATGGTTAACAATCTCGCGCGAATAGAATTGACAAAGAAAATATAAAGATGGTATTATATTTAAAAGTGCTTAAAATGATTTTGACACTTACTTTTTTAATTCACAAAAGGTTTTTTATAAACCGGAAACAAAATCCCGTTTTTCAAAACGTAAATCATGCACCATCCGTAAGATGACACCACCCGAATCCAACGAAACAAGGATGATTATCGAGCTAAGCACGAGTCATTCCTTGTGTAGTTGTGTGGAAGGTAAGTGGGGTAACTCGCATGATTGGTTGTCGAGCTAAGCACGAGCCGATTAATGGTCTAGAGTACCACCCGTGTGTCTTTTCGGACGATTTACAATTTTAGTATATAATTCTTGGTTAGTTGTCGAGCTAAGCACGAGCTAAACAAAAATTATATATTAAGATTGGTGTAAGGAAGGGATCAAACATGCCAACCGATATAATGGATGTCAATGGATCCCGCAAGTGTCTAAGAGTTGTAATATAGATTACAATTGGTAAAATGGTTGCCGGCCTAAATAGCTTCGCCACGTGATCCGCGGTAAACCCGTCACGATGTGAGGTGAAATAAGGTTCTTAGCCCTTGTTGTAAATAATTGTTTTTTTTAAAACTATGGGTACTTATTTTAACAAGGATTTCCAAACTAACTAAAACTACTTTGCTATTTTAGATGGCGTCTTCAAGCAACACCAACACCACCAACCATTTTTCGCTAAGAGTTTTCCTTGAGAAGGAGAAACTCAATGGTAACAACTTTTTGGATTGGTTTAGGCAACTCAAGCTTGTCTTACGCCAAGAAGGAAAGATGGTTACCATAGAAATGGCCCTACCTGAGGTTCCTGCTGCCAATGCCACTCGGGCTATCCGAGACGCTTATGAGAAGCGTGTTAAGGATACTGAGGACATTACTTGCCTCATCTTAAGTACTATGATTCCCGAGCTCCAAAAGCAAATGGATCATTTGAGTGCTTTTGACTTAATCGCTCAGCTTAAGGAAATGTTCCAGCAGCAAGCGAGACAAGAGAGGTTTGAGTATCTTAAGACGGTTCTTGGTAGCAAGATGTCCAATGGCGTGAATGTGAGTTCTCATGTGTTGCGCATGAAAGCAAACGTGGAGCGCATGGAATGGCTTGGATTTACCATAGGGAGGGAGCTAGCCGTGGATTTGATCCTATGGTCCCTGCCTACCGCGTATGATCAATTCGTCATGAGTTATCATATGCATAGTATGGATAAATCCATCATGGAGCTACATGGTATGCTTAAGAAAATGGAGTCTAGCATGACCAAACACAAGCCCGCCGTTCCGAATCCTGTTCTTGCTATAAGGGAAGGGCGAATCCAGAAGAAGAATCCCGCTTATACCCCTAAGGGTAAGGGGGAGGGGAAGGTTGGCATTGCCAAGCCTAGCCCCGCTTCGGAGGGTAAAGGCAAGGGGAAGATGGTTCCCCAAGCCAAAACTCTGGATGAAGCGGAATGCTTCTTCTGCGGGAAGAAGGGCCATTGGCACCGTAACTGCCCGGGGTACCTATAAGGTCTTAAGAAGCTCAAGGGGTTGAGCATCGGAGGAACTTCCGATTCAGGTACATACATGAGTGAACTCCATCATACTTCTACATCTGGAAGTTGGGTATTAGATACCGGTTGTGGCACTCACGTTTGTAATATTGTGTAGGTGCTAAAGTCAAGTAAGAGGATGGAGAATGGAGAGTTTGACTTGATAATGGGAAACAAGGAGATTGTCCCGGTTAAGGCTCGAGGAAAAGTTGAATTATCTTTTAATTCTGGTTTTTCAATATTATTATTAAACGTATGCTACTCGCCGCTTGTGGCGAGGAATATTATTTCTTTTCATGCACTACATGACGATGGATTTGGTTTTACTTTTGATAATGGGGTTATTATATGTTTTAAAAATAATATTTGTTATTTCAAAGTTTATCCTTGTCTTGGTATTTATGAAGTATGCATACGTTAGTAATAATCAATCAATCATGAATATTGATTCAACGTCTAAAAATGATTTAGACAAATTGTCTTTGTGGCATGGTCGACTTGGCCATATAAACAAGACTCGTATTGCCAAGCTCCAAGCGGTTGGGATCTTGGAATCATTTGACCATGAGTCAAATGAAGTATGCGAATCTTGTTTATTAGGCAAGATGACTAAAGCACCTTTTACCGGCGTGAATGAGAGGGGTAAAGACTTATTGGACATCATACATTCCGATGTGTGTGGTCCATTTAAGCACATCACAAGAGACAATTCTAGATACTTCGTTACCTTTATAGATGATTATAGTAGGTATGGGTATGTCTACTTGGTTAGACAAAAGTCCGAGACCTTTGAGGTCTTTAAGACTTTCCAAAATGAAATAGAGAATCAATTAGGCAAAAAGATTAAGATACTTAGATCCGATAGGGGTGGTGAGTTTCTTAGTCAAGAGTTTCGTGATCATCTTAAAAGTTACGGGATTATCTCACAACTTACACCTCCTAGGACACCACAATTAAATGGTGTCGCCGAGAGGAGTAACCGAACATTGTTAGATATGATTCGGTCTATGATGAGTCACACCCAAGTGCCTATAAGCTTTTGGGGTTATGCTCTTGAAACGGAGACAAGGATCCTTAATCTCGTACCAACGAAGAAGGTCGAGAAAACACCTTTCGAGATGTGGCATGGGAAGCCTCCCGTTCTTGCCTATCTAAAGGTTTGGGGTTGTCAAGCCTACGTAAGACGTGAGGTTGATGACAAGTTAGAGCCCCGATCCGAAAAGTGTTATTTCATCGGATATCCAAGTGCGGGTATTGGATACATATTCTATAAACCTTCCAATAACAAAATATTTGTTGCTCGAAGGGCGGTCTTTTTAGAAAGAGAATTAGTATCCAATCAGCAAGGTGGACACAAGATTGACCTCGAAGAAGTTCAAGGGTCAACGGATGAAAGGCCTGACGTTGGCACTAGCCAACAACCTAGTGAGGTTGAGTCTGAGCATGAAAATGCAGAGACTAACATACATCCATTACCTATCTGTAGATCCAGTAGAGTTCGCCATGAGCCAGAGAGATATGGGTTTCTCATATCTGACGGTAACGAACTATTGGTGGATCATAATGAGCCCACCAACTATCGAGAAGCGGCAGCGGGCCACGAGTCTGCTAAATGGAAAGAGGAAATGGATAACAAGATGCAATCCATGGCGGATAACCAGGTTTGGGAACGGGTTGATCCTACACCCGGTTGTAAACCAATAGGGTGTAAATGGGTCTTCAAGAAGAAGACCGACATGGATGGAAAAGTTAGCACATTCAAAGCCCGACTGGTGGCTAAAGGTTTCACCCAGACACATGGTGTCGATTATGATGAAACTTTCTCCCCAGTGGCCATGTTGAAATCTATTAGGATACTTTTGGCAATTGCTGCGTTTCATGATTATGAAATATGGCAATGGATGTCAAAACCGCCCTCCTTAATGGGAAGCTTTCCGAAGAGGTGTATATGACGCAACCTGAGGGTTTTGTACATATAAAGCATCTTAATAGAGTGTGTAGACTAAAGAAGTCCATTTATGGACTTAAACAAGCATCTTGTAGTTGGAATCTATGCTTTGACGAGAAAATCAAAGAGTTTGGTTTTTCGAAAAGCGTAGACGAGCCATGTGTATACGTTAGGGCTAGTGGGAGCGTCGTTGTTTTCTTAGTCTTATATGTGGATGATATCCTACTCATTGGAAAGGATATTCCAACCTTGCAAAGTGTTAAAACTTGGCATGGAAAATGTTTCTCAATGAAAGACTTAGGAGAAGCGGCATATATTCAGGGTATCAAGATCTATAGAGATAGATCTAGAAAACTTCTTGGGTTGAGCCAAAGTACATACATTGACAAAGTCTTGAAGCGATTCAAGATGGAGGATTCCAAGATCTCACAAGAGAACGAGGCATATACCTCGAAAGTACCACTTGATCAGGGAGTTGGTTGAAAGTGGTGAAGTCACTATTAGTAGGGTAACCTCAGATGGCAATTTGGCCGATCCGTTTACTAAACCGTTGTCACAAGCTTCTCATGATTCTTACGCTATGGCAATAGGTGTTAGATTTGCTCATGACTTGGTTTAGATTGAGTTTTAATTTATGTTTGGACCATTTTGTATTTGGGAACGTTAAGCAGTAATGTTACTAATTTTTGTTTCGATTTATATAGTGGAGATCTATATATACGCATGTTGCGGTTACTTACATTTAGTCTTTATTGTGTTCTATCTTTGCATGTTTAATCTCTTCCCAAGGTTGTTTTACAATCTTTAAATCTCCACAATCAGTCATACGTTGTGGGAAGGAAGTACGAATTAAGATTGAGGTAAATAATTGGTTTTGATAAACGTGATTCTTGCCTATACTTGAAAGGGGTTTCAAGTGATTGGAGAACCCGCACTCGAGTTTACTTCATGGTTTTAGTCATAAGTAACTCGGGATGATAATGTCGTTTCATCCTTAAACTAGAGATACATGTGATTCCAAAGCATAGGTTTGCTCTACTTTGATTGTTTGCTAACGCGGTCCGTGACTGGTCGTAATAAGGGAGATGATTGAGTAGAGTATTATCTATGTGGCGGGACTATGGTGTCAATAGGAATTTGTTCCTCTATGTATAGAGAAGATATCCATGGGCCCCTCGATGATTGAGTGCTGACATTCATATGCATGGCCGTGCTCAAGTTATATTGATGATGGATCAATGTTACTTGGTTTGTTGGTCACCACTAATCTAGAATCGAGAAATATAATCGTGAACGATCTGAAGGTTGACTATATTCCATACCTTGTGTTCACATAGGATATCGCGAACAAAGGGATGTACATGATCATTTATCTTTAGGACAATCATTTTATGATTGGGATCTTGTCAAGAGTGGCATACCTCTATACTGACTTGGTGTAATGCCCCAAAGTTCAAAAGTTGTTATGGCTAAGTGTTACAAAAGATTAGAGGTGTTTATAAAACTATAGGGGCTAAAGCTGTCAGATTAAAAGATGATAAGTCCAGGGGCTGTTTAGCAAATCTTAAAAAGTATATATATGTATGTATATATATATATATATATATGTGTGTGTGTGTAGTCAGGTTTGACTTTAAAAGTCAAACCCATAAACATTCTCCAGCCACATTCATAGCAGACCATTTCCTTGGTTTCTTTTGATCAAGTGCAGTAGATCTAGAGTATAGCAACTCATCCAAGTAGTTCTTATAGCAAGGTACGTGTTCTTGACTATATTTTGTGAGTTTTGAGTCAAGAAAGTGATTTCAATGGTGAAATCCTTGATAGATGCATGTTAATGTGTTTCTAGATGTTGTTTAGTAGTTTCAGAAGTTATAGTATAGTTTGCAGGTGCTAGAAAACACTTACAATAAGTTTTATAGTGAGTGTGTTCGATTTCCAGCAAAGCAGTCGCGAAAACTGCTGCTGCAGTTCATAGGGCACGGGCGTGCCCTTGGGGGGTACGGCCGTGCCAAGTAGGCGTGACCGCCATTGTTCATCAGGTCCGGGCGTACCTGGGCACGGGCGTACCTATGAAGGGTACGGGCGTGCCTGGCCCAGTACGCCCAAGTTGGAGTAGGCCATGTTTGGGCCCAGAATGAAAGGCACGGGCGTACTTATGGCGAAGTGCGGCCGAGTTAGCAAAGCTTAGCATGTTACACGATCACCAGGTGAGTGTACTAGTCCTTTAGCATGTTTAGCATATGGCTATAATCTAGATGAACAACATGATACCTGTATTATGAGATACGAATGCTATAGATATACAATGGAAGTAAGCGTGATACAGAATATCTACATGCGAGGTGTAATCTTGTACAACGAACAATATTATGATATACAGCTACTCAGATGGTGTAACTGAACACCAAAGTGGTATAAGTAATTATGAGTCAGTATATGTAGTTGTGCACTAGAAGATATAATCAGACATGATATATTATGTTATGACCAGTTATGCTATGCGTTCGTGATTAGATATGATATGTTATGTTATGACCAGATATGCTATGCATACGTGATCGGATATGATATGCTATGTTATGACCAAGTATGATATGTTATGATATGACCAAGTATGATATGTTATGTTTTGCTCAGATATGATATGTGATGCTAATACAGGTGTATAGTTATGTCACGAGCATAACTATGCACAAGAACAGAGACAGGGTATAGAGTGAGTTGTATAGCAATAGCAGCGGGGATAGGCTACACCCGTGAGGTGTAGATAAGCCCGGCATAGAGGATACTAAACATGTGCAAATGTAGCTTTGTATCCAAGATAATAGAAAGGGGTATATCGAACTCTTTATACCCAAAGGAAGCACTGGGGATATCCTGCACTATAGTGTAGATAAACCCCAACATAGTAACAGATTTGCAGGTTGCAGGTAATACTGCTGGGATACAAGACATTCTGAGGAGACTTTACTCCCGACGACACAGATTGGATGCAGGACATCCTTACGTTGTTTATTTTCAGTTAGTATGCTCACTAAGCGGTAGCTTATGTTTCAGTGTTGCTTGTTACAGGTTTTGCAGGTTCCAGCAAGGGTAAGGCCCCAGCGTGATAATCAGTCGGATAGCTCCTGGTTTTCAAGAAGAAAAGTTTGACACTACTTTGGTAAATGTTAGCACGTATATGATTAGAAATTGTATTTTTGAGAAACTCTGATATCTTCTTAGTGCTAACTTGAAAGATAATGTTTCTAAATTAAAACTAGGAAAGTGGTGTTACACTTGGGAGCATAGATATCTTGCTAGAGGCTGCTCTATGTTTGTGTTATTTTTCGTAGTTGTGTCATGTGCAAGTGGGAGACTGTTGGTATATGCCCGCTGACACGCACGAGTTAATAACACTACTGATGAGGTATAGGCCAATTGGGTCACACACCAAGTATTGATTCCGGCAACACTATCAACCAAAAGAGAGAAAAAGGCCAAAATGGGTTTTGGCAGGATAAGACATGGGCCGTGTGTTTGAACACGGGCCGTGTCTAGCCCAACAGGCACGGGGCGTTTTGGTCCAAATCAAGGCCGTGTACTTTGGGCCGACACGGCCGTGTAGTTGAACACGGGGTGTGTCCAGCCTATTAGACACGGGGCGTCTTGGCCTATTTGGGGCCGTGGACTTTTGGGCCGACACGGCCGTGTTGATGAACACGGGCCATGTACGTACACTGTAACAGCAGAATTAACAGCCTTAAACACTATGTTTAATGGGGTTTATGTCAATTTATTTGGCAGATTAAAGGTTACGGTTTTGAGGCATTTGAACTAACTTGTAAGAGACTTATGAGTGTTGGTTCATGCTAATTTTCTCTCTAGTTGACATTCTTCTTGGTGATCAAGTTTTGGTGCACAAGAGAGTGACATATACATACTTTGGTTGTCGCTTTGGTGTTTAACACCAACTCACTAGCATTTAGGAATCAACACATCTTGGGGTGGACTACACTAGAGGAGTCCTTGGTTGGATTCTTGCGACTTGACAAGGAAGAGTTCATTGTGCTTTGCATTGTGGTACAATTCTTCCTATCTTGTTTATTTGTTTTAGTTGCATAAATATGTTTAGATTTTTATCCATGGGAAGTATTTATTTGGTTTGCTTTGAATTTTTTTGTTCTATATTATGCTTGTGCTACTACTTGATTGTGCCAAACGAATACCTTCATTAACCTGTATGGAGACTTTGCCACTGGACTGGAACCTAGAATTTAATCAATTTTGTACTCTACCTCTCAAACCGGAGGCAAACCAAATAACTTATCAGGAAACACTTATGGATACTCAGAAACTACCTGAACATCTGTAACTGTCTGCTTTTCCTTTCTAGCATCAATAGCATAAGAAAAATAACATTCACACCCCTTGGCCAGAGATTTTCTAGCCTTCATGAAAGATATAATAGGAAAAACACACTTAATCCTCTCCCCGCGAGCTACTACGTGTGACCCGTCAGATAAAGGAAAAGAAATCAATTTTCTATGGCATTTAATGCTAGCCTTGTGCCTACTCAGCCAATCCATACCTAAAACCAAATTGAATCCAGATAGACGCAATAAAAGAAATGAGACAGGAAAGCATCTACCATCGATATCAATTTTAGTTCCAAACACAGAAGTTATGACAGGAACTATCTTACCATAGGTTATTTCTACTTCAAGTGGTTAAGGAACATCAGAAGTAGGCAATTTCAATTTATCACAGAAAGCCACAGAAACAAAGGAGCGAATGGCTCCAAAATCAAACGACACACGAGCAGGTATGAAGTTTATTAGAAACATACATGTGATAACATTATCTGTGGCATTAGCATCATCTACTATCATATGAAATGCCCTACCCTCGGGTGTAGGAGGGTTCTACCTCTTTTGCCCTGCCGATGATGATCCCCCGGATGCCCCTGCCCCAGTCCCTGAACTAGTCTTCTTTGTAGAAGGGCATTCACCAGCTTTATGCCCCTCATTCTGACAGTTCCGAAATACATTATGGGGAAATCTACAATCCTTTATCTCATGCCCTAATGCCCCACAACAGACAGAACGCATGGTCTGAGGAGTACACAGCCTAGAAATGAGAAGACTTACACTTATTACACCACTACGACATTTGATTAGAACTACCAGCTGTTGTCTTGCAGTTCTAACCTCCCTGTGATTGGTTTCCATACCATCTCCTCCTATGCTGATTACCAGACTGCTCAAATTTTGGATTCTGCAAAGCCGCTTGATCCCGATTCATTTTCTCCCAAGCCTTAACATCACCCTCGGCAGATTTGGCCAAAGTAAAGGCTAAGATAGGGTGCCAGCTAACTGAGTGGTACTCCTATATTCTGGTAACAATGCTTTAATGAAATGTTGTACCTGTGATACCTCATCTGGTACCCATTGTGTTACGAACCTCAATTTCTCATTAAAATGCTTAATCAACTAATCAACTGTCATCCTCTCTGTCATCTGTAAATCCATGAATTCCTTCCTAATTTTTTTCATCTTGAAAGCATTGCAATACTGTTCACATAACTTGGTTTGAAATTGATCCCAAGTAATTGATTCCATCTGAGCTTTAGCAAGATGTGTTGTTAAGGAATCCCACTAGACCATCACATTGCCTTTTAACGTACGGGTGGCAAATCTAACCCTCATATCTTCCTCACAGTTACATGCATCAAGAACTTTGACAGTATCCCTCAGCCAGTTCATGGTAATATTAGAATCTGTTACCATGATATTCAGATGGTTTGCAATTCAAAAATTGCTTGTAAGCGCATGGTTGTTTGAATCCCATATGTGGAGGAAATACCATGTAAGGGTATGAAAATGGTCCTTGAGAAAGCATAGGATAGTATAATGGTTGTAATGCCGGTTGAGATATAGTAGGAAGCGGTACCGATAAAGGAGGTATCTCTGATGTTGTAGTAACTGCAGTAAGAACCGGTGGTTAAGTTGCCTGAACCTACTTCTGTTGCTGTAACTCTTTTACTACTCCTCTAATCCTCTAACTGATAGATGTATTCCTCTATATCAATATCATCATCTATACTAGAAGTACCAGACTGTAGAGGAATCTCTATGGGTGCTGTAGAAGTTCCTACAGTTCTTGGGATCAAGGGGGCACCAGTTGGGATTTCCTTATCAGCCATAACTGTAACAATCACAACATCTCACCATTTATTAGATAAATCCAATAGTACACAACATACTAACCTCAACAACAAAACTTGCATTCACCCTAATCCCCACACAAGGAATAATTGACCCAACTCGAGCCAAGATTTGAGAATGGAACACCCAAACAGTGCACACGTCCCTAAACCTAGGCTCTGATACCAAATTTTAACACCATAATTTCAACCCATATTTTTTTAAAATTCCAGCGGAAGCGATAATATAAATATATATATACAAACATGTTTAAATATAAGTAAGTAAACCAGGGTCAAACTGTTTTCAAACACCAGTTCAAAAGTAGTGTTACATAAAACCAATGGCTCATCAAAAGCTAAATCAGAGTGGCGGTCAATTATTCCCAAACGACACCAACTCCCAAGTAAACCGCTGACTTACCGAAACCTGTAAAATGCAGTGGAAGGTGGGGGATTAGCACAAAGCTAAGTGAATGACAGTTAAACCAACAAAACAACAACAATCACAACTGAAAGATACAACATTAAACAAGCAACCGAGAAGACCAGCGGTTCTGCAGGAACCTGCAACCAATGCTGTCCTAGCAAAGGTTTGCCGATAGTTCATTTTCTATTCTCACACAGTATTACCCTTAAGTTGCAACGAATGCATCAAAAGATCTAAATACTGATTAGCTGATAGCAAACAAACCTAGCCCATAGCCCAGCCAAGCTGACTTCCCATCATCCATGTGCACATATCACTGACGCAACGATTAATTAACACATAACAAGTTAATCAATCATCAAACAAGAAGTCTATCCAAGCATCAACAATAAATAGTTGCAACCAAAACCGTTATAACTAATAACCATCTATGAGTTAAACGTCCACTCACCTAAGATCACCAATCACCAACTCAGTAGTCTTATTTCACTAAGTCTTCTCCGTTCCTAAGAACACAGGATAATAGGAATTAGTAATCAATTCCCAAATAACTTCAAAATATCAAGTTATATACCAAACGGCTCAAAACCAACCTGATTTGATTCACATATGAAAACCAACATATAGCACATGCTCAAGTTGCATATAGTCTATTTATATGATACAAAACATGTAGAAAGCAACAAAACATGTACAAGGTTTAGCAAATACCATTTCATGATTTCAAGTAAGCAATTATCTCAAATAATGATCCATATATGCTATCCATCATCAAACTAACCCAAGTACTAAATTGAAGCAGAAATCAAAACAAAACAACACTGTCCAGCAGGGAACGCGTCGCGTTCCCCTCCTTGGACACGACATGTCTGTGGACGCACATACCCGCAAATACTGTTTTCTGCCCTATTCCAGCCATAAACAAACACCCCAAAATTCAACTATAATTCCAGGAAATGGATTTGCAGCACTCATATTATGGTACAAAACTCATATAACATGTAATACAACAACAAGAACACAATTACATCATCAAATCATCAAAACCCAATTCCAACTTCAACCTCAAATTCTAACAATGGAGTTCTAAGCTTCAATCAAAGAAAACACAGAATTTAAGCAAGAAATATGTGCCATAACATCAATAACTTACTATTAAATTCAAAACCAATATCAATTTCATCAATTAAACATGAAACCCAAATTCAAGAACCCTAACTTAGAACACTATGCATATCTATGGCAAGAGTAAGACTAAAAACAATTATTTACCTTTAATTAAGAAATAATCAACACAAAGTAGCAAGAAAATCAAGGATTATATGGCTGCCTTCAAGGTTTCTTCAAAGCAAAGATCAAGAACTTAAGAAAAGGATATGTTCAAGTGAAGGAGGAGGTGTCAAAACCTGCCTCTTAGTCATGCCTACACACACACACAGTGCACTTACCTGCTTTCTAACTCATAGTAGATTAATTATGCGGTCCTACTCAATTAATTATTAACCAACAAGGTATTATTTGTGACTCTTATCTAAAAACGAGTCTATAAAACCAATAAATATATAAAATATATATTTTCTCTTTTTAACCTCGTGGCTCTAATTTAATTAATAATTCTCTAAACAAATAGCAGATAATTAAATAAACAATTAAACAAATAAACAATCACCTTACCACTGCACGCCTACTACTAGGCCAGTATCTAGGGTGTTACAGTTTACATTATATATATTTATATTATATGTGTTTGTGCGTATATATAGTGTTTATTTGTGTTTACTAATGTTTGGATTTGTATTATAACGTGTGTTCTTTCGTTTACGTTCATTTATCATTTAAAAACGAACAAAAATGTACACAAACGAACCAATCTTTTAAATAATTGAAGGCAAATGGTCGTTCGTTTCTCGTTCGTGTTCGTTTATTTATTCGGCTAAAGTTAAACGAACGAACACGAACACATAATTCCTTGTGTGTTCGTTTATTTGTTCGACTAAAGATAAACGAATGAATACGAACAATCCCCGTTCGGGCTTATTCGGTTCATTTATAGCCTTAGCAATGAGTTTGGCTAAGCCAACTTGGAGTTGCACGTGCACACATGCATCTAGGTATACATGTGCATGTCCATATATGCACACATGCACGGTGCATTCGGGAGTGCTCCCCCAGGAGGAGCAGTCTCTCCACTGAGTTTGATACTCTATATAGCTACAGCTATGCGAAAATAAAACCAAGTAGTATGAACAGGTTGTGCACATATGCACAGTGCATATGTGACTTTATTATATGTGCAGGAAAAAGACAGTGGTATATGGACATGTGCACCTATTGTAATTTGCACACGTGCACATATATGCACTCGTGCTCAAAAACAAGACAGTGATATGTGCACATATGCAAATATCTAATTCTGTGTTGAAATAAAAAAAACCAGGCAAAAATAAAAAAAATATTTGAAAAAGTATAGCAATTTGGATGTCATATTAAAGGGAATAATTTTCTTGTTAATTTGGTATAATTTTCTTATTTTAATACCTTTACGTTTGGTAGATATTTTAGTTTTAAAAAATTGGGGGTAAGTGGTCCCTCCTTTAATTAGACAATTTTCCTAAAATACCCTTCCAGCATTTATGGAAACTAAAAATGACGGTTGTGTTTTGAATTAATTACATGTTTGTCACAATTAATATAAACCTTTGATTAATTATGATCAATGTCTACAAACGGTTCTCGCGGTTCTCGCAATAAAACTGGTTCTCAAATGAACACTCCCATATATATATATATATATATATATATATATATATATACTATTATATAAACCATTTAACATTCTCCCACCTCTTAAATTTTTAGACTTCTTAAAATTCAATCAATATAGAATCTTGACCTTTCATTTAATCTAAACTAATCTCATCCACTCAATCTTTAACTATTTTATTCTCTCCTAATTTACTTTAACTTTTTATCTATACTACTATATAAATCATTTAACATTCTTTCTCCTCTTAAATTTTAAGACTTCTTAAAATTCAATCAATATAAAATATTGATCCTTCATTAATCTAAATTAATCTCATCCACTCAATGTTTAAATATTTTATTCTCTGCTAATTTACTTTAATTTTTTATTCAAAATATATTCTCTCATACTAAAACAATTATCCACTCACATTAGCATAATTTTTAAAATCTTATTAACTCTTCTTTTTATTTCATCAATATAAATATTTTTTCTTATTTTATTGTCTTTTAGAATTTATTTTTAAAATTAATAAAATAGTTATATGTAAATAAAAGTAAATTTGAAGAAAATCCGGACATGTTGCTGTAGAAAACTTTTTCGTAACATTGAATTGCGCGAATAACATAGCATTACATTCTTGAAAGCGACATATTGTAAACCAAAAACTATTTACCGCCACAGCATTGTGCGGGTGTGATGCTAGTATATATATTAGTTGTGTACAATAAAGTCCATTTAAAAAACATAGTCATGAAATTTTAATATTCAATTACAAGTGAATTACGAAAAATTACGAAAATGCCACTCCACCTAAATTTTTATAATTTAATCTCGACCATTGATGATATTGATATAAAGGCAAAAATTAGTCCCTTAGGATTCTGAATTAATTATGGACTATAATGAACATTCTTCATATATATATATACATATATATATATATAGGATCAATATAGAACCCTTCTAATACATAAAACCTAAAGAACCATCATTGTAACACCCCAAAATGAACCTAGTTGTATCCCTTGTATTTAGGGTTGTACTCGTGTGAAATAAATAAGAATTCCAAGTTTGAAGGAGGACAATATATATATTGTTACTACTAAATGAGGTGTTAATAAAAAGTTGATGAAAACGAATAATAGTTATTAATTATTAAATGGTTTGAAATAAGGATTCTAAATATATCCTCGTTAGAATTTACGGATAGCGTTTGAATGAATTGTAAGTTGAAAAGGGGAGCAAGATACCCGCCTAAAGAGGGCCACCACCAAAGAGGCGGCAACCCCCTTTTCCTTCCCATTTGGTTTTGTTTCTTTTGTTCATTTTGTTCATTCTTTCTTCTTCTTTCTTTCTTTTTCTTTAAACAACCACACACACACAAGTAGCTCAAATATTTGAAGAATTAATCAAGCTTTTAAGTGAAGATTAGGAAGATAAGATTACAACTATCATTTGGGGACAAGTAAGTATTATTATCTACCTTTGTTTATTGTTTTAGAAGGTTTGGAGTGTTAATGAGTAATTAACCCAAATCTTAAAAGGATTATTAAAATAAGTTTTAATATATGTTAGTAGACTCCTTAAGAGGATATGAGAGTATACAAATGATTAAGTTTCAATTATAAACTAATTGGAGTTCTTGAATCAAATCTTGATTCTTGCAATTAAGTGATGTTAGGAGGTCTCCTATTGGTTCCTATAACTTTGATAGACTATATTTTTTGTCAATAAGTGAATATAACATCAAAACTGATGTATTTGAGTATAAACTATTTTAATAGGATTATTTTGATTTTGATGTTATAGGTGTCTAAATAGTCACAAACAAGCTTTGTAAGTGTTAGGAGATATTTGGGATTGATTTAAATGATATTTGGTCGAGTTTTAATATTTAGAAAATAATGGCGGTTTGTAACTATTTTAGCGACGCGACGCGTCCGGGACGTCAGTTAGCAGCTTTGTTGTTTTTCGCATATTAATGCGTGGGTTGTTATTATAGGTTAATATACGGATTAAAGGCATCGTTAGAAGATTAATACGAGCATCCTGGACTCAGGTGAGTACCGACTTAACTTGTAATCATTATGCAGTATATATGAATTTATTGATTACCATTAGGTATATACGAGATGTGATAATTACGATTATGATTATTAAGTTTGTAAAGTGAGTTTAAACCGGTGTTTATAGAAACGCGAAGTATAGATGTCTGTACGGTTTAAGTTTACAATGATAATGAACGAATACGTGTTATATGATATGTATGCATGTTGATGGATCCGGGTTGGATCCGCCTCGTTAAAATTGTTAATTATTGTTAAATGCATGCCAGCGGATCTAGATTGGAGCCGCCTAGTTAGACTTGATGATATGTATGTTATGTTGGATTGTGAATAGGTTGCAAATGTATGGATCCTGATTGGATCGCCCATGTTGTATTTATGAATTCTACTTATTGAATGTGAGTAGAACTTGTTGTTATGCATGCTATGGATCCTGATTGGATCAACCATGTGGAATTATTGGTATGCAAGACATGTATTTAAGTACATGTGCATATATATTGATGTATATAAGTTATCTATAAATGCATGCATGTAGTTGTTCCTGAAAAGGATTATTGATGAGCTATATGTATGTCCGGACAAATTATTGATTAAGGTCAGCTTCGGCTGGATCCTGGGCCTTCGGGCATAATGTTCTGGATCAATGGTACTCGAGTGCCGTTCCTTAGATTATCTAGGGTGATTGCCTAAAATGGCTGAGCCTATGAGCCTTTGGATCCTAAACGAGCATGGTGATTCAGTTATGTGGTGAAACCAGCACAGATGGTAGTGTCTGATTTCCCGGTGGAAAATTGTTGAGCTGGATTAGCTACCCGGTAAGATATAATGCCTGCCGGTCAGATCAACACTACGCTATGTGATAAGATAGCATTGTTTGCTTAATCCTGTGTTATATGACTCGTATGTATCTATTTTGCCATGCTTATGATAATATGAAGTACATGATGCCTTATGTGCTGCAGGATGCTTAGGGTTAAGTTTGTATTCACTAGCTTTTAAAGCTAACCCCTGTGGGTATAAATGTATGTTTTTGCAGATGTATGCTTAGCCCAGGCATGGGAGTGCTTTTATTGTGCTGCATCTGTTGTTTATTGCAAGTATGATGGTCGGTCGGTATTAACGTTGGTAACACCCGTTTGTAAATAAAGAAAATATTTTAACACTTCCGATGTTTTGTTATCAAATAAAATATGTTTGAAAATAGGTTTTTAAAAGTCAAAATTTTTACTCTGAAATTGCGGTGTTACAATCATCCAACTGTTGAACTCATTAGCTAGCTTAAGGACATGAGGGGTAATTGTCATTTTCGTTAATTAGGCAATTATCAGTTACCATTTTTAACGTTTTTTCTAATCGATATATTTCATTCATTGATCTAACTGTTTTGATTTTTGATTCTATGATTTGGTTGAAAGTATTGTAGAGATTTTGCTAATTACATTGTGAAATTGACGATTTTTTTCTATCAATTGGCTTTGTATTAAGAAAAATGAAAAATACACATGAAAATGAAAAAAAAGATGAAGTGAAACATTTATCAGATTTATATTGATTTTTTCCTTCAAAAAATTTGTATAACATTTATCAGATGAAAATCCATAATGTAAAAATCTGTATAGCTTTTGAAGGTAAAAATCCGAAAAAATGATGATGTGAAATCTTCATTTTACATGTAAATATCTTCATTTTCAGAGGCCAGAATGCAAATAAATTGCTGTATGTTATCATTTTCATGTGTATTTTTCATTTTGTATTGTTATAAAGCCTTCATTATTATTGAAATACAAAATATTTAATTAAAATGATAAATGTACATCATGTATTAAGAAAAATGCAAAATACAGAAGAAAATGATAACATACAGTAGTTTTTTTTTATGATGCACATTGTTTTAGTTTGCATTTCAAGTGATAAATGTGTCACACAATTATTATATTCATTGACAAATGTAGGTTATTGCCTTCAAAAGTTATCATATATCACTTACAAATGCTATCACTATTAACTTTCACAGTTGTTGATGTACCATCCTTTCAGGACTTTGGACCGTGTACATTTATAAGGCCCGGCCCAAAGTTTTGGGCTTTCCCCTAGATCCTCCCTCTATAAATTTGGGAACCATTTATCTCCTCTCCTTCTCCTTGATCCTACTTTCATATACTCTCCCTCTATATAAATATACATATTCTAATATATATTTTTAGTAGTAAGGCATACATATACGAGTTCTGACTTGAGCGTTGGAGGGTGGATCCCGGGGCTTCGGCCTCGGGTCCCCTTCTAACGGGTTTATTTCATGTTTGCAGCATATGATCCAAGATCGGGAAGATGGAGAATGTCCCAAACAATCATCTAAACCAACCCGGTGGATCGTTGTAGCAACATTTGGCGCCACCCGTGGGACCCAAGCAACAAGCTAACATGTTCCAGGAAACTGATTCATTTTGTCATCCGTATTTACAGGTTCTAAGTATCAAATCCATACTCTTAATGACGTGAGTACTTGTATTGTTTCGAATACATATGATACTTGCATGATGTTGTGTATGAATATGCCTAATATTTGCTTCTTTTTTTTACAAAAGTTCTCTCCTGTAATAAAATTATTTTTAAAAAAAACCACATTTCTTTTTGTTTGAACCATGAATATGGTTCTAAATAAAGATAGTCATAAAACCATGAAAATGAAACTTTAATGAGTTTTTGTGTTAAAGGAAAATGAGAACAAAGATGAAACTTCCATGATGCTTCTAAAAAGAGAACAATCATGAACATATAAAACTATAAATCAGGTTCCGTGAACCAAGATTATATTTTGTGTACATTAAGTTGAAACGCATACCGATTAACAAAGCAGTAAGCATAACAAAGATGAGAATTACATGCGGTTTTATACTTAGCCAATACATGTGATGTACAAAATATGCAAATGGAAAAGCATACCTCTTCTTAGTTTCACTAACTTTGTATAACTAAAATCGAACCATGTTTTTATAAGTCAATCTGGGTCTTCTTGCTCTCTTCACTCATATTCATGTCGTAGATGGCGGTGGTTATAGGGCTACGCGTAGGCTTCTAAACTAGACGTGTAAGCAACCGTGACTAGGGATTTCCGGCGTGCATTCCGGTTGCCCTTCGAACGAACCAAGCAACGCCTCACCTAAGTCTTCCGGTAAACAAAATGGTGAGAGGTACAGTCCTCTACAGCACCGTGTCAGCCTTACTACGTCTACCTTTTTCTCGTCTCCAGACAAAAACTCTTCTACTTTATACATAAAATTTGTCTATTAGCCTATACACGTTGATTTATGACAAGCAAAAAGGTGTAACTATAATCTGCCAAGCTACACTACACACTTTTCGCTATCTCTTTTCTTTTGTTTATTTTAAATAAGGGTCCGTCTATTCGTACGGAGGAAATTACCTGTGGCACTCCTATTTCGCATTTGTGATATGCGACTCCTAGTTCGCATTTGTGATATGCGACTCCTACTTCGCATTTGTGATATGCGAGATACATGTTTCGTACCTACCTATTTCGCATTTGAGAGATGCGTACCTATTTTCCAGACTTTGGCTTCGCATTGGGCTTATTTGTACATCGAATTTCAAATTTACATTTGGGCTTGGCAAATCATTTTGGGTTTTTGCATATGTTGGGCTTGGTTTCGGTTTTGGGTTTGGGTTTTTACATTTCTGATTTGCATATAAGTTGGGCTTGGGCTTGGGTTTGAGTTTTTACAACTCCAACTCCAACAGCCCATCCATATCCATATCTCCCCTTCTTCCGAAACTTTATATCCACAAGGTCACTTTCGTCTCATTATTCATTTTTTCCCACCCTAACCTTCCTCCTAAAGTCTCTAGGTGTGAGTTGTAATGTAGTTTGGTCTTCGGCACACATCTCTAGGTGTGAGCTGTAAAAGGATTTCTTTTTTAAATTTATTTGATTATTAGATCGAGACATTAGTTAAAGTGAACTAGTGAAATGGAAATTTGACTGAGAATTAAAATTAAAAAACAAACTTTAAATTCTAACAAATTGAATTATTAAAAATAAATACACTAATACGCGAAAACCACGACCAAAATTATACAACTACACATTTTCGTCATTTGTTCCTTCAAAAACTACAACATTCCAAAAATCATCCGAAGCAAGATTAAGATCTAAGTTTACCGGAGAGACCATTGTATTGGAATCTTGAGATGGAAATGGTCTGTAATCCCCGGCAAACATTCCAAACCCCATCCCATACATTTGTTGAGATGCGACATTCGTCCCGTACATGTTTGGTTGATGTGAGAATGATGCTGTATTGAAGGTAGGTGGTGGTAAGAACTGGTTAGCCAAACTTTGGGTTTGTAACCGATCAAACTTCGAAGTTTGATCAATATTTGACATTGTACCAAAATCATAATTATATTCTGAATGGTACTGTGTACTTTGATGACTCTTCTCGATTTGAGGGCCCAACATGTTCGTTGCTAAAGGATGGAACATTAGAACTACTATGAGTAGCTCCTTCATCACCGCCTTCGTTTTCAAACGCACCACCTTGATGACAATGTTGTGTAGCCCTTCTTCGTCGAACGGGCTGAGGTCTAGGGATTTCAGCACCCTCATCCAAGAAATGCCGACTTTGTCTACTCAAACAATGGGTTTCATTGACGTATCCCATATAATCTTGGATATACGTTTGTGGATCGTGTTGAGGGTTGTTATATATCTGCGAAATCGTCTATGTAAAACCCGTATTTTTGGGAAGTTCAAAAATATATATGTACATGCAATATTAAATGAGAAATTAGTAATTACGTGCATATCATACTAATTAAATACTATGTGTAATATATAGAATTTGGTAAATAAATGTAAAAGGGAAAGAAGTTGGGGGTTTAGTGTGTAAATATGTATAAATATATATATGTATAAGACTTCAAATGAAGTCAAAGAAGAGAATTCTGGAAAAAGAAAAAGAAAGAGAGAGAGAGAGAGAGAACCTAGAAGGTTCTAGCAAGAAGGAAGAAGGAAATCAAGGGTAAATCACAAGAGTTTATACTTGGATTCAAGTGATTTGGTATTTGTTCTTCAATTTATTCACTCTTGAGGTTGAATTTGAGCAAGGATATGGCAATCAAGTTGGGTTTTGCAAAATCAAGTAAGTTATACACCTAACTTGTGTTTGATTTGAGTCATGATATTATATTTGGTGATTTCTAGCTTAAAATTGGAGTTTATGGTGTTTGATTTTGGCAAATGGGTTAAAGCTTTGGGGTTATGGTTTGATTACCTAACTTATGATGGAATGAAGTTATTTGATGATATTGGGGTTGTGTTGTAGTATCTTGGACCTTATTTTGTGTTAAATATGAGTTTTGGTTAAAAAGACTATGATTTGGTCGGATATGAAGCAAAGAAAAACAGGGTATGTTGCTGGTTGCAGGTCGTCGCGGCGCGACTCAACTGGGTCTGCGCGATGAGTTTTTCCAGAGAAATCTTCGCAACGCGAGCTTTCCTGGAGCCTCCAAAAATCTTATTTTGACCTGTTTTGACCCTATATATGTTTGGGGATTGATTCCTATGGTTATAGGAGGTTTATTTGGAGCCTTTTAAGACCCGAAAGGGTGTCTAAGTCTAGATTTGAGTCTAGAAACTTTGTTTTTGGTTAACTTATGTAAGTTAACCTTGTGTTTTATGATCATAGGCTTGTGATCAAGAGTTTGAGCTATGGTTTGGTTGGGGTTGTGATCCACATCACACCCTCAGGTGAGTACACCCTGCAGATACCCAAAAATTGTTAAACTTTTCAAGTCATCTATGTGTTTTGATTGTTTGGCAATTGTTTGATGAATCTTGATAATTCAAAGGATGTGGATTATGAATTGTTTGTAACATGAATTAAATGATTTGAGATTGTTTATGAGCTTTGAACTTAAAAAATGTGTAAACCATGGATTGTTTTATAATATGGTTTACTTGAGTACATGTGTTTTATGAAACCTCTGGGTTTAAAGACTGTGGAATTGTGAACTTGGTATAAGAATTGTTTAAATGATGATTTACTAAAATAAGACCATTGCTCCATTGCGGAGATGGTCAAAGCCAATGACAGTTTTAATTAATGGTTTTGAAACACGTTACTCCATGATGGGGTGAACATTGATTCTGAAATAACAAACATGGTTTTGAGAAAATAAAAGATATATTTACACTTCTAATAATGTTTTGGGCATTGAGATGCCAAAAGTGATTTTATTACCCTTCGGGGTATGTGATTTTATGACCCTTCGGGGTATGTGATTATATGACCCTTCGGGGTATGAGATTTTATGACCCTTCGGGGTATGTGGTTTTATGACCCTTTCGGGGTAAGTGGTTTATGACCCTTTGGGGTAAGTGATTATGTGACCCTTCGGGGTATGTGCCTATGTGACCCTTCGGGGTATGTGCTTATGTGACCCTTCGGGGTATATGTGACATTCGGTAACAAATTTCCCAGGTTAGCCAGTAGAAATTTGTATTTTAAGCCTAGTATGACTAAAAATAGTATTTATGATTTAAATACATCCATAATAATATTAGATTTCATAGAAATCTCGCCTATATGGTTAGAACCTTCCGGAGCTCGAAAAATCGAATTATTAAAAGTCAAGAATTACAAATCATGTACAATAATAAATATAATATCAATAAAAATAATTAAATAAATCATAATAAATTAAATAAGTTAAAATATAAAACATATAAAAATAAACTCATAAAAGTAATAAAAACTTTGTAATTAAAAGATTTAAACAAAATCAACAATTATACAAAATTTATTTAAACAAATTACACTTAATTATTCAAAAAAAAAGAAAATCCCCCCCGCTATGGCCGGCCACCCTACCCCCCCTCATAATCCTCTTGCCTCCTTCTCTTCCCAAGAATCACCACTTGATCTCCCCCATGCTCTATATAAGCCTGCTACTATTCTTCATCATTTCCTTTACCACCACACTCCATCTCTTCTCTTTTCTCTCTTCTTCTTTCACCAACAAAAATCTCCCAAGAACATCCATGTCTTGATCATCTTTTGAAGATCAAACACATAATCAAAGAAAAGAGTTGGTAAGATGATCATAACACACTCATCTATACTCTTCTACATTTCTTCTTTTCTTCTTTCTTTTTTTTATTTATTTTCTTTGATGTTCATCTTATTTCTTTTATATATACATATATATATATATATCTATAATCATGTAAATATAAACATCCTACCAATGTTGTAGGGAGCACATGGAATGTGCATCATCCTACCATTGCTGTATGGAACCTAATCAACTAAAAATCAAGAAAATAAGACTTTGATCATGCATGTGTTTCATCTTAACAAATGTTGTAAGGAACACATAAAATGTGTATCATCCTACCATTGTTGTAAGAACACATGGATTATCAAAGCTTATACTCATACAAGATGATTAATCATGAATATAAACATGTTATATTAAAGTTATGACCCATAAGCAAAAAGAATAATAAATCTGGCAGATTCTGATGCTAGAACTCCCCACTTGTTTTTGTTATATCTGGAGTTCTAGGAATCAAAATCAGTTGATTCTTTTTGCTAATCTTAGTTTAAAGTGTTACCTTTCATTTAAATCTGGATTCACTAATTTTCATGAACTTTTGATCCTTCAAATATATTTAAAAAGACACATATGTTGAATCTGGAAATCTGACAGATTTAAAAAGGTACACTTTAAACGCGTGTAACTTACTCATTCTTGGGTCAAAATGCGTCTAGTTTTTTATAAACGTTTCATCTTTGAGTCTTGGTTAATTCCCAGTTTGAATCATGTAAAAAGGAGGTCGTATGAGCCCTAAACAGACGTTTTAGTAACAACATGTCATCCAGACACTGATCAGTGGACATCCTATACACTTTTAATTATTAAAAATACTAAACATGGATTATAAATTCCTATATTTTTACTGGACATTCTAGAAACATTTATTAAGAACATATTAAAATATCAAGCCTTAATATGAATCATAAATTACAGTTTTGAATTTTTAAAGTTCAACTTAAAGAACTGAAAATTCCAGTGAACACTTATGATTTATGGAAAAATAGAGACAACCTTTAACTATTTAAATAAATAAGTTAACAACAAATAAATAATACAAAATAATAAATAAAATTAGTCTAATAGGGCTACACACCTCTTATATTAGGAAATGAGCTTCGGTAGGAACAAGAAATCCTTACGAGTGAACACATTTGCATACCGAGTGAGTATCATAGCCCCTTTTTACCGTATTTCATATTATTTTGGGGTGAAAGCATGTGTATATATTTCATGAAAAGTTTATTGCCTATCTTCTTATTTATTTCAAATATTTTTTTGAGCACTTATGGTATTATTCTTTGATGTGCTTGGGTGATCGTTGTAAGGCCCTTTCGTTGGACATTATTCCTTAACTCCGCTAGTGAGCCGATGGTATTAGTAAGTAGCGCTATTTGGAGATTCCGACGTCTCCCATTTATGGTTGACGTACAATAGATGTACTTTACCACTACTAACGTCATTTAATATAGGTGTTAGGTTTATCATGGGCAATTGGTTGTCGGCTAGGTTGGATAATGGCTCAAGCAACAAACCATCATAGTCTATTACTACCATGTGCAACGTATTGGGCAATATAATACATCTTCTATAATTCATGCATACTTTTATTTTATATCCAAAAACTTCCATCAATTATTTAAACTTTTCTCATTTAAAAGATATTTTGTGCATATATTAAAAACCTATGAACTCACCAACTCTAGTAGTTGACCGTTTTCTTTCTTTTACCCGTGCTTTCAGGTGATCGTCGTTAGGTACCTTATGCTTACAAACATGATGTGTGGCATCTTCATCTTCATCGTCACGTTTTATAAAAACAATATCTATTTTATTTTCGCATCGTACAAGACAATGTCATTTAATTTTTATTCGATTATGTAACTTTTATTAATCTTTTACCCGAACTACTTATTTTGTTAAGTCAATATAATGGTTATTGTCTATTTACCTTGTGCGATGATATCTTGTGCTGTGACACCTCGTGTTTCCGCTTTAGCGGGGTGTGACAGTATATGTGCTTCGGTCCGGACCACTGTATGATATAACTCTGTACCATAGGGTTCCTAGTCATTGGGACGTACACAGAGGTTCCTGTGGCTTCGGCAATTGGGGGACCGCGAGGTACGGGTGGCTGAGGGATCGGTGCAGAGAGTGGAAGGGTATGTCATTAGCCATCATGACCGTGTAGGTTCACTGGGCTGACGAGCCACCGAACCCGTGGCAACACGAGTGGATTTGGTGAACAGGGCTTACACTCCAGATAACCGTTGTATGGTGGACTGCTTCGTGCATCCCCCACCTTGACAGGGTGATGTGGTTATCCCCCATGTGGGCACGTGTTGACCGTGGCTAGCTACCACGTGGATACATTGTGGCTGAATGGACAGACCCGCATCCTTATGTGCTATTCTGTGGAATTTTTAAAAGGATACTGAATGCCAAACTGATGTTTTCAAAAGTGAAAAGGATGACTTGGTTTTGATAAAACAAATGTTTTTGGATGTACTCACTAGCTATGTTTATAGCTAACTGGTGTATAAAAATGTTTTTATATCCGCAGGTTGTATAGATGCCTTGGTGAGGCGGGTAGTTGTTGTGGGCTTGGCTTTGGCTTGGTTATAATTCCGGTAATTCTGGATTTCCTACTTTATGTTCATGGTCGTGAGATTGACTGTGGTGACACCCATAGCTTTGGATTACAAATGTTGTAAATGTTTATTGTTGAGAAATTCACAGGAAATGATAATGCTTCCGCGATAAATTTTAAGGGTTTTGTATAAATATGGTTTTCAATTGATTTTTGAAAAAGTTAAATTTGGACTGAAAATCAGGGTGTTACAAGTTGGTATCAGAGCCTGGGTTTGAGTGAATCATGCACTTGAGATAGTGTTTGGTCTCAAACCAGGCCGACCATTACAGGAAATCCATTTGAGCTGGAAGGGGTAACTTGGGTTAGGATGAGAGTTGCCTGAGTGTTAGGTAACTCAAGTGTGTTTCTAGCCCTATGTTACTAAGTTTGACTTCAATTATGTGTTAAACCTGATGCATAAGCCTACCTTGGGTGGCAGTTTGGAAATAAATGGTACTGTTGAGTACTGAGGATAGTGGTTTTGGTTCACATAGAACCTCAGATAGTGACAGAAAGTTGTTTTAGCTTGTGTGTTGAGTCCTGTAATATGGATAAGCTATTGATGAATCCTTGGTAAGGATAGACTGGTTTATAAGGAAAGATTTCCTTGATGTTATGTGAGACGCTTTGAGCATTAAAATGAGAAACTAAGTCTTGATTAAGACCATTTTCGCCAATAGAAACATGAGATTATGATATTAGAGGCTTTGTTTAGAATACCTTAGTTAATAAGGTGAGCAATCTATGAACTCTCCTAGAATGGAGTTGGATCAGAAAAGTGCCAATTATCCTTGATTCAAGGAGGGAGGCACCTATGTGTAGTGATACAAGGGACGATTTAGTATATGGAATGAACCCTTTACGCGACTGCGGTTGCGGATTTGGATCCTTTGTAGATAATTATTAGAGTCATTCGTTAGTGACATTCTATGTGTTTTGAGTTGAGAGCTGTTTCTCTGTCTAAGTATGAATCCTACTAGGATTATTGGTTAAATTGAAATTGAAGTTAATGCTTCATGTATGATAAACTTACTCTGATGAGTTAAGTTATAAGTGAAATGGTGTTTGTGTATTTCTCAGAGAGAAACATGGATTTTGTGGAAGTGTACCTTCTATGATAGAAGAATAGATATTGAGACACCATCGGGGTGGTGTAATCTAGTCCCAATGAGTTGGACTCCTCATGGGAATTATGTATAGATCTTGTGATGTAATGGATCTCACGTAGAGATGTAATGTAGAATGACTAAGATGAATTGAAAACCTTTAGTCATGTAAGCTCTCAAGTTTGATTGAAAGCGGTTAACCACTCTTGTCACTTGTTATGTGTTTAGAGGAGATAAGAGGTATAAGTAGTTTGAGGGAATCCCAACCGTATCTTGTGATAGAGGTAATGTGATGAAATGTTTAAGTAAGGTGGTACTATGAGTAACCTTGTGACTAAGTGTTAATGATACATAGTTTGATAAGTCGACTAAGTGACCCGTTTTGGGTATTGTTGAAAAGAATTTCTCAATGATTCCAGTTAGTTTTGGTTGGATCTTCGATCCAGTTGATGTATGAATATGAATTCCATTAAGGACATGAAATTTTATGGGATATGGTGTTGGGGGTCTATAGATTTACCCTAGAGGTGAAAATCTTTAGGACCTCATAGTGGTTATTTTTGGAATCACCTGTGATTCCTTGGGTTAAATAGTTTGATTATGTTATCATTGTCTAACGTATGGTGTGTTACCTAAAGAGTAATTAACTCTGGTTGTGTGATTGGATACAAAAAGAAGATTTAGAGATTAATGGAGCTGAACCCGAAAGTGAAGCTTCTGTGCATGAAATGAGGCATGTCCTCAGGCTATGAGATAGAGTTGAGATCCTTCTATTCGGATAATAAATGTCATTGTGACAAATAGTTAGCTTATATGTGGGCGACATAGTGTGGTGTTTGGAGACCACAAGAGTTGATTGAGTATATGCCCATTAGAAGCATGCGGCGTTGCCGGTAGCTTGTATTGGTTGAGGATTTTGACCTTGAGATTTGTTTTAACCAGGCATGGCATAGGTCGTGACCCAAATGTGGAGTCGCAAGGTTATAGCACTAATAGTGTTTTATGGGTCTTTTAGACCAATAGATGTTTTGAATTTTATAAGGCGACTTAGGGGTGCACGACAATGGCTTTGCAGGATTAAGATCCTTGAGTAGGGTCTGTGCTTACCTTAGTGATTGTCTTAAGGACGATAAATTATGTTTACCACGGCTGCTGAGCCGATTTGAACTTTAAGGCCTGATGTGAGTTAGGCATTATTGGTGTTTAATGCATACTGGTTCAAGTGAACTTTTCTTTGGTATTGTGATAATATTGTGTGAAAGATTTGAGATCATGCATTAGTCATTGATTGATAGTGGCAAGTATAGCCAGTGAAATAAGGTATAATGAATTGAAACCTTAAGTTATGAGATGCACCATGATGTAAGCGGTAATTTTTACTGTAGAATTTTCCGAAACAAGGGTTAATCTATGTACTTTTGGCTACATGCCAACAATGTAATGAGTCATGAGAGAAGATTATATGATTCGGGTCTTCGTGGACCAATTGATGAAATAATGATTTCATTTTAATGATACTTAGGTGTTTATGTGTCTAGATTATGGACAAGTATTTAATGAATATGATTTTGTTCAGTCATGGGATCATGATATTCTGTTATTGATAGACACTGGTGCGTTACTCGAATTATTGGAGAACTGTTTATAAGTGAAGTATATGTTCATGAACGGGTTGTTTACCCAAGTTGGCTGGCAATTGCCATAGTGTTTAAGGATTTAGAAGTGCTTGGTAGATCACTAGCTAGTGTGAGCAATAGCTAGCCATGAGACTATATAGCTTAGGAGCGGTAAAGCTCGGGTTAATGATATTGATCTCTGATAGCCCAACTGAGAGATAACTATAAACCATCTAGTGGTAAGATACTAGGCTATTTAAAAGGTCTAGTTAAGGAAATTGATCTTGAGATTTGATTATGAAAAAGTTGATACTAATATTTGAATTAAATGATCCTAGTTAGGATCTTAGTGCAAACATGTCAAAATATCTAAGCTTGTGGATTGACTGGATTCCGAGAACGGAATCCTGATAAGGAGGGAGGAATTGTAAAACCCGTATTTTTGGGAAGTTCAAAAATATATATGTACATGCAATATTAAATGAGAAATTAGTAATTACGTGCATATCATACTAATTAAATACTATGTGTAATATATAGAATTTGGTAAATAAATGCAAAAGGAAAAGAAGTTGGGGGTTTAGTGTGTAAATATGTATAAATATATATATATATATATATATATATATATATATATATATGTATGTATAAGACTTCAAATGAAGTCAAAGAAGAGAATTCTGGAAAAAGAAAAAGAAAGAGAGAGAGAGAGAGAGAGAGAGAGAGAACCTAGAAGGTTCTAGCAAGAAGGAAGAAGGAAATCAAGGGTAAATCACAAGAGTTTATGCTTGGATTCAAGTGATTTGGTATTTGTTCTTCAATTTATTCACTCTTGAGGTTGAATTTGAGCAAGGATGTGGCAATCAAGTTGGGTTTTGCAAAATCAAGTAAGTTATACTCCTAACTTGTGTTTGATTTGAGTCATGATATTATATTTGGTGATTTCTAGCTTAAAATTGGAGTTTATGGTGTTTGATTTTGGCAAATGGGTTAAAGCTTTGGGATTATGGTTTGATTACCTAACTTATGATGGAATGAAGTTATTTGATGATATTGGGGTTGTGTTGTAGTATCTTGGACCTTATTTTGTGTTAAATATGAGTTTTGGTTAAAAAGACTATGATTTGGTCGGATTTGAAGCAAAGAAAAACAAGGTATGTTGCTGGTTGCAGGTTGTCGCTGCGCGACGCATGCATGTCGCGGCGCGACTCTGCTGGGTCTGCGCGATGAGTTTTTCCAGAGAAATCTTCGTGGCGCGAGCTTGGGTGCCTCGCGGCGCGAGCTTCCCTGGAGCCTCCAAAAATGTTATTTTGACCTGTTTTGACCCTATATATGTTTGGGGATTGATTCCTATGGTTATAGGAGGTTTATTTGGAGCCTTTTAAGACCCGAAAGGGTGTCTAAGTCTATAGTTGAGTCTAGAAACTTTGTTTTGGGTTAACTTATGTAAGTTAACCTTGTGTTTTATGATCATAGGCTTGTGATCAAGAGTTTGAGCTATGGTTTGGTTGGGGTTGTGATCCACATCACACCCTCAGGTGAGTACACCCTGCGGATACCCAAAAATTGTTAAACTTTTCAAGTCATCTATGTGTTTTGATTGTTTGGCAATTGTTTGATGAATCTTGATGATTCAAAGGATGTGGATTATGAATTGTTTGTAACATGAATTAAATGATTTGAGATTGTTTATGAGCTTTGAACTTAAAGAATGTGTAAACGATGGATTGTTTTATAATATGGTTTACTTGAGTACATGTGTTTTATGAAACCTCTGGGTTTAAAGACTGTGGAATTGTGAACTTGGTATAAGAATTGTTTAAATGATGATTTACTAAAATAAGACCATTGCTCCATTGCGGAGATGGTCAAAGCCAATGACAGTTTTAATTAATGGTTTTGAAACACGTTACTCCATGATGGGGTGAACATTGATTCTGAAATAACAAACATGGTTTTGAGAAAATAAAAGATATGTTTACACTTCTAATAATGTTTTGGGCATTGAGATGCCAAAAGTGATTTTATGACCCTTCAGGGTATGTGATTTTATGACTCTTCGGGGTATGTGATTATATGACCCTTCGGGGTATGAGATTTTATGACCCTTCGGGGTATGTGGTTTTATGACCCTTTCGGGGTAAGTGGTTTATAACCCTTCGGGGTAAGTGATTATGTGACCCTTCGGGGTATGTGCCTATGTGACCCTTCGGGGTATGTGCTTATGTGACCCTTCGGGGTATATGTGCTTCGGTCCGGACCACTGTGTGATATAACTCTGTACCACAGGGTTCCTAGTCATTGGGACGTACACAGAGGTTACTGTGGCTTCGGAAATTGGGGGACCGCGAGGTATGGGTGGTTGAGGGATCGGTGCAGAGAGTGGAGGGGTATGTCAGTAGCCATCATGACCGTGTGGGTTCACTGGGCTGACGATCCACCGAACCCATGGCAACACGAGTGGATTTGGTGAACAGGGCTTACACTCCATATAACCTTTGTACGGTGGACTGCTTCGTGCATCCCCCACCTTGACGGGGTGATGTGGTTATCCCCCATGTGGGCACGTGTTGACCGTGGCTAGCTACCATGTGGATACATTGTGGCTCAATGGACAGACCCGCATCCTTATGTGCTATTCCGTGGAATTTTTAAAAGGATACTGATTGCCAAACTGATGTTTTCAAAAGTGAAAAGGATGACTTGGTTTTGATAAAACAAATGTTTTTGGATGTACTCACTAGCTATGTTTATAACTAACTGGTGTATAAAAATGTTTTTGTATTCGCAGGTTGTATAGATGCCTTGGTGAGGTGGGTAGTTGCTGTGGGCTTGGCTTTGGCTTGGTTACAATTCCGGTAATTCTGGATTTCCTACTTTATGTTCATGGCCGTGAGATTGACTGTGGTAACACCCAAAGCTTTGGATTACAAATGTTGTAAATGTTTATTGTTGAGAAATTCACAGGAAATGATAATGCTTCCGTGATAAATTTTAAGGGTTTTGTATAAATATGGTTTTCAATTGATTTTTGAAAAAGTTAAATTTGGACTGAAAATCAGGGTGTTACAGTCTCTCTCTGTATTTGTACACAAACAATTAAATTATACATCGAATATATATACATTAACTAATATTTTAAATGTATTATTAAAGTGACACATACCATGACCTCTGTAGTGCCCCATCGATCTTGTTAACCAGAGATCTTTTGTCTGGTCGGAACTATGATATAAATCACAGTATGTTTCGCATACCACGCCTTGTGCTCATCGGTGGCCACCAAGCAAGGTGCGTAATCTGCATTAGATTGTAAATTATGACGCACGTCCCATAAATGAATGTACCTGCGCCACCTAGATTGCCAATCACAATTTTTACTTCCCTTACGAGAAGCATTTTGTAGCGTATCATGGTCGCTCTTATGAAGCTGGAGGTTTCGGGGTATTTGTTGAAACAAATGAAATTGTCTCATTACTCGACCTGGCATATGTTGTTCAACAATTTCCCAAAAAATATAAACGTATCAGACCTCCAACAATCTTGGCCATTAGTACATTGTTCGGGTAGATCGTTAAAATAAGCTTAGTATGGAGTCCAAACAAACTGTATTTATAAGAACGTACGTTAGATTCTTTTCAATATCCATATATCGTACTGTTTTTAAAGTGGTAATTATATAAGTATTACATCTTGGTCTCTTAACCCGGACAAAGACGAACGGTGTGCTTTAAGCACATGTGAGGGAGAGTCCGTAAATGACCGAGCGCGGTTCCACCTGGCACCATTCAACAATTAGAAAACAAGCATTACTAAATATTTGATATAAAAAAACCAAAGTAATATGTTGTATATTAGTTTCAAGTTATGTACCTTGAGCCAAACGCTATTCCACCTTCGTAATTTAAATTACAAACTTTGGGAGAGATGGATGGAATCCTATCCCATGCCCATAGCTGTAATAAAATAAACGGGTCTCCAATTTCAACGGCATGAGGTGAAGTTGCTTCACCCATAGTTCTATAGAGGTTTGCAAGGATTGCACTACCCCAACTTGAGTTGTCATGTCCTTCTGAAAGTAGCAGTCTTTTGTCTAGCAAGGCATGCCTTCTGAAAGATTCCTGACTAACAATTGAGTTGTCATGTCTTTCTGAAAGATTCCTGTCCTTCATTGAATTGTCATGTACCTACAAAACATTGAATTGTCATGTACTAACAATTGAGTACATATTTTAAAAGTGCATCGATATATATATATATATATATATATATATATATACATATATTAACAACAAAACTAAAAAATATATTTTAAAAAACTTATTACGCGGGTATATTTAAAATTTAAAAAACCATTAAAATTTAAAACATAAGCAAAAACCATTAAAATTTAAAACATTAGTAAAATATTTTAAAACATAAGTAAAAAACCTCGACTGAATTTTAAAAAATATATACTATATATGTATTTATATATATTTCCTCTTAAATTTTAAGACTTCTTAAAATTCAATCAATATAAAATCTTGACCCTTCATTTAATCTAAATGTATTTCTATATATCTCTCCTCGTAAATTTTAAGACTTATTAAAATTCAATCAATATAAAATCTTGACCCTTCATTTAATCTAAATTAATCTCATCCACTCTATTTTTGTAACATCCTAAGATTGTGCCTAGTAGAAATGTAGGCTTGGGTATGTTACACGTGAGTTATTAAATGATTAATGTTTATTTGATTGTTAACTCTTTTAATTAAGTGTTGATATATATATATATACGGATTATGCATGTGAGTATGTGTGTGCATGTAACTAAATTCTAGGTGATGACATCTCATGCTTAATTAATCGGAATTAACATGAATACGTGGGTATGTTGATGAATTATTCACATTTGCAATCTTCTCAAAAAGTGTTGTGTGTGAAACCGAGAGCAAAAGCAAGAGGAAGAACAAGCATCGGATTTTGGCATTGGATTTGATTTGTTCAAGTTTAAGGTTGAATTGATTCTTCTATGCTTCTTAAAACGTGATGTTAGTTAGCATGTTATGATTTCTGTTATCATGCTGGGATTTGTGATAAAAACCGTATATAAGCATGATAGAAACCTTCGATGGTGGGTTTTGTGTGTTCTTGGTGTTTTTGTGGTTTAAAGGTGTTCTTGATGCATGCTAGCATGATTAAACATGTTTATATGTGTTTCTATAAACTTGTATATAAATTGTATGATATAGAATTGAGAAATCATGCAAGTTGTGAAGCTGTCGGATTTCTTGAAGATGAATGTGGCGGATTGTGGGGATGAAGTTGGAAATCCGAGTGTGTGAAATCCGATACTCTCAAATCCGATGGTAGATTCCAATGATGAAAACCGATTGTGGGTGCCAAGTTAAGATACAAGTGTGGAAATCCGAATGAGTTGCCGATTCATTCAAATCCGATGAATGTGTCGGATTCTTTGAAATCCGATAGAAGTGGCGGATTCCGATGGTAGTGTCGGATTTCTTGTGAAATCCGACAGTTTTGAATTGTTGTTTGAATTGTTTAATGTTATGTGTTATATGTGCATACATATGTGAATATTACATGTTATGTTTGATTAAATGGATATAAATATATATGTTTGATATATATATTTATGAGTTGATTACTGATGGTTGATTGTTCTGTTCTCAGGGACAGACAAGGCTCAGTAAAATTAGATCACTGAGTGAAAATAGCTGAGAACCAAAGGTGAGTGGATGTTTACTCACGGGTGATATTAGTTGTACTGCTTTGGTTGCAACTATTGTTGGATAGATTGTATATTTGTTGGTTAATTAACTGTTGGATGTTAATTGTTGTATTCTGTGATATGTATACATGTTGGAAGGGAAGTCAGTTTTCGACTGCGCTTATGGGCTGGGTTCATTTGCTATTGGCTAAGCAGTATTAGGACCTTGGGATGAATATGTTGCTACCAGAGGATGATACTGTGTGAGAATAGCAAATGGACTATCGATAAACCTTTGCTTTGGCCGGCATTGGTTGTAGGTTCCTGTAGAACCGCCGGTCTTCCCGGGGTGCATATTTTTGGTTGTTGATATCATACGGTTCAAGCTGATATATCTGTTGTGTGTTACTCCATTCACTTAGCTTTGTGCTAATCCCTCACCTCTCACTCTTTTTACAGGTTTTGGTAAGTCAGCGACTCAGCTGAGAGTGGTTAGCTTGGGGAGTAATCACCGAGGACTCTGATAGATTATTTGTGACGAGCCGTGTTTTGTAAATACTGATATTTTGTAAACAATGGTTTGTAATTGGTTGTAACTACTTTGGGTGTTTAATCGCTTCCGCAGTGTAATTTAAAGTGCAAATTTTTGGGTTAAAAATACGGTGTTACAAGTTTGGTATCAGAGCCTTGGTTTGGCAATGTAGGCATAGTGGAAGTGTTACAATCCCAAATCTTGGCTCATGGTAGGTCGATTACTCCGTGGGTGTGGGATTGGAGTGAATTGGAGTGTGGTGGAGTTAGTATGTTGTGTACTAACGGATTTATCTAATAAATCGTGAGGTGATGTGATTGTTACAGATAACAATCGCTGGACATGATTTCTCGACCGGTACCCCTACTGTCCCAAATACTGCTGACGTCCCTACTGCAACAGTTGAAGTTCCTACCAACGCTGGTACATCTGGTATAGCGGATGATGAGAGAGATGAATATATTTTCCAACTAGAGGGTCAACTTCAGGATCTGAGAAAAGAGCTAGAGCAGCAGACGCAGGCTCCTACAGCACAACCACCGGTTATTCCAATAACATCAACTACTGTTGCGATACCACCTATTTTTCTAACAGTTACTACTTTGGCAGAGGTTCCTCCAATGTCAATGCCGATACCACCTCTATCTCAACCGATGACACAACCCTTCTACTATCCGTTGTTTCCTCAGGGACTCTGTCCGCAAGGATCTGTTCCACAGGGGTCAATGCCACAAGGGTCATATTCTTATCCGTTTATGGGATTTCCACCCGGTATGAGATATAGGCAGCCGTGTACTTATAATCAATTTTTGGATTGTAAACCGGATGAATACCACGGAAGCACGGATCCCAATGTTACTTTGAACTGGCTGAGGGATACTGCAAGGATTTTGGATGCTTGCAACTGTGAAGATGAGATGAGAGTGTGTTTTGCCACCAGGATGCTCAAAGGCAAAGCAATGGTTTGGTGGGATTCCATTACCACCCACTTATCGAGAGCACAAATGGATTCTATTACGTGGAATCAATTTCGGGATAAACTGTGTGAATAGTATTGCAACGCCTTTGAATTGAATAAAATAAGGCAGGAGTTCATGGAACGGAAGATGACGAGGAAGATGATAGTGGATGAGTTGATTGAACAATTTATTTCTAAACTGAGGTTTGTAACTCAGTGGGTGCCTGATGAATCTTCTCAGGTTCAGCACTTTATTGGGGCATTGTTACCAGAATACAGGAGCACCACAAGATTGGCTGGATCTCTGTCCCAGGCCTTCACCTTAGCAAAATCTGATGAGGGGGACATCCAGGCCAAAGACAATCAGAACAAGGATGAGGCGGCTTTGCAGAAGCTGAGGTATGACCAGGCTGGGGGTAGCCAGCAGAAAAAGAAATGGCAGGGTAACCAGTCCAAGGGCAACCAGAATAGAAAGGTATCTTCCGGGGATTTGGGGATTAAATCATAGTGGTGCACGAGGTGCAGTTCTTCTCACACTAGGCAGTGTACAGCTCAGACTATGTGATGTGTGAGATGCGGAACTCACGGGCACGAATCCAAGGATTGTAGGTACCCCCGGAATGTATGTTGAAATTGTCACCAGGAAGGGCATAGGGCAGGTGATTGCCCTACAGGGAGAAGACTAGTGGTAGGGACAAGGGCAGGGGCGGTTGGGGGCTCGTCATCGGTAGGAGGGCAGAAAAGGAAGAATCATCCGACTCCGGAGTGTAGGGCGTTCCAGATTACAGTAGACGATGCTACTGCCATGGATGATGTTATGACCGGTATGTTCTTTATAAACTCCTTACCTGCTCGTGTATTTTGATTCTGGAGCGAATCGCTCCTTTATTTCTGTAGCATTTTGTGCTAAGTTAAATTTGTCTACTACTATTATCTCTGTGCCGATTGAAATAGAAGTAGCTGATGGTAAGATAGAACCTGTTACGACTTCTGTGATGGGTGCTGAAATTGATATTGATGGTAAGTGCTTTCCTGTATCATTCCTGTTGATGCCATTAGTGAGTTTTGATGTGGTTTTGGGGATGGATTGGCTGAGTAAGCACAGGGCGAGTATTAAATGTCATAGGAAGCTGATTTCGTTTCCGTTATCTGATGGGTCGCACGTGGTGGCTCGAGGGGAAAGGAACAAGTCTGCGTTTCCTATCATTTCTATGTTGAAAGCCAAGAAATCCTTGTGTAAGGGATGTGAGTGTTTTCTAGCATATTCTATTGATGCTAGAAAATAGAAGCGGGCAGTTATTGATGTACAGGTTGTATCAGAATTCCCTAAAGTGTTTCTAGATGAGTTACCTGGGTTACCTCCCGTTCGAGAGGTAGAGTACAAGATTGATTTGATACCAGGTTCGAATCTAGTGGCTAGATCTCCTTACAGGTTGGCTCCTTCTGAGATAAGGGAGATGATGACATAGATTATGGATTTGTTGGATCGGGGATTTGATCGTCTGAGTTCTTTACCGTGGGGTGCACCAGTCTTGTTTGTGAAAAAGAAAGATGGTACTCCACGTATGTGTATTGATTACAGAGAACTGAATAAGCGGACAGTGAATAACAAATACACTTTGCCCAGAATTGATGATTTATTCGATCAGTTGCAAGGTGCTTCATATTTCTCGAAGATTGATTTGAGATCGGGTTATCACCAGGTACGAGTTTCTGACGAAGATGTTGCTAAGACTGCTTTCCGTACCAGGTATGGCCATTATGAATTTTTAGTCATGCCATTCGGTTTGACTAACGCACCTGCAGTGTTTATGGATTTGATGAACCGGGTTTGTCGACCGTTTTCTGGATAAATCAGTGATAGTATTTATTGACGACATACTGGTTTATTCTAAATCTGAGGCTGATCATGAGATTCCTTTGAGACAGGTTCTTGAAACTCTAAAACGGGAGCAATTGTATGCCAAGTATTCGAAGTGTGAATCGGGAAGTTCACTTTTTGGGGCATGTCATTTGCAGTGACGGAGACAAAGTGGGTCCGGCAAAGATAGAAGTAGTGATGAACTGGGAGGCTCCAAAGTCGCCTTCTGAGATTAAAAGCTTCTTGGGTTTGGTTGCAAATATTGTTGTATAGATTGTATATTTGTTGGTTAATTAACTGTTGGATGTTAATTGTTGTATTCTGTGATATGTATACATGTTGGAATGGAAGTCAGTTTTTGACTGGGCTTATGGGCTGGGTTCATTTGCTATTGACTAAGCAGCATTAGGACCTTGGGATTCATATGTTGCTACCAGAGGATGATACTGTGTGAGAATAGCAAATGGACTATCGGTAAACCTTTGCTTTGGTTGGTATTGGTTGTAGGTTCCTGCAGAACCGCCGGTCTTCCCAGGGTGCTTATTTGTGGTTGTTGATAACATGCGGTTCAGGCTAATATATCTGTTGTATGTTACTCCATTCACTTAGCTTTGTGCTAATCCCCCACCTCTCACTCTTTTTATAGGTTTTGGTAAGTCAGCGGCTCGGCCGAGAGTGGTTAGCTTGGGGAGTAATCACCTAGGACTCTGATAGATTATTTGTGACGAGCCGTGTTTTGTAATACTGATATTTTGTAAACAGTGGTTTGTAATTAGTTGAAATTATTTTGGGTGTTTAATCGCTTCCGCAGTGTAATTTAAAGTGAAAATTTTTGAGTTAAAAATATGGTGTTACAATTTTTAACTATTATATTCTCTCCTAATTTACTTTAACTTTCTATTCAATATATATTCTCTCCTGCTATACTTTAACAATTTTGTGAATGAAAGTTAATTTTTACATAAAAATATTTTCTTTTAAATGAAAGGTAAATTGTACCCATACAACAACAAAAAACATAATTGTTGATTACATGTGTGTGCTTTTATTCCATTATCATGATCATGAGTAGCTTTAAACTATAAATATTTTGTTGGCTAGTTTCTAAGTGTTTTTTTTATTAAATTTTAAAAGCTAGTAACTTGAACGATCTCTGCTAATTTTTTATTAGCTTTTAATTAAATAGTACTTCACGTGATGAATAATTATAGTTAATAAACTACATGTACTGATGTACGTTCGAAATTGTATTTTAATGACGTAGAGATACAATTTAAAATTTTATGAGCAAATGATATAAGTTGTTAGTAGAATCTAAGATTGGTGATGTTATACTCGTACGAAAATTTTAAAAGTCATGGTAGTACAATATAAATTTATAACTAAACATACGAATATTACATTTCATTAAAACTAAAAGTAGTACAATATTAATTTATAACTAAACATACGAAAATTACATTTCACAAAAAACAAAATATATAAAGTTGGTTTTCAAAATTCATGGTCACGGTTTTTTGGTTGACTTCCATGATCTCCAACGTAAGGTTAATTTTTCGTTGGAAACAAATACAGAAAGAGATCTGTATTTGTGTATGAGATTCTGTTTGTTGTTGTTGTAAGCTAATAAGATGTAACTTGCAGCATTCGTAAAATCATGATCCATTTCACCACCTGGTTTTAAATTATAGAAATAGCGAATACCCTTGGTGTATCCTAACTATTTCATAACATCTTTTTCTTAGATATCCTTCGTGAATTCCTCTGCACGTACACAATCAATATAATTTACAACACCACCTTCGTATCTCCTTCCGGGTACATGTGTGAAGAACCCGCCATGGTGAAGATTGATGGTAATAAGATCATCATACTCATCTGTGTAAGAAAAGGAAACTTTAATGTACAACCGAAATTGATGGTGAAAATATCATCAACTTAATTGCAAACCTAATTAACTTACCGTAGTAATCATGATCGACATGTGCTTCGTTTGCTAGTCTAATGAACCAAAATGGACGACTTGGGACCCCTACATTAGTAGGTTGATGAATTAATGTGTTCATTCTATGAAAATGAACATTGTGCTTGTATCGAATAGGTTGGTCCACCCATTGCTTGAAGGCACATTTGGAAACTCCTTTTACATCCTCGAAATCATTTCCCGAACAACAGTAGTATCGTCGTCCCGGGTGTGTCGAACACGTTGACACTTCTACTATCGCCTTATCCCCACAAAAGCACCTCACAATATTTGAATTGACGGATGATGTATTAGGCGAATTGCGTTTATTCAAACTACACTTGTTTGTTTGTTGCAATTGAATGTTGGTTGTGCTTGAGGTATGTTGATCAACCCACTGTTTGAATGCACATTTGGGAACTCTCGAAGAATCTTCGAAGTCATTACCCCCACAACAGTAGTAACGTCTTCCGGTGTGTCCCAATGAATTTGACAATTCCACTATTGCATCATCTCCACAAAAGCACTTCACCATGTTTTAAAATAAAAAGATTTGGAATACTTGAAAAATGGTGTGTGATATGGTGTGGAGTACTAGAGCAATGGTATGTGATAGTGTGTGGAGTAATACAATGAGGGTGTGGGTGTCTATATATATATAGGGTGTGGAGTATGGATTCACCTGTCGGTTCTAACGCACCAACACTTCTGTTATCGGTTCTTATGACTATTCGAGTTGTATGGATTCACCTGTCGGTTCTAAAGCACCAACACTTCGGTTATCGCTTGTTATGATTATTCGAGTTGTACGGATTCACTGGAAGGTTCTAACGCACCAACACTTATGTTATCAGTTGTTATGATTATTCGAGTTGTATGGATTCACCTGTCGGTTTGAACGCACCAACACTTCGGTTATCGTTTGTTATGATTATTCGAGTTGTATGGATTCACTTGTCTGTTCTAACGCACCAACACTTATGTTATCAGTTGTTATGATTATTCGAGTTGTATGGATTCACCTGTCGGTTCTAACGCACCAACACTTCGGTTATCGTTTGTTATGATTATTCGAGTTGTACGGATTCACTTGTCGGTTCTAACGCACCAAGACTTATGTTATCAGTTGTTATGATTAATCGAGTTGTATGGATTCACCTGTCGGTTCTAACGCACCAACACTTCTGTTATCGGTTGTTATGAATATTCGAGTTGTACGGATTCACCTTTTGGTTCTAAGGCACCAACACTTATGTTATCTGTTCTTAAGATTATTCGAGTTGTATGGATTCACCTGTCCGTTCTAACGCACCAACACTTCTGTTATCGGTTGTTATGATTATTTTGGATTCACTTGTCGGTTTTAAGGCACCAACACTTCTGTTATCGGTTGTTATGATTATTCGACTTGTATAGGTTCACCTTTTGGTTCTAACGCACCAACACTTCTGTTATCGGTTCTTATGATTATTCAAGTTGTATGGATTCACCTGTCGGTTTTAACGCACCAACACTTCTGTTATCGGTTGTTATGATTATTCGAGTTGTACGGATTCACCTGTCGGTTCAAACGCACCAACACTTCTGTTATCGGTTGTTATTATTATTCGAGTTGTATGGATTCACCCATCGGTTCTAACGCTCCAACACTTCTGTTATCGATTCTTATGATTATTCGAGTTGTTTGGATTCACGTGTCGGTTCTAAGACACCAACACTCTGTTATCGGTTAATATGATTATTCGAGTTGTATGGTTTCACCTGTCGGTTCTAACGCACCAACACTTTTGTTATCGTTTGTTATGATTATTCGAGTTGTATGGATTCACTTGTCTGTTCTAACGCACCAACACTTATGTTATCAGTTGTTATGATTATTCGAGTTGTATGGATTCACCTGTCGGTTCTAACGCACCAACACTTCGGTTATCGTTTGTTATGATTATTCGAGTTGTACGGATTCACTTGTCGGTTCTAACGCACCAAGACTTATGTTATCAGTTGTTATGATTAATCGAGTTGTATGGATTCACCTGTCGGTTCTAACGCACCAACACTTCTGTTATCGGTTGTTATGAATATTCGAGTTGTACGGATTCACCTTTTGGTTCTAAGGCACCAACACTTATGTTATCTGTTCTTAAGATTATTCGAGTTGTATGGATTCACCTGTCCGTTCTAACGCACCAACACTTCTGTTATCGGTTGTTATGATTATTTTGGATTCACTTGTCGGTTTTAAGGCACCAACACTTCTGTTATCGGTTGTTATGATTATTCGACTTGTATAGGTTCACCTTTTGGTTCTAACGCACCAACACTTCTGTTATCGGTTCTTATGATTATTCAAGTTGTATGGATTCACCTGTCAGTTTTAACGCACCAACACTTCTGTTATCGGTTGTTATGATTATTCGAGTTGTACGGATTCACCTGTCGGTTCAAACGCACCAACACTTCTGTTATCGGTTGTTATTATTATTCGAGTTGTATGGATTCACCCATCGGTTCTAACGCTCCAACACTTCTGTTATCGATTCTTATGATTATTCGAGTTGTTTGGATTCACGTGTCGGTTCTAAGACACCAACACTCTGTTATCGGTTAATATGATTATTCGAGTTGTATGGTTTCACCTGTCGGTTCTAACGCACCAACACTTTTGTTATCGATTCTTATGATTATTCGAGTTGTATGGATTCACGTGTCGGTTCTAAGACACCAACACTCTGTTATCGGTTCATTTGATTATTCGAGTTGTATGGATTCACCTGTCGGTTCTAACGCACCAACACTTCAGTTATCGGTTCTTATGATTATTCGAGTTATACGGATTCACCTGTCGGTTCAAATGCACCAACACTTTTGTTATCAGTTGTTATGATTATTCGAGTTGTATGGATTCACCTGTCGATTCTAACGCACCAACACTTCTGTTACGGTTGTTATGAATATTCGAGTTGTACGGATTCACCTGTCATTCTAAAGCACCAACACTTCTTTTATCGGTTGTTATGATTATTTGAATTGTACGGATTCACCTTTTGGTTCAAACGCACCAACACTTATGTTATCGATTGTTATGATTATTCTATCAGTTCTAACGCACCAACACTTCTGTTATCAGTTGTTATGATTATTCGAGTTGTATGGATTAACGTGTCGGTTCTAACGCACCAACACTTCTATTATCAGTTCTTATGATTATTCGAGTTGTATGGATTCACCAATCGGTTCTAACACACCAACACTTCGGTTATCGGTTGTTACGATTATCCGAATTGTATGGATTCACCTGACGGTTCTAACGCCCCAACATTTCTGTTATCGGTTGTTATGATTATTCGAGTTGTATGGATTCACCTATCGGTTCTAAAGCACAAACACTTCTGTTACCGGTTATTATGAATATTCGAGTTGTACGGATTCACCTTTTGGTTCTAAGGCACCAACACTTATGTTATCGGTTCTTAAGATTATTCGAGTTGTATGGATTCACCTGTCGGTTCTAATGCACCAACACTACTGTTATCGGTTGTTATGATTATTTTGGATTCACTTGTCGGTTTTAACGCACCAACACTTCTGTTATCGGTTGTTATGATTATTCGACTTGTATAGGTTCACCTTTTGGTTCTAACACACCAACACTTCTGTCATCGGTTGTTATGATTATTCCAGTTGTATAGATTCACCTGTCGGTTCTAACGCACCAACAGTTCTGTTATCGATTGTTATGATTATACGTGTTGTATGGATTCACCTGTCGGTTCTGACGCACCAACACTTCTGTTATCAGTTGTTATGATTATTCGAGTTGTATGGATTCTCCTGTCGGTTCTAACGCACCAACACTTCTGTTATCAGTTGTTATGATTATTCGAGTTCTACGGATTCACCTTTTGGTTCTAAGGCACCAACACTTATGTTATCGATTCTTATGATTATTCAAGTTGTATGGATTCAACTATCGGTTCTAACGCACAAACACTTCTGTTACCGGTTATTATGAATATTCGAGTTGTACGGATTCACCTTTTGGTTCTAAGGCACCAACACTTATGTTATCGGTTTTTAAGATTATTCGAGTTGTATGGATTCACCTGTCGGTTCTAACGCACCAACACTACTGTTATCGGTTGTTATGATTATTTTGGATTCACTTGTCGGTTTTAAGGCACCAACACTTCTGTTATCGGTTGTTATGATTATTCGACTTGTATAGGTTCACCTTTTGGTTCTAACGCACCAACACTTCTGTTATCGGTTCTTATGATTATTCAAGTTGTATGGATTCACCTGTTGGTTCTAACGCACCAACACTTCTGTTATCGGTTGTTATGATTATTCGAGTTGTACGGATTCACCTGTCGGTTCAAACGCACCAACACTTATGTTATTAGTTGTTATGATTATTCGAGTTGTATGGTTTCACTGTCGTTTCTAACGCACCAACACTTCAGTTATCGATTCTTATGATTATATGAGCTGTATGGGTTCTCCTGTCGGTCCTAACGCACCTACACTTCTGTTATCGGTTCACATGATTATTCGAGTTGTATGGATTAACGTGTTGGTTCTAACGCACCAACACTTCTGTTATTGGTTGTTATGATTATTCGAGTTGTATGGATTCACCTATCGGTTCTAACACACCAACACTTCTGTTATCGGTTGTTATGATTATTCCAGTTGTATGGGTTCTCCTGTCGGTTCTAACGCACCAATACTTCTGTTATCGATTGTTATGATTATTCGAGTTGTACGGATTCAGCTGTCGGTTCTAACGCACCAAGACTTCTATTTTCAGTTGTTATGATTATTAGAGTTGTATGGATTCACCTGTCGGTTCTAACGCACCAACACTTCTGTTATCGGTTGTTATGATTATTCGAGTTCTACAGATTCACCTTTTGGTTCTAAGGCACAAACACTTCTGTTATCGATTCTTATGATTATTCGAATTGTATGGATTCACGTGTCGGTTCTAACACACCAACACTTCTGTTATCGGTTGTTATGATTATTTTGGATTCACTTGTCGGTTTTAACGCACCAACACTTATGTTATCGGTTGTTATGATTATTCGAGTTGTATGGATTCACCTGTCGGTTCTAACGCACCAACACTTCAGTTATCGGTTCTTATGATTATTCGAGTTGTATGGATTCACCCGTCGGTTCTAACGAAATAACACTTCTGTTATCGGTTGTTATGATTATTTTGGATTCACCTGTCGGTTCTAACGCACCAACACTTCTGTTATCGGTTTTTATGATTATTCGAGTTGTATGGGTTCACCTTTTGGTTCTAAGGCACCAACACTTCTATTATCGATTGTTATGATTATTCGAGTTGTATGAATTCACGTGTTGGTTCTAACGCAGCAACACTTCTGTTATCGGCTGTTATGATTATTCGAGTTGTATGGATTCACCTGTCGGTTCTAACGCACCATCACTTTTGTTATCGGTTGTTATGATTATTCAAGTTGTATGGATTCACCTGTCGGTTCTAACGCACCAACACTTCAGTTATCGGTTCTTATGATTATTCGAGTTGTATGGATTCACCCGTCGGTTCTAACGCACCCACACTTCTGTTATCGGTTGTTATGATTATTCGAGTTGTATGGTTTCACTGTCATTTCTATCGCACCAACACTTCAGTTATCGATTCTCATGATTATTCGAGTTGTATGGGTTCTCCTGTCGGTACTAACGCACCAACACTTCTGTTATCGGTTCATATGATTATTCGAGTTGTATGGATTCACGTGTTGGTTCTAACGCACCAACACTTCTGTTATCGGTTGTTATGATTATTCGAGTTGTATGGATTCACCTATCGGTTCTAACACACCAACACTTCTGTTATCTGTTGTTATGATTATTCCAGTTGTATGGGTTCTCCTGTCGGTTCTAACGCACCAATACTTCTGTTATCGATTGTTATGATTATTCGAGTTGTACGGATTCAGCTGTCGGTTCTAACGCACCAACACTTCTGTTTTCAGTTGTTATGATTATTAAAGTTGTATGGATTCACCTGTCGGTTCTAACGCACCAACACTTCTGTTATCGGTTGTTATGATTATTCGAGTTCAACGGATTCACCTTTTGGTTCTAAGGCACCAACAATTCTGTTATCGATTCTTATGATTATTTGAATTGTATGGATTCACCTGTCGGTTCTAACGCACCAACAATTCTGTTATCGGTTGTTATGAATATTTTGGATTCACATGTCGGTTTTAACGCACCAACATTTCTGTTCTCGGTTGTTATGATTATTCGAGTTGTATAGATTCACCTGTCGGTTTTAATGCACCAACACTTCTGTTATCGGTTGTTATTATTATTCGAGTTGTATGGATTCACCCATCGGTTCTAACGCACCAACACTTCTGTTATCGATTCTTATTATTATTCGAGTTGTTTGGATTCACGTGTCGGTTCTAAGACACCAACACTCTGTTATCGGTTAATATGATTATTCGAGTTGTATGGATTCACCTGTCGGTTCTGACGCACCATCACTTTTGTTATCGGTTGTTATGATTATTCGAGTTGTATAGATTCACCTGTCGGTTCTAACGCACCAACACTTCAGTTATCGGTTCTTATGATTATTCGAGTTGTATGGATTCACCCGTCGGTTCTAACGCACCCACACTTCTGTTATCGGTTGTTATTATTATTCGAGTTGTATGGATTCACCCATCGGTTCTAACGCACCAACACTTCTGTTATCGATTCTTATTATTATTCGAGTTGTTTGGATTCACGTGTCGGTTCTAAGACACCAACACTTCTGTTATCGGTTCATATGATTATTCGAGTTGTATGGATTCACGTGTTGGTTCTAACGCACCAACACTTCTGTTATCGGTTGTTATGATTATTCGAGTTGTATGGGTTCTCCTGTCGGTACTAACGCACCAACACTTCTGTTATCGGTTCATATGATTATTCGAGTTGTATGGATTCACGTGTTGGTTCTAACACACCAACACTTCTGTTATCGGTTGTTATGATTATTCCAGTTGTATGGGTTCTCCTGTCGGTTCTAACGCACCAATACTTCTGTTATCGATTGTTATGATTATTCGAGTTGTACGGATTCAGCTGTCGGTTCTAACGCACCAACACTTCTGTTTTCAGTTGTTATGATTATTAAAGTTGTATGGATTCACCTGTCGGTTCTAACGCACCAACACTTCTGTTATCGGTTGTTATGAATATTTTGGATTCACTTGTCGGTTTTAACGCACCAACATTTCTGTTCTCGGTTGTTATGATTATTCGAGTTGTATAGATTCACCTGTCGGTTTTAATGCACTAACACTTCTGTTATTGGTTGTTATTATTATTCGAGTTGTATGGATTCACCTATCGGTTCTAACACACCAACACTTCTGTTATCGGTTGTTATGATTATTCCAGTTGTATGGGTTCTCCTGTCGGTTCTAACGCACCAATACTTCTGTTATCGATTGTTATGATTATTCGAGTTGTACGAATTCAGCTGTCGGTTCTAACGCACCAACACTTCTGTTTTCAGTTGTTATGATTATTAAAGTTGTATAGATTCACCTGTCGGTTCTAACGCACCAACACTTCTGTTATCGGTTGTTATAATTATTCGAGTTCTACGGATTCACCTTTTGGTTCTAAGGCACCAACACTTCTATTATCGATTCTTATGATTATTCGAATTGTATGGATTCACCTGTCGGTTCTAACGCACCAACAATTCTGTTATCGGTTGTTATGAATATTATGGATTCACTTGTCGGTTTTAACGCACCAACATTTCTGTTCTCGGTTGTTATGATTATTCGAGTTGTATAGATTCACCTGTCGGTTTTAATGCACCAACACTTCTGTTATCGGTTGTTATTATTATTCGAGTTGTATTGATTCACCCATCGGTTCTAACGCACCAACACTTCTGTTATCGATTCTTATGATTATTCGAGTTGTTTAGATTCACGTGTCGGTTCTAAGACACCAACACTCTGTTATCGGTTAATATGATTATTCGAGTTGTATGGTTTCACCTGTCGGTTCTAACGCACCAACACTTTTGTTATCGATTCTTATGATTATTCGAGTTGTATGGATTCACCTGTCGGTTCTAACGCACCAACACTTCAGTTATCGGTTCTTATGATTATTCGAGTTGTATGGATTCACCCGTCGGTTCTAACACACCCACACTTCTGTTATCGGTTGTTATGATTATTCGAGTTGTATGGTTTCACTGTCGTTTAACTCTTCAGTTATCGATTCTCATGATTATTCGAGTTGTATGGGTTCTCTTGTCGGTACTAACGCACCAACACTTCTTTTATCGGTTCATATGATTATTCGAGTTGTATGGATTCACGTGTTGGTTCTAACGCACCAACACTTCTGTTATCGGTTGTTATGATTATTCGAGTTGTATGGATTCACCTATCGGTTCTAACACACCAACACTTCTGTTATCGGTTGTTATGATTATTCCAGTTGTATGGGTTCTCCTGTCGGTTCTAACGCACCAATACTTCTGTTATCGATTGTTATGATTATTCGAGTTGTACGGATTCAGCTGTCGGTTCTAACGCACCAACACTTCTGTTTTCAGTTGTTATGATTATTAAAGTTGAATGGATTCACCAGTCGGTTCTAACGCACCAACACTTCTGTTATCGGTTGTTATGATTATTCGAGTTCTACGGATTCACCTTTTGGTTCTAAGGCACCAACACTTCTGTTATCGATTCTTATGATTATTCGAATTGTATGGATTCACCTGTCGGTTCTAACGCACCAACAATTCTGTTATCGGTTGTTATGAATATTTTGGATTCACTTGTCGGTTTTAACGCACCAACATTTCTGTTCTCGGTTGTTATGATTATTCGAGTTGTATAGATTCACCTGTCGGTTTTAATGCACCAACACTTCTGTTATCGGTTGTTATTATTATTCGAGTTGTATGGATTCACCTATCGGTTCTAACATACCAACACTTCTGTTATCGGTTGTTATGATTATTCCAGTTGTATGGGTTCTCCTGTCGGTTCTAACGCACCAATACTTCTGTTATCGATTGTTATGATTATTCGAGTTGTACGGATTCAGCTGTCGGTTCTAACGCACCAACACTTCTGTTTTCAGTTGTTATGATTATTAAAGTTGTATGGATTCACCTGTCGTTTCTAACGCACCAACACTTCTGTTATCGGTTGTTATGATTATTCGAGTTCTACGGATTCACCTTTTGGTTCTAAGGCACCAACACTTCTGTTATCGATTCTTATGATTATTCGAATTGTATGGATTCACCTGTCGGTTCTAACGCACCAACAATTCTGTTATCGGTTGTTATGAATATTTTGGATTCACCCATCGGTTCTAACGCACCAACACTTCTGTTATCGATTCTTATGATTATTCGAGTTGTTTGGATTCACGTGTCGGTTCTAAGACACCAACACTCTGTTATCGGTTAATATGATTATTCGAGTTGTATGGTTTCACCTGTCGGTTCTAACGCACTAACACTTTTGTTATCGATTCTTATGATTATTCAAGTTGTATAGATTCACCTGTCGGTTCTAACGCACCAACACTTCAGTTATCGGTTCTTATGATTATTCGAGTTGTATGGATTCACCCGTCGGTTCTAACGCACCCACACTTCTGTTATCGGTTGTTATGATTATTCGAGTTGTATGGTTTCACTGTCGTTTCTATCGCACCAACACTTCAGTTATCGATTCTCATGATTATTCGAGTTGTATGGGTTCTCCTGTCGGTACTAACGCACCAACACTTCTGTTATCGGTTCATATGATTATTCGAGTTGTACGGATTCACCTGTCATTCTAAAGCACCAACACTTCTTTTATCGGTTGTTATGATTATTCGAGTTGTACGGATTCACCTTTTGGTTCAAACGCACCAACACTTCTGTTATCGATTGTTATGATTATTCTATCAGTTCTAACGCACCAACACTTCTGTTATCAGCTGTTATGATTATTCGAGTTGTATGGATTAACCTGTCGGTTCTAACGCACCAACACTTCTATTATCAGTTCTTATGATTATTCGAGTTGTATGGATTCACCAATCGGTTCTAACACACCAACACTTCGGTTATCGGTTGTTACGATTATCCGAATTGTATGTATTCACCTGACGGTTCTAACGCCCCAACATTTCTGTTATCGGTTGTTACGATTATTCGAGTTGTATGGATTCACCTATCGGTTCTAACGCACAAACACTTCTAGTACCGGTTATTATGAAAATTCGAGTTGTACGGATTCACCTTTTGGTTCTAAGGCACCAACACTTATGTTATCGGTTCTTAAGATTATTCGAGTTTTATGGACTCACCTGTCGGTTCTAACGCACCAACACTACTGTTATCGGTTGTTATGATTATTTTGGATTCACTTGTCGGTTTTAACGCACCAACACTTCTGTTATCGGTTGTTATGATTATTCGACTTGTATAGGTTCACCTTTTGGTTCTAACACACCAACACTTCTGTCATCGGTTGTTATGATTATTCCAGTTGTATAGTTTCACCTGTCGGTTCTAACGCACCAACAGTTTTGTTATCGATTGTTATGATTATACGTGTTGTATGGATTCACCTGTCGGTTCTGACGCACCAACACTTCTGTTATCAGTTGTTATGATTATTCGAGTTGTATGGATTCTCCTGTCGGTTCTAACGCACCAACACTTCTGTTATCGGTTGTTATGATTATTCGAGTTCTACGGATTCACCTTTTGGTTCTAAGGCACCAACACTTATGTTATCGATTCTTATGATTATTCGAGTTGTATGGATTCAGCTATCGGTTCTAACGCACCAACACTTCTGTTATCGGCTGTTATGATTATTTGAGTTGTATGGATTCACCTGTCGGTTCTAACGCACCAACAATTCTGTTATAGGTTCTTATGATTATTCGAGTTGTATGGATTCACGTTTCGGTTCTAACGCACCAACACTTCTGTTACCGGTTCTTATGATTATTCGAGTTGTATGGATTCACCTGTCGGTTCTAACGCACCATCACTTTTGTTATCGGTTGTTATGATTATTCGACTTGTATAGGTTCACCTTTTGGTTCTAACACACCAACACTTCTGTCATCGGTTGTTATGATTATTCCAGTTGTATAGTTTCACCTGTCGGTTCTAACGCACCAACAGTTTTGTTATCGATTGTTATGATTATACGTGTTGTATGGATTCACCTGTCGGTTCTGACGCACCAACACTTCTGTTATCAGTTGTTATGATTATTCGAGTTGTATGGATTCTCCTGTCGGTTCTAACGCACCAACACTTCTGTTATCGGTTGTTATGATTATTCGAGTTCTACGGATTCACCTTTTGGTTCTAAGGCACCAACACTTATGTTATCGATTCTTATGATTATTCGAGTTGTATGGATTCAGCTATCGGTTCTAACGCACCAACACTTCTGTTATCGGCTGTTATGATTATTCGAGTTGTATGGATTCACCTGTCGGTTCTAACGCACCAACAATTCTGTTATAGGTTCTTATGATTATTCGAGTTGTATGGATTCACGTTTCGGTTCTAACGCACCAACACTTCTGTTACCGGTTCTTATGATTATTCGAGTTGTATGGATTCACCTGTCTGTTCTAACGCACCATCACTTTTGTTATCGGTTGTTATGATTATTCAAGTTGTATGGATTCACCTGTCGGTTCTAACGCACCAACACTTCAGTTATCGGTTCTTATGATTATTCGAGTTGTATGGATTCACCCGTCGGTTCTAACGCACCAACACTTATACTATCGGTTGTTATGATTATTCGAGTTGTATGGTTTCACTGTTGTTTCTAACGCACCAACACTTCTGTTATCGATTCTCATGATTATTCGAGTTGTATGGGTTCTCCTGTCGGTACTAACGCACCCACACTTCTGTTATCGGTTCATATGATTATTCGAGTTGTATGGATTCATGTGTTGATTCTAACGCACCAACACTTCTGTTATCGGTTGTTATGATTATACGAGTTGTATGGATTCACCTATCGGTTCTAACACACCAACACTTCTGTTATCGGTTGTTATGATTATTCCAGTTGTATGGGTTCTCCTGTCGGTTCTAACGCACCAATACTTCTGTTATCGATTGTTATGATTATTCGAGTTGTACGGATTCAGCTGTCGGTTCTAACACACCAACACATCTGGTTTCAGTTGTTATGATTATTAGAGTTGTATGGATTCACCTGTCGGATCTAACGCACCAACACTTCTGTTATCGGTTGTTATGATTATTCGAGTTCTACGGATTCACCTTTTGGTTCTAAGGCACCAACACTTCTGTTATCGATTCTTATGATTATTCGAATTGTATGGATTCACCTGTCGGTTCTAACGCACCAACACTTCTGTTATCTGTTGTTATGATTATTTTGGATTCACTTATCGGTTTTAACGCACCAACACTTCTGTTATCGGTTGTTATGATTATTCGAGTTGTATGGATTCACCTGTCTGTTTTAACGCACCAACACTTCTGTTATCGGTTGTTATTATTATTCGAGTTGTATGGATTCACCCATCGGTTCTAACGCACCAACACTTCTGTTATCGATTCATTTGATTATTCGAGTTGTATGGATTCACGTGTCGGTTCTAAGACACCAACACTCTGTTATCGGTTCATATGATTATTCGAGTTGTATGGTTTCACGTGTCGGTTCTAACGCACCAACACTTTTGTTATCGATTCTTATGATTATTCGAGTTGTATGGATTCACGTGTCGGTTCTAAGACACCAACACTCTGTTATCGGTTCATATGATTATTCGAGTTGTATGGATTCACCTGTCGGTTCTAACGCACCAACACTTCAGTTATCGGTTCTTATGATTATTCAAGTTGTATGGATTCACCCGTCGGTTCTAACGCAACAACACTTCTGTTATCGGTTGTTATGATTATTTTGGATTCACCTTTCGGTTCTAACGCACCAACACTTCTGTTATCGGTTGTTATGATTATTCGAGTTGTATGGGTTCACCTTTTGGTTCTAAGGCACCAACACTTCTGTTATCGGTTATTATGATTATTCGAGTTGTATGGATTCACCAGTCGGTTCTAACGCACCAACACTTCTGTTATCGGTTCTTATGATTATTCGAGTTGTACGGATTCACCTGTCGGTTCTAACGCACCAACACTTCTGTTATCGGTTCTTATGATTATTCGAGTTGTATGGATGCACCTGTCAGTTCTAACGCACCAACACTTCTGTTATCGGTTCTTATGATTATTCGAGTTGTATGGATTCACCTGTCGGTTCTAACGCACCGAAACTTTTGTTATCGGTTGTTATGATTATTCGAGTTGTAAGGATTCACCTGTTGGTTCTAAAGCACCAACACTTCGGTTATCCTTTGTTATGATTATTCGAGTTGTACGGATTCACTGGTCGGTTCTAACGCACCAACACTTATGTTATCAGTTGTTATGATTATTCGAGTTGTATGGATTCACCTGTCGGTTCTAACGCACCAACACTTCGGTTATCGTTTGTTATGATTATTCGAGTTGTACGGATTCACTTGTCGGTTCTAACGCACCAAACCTTATGTTATCGGTTGTTATGATTATTCGAGTTGTATGGATTCACCTGTCGGTTCTAATGCACCAACACTTCTGTTATCGGTTGTTATGAATATTTGAGTTGTACGTATTCAACTTTTGGTTTTAAGGCACCAACACTTATGTTATCGGTTCTTAGGATTATTCGAGTTGTATGGATTCACCTGTCGGTTCTAACGCACCAACACTTCTGTTATCGGTTATTATGATTATTCGAGTTGTATGGGTTCACCTTTTGGTTCTAAGGCACCAACACTTCTGTTATCGGTTGTTATGATTATTCGAGTTGTATGGATTCACCAGTCGGTTCTAACGCACCAACACTTTTGTTATCCGTTCTTATGATTATTCGAGTTGTATGGATTCACCTGTCGGTTCTAAAGCACCAACACTTCGGTTATCCTTTGTTATGATTATTCGAGTTGTACGGATTCACTGGTCGATTCTAACGCACCAACACATCTGTTTTCAGTTGTTATGATTATTAGAGTTATATGGATTCACCTGTCGGATCTAACGCACCAACACTTCTGTTATCGGTTGTTATGATTATTCGAGTTCTACGGATTCACCTTTTGGTTCTAAGTCGCCAACACTTCTGTTATCGATTCTTATGATTATTCGAATTGTATGGATTCACCTGTCGGTTCTAACGCACCAACACTTCTGTTATCGGTTGTTATGATTATTTTGGATTCACTTGTCGGTTTTAACGCACCAACACTTCTGTTATCGGTTGTTATGATTATTCGAGTTGTATGGATTCACCTGTCGGTTTTAACGCACCAACACTTCTGTTATCGGTTGTTATTATTATTCGAGTTGTATGGATTCACCCTTCGGTTCTAACGCACCAATACTTCTGTTATCGATTCTTATGATTATTCGAGTTGTATGGATTCACGTGTCGGTTCTAAGACACCAACACTCTATTATCGGTTCATATGATTATTCGAGTTGTATGGATTCACCTATCGGTTCTAACGCACAAACACTTCTAGTACCGGTTATTATGAAAATTCGAGTTGTACGGATTCACCTTTTGGTTCTAAGGCACCAACACTTATGTTATCGGTTCTTAAGATTATTCGAGTTTTATGGACTCACCTGTCGGTTCTAACGCACCAACACTACTGTTATCGGTTGTTATGATTATTTTGGATTCACTTGTCGGTTTTAACGCACCAACACTTCTGTTATCGGTTGTTATGATTATTCGACTTGTATAGGTTCACCTTTTGGTTCTAACACACCAACACTTCTGTCATCGGTTGTTATGATTATTCCAGTTGTATAGTTTCACCTGTCGGTTCTAACGCACCAACAGTTTTGTTATCGATTGTTATGATTATACGTGTTGTATGGATTCACCTGTCGGTTCTGACGCACCAACACTTCTGTTATCAGTTGTTATGATTATTCGAGTTGTATGGATTCTCCTGTCGGTTCTAACGCACCAACACTTCTGTTATCGGTTGTTATGATTATTCGAGTTCTACGGATTCACCTTTTGGTTCTAAGGCACCAACACTTATGTTATCGATTCTTATGATTATTCGAGTTGTATGGATTCAGCTATCGGTTCTAACGCACCAACACTTCTGTTATCGGCTGTTATGATTATTCGAGTTGTATGGATTCACCTGTCGGTTCTAACGCACCAACAATTCTGTTATAGGTTCTTATGATTATTCGAGTTGTATGGATTCACGTTTCGGTTCTAACGCACCAACACTTCTGTTACCGGTTCTTATGATTATTCGAGTTGTATGGATTCACCTGTCGGTTCTAACGCACCATCACTTTTGTTATCGGTTGTTATGATTATTCAAGTTGTATGGATTCACCTGTCGGTTCTAACGCACCAACACTTCAGTTATCGGTTCTTATGATTATTCGAGTTGTATGGATTCACCCGTCGGTTCTAACGCACCAACACTTATACTATCGGTTGTTATGATTATTCGAGTTGTATGGTTTCACTGTTGTTTCTAACGCACCAACACTTCTGTTATCGATTCTCATGATTATTCGAGTTGTATGGGTTCTCCTGTCGGTACTAACGCACCCACACTTCTGTTATCGGTTCATATGATTATTCGAGTTGTATGGATTCATGTGTTGATTCTAACGCACCAACACTTCTGTTATCGGTTGTTATGATTATACGAGTTGTATGGATTCACCTATCGGTTCTAACACACCAACACTTCTGTTATCGGTTGTTATGATTATTCCAGTTGTATGGGTTCTCCTGTCGGTTCTAACGCACCAATACTTCTGTTATCGATTGTTATGATTATTCGAGTTGTACGGATTCAGCTGTCGGTTCTAACACACCAACACATCTGGTTTCAGTTGTTATGATTATTAGAGTTGTATGGATTCACCTGTCGGATCTAACGCACCAACACTTCTGTTATCGGTTGTTATGATTATTCGAGTTCTACGGATTCACCTTTTGGTTCTAAGGCACCAACACTTCTGTTATCGATTCTTATGATTATTCGAATTGTATGGATTCACCTGTCGGTTCTAACGCACCAACACTTCTGTTATCTGTTGTTATGATTATTTTGGATTCACTTATCGGTTTTAACGCACCAACACTTCTGTTATCGGTTGTTATGATTATTCGAGTTGTATGGATTCACCTGTCTGTTTTAACGCACCAACACTTCTGTTATCGGTTGTTATTATTATTCGAGTTGTATGGATTCACCCATCGGTTCTAACGCACCAACACTTCTGTTATCGATTCATTTGATTATTCGAGTTGTATGGATTCACGTGTCGGTTCTAAGACACCAACACTCTGTTATCGGTTCATATGATTATTCGAGTTGTATGGTTTCACGTGTCGGTTCTAACGCACCAACACTTTTGTTATCGATTCTTATGATTATTCGAGTTGTATGGATTCACGTGTCGGTTCTAAGACACCAACACTCTGTTATCGGTTCATATGATTATTCGAGTTGTATGGATTCACCTGTCGGTTCTAACGCACCAACACTTCAGTTATCGGTTCTTATGATTATTCGAGTTGTATGGATTCACCCGTCGGTTCTAACGCAACAACACTTCTGTTATCGGTTGTTATGATTATTTTGGATTCACCTTTCGGTTCTAACGCACCAACACTTCTGTTATCGGTTGTTATGATTATTCGAGTTGTATGGGTTCACCTTTTGGTTCTAAGGCACCAACACTTCTGTTATCGGTTATTATGATTATTCGAGTTGTATGGATTCACCAGTCGGTTCTAACGCACCAACACTTCTGTTATCGGTTCTTATGATTATTCGAGTTGTACGGATTCACCTGTCGGTTCTAACGCACCAACACTTCTGTTATCGGTTCTTATGATTATTCGAGTTGTATGGATGCACCTGTCAGTTCTAACGCACCAACACTTCTGTTATCGGTTGTTATGATTATTCGAGTTGTATGGATTCACCTGTCGGTTCTAACGCACCGAAACTTTTGTTATCGGTTGTTATGATTATTCGAGTTGTAAGGATTCACCTGTTGGTTCTAAAGCACCAACACTTCGGTTATCCTTTGTTATGATTATTCGAGTTGTACGGATTCACTGGTCGGTTCTAACGCACCAACACTTATGTTATCAGTTGTTATGATTATTCGAGTTGTATGGATTCACCTGTCGGTTCTAACGCACCAACACTTCGGTTATCGTTTGTTATGATTATTCGAGTTGTACGGATTCACTTGTCGGTTCTAACGCACCAAACCTTATGTTATCGGTTGTTATGATTATTCGAGTTGTATGGATTCACCTGTCGGTTCTAACGCACCAACACTTCTGTTATCGGTTGTTATGAATATTTGAGTTGTACGTATTCAACTTTTGGTTTTAAGGCACCAACACTTATGTTATCGGTTCTTAAGATTATTCGAGTTGTATGGATTCACCTGTCGGTTCTAACGCACCAACACTTCTGTTATCGGTTATTATGATTATTCGAGTTGTATGGGTTCACCTTTTGGTTCTAAGGCACCAACACTTCTGTTATCGGTTGTTATGATTATTCGAGTTGTATGGATTCACCAGTCGGTTCTAACGCACCAACACTTCTGTTATCCGTTCTTATGATTATTCGAGTTGTATGGATTCACCTGTCGGTTCTAAAGCACCAACACTTCGGTTATCCTTTGTTATGATTATTCGAGTTGTACGGTTCACTGGTCGATTCTAACGCACCAACACATCTGTTTTCAGTTGTTATGATTATTAGAGTTATATGGATTCACCTGTCGGATCTAACGCACCAACACTTCTGTTATCGGTTGTTATGATTATTCGAGTTCTACGGATTCACCTTTTGGTTCTAAGTCACCAACACTACTGTTATCGATTCTTATGATTATTCGAATTGTATGGATTCACCTGTCGGTTCTAACGCACCAACACTTCTGTTATCGGTTGTTATGATTATTTTGGATTCACTTGTCGGTTTTAACGCACCAACACTTCTGTTATCGGTTGTTATGATTATTCGAGTTGTATGGATTCACCTGTCGGTTTTAACGCACCAACACTTCTGTTATCGGTTGTTATTATTATTCGAGTTGTATGGATTCACCCTTCGGTTCTAACGCACCAATACTTCTGTTATCGATTCTTATGATTATTCGAGTTGTATGGATTCACGTGTCGGTTCTAAGACACCAACACTCTGTTATCGGTTCATATGATTATTCGAGTTGTATGGTTTCACCTGTCGGTTCTAACACACCAACACTTTTGTTATCGATTCTTATGATTATTCGAGTTGTATGGATTGACGTGTCGGTTCTAAGACACCAACACTCTGTTATCGGTTCATATGATTATTCGAGTTGTATGGATTCACCTGTCGGTTCTAACGCACCAACACTTCAGTTATCGGTTCTTATAATTATTCGAGTTGTATGGATTCACCCGTCGGTTCTTACGCAACAACACTTCTGTTATCGGTTGTTATGATTATTTTGGATTCACCTGTCGGTTCTAACGCACCAACACTTCAGTTATCGGTTGTTATGATTATTCAAGTTGTATGGGTTCACCTTTTGGTTCTAAGGCACCAACACTTCTGTTATCGGCTGTTATGATTATTCGAGTTGTATGGGTTCACCTTTTGGTTCTAAGGCACCAACACTTCTGTTATCGGTTATTATGATTATTCGAGTTGTATGGATTCACCAGTCGGTTCTAACGCACCAACACTTCTGTTATCGGTTCTTATGATTATTCGAGTTGTATGGATTCACCTGTCGGTTCTAACGCACCAACACTTCTGTTATCGGTTCTTATGATTATTCGAGTTGTATGGATGCACCTGTGAGTTCTAACGCACCAACACTTCTGTTATCGGTTGTTATGATTATTCGAGTTGTATGGATTCACCTGTCGGTTCTAACGCACCGAAACTTTTGTTATCGGTTGTTATGATTATTCGAGTTGTAAGGATTCACCTGTTGGTTCTAAAGCACCAACACTTCGGTTATCCTTTGTTATGATTATTCGAGTTGTACGGATTCACTGGTCGGTTCTAACGCACCAACACTTATGTTATCAGTTGTTATGATTATTCGAGTTGTATGGATTCACCTGTCGGTTCTAACGCACCAACACTTCGGTTATCGGTTGTTATGATTATTCGAGTTGTATGGATTCACCTGTCGGTTCTAACGCACCAACACTTCTGTTATCGGTTCTTATGATTATTCGAGTTGTATGGATGCACCTGTCAGTTCTAACGCACCAACACTTCTGTTATCGGTTGTTATGATTATTCGAGTTGTATGGATTCACCTGTCGGTTCTAACGCACCGAAACTTTTGTTATCGGTTGTTATGATTATTCGAGTTGTAAGGATTCACCTGTTGGTTCTAACGCACCGAAACTTTTGTTATCGGTTGTTATTATTATTCGAGTTGTATGGATTCACCCTTCGGTTCTAACACACCAATACTTCTGTTATCGATTCTTATGATTATTCGAGTTGTATGGATTCACGTGTCGGTTCTAAGACACCAACACTCTGTTATCGGTTCATATGATTATTCGAGTTGTATGGTTTCACCTGTCGGTTCTAACACACCAACACTTTTGTTATCGGTTGTTATGAATATTTGAGTTTTACGTATTCAACTTTTGGTTTTAAGGCACCAACACTTATGTTATCGGTTCTTAAGATTATTCGAGTTGTATGGATTCACCTGTCGGTTCTAACGCACCAACACTTCTATTATCGGTTATTATGATTATTCGAGTTGTATGGGTTCACCTTTTGGTTCTAAGGCACCAACACTTCTGTTATCGGTTGTTATGATTATTCGAGTTGTATGGATTCACCAGTCGGTTCTAACGCACCAACACTTCTGTTATCCGTTCTTATGATTATTCGAGTTGTATGGATTCACCTGTCGGTTCTAAAGCACCAACACTTCGGTTATCCTTTGTTATGATTATTCGAGTTGTACGGATTCACTGGTCGATTCTAACGCACCAACACATCTGTTTTCAGTTGTTATGATTATTAGAGTTATATGGATTCACCTGTCGGATCTAACGCACCAACACTTCTGTTATCGGTTGTTATGATTATTCGAGTTCTACGGATTCACCTTTTGGTTCTAAGTCACCAACACTTCTGTTATCGATTCTTATGATTATTCGAATTGTATGGATTCACCTGTCGGTTCTAACGCACCAACACTTCTGTTATCGGTTGTTATGATTATTTTGGATTCACTTGTCGGTTTTAACGCACCAACACTTCTGTTATCGGTTGTTATGATTATTCGAGTTGTATGGATTCACCTGTCGGTTTTAACGCACCAACACTTCTGTTATCGGTTGTTATTATTATTCGAGTTGTATGGATTCACCCTTCGGTTCTAACGCACCAATACTTCTGTTATCGATTCTTATGATTATTCGAGTTGTATGGATTCACGTGTCGGTTCTAAGACACCAACACTCTGTTATCGGTTCATATGAATATTCGAGTTGAATGGTTTCACCTGTCGGTTCTAACGCACCAACACTTTTGTTATCGATTCTTATGATTATTCGAGTTGTATGGATTGACGTGTCGGTTCTAAGACACCAACACTCTGTTATCGGTTCATATGATTATTCGAGTTGTATGGATTCACCTGTCAGTTCTAACGCACCAATACTTCAGTTATCGGTTCTTATGATTATTCGAGTTGTATGGATTCACCCGTCGGTTCTAACGCAACAACACTTCTGTTATCGGTTGTTATGATTATTTTGGATTCACCTGTCGGTTCTAACGCACCAACACTTCAGTTATCGGTTGTTATGAATATTCGAGTTGTATGGGTTCACCTTTTGGTTCTAAGGCACCAACACTTCTGTTATCGGCTGTTTTGATTATTCGAGTTGTATGGATTCACCAGTCGGTTCTAACGCACCAACACTTCTGTTATCGGTTCTTATGATTATTCGAGTTGTATGGATTCACCTGTCGGTTCTAACGCTCCAACACTTCTGTTATCGGTTCTTATGATTATTCGAGTTGTATGGATGCACCTGTCAGTTCTAACGCACCAACACTTCTGTTATCGGTTGTTATGATTATTCGAGTTGTATGGATTCACCTGTCGGTTCTAACGCACCGAAACTTTTTTTATCGGTTGTTATGATTATTCGAGTTGTATGGATTCACCTGTCGGTTCTAAAGCACCAACACTTCGGTTATCCTTTGTTATGATTATTCGAGTTGTACGGATTCACTGGTCGGTTCTAACGCACCAACATTTATGTTATCAGTTGTTATGATTATTCGAGTTGTATGGATTCACCTGTTGGTTCTAACGCACCAACACTTCGGTTATCGTTTGTTATGAATATTTGAGTTGTACGTATTCAACTTTTGGTTTTAAGGCACCAACACTTATGTTATCGGTTCTTAAGATTATTCGAGTTGTATGGATTCACCTGTCGGTTCTAACGCACCAACACTTCTGTTATCGATTCTTATGATTATTCGAGTTGTATGGATTCACGTGTCGGTTCTAAGACACCAACACTCTGTTATCGGTTCATATGATTATTCGAGTTGTATGGTTTCACCTATCGGTTCTAACGCACCAACACTTTTGTTATCGATTCTTATGATTATTCGAGTTGTATGGATTCACGTGTCGGTTCTAAGACGCCAACACTCTGTTATCGGTTCATATGATTATTCGAGTTGTATGGATTCACCTGTCGGTTCTAACGCACCAACACTTCAGTTATCGGTTCTTATGATTATTTTCTATTCACTTGTCAGTTTTAACGTACCAACACTTTTGTTTTCGGTTGTTATGATTATTCGAGTTGTATAGGTTCACCTTTTGGTTATAACGCACCAACACTTCTTTTATTGGTTCTTATGATTATTCAAGTTGTATGGATTCACCCGTCGGTTCTAACGCACCAACACTTCTGTTATCGGTTGTTATGATTATTCGAGTTGTATGGTTTCACTGTCGTTTCTAACGCACCAACACTTCAGTTATCGATTCTAATGACTATATGTGTTGTATGGGTTCTCCTGTCGGTCCTAACGCACCAACACTTCTGTTATCGGTTCATATGATTATTCGAGTGGTATGGATTCACGTGTTGGTTCTAACGCACCAACACTTCTGTTATCGGTTGTTATGATTATTCGAGTTGTATGGATTCACCTATCGGTTCTAACACACCAACACTTCTGTTATCGGTTGTTTTGATTATTAGAGTTGTATGGATTAACATGTCGGTTCTAACGCACCAACACTTCTGTTATCGGTTGTTATGATTATTCGAGTTCTACGGATTCACCTTTTGGTTCTAAGGCACCAACACTTCTGTTATCGATTCTTATGATTATTCGAATTGTATGGATTCACCTGTTGGTTCTAAAGCACTAACACTTCTGTTATCGGTTGTTATGATTATTTTGGATTCACTTGTCGGTTTTAACGCACCAACACTTCTGTTATCGGTTGTTATGATTATTCGAGTTGTATGGATTCCCCTGTCGGTTTTAATGCACCAACACTTCTGTTATCGGTTGTTATGATTATTCGAGTTGTATGGATTCACCCATCGGTTCTAACGCACCAACACTTCTGTTATCGATTCTTATGATTATTCGAGTTGTATGGATTCACCTGTCGGTTCTAAGACACCAACACTCTGTTTTCGGTTCATATGATTATTCGAGTTGTATGGATTCACCTGTCGGTTTTAACGCACCAACACTTCAGTTATCGGTTCTTATGATTATTCGAGTTGTATTGATTCACCCGTCGGTTCTAACGCAACAACACTTCTGTTATCGGTTGTTATGATTATTTTGGATTCACCTGTCGGTTCTAACGCACCAACACTTCTGTTATCGGTTGTTATGATTATTCGAGTTGTATGGGTTCACCTTTTGGTTCTAAGGCACCAACACTTCTGTTATCGGTTGTTATGATTATTCGAGTTGTATGGATTCACCTGTCGGTTCTAACGCACCAACACTTATGTTATCGGTTGTTATGAATATTTGAGTTGTACATATTCAACTTTTGGTTTTAAGGCACCAACACTTATGTTATCGGTTCTTAAGATTATTCGAGTTGTATGGATTCACCTGTCGGTTCTAACGTACCAACACTTCTGTTATCGGTTGTTATGATTATTTTCTATTCACTTGTCGGTTTTAACGTACCAACACTTTTGTTTTCGGTTGTTATGATTATTCGAGTTGTATAGGTTCACCTTTTTGTTCTAACGCACCAACACTTCTTTTATTGGTTCTTATGATTATTCAAGTTGTATGGATTCACCCGTCGGTTCTAACGCACCAACACTTCTGTTATCGGTTGTTATGATTATTCGAGTTGTATGGTTTCACTGTCGTTTCTAACGCACCAACACTTCAGTTATCGATTCTAATGACTATATGTGTTGTATGGGTTCTCCTGTCGGTCCTAACGCACCAACACTTCTGTTATCGGTTCATATGATTATTCGAGTGGTATGGATTCACGTGTTGGTTCTAACGCACCAACACTTCTGTTATCGGTTGTTATGATTATTCGAGTTGTATGGATTCACCTATCGGTTCTAACACACCAACACTTCTGTTATCGGTTGTTTTGATTATTAGAGTTGTATGGATTCACATGTCGGTTCTAACGCACCAACACTTCTGTTATCGGTTGTTATGATTATTCGAGTTCTACGGATTCACCTTTTGGTTCTAAGGCACCAACACTTCTGTTATCGATTCTTATGATTATTCGAATTGTATGGATTCACCTGTTGGTTCTAAAGCACCAACACTTCTGTTATCGGTTGTTATGATTATTTTGGATTCACTTGTCGGTTTTAACGCACCAACACTTCTGTTATCGGTTGTTATGATTATTCGAGTTGTATGGATTCCCCTGTCGGTTTTAATGCACCAACACTTCTGTTATCGGTTGTTATGATTATTCGAGTTGTATGGATTCACCCATCGGTTCTAACGCACCAACACTTCTGTTATCGATTCTTATGATTATTCGAGTTGTATGGATTCACATGTCGGTTCTAAGACACCAACACTCTGTTTTCGGTTCATATGATTATTCGAGTTGTATGGATTCACCTGTCGGTTCTAACGCACCAACACTTCAGTTATCGGTTCTTATGATTATTCGAGTTGTATGGATTCACCCGTCGGTTCTAACGCAACAACACTTCTGTTATCGGTTGTTATGATTATTTTGGATTCACCTGTCGGTTCTAACGCACCAACACTTCTGTTATCGATTGTTATGATTATTCGAGTTGTATGGGTTCACCTTTTGGTTCTAAGGCACCAACACTTCTGTTATCGGTTGTTATGATTATTCGAGTTGTATGGATTCACCTGTCGGTTCTAACGCACCAACACTTCTGTTATCGGTTGTTATGAATATTTGAGTTGTACATATTCAACTTTTTGTTTTAAGGCACCAACACTTATGTTATCGGTTCTTAAGATTATTCGAGTTGTATGGATTCACCAGTCGGTTCTATCGCACCAACACTTCTGTTATCGGTTGTTACGATTATTTTGTATTCACTTGTCGGTTTTAACGTACCAACACTTTTGTTTTCGGTTGTTATGATTATTCGAGTTGTATGGATTCACCCATCGGTTCTAACGCACCAACACTTCTGTTATCGATTCTTATGATTTTTCGAGTTGTTTGGATTCACGTGTCGGTTCTAAGACACCAACACACTGTTATCGGTTCATATGATTATTCGAGTTGTATGGTTTCACCTGTCGGTTCTAACGCACCAGCACTTTTGTTATCGATTCTTATGATTATTCGAGTTGTATTAATTCACGTGACGGTTCTAAGACACCAACACTCTGTTATCGGTTCATATGATTATTCGAGTTGTATGGATTCACCAGTCGGTTCTAACGCACCAACACTTCTGTTATCGGTTCTTATTATTATTCGAGTTGTATGGATTCACCCTTCGGTTCTAACGCACCAATACTTCTGTTATCGATTCTTATGATTATTCGAGTTGTATGGATTCACGTGTCGGTTCTAAGACACCAACACTCTGTTATCGGTTCATATGATTATTCGAGTTGTATGGTTTCACCTGTCGGTTCTAACGCACCAACACTTTTATTATCGATTCTTATGATTATTCGAGTTGTATGGATTCACGTGTCGGTTCTAAGACACCAACACTCTGTTATCGGTTCATATGATTATTCGAGTTGTATGGATTCACCTGTCGGTTCTAACGCACCAACACTTCAGTTATCGGTTCTTATGATTATTCGAGTTGTATGGATTCACCCGTCGGTTCTAACGCAACAACACTTCTGTTATCGGTTGTTATGATTATTTTGGATTCACCTGTCGGTTCTAATGCACCAACACTTCAGTTATCGGTTGTTATGATTATTCGAGTTGTATGGGTTCACCTTTTGGTTCTAAGGCACCAACACTTCTGTTATCGGCTGTTATGATTATTCGAGTTGTATGGATTTACCAGTCGGTTCTAACGCTCCAACACTTCTGTTATCGGTTCTTATGATTATTCGAGTTGTATGGATGCACCTGTCAGTTCTAACGCACCAACACTTCTGTTATCGGTTGTTATGATTATTCGAGTTGTATGGATTCACCTGTCGGTTCTAACGCACCGAAACTTTTGTTATCGGTTGTTATGATTATTCGAGTTGTATGGATTCACCTGTCGGTTCTAAAGCACCAACACTTCGGTTATCCTTTGTTATGATTATTCGAGTTGTACGGATTCACTGGTCGGTTCTAACGCACCAACACTTATGTTATCAGTTGTTATGATTATTCGAGTTGTATGGATTCACCTGTTGGTTCTAACGCACCAACACTTCGGTTATCGTTTGTTATGATTATTCGAGTTGTACGGATTCACTTGTCGGTTCTAACGCACCAACACTTATGTTATCAGTTGTTATGATTATTCGAGTTGTATGGATTCACCTGTCGGTTCTAACGCACCAACACTTCTGTTATCGGTTGTTATGAATATTTGAGTTGTACGTATTCAACTTTTGGTTTTAAGGCACCAACACTTATGTTATCGGTTCTTAAGATTATTCGAGTTGTATGGATTCACCTGTCGGTTCTAACGCACCAACACTTCTGTAATCGGTTGTTATGGTTATTTTCTATTCACTTGTCGGTTTTAACGTACCAACACTTTTGTTTTCGGTTGTTATGATTATTTAAGTTGTATGGATTCACCCGTCGGTTCTAACGCACCAACACTTCTGTTATCGGTTGTTATGATTATTCGAGTTGTATGGTTTCACTGTCCTTTCTAACGCACCAACACTTCAGTTATCGATTCTAATGACTATATGAGTTGTATGGGTTCTCCTGTCGGTCCTAACGCACCAACACATCTGTTATCGGTTCATATGATTATTCGAGTGGTATGGATTCACGTGTTGGTTCTAACGCACCAACACTTCTGTTATCGGTTGTTATGATTATTCGAGTTGTATGGATTCACCTATCGGTTCTAACACACCAACACTTCTGTTATCGGTTGTTTTGATTATTAGAGTTGTATGGATTCACCTGTCGGTTCTAACGCACCAACACTTCTGTTATCGGTTGTTATGATTATTCGAGTTCTACGGATTCACCTTTTGGTTCTAAGGCACCAACACTTATGTTATCGATTCTTATGATTATTCGAATTGTATGGATTCACCTGTCGGTTCTAACGCACCAACACTTCTGTTATCGGTTGTTATGATTATTTTGGATTCACTTGTCGGTTTTAACGCGCCAACACTTCTGTTATCGGTTGTTAAGATTATTAGAGTTGTATGGATTCCCCTGTCGGTTTTAATGCACCAACACTTCTGTTACCGGTTGTTATGATTATTCGAGTTGTATGGATTCACCCATCGGTTCTAACGCACCAACACTTCGGTTATCGTTTGTTATGAATATTTGAGTTGTACGTATTCAACTTTTGGTTTTAAGGCACCAACACTTATGTTATCGGTTCTTAAGATTATTCGAGTTGTATGGATTCACCTGTCGGTTCTAACGCACCAACACTTCTGTTATCGATTCTTATGATTATTCGAGTTGTATGGATTCACGTGTCGGTTCTAAGACACCAACACTCTGTTATCGGTTCATATGATTATTCGAGTTGTATGGTTTCACCTATCGGTTCTAACGCACCAACACTTTTGTTATCGATTCTTATGATTATTCGAGTTGTATGGATTCACGTGTCGGTTCTAAGACGCCAACACTCTGTTATCGGTTCATATGATTATTCGAGTTGTATGGATTCACCTGTCGGTTTTAACGCACCAACACTTCAGTTATCGGTTATTATGATTATTCGAGTTGTATGGATTCACCCGTCGGTTCTAACGCAACAACACTTCTGTTATCGGTTGTTATGATTATTTTGGATTCACCTGTCGGTTCTAACGCACCAACACTTCTGTTATCGGTTGTTATGATTATTCGAGTTGTATGGGTTCACCTTTTGGTTCTAAGGCACCAACACTTCTGTTATCGGTTGTTATGATTATTCAAGTTGTATGGATTCACCTGTCGGTTCTAACGCACCAACACTTCTGTTATCGGTTGTTATGAATATTTGAGTTGTACATATTCAACTTTTGGTTTTAAGGCACCAACACTTATGTTATCGGTTCTTAAGGTTATTCGAGTTGTATGGATTCACCTGTCGGTTCTATCGCACCAACACTTCTGTTATCGGTTGTTACGATTATTTTGTATTCACTTGTCGGTTTTAACGTACCAACACTTTTGTTTTCGGTTGTTATGATTATTCGAGTTGTATAGGTTCACCTTTTGGTTCTAACGCACCAACACTTCTGTTATCGGTTGTTATGATTATTCGAGTTGTATGGATTCACCCATCGGTTCTAACGCACCAACACTTCTGTTATCGATTCTTATGATTTTTCGAGTTGTTTGGATTCACGTGTCGGTTCTAAGACACCAACACTCTGTTATCGGTTCATATGATTATTCGAGTTGTATGGTTTCACCTGTCGGTTCTAACGCACCAGCACTTTTGTTATCGATTCTTATGATTATTCGAGTTGTATTGATTCACGTGTCGGTTCTAAGACACCAACACTCTGTTATCGGTTCATATGATTATTCGAGTTGTATGGATTCACCAGTCGGTTCTAACGCACCAACACTTCTGTTATCGGTTCTTATGATTATTCGAGTTGTATGGATTCACCTGTCGGTTCTAACGCACCAACACTTCTGTTATCGGTTCTTATGATTATTCGAGTTGTATGGATGCACCTGTCAGTTCTAACGTACCAACACTTCTGTTATCGGTTGTTATGATTATTCGAGTTGTATGGATTCATCTATCGGTTCTAACGCACCGAAACTTCTGTAATCGGTTGTTATGATTATTCGAGTTGTATAGATTCACCTGTCGGTTCTAAAGCACCAACACTTCGGTTATCCTTTGTTATGATTATTCGAGTTGTACAGATTCACTGGTCGGTTCTAACGCACCAACACTTATGTTATAAGTTGTTATGATTATTCGAGTTGTATGGATTCACTTGTCGGTTCTAACGCACCAACACTTCGGTTATCGTTTGTTATTATTACTCGAGTTGTACGGATTCACTTGTCGGTTCTAACGCACCAACACTTATGTTATCAGTTGTTATGATTATTCGAGTTGTATGGATTCACCTGTCGGTTCTAACGCACCAACACTTCTGTTATCGGTTGTTATGAATATTCGAGTTGTACGTATTCACCTTTTGGTTTTAAGGCACCAACACTTATGTTATCGGTTCTTAAGATTATTCGAGTTGTATGGATTCACCTGTCGGTTCTAACGCACGAACACTTCTGTTATCGGTTGTTATGATTAATTTGGATTCACTTGTCGGTTTTAACGCACCAACACTTCTGTTATCGGTTGTTATGATTATTCGTGTTGTATAGGTTCACCTTTTGGTTCTAACGCACCAACACTTCTATTATCGGTTCTTATAATTATTCAAGTTGTATGAATTCACTTGTCGGTTCTAACGCTCCAACACTTCAGTTATCGGTTCTTATGATTATTCGAGTTTTATGGATTCACCCGTCGGTTCTAACGCACCAACACTTCTGTTATCGGTTGTTATGATTATCCGAGTTGTACGGATTCACCTTTTGGTTCAAACGCACCAACACTTCTGTTATCGATTCTTATGATTATATGAGTTGTATGGGTTCTCCTGTCGGCCTAACGCACCAACACTTCTGTTATCGGTTCATATGATTATTCGAGTTGTATGGATTCACGTGTTGGTTCTAACGCACCAACACTTCTGTTATCGGTTGTTATGATTATTCAAGTTGTATGGTTTCACCTATCGGTTCTAATAAACCAACACTTCTGTTATCGGTTGTTATGATTATTCCAGTTGTATGGGTTCTCCTGTCGGTTCTAACGCACCAATACTTCTGTTATCGATTGTTATGATTATTCGAGTTGTACGGATTCAGCTGTCGGTTCTAACGCACCAACACTTATGTTATCAGTTGTTATGATTATCAGAGTTGTATGGATTCACCTGTCGGTTCTAACGCACCAACACTTCTGTTATCGGTTGTTATGATTATTCGAGTTCTACGGATTCACCTTTTGGTTCTAAGGCACCAACACTTCTGTTATCGATTCTTATGATTATTCGAATTGTATGGATTCACCTGTCGGTTCTAACGCACCAACACTTATGTTATCGGTAGTTGTGATTATTTTGGATTCACTTGTCGGTTTTAACGCATCAACACTTATGTTATCGGTTGTTATGATTATTCGAGTTGTATAGATTCACCTGTCGGTTTTAACGCACCAACAGTTCTGTTATCGGTTGTTATGATTATTCGAGTTGTATGGATTGACCCATCGGTTCTAACGCACCAACACCTATGTTATCGATTCTTATGATTATTCGAGTTGTATGGATTCACGTGTCGGTTATAAGACACCAAAACTCTGTTATCGGTTCATATGATTATTCGAGTTGTATGGTTTCACCTGTCGGTTCTAACGCACCAGCACTTTTGTTATCGATTCTTATGATAATTCGAGTTGTATGGATTCACGTGTCGGTTCTAAGACACCAACACTCTGTTATCGGTTCATATGATTATTCGAGTTGTATGGTTTCACCTGTCGGTTCTAACGCATCAACACTTGCGTTATCGGTTGTTATGATTACTTTGGATTCACCTGTCGGTTCTAACGCACCAACACTTCTGTTATCGGTTGTTATGATTATTCGAGTTGTATGGTTTCACCTTTTGGTTCTAAGGCACCAACACTTCTCTTATCGGTTGTTATGATTATTCGAGTTGTATGGATTCACCAGTCGGTTCTAACGTACAAACACTTCTGCTATCGGTTCTTATGATTATTCGAGTTGTATGGATTCACCTGTCGGTTCTAACGCACCAACACTTCTGTTATCGGTTCTTAAGATTATTCGAGTTGAAAGGATGCACCTGTCAGTTCTAACGCACGAACACTTCTGTTATCGGTTGTTATGATTATTCGAGTTGTATGGATTCACCTGTCGGATCTAACGCAGCGAAACTTCTGTTATCGGTTGTTATGATTATTCGAGTTGTATGGATTCACCTGTCGGTTTTAAAGCACCAACACTTTGGTTATCCTTTGTTATGATTATTCGAGTTGTACAGATTCACTGGTAGGTTCTAACGCACCAACACTTATGTTATAAGTTGTTATGATTATTCGAGTTGTATGGATTCACCTGTCGGTTCTAACGCACCAACACTTCGGTTATCGTTTGTTATTATTACTCGAGTTGTACGGATTCACTTGTCGGTTCTAACGCTCCAACACTTATGTTATCAGTTGTTATGATTATTCGAGTTGTATGGATTGACCTGTCGGTTCTAACGCACCAGCACTTTTGTTATCGATTCTTATGATAATTCGAGTTGTATGGATTCACGTGTCGGTTCTAAGACACCAACACTCTGTTATCGGTTCATATGATTATTCGAGTTGTATGGTTTCACCTGTCGGTTCTAACGCATCAACACTTCCGTTATCGGTTCTTATGATTATTCGAGTTGTATGGATTCACCCGTCGGTTCTAACGCAACAACACTTCTGTTATCCGTTGTTATGATTATTTTGGATTCACCTGTCGGTTCTAACGCACCAACATTTCTGTTATTGGTTGTTATGATTATTCGAGTTGTATGGTTTCACCTTTTGGTTCTAAGGCACCAACACTTCTTTTATCGGTTGTTATGATTATTCGAGTTGTATGGATTCACCAGTCGGGTCTAACGTACAAACACTTCTGCTATCGGTTCTTATGATTATTCGAGTTGTATGGATTCACCTGTCGGTTCTAACGCACCAACACTTCTGTTATCGGTTCTTATGATTATTCTAGTTGTAAGGATGCACCTGTCAGTTCTAACGCACCAACACTTCTGTTATCGGTTGTTATGATTATTCGAGTTGTATGGATTCACCTGTCGGATCTAACGCACCGAAACTTCTGTTATCGGTTGTTATGATTATTCGAGTTGTATGGATTCACCTGTCGGTTTTAAAGCACCAACACTTCGGTTATCCTTTGTTATGATTATTCGAGTTGTACAGGTTCACTGGTAGGTTCTAACGCACCAACACTTATGTTATAAGTTGTTATGATTATTCGAGTTGTATGGATTCACCTGTCGGTTCTAACGCACCAACACTTCGGTTATCGTTTGTTATTATTACTCGAGTTGTACGGATTCACTTGTCGGTTCTAACGCACCAACACTTATGTTATCAGTTGTTATGATTATTCGAGTTGTATGGATTCACCTGTCGGTTCTAACGCACCAACACTTCTGTTATCGGTTGTTATGAATATTCGAGTTGTACGTATTCACCTTTTGGTTTTAAGGCACCAACACTTAAGTTATCGGTTCTTAAGATTATTCAAGTTGTATGGATTCACCTGTCGGTTCTAACGCACCAACACTTCTGTTATCGGTTATGATTATTTTGGATTCACTTGTCGGTTTTAACGCACCAACACTTCTGTTATCGGTTGTTATGATTATTCGAGTTGTATAGGTTCACCATTTGGTTCTAACGCACCAACACTTCTGTAATCGGTTCTTATGATTATTCAAGTTGTATGGATTCACCTGTCGGTTATAACGCTCCAACACTTCAGTTATCGGATCTTATGATTATTCGAGTTGTATGGATTCACGTGTTGGTTCTAACGCACCAACACTTCTGTTATCGGTTGTTATGATTATTCGAGTTGTATGGATTCACCTATCGGTTCTAATACACCAACACTTCTGTTATCGGTTGTTATGATTATTCCAGTTGTATGGGTTCTCCTGTCGGTTCTAACGCACCAATACTTCTGTTATCGATTGTTATGATTATTCGAGTTGTACGGATTCAGCTGTCGGTTCTAACGCACCAACACTTATGTGATCAGTTGTTATGATTATTAGAGTTGTATGGATTCACTTGTCGGTTCAAACACACCAACACTTCTGTTATCGGTTGTTATGATTATTCGAGTTCTACGGATTCACCTTTTGATTCTAAGGCACCAACACTTCTGTTATCGATTCTTATGATTATTCGAATTGTATGGATTCACCTGTCGGTTCTAACGCACCAACACTTATGTTATCGGTTGTTATGATTATTTTGGATTCACTTGTCGGTTTTAACGTACCAACACTTATGTTATCTGTTGTTATGATTATTCGAGTTGTATGGATTCACCTGTCGGTTTTAACGCACCAACACTTCTGTTATCGGTTGTTATGATTATTCGAGTTGTATGGATTGACCCATCAGTTCTAACGCACCAACACTTCTGTTATCGATTCTTATGATTATTCGAGTTGTATGGATTCACGTGTCGGTTCTAAGACACCAACACTCTGTTATCGGTTCATATGATTATTCGAGTTGTATGGTTTCACCTGTCGGTTCTAACGCACCAGCACTTTTGTTATCGATTCTTATGATAATTCGAGTTGTATGGATTCACGTGTCGGTTCTAAGACTCCAACACTCTGTTATCGGTTCATATGAATATTCGAGTTGTATGGATTCACCTGTCGGTTCTAACGCATCAACACTGCAGTTATCGGTTCTTATGATTATTCGAGTTGTATGGATTCACCCGTCGGTTCTAACGCAACAACACTTCTTTTATCGGTTGTTATAAATATTCGAGTTGTACGTATTCACCTTTTGGTTTTAAGGCACGAACACTTATGTTATCGGTTCTTAAGATTATTCAAGTTGTATGGATTCACCTGTCGGTTCTAACGCACCAACACTTCTGTTATCGGTTGTTATGATTATTTTGGATTCACTTGTCGGTTTTAACGCACCAACACTTCTGTTATCGGTTGTTATGATTATTCGAGTTGTATAGGTTCACCATTTGGTTCTAACGCACCAACACTTCTGTTATCGGTTCTTATGATTATTCAAGTTGTATGGATTCACCTGTCGGTTCAAACGCTCCAACACTTCAGTTATAGGTTCTTATGATTATTCGAGTTGTATGGATTCACCCGTCGGTTTTAACGCACCAACACTTCTGTTATCGGTTGTTATGATTATTCGAGTTGTATGGTTTCACTGTCGTTTTTAACGCACCAACACTTCAATTATCGATTCTTATGATTATATGAGTTCTATGGGTTCTCCTGTCGGTCCTAACGCACCAACACTTCTGTTATCGGTTCATATGATTATTCGAGTTGTATGGATTTACGTGTTGGTTCTAACGCACCAACACTTCTGTTATCGGTTGTTATGATTATTCGAGTTGTATGGATTCACCTATCGGTTATAACACACCAACACTTCTGTTATCGGTTGTTATGATTATTCCAGTTGTATGGGTTCTCCTGTCGGTTCTAACGCACCAATACTTCTGTTATCGATTGTTATGATTATTCGAGTTGTACGGTTTCACCTGTCGGTTCTAACGCACCAACACTTCTGTTATCGGTTGTTATGATTATTCGAGTTGTATGGTTTCACCTTTTGGTTCTAAGGCACCAACACTTCTCTTATCGGTTGTTATGATTATTCGAGTTGTATGGATTCACCAGTCGGTTCTAACGTACAAACACTTCTGCTATCGGTTCTTATGATTATTCGAGTTGTATGGATTCACCTGTCGGTTCTAACGCACCAACACTTCTGTTATCGGTTCTTATGATTATTCGAGTTGAAAGGATGCACCTGTCAGTTCTAACGCACCAACACTTCTGTTATCGGTTGTTATGATTATTCGAGTTGTATGGATTCACCTGTCGGATCTAACGCAGCGAAACTTCTGTTATCGGTTGTTATGATTATTCGAGTTGTATGGATTCACCTGTCGGTTTTAAAGCACCAACACTTTGGTTATCCTTTGTTATGATTATTCGAGTTGTACAGATTCACTGGTAGGTTCTAACGCACCAACACTTATGTTATAAGTTGTTATGATTATTCGAGTTGTATGGATTCACCTGTCGGTTCTAACGCACCAACACTTCGGTTATCGTTTGTTATTATTACTCGAGTTGTACGGATTCACTTGTCGGTTCTAACGCTCCAACACTTATGTTATCAGTTGTTATGATTATTCGAGTTGTATGGATTGACCTGTCGGTTCTAACGCACCAGCACTTTTGTTATCGATTCTTATGATAATTCGAGTTGTATGGATTCACGTGTCGGTTCTAAGACACCAACACTCTGTTATCGGTTCATATGATTATTCGAGTTGTATGGTTTCACTTGTCGGTTCTAACGCATCAACACTTCCGTTATCGGTTCTTATGATTATTCGAGTTGTATGGATTCACCCGTCGGTTCTAACGCAACAACACTTCTGTTATCGGTTGTTATGATTATTTTTGATTCACCTGTCGGTTCTAACGCACCAACACTTCTGTTATTGGTTGTTATGATTATTCGAGTTGTATGGTTTCACCTTTTGGTTCTAAGGCACCAACACTTCTTTTATCGGTTGTTATGATTATTCGAGTTGTATGGATTCACCAGTCGGGTCTAACGTACAAACACTTCTGCTATCGGTTCTTATGATTATTCGAGTTGTATGGATTCACCTGTCGGTTCTAACGCACCAACACTTCTGTTATCGGTTCTTATGATTATTCGAGTTGTAAGGATGCACCTGTCAGTTCTAACGCACCAACACTTCTGTTATCGGTTGTTATGATTATTCGAGTTGTATGGATTCACCTGTCGGATCTAACGCACCGAAACTTCTGTTATCGGTTGTTATGATTATTCGAGTTGTATGGATTCACCTGTCGGTTTTAAAGCACCAACACTTCGGTTATCCTTTGTTATGATTATTCGAGTTGTATAGATTCACTGGTAGGTTCTAACGCACCAACACTTATGTTATAAGTTGTTATGATTATTCGAGTTGTATGGATTCACCTGTCGGTTCTAACGCACCAACACTTCGGTTATCGTTTGTTATTATTACTCGAGTTGTACGGATTCACTTGTCGGTTCTAACGCACCAACACTTATGTTATCAGTTGTTATGATTATTCGAGTTGTATGGATTCACCTGTCGGTTCTAACGCACCAACACTTCTGTTATCGGTTGTTATGAATATTCGAGTTGTACGTATTCACCTTTTGGTTTTAAGGCACCAACACTTATGTTATCGGTTCTTAAGATTATTCAAGTTGTATGGATTCACCTGTCGGTTCTAACGCACCAACACTTCTGTTATCGGTTATGATTATTTTGGATTCACTTGTCGGTTTTAACGCACCAACACTTCTGTTATCGGTTGTTATGATTATTCGAGTTGTATAGGTTCACCATTTGGTTCTAACGCACCAACACTTCTGTAATCGGTTCTTATGATTATTCAAGTTGTATGGATTCACCTGTCGGTTATAACGCTCCAACACTTCAGTTATCGGTTCTTATGATTATTCGAGTTGTATGGATTCACGTGTTGGTTCTAACGCACCAACACTTCTGTTATCGGTTGTTATGATTATTCGAGTTGTATGGATTCACCTATCGGTTCTAATACACCAACACTTTTGTTATCGGTTGTTATGATTATTCCAGTTGTATGGGTTCTCCTGTCGGTTCTAACGCACCAATACTTCTGTTATCGATTGTTATGATTATTCGAGTTGTACGGATTCAGCTGTCGGTTCTAACGCACCAACACTTATGTGATCAGTTGTTATGATTATTAGAGTTGTATGGATTCACTTGTCGGTTCAAACGCACCAACACTTCTGTTATCGGTTGTTATGATTATTCGAGTTCTACGGATTCACCTTTTGATTCTAAGGCACCAACACTTCTGTGATCGATTCTTATGATTATTCGAATTGTATGGATTCACCTGTCGGTTCTAACGCACCAACACTTATGTTATCGGTTGTTATGATTATTTTGGATTCACTTGTCGGTTTTAACGTACCAACACTTATGTTATCTGTTGTTATGATTATTCGAGTTGTATGGATTCACCTGTGGGTTTTAACGCACCAACACTTCTGTTATCGGTTGTTATGATTATTCGAGTTGTATGGATTGACCCATCGGTTCTAACGCACCAACACTTCTGTTATCGATTCTTATGATTATTCGAGTTGTATGGATTCACGTGTCGGTTCTAAGACACCAACACTCTGTTATCGGTTCATATGATTATTCGAGTTGTATGGTTTCACCTGTCGGTTCTAACGCACCAGCACTTTTGTTATCGATTCTTATGATAATTCGAGTTGTATGGATTCACGTGTCGGTTCTAAGACTCCAACACTCTGTTATCGGTTCATATGAATATTCGAGTTGTATGGATTCACCTGTCGGTTCTAACGCATCAACACTGCAGTTATCGGTTCTTATGATTATTCGAGTTGTATGGATTCACCCGTCGGTTCTAACGCAACAACACTTCTTTTATCGGTTGTTATAAATATTCGAGTTGTACGTATTCACCTTTTGGTTTTAAGGCACGAACACTTATGTTATCGGTTCTTAAGATTATTCAAGTTGTATGGATTCACCTGTCGGTTCTAACGCACCAACACTTCTGTTATCGGTTGTTATGATTATTTTGGATTCACTTGTCGGTTTTAACGCACCAACACTTCTGTTATCGGTTGTTATGATTATTCGAGTTGTATAGGTTCACCATTTGGTTCTAACGCACCAACACTTCTGTTATCGGTTCTTATGATTATTCAAGTTGTATGGATTCACCTGTCGGTTCAAACGCACCAACACTTCAGTTATAGGTTCTTATGATTATTCGAGTTGTATGGATTCACCCGTCGGTTCTAACGCACCAACACTTCTGTTATCGGTTGTTATGATTATTCGAGTTGTATAGGTTCACCATTTGTTTCTAACGCACCAACACTTCTGTAATCGGTTCTTATGATTATTCAAGTTGTATGGCTTCACCTGTTGGTTATAACGCTCCAACACTTCAGTTATCGGTTCTTATGATTATTCGAGTTGTATGGATTCACGTGTTGGTTCTAACGCACCAACACTTCTGTTATCGGTTGTTATGATTATTCGAGTTGTATGGATTCACCTATCGGTTCTAATACACCAACACTTCTGTTATCGGTTGTTATGATTATTCCAGTTGTATGGGTTCTCCTGTCGGTTCTAACGCACCAATACTTCTGTTATCGATTGTTATGATTATTCGAGTTGTACGGTTTCACCTGTCGGTTCTAACGCACCAACACTTCTGTTATCGATTCTTATGATTATTCGAGTTGTATGGATTCACGTGTCGGTTCTAAGACACCAACACTCTGTTATCGGTTCATATGATTATTCGAGTTGTATGGTTTCACCTGTCGGTTCTAACGCACCAGCACTTTTGTTATCGATTCTTATGATAATTCGAGTTGTATGGATTCACGTGTCGGTTCTAAGACTCCAACACTCTGTTATCGGTTCATATGAATATTCGAGTTGTATGGATTCACCTGTCGGTTCTAACGCATCAACACTGCAGTTATCGGTTCTTATGATTATTCGAGTTGTATGGATTCACCCGTCGGTTCTAACGCAACAACACTTCTTTTATCGGTTGTTATAAATATTCGAGTTGTACGTATTCACCTTTTGGTTTTAAGGCACGAACACTTATGTTATCGGTTCTTAAGATTATTCAAGTTGTATGGATTCACCTGTCGGTTCTAACGCACCAACACTTCTGTTATCGGTTGTTATGATTATTTTGGATTCACTTGTCGGTTTTAACGCACCAACACTTCTGTTATCGGTTGTTATGATTATTCGAGTTGTATAGGTTCACCATTTGGTTCTAACGCACCAACACTTCTGTTATCGGTTCTTATGATTATTCAAGTTGTATGGATTCACCTGTCGGTTCAAACGCACCAACACTTCAGTTATAGGTTCTTATGATTATTCGAGTTGTATGGATTCACCCGTCGGTTCTAACGCACCAACACTTCTGTTATCGGTTGTTATGATTATTCGAGTTGTATAGGTTCACCATTTGTTTCTAACGCACCAACACTTCTGTAATCGGTTCTTATGATTATTCAAGTTGTATGGCTTCACCTGTTGGTTATAACGCTCCAACACTTCAGTTATCGGTTCTTATGATTATTCGAGTTGTATGGATTCACGTGTTGGTTCTAACGCACCAACACTTCTGTTATCGGTTGTTATGATTATTCGAGTTGTATGGATTCACCTATCGGTTCTAATACACCAACACTTCTGTTATCGGTTGTTATGATTATTCCAGTTGTATGGGTTCTCCTGTCGGTTCTAACGCACCAATACTTCTGTTATCGATTGTTATGATTATTCGAGTTGTACGGTTTCACCTGTCGGTTCTAACGCACCAACACTTCTGTTTTCAGTTGTTATGATTATTCGAGTTGTATGGTTTCACCTTTTGGTTCTAAGGCACCAACACTTCTCTTATCGGTTGTTATGATTATTCGAGTTGTATGGATTCACCAGTCGGTTCTAACGTACAAACACTTCTGCTATCGGTTCTTACGATTATTCGAGTTGTATGGATTCACCTGTCGGTTCTAACGCACCAACACTTCTGTTATCGGTTCTTATGATTATTCGAGTTGAAAGGATGCACCTGTCAGTTCTAACGCACCAACACTTCTGTTATCGGTTGTTATGATTATTCGAGTTGTATGGATTCACCTGTCGGATCTAACGCAGCGAAACTTCTGTTATCGGTTGTTATGATTATTCGAGTTGTATGGATTCACCTGTCGGTTTTAAAGCACCAACACTTTGGTTATCCTTTGTTATGATTATTCGAGTTGTACAGATTCACTGGTAGGTTCTAACGCACCAACACTTATGTTATAAGTTGTTATGATTATTCGAGTTGTATGGATTCACCTGTCGGTTCTAACGCACCAACACTTCGGTTATCGTTTGTTATTATTACTCGAGTTGTACGGATTCACTTGTCGGTTCTAACGCTCCAACACTTATGTTATCAGTTGTTATGATTATTCGAGTTGTATGGATTGACCTGTCGGTTCTAACGCACCAGCACTTTTGTTATCGATTCTTATGATAATTCGAGTTGTATGGATTCACGTGTCGGTTCTAAGACACCAACACTCTGTTATCGGTTCATATGATTATTCGAGTTGTATGGTTTCACCTGTCGGTTCTAACGCATCAACACTTCCGTTATCGGTTCTTATGATTATTCGAGTTGTATAGATTCACCCGTCGGTTCTAACGCAACAACACTTCTGTTATCGGTTGTTATGATTATTTTGGATTCACCTGTCGGTTCTAACGCACCAACACTTCTGTTATTGGTTGTTATGATTATTCCAGTTGTATGGTTTCACCTTTTGGTTCTAAGGCACCAACACTTCTTTTATCGGTTGTTATGATTATTCGAGTTGTATGGATTCACCAGTCGGGTCTAACTTACAAACACTTCTGCTATCGGTTCTTATGATTATTCGAGTTGTATGGATTCACCTGTCGGTTCTAACGCACCAACACTTCTGTTATCGGTTCTTATGATTATTCGAGTTGTAAGGATGCACCTGTCAGTTCTAACGCACCAACACTTCTGTTATCGGTTGTTATGATTATTCGAGTTGTATGGATTCACCTGTCGGATCTAACGCACCGAAACTTCTGTTATCGGTTGTTATGATTATTCGAGTTGTATGGATTCACCTGTCGGTTTTAAAGCACCAACACTTCGGTTATCCTTTGTTATGATTATTCGAGTTGTACAGATTCACTGGTAGGTTCTAACACACCAACACTTATGTTATAAGTTGTTATGATTATTCGAGTTGTATGGATTCACCTGTCGGTTCTAACGCACCAACACTTCGGTTATCGTTTGTTATTATTATTCGAGTTGTACGGATTCACTTGTCGGTTCTAACGCACCAACACTTATGTTATCAGTTGTTATGATTATTCGAGTTGTATGGATTCACCTGTCGGTTCTAACGCACCAACACTTCTGTTATCGGTTGTTATGAATATTCGAGTTGTACGTATTCACCTTTTGGTTTTAAGGCACCAACACTTATGTTATCGGTTCTTAAGATTATTCAAGTTGTATGGATTCACCTGTCGGTTCTAACGCACCATCACTTCTGTTATCGGTTATGATTATTTTGGATTCACTTGTCGGTTTTAACGCACCAACACTTCTGTTATCGGTTGTTATGATTATTCGAGTTGTATAGGTTCACCATTTGGTTCTAACGCACCAACACTTCTGTAATCGGTTCTTATGATTATTCAAGTTGTATGGATTCACCTGTTGGTTATAACGCTCCAACACTTCAGTTATCGGTTCTTATGATTATTCGAGTTGTATGGATTCACGTGTTGGTTCTAACGCACCAACACTTCTGTTATCGGTTGTTATGATTATTCGAGTTGTATGGATTCACCTATCGGTTCTAATACACCAACACTTCTGTTATCGGTTGTTATGATTATTCCAGTTGTATGGGTTCTCCTGTCGGTTCTAACGCACCAATACTTCTGTTATCGATTGTTATGATTATTCGAGTTGTACGGATTCAGCTGTCGGTTCTAACGCACCAACACTTATGTGATCAGTTGTTATGATTATTAGAGTTGTATTGATTCACTTGTCGGTTCAAACGCACCAACACTTCTGTTATCGGTTGTTATGATTATTCGAGTTCTACGGATTCACCTTTTGGTTCTAAGGCACCAACACTTCTGTTATCGATTCTTATGATTATTCGAATTGTATGGATTCACCTGTCGGTTCTAACGCACCAACACTTATGTTATCGGTTGTTATGATTATTTTGGATTCACTTGTCGGTTTTAACGTACCAACACTTATGTTATCTGTTGTTATGATTATTCGAGTTGTATGGATTCACCTGTCGGTTTTAACGCACCAACACTTCTGTTATCGGTTGTTATGATTATTCGAGTTGTATGGATTGACCCATCGGTTCTAACGCACCAACACTTCTGTTATCGATTCTTATGATTATTCGAGTTGTATGGATTCACGTGTCGGTTCTAAGACACCAACACTCTGTTATCGGTTCATATGATTATTCGAGTTGTATGGTTTCACCTGTCGGTTCTAACGCACCAGCACTTTTGTTATCGATTCTTATGATAATTCGAGTTGTATGGATTCACGTGTCGGTTCTAAGACTCCAACACTCTGTTATCGGTTCATATGAATATTCGAGTTGTATGGATTCACCTGTCGGTTCTAACGCATCAACACTGCAGTTATCGGTTCTTATGATTATTCGAGTTGTATGGATTCACCCGTCGGTTCTAACGCAACAACACTTCTTTTATCGGTTGTTATAAATATTCGAGTTGTACGTATTCACCTTTTGGTTTTAAGGCACGAACACTTATGTTATCGGTTCTTAAGATTATTCAAGTTGTATGGATTCACCTGTCGGTTCTAACGCACCAACACTTCTGTTATCGGTTGTTATGATTATTTTGGATTCACCTGTCGGTTTTAACGCACCAACACTTCTGTTATCGGTTGTTATGATTATTCGAGTTGTATAGGTTCACCATTTGGTTCTAACGCACCAACACTTCTGTTATCGGTTCTTATGATTATTCAAGTTGTATGGATTCACCTGTCGGTTCAAACGCTCCAACACTTCAGTTATAGGTTCTTATGATTATTCGAGTTGTATGGATTCACCCGTCGGTTCTAACGCACCAACACTTCTGTTATCGGTTGTTATGATTATTCGAGTTGTATGGTTTCACTGTCGTTTTTAACGCACCAACACTTCAATTATTGATTCTTATGATTATATGAGTTCTATGGGTTCTCCTGTCGGTCCTAACGCACCAACACTTCTGTTATCGGTTCATATGATTATTCGAGTTGTATGGATTTACGTGTTGGTTCTAACGCACCAACACTTCTGTTATCGGTTGTTATGATTATTCGAGTTGTATGGATTCACCTATCGGTTATAACACACCAACACTTCTGTTATCGGTTGTTATGATTATTCCAGTTGTATGGGTTCTCCTGTCGGTTCTAACGCACCAATACTTCTTTTATCGATTGTTATGATTATTCGAGTTGTACGGTTTCACCTGTCGGTTCTAACGCACCAACACTTCTGTTTTCAGTTGTTATGATTATTAGAGTTGAATGGATTCACCTGTCGATTCTAACGCACCAACATTTCTGTTATCGATTCTTAAGATTATTCGAGTTGTATGGATTCACGTGTCGGTTCTAAGACACCAACACTCTGTTATCGGTTCATATGATTATTCGAGTTGTCTGGATTCACCTGTCGGTTCTAACGCACCAACACTTCAGTTATCGGTTCTTAAGATTATTGGAGTTGTATGGATTCACCCGTCGGTTCTAACGCAACAACACTTCTGTGATCGGTTGTTATTATTATTTTGGATTCACCTGTCGGTTATAACGCTCCAACACTTCTGTTATCGGTTGTTATGATTATTCGAGTTGTATTGGTTCACCTTTTGGTTCTAAGGCACCAACACTTCTGTTATCGGTTGTTATGATTATTCGAGTTGTATGGATTCACCAGTCGGTTCTAACGCACCAACACTTCTGTTATCGGTTCTTATGATTATTCAAGTTGTATGGATTCACCTGTCGGTTTTAACGCACCAACACTTCTGTTATCGGTTCTTATGATTGTTCGAGTTGTATGGATGCACCTGTTAGTTCTAACGCACCAACACTTCTGTTATCGGTTGTTATGATTATTCGAGTTGTATGGATTCACCTGTCGGTTCTAACGCACCGAAACTTTTGTTATCGGTTGTTATGATTATTCGAGTTGTATGGATTCACCTGTCGGTTCTAAAGCACCAACACTTCGGTTATCCTTTGTTACGATTATTCGAGTTTTACGGATTCACTGGTCCGTTCTAACGCACCAACACTTATGTTATCAGTTGTTATGATTATTCGAGTTGTATGGATTCACCTGTCGGTTCTAACGCACCAACACTTCGTTTATCGTTTGTTATGATTATTCGAGTTGTACGGATTCACTTGTCGGTTCTAACGCACCAACACTTATGTTATCAGTTGTTATGATTATTCGAGTTGTATGGATTCACCTGTCGGTTCTAACGCACCAACACTTCTGTTATCGGTTGTTATGATTATTTTGTATTCACTTGTCGGTTTTAACGTACCAACACTTTTGTTTTCGGTTGTTATGATTATTCGAGTTGTATAGGTTCACCTTTTGGTTCTAACGCACCAACACTTCTGTTATCGGTTCTTATGATTATTCAAGTTGTATGGATTCACCCGTCGGTTCTAACGCACCAACACTTCTGTTATCGGTTGTTATGATTATTTGAGTTGTATGGTTTCACTGTCGTTTCTAGCGCACCAACACTTCTGTTATCGATTCTTATGACTATATGAGTTGTATGGGTTCTCCTGTCGGTCCTAACGCACCAACACTTCTGTTATCGGTTCATATGATTATTCGAGTGGTATGGATTCACGTGTTGATTCTAACGCACCAACACTTCTGTTATCGGTTGTTATGATTATTCGAGTTGTATGGATTCACCTATCGGTTCTAACACATTAACACTTCTGTTATCGGTTGTTATGATTGTTTTGTATTCACTTGTCGGTTTTAACGTACCAACACTTTTGTTTTCGGTTGTTATGATTATTCGAGTTGTATAGGTTCACCTTTTGGTTCTAACGCACCAACACTTCTGTTATCGGTTCTTATGATTATTCAAGTTGTATGGATTCACCCGTCGGTTCTAACGCACCAACACTTCTGTTATCGGTTGTTATGATTATTCGAGTTGTATGGTTTCACTGTCGTTTCTAACGCACCAACACTTCAGTTATCGATTCTTATGACTATATGAGTTGTATGGGTTCTCCTGTCGGTCCTAACGCACCAACACTTCTGTTATCGGTTCATATGATTATTCGAGTGGTATGGATTCACGTGTTGGTTCTAACGCACCAACACTTCTGTTATCGGTTGTTATGATTATTCGAGTTGTATGGATTCACCTATCGGTTCTAACACACCAACACTTCTGTTATCGGTTGTTATGATTATTAGAGTTGTATGGATTCACCTGTCGGTTCTAACGCACCAACACTTATGTTATCGGTTGTTATGATTATTCGAGTTCTACGGATTCACCTTTTGGTTCTAAGGCACCAACACTTCTGTTATCGATTCTTATGATTATTCGAATTGTATGGATTCACCTGTCGGTTCTAACGCACCAACACTTCTGTTATCGGTTGTTATGATTATTTTGGATTCACTTGTCGGTTTTAACGCACCAACACTTCTGTTATCGGTTGTTATGATTATTCGAGTTGTATGGATTCACCTGTCGGTTCTAACGCATCAACACTGCAGTTATCGGTTCTTATGATTATTCGAGTTGTATGGATTCACCCGTCGGTTCTAACGCAACAACACTTCTTTTATCGGTTGTTATAAATATTCGAGTTGTACGTATTCACCTTTTGGTTTTAAGGCACGAACACTTATGTTATCGGTTCTTAAGATTATTCAAGTTGTATGGATACACCTGTCGGTTCTAACGCACCAACACTTCTGTTATCGGTTGTTATGATTATTTTGGATTCACTTGTCGGTTTTAACGCACCAACACTTCTGTTATCGGTTGTTATGATTATTCGAGTTGTATAGGTTCACCATTTGGTTCTAACGCACCAACACTTCTGTTATCGGTTCTTATGATTATTCAAGTTCTATGGATTCACCTGTCGGTTCAAACGCTCCAACACTTCAGTTATAGGTTCTTATGATTATTCGAGTTGTATGGATTCACCCGTCGGTTCTAACGCACCAACACTTCTGTTATCGGTTGTTATGATTATTCGAGTTGTATGGTTTCACTGTCGTTTTTAACGCACCAACACTTCAATTATTGATTCTTATGATTATATGAGTTCTATGGGTTCTCCTGTCGGTCCTAACGCACCAACACTTCTGTTATCGGTTCATATGATTATTCGAGTTGTATGGATTTACGTGTTGGTTCTAACGCACCAACACTTCTGTTATCGGTTGTTATGATTATTCGAGTTGTATGGATTCACCTATCGGTTATAACACACCAACACTTCTGTTATCGGTTGTTATGATTATTCCAGTTGTATGGGTTCTCCTGTCGGTTCTAACGCACCAATACTTCTGTTATCGATTGTTATGATTATTCGAGTTGTACGGTTTCACCTGTCGGTTCTAACGCACCAACACTTCTGTTTTCAGTTGTTATGATTATTAGAGTTGAATGGATTCACCAGTCGATTCTAACGCACCAACATTTCTGTTATCGATTCTTATGATTATTCGAGTTGTATGGATTCACGTATCGGTTCTAAGACACCAACACTCTATTATCGGTTCATATGATTATTCGAGTTGTCTGGATTCACCTGTCGGTTCTAACGCACCAACACTTCAGTTATCGGTTCTTAAGATTATTGGAGTTGTATTGGTTCACCTTTTGGTTCTAAGGCACCAACACTTCTGTTATCGGTTGTTATGATTATTCGAGTTGTATGGATTCACCAGTCGGTTCTAACGCACCAACACTTCTGTTATCGGTTCTTATGATTATTCAAGTTGTATGGATTCACCTGTCGGTTTTAACGCACCAACACTTCTGTTATCGGTTCTTATGATTGTTCGAGTTGTATGGATGCACCTGTTAGTTCTAACGCACCAACACTTCTGTTATCGGTTGTTATGATTATTCGAGTTGTATGGATTCACCTGTCGGTTCTAACGCACCGAAACTTTTGTTATCGGTTGTTATGATTATTCGAGTTGTATAGATTCACCTGTCGGTTCTAAAGCACCAACACTTCGGTTATCCTTTGTTATGATTATTCGAGTTTTACGGATTCACTGGTCCGTTCTAACGCACCAACACTTATGTTATCAGTTGTTATGATTATTCGAGTTGTATGGATTCACCTGTCGGTTCTAACGCACCAACACTTCGTTTATCGTTTGTTATGATTATTCGAGTTGTACGGATTCACTTGTCGGTTCTAACGCACCAACACTTATGTTATCAGTTGTTATGATTATTCGAGTTGTATGGATTCACCTGTCGGTTCTAACGCACCAACACTTCTGTTATCGGTTGTTATGATTATTTTGTATTCACTTGTCGGTTTTAACGTACCAACACTTTTTTTTCGGTTGTTATGATTATTCGAGTTGTATAGGTTCACCTTTTGGTTCTAACGCACCAACACTTCTGTTATCGGTTCTTATGATTATTCAAGTTGTATGGATTCACCCGTCGGTTCTAACGCACCAACACTTCTGTTATCGGTTGTTATGATTATTTGAGTTGTATGGTTTCACTGTCGTTTCTAGCGCACCAACACTTCAGTTATCGATTCTTATGACTATATGAGTTGTATGGGTTCTCCTGTCGGTCCTAACGCACCAACACTTCTGTTATCGGTTCATATGATTATTCGAGTGGTATGGATTCACGTGTTGATTCTAACGCACCGACACTTCTGTTATCGGTTGTTATGATTATTCGAGTTGTATGGATTCACCTATCGGTTCTAACACATTAACACTTCTGTTATCGGTTGTTATGATTATTTTGTATTCACTTGTCGGTTTTAACGTACCAACACTTTTGTTTTCGGTTGTTATGATTATTCGAGTTGTATAGGTTCACCTTTTGGTTCTAACAAACCAACACTTCTGTTATCGGTTCTTATGATTATTCAAGTTGTATGGATTCACCCGTCGGTTCTAACGCACCAACACTTCTGTTATCGGTTGTTATGATTATTCGAGTTGTATGGTTTCACTGTCGTTTCTAACGCACCAACACTTCAGTTATCGATTCTTATGACTATATGAGTTGTATGGGTTCTCCTGTCGGTCCTAACGCACCAACACTTCTGTTATCGGTTCATATGATTATTCGAGTGGTATGGATTCACGTGTTGGTTCTAACGCACCAACACTTCTGTTATCGGTTGTTATGATTATTCGAGTTGTATGGATTCACCTATCGGTTCTAACACACCAACACTTCTGTTATCGGTTGTTATGATTATTAGAGTTGTATGGATTCACCTGTCGGTTCTAACGCACCAACACTTATGTTATCGGTTGTTATGATTATTCGAGTTCTACGGATTCACCTTTTGGTTCTAAGGCACCAACACTTCTGTTATCGATTCTTATGATTATTCGAATTGTATGGATTCACCTGTCGGTTCTAACGCACCAACACTTCTGTTATCGGTTGTTATGATTATTTTGGATTCACTTGTCTGTTTTAACGCACCAACACTTCTGTTATCGGTTGTTATGATTATTCGAGTTGTATGGATTCACCTGTCGGTTTTAACGCACCAACACTTCTGTTATCGGTTGTTATTATTATTCGAGTTGTATGGATTCACCCATCGGTTCTAACGCACCAACACTTCTGTTATCGATTCTAATGATTATTCGTGTTGTATGGATTCACGTGTCGGTTCTAAGACACCAACACTCTGTTATCGGTTCATATGATTATTCGAGTTGTATGGTTTCACCTGTCGGTTCTAACGCACCAACACTTTTGTTATCGATTCTTATGATTATTCGAGTTGTATGGATTCACGTGTCGGTTCTAAGACACCAACACTCTGTTATCGGTTCATATGATTATTCGAGTTGTATGGATTCACCTGTCGGTTCTAACGCACCATCACTTCAGTTATCGGTTCTTATCATTATTCGAGTTGTATGGATTCACCCGTCGGTTCTAACGCAACAACACTTCTGTTATCGGTTGTTATGATTATTTTGGATTCACCTGTCGGTTCTAACGCACCAACACTTCTGTTATCGGTTGTTATGATTATTCGAGTTGTATGGGTTCACCTTTTGGTTCTAAGGCACCAACACTTCTGTTATCGGTTGTTATGATTATTCGAGTTGTATGGATTCTCCAGTCGGTTCTAACGCACCAACACTTCTGTTATCGGTTCTTATGATTATTCGAGTTGTATGGATTCACCTGTCGGTTCTAACGCACCAACACTTCTGTTATCGGTTCTTATGATTATTCGAGTTGTATGGATGCACCTGTCAGTTCTAACGCACCAACACTTCTGTTATCGGTTGTTATGATTATTCGAGTTGTATGGATTCACCTGTCGGTTCTAACGCACCGAAACTTTTTGTATCGGTTGTTATGATTATTCGAGTTGTATGGATTCACCTGTCGGTT